>OU342856.1:2548283-3822425 GCA_910591665.1 Ectemnius continuus
AAATTAGGTCATTGATAATTACTGCTTTAAATGATAATAAATGATTCTCACATTATTAATACTTCAAATTTGAAAACAGAATACAATTCTTTCAAACTAATTCTCGAATCACAAAAATAGTAAAAATGCAATAAAATAAACACAGCCATTGCAATAATTCAACAATAACCAAACTAGTCACAATAACAACTCAAAGACTCAACCAATAATAAACAATTCCCAAATCTCAAAATCAAATAATAGAAATATAAAAAATCCCTAACAAGAAATTCGTCGTGCAAACTTGAACGCATTGGGATTCGCAAAAGGCAATTGGAAGTGAGTTTCCGGCGAATTTCCTCGGAGCGAGAAGGAAGGCGGACGGCATTGGAAGAACGGGTGGACGTTCGGCTGCTGAAAGTGTGCAGCTGCCGGCGGCGGTGGGGTGGAGGGTGTCGTTGGCGCGCCGGGTGCAGCTCTGAAAGGGTCCCCAGGATGCTCGGTGACGACAGGACACGACGGCGGACGCACCTGGCGTCCCTCTCACCTGCTCGCCCCTTTCTTTCTCTCCTGCTTTTGCAACGTGCAGCAGCAGAGCAGCAGCAGCAATTCACCACCGACCAGGTTTCGCCCGTCTAATATCGCGCGAATAAGCCAACCTCGCGACCGGAACTACTCGCCTTTTGTGCACTCGCGACCGGAACCCGCCGCCGCCGCCGCTCCTCTCTTTCGCCATCGGAAGGAACCCTTTGTTTTGTTCTCTCGTTAATCGCGCTATCGTGGGAATTGGATGCTGCAGGAGTTACCATTTTATTTAATATTGCAAAATGGTAGACAATTATTTTATATGTCTTTTGAATAAAAGGAATTGTCCGGAAAAATATTGAATTCATTAAAGGATTGTTAATAAAGCTACAAACTTGTTTTATAATATTTTAGATAAGAGGATTTAATTTGAACAGTTCGCAAAATTATTCAAATTCGACACAAATATTCTAGAGAAAGATTAAAATATTCGTAATCTTCATTAACACTAGATTTACCAAGACCAGTAAAAATGACTGGTTTATACCTATTTTCGTGGGCATAAAAAAATCCTGATAAATCTAGTGTTAACAAAAATTAAATTACAAATATTGTAAATTCTAAAGTATTTATATTTCGAGAGTCATTAGTCAATGTAAACAGACAGCTTAATGGACAAGATAATTGACGAAAGCAGTCAAAACGTCGAAAGGGTAATTGCTCTTTCCAATTGGACGACGACCCCCCTCGAAAGGCAATAAAACTCTCTGACCACCGAGCATTTATAATTCCTAATGTATTGTGGGGTGTGCTCGTCGATTCGTGTCGCCGAATGGCGGACTAATAATCGAGAAATAAACAGGAAGGTGTCAACAAGCGCGAGGGTGTGCATTGGCACCTGCAACACGCTGGAATGCACATGCACCGGCGGCGGCGACGGCGGCGGCACGCACGCACGCACCAACCGAGAAATAGTTGATCGATCGGAATTCTCCTGTTTCGGCGGAAGTCGAGCGGAAGCCAAAGTTTATCTAACATCTCAGGTGCACCAGCAACAAGTCCCTTTGGTGCGTGACTCAATCATTCCGTCAGTTTGCCGTGGAATTTTAAGGCCCCTTCGTTGTCAAATGTCTGTTAACCCTTGTTTTACTTTGACGAGTTTGGTTAGTGATAGACATTTTCTACCAAGTATGAATTAAATGACTATTATTTTTATGTGTTGATTAATTAGATGACGAATTAAATTCGTGGAATGAAGATTGTTGCATTGTTTGTTGGGGATATTTTGGGGATTGGGCATTATAATTGTTTTTGAACATCACACTGGCATGTTTTTCACGATTTCGTCGAACTAAATGCTACAGCAAAGAGTTACAGCTAATGAAAAATGTGCAATGTTTTTCTAATGTTGCAGAATCATTTTGCAATATTTGTAAAATATTTGTATTAGGAAAAATAGGTACAAGAATTATTTTGCTAATGAAATACTCCAATTTTATATATTTACTATATTTCTAATGCATTAAAAATACTAACGCATTGAATTATCTAATAAAAACTAAAAGATGATTCATCCACACTGTTTTCTCAATTTCGTTGGAATAAATGGAGCAGCAAAGAATTAAAGCTGTCGAATAAGATGAAATGTTTCTGTGATGTTACTGAACTATTTTACAATATTTGTAAAAAATTCACATTATGAAAAATAGCTATAAGAATTATTTTGCTAATCAAATATTCCAATCTTATATATTTACTATACTTCTAATATATTATCAGATATAGAAAAATAAAAGATGTTTAATCCACATTATTTTCAACAATATTTTCTTCACCAACAACTTTAACTTGAATCTAAAAACATTTTAAACTTTCCATCTTCCAACTGACTTTTTTCTCCATCGGGTCATTGCACCTGCGTTTAATCCCCAAGAAAACATCCAGGCGAAGGATGTAAGAGGCGATCATTATACGGGTTTATCCAGCTAATGGTGTAACGTACGCCGAGCCCTTATTCCCCATAGACTTAATTGCGTGCCACTTTGCATGCGACGCACGCCGGCTGCGCCCGAGAAATGCATCGTTAGAGGAGAGCAGCGCGCTTTATTATTCATGCTACGATAATCAGTTATCGTTTGTTAGCGTCGATGTCGAGCCTCGCTAGTGCTAGATGACTTAGTTCTTCGATCATTCCCCCAGCTATCTACCGCGAAATGCACAATCATTCTCTAGCGAATTTAGATAAGAAGTTCAAATACTCGCGGGAGCGGCGAATCTCATCCGTTGTGACTGAAATCCCCCGAATTTAGGACAGCGAAGACTAATTTACCTTCTGGCTTTTCTACGATTATTAATAATTATCAGCAAGAATATTGAATATTCTATTACTGTAATAATAAATAAAAGACAAATGGTTGGTAATTTGAGTCCCAATATTTCAAATAGCATTCTATTAATATTTGTAGTTTAATTTTTATAGAGTTGTTTGTACAATGACATTGTTCCAATTTCATTGGAAATGATTTCGATGGAAAATACAGTATTGAACGCGAACGATGAATCTTTAATTAGAAGTGACGAAGCCGTCAATGAATATTCTACGAAATGATAAACTGCTGAAGTGCGACGGTCTCTTTTGACTACAATGAAGCAAATAGCACGAGAATCGTTGAACATTAAATAATGTTCGCCGTATCAGCTGTTATCTATTTAGGCTTACTCAGGCTATCGCTTGTTTGCCCGCTCGGCCGACCTAAACTTTCGTCTTCTGACAAAGAAGCAATGGGTGCCATCACCGCTTACTCGAAAGCTTTCACCTGCGATCCTTGACAAGATTCGACACTTTCTAATATTTCTACTGTCACTCAATTATATTTAAAAGCGAATATATTATTTAAAAGTTAAGATAAAATGAATTAAATACATCTGAGTGGATTAGTGTTTTCTATGAAACAGTTTTAAGTTTCTAATTTGAATAGAATTCATAGTATTTTAATATAAAATCATTGGAATGACCAAATTTTTATTCCTTGAACCGAATAAATTGTATTATATTCGAATCGATATTTAAATCGAAGAAATAACCATTTAGAAATTAGGATAAAATGAATGAAATACATCTGAGTGGATTAATATATTCTATGAAACAGTTCTAACTTTATAATTTCAACAGAATTCGTACTAATCTATCTATTATATTTTTACTGTGTTTGTAGAAAAGCTATTTTAATATAAAATCAATCGAACGATCCAATTTTATATTCTTTCAACCGAATAAATTGTATTATATTCGAATCGATATTTAAATCGAGGAAACCGCCAATATAACAACAATCCCGGCGAATAAAATACCAGAAAAATATAGTACAAATGGTAGAAATTACGATTGTTAAAAATAGGATCTCCTCGCGGATATTCGAGGGATTCTCGCCCGGTAAATCGGGAATAATTGCGGTTGCCATAAATTGAGTGGGGCGTCGCGTAACATTTCTCAGCAGAGGATCTAATCGCCGAGGTGACACGAATCTCCAACTATTTCTAGGATGCGTTCATCCCCGGCGAGTGTAATAATAGGTGGACGAAGAAGAAAGAAGCTACGACGCCGGCGGATTTAAATGCCTCTTCTCCTGGAAGAGCCGCCGCCGCCGCCGTCGCGCGCGTCAACCTCTCCTTTTTATCGGTTATCTAACACCCGCTGAGATGGCACTGCTGCGATTGCAGTTATCAGGTGAAAAGCGCGCCCCGACGCCGAGAAGCTCGCTTGAATTCCACCGATTAGCACCGCCCGCTCTCAACACTTTTCGACATTCCTGCTTCCGTATTTTACTCGCACTCTTTATGTCTGTGTGTGTGTGTCGTCGTGTTGGTAATGGAATTCGCCGAGTCCAAGAGCTAGTTGATTGGATTACGTCGAGTAAGCGACATTTGTGGGCCGAGTCTCGTCTTTTAGTGATTCGTAGTATCGATTATTTAAAAATTCTATTGGCTTAAGTTGTTGCATTCTAGATTTGCTAAATAATATTTTTTTTTTATAATTGACACAAGAAATATTAACTGTATTTATTGTAATATAATACATAGTGGGAAGAATACAAGTTGGCGAAAAATGTATAAAAAGAGCCTCAAGAAAAATTCCAACAAAAACCTAGTTTTGTATGTTAAATAATATTTTTCTGCTATAATTGACATAACAAAAATTAAATATATATATTATAATATAACATATAATACGAGCAATAAAAGTTTGCGATAAAATATATAATAAGAGCCTCAACAAAAATTCCTACGAAATCTTAGATTTGCATGTTAAATAATATTTTTCTTCCATAATTGAGACAAGAAAAATTAACTATAAATATTGTAATATAACATAATAAAAGTCTCAACAAAAATTCCTACGAAAACCTAGCTTTGTATGTTGAATAATAATTTTCTACTATAATTGCCATAACAAAAATTAAATATACATACAATAATATAACAAATGATACCAGTAATAAAAATTTGCGAAAAACATACGATAAAGAGCCACAACAAAACTATCTACGGAAAGCTTGCAACATTAGATCCGAAAATAGCCAGCGCCCGAATTCCTAGTGTCCGAATCGAAAATGAGAATCTAGAGCAGTCCGAACCAGGAAAAGCGAGTAATCGAATGCAGATCAATTGCGATAAGAACGCGAGTCCAACCGTCTCGCCAAATGGCGGGCGGGCGGGCGCGCGTATGTCGCTTGTACTTGCGAGAGTTTCTCCTATGAAAGTTTCATGCGATTAGCATAGGATCGCGATCGATAGATTGATACATTTTAATGGTTCGGGGCGGAGGAACTGTGCGCGACTGACCAGATATCAGCTGGCACCTTGCTACGAGCACCATAAACACAGCCGTCAAGGGCAACACCCGCCAACAACAATAACAAATACTTCAGACTGCCTGCTCATTTGGGTCAAAGCACTCTAATCACTCTAATTACTCTAATGACAATAGACACGCGCACGGTGCTCGCTTTCGTATCAACAAGTACTTCCCAATCAGGCAATTGTACCAAAAAAGTGTTTGTATTTATTACTTTTGCTATGATTTACCAAATGCCTGTTGAGACAAATGGTGAAGTTCAGTTAATCAGTAAATAAGTAAATCATTTATTAAAATTGCCTTGGAATAATGTCAAATTATTTGACATTATAATATAAGTTCGTGACAAATTTAATAAGTTGTATTACAATTATCTTGAAATAATGTCGAATCATTCATTGTATATAAATCATATACAAAGTAGCAAAATCGAACTTTAAAGGAGAATATCTTCGTAATAAATTGAATTAGCAAATTTAATAAATTGTATTACAATCCTATTGAAATAATGTCGAATCATTCATTGTATATAAATCATATACAAAGTAATAAAATCAAACTTTAAAGGAGGAATATCTTTGTAATAAAATAAATTCTTTCACAACAATTAACCAATTTCTATTTGCACTGTTTGTTCTGTAACAAATTCGAACTTTAAAGGCGGAATATCTTTGTAATAAATTCGATTCTCTGACAATAATTGGCCAATTTCTATTTGCACTGTTTGTTCTGTAACAAATTCGAACTTTAAAGGCGGAATATCTTTGTAATAAATTCGATTCTCTGACAATAATTGGCCAATTTCTATTTGCACTGTTTGTTACGTAACGCGAGAAGTGGGGGAAGCGGTTATCGATGATTTATGCGGCTGTCTTTCTTCCCGCAGATAGAAAAGGTGGTAGCGCGTATCGGTCAGCGAACAACAGGCCCCGTGAAAGCGTAGTACGCGACAGCCGCTTGTGGTCATTTTACCTGAGGCCATTCGTGTAGGAGAGCGTGGCCGCCGCCTCGCGCAATCATCAATAAGCGGCTTACGTTACGCTACGCATAGTACGCGCTATCAGTGAAAGGTAATAATGTTTAGTAATGGGATTTTTACATCCTTCGTTATCGCCGGTAGTAAGCGCGAGCGTACAAACAGCGTTGTTCCAATATTGGCTGCTTTCGGAATTCCCCGGCGGCCGCGGCTCCCAACGTTTTCTGTCATTCAATTACTCGAAAATATATTGAATGATTGTAATAATTATTTAGATCCTGATTTTAAATTTTACTCAACCTGTTTTAGTAATGAAACCACGAAAATACGTATAATAATGAATCGAACCATGTTTATTTGCCATCCAATGATTCTTTTGTGGCTGCCAACGTTTTCTGTCATTCAATTACTCGAAAATATATTCAATAATGATTGTAATAATTATTTAGATCCTACGTTTTATTTAGGAGGCTGATTTTAAATTTTATTCGACCTGTTTTAGTAATGAAGACACGAAAATGCGTCTAATAATGAATCGAAGCATTTTTATTTGAGTTTCGATGACTCTTTTGTGGCTGCCAATGTTTTCTGTCATTCAATCCTTCGAGAATATATCGAATAATGATTGTAATAATTTTTTAAATCCTACGATTTATTTACAACCCTGATTTTAAATGTTTTCAGCCTGTTTTCGTAATGAAGACACGAAAGTACGTACAATAATGATTCGACCAAGTTTTATTTGCCATCCAATGATTCTTTTGTGGACTTTTCGTTGGCGTGTTATTCCATTCTGTTTTCCCAAGCTGCGTGAGAGCATGTGTGCAGCAGAAAATCGTCTGTTCCTAATTTATGCGGAGCAAAGCATACGTGCGTAATGACGACACACGCAAACTGTTTGCCGTCGTCGACCGCGGCAAAGTGCGACAAAGTTAACACTTTCGCTGCGACGAGAGTCTACGATAAAATCGCACGCAATGAGTGTGAGAAAGTGCGGCGGCGATCAGAATCGCAGCTTCCCAAAAAGGGTAAGAGCGTCAAGATGAAAGGGAAAATGAGGGAGAGCAATTGAATTCGTAACTCACCCAAAGGTCATCGAGGGTGATGGAGTTGTCTGTGTAGAATACAAGGAGTTCAGCAGTGAGCGGCGAGGGTTCCCGAAGCTTAGAGGCGAGCAACAGGCAAGCTGTTCCGAGCAGCTGAAGCTGCGACTTCCGGATCGGGCAGATCGACAGGAACCTGTCGACGTAGTTCATCGACAGGGGGAAAACCTCCTCCTGGCACTTTCGGTCCTCGCAGATCTGTCAAAAAGCATTCCCCATACATTAATCACATATAGACAAATATATCAAAATTAAATCAAACATTGTAAATCATTATAATGCATTTTTGTTCAATTTTTAGTTTTATAATCGTGAATTAATAGAAAAATATGGAACACTTGTTGTACGAATTAATACAATAGTTGTACAACAAATAAAACTAAAGAAGAATAAGTATATCAAAATTAAATCAACTATTGTAAATCATTATAATGAATTTTTGTTAAATTCTTAGTTTTATAATCGTGAATCAATAGAAAAATATGGAACACTTGTTGTACGAATTAAAATAGTTGTACAGCAAATAAAATTAAATAGAACTAAGAATATCTCCATTGTGATCACCTTTTTTCTAAAATTGCAATGAAAATTGTACAACACAAAGAAGAAAGTTTCTTATAATGAAAAACATTATATCCTAAAAATACAGGAATAAAAAGTATATAATACGAAAAAGAAAGTCTTTTATAATGAAAAGTATTATATTATATTATTTAACAGAGTGCAGAACGAGTGCATATTGAGTGGGCCCGGATTTGCGTGGAGAAGGGGCGAAGAAAACATGAAAGCGTATAATATCGTGCGACCCAAGTGTCGAAAGGGATCGGGTGTGTGCGAAAGGTGCGCGAGGTGGTCCCACGGGAGGAGCGGCGGGCTTCGCAACAGAGGGAGAGGCGCAACCCTAAAAGACCCGCTTTCGGATCAGTCTTGTTATGCGGACGAGTTATCCCTGAATGAAATTCCTGTCGGATATATTGGCCCGCGGGAATGAAGGGAGAGCAGCCTCCTCCCTTTCGAAAGGTGCATAAGGGCGGAAAGGTGAAAGCCAAAGGGAAAGGAAAGCTCGCACGCTCTCTCAGTCGCATGGATGCCAACGTCGCCCGACGAATTATCAATTCGGGCTTCGAGAACGCCGCAGTAGGTGTGACTTGTATATCGGACCGGATTTCCTTCCTCTCTCTGCCTTTAAACGGCAACGCGCTTCCAACGTTTCTTTAATCGTCGCTTTGGGTCACAGGTTGAATAGTCTTTGACTTACAACGCTCCTTCTCTCTTACAGTATTTTCGACAACCAGATTTTTAATCTTCAATTTGTAATAAAACAAAATTTACTAGCTTTTGTGTGTTAGAATTATTCTAAGAATTCAATGGGAGTTGTAATTAATTATAGAAATCTATCCTTTGTTAATCGAGTGGAGTCGCTTTCGGTCACAGGTTGAATAGTCTTTGACTTACAACGCTCCTTCTCTCTTACAGTATTTTCAACAATCAAATTTTTAATCTTCAACTTGCAATAAAAGAAAATTTACTAACTTTTGTATGTTAGAATTGTTCTAAGAATTCAATGGGAGTTGTAATTAATTATAGAAATCTATCGTTTGTTAATCGAGTGGAGTCGCTTTCGGTCACAGGTTGAATAGTCTTTGACTTCCAACGCTCGCAAAAAACAATCAGATTTTTAATCTTCAATTTATAACAAAACGAAATTTACTAACTTTTGTATGTTAAAATTATTCTACGAATTCAATGGGATTTATAATTAATTACAGAAATCTATCGTATGTTAATCGAGTGGAGTTAACGCGAACTTTAAAAAAAGAAAAACTAGAACTACTCTCATACATTATTTAAAACTACTCTGGCTCGGAGATAAGGAGGAGCGCGATACGCGGGGAATTAATCAATCACCAGCGCAGAAGCATCGAGTACTCATTGCGATAGTGGAAGCGTAATAATTGGAACATTGGAATAATCAGTGGGAGGATGGATCGCCGTCGCCGTCGCCACTCGTCCAAATCAGCTGATTCACAGCACGATGTTTATTGCGCTGAAGGATGGCAACAGCGTCGCCGACGTAATTTCACCCAAGGATTATCACCAACACGTGCACGACGCCGTCTTATCGACGCTATCGCCGCTCGGAGATAAGAGAAATTTCGGCAGGAACACGCTCGATGCAACTAACGATACAGGTATTTAAATGCCCGCTCGTCTCTCTCTCCCACACACTTTTAATCGAGAATTCATGTTCGTCTGCCTGTCTGTGTCTCTGTGTATGTGTGTCTGCGAGTCGCCAGCACACAATCACACGGATTTTTCAACGAATCACGCAACAGCGACCCGGCGATCTCCAGTGCGCGTGAACCTTCGGGTATTTAAACTTACGTAACTCCCGAACGAGGTTCTCAAATCGAGGCTCTCCGTTTCGGAGGAACTCGCCACGAAGATTTCGTACTTTAAACTTCAAATATATACAAATTCATACTCATTTGACTTAAATATAAATTATTAATGCAAGAAAACGCGAGTTTTGAGACTTAGAATTGTAAAATTAGTATTTTACAAAGACGAGAGTTGAATTATTAGAGTTAAATCAATTAGAAATGGTGGGATTCTTTGATATTCGAGTGGAAAGGAGATTCAAGGCAAAAGGGAGGCTCAGCTCATAAGCGAGAGTATATCGCGGAGGGGAAAACACGTAGACTTATTGAGCGTGACCACTCCGGCCGACACCCTTCGCAATTACCGGGCTCTAATTAGTAGCGGCGACTTAACGAAATAATTGTATTCCTGCGGGCCGGGATCGATTAAACGTCAGCCTCGGATGCACTCGCGCTCGCATAGTTAACTGGCCGTCTACGTCGCCGTGTGTTAACGTATTCGGTGTACAATACGTGGAAGTACAGTCGACGCCTTCTCCGCGCGAGATAGACGCCGGCGGCGCGGCGCGACGCAGCGGCCTGACAAAGGATTTCGAGTTTATCGAGCATCTGTTCAAATATTCAGAAAAGCTGGCACTCAGACAGAACGCACGAAGTTGCTGCTGCTCTTCTTCAACGGCGAGTTGAATCCTTCAATGAAGTGAAAAGTGTTGGATGATAAAAAGAGAGAAGATGGAGGAGGCCGCCGACAAACACTCGGCTGCCAAACGGTTATCTATCGAGGCTCGATAAATGTCGCCGCTATAATCTCGCCCTGGAAGCTCCCAATCTGCGAGCGAGCGCGACGAGGACGCCGACGCTCTTTCTAGGTCGCTGAATTCACCGATAATCTTTCAACCAAGCCCACGAAATAGAGGCCGAGTTGCGAAAGATCCCAGCGAATTTCGAGCAGAAACTGGCGAAAGGTGATGAAAGGGGCTAATGAACCCGGCGATCCAGCCACCCCGAATCTCCAAACGGAACAAGATAGCGTAGATCTTGGAATTATCATCCGAGCGATTACCCCGCGGCGATCTTATTCCTAATTAAAGAGAGCATAATCAATTCTAGCAGGGCCGATAAACTTTAATCTCAGCGGAGCGAATGAGGGAGAAGTAGTGCGCGCGAGATTCGTATTATTGCAAAGGCTTTCTTTCTTTTTAATTAATTGCTCGCTTCTGGAATTTCCTTCTTCGAGATTTCGGTAATTCACGATTCCAGTATCGCTGACAGAAGAGACATTCCTGCCAGCCGATAAACTTTAATCTTCCGAGCGAGAAATAAGCCGAGAGAAATCGATGGGCGCTCTCGAGTCCCGTAAGAATTTCGGCTGAGATCGCCTTGGAGAACTCGTTGACACGTTCAATTTGAGGAGAAAACCTGTGCACACTCGACCTGTCTATGAGATCCGACACCTGCGCGTTCTTGTAAGCCTCCATTTAATTGATGACACGAGCTAATAAAGTCAACCAGTCGTTACTTACACTGACAAATCTATTTCAAACGCCTGTGAGACTCCGAGAGCAGCAAGTGCTTTCGAGCTAATTTACGCTATGTATTACATATGTACATCAATGAAATAAGAGTCTGGCTTTGCAGTGGGTTGTGTGTGTGTGCTGGCCGACCTGTCTGATTCGGATCGACGGCGCAGCGAATGGCTGTAATGCCGAAGAATTCGGCGATGGACTTGCAAATGTGTGCGCGTCTCCTCTCTGTGCTCGACCCACTCCGGTCACCTTCTCTCTTCGAGAACCTCGCCGCCGCCGCACTCAAGGTCAATCTTACAAATCTCTGTCCGCCGTAATTAACTGGCAATACGACGAAAAGCCAATCTCACAGAGTCCGAATCAATCATGAATCCTTTCAAGGAATTCTGTAATTGTTCCACAAAAGAGAAACGAGATTCGCAATTTACGCAACGCTCTTCTTACATCCTTCAAAAGTACTTGTGTGCGAATCTTATGCGTAAAACATCTGGCGAAACATCGAAAAAGTATTCCGAGAGATGGAATTACGAATTCCCCGACGAACTCCGAAAGACTTGTGGAAAAGTAGCCGCGGGACGCTTGGATTTCTAAGGCAATTGTTATCTGTTACATCGTTAGAAAGCAGAGGGCAAGGATTTCAGGCGAATTTCGGTAATTCGAGGAAATCGAGGCGAAGTCAGCGGCATCTGAAACTGGTTTTCGGCTTTCTGGATAGGACAGACAGACACACACCGGGGGCTTCTTGACCGTTACACGTCGTTATGTCGATCGCCGGTTGGGATACTTTGTCGCTGGCTTGGTGGTGTCGGTCTGACCCAAAGAGATCTCGTTAACTGATTTACGAGACAGAGTATCTTATTAACCGCTCACTGCTTTCCGATCCTCCCCTACATTGTGGCTACAATTTTAATAGGGCCGTCCACTCTCAGTCAGACAGCAGACGCACTCGTAGACACTGGCAAGAAGCGCGCAAGAGAAGACTAGGTTCGCGTGATTCGATCCGGAAGCTGGGCGAATTCATTAGCATAGTTGGCGAGGGAAGTCTGATCGCCGATTGCACATTGCACACCGCCGCGCCGACGAAAAGGAAGCACACTCGCTGCCCCTTAAATGTAAATGAAAAATGTAAATGGAAAACTAATTGCGGACGGCGCGCGCAGCGCCAGACTTCCAACAGACTCATCATAGCTCTCTCTCGGAGAGTCTAGCAATCACGGTCTACTTATTCACGGTGCATTTGAAATTCGACTCGGTTGCATAAGCCTCCGATAAGAACGCGAGTATATATCAAAAGTGCACCAGCAGACACTCGAAAGAGAGAGGGAGAGAGGGAGTGTTCCTCTCTGTGACGAGTGTTTTTTAAATTTTAAAGAGCCTCGTTCCGTTGTCGCATCCGCAGCTTCGATAGCTGTCTCCTGACGTCACTTGTTATATTTAAAGTACCGAAATAAGCCCCACCGGCTTACACAGCCTTACTGGCCAACCTCCTCTCTCTCTGACGCTCGCGCACCTACAACACTTGCCAAGTACACGACTACCAATAACTTACACAGTCAACTAAGCGATCTACCACCTTCGATTGCCTACCACTCGAGAGAAAAGATCCTGGCCGAGTTAAAGCGTCCATTTAAACTTTAAATCGCCCGTGCGCAGATTACGTCAGTAAAGTTCGCAGTCATTCGCCTGTGAAATCATTGGAAAGAAGGTGAGAGACGGATTGTGAGAGAGGGGAGACGGCTGAGAGAGTTAAGCGAGAGGGAATAAATACAGCGAGAAAGCGAGGAATTCGGCGTGGTTCAAGGGCGACACGTGGGCCAACCGGAAACGCTTGCTCACCTCCAACATCCACTCGGCGACGATCTTGCGCATGAGCGGCGAGATGTCCCTCTGCACGCACTCGAAGTAGGAGCTGCTCGGCGCGTATCTCTCCTCGGTCTTCAGCAGGTTTTGCAAAACACGCTCATCCCCAAGGAGCGCCGGATCCGCGTAAGCTCTGCACTCGGTCTCGGTGCTCTCGCAACAGAGCAGATCCATGATGAACGCCGGCCGAGGAACGAATGCACAGAGGAGAGCTGCTGGTGGTGTTCGTGGCACAGTGGAGAAACAGGCGCACTATTGGCAGCAGCAGCAGCAGCAGCAGCAGCACCCTCGTCGATTCTCGATCCTCCTTGCTTCCTCCAAAGATTCCTCCTCGACAGCCTCTTTCCTCTGAGCATACAGCGAGAGGGATCGATCGCACGAAAATCCAGCTACCTCGCCTTTTCACACGTACTTGCGCGTAAGAAGCGGCCACTCAACACTTCACCAAAATATACTCCAGCTCGATCCCTTCTCTACGAACACCAATATCTATATACTACAGATATATATGTATATATGTATATATATCTACTGGTAGGACCTTGACTACGGCCGATGACTTCGAACAAGTATCACTCACCTAGCGCCGGTGTGTCACAAACAATGTACGAGAGATAGAGAGAGAGAACGAGTCTCTCAAGAGGGAAAAAGGGCGTCCGACCACGCTTTTTCATGCACAGCACACTTCTTTCGACTGGGCCGACTCTCTTTTTCGGCCACACGATTGTTGATCCTGCCCCGCTCCCAGAAGAACCTTTCTCTCCCCGAGATATATCTCTGCTACGTGCTCTCCTCTCTCCTCTTTGTGCCCGCGGTCTGTGGGCTTTCTTCCTCTCGGCGATGCTTCGGTGCTGTCTTCTCTCGCTCCGCGAGAAAGATCGACACACTCTCGCAGCAATAAATAAGCGTGCTGCTGCTCCTTTCCTTCGGGCTGTGCTCACTCTCTCTCGTGGTGTGGTGTCTCTCGATCAATCGTTGCGTCTCGTGTCGAGGGTTGCAGCGTAGTGCGCGCGCGTGTCGCTCTCTCCGGTTGTGTGTCGACGGCAGTCGTGGGCAGTGCAAGAAAGAACGAGACACAGAGAGACAGAGGGGGAGAGAGAGAGAGAGAGAGAGTGAGAGAGGGGAAAACAGTTTCCTGAGGGCGACGTCTGTGTCTCGGCACGGGGCGGCGATTTAAATGTCCTGCGGTGCGAGCGCTGCCTTCTCCACTTTCTCACGATCCGACACTGGCGACTTACCAGGTCAGAATGCCGCCGGCTTTCCTTCCTCTCGCACGAAACGCCCCGCCGGCCAACAGCCAACCTTCCCCTCACCATCTATAGTTCGGGGCTCACGTGACCCCCGGCTTCTACCCCCGCCGGGGGGGCGCCACGAGTCACGTGGAGAGAGAGAGAGGTGGCTTGCCCCACCAGCGCTCGGTCTGGGCAATGCGCCCGGGGCGCCAGTTCGGGTGGGAGAGATTCGCATCGTGTAAAGGGACCTTGCCTTACCCACCTACGGCATCTCCTCTTCTCTTCGCTCTGCCTCTCTGCCTGCCTCCTCCCGCATTCCCTTCGATCCTCAGGGACGTCTTCTCCGTGGAGCTTCTTCCCTTTTCATCGACAATTATTCCTCGTCTTCCCTTCGACGCCGACGAACCCCCCCGCCTTACTTTATCCAAGGTGGGGGAATGCAGCACGTGGCGATTAGAAGACCGGAGAACTTAACTTACTTACTTTGGTTTTCTCTCATTCTTTCTAGGGTTAGGAACGAAAGGTGAAGTAAGCGTATCTAATCTTCCCCTGGGAGCTCGGGGATTCTCTGATAAGGATGTGTAACCGCAATCGTCAGAAACATAACCTGGTGCTGCGGATGCTCGTGAGTTCATTTCCCCCTTTTCTTTCGTTTGCTTTGGGAGTTACTGAGTCTCTCGAGAAATAATATCGAGAAATAATGATTGTGTTACATTTATCGAAGCGAATACAGGAATAATATGCCTGTAGTGCATTTTAAAAGGAAATGAATGTGGTTATACATTCAATATTGAAACAGAATGTGTTACACACTATTTATTATTAAGACGAATGAAATGCGAGTATGATTTACAAACGAATTACTGAATAAGCGTTTCTTAAGATGAAGAACATTCAGAATTAAAGGAGAATTATTTAGAAACTATTGTAGAGGCCAGAGTATTGTATCGAGGAAACTTCAGGAACACCCTGTATAGACGTCGAGCTATAGAGTGGATTAATAGGAAGGTCAGTTACTTCTCGCAACGATTTCTAATGACGGCTGTCGTCCTTTTGCCTGGAGTGGTTAGATAATAATGATCAAGCAGCCCTGTTGAAGGGAAGCGACATGAAACGATTGTGCGGAGAGAGAAACGGTGCTCTGGAGCGACAGGCAGCGTGGTCCTTTCGCCTTTAAAGGTCCCAGCCACGTTTAAATATCTAACGACGTGGCGTAGGGTACCTCTGATGTCAGATCCGATGATGCCTCGGCAAGAAGTGTTCGGTCGTGTTCGGTCCCACTCGCTTTCGTTCGTTCATTCGGCCCTCCGAGCTCGTCCACGTTGCTCTTCGCCTCCGGAGACCAGGCTCTCTTGAGGTTCGACTTGCGATGCGAGCAGTATGCTTCCTCTGCAATGAAACTCCTCGTGTAAGACTCACATTATTCCACAAGTTTTCCTACTCTCGCCAATCTTAACACGTTCTTTCGATATTACTGCCTCGATTACTAACGATACTTGATTATCATTGGGTGTTAATGGAATTTGTGGCATTTTTTCTTGGTAGTAGACTGTCTCGTGTTCCTTCTGGAACTCGAAATAATTTTCACGATTAATAGCTGTATTTCTGTTCCAACTGCTGCTGGGATCTTTTTGATAAGTTAATTCAAGTTTGTATTATGTTATTTGTAAATGGGTGTATGTAAATATGTTTGAGAGCGAATGAAGTTGGATTACAACAAATTTCTTAACTTCTTCACTGTCATTTTTGACAGGTTTAATATACAGGTTTTATTTGATACATAGAATTCGTCATTTCAATCCCTTTAGCAGCAAAGACAATCGTTTCCCTGGCATTCTTCCAGGCCATGTGGCAGAATATTCCACATTCCTTTTTCGAACTTCCTTTTCCTGCCGAGACTTTCTTTTCTTCACGTGCTTCAAAGTGTGGCATCCGCCTGCCTTTTATTCACCAAACGCTCCTTCTCTTTCTAGTCCCCGGAGATCTATCAACTCGAGTGAGTTACTAGAGCAGTTTTTTTCTCGAGTGTCGAAATACAGTAATTCTATGGTGACGTGCACGTCACCAATCGTTACGGTTCCCGACGATTGCTAGGCGCGCTCTAGAAGTTCCTCAAGCGTGTAGGTGTAGATACTCTAGTGAAATAGAGCGAGTGTACCTTAAGTGAGATACCTACGAGTCGAGTAGAATAATAGCTTTACTAAAATATATACATTATTGTGCTCTATTTTAAATATAGCTAAGAATTCAGGATTTATATTTCTATTAAAAGTATTCTACATTTCATTTATCAGTTCAGCTCTCAATTATTCTTCGCTCTAATTCTTGAAGTACACAAGTACTCCAAAAATAGAGTAATTCTATTTTAAATACACCTTCAAATTAACTTGAATTAGATTCTATAAATATTAAGCGCCTCTTTCTAAAATAGAGCAGCTCTATAATGAACTACTTATTATTGTGCTCTATTTCAAATATAGCTAAGAATTCAGGATTTATATTTCTATTAAAAGCATTCTACATTTCATTTATCAATTCTGCTCTGAATTATTCTTCGCTCTAATGCTTGAAGTACACAAGTACTTCAAAAATAGAGTAACTCCATTTTAAACACACCTTCAAATAAACTTGAATTAGATTCTATAACATCGAAGCATCTCTAACGATGTGCACATCATCGTGATTGCCTCAGCTCTCAACTGCACTGCGCTCTGAAAGTTCCCGAAGCGTGTAGGTGCAGATAATCTAGTGAAATAGGGCAAGTGCACGTTAAGTGAGATATCTACGAGTCAAGCAGAGTAATAGCTTTACTAAAATAGAGCAGCTCTGTAATGAAATGCACATTACTGTGCTCTATTTCAAATATAGCAAGAATTAAAGAGTTATATTTCTATTAAAAGTAGATGGCTTTAATAACATTTCATTGATCAATTCAGCTCGCAATTATTCCTCGCTCTATAATGAAATGTACATTATTGTGCTTTATTTCAAATATAGCAAGAATTAAAGAGTGGTATGTCCATTAAAAGTAGATGGCTTCAATAATATCTGCATTTCATTAATCAATTGAGCTCTCAATAATTCCTCGCTATAAATAATAGAGCAGCTCTATAATCAAATGCACATTATTGAGCTCTACTTCAAATATAGCAAGAATTCAGGATTGATATCTCCAGTAAAAGGAAATTCCTCTAATAATATCCACCTGCATTGATCAATTCAGCTCTCAATAATAGAGCAGCTCTATAATGAAATGCACATTATTGTGCTCTACTTCAAATATAGCAAGAATTCAGGATTGATATCATCAGTAAAAGGAAATTCCTCGAATAATATCCACATTTCATTGATCAATTCAGCTCTCAATAATTCCTCGCTATAAATAATAGAGCAGCTCTATAATGAAATGTAGATTATTGAGCTCTACTTCAAATATAGCAAGAATTCAGGATTCATATCTTGAGTGAAAATCCTCTAATAATATCCACCTGCATTGAAGTACCTCAAAAATAGAGATACTCTATTTTAAATACACCTTCAAATGAACTAGAATTAGATGCTATAAAAACTAAGAGGATCTCTAACGACGTGTACATGAGCGTGATGGTGCGAGATCTGAACGGGCGCGGCGTGCGCTCTAGAAGTTCATGAAGCGTGTAGGGCCAACTCGTCCTACGCTCTAGCTAGTGTAGGGAAAGTAAGGGCCGCTTCCGTTGGATAATTCGAACAGGTTGCCGGTTGGTTGTTGGGCAGGGAGCGAGCAGCACCCGCTGCGAGCTGGGAATGTCCTTCGTCTTGGTGTACGAAACTCGTGGGGTTTCGCCTCGTTTACGCGTACTACGTGCTTACTACACCGTCTCGAGCAGCACGAAACGATGCCCTCTTCGCTGCCCGTAGATCACGCGACTTCTTTCTCTCTTGGCCACCGGATGTGCTCGCCGCCGCCGCCGCCGCCTCGTGCTCCATTCTCGTACGCGACGCCCGAGTCATCGTCGCGCTGACTTGTAAGGACGCCGGTCTCGCTCCCACTCAACCAACCACTTTCCTTTTGTTCGATAGATTTTATTTCGTACAATTGAATGACTGGGAAATGTGAGATATTTGCATAGGAATGCCTGACTCCTGTGTTAGAACCTTTTTCTAGAGCAGGTGCAATCACACTTTCCTTTTGTCGAATATATTTTATTTCGTGCCATTAAATGTTGTCTTGTGATTTTCTATATTTTATCTAGCAAAGTTGAATATTGAATGGATTATATTTAAATAGAAAAGTCTCCTAAGATAATATCAACGCTTGATAAATCATTCCCATCATTATTTTGGAATGTATTTGTGTGTTGCATAAGAATATCTGACTCCTGTGTTAGAGCCATTTTCTAGAGCAGGTGCAATCACACTTTCCTTTATTGAAATATATTTTATTTCATGCCATTAAACGTTGTCTTGGGATTTTCTATACTTTATTTAGCAAAGTTGAAGATTGAATGAATTATGTTTAAATACAAAAGTCTGTTGAGATGATATCAATGCTTGAAAATCATTCCCATCATTATTCCGGAATGTATTTGTGTGTGTTGCAATTGCAATGACACTTTTCTTTATTGAAATATATTTCATTTCGTCTCATTAAATATTGTCGTCTGTCTTCTTATTTTCTACATTTTATTGAACGAATTATGAAACAAACAGGAAAAAGTCTGTTAGGATAATATCAACGCTTGAAAATCATTCCCACCATTATTCCGGAATGTACTTGTGTAATCCTAGTGACTCTGGCGGAGTCTAGTAACTACTGGCACTCACGTGTAATACGAGTAAGCCTGCATGTTATACACTGTAGCAACTCACGGCTCCTTTGTGAGATGAAATCCGCCTTGCGGTTCTGCTAAATCATCCGCTCGAATTCTAACGGAATCCGTTTGCTCGCCTCGTTATCGGCAATTTGTCCTGCGTTTCCCCTGATCCACTTTTCATTCGCACACTCGGTTGTACATACAACTACCGAACACCAAGTTTTTTCACCCATTTATTTTATTCTACGAATTTGAATTAATAAATAGGTTTGAAGAACATTTTTTGCCAAGCAAAAACGATGAAATATACCTGTTTATTATTATAATTGATAAATGGAGCGAGTAATATATTTGAAAAAGATAGGAAGGAGAGTAATAGCTTTACTAAAATAGAGCAGCTCTATAATGAAATGTATATTATTGTCCTCTATTTGAAAGTAAATAGGTCTATTAATATCTACATTTCATTGATCAATTTAGCTCTCAATTATTCCTTGCTCTAATTCTTGAAGTATAAAAGTACTTAAAAAATAGAGTAACCCTATTTTAAATATACCTTCAAGTTAAATAGAATTAGATTCTATAAAAACTAAGCATTTCTTTCTAAAAATTTCTAGCTAAGAATTCAGGATTTATATCTCCACCAAAAGTAGATATCTCTAACAACATCTACATTTCGTTAATCAATTCAGTCCCCAATTATTCCTCGCTCTAATTCTTGAATTAGAACTTTCCTTCTCGAAATAGAGAATCCTTTAATATATTCTACGAATTTAGTTTCTTTACCAATCTATTATTACAATTGATAAATGGAACGAGTAATACATTTGAAAAAGATTACTTCCTTTTACGCAATCCTTGCGAACGCGAAGGTGCGTGGAACGCGTGAAATAAATGCCGGGGAGGGTTTAATTGCGCGACAACAAAGATCATTAAGTGTGTGCGAGTGCTGGCGGCGCGGCGCGGCGGGCAGTGACAAAAGATTTACACGTGCGGATAAGTCGGCGAGTATCATCGTCAGTCAGTGGTTTAAATGTCCTCGAAGACGGCGGCGGCGGCGGCGCAGGCACATTTGGCCTGTTGGTATTTAATTTCACTAGAGCATGAATGTTCCGGCCGGTGCTTACCCACCTTTCACGATACGCCTCGCAACTTCGACTCCTTCGAACAGGGAAAACTACTACGCGTTCCGGTTACGTGAGCCGAATACATTCGCCCGAGTGAAAGAGTTGATATACACATACATATGTATATCACATATCCGCTGTCTCGTTATAACAAATTAGTTGAATACGGTCGGCCGAGTGTGAGGCCTAGAAAACGAATATTATAGTCGCTGATTGTCAAAGATATTTTACTGTGTCTATTTTAACAAGTTGCAATAGAATTATATTATTAATAAATCGAGTTTGGTATCATAAATAGCAAAATTACTATCATTAGTATAATATTTCAAGCGTGAACTAATATTGATTCGTAGAAGCAATTTTCCCTCAAGTTAATTTCATTTTATAATTGTATTATTAATAAATCGACTTTGGTATCACAAATAGCGAATCAACTATGATTAATGTCATTTTTCAAGTGTGAAATAATATTAATTCGTACAAGCAATTTCCCCCTATGTTAATTTTAATTTTTAATAGCAAAACAAACAGCAAATCAACTATCATTAATTTAATTTCTGGAAGGTAAACTAATACTAATTCGTGCACGCAATTTCCCTCTGAGGAAATTAAAGAAATTATAATACAAAATCAAAAGAAATCCATTGCTCTATAAAAGTGCAAGTGCTATTTTATTATTATGAGATGTAAAAGGAATTCGTGAGGCTCGGAATGATCGATTCGCGGAAACCTATCAATTTTCGTATGTAGGTTAACTGGAAGAAGTGGGAGGTGGAGGCATGTGCGATTGTAGCATTGGCACTGCGCTGGAAAGAGGATCGCTCGGCCACGTTAATAATTCCATATTCCTGTTGGCTGTCGTTTTCTATCTGACAGTGGCGCCTTCGAGACGTGGCCGGCGACGAGCGTTGACGAGCGGTTCGCCGACTATTTGCATCGGCATCCACCGCTAAAACTCCCATGACTTTATCAGTCGCGCATTTATGTTCTGCGTATGCGTTCTTCTTCCAAGCTTCTTGCGGTAAAATTAAATTTACTACAAATAAACGCCCGTTGAAATAATCGAATGACAAATATAACTGTCGAAAGTGCAGTTAATCTAATTTTAGTTTTATTTTAATTCATTTTTAATTCGCGTTGATTTAAATTTAGAAAAGTCATTTTTGCTAGATTTAATTTATTCTGCTTCCTTCAATTTTAATAGAATTCGATTTGATTAATATTCTTCACATAATATAATTAAAAGAAATTTCCTAGGAATTATTATTATAATCACAATAATTTTGCAGATGTTCCTATTCTTGGTTACAATATCTGATTTACATTAATGAGAGCGAAGATTCGCTCGGGTCATTTTCGAGTTAGATCCGCTAATAAAAAAGGCAGCCTCGGAAGCAGAATTAATCTGGCGAAGATGTCAGTTATGGATCGCAGCCCGATTATTGCGATAACTATTTCAAGCAGGCACCAACTGCAACGAGGATTAATTAGAGCCATTAACCGTAGAAACACAGCGTGTATGTGTGTGCGAGTCACGTTGCAGCACTCCGGCGGACTTTATAGATCGCTCGAACCTATCATAATCTTCAAAATGGAAATAGTAACCTCAATTCCACTGGGCAGATAGTGACTCGATAAGAGAAAAAAAAAGGAATGGGCGCGGACGAATCTTGAGGAACCTGACGTCACTATCAGCCTGTGCCCTCTGACCTCGCACATACATTCATTTCCGTTCGCACTCTCTCCAGTATTTGTTGCACACGTTGATTGTTCTGCTTGGAATTCGCAGGGGAAGCACAGAAATATTAATACGACAATGTCTATTACAATTTTTATGTCTTTCACTTTGGAAATAATACTTTTGTATTTTTATTTGCAATGCTTTAAGAATTTTCGAGTTGAATCATATTTCCTTGTAATTTTATTGATATATAAATATCGATAGAATTTTCTTTCTGTAAATTATTGCGTGTGGATTAGCACTTTCTACGAAAATGAAAATAATTACAGTACTTTCTAATCGTAAAAATAAAGATTCGAATTGAATTCGAGTTATTTAACAATCTAGCAAAACTGTGCTAGTTTGTGTTTCCTGCGAGAATTTGGTAGTAAGAAGAATGCGAGTGGTCGCCAGAATGAACTAACGCAATTACTAGAGATGGAAATAGGCGATAGTCGGGGAGGAATGTGCCGGGAGGGAGGCAAGGATCAATTTGACGGATCAACGTCGAGCTCATTTCCGTAAGATTATGTCCGCTGGCATCCAGACAAATTGAATTGCCGCTCGGGGCTAATTAGTGTTTAACTAGCGAAATAATCTTTTTTGTGGCCGTCGACGCCCCTTCTGCTCGTGGACGTAATGCCTCTCCAGGGTCGAGCGAGCAGAAGCTCCAGCTTCACCGAACATCCGCCTACGCCTAACGCACCGCCACTTCAGCTACGTCCCCCAACCGCGCGGCCCATTGATATTTTTAACTATGTTGTGTCATCCCAGCCGCCCTCTTTCTCTCTCTCGCACATCCAATTAATAAGCTACACTCGGCGAAAGTCCTATTTTTGTATGCCGGAAGATACTTTTTCGCCGGCGTAAAGAAATTACTTTTATTGTTATTATTTAATATTAGGGAAATTGCTCTGAATTCTAAAATTTATATTTTAGTCGTTGGAGCTGTGGTTTTCCACGTATAAATTTATATAGAATTTTTTTCGCACGTGAATCAAACCTGTTAAGATAAGTATTTAATTTTGAAAAGCTCATCCCCAATTAATTTGTGATACAGGATGATATTTTTCCGGGAGAGTAAAGAAAGTACTGTTGTTTTATTGGTTTAGTATTAGAGAAATTCTCCTCCATTATAAAATTTATATTTTAGTCAATGGAGTTGTGGTTTTCCACATACAAATTTATATAAATTTCTTTCGCACATAAAACCACCCCCAATCAATTTATAATACAGGCTGAAAACAACGCAATTCACATAACGTCAAATGAAAATTAATACGAACACATTTAATTTGACAAATCCACCCCTAATTATAATTTACAAAATATTCCGAAGACAACGCCACTTTTTAATACGAATATAAATTCGGTCATTGTTTCCGCGCGATCCTTTAATATCCCACTGGCGGAGATAATGGAAACAGGTGAATAGCAGTCTCCACGTAGCAGCGTGACGACTAATTATCGTGGACGGTGCCTCGTAGGCCATGAAAGTGTCCCGAAGATACGATAACTGTCGTGGCACGTTGCACGCCATATTGATCGCCGGCAATAAAGGTAAAGGTAGCGCCAACGGCCAGTTGCTTCTTTCCCGGAGGACTAGATAAAATCGGAGGAGCAAGCAAGCAAGCAAGCAAGCAAGCAAGTAAGCTCGTTCCGCGCGGAGTAATGACAGCGTGTGTGCGATGCCCTTTAAAAGACAGGCTCTTGCGCGACCCCCATGCCAACCGACTCACTCCCTCCCTATACAGGGAATCCCGTAATAATTCCCACCAAGGATGACCGGTTTCTTTCTAGTCCTCAAGTTCAAATATCTCGGCTTACTCACGCGCACGCACACACACACACACCCCTCACAATTATCCAAGAACCTTCTATACGAATATTTTTTACTTTTAACCTCTTAACTGTGGAATTTAGTTTTAAAAATCGCCCAGATTGAATGGATTCTAAATACTTTGGATTTAAGTGATCGCAGTTTCGATAATAAATCATTTTCAACGAACTATAGTTTTGATTGAATGAATTCTAAATAATTTAGATTTAAATGATCGCAATTTCAGTAATAAATAATAAAAGCCACCTTAACGACGACTTGGACGAGCAACTACAATTTTAAACGCACTATATTTTTACTAGATGTCTACAAGATTTAATTAGTACATCAACTGCAATTAGTAGCAACCTTTTCTTACCAGAGAATGAATGCCAATGAAAGAATGAAGTCAATATCACGATTTGCCTGCGTAAAGTGCAGTTGTTTGAATATTTTTTTCCACGAGCCTGCTTGCAATCAAAGGAAACACTGGCGCCACGAAAGTGGGCATGATTCATTCGTTCCAATTGAATACTTGTCTGAAGTGAGTAATAATCTCTCAAGATATGTGGATACAGCAATTTTCTCACCGAAGGCTGGATTGATTATTCGCATACCTGTGAAATACGATTCCAATTACAATCATGACTGGCGTACGCACAAATCCTATGCACATAATCAATGAAGTTTTTTAATAGTAGTTTTGTGCATATAAAATGTCAATTATGTTATATCTTTTATACAGAGTTGTTAGTAAATTAATTATAAAATACAACGTAATATTAAAGGTAATAAATACGACATAAAAAGAATGCAAGAATTGGGAAACATTCGTACACAATTAATATTATTAGATGATCATAAAATACGATACGTTGCTATTAAATTAATTTTGAAATAGGACATAATATTGAAAGTAATAAATACGACATAAAAAGAATGCAAGAATTGGGAAACATTCGTACATAATTAACATTATTACATGATAATAAAATTATACGATATAAAATACGATATAAAATACGATATAAAATACAATAAATACGATATAAAAAGAATGCAAGAAATGCAAGAAATGCAAGAACGCAATAATAAAATATTAGACACCGACAGCTTTAAATTATTCACAATCCAAAATAATGAATAATCCAATAGGCAATATTTCATGCTTACCCGCTCGAAAAAGCTCGCACATTTATCAGACGGAAAAGCTGGTCGTCGCTGTCATGGTGGTAAGAGCATGGTGGTAATCATGCTGGTAAGCATGGCGTTCACCAAATAAAGCGGGTTCGACCCTCCTCGAAACGAACGATGCCGATGCGATTGCGTGCTGCACTTTTTGCAAGGATCGTTTCGGAGCTGCTCGCGCCGGTCCTCCTGCACGAAAGCCGATCGCCATGCCGGGCAGAGCTCTCCCGTGTCCTCCCGTTTCTTCCCGCGAGCATTCCTACGGGACAGCATTCAGCCGAGCGTTTCCACGAAAACTTATAATCGACCGCGCCAAGCACTGCCATCCAATGGCTTCCGATCTTCATTAGCCGCACACAATGACGCGGAGAGTCCTTTCGATTCTCTATCGCATAATACTCTTTCGGAGAGTCGATGATGTCTCATGATTCTCATTAAAAGTGTTTGTGTTATGTTTGCGAGGAATTCTTCGTCATTGAATAAATTAAAGTATCGTTCGAATATAATTTATGTGTGCAGAATAATTTAATTTAGAGAAAAGGTTGCAACTATCTTTTTAACTATCATTCATAAATGTGATAGATATTATAAATATTTTATAACACAGTTTGTTTAGATTACAATTTTATATGTGATTGACTCTTATATTTATATTAGAAGAGATTTAATATTGATTTTTAAATTAACTTGTAGATAAAATGAAGAGCAGATTTCCTTTAAAGTAAATCCAATATTGCAATAACCAAAGCACCCAAATCAGCTCTAATTCCAAAGTGCCTGCTCCAGTTTCACGCTCCAGTAAAACCATGAGCTGATCCCCATTTCCTACCAAACATTGCCATTCACCGAGAACATCGTCGACACCCTTGAAATCCCTCCAATAAATCAATTTCGCTCGCGAAGCACTGACAATGCGAATTACAAGCTTAATGACTCCAGGCGAAATTTATGGTTACCACTGGAAAACGCGTGAAGCATAATGATTATATTGGGTCGAGGAATTTCGTGGGGGTGGTTGGTTTCATGGCTGAAGAATTAGGGGTGGTGGTGGTGGTGGAAGTTGTAGGAGCTTAAATGACGCTACCTGGCTGGTTAATGACGGCTTCTACCTCTTTCGGAGGCCTTCGGGAATATCCTGCCATTGTTTCTCCACTTCTCACCGCTTCGCCCTTTCTATGGCCGACCATAAGGGTTGCACGGTTCGAGCAACCCTGTTCCAGCCAAGTTCGCCAATAGCCGAGACTCCAACTACAATGGACCCCTCGAGTTTGCTTGAAAGCCTCGACCGTCAAGTTTCTCGGATTTATTGTTTGAGTTTATGCTGGAATATGACCATTACCGTCAGATGTTCTACCCGGTTGTTCCTGTTAGTCCTTGGGGAATTTCTGCCCTGCTGCCTTCTCTCCTCTTCTACCTGAATGGACGCTCGCGCAAATTAGTCGGAAAATCGAGCTCTCGGGTAGCAGTTTGCCTTTTGTTAAGTCTACAACTTGGAACTTCATTTTTTACTTCTATATAATATATACAATTATAATAATATACGCTTGTAAAATGTGATGTAATGTTTGCTTAGAAAACCTTGAAATCTTATAAATATAAAGAACAAAGCAATAAAAAAAACATGGGTTGAAATATTCAGCAATGAAAAACTTCAGCAATGAAATTATTTAGATTTAATATTCACTTTGCCAAATATAAATATTAACAGCACTCTTTCTATAATATTATTAATATAATTACACAAAGAATAATTGAATAATTAATAATGCACATTTTTGATGCTTGTAGAAATATTGTGTTAGTTAGCGTGCACTGTTTCCCACTGAGAAATAGAAAAACGGCCACCGATAAGAGGACATTAAATAGTCACACCCTTTACCGATTCCTTGTAAAGAACTTTATCGAACCCAGCAGCTTATCGTGCGAAGCTTTGATAACTGCTTTCGCCCTTAGTGATAATCCGATTGCCCACCCACACACAAAGGATTTGTTTGTGAAAATGGTATTCATTCCGCCAACCATTCAGGGATTTTCATTTATCGAATCGGGGGTGGATTTTCCAGTAAATGGAACACCTGAATAAAAGAAACTTATCGCAGAAGAAAGGCAAAGGTGTTTGAAAAATAGTATTAGTTGATGCAATTATAATTATTATACTTGCCATTTACATTTACATTTAAAAATGGGTTAAGTTTAATATCTTGAAATATTTTAACGAATTCTAGCAGTTGGTGTGATTAGAAAAATTGTTATAATTCATATTTACGTTTAAATCTGCTTTTTATATTGAATTTCCAAAAGGTTGCCATCGCAAACATCTTTAACATTTATTATATAAATAAATTATCACAAAATTGGATCAAGTTTGATGTCTTGAAATATTTTAGCAAATTCTAGCAGTTGATGGGATTATAAAAATTGTTATAATTCATATTTAAGTTTAAATCTGCATTTTATATTGATTTTCCTAAAAACTGAAAAGGGTGCTATCGTAAACCTCTTTACCATTTATTATATAAATAAATTATCACAAAATTGGTTCAAGTTTGACATTTTGAAATATTTTAACATATTCTAGAAGTTGATGGGATTAGAAAAATTGTTGTAATTCATATTTAAGTTTAAATCTGCTTTTTATACTGAATTTCCAAAAAACTGTGTGCCGTTACGAAAAGGCTGCTATCGTAAATCTCGATGAGTTACATAGAGCGAGTAGCAACTGGGATTCTGGCGCCAGTTGGTATGTGCGGCCGCCGAGCTCTCCCGCTTCTCTATCAGTCGTTGTAAATCACAGTATCACACCCCCACACCACTTTTTTCTCCGCGTCCCATTGGCGCAATGTGTCGATCGCAGCGCTGCCTCGCTTTTACCTCGATTGACGATGATCGATTGAGAAATCTTGGATCGCTCGCCGCCATATGTTACACTTTCCAGATAAATGCTTTATAAATAACGAAATTGCATTTTCAAAAACGTTTGAAAAATGCTTTTGAATATTCCCCGGCTTTGAATTTATTGGGGGTCGACTTTTGAATTAATATAAATGATTTAAAAGTATTTTGCAGAGATTGGAACAAAGTGGTTACAGATTTACATAGTTGCAACAAACATTCGTAAGATTCTCTGCAAACATTTTATGATTTTGAGGTATAAAAGAGTGGAAGAGACTTCAAAAACATACAAAAACATTTTTACTATTACTATAGAACATATTTTAAATCAAAGAAAAATCCCGCAAATAGATACAAAGATTTGAAAGTGGTTTAAATCTATTTTCTCTTGTTCTGAGACAATTAAATCTTAGCATATCTGTCAATGACAAAACATAGGTTAATTATACAAATCTAGCAGTATTTCTACTGACTTATCAATATGCAATTCAATTATACAAATTCGTTTTAGGCGACTTCAACTAAAATAATGTATATTTTCGGGCTGCAAATGGACTTACACTACTTCCAAAATAAACTATTTATTTAACACGAGCTTTAAAATCGCCACACATTCAAAGTCCAAGAGTAGCGAACCATTGGCGCGAAGGTACAAAGAGAGAGAAAAAGGATGACAAATGCTTGTGCTATGAAGCGGATCATCCGGCGAGAGCAGTTCTAAGAGAGCAGGCAACGATTGCGGTCGTTGATCTAGAATCGAGCGTGTTCGTGGTAGGCGCAGGCAGACTCGCTCGCTCGCTCGCTCGCTCGCAGAGAGAGTTCTCGTCAGAGGCGATGCAGGTGCTCTGTTTGGACTTGACATTCTTCTTGTCGGGAAGAGGGCAACGCAAGTGTTCGTTATGCAAGCCGCGTGGCTCGTCTTACTGATAGATCTACCTCTCTTCCGTCGAAGCGACCATCCCAAATCTCACTTACCTTCCACTTCTACGTGGAAGTTTTTCCTGCCTCGCTTCGCGGCTTCTGGCGAAGCCGCCGCCGCCGCCGTCGTGAGAGTATGTCCTCTTTGTCTCTTCCACTCAGCTGGTGCAATCCTCGACCAACAGGTTTGCCGCTTACGGAAATGAATTAGTGAATCTCCACTCTTTTGTTACTTTCGCCCCCTCCGCCCCTTTTTTCCTGAATCCATTGTCATTGAACTATGGCTAATAGCCCGGTTATAAGGAGCTCGGCCCATTGGAATTCAGTGCCCCTTTTTTTAACGCGCGATCGTATTGATAATGCGACCTGTGGGAATTCAATTAATTAATAGAATTGCTGTTGTGTGCTGTGGTAAAAAGTGTAGTTTATTTAATAATTGTGCTGTGAAAGATACGATTGATTTTGTATAATGTAGATTAGATGTGAAAGATGTCTGTTTGTCATAATTTATATTTTCTACCCGAAATGCTTCAAGAATTAAATTAATCTAGCAGTAAAAAAATCTGACGTGCTCTGTTATGGATAATGAAAACATTATAGATAAATGTCTCTAGTTTTCCGAGTACTGATGCCTCGAAAGCGTTAATTAAATCACTCCTTAATTTTTATATAATATAAATTACATATAAAAGATATCCTTTGCCATAATTTCTATTTTCCATCCGAAATCCTTCAGAAATCAAATAAATCCAGCATTAAAAAGCAGTCCAACTTGCTCTATTATAGATAAATGCGGTAATCAAACCACCCTTTAATTTTTATATAATATAAATTACATATAAAAGATATCCTTTTCCAATAATTTCGATTTTCTCCCCAATATCCTTCAAAAATCAAATAAACCCAGCATTAAAAAAAGCAGTTCAACTTGTTCTATTATAGATAAATGCCTCTAGTTTTTCGAGTACGGATGGCTCGAAAGCGGTAATCAAACCGCTCCTTAATTT
The DNA here is from genome assembly GCA_910591665.1 of Ectemnius continuus. Taxonomy (NCBI): domain Eukaryota; kingdom Metazoa; phylum Arthropoda; class Insecta; order Hymenoptera; family Crabronidae; genus Ectemnius; species Ectemnius continuus. The sequence continues at coordinate 2,578,185 of OU342856.1, forward strand.
ACCTCAAAACGGCCGTGGCAGTTTGAGCTACGACAGTAGGCAAACGACTTATTTTCTATATACATTAAGGAGATTAGATTAGAGAGAGAGGCGGAGGTGAGTTACTGGCGCGGCTGGCTGGTGCGCTTATTTTTCCAGGGAGTTAAAGTCAATTCCAGGAAGGGTTGGGGCACTTTTTCAGCGGCGTCAATGTTGTAAGCAAATAGGGGCCAGGCTGCCACGATGAAAACTATACACACACACACACACACACAGATAGCCACAGATAACGTACTACGCTTGATCTAGCTGGACAAAACTATCAGTTGAGGTTTTTCACCTCAGTCAAAGTTTTAGCATTCGTTTCTACTATAATCGGATTACAATGAGACTGTTTAAGATGATAAATAGCAGGGCGCATGCTTGGCAATTTAAAAGATTAACGCATCTCGCATAAAGATTAACGGATGCTTCGACTATCGAACTGCGGCTATGCGAATCTGACAGCGTTACAGAAAAATCGAAATATTATGCACCGCGGCACTTGTCGCCAGATGAATCTTCCTTTGAAAGTTGGATAATGAATGACAGAATATGTAGAACACAAAATTAAGGCGGAAGTCAGCTGAGTTCATAGTTAAAAGTTTCAACAAAGATCACATTTGGATTCTACACTGTGCATATCCGTAGTATGAGTAACATTGCGTGGTTGCCAAGGGCGTTGTAGTTTTCCAAATCGATTTATTGTTGTGTTTTCACTTAATTCAATCTTTTAGCAAACTATTGATATAGAAATAAATCAATTCTGTAATGATTCGATCGCCATAATAGATTTTGTCCAGCTAGATTCGGTTTTTGAACCTCTGTGTGGTGCGCGCTTCTGGGCTTTTAATCGCTCGCGACATCAATTTAAATTGATCTTGTGCATCCATGTAACACACACATATGTGATGATGATGATGATACACATTCGGCACAATCGCAATCGTGCTCGAATCACTCTGTCTCGATCGACTTCGAACAGGAGCGAGGAGCGCCGGGCTTCGTGGTTCTTCTCGTTGTTTTCAATGACAACGATTTAATGGCTTGCATTCCATTGACCGACTCAATTGGCTTCGCACTTTGGCGGATCGAGTCGCCGGCTTTTCCAATTATATTTGTAGTTGGGTTACTTGGAATTTTAAAATTGATAGAATTGCTGGATTAGTTTTTATGATGTGTTGATAATAAATTTGCAATTTGATTTTATATTGAGGTATTCATAGAGATTTTTTAATAATACAACATTTGTTTAGCGATTGGTCGAATTATCAGATTCGGAGCTTTCAAAGTTAATGTTTAATGCTCGTTGAACATTTGTAATATCAACTACTTACCAAATAATCAAATGAATAAAATGAATCATGTATTTATTACACTGAAAGCCAGAGAAAAAACAGAAACATTACTACTTAGTGACAAAATATCATTTTGACTCTTTAATAAAAGGAGTATTAATTCTTTATCATTTAACAAGAGAATACAAAAACAAGAAACAAATTTATTCCACTAAAAGCCTGAGGAAAAACAGAAACATTATTAGTAAGAATAAAATATGATTTCGACTGTTGAATAACAGAAGCATTAATTCTCTATCATTTAACAAGAGAATACAAAAACAAGAAACAAATGTACAAAATAAATCCTGCATCTATTCCACAAAAAGCCAGAGGAAAAATATTCATTAGTAATAAAAACATTAACAGAGGAAAGATTATATTAGTGAGAATAAAATATGATTTCGAGTGTTGACCAAAAGAAGTATGAATTCTTTATGAAGCAATCAGGGCCCTTTAAATTCCTGACCACATCCAATAAGAGGAGAGTCGATGTGAGCGCGATCGAAATAAGTGGGCCTCGCAGGGCAGAGTCGAGTCGATGCTACACTCGACTCGCAGCACGGTGGTGGACGCGTCGCAGTGGTGTTGCCCGCATCAGTTAATGCACAGTGTCTCCTTCCGTCGTGACGCTTCCTATTTACCGTAACAAAGCGTGCAAGCAAGCAAGCAAGCCGCCGAAACGAGAGCCCTGAATTCTCCTCCCGTGGGATGCGGGCAGGTTCGGTTATGGCGGTTTTCTAGCGCCAGTTTCATCCGCGCGGCAGAAAAACGCAGGACAACCAGGAGGACCAACAATTCCTCAAGCGAACGTGTCTCTCGGTTCGCTCCAAACTCCTTTTTCTCCCCTCTGCTCCGGATTACGGATGAGAAATTGATCAAATCAATTTTTTCTATATTCTAATGAAAGTTTGGACGAATTAGAATTAGAATTACGGATGGGAAATTGATAAAATCAATTTTGTATATATTCTAATAAACGTTTGAACGAATTAGAATTAGAATTACGGATGGCAAATTGATAAAATCAATTTTGCATATATTCTAATAAACGTTTGAACGAATTAAAATTAGAATTATGGGTGGGAAATTGATAAAATTAATTTTGTATATATTTTAAGAAAAGTTTCGAGGACATTTTTGAAATGAGATCTTTGGGAAATTGTTTCTTGACAAGATATTACTCTATTCAGTTGCTTTCTTCTATCTTTGATCCGAGGTTGATATAATTGTATTAATATTTAAGATAATACAAATTACTACAGTAAACCAGGAGGACCAACAATTCCTAAAGCGAACGTGTCTCGCTAGGTTCGCTCCAAACTCCTTTTTCTCCGCTCTGCTCCCTGAATCCCTTTCAGTTTGGAAGCTGCTGGCCAGCATCCTATTGGCCTCCCTTTGCTCCCGCTGGTTCCGACCGCCGCTTCCGGGAAACGATTCATGGACGGTGCGCCTACTAATGGAGAGTCCGCCCGTTAGATCTACATCGGTCTTCTCGTAACATTTCTCTATTGGTTAAGGTGCCTCCAGTTTCCAAAGAGCAGTGCAAGCATTGTACAAAATATAAATAGAAAGCCCGGTCGAATGAGGAATGTTATTCTTATTGTTATTTTTATTTACTTAGTCGTAGTTTTCTGTGGAAAGTTGGTATTTGGAATTGTTGTTTAATAGGATTGCTTGTTGGGTGTGGTGAATTATATCTGCCACCTTTTTTATTTTTCGAATCTTGAAAGAGCAGTGCAAGCATTGTACAAAATATAAATAGAAAGCTCAGTCGAATAACGAATGTTAGTATTATTGTTATTTTAATTTACTAAGTTTTATTTTGTGGAAAAATAGTATTTGTAGTTATTTTTAATAGTACTGCTTGTTAGGTGTGGTGAAGATTGAATGATATCTGCCATCTTTCTATTATTATATAAATGTTATGTACGATTTTTACATTTGACACAAGCAATATTTTATTCCAACGTAGCGAAATGGGTTAGAATACAAATATTTTATATAACAATTTCTATAATTGATTTTAGCTTCGAAAACCTTTTTTCAAAAATCACTTTGATACACAATATTTTATCATTCACACTAAAAACTCTGTCTTCCCATTTTACGAGTATTATTCTACTGGAAACTATTTCGAAAGTACTTCATATATAACAGTTTTCATAATTGATTTTACCTACGAGAACCTTTTTTCAAAAATCACTTTGATACACAGTATTTTATTATTCACATTAAGAACTCTGTCTTCCCATTTTACGAGTATTATTCCAGTGTAAAGTATTTGGAATCTCGAGTGGGAAGTCACAACAGAGTAGCTTCTCGAAATTAGACAGCGACTCTAAGAAGCCGTAAACTTGTCACTCGAGAGTCATACGTTTCCATTTCGAGCATTGTCATCGACGGGATTCCTTGGCTGCTGGGAAGCGGATGGATTAAAGGGCGGCAGCGGCGGCGGCGGTGTTGGACTAATCTCGCTAGATTTAATGCCTGGCCACTCGGAGAATCGGTCGAACCTACCCCAACAGGACCCTTCTTAGTCTAAAGTTCCGATCGTATTTTTCGAAATCCCTCTTCCCTTTCACTGTGATTTCAAGCCACGCCTGAAATACCACCTGTTTCACTAAGCTCTCGCACCGTTAGGATCTCTCCCTGCCAAGAAAAACTAACACCGCCATAATAGGCATTCCTTTAAGTATCTTGAAACATTTTGATTTACTCGCCTTCCCAATGAATTATAGTCAATCCTCGAAAGTATAATCTTTGGTAGTTCATTTCGGAACTACCGAAACAGAGCATATATACATTTCAAACAGAGAATTACGGATGGGAAATTGATAAAATTAATTTTGTATATATTCTAATAAACGTTTGAACGAATTAAAATTAGAATTACGGGTGGGAAATTGATAAAATTAATTTTTTATATATTCTAATAAACGTTTGAACGAACTAGAATTAGAATTACAGATGGATAATTGATAAAATTAATTTTTCATATATTCTAATGAAAGTTTGGACGAATTAGAATTAGAATTACGGATAAGAAATTGATAAAATTAAGTTTGTATATATTCTAATAAACGTTTGAACGAATTAAAATTAGAATTATGGGTGGGAAATTGATAAAATTACTTTTGTATATATTTTAATAAAAGTTTGGAGGACATTTTTGAAATTAAACCATTGGGAAATTATTTCTTGACAAGATATTATTCTATTCAGTTGCTTTCTTCTATCTTTAATCCGAGGTTGATACAATTGTATTAATATTAATCTATTTTCTTATTTAGTACAAAGTAATACAAATTGCTACATTAAATTCTCATTACTGTTATTGTTACAAGTCAGATTCCACATTCCCATATGAAAACCGTTTTCCCAAATCTTCATCAGAAGCAGCAGCGACAAGTAAATGTTTTCAGGTGTATAAGAAACAAGTTTCATAAGGGAATCCTTCGACGATGAAGAAAAAGCGAGTCTCACCGAGTGGTCCTCGTTAAAAGCCAAAATATTTAAAGGACGAGGAGCGTCGCGCCGCGCTTGGAAAACATCTGTTTTCCACTGAGATTCGGTCGTCCTTGCTTTTTTTCCCCCCTTCTTCTCTTGTCTCCGCTGCGTTCACCGAGTTTCGAGAATTCGAGTGCTCGAAACAGATGTGGCGAGTGACACAAATCCGTTCGGCGAGAGCGCCGCCGTCGCCGCCGCCGCCGTCGCCGTCGTTCGTTCATATCTCCATCGCTCTCCTCGTTTAATCTCCCATTGATAAACGTGTCCTGTGCCTCGGCAACGGGCCGCCGCCGCGCCATGAATGACTTTAATCATGCTCGTTATCGGACACAGAATACAGGGAACAGTTTGATGTAGGTTATTCGTTTCATATTTCTCTCTCTCTGCGAGCGGCCACTAACGAACAATAAAAGTGCTGATACAGCCGCTTATTGCCTTTGTCTTGTGCTTCTTCTCGATCATCTTTTCAATGATTTCGGTTACTGTCCAACTTCCATTTCTAGCCGCGAAAGAGATTCTTGTACGCTGAGTGCGTTGTAAAATTTTTTTTAGATTTTGTCAATCAAGTAATATGTCAAGAAAAAATACTTTATAATTTGTAGAAGCTTTATGTTCTTAGGAACGATTTTATTACAGTTAAAAATGAATGGAATGGTTTCTTGATTCCACTTTGTTATATTTACAGTTGTTTCTTGGAAAACAATCGATTAGCAATTAAGTCAGGCAATAAAATGGGAATAAAATGTTCAATATGCCTGATTTATTAGTTCGCATACACTTATCGTTTTCCACTTATGGAGTAGTAAACATAATATTAATATAATCAAGCAATACGTTAAAGAAATATTTTAAAATTTGTAGAAGCTTTACGTTTTTAGAAACGATTTTATTAAAGCTACAAATGAATAGAATGATTATTTTATTGCATTAATTCACGTTGTCATATCTACATTTGTTTCTACGAAAACGATCAATTAACAATTAACTGGTGCAATAAAATAGGAATAAAATCGGGAATAAAATGTTCAATATTCCTGATTTATTAGTTTGCATGCACTTATCAGTTTCCACTTATCGAGTAGTAAAGATAATATTAATATAATTAGATTTATTTAATTCGTGACGGAAGCTCTGCCGCGAAAAGCACAGTAATCTAGCGGCGAGTCGAGCATTGCGGTTCTCCGCATGACCTATGCAAGGAATCGTGCGACGACGATAAGAGTAATTAGTGTTCTAGGAAGTGGTTACTGTAGGAAAGCATGATTGCCATTACCTGAACTCTTCTAGCTGCGGCTTTCAATATCAGCTGTAAAGAACACGGATCAGGTTTTAAATCCTTCCACTATGAATTAAAGATGTACTTTGAGATACAAAGTAATGCCAAACAAAATTTGTATATAATTATTGTGTATATCATTACTTTATTATTCCATTAGTATATAATTATATTCTGATTTATAAAGAAACCATAGAAAATCGTTAAAGCATGCAAATCGAACTTGACAATTATATTTGTATTAAAAATATAACTTGGAATTTTGAGAACATTGATAATAAAATTGATATCAGTCGGATAAAGAATGTCAATCGAATGAATCGAGGGATTATCACATCGGACATCATTAAGACTTAACGTGTTTGGTGGTCTTCGAGGAAAGTCGGGGGACACCGAACGGGGGGAAGTACATCAGTGCGATACTTTGATGCAGCTGAGCAGTGGGTGTGGGAGCGACTGCGATATTGTGCACCCACGTGCAACTACCGAGAATATAACTCACATGGCACGCACATACATATAATCTTGGATATATAAATAGGCACGAGCGCTTGGAACAATTTAAATAAAATCACTTCTTATTCGAAACTTAAAAATATATCTTTATTTAACATTGCATAATCCGGCCTTCTTTTCATGGATTCTTCGTTTACTATCCGCTCTGATACAGAAACAATCGATTCCTGAAGAAAAAACCCGGGTTCGGGGACCTTGGAAAAATTGGATATTTTCGATGGCCAAATATATGGGGAAAAAAAAATGTTGAGCTGGGGCTCTGAAATTTATATCACATCTTCCTTGATGCAAGGGCAGACTTGCCACCAAATTTCAGCCCCGGAAAATGTCGGGAAGTCCAAAAAATATGGGAAAAACCAGCGAAAATTCCGAAAAAATCGAACTTTAAAGGCAGTTTTTTTAGTGTTTTCGATAGAAATCCGGACTTTTTTCGACGGATTTATTGTTTTCTATCCGTTTTCAGTCATAAACAATCGATTCCCGAAGAAAAAACCCGAGTTCGGGGACCTTCGAAAAATCGTGACAAAATCTGAAGGGGTACCCCTTAAGAAAAATTTGCCGAAAAAATAATTTTGAGGTAGGGCTCTGGAATTTTTATGGTATCTTCCTTGATGCATAAAAACATTACCCACCAAATTTCAGCCCCGGGGAAGGTCGGGAAGTCCACCAAAAAAAATAAAAACCGTCAAAAATGAGCAAAAATGGACTTTTCTGGACGGTTTTTCAACCCGTTCTCGTTGCAAATCCGGACTTTTTTTCTCGGATTCTTTGTTCTCTATCCACCCCGATATGAAAACAATCAAAATATCCCGGGTTCGGCCGATTTTGAGAAACTTGAAAAAATTGACCATTTTCGAGGGTCGAAAATAGGTGAAAACCAAAACATTGAGCTAGGGCTCTGAAATTTATATCACTTCTTCCTTGACGCAAGGGTACATTCTCCACCAAATCTCAGCCCCGGGGAAGGTCGGGAAGTCGACGAAAAAAAATGAAATGCGTCAAAAATGTTTGAACTTGAAAGTAAAATGCTTTAATGGCTTTCGAAATTCGATTAATTTTAATAGGTTTATTTATGCCTGCACTTAATTGATAATTGTCTAAATGAATGTCTGACTTCTACGAATTTTCAATGGCGTGATTTAAAATGTTTATTGTTCGCGAAGGATTCATTCGTTCTCCTTGTAAACAAGAATGCCGCTTTGTAAGGGAACGTAGGCGTGGTTCCCAACCAGGCAGGAGGTCTCCGAGTTACTTTGAATTCTCTCCAATCTCCTCCTTGAACGCATTAAAGCGGCAGGAATTCTCACGGATCCAGAATTCAAGTAGGCGGAAGAGTGTTTCGTCGCTGCTAGTTTACCACCAGCTGAATGTCAACAATAAATTGAAGTTCGTCTCAAAGAATACTTTCTAGTTTTATGATAAAATGAAGTTCGAAAGTTATATCTAATATTCTTACGTTTTATCGTGGAATAGTATTTTGCGTTTTCCTTATTTTTATAGTAATTCCTGTATTTTATTTAGAATTACTGAGCTATTCTTAAACAATAAGTCTACAATTTTAGTAATTTTGGATGTTAGATCCAACAAAAATACTCCTTCAAGGAATAAATCATAATAAGCAACAACTGCATAAGTAAAAAATGCGAAGTTAATACAATTTTGGCATCAATTGCATTTGCTATCAATCAACTTAAATACTCTAGCGATTTTAATTTTTTACAGTCATGGAGAATACTCGAAAGAATATTTTTTGAACGTCAGATACAGCAAAAATGCTTCTTCAAGGAATAATTTATAATAAGCAATAATTGCATAATTGAAAAATGCGATACCACTGCAATTCTGCATCTATTACATTCTCTACCAATTATTCTAGCGCCCTTAATTTTTTATTGCCACGAACAATATTCGAAAGATTTATTTTCGGAGTGCAGAATCAAATTGACAAAGATATTTTCAAGATTGTAGGTATTGGCGTTTTTGGTGGGTGGTATTTATCTGGCGCGTGGTAGCGCTCGACGGCGCAGGCACGTCCCTGAAGCCTGATATCGGGGTTCTTACTTTTCTCGAACAGGGTCTCGCGTTGCAAACGATAGATGTGTGTACCGTATACGAGGAACCGACGAACTTATGGGGACCGCACATCGAGAATGCTTTCCTTGCGCCTGGGCCCTCGAAAAGAGAAAGAGGGAGAGAGAGAGAAAGGGCCGAAACTTTCTTCTGCTTTTATTTTCACCCTCTTTGTATGCGGAAACGCCCGCGAAATTCCTTCCTAATGGAACCCAGGAAGAAAATAGCACAGCCGCTATTTTTTCATTCCCTTCTTTCCCTTCTTACTTGTAAAAGTAGAAAATATGTTTCTAAATGTATTTAGAAATGGTGGTTTTCTAATTTACCTTCCTATGAGATTTTTACTGTAATAATTAATGATTGAACAATCATGTATTGGATATAAATATGACAGTATTTTAGAATCATGTCGTGTTTTAGAATAGAAATAATAATTTGTGAGAAGAAGTGATAATTCCTTTTTAATCTGTGCTATGACAATATTAACAAGAATTCTCCAAGGTTCCTAAATTTCCAAACGAACAATCATGCATTGTACACAAATATTACAGTATTTAGAATTATATCGAACTTTGAAATAGAAATAATAATTGCTTTCTCATTTGTGCTATGACAATATTAATAAGATTTCCCCAAATATCCCAACAAACAATCATGCATTATATACAAATATTACAGTATTTAGAATTGTCGAATTTTGACACAGAAATAATAATAGCTTTCTCATTTGTGCTATGACAATATTAAAAAGAATTCCTCAAATATCCAAACAAACAATCATGCATTATATATAAATATTACAGTATTTAGAATTGTCGAATTTTGAAATAGAAATAATAATTGCTTTCTAATTTGTACTATGACAATATTAATAAGAATTCTCCAAATATCCGCATCCAATCAAGGACAGCCTTGTTAAACAGCGATCCTTCAAGAAAAAACTATCATCGTCCGCGAGCAGTGAGACTGTCATTCATCTCGCGCGGCGAGAGAAAGAGAGAGAGAAAGTCGCGGAGAGGAGCGCCAAAATATTAACGAAGGGTGGCAGAATCGCGCGCCGTTGTGTACGCAAATATGCCGGGCTCCCCGCTGACGTCACATCCGGCGTCTCGTTTTTCGCGGCTCGCACTTATCACGCCGGCGTGGCCGAAGAAAAGGGAGCGACGCGACGCCCGGCGCCGCTGCGAGAAAGGAGGAAGGCGAACGGAGATCGGCTTTGTACACCCACGTCTCCCCGAAGGCCCAACTTCACCGTTGGCGACGCCAGCTCTCTCTTTCTCTTTCTCTCTCTCTTTCTCTTTGCGTCCTCTCCCACTCGAATCCAACAGCACGCGTGTTTGCATTCCGCGTGGAATGCGCCGGCAATCGCGTGTCAGATGCATTGGATTCGGGATGTGACAGAGAATGTCAATTCTCGGGCCCTCGCTCGGGTCGCTGACCTTACTCCTGAGGACCACCTATCCACCAACATCACTCTCATCATTTTTTTCTATTGCCAAACTCGTCTTTGCAAGCGTGAATTTGATATTAGAAAAATTGCTAATGATTCTCCGATGCGTGAAATATTTTTTTGGGAATGTTAGGGGTTTCAGAGTTCAGTAACCTTTTGTAGAATCAAAGGAGAACTTGAGGATCATTAAGAACGCATATTATTTATTTAATATTACTTTTTTGTATTAGTAGAAATTAGTGGTTAATAGAAGATAAATCTGTGTGGATGAGTACATTTTTAATGTCGACAAGAGTTGTCAAGATCCTGAGAAAAGCATTTAAAGAATGCCAGAGCTTCTGGGGTTCAGTGACCTCTTGAGTGAGGACCACCTATGCCCAAGATGAATGACTTACATATATGCACTGAAGGAAACGAGCGACGAACAAACGCAACGTTCTCCAAAATATAAATCTCAATCCATCAATTTGTCTCATCAACATATAAATAATTGAATCAAAAACAATTCAAACATTACATACAAAAATGTAAAAAAGCGATTAAGAACACAATTAAATTCCTCAGACATTGAAGAGTTCTTAAATTATGAAATTAATATTACTTGCAACATTTCTAATAAGGATATTATTTAATATTGTACTTTGTTTAAAATTGATATATTTTTCGTCGATCAACACACTTTTAATCGTATAATTAAATGACAGAGAACTTAATAATATTCAAAATACAAATCTCAATCCACCAACATATAACTAATTTAACCAAAAACAATTCAAACATCACACACAAAAATTAAGGCCACAATTAAATTTCTCCGACATTCGAAAGTGCTTCTCAGGAATTCCTCGCGGAACTTCCGCATGCTGCGTCCGATTTTTTCACCCCGGTTCGAGTTCAACTATCGATGGGGGTGCTCGCACTCGGGCACCGTAAATCGGGTGCCGGATTCCCGGCGATGTTCCACGCTGATAAGTCGGCTCGCGCGCGCGCGCGCGCGCGGCCTCCAAATGTTTCGTCGTCGCGGCGCGGCGGCTATTATTTTCGCCGGCCCGTGAACCGATTACGCGCCGATAGGGAGGCACTCGGCGCGATCTGGTTTGCGGTTGGCCGAGCGCGTACACGCTCTGCCACGATAATGCCGCCACCGCCGTCTGATATAAACGTTCTGCTCCACATATATTTATCGGCCTGGAGCCAACATAGCTCGTTGCCGACCCCTTTTTTTATATATCGCAGCCAATTTGGCATTAAATTCCCTTTGACGATTGTTCCGATTCTTGAATTAGAAATCTTATTGACAGCGAAACAAGTACAAATGCATTCGCGCTTGTAGGAGAGAAATAGAAAGTTCCGAAAAAGAAAGTAAAAATGGGAAGAAAGACTTATACAATTAGTATTATTTGCAACTTTGTTTAAAATTTATATGGTTATTCGAACGAGTTCGAAATTACGAGTTATTGCAATAAAGATAGGAAACATCGTAGAAAATTTTAATTATTGTTACTAGTCAATGGGAAGCTGTAACATTGGCAGGTGAAACATTTTTCAGAAATTAACACAGGAAGTGTAAGCAATTTAATATTATCTGATTAGTTAACACGGTCATGAATGACATGAATGCTATAGCATTCAAATCTTAAGATCAATTATTTTGAATTTAATTCTATGTAGCAATTAAGAAAGGATAATCTGACGACCCTTATAAACTGTGTCTAATCAAGTTTCGGATATCACAACGAATTTAAAAATAAAACGACTCTCAATCTTTGCACCTCGCTGAAACTTTTACTCTCCGCGAACCTGTTAAATGAAGCAATATTAAATAATTAATATTTATTACTGCATCAACCCGACGCATTTATTACAAGACTTTTAATAACATAATAATATTTCAATGTCCAACATAACATATCGAAGATCCCAGAAATTTTTATACGCCCTAAAGAAACGTCGCAAGATTCCAGCGCGTACTTGTTTCCTCTGGCAAGCATTCGCAAGATGCTTGTATATTTTTAGCATTAACGAAAAGCCTGTAACAAGCGTGGCGAACGTAGCGACATGCGCGAGGGTCGTAAAGTATCGCGAAAAGGCGGTGCAAACTTCGCGGACTGACTTCCCGTTATCGAGTGCTCGAGGCGGATCGACAGCGGAACGTGCACTTCATCTGCATTAATCGAAACGAAGCCTTGGGAGCGCTCGCTCCCAAGAATATATATATATTCGTATCACTTGTCTGTCAAATAGCTTTATCTTCTTTTTGCGATGACTTCGTTGATACCGGCCGCTCGTGATGTAACATGATGTACACTCCGTATCTACTTTGCTCGCTCGTGAAGTACACCACTTCCAAACGAAGTGGAATTATTTATTTCACTCGCTCGAATTGGAACGAGTTGGTCGAAAGGTTCTTGCATGCAAACAAGTCTTTTTATTGTACAGAGTGATTCACTTGAAAAAGTCGAGCATACACTGTTCCATATAAGATCATTATAAATAACCTAGACATTTCAATTATACTCAAATGTTCCTTAATATTTGTCTGCGTTTTATGCATTTAGAAGTACACCACTTCCAAACGAAGTGGAATTATTTATTTCACTCGCTCGAATTGGAACGAGTTGGTCGAAAGGTTCTTGCATGCAAACAAGTCTTTTTATTGTACAGAGTGAGTCAGTTGAAGAAGTCGAGCATACACTGTTCCATATAAGATCATTATAAATAATCTAGACATTTCAATTATACTCGAATGTTTCTTAATATTTGTCTGCATTTTATGCATTTAGAAGTACACCACTTCCAAACGAAGTGGAATTATTTATTTCACTCGCTCGAATTGGAACGAGTTGGTCGAAAGGTTCTCTCGCACGCAAACAAGTCTTTTTATTGTACAGAGTGATTCACTTGAAAAAGTCGAGCATACATTGTTCCATATAAGATCATTATAAATAACCTAGACATTTCAATTATACTCGAATGTTTCTGAATATTTGTCTGCATTTTATGCATTTAGACTTTTACATGTTTGAGTTATGCTAACTCGCACACGAAACTCGACATCAGTTTTTCTCTCAGAAGCTCCTTTGTCTTTTTTTATTCCTTCAAGTTTTGTTTCTTCCTTTACTTATTTAAATTGCCTTCTTTTTTAGTTAAAGTAAATTTCAAATAAAACACTTAAAAGCTTTGAGAGCTGCCGGTAACGAAATTGAAATAAAATCCGGAGTGCAAAGGTTTAAGCCTGCGGCATTAAAAAATTTGCTGTCTAATTTGTGCTATGACAATATTAAAAAGAATTCCCCAAATTCTCCGAATATCCAAATCCAATCAAGGATCGCCTTGTTAAACTGAGCAGAGAGCTGCCAGTAACGAAATGGAAATAGAATCCGGAGTGCAAAGGGTTAACCAAACAAATTCCCTCCAAAAATTCCTAAATACCGCAAACAAAAACAGAAGAAATACAAAAAAGAGACGATGCACGAAAATCATGGGATGACAATGGTGTGGCACCTGTGCCAGCGCTTGAGATCCACCGATTGCCATGGAAGAGGCAGCGCGGCGACCTAGCAAGTAGAATGTGTCTTACAAAACAATCCAAACAAATTCCCTGCAAAAATTCCTAAATACTAAAACAAAAAAGACAAGAAATACAAAAAAGAGATAATGCACGAAAATCATGGGATGACAATGGTGTGGCACCTGTGCCAGCGCTTGAGATCCACCGATTGCCGTGGAAGAGGCAGCGCTCGGCGACCTAGCAAGTAGAGTGTGTCTGGGCGTCCGTCGCAGGCAGACACTGTCTGCCGGGCAGCGGGTGGAGTGGAAGAAGGCGAGCGAGCGAGCGAGCGTTGAAGGAAGCGAAGAAGACGTGGAATTCCACTGTGCTAGAGAGGGGCGTCCGACGGGGCACGGAGGGGAAAGGGACAGTGTGTCGTGGCGGCGGCGGTGGAGGCGTCGGGGCGCTGAAGGGGGAGAGGGCGCGTCTCCAGGAGAAAGGGGGATGCTGTCTCGCTCGTTCACAGGGTTATCCATTGACGCCTTCGCCCGGCATTTATGAATGAAGCTCCTCGCCGCCCGCCCCACCACCGCCCTCCTTTCTCTTACGCTCGTTGCACATGCGCCCGCGGACGACGCCGCGCACCGCCGCGCACCGCCGTGCGTGCAACCTCTCATACTACTGCCGGCCGACGCTGCAGCCACGTTGCTCCTGCTCCGCTCTCTTCTCGAGACTTCTTCCACTTGTATCCTCGCAGTGGGAATTTGTGTATTTTAGTTCGATGCTCTGCGAAGTTGTTGTTGAAATTGAATATTTTAACTATGAATTAATAGAAATTTATTATTGTAATATTAGGAAAATAAAATGAATTTAAAATCGCAGTAGAATAAGACGTTCAGGCTTGAATTATAGTTATTACTGTTTTATTAAGTGATCGTTCTTGTTGACTATGCGTTGATAATGCAGTTATTTTTGTAATAATGCAATAATAATGAATTTGATTTTGATTTTCGCTCCGCTCTCTCCTCGACTTGTATCTCTCACTGGGAATTTGTTTATGGTAGTTCGATGCTTTGTGAAGTTGTTGTTGAAACTGCACATTTTTATTATGAATTGATAGGGAATTTATTATTGTAATATTAGGAGAATAAAATGAATTTAAAATCGCAGTATAAGACATTCAGGTTCTTTGTTTTCTGGGTTGAATTATAGTTCTTACTGTTTTGTTGATTATGAGTTGATAACGCAGTTATTTTTGTAATAATACAGTAATAATAAATTTGAAGTCAATAGGAATCAACTTCTCGCAATTACAATTTATTTATTGGAATTGTATTCATAATTCGATTGAAATACGAAATTACATACACTTAAATACGTAAAATATGAAAATAAACATGTTTTAATAATCGTTTCAGTTGGAAGAAAGGCAGGTTTCACAAGAAATGAGTTCAGTTTCCTCCAACGGGCCACGTGAGTACTTTTATTTCGCACTCCCAGAAACAGTACGATCACTTGCAAGCCGCTTATAATGATTCCACGTGAAATCGCACAAATGAATTGAGCGCTTCGTGAAAGTATTAACGGTGCCTCCTTTCTGACGAGCGCAAAAAGTTAATAAAGTCCCTTCTTTCGAGAAATCTCTCGTGGAATTAGCGAAAGGTGGTGTCTCGTTTGAGTCTCGGCCAATGGAAGCATCGGCTCGAGAGAGAAAAAAATGCATTATCGTATTACGATTGAGATATTTCATTGGGCGACGTTGCTCCATTCTCGAGCGCTCCGCGCTCCTCGACGGGGAAACTTTTCCATCTGTTTGTTGCGCAATAGTGGCTCCCGCATGGAAGAATATGATTTCTTGCGAGGAGTAGTTTTCGACTTTCATATTTTTGTAATGTCGTCCGTTAAATAGCTGTAAAAAGTGAAGTGTTATTGGAACGTTTCCATAATTAATATTGACATCTTTATATTTGTTCAATTATTTATATTGTTCCATTAATACAATAGCAAAAGTCCACTTTTTCATTTCGATTATCGTTGGTTCTTTAACGTTTCCATTCGTCAATTTATTTTAACCATTTTTGGAAGCAAATAAATAGTAGCAATAAATTTAAATAAAACATGAAATTACTAATTAATTTAAGAATCATCAAATCCCGTTTGTTTCAAACTCACAAAAGATTCTTTGTAATAATTTCCACTTCTCCAGCAGTTTCACAATCCCATTTGCAATCAATAATAAAATCAGTCTAACAAATTACTCTTCGCAAACAAACTTAAATAAAACATGAAATCACTAATTAATTTATAAATCATAAAATCCCGTTTGTTTCAAACTCGCCAAAGAATCTCCGCAATAATTACCACTTCCCCAGCAGTTTCACAATCCCACTCGCAGACGGCCAAACCAACTGGGTTTGCCAACTGACATTTTTTCCGGCCGCCGCGAAGATTCGCGCGTCCGCACGAGTTCCCGTTCCAGGCCTCTGCCATCCATCTTGCATTTCCGCCGGTGTGTCCACGCGGGGCAAATAAAATTAGTAGAAAATCAGGCGCGCGCGCGAACAGCCGAGGAGGAAGCGCCCGTTGAGACAAAAGGCGGACAGCCGTACTGCACGTGCCCTTTTTTCAGGGCACCGGCGTCGCGGCGCATTCCCATTTTTTCCCAATCGACGACCACTCCAGCGTTTTAAAGTGCTCCCTGCACTTGGCAACTCTCTGTTGCTCGACTGATTTTATTGCTGCTTGGGAAATTCATTCGAATGATTTAAATTAGTATAAGTTGAAGAGTTACATTGATAATTTGGGGTTTTTTAAAAATTGTATTGAATATAATTGTAATATAAAACGATTTTAAAGAAAGGTAATATCAATTAATATGACAATAATAATTCCAATAAATTTAATATTTCATTTGTTCCTTTCCATTTAATTCAATTCAATTTAATATAATTCTATTTACTTAGAAAAAATATTCAACAGTATTTGGAAAAAAGATCTCCAATTCCAATATTTAAAATAACAATACACATACCAATTAATTTAATATTTTATTTGTCATCTTCCATTTCATGAAATCTACTTCAATAAAATTGTATTTACTTAGAAAGAATATCACCAATTCGAGTATTAAAAGTGACAATATAAATGATTAAAATACAAGCAGAGATTGAACAATGAATTGCCATTGAGATGCGATTAAACGGTGATGGTAAACTTCACTCGCGAAGTCAAACTGAGCATCTGCACTTCGGCGAAGTGTTACAGCGGAAATGCGGCCTCGCGCGACAATGCGATCCGGCGCGATGCGATGCGTGCGCTTCTTTCGATTAATAAAAAGGGGCCGGGCGGCCGGCATTTTTGTCAGTCTAGACACGTGTTCGCTCGGCCGAGAATCGGCTCGCTTTGCGTTGGTCCTCGCCGGTTCTTGCCGCTGTGCATGTGCGTTGAACCCCCATTGAACTGCACAGCTGGTTCGGCATCGCAAGCGCGCCGCCGCCGGCTGCAGCTTCCTCCTCGCACTGAGAGAGCTCGTCATTAGAAACTGCCCATGATTAACTTCTCTCTATTTTTGTCGTGGCCATCGAAATTACTCCCAGAAAGAACAAACTGTTTTTGTGAGAATACATCAAATGAAATTATTATTTCACAAAGTATAAATATAATTTATATTTTTACTAATATGATATAATATAATATAATATAAATATAATGCATATTTCAATTTTGTGTGATTAATAATTCATTTGCTGTATTTCTTAGAATTTATATTAGTTTAAAACAAATTTTAATCTTTTATTTTATATTCGAAAGCATTTATTGAACGCATTTGATGAACATATATTATCATTTGTAATATAAAAGAGAATTTACAAAGCAGACAGTAAAAATTGACACGCAACAGTACAATGAATTAACCAAAGATTTCCAATATCCGAATTTCCTTTTCATCGCGTGGGAAAAATAAACGAGAAGAAGTGGAAAAAGGGCGGAAAAAGTTGAAAGAAAGTCTGAAACGGTAATTCAAAGGCTCAAATAAATTATGCGCGTAGAATTGTAAGCGAGGACAAAAGGTGTTTCGAAAACCCGAATTCGTCTCATTGAGTGGTTTACAACTGGTGTGGGGGGAATTAGTGTCATTGACACGTCGCCAATGCTCGTCATTGATAATACGCAACTCGCTCGTCCATTCTATCTAATTATTGTCCTCGACACAAACGGCGAGACAAGTGACGCGCCTTAATCGTGACTCATTCGAAGAAGATACTTACGGAGAATGGGCGCAGGTGCAGCAACAAATTGACCATGCATAAATGTACTCGCATATTCAATGACAAATTTCTCTTCAAGTACTTAATTCTATAATTTATTGCACAAAAACATACAGCAGAGATTTTTTAATACACAAATTGTTGGCCAAACTTGTGAATTTTTTTAATAAGTATTATTAGTATTACATGTATCAGAATTACTAATTTAATATAATTAGTAAATAATAATAGTAAATAGTAGTTGCTAATAATACTTATTAGTAATTTTATTTAGTACTAGTAATATTTATTGTATTAAATTTGTTAATAATACTTGTTAGAAAAAAATCACACTTACTAATTCAATATAATTAGTATTACGAATACTAAATAAAATTACATATATATTAATTATATGATAATACTAATTGTAAGAAATTCACAAGTGGGATTAACAATTTGTATGCAACAAAATCGTTGCTGTATGTTTTTCTGCAATAAGTTATAAAATTAGTATTACTTGCAACATTTCCAATAAGGATATTATTTAATATTATACTTTGTTTAGTATTTGGACTCTTTCCATTTAACCACATATTTTTAATGCTACAATTAAATGACAGAGAACTTAATCAGTAACTCAACCAATGAAACAAATTACTCTAATGACTCCCTAACAGTTCTTCTCTGAGTTTCCCCTATTTGCAAAAGGAGATCTCACACTGATCGCCGCCCAAAGTGGTTTAAGCGCAGGACAAACTTTGAGAACCTACATGCACACACAAATACACATACACAGAAAGACAGAGAGAGTGAAGCAGGCAGAGAGAGAACTCGAAGCATACCGGCACGACACACACAGGGTCGCCCCGAAGGGGTTTCGGTCCCACGTATCGGCTCTCTCGGAATGCCAATCCGCAGGAAGAAGGACTCGCCCGGCGAGGAAAGCAAGAAGCCTCGAGGAAGAAACTCGGAGAGTGGGAAACGCGTGCAGGCACGGTGCCCTCTCTCAAGTTCAAAGCACCTTTTTGCTTAATGCTAGTATTCAATCTCTTCTGGTTATCTTAATAAGAATTTCATTTGGAGAATGGATCGCAATTAGATTTGAATCATTTATAGTTTCACGGTTCCTTTTAAATTGTTCGAGATAGAAATCTTCTTCATAGGAAGTTGCTTTATTCTTTAACGATTTAATAAAGTTAAGAGCACCTTTTTACTTAGTGCTAGTATTAAATATTTTCTGTTTATGCCAATAATAATTCAATTCAGTTTCTCGGTTCCTTTTCAACTGTCTGAATTGAAAACCCATTCATAGGAAGTTGTTTTATGTCTCAATAATTTAGCAAAATTCCCTACTACTATAAAATAAATAGAATTAAAGAACGACAGGAAACAAAGTTAAAACAATAACTGCAATAAAATCCACGATAAACTTCTAAAGATCAAACCTTCCACAAACAAGTACATACTTCCAACAAAATAATACCAAGAATAATAAGATTAATTCTAGCATTAAACCTCGAAATTCTGGAGTAAGAAAGCACGATTACAAACCCGAGGGTGAAGAATTGTAAAAAAGAAAGACAGGAAACAATATTAAAACAATAACTGCAATAAAATCCAAGATAAGTTTCTAAAGATCGAACCTTCGAAGACCAAGTATTTCCAACAAAATAATACCAAGAATACTAAGATTAATTCTAGCATTAAACCTCAAAATTCTGGAGTAAGAAAGCACGATTACAAAGCCGAGGGTGAAGGAACGCGAGGGCGAAGGGGTGGAAAGGTGGGATGCTGGGCGAGATGGAGGAAGTGGCGGGGCAGGGAGAGAAGGCACGAGAGCCTTATTTCAATATTTTAAGCGCACTCCGGGGTATCACGCATACCACGAGTGGACGGCCAATATTTGAAGCCGGCCACAAATGCGCCCGCCCGGCCACTGTGAGAAAGAGAAATCCCATCCCCATCGCCGCCAACCATCTTCTTCCGCTTCTATATAAAGTTGTAGGAAGATTCACTTCAATCGTATCAATGAATGATATAATATTATAATCGAGAAGGATTTTTTGAACCATTAAATTATTGGTAAGAAGTTGTTTAAAGTTGTGTAAAGATTTCATTCGTATTATAATAGAGGATTTATAGTTTGCTGGGATTTAATTTGATTTATTATAGACAGCTATAATTTTATTTTATTGATAATATATAAATGGTCATTCACATATGTAATTGTTTTAAACGAATTAAGAAGAACATGACTTAACTTGAAATAAGTTGTTTAAAATCGTGTAAAGATTTGATTCGTATCATAATACCGAATTGGGAAGAGGATTTAAAGTTTGCTAGGATTTAATTTTATTTATTATAGACAGCTATAATTTTATATAATATATAAATGGTCGTCCACATATCTAATTGTTAGAAATGTAAACCTAAATTCCATAAAGATTCTGATCTTTTTATACAATCAAATAAATCTTTTACTAAAACACTGATTTATATATAAACATAAAAGAACGTACCTAAAATAACTAAAGAATCAAGACTAATTACTAAAACCATTAAACCGACAATAACAAACAGAATATTAATAATCATTAAAGCACGAAGCTTAAATTTACAACTGGCACATCTAACGAACTATACGCTTTCCACGATTATATTTGCATCAGTGATGTTTCTCCCTAATAAAGCAAAAGGGAAGTTATGACGCTCGAGAGGGAGCGCACGTCTTTGAAGTAACAAATGATCGCGCACCGATCGGGCCGACTCACCTTTAGGCTGCGTTTCCAGGATGGAAACAGGTTGGTTGGTTGGTTGGTTGGGGCGGAGGCGAAACGCGCGCGCCCTTTTCATCCGTATTTTTTCTCGCCGCCTCTAATTAAATCGGTAGATATATTGGAGGGCCAGCCACGCATGCTGCTGATTCCTTCTGCGAGAGAAAGAGAGAGAGAGCGCCGCTGATCCTCGCGATGATTGCGCGAGCGCAGGACTCTAAATAAGCGCCGGTTTAAATGGAGCGGTGATGGATCGCGTTGTCATTAAGTGCAATCGTGCTTTACTCCGCCGGGCGGCCGCAGCGGCTCTTGTCAATCGGGTCCAATGATCTTTATGATGACTCGGGAATGCTCGGCATTTCGCAATGATCAGCCATGAATATCAATGATTGGAAATAATTCTATCAGCGTTTGCAATATATAAAAATCGTATATATTATACAATAATTGTTATAAATGAAGTAAATGAATATTATATAATAATTATTGTATAATATATAGAAAATATAGATGTAACAAAATTTATACATATTATTTTACTTTCAATACGAAATCATTATGGGCTTTTAATGATTGTAAGTGAATGTTTATCTGAATGTGGTAATATACAGTTACATTGAACATCAATAAAAAGGAATACCTTGAAATAAGAAGACAATTACATCGAATATAACGGTAATTAATATTATCATTTACGATGATATGGTTTCTTATTATTACAAATTAATATTACGTCAGCATAAAATTCTATAACGATGATTAATAATATAATTTACTACGACCTCGATTATTATTATTACGAACTAATATTACGTCAGCATAAAATTATACAACAATAATTAATAATATAATTTACTACGATCTGGTTTATTATTATCATGAATTAATATTACATCCGCATGATAATCGATCTAATATTTCCATTGAATCGATTCCCGGGGAATGCAATGGAAGTTGCGCGAAGTAAGGCGAAGTGAAGGAAAGCAAATGACGTCGAGATCGAGAGTCGTTAAGCAGCGCTCTTACGTAATTATTAACTCGGCCGAGGATCGAACACCCCGGCGAAACTGGTATCGGCTGTGTTCCGAGGGAGCGAAGAAATGCCCGGCGTGTAAAACAAGACTCTCCACGTGCGCGCTTCGAGAGAAAGAGAGATTACGAATAAAAATCGATGCCGATTTTTCAAGCGCATTCTCTGTTGCGCACGGTTAACTCAGCCGGAATGCTGGGAATCCCGTTGCTCTCTCCTGGAGGAAGAGGAGGAGGAGGAGGAGGAGCACCGCACGGCCAACTTACCAGCAGCGTTTTATGAAAATTTATTGCAACTGATAAGCTCAATTAAACTCCCCGCGTACGAATACCGCGAGAGCCACCCCACCCGATATTTTTCACTCCGCGCGCGACGTACGCGTGAAAAATGCCCGGCAAACCTTTCTTTCCGAATTGTAAATCAAGGTGGAATAATAATTCAGGATCCTCCGAAGATTTATGTTCCATTAATGTATGCAAAAGCGTTTTTAAAAGTTTTATAGTAAAATGATTAAATTAATTGGATTGTTTGGAAAGTGTTGTTAGAAATTTATAGTATATATTATTAGAAATTCTACCCCTTACTGGGTTTCATTCTGTGCGCGACATACACGTGAAAAATGCACGGCAAACCTTTCTTTGAGAATTGTAAATCAAGATGGAATAATAATTTAGGATCCGCGGAAGATTTATTGAAAGATAGTTTGGAAAGTGTTATTAGAAATTTATAGTATATATTATTAGAAATTCTACCCCTTACTGGGTAATCTAGTTAAAATACTAGTTAATCAAAATTTATGTTACTTTACAACAACAATTTTTCAATGTTCATACATTCAATTACATAATTAAATCAAACATGTTTCCTATAAGCAACAATAACAAACCACAATTAATTCAAGGTAATTCCACTTAATTCTCGAATATCCTGATATTCTCGCAACTTTTGAAGTCTTCTTGCTTTCCGGATTATTTCCCGCGTCACTTCCAAGCACTGTCTGACAAAGCAGCGTAGCAATCGCCAATCGTTTGCAAAGAACGTTCGCCGATTCGCACTAGAAGTTGCATGAGTGCTTGGTTCCTCTGGAGGAATGCGAGACAGAATTCTTCCTATATCAGTAGCGCGATCAGCGTGACTGTGGTTGCATTGTAATACTTTTTCCCTGAGAGATTTCGCTCGGTCATGCGCTTCTTTCCCGGAAAATAGGCGCAGAAAGCGATTGCTCTGCCTTCTTGCGCCGACGAGACTTAATCCAGATGCGAGTAATCGCCGAGGAAGCAGTAAAGGCCGAAAATGTCAGCCGCCAAGCTAATTTTTTAATGCAGACGTTTCACTCGTCTTTAAGAAATGATTGACTGATTTTTTAATACGATGATTATATTTGAACAGGGTTGTTTTTGGTTGTGTTCGTTCCCCATTGCATTTCGTAATATATTTTATTACTTATAGGTGTAAAACTGCTAATTTTTTAATGCAGACGTTGGACTTGTTATTCAAAAATGATTGACTGATTTTTTAGTATGATAATTATATTTTGATAGGGTTGTTTTTGACTGTGTTCGCTCCCCATTGTATTTTGCAATATATTTTATTAATCATAGGCGTAAAAATGCTATTTTTTCAATACAGACGTTTGTTTTTAAATTAGAAGAAAATCCATGAGAAATAAGGGTGGAAACAATGCTCCAATCACAGATGATCTTTTATTTGTATACTTTAAGCATGCGAGAGTATAATAAAAATGAATGATTACCAAAATCAGTACTAGAAATACTAATTAATATAACTATTTATATTGACATTTAAAGAGACATGGAAAATAAGGGTGGAAATAATACTAACGATATATTGGCTTCTTCTATTATTTCTATATTCATTGAGTAATCGCTCGAGATCGCCGAGAAAGTAGTAAAGTAAGCCGCGCGAGCGGAGTACAAGAGGCCGAAAATGTCAGGCGCGAAGGAAGATGATTGCCGGGAAGAAATGATAAATGATTCGCTTTATTGAGTCGTGCGAAAGTGTTGCTGATGTTTACGAGACACTTGCATGAGAACCAGACAGCGTGTTTGCCACTTGCTGTTTAAAGGTTTGATCGAGTGAGTTTTAATTACAAATTTACAAATTAGTTTATTACACAGTCGACGTAATAACATATAATTAATGTAATCTTAACAGACTCGAAGCGAGCACTTGAAACTTCATTTTGAATGTTTTATTATTCATTTAAGATTGCTTGGAATTATTACATCGTAATTAATTGGAGCTGTGATTCTCGGCGTTTGTTATCATGAACCTATTATTATCTTAGTGAGAGAGAGAGAGAGAGAGATGTAATTCCAAGGCAGCGCTATCTCACTGCCATCGGCAAATGACAAATTGTCCAGCGGCGCGGCTTAATTTCTCTTTGTCAGTCGTCTCCACCGAACGAATTTGACTAATGACTAATGACGCTTGCCTCTTCTTCGTTTCTAACTCTTCGTAAGTCTGAAGCGAGTCCCTCAAAATTTAACAACTCTTGCAACCACTGCTTCGACACTCTAAAACACTCGATGTGATAATAAATATATAAATAAAAAATAGACCGGGGAAAAATGGTGTGTGCATCAATTGCGTTATTCTTAGACGTTCTCATCGAGTCAATGAACTTATTTTTTTTGGTGGACTTCCCGACCTTCCCCGGGACTGAAATTTGGTGGAGAATGTGTCCTTGCGTCAAGGAAGAAGGGATATAAATTTCAGAGCCCTAGCTCAAAGTTTAGGTTTTCACCTATTTTCGACTCTCGAAAATGGTCGATTTTTTCAAGTTTCTCAAAATCGGTCGAACCCGGGATTTTTTGATTGTTTTCGTATCAGGGTGGATAGAGAACAAAGAATCCGTGAGAAAAAGTCCGGATTTGCAACGAGAACGGGTCGAAAAACCGTCCAGAAAAGTCCATTTTTGCTCATTTTCAACGGTTTTTATTTTTTTTGGTGGACTTCCCGACCTTTCCCGGGGCTGAAATTTGGTGGCTAGTGTTTTTTTGCATCAAGGAAGATACCATAAAAATTCCAGAGCCCTAGCTCAAAGTTTTTTTTTCGACAAATTTTTCTTAAGGGGTACCCCTTCAGATTTTTTCACGATTTTTCGAAGGTCCCCGAACTCGGGTTTTTTCTTCAGGAATCGATTGTTTATGAATGAAAACGGATAGAAAACAAGAAATCCGTCGAAAAAAGTCCGGATTTCTATCGAAAACACTAAAAAAACTGCCTTTAAAGTTCGATTTTTTCAGAATTTTCGCTAGTTTTTCCCATCTTTTTTGGACTTCTCGACATTTTCCGGGGCTGAAATTTGGTGGGGAGTCTCCCCTTGCATCAAGGAAGATATGATATAAGTTTCAGAGCCCCAGCTCAAAATTTTTTTTGCCCCATATTTTTGGCCATCGAGAATATCCAATTTTTGGTGGTGATTCAAAGGCAAATGAACAACAAAGATAATCTGAAAGTGGTGCATGGGAAACTATGACTTGATATTTTAATTGTTATAATATAACTATCCATAAAGCATTAACAACCGATCATACATCTTTCTTAACACTTTCAAATAACTAATTATTAGAAAAAGCTATCAACTGGTTGAGTTAGGGTAAGCGAGTAGTTTCGCCGGGAACTGTACCGAATTAGTCGCCGGCTGACAATGCGATGCGATGGGTAGGCGAGGCGAGGCGAGGCGAGAGCGCAATGGGAAGAGCATAATTAATCGGGCGGAGTAACAGATCTCAGCGCTGGAAGGAGGAAAAAGCGATTTGCTGGTGGTACGTAAGATCATGCACATGTCAGTCAGCCGGGCGAGTTTAGAAGGGAAATGAGAAAGAGAAAGAGAAGGCGCAAAGAGAGAAAGAAAGAGAAGGAAAGAAAGAGAGCTTAATGGAACAATGGGAAGGGCGGAGGCCTCAGTGCCAGCAGTCAATGAATCTGCTGGCCTTTTCCCATGCCCGCAAGCACCACCGACCACTCCTCCTCTCCTCTCCTCTCCTCTCCTCTCCTGTCCTCTCCGACACTCGATTTTATTAGTCTCTGACTCATTCCCTCCTTCGCTCCCTCAACGAAGCATCGCCCTTCGCCAATTCTGGATCCTCAATTTTCGACGGTTGTCAAGTTCGCGTCCTTGTTTGCGCGATGCCACTGTTAATAGTCCGATTAATCGCGGAGAAAGCCTCCTAATTCGGTTTGAATGTTACTTTCCTTCTGTTTCTGCTTTAGATTGTGTTTTAATTCTTTGGAGCACGCTGGGATTAAAAACGTTCCACCTTTTTCAAAACGTCCCACGATGCCACTGTTAATAGTTTGATTAATCGCGGAAAAAGCTTCCTAATTCGGTTTGAATGTTACTTTCCTTCTGTTTGTGCTTTAGATTGTGTTTTAATTCTTTGGAGAACGCTGGAATTAAAAACGATTCACCTTCTTGGTGTACGGTAAAGCATGGTGGGAGATTTTTAGAGCCACCTCGCAATATTGCAATAGCTGCATTCGCATAGTTTTATATTTGAACCGTTTTAAGTCCATTTTACAAAAAAATCGAGTTAGCTACGAGTTGAATTTAACACGCAAGAAAATGTCTGTGCAACATGGCTCTATTTATTCTCTGAAATCCTGTGCATCAAAGAATTAATCCTGTTATTAAATGCGAGTAATTTAATTATTACAGTTTTGGAATTTCAAGGAAACTTGAATAACTTTATTTGCACGCGATTTATTTACAAGAATTTATAATTAATCGTATTGTATTATATTGAGTTATTTATTTTTGTAGTTTAATGAACTTTCGCCAAGCATAAAAATGAAGTTGCGAGTTCTCTTCGTGAAAGACAAAGCTGTAACATCAAAGGATCTGTCGAAAGTGGAGTAAGGAAGCAATCGAACATATTCAGAAGCTCGCGGCAGATTTAGCAAGAGAAGAGAGAAGGAAAGAGCGACGGAGCCAGAAAGATAAGACTCGGTGGAGATGGGGAGCAGTGGACTGCTGATAAAGTAGCTAATTTGCTGAGAGGTCTTCGCTCCGTTTATTTTTCCACGTTCCCGGGGAATCTTAGCTTTGCTCTTCCCAAGCGTGCAGTTTGCTCTCCTCCCGGGTATTCCGTATTCCTTGGTCCAGCTAAGAGGAGACTCTCTTTCTTTCTTGCTCTTTCTTGCTCTCATCTTTCCTTCTTCGCGCAGCCAGCCAGGCAGTCTTAAGGGTGGCGTTAACGAGGCGGCGAGACTTTCACACGAGTCGTTTGCGTCGGGACAAACAGGTCCGTTTAGTCCGCAAAGACCATCCTTCCTATTTACACGAGCACTTCTCCTCTCCTCTCATCTTCCCTCTCTCCTCTCCTCTCTCGTCCCCTCTTCAATCCCCATCAGCAAATCTACGCTGCCAATGCCTGTCCACTGGAGTCTGTGTTCCTTTGTCATTAGGTCAGTTTGCACTGAGATTTCTGGCAGCGAATCGTCGCCGACCAGTCAATGCGAACTCCACTTGCACCGCGAATCGTGGAAATTGTTGACTCAGTTCTTGGTATGATGATTATATTTTAATATGGTTGTTTCCCATTGTATTTCGTAATTTATTAATTATAGATGTAAAAATGCTGAGCTTTTAATGCAGACGTTTCACTTGTCATTAAGAAATGATTTACTGATTTTTTAATATGACAATTATATTTGAACAGGGTTGTTTTTGACTGTGTTTACATTGTACTTTGTAATTTATTAATCATAGGTTTAAAAATGCTAACTTTTTAATGCAGATGTTTGACTCGTCATAGAGAAATGATTGACTTATTTTTTAGTATGACAATTATATTTGAACAGGGTTGTTTTTGACTGTGTTCGCTCCCCATTCTATTTTGCAATCTATTTTATTAATCATAGGCGTGAAAATGCTATTTTTTCAACGCAGACGTTTGTTTTTAAATTAGAAGAAAAGCCATGAAAAACAAGGGTGGAAACAATGCTCCAACCACAGAGAATTTTTTACTGCCCCAGATTTTAGATTATTTCTATAGTTTAAGCATGCGAGAGTATAATAAAATATAAATACCACAAA
This sequence comes from Ectemnius continuus, assembly GCA_910591665.1. NCBI lineage: Eukaryota > Metazoa > Arthropoda > Insecta > Hymenoptera > Crabronidae > Ectemnius > Ectemnius continuus. The sequence continues at coordinate 2,605,970 of OU342856.1, forward strand.
TAAAATTAATATAACTCTTCATATTAACATTTAAAAGAAACATGTAAAATAAGGGTGGAAATAATACTAACGATATGTTGGCTCCTTCAATTATTTCAATATTCATCGAGCATCCAACTAAACAATAAAAACAAACACTGTCAAAAATCCGTGAAAATCTCTCAATTAATTAGTACAATCAGTGAGTTCGCTGGTATTTCTGTAAAGACGATGAGGCAGTGCAAGCGATAAATCACCGAAGCACTAAAGAGTCTGAACGAGTGGCCGATGCGCTTCCTCAATGAACGCATCAACAGTGCGGAGGCCGGCGCGCAGGAGGCCGTGACCTTGACCTCGAATGCTCCTTGCAGCACTTGAAAGTAAAATCGGGAAGACCGAGGAGCCGAAGGAGCCGCTCGGCAGGCAGGGAGGGGGCAGCGCGAGGTCTACTCCCCTCGACCTCACCGCCAGACCTCTTCTCCCCCACAAGGGAACTTTGAATCAGGATTCCACCGACCCTAACCTTTGCTACACTCCGCCATAATTGATTTTTGTTTGTCGCGAAGAAGTTAATAAAAATAGGGGAAAATAAAAATAATAAGGTTATTTGAGGTTGGTTTATAAATGGTAAACAGTTCCAGTATTTATTAATTTTTAATGTATGAAGAAGAAAATTGTTCATTCATTTATAAAATATACAAAATTGTTCATTCAATTATTCATATTCATTATTAAACATAATAATGGAGAAAAGGAAATGAGGTCACTTGTTAGTATTATTTTTAATGCTCCCCTTTTTTATTGACTTACTTACGACTCAAAAAATGAGTAAATCAGAGTTGAATAATTCAGTCAACCCTAAAATTGAACATTTAAATAATTAAATAAATCAAATATATTTCCCACAACAAATTGTTCATTCTATTCTCGTGTAAATAAATACAAAAAAATAGTAATAATCGAGGAGGACCTCACGAGCGGATTATTTATGAATAACTAGTTAATAAAGATTCCCGGTGGCTATTAACCCCCGGCAAATCCACCTACCAATCGGGAATCCAATGGGAGTAAATAGGATAAGAGTGTGTAAAAGGAGCCGAAGGATGAAGCCGCGAAGAGAGGAGAGAGAGAGAGAGCGCGCGCGGATGAAAGAAGGAGCAGAGAATTACCGGTGAGGAGGAGCGGAGAAGCGCGCGGGGAGGAAGCGTGCGTGGAAAGGTTTCGGCTGATGGATGAAAGGGCGGAGAAGCTATTCGAGGTGGATCGAAAGTGTAGGCCTCGAAATGGACTTGGCTATGCTGTGCCGAAACCTCCGAGATACCCTCGGACGAGAACTCTCCGCACGCAATTCCAAGTTCCTCCTCCCGCAGCCTCTCTGATTACAGGACTTTCCGACCAAATTTCCGGCCCTCGATCTTGTTATGCCCGATTCAAATGATCTTGTTGATTATCCTCGGCTTTCGATCATTACTCGGTTACACCCTCGACGTCTCTTTGTTGCTATTGAACGATCCAGAAGAGTACTTTTATCTACGATAATTAATCTTTGTAATTTCTTGAGAGTGATCAGAATTATTTAAATCATTGGAAGTGGGTTCTTTAAATTACAAAATTGATCGAAAGCTTATAAAAATGAGTGATTCACAAATGTACTTTTACCTACAATAATTAATCTTTACAATTTCTTGAGAGTGATCAGAATTATTTAAACCATTGAAAGTGAGTTCTTTAAATTAAAAAACGTATCGAAAGCCTATAAAAGTCGTATGAATATTTCTATGAAGAATTCAAAGTATAAAATATTTTAAATGACAAATATAACAAGTTCAAGTGTATATTTTACATTTGACTGAGCTTAATAATTTTATTTCCAATTTTTAACAGTTGGTTAATTAAAATAAAGCTTTCTCGACACAAAGATATATCAGTTGGTTTGAACTATCCGCAGAAATATATCGTTGTGTGAATATTTCTATGAAATAAAATATTTTATATGACAAATATAACAAGTACAAGTCTATATTTACACTTAGCTAAGTTTAATAATTTTATTTCCAATTTCTAACAGTTCTTTAATTAAAATAAAGCTTTCTCGACGCGACTGATATATCAGTCGGTTTGAACTATCGGCAGAAATCGAAGGATCGCTGGAATTTTGGTCGATTTTGGTTGGCCAGCTTGGTAGGGAGGGCGTCCTCGAGAATGGAGATTTATCGGATTTGCAAATAATGAGACTATGTTTCAAAGGGTCGCGCGGGCGCGCGTCCTTTTATTCCTCGGGGATTCCAGCGGGAATCTCTGGAGGCTGCTCTCTTTGTCAGAGTGGTCCAGCGGTATCTTTTCTCTCACAGGTCGCGACGAGAAGCGAAGAGACCTTTATGAGAGTCAGCCAGGGGCGTTCTTGGCCGCGCGCTCTCGGAAAAATTGAGCGCACGCCGATAATTGCGCGAATTAACCGGTGGCGAACTTTCAATTGGTGTCTCGCGTGATTTTTTCCATTATTCCATCAGGCCGAGGACTCAAATCCGAGGGAATTATACTGACATATTGAAAATTACCGTGTACGCCAGCCTTTCATTTACATTTTTACCCTCTAATCATACACCTCTCCGGTTTTGTTTTTACATACGCCGAAGCCTTTTTTTACGAATATTGGCACTCTTCATTAATGCCAGCTAAAGTATAATCATTAGGAAGAATTCGAGGAATCGATAACGTCTAATTAGGTGTCGAATTCTTCCCTAATATTCTACTGCTCCTGTCAATAACAATCATCTTGGTAATGAAAGCTTTTTACCGCTGACAAATATCGAAAGCACTTCGAGCAATCAGATATTTCCCTTTTAAAGACGTATTTAAATAATACCAACTACTTCACACGCTCGACATCCATTCACAGACATATTTATTTCGACGATAATAACGTTAACCCTTTTCTCGATCTCGAAAAAATTTATAAAACGTTATAAATGATTTAATTTCGTTGCAAGAGAACTGAAAAAATTGCTTGCAAAAGAGAAATCAATTTTTATCTTTCTCAGAATGTTTTATATTTCTCGTATTCTTCGCATAGGTGCGTTAAAACGGTTAATAAACATTTTTAACAAGTTGTAGTGAAAGAGTAACAAAATTGCAACTTGGGCAATGAAAGTGCCAATATAAATACTTCGAGGGAATTTCTCAATTGGTAAAAGATTCGAAATAGAATTCGCAAAAGTGGAGAGCTTTGTGAAAGCTTGATAAATGGGACTTACGAATGCCAGGGAATATATTGGTGCGATATCGACGGTGGATCGCCCGGCGAGAGAGCCACCTTTCCCAACGGCGGGAGGCCGAAATATTTGATCTCGATTACCTCGGAACACGTACACTCCGAGGAACGTACGTACAGCATCCGACAAAATAGTTGTCACAATTAGCAAAATTCTCGACGGACGAAAGTGCAATTGAATATCATATACTTGCGGTGTATGCAAGACTTTTTTAGAGGGTGCGAAAGGTGCGAGCCTCCCTTAAAATTGTACTTTTAAAAAGTCATGTGTACATAACAGGTGTACAGGGTGATTCACTTGCCTTTGAATCAGAACTCTCCAACCCCACATTTACTAGACATCTATTTAATTCTACTATATAAGCCATTCATTTTGAAAGTGACCTAAGTCCACTTATACTTAAAAGCATAATATATAATTGATATATTTTTGTATTATCTATATATATCTACAAATATATATTTAGAATGAATCAGTTCATTTGTATTAAAATTGAAATATTAAAGAATTCGTGTTTAAATAGAAATTGAAAATAAGTATATAAGATATAGCAATTGACAAAATAAGCGGCTCATATATTCTCTGTTTAACAATAGACTGTATTAAATTATGTAATCTGTTGGAGGGAATATTTTACCAAGTTTTAGCATCGACTTCCTTCGAATGGCTAGCAACGTAAGGAGACAATATTTTATTATATTATATTTATAGGGGAATATTATATATAACTGGCTTTCACAGGGTGAAATTTCATGTGCGAGTTAGCAGACAAATGCAGACAAATGCAGACAAATGTTGAGCAACATTTGAGTGTAATTTAAATGTCTAGGTTATTTCTAATGATTCAAAGGCAACTGACTCACCCTGTACATAGTACAAAATTCCACTTTTTATTCAGCGATTATTTTGTGGATTGTGGCAACTATTTTGTCGGATGCTGTACACACTTCCTCTCCACGGAGGAGGAAAGATGGGCGACGTGTGTGTAATTGTGTTTAACTGCACACTCGATTCGTACACTTTGGCGGCTCCGGTAGGCTTTCGCATGCATGCTAATGCACAGGTGAACCGAACGATATGATTGGCCCGATAATATGGTTCAATTAGTGCTGGGCCTTACTCGCCGAAATTGCCGGTACACGTGTGCTTTGCGCGCCGGGGAAATAGCCGCGTGAGAAACCCGCGATGTCACCTTCTTATTGGAAGCGCCGCTGGGAGCGCATCCTGCATTGCTTTCCTGTGAAAGACTTTATGGAATTGCGAAGTAATTACTTCGACTTTGATTTCTTTATTTAAAATTGTATCTTTCAAATTTTCTAAGTATAATATTTCGATCATTCGATGGAACTAAGATTTTCTGGAATTGCGAAGTAATTACTTCGGTTTTGATTTCTGTATTTAAAATTGTATTTTTTAAATTTTCTAAATATAATATTTCTTGAACAATTATTTATAGAAATATAAATGTGTTCTCAAGGATGAAACGATAAATAAATAGTACTTTATAATTATTGCGATTTAAAACTGCGATTTTCGTCAGTGATCATAGTAGATTAGGAGAAGAGGGCGAACAATGCCAGCAAAAAATCGCTTCAAGGCCCGCGAAGTGGTCCGAAGTAAATCTCAAAACAATTTTGAAAGGGGCACTGAAGACTGAAGTAGAATCGCGCTCGCGTTCTACGTTCTAGCGGAGTTCTCTCGAATGGCTATCGCCATATTCACCGTGGGTACTTAACGAATGCCGTTCTACGCTCTAACATAGAATCCGAAACCGGAGAGGCTGAGGAGCGTTTCGGCCCTCTTCGTGATCCGGCAATCCCCTAGAAGCAAAAAGGATCCCCGATATATCCTTTGATCCTGCGAAGGAGCCGTTCCCTTTCTTCTCCCTGTCCCCGTACGCGAGCGCGCGCGCGCGCGGCGAGAAGGCCCTCTCTCGCGCGCGCGCGCGAGAGAGTGCAGGCGGAAAGGAAGGACCTCCCTGGACTGCGCTCACTCTGCGGAGGTCCCGGGAAGGTGGCGTCTCCCTCTTCCTCCCGGGAGCTCTTCCTCCTCCTCCTCCTTCTCCTCTCCGAAGCACGGCTGCACCCCTCACGCATTCTCCTCTCGGTCCTCTTTCACACACTCTTCCCGGGCCGATTACGAGCAAAAGGGTCCAGCTCGGCAGGCTCGCAGGCTCGCAGGCAGGCAGGCAGGCAGGCAGACGCGGAGGCAAGGATGCCTGCTCGCTCCCCGATTCTCTTCCCCGTCCCAGCGAGAAGAAGAGAAGGGAAGAGAAGAGAGGAAGGATGAGAAGGACGAAAGTGAAGCGGCGGAGGAGGAGGAGGAGGAGGCGGCGGCGGCAACGGGGCAGGCAGGGATGGAAGGCGAGGAAGGCCCGGAGAGGACAAGGTCTCCGTTTACTTCGCCGGCGTAGTCCGTCGGTACGTCTTATCCCCATACACACCATACACACCATACACAGGATACACAGGTCGGTGGGGCCCGGTGAGTCCCGTGTACGGGGACATCCAAACGCGCAGGGACGTCTACAGGCGTATACAGGAGTATGTACAGGCCGGACACATCTCGGCCGGCCCTCCCCGGCACAGGCGCACAATCGCATGCGAACCCCATGGGCCTGTAGGACCGCATTCCAAGCCGGCTCCATGGATGTGGCCCGGCCGGCACACGGGGCCCGCCGAGAGCCAGCCCGCTCGCCCGACAAGGAAGCCGAGCGCCCGGCAGACCTATGCCCGAGCGAGAGAGCACCGCACCCGGCGAATAACTCGATAAAACGAAGGACCCCTTCTAATTAAAATGAGTTCCGCCGTGGGTCCTCTCGTGTACGACTCTCACTGCGTTCTTATTTCATCGCGAACTCTCAACCCTTCCTGATCCTCTCGGGCCCCCCGCCGCCCTCCCTTCGCCTCTCCTCCTCTCCTCGCACTTCTTTTATCAGAGCACCCCCCCCCCCTCCCACTTCGGGCCCAAACCGGCGAAGACGTATCTTCCTGCTCCGACAAGAATTCATTTCGCACCCTAAAGAGGGATCTTGTCGAAGTGAAGTTCGACTTCGACCTCGATGTGTCTACTTCTTCTCGCGACATCTTTTATCAGGGCTTGTTCGGGCCCAAAATTGAGGAGATACATCTTCCTGGCTCGACGGGAATTCACTTTGCACCCTGAAGGGCCATCGCGAGGAATTGGAGTTCGACTTCGACCTGGATGTGTCTTCCTCGTGGACATCTCTTGTAAGAGGTTGTTCGGGCCCAAAACAGGGAAGATATATCTTCCTGGTTCGATCAATATTCATTTCACACGCTGAAGAGAGGATTGGACTCTCTTTACTGGCTTCTTTTTGCACGTTCGTTCATGAGAGTTTCTTCGTGAGGCCCAAATTAGGGAGGACATATTTTGCCCATTCCACTCGGAATTTATTTTGCATTCCGAAGTGAGGCCCTGCGAAGTTGGAGGATCATTGGCCCGTGACTTCTTTTTCGGCATCTTTTATTAAAGGGTCGTAAGGCCCCAAAGAAAGACGTGTCTTCCTCCTTTGATTGGAATTCACTTCCCACCCTGAAATTTGCTATTATTGCCGGAAATGTGTGTTTGTCAGAGCAAGGAATTCCAACGATTCGACTGGAATGCACCTTGCCAAGATAATGTGAGAACACTTTGAAAAAGAGTGCTTGAAAGCTTGAGTTTGAATTTCGAGATCTTAATTTTATTTTTACTAAGACTAAAATCTTTGAAAATGTCCGCGTTTCACAAAGTATTTTTTAAAAAGTACACGCAGAGACATTTACCGACTACTTTATTATACAATTCCGACGAAGAAGACAGCCGAAATCGATGGGCCATGTAAGAAAGCCGTAATCCAAGAGATCTAGTTTTTTAATTATAATTAATGAGCCATGGAGACGACAGGTCCCATTGGAGGACGAATTCCTGACGGCGGCGGCGAGTCGGACAGCCGAGCTTTTGACTGGGAAGGAAAGTGTGCCCGCCGCGAGTTCGACAATGCTCGGATTCCTCGCAGTAGAATGCGTCTTCCTGGTTATTGTCAGCCGGCGGCGTCTCCTTCCTGACAGGCTTATAATTTCTCATTTTTTCCCGTGAAACTGCTACCATATTCTGGAACGAATTCGACTCTAGTTAAGTGCGATCGGCGGCGCGGACAATCGAACCTCGTTTGAGATCACCGCTCGCCGCTTGGATACCGATTTGGCCAGTTTCGATGGGCGGGCGTGGACCGCCGCCGCCGCCGCTCAGCCAGATGAGATTCTCCAGCGGGCAAAAAGTCATGACCTTCGCGCCGCAGCACCGAACAATAAAGATAGTCATCGATGAGGAAGAATCGAAGTCGAAGTTCAGATTGAACCTTCCCTTTAATTGGAAGTACACTTTACGATTCCGCGTAAAAGCACTTAACACTTCCACTAAGATTTCTTCAAGGCAATATTAATGATTCTAACATACAAACAATCATCTTTTTAAATCCGTAGCAGAACTCGAAGTTATCGAACTTCAACATACAATCATCAATTTAACAAGAACGACTTTTAAAGCATTTGCGAGTGAAGAAAGCACAATACCGGAATTCCAAGGTGTTAAAGTTAAGCGGCGGCGAGTGAGTCATGAGTCCCGCTAATTTCTTCTTGACTGACTTACGGCTTGAGTGATTACCGAGGCACTCAGTCACGGGGATTGGCGCGAGTTGCGCGCCGGTTAATCCGATTCACGCCCTTGCTCGGTGTGGTATAATAATTAAGATCTTATTGAGAATATCGAAGAGTCATTGCGGTGGCCGGGCGCTATCGCACAATACATCCGATTTAATGACCCGATGCGTAAATTAAATGCCGCTGCTTCGCCTCCTCTCTCTCTCTCTTTCTCGTTCTTTCGTTTCTCCGCAAGCTCAGCGCGCCGTCGCTGCTTTCTTCTTTTTCTCCGTAGGAGGTGGAGGCTCCTTTCAAAGTAAGCAACCACCACCATAACCGCCGCCGCCGCCGACGCCGCCGCCGCCATCGGCACCATCGCTCGCAAGGTGGGTCGCCTTGGCTGATACATGACGTTTCTCACGGTGATAATTATCACGGCCGTCCTCGGCCATCCACTCTCCTCCAGTTTTCGAAACTTTATTCCTCTCTGTTTGAATGTTTTTCAAAATAGTTTGTACGCTCAGGAGTTTTTAATTATTGTAGCAGATGTTGTTGTGGTTCCGTGGAGAATTATGGGATTGTATTGGATACAAGAATGTTTGGTTAATATTGAAAATAATTATTTATCTGTTGAAGTGTGCTGAGATTGATTAAAAATCGTGGTGGATAAGTGGACCGTTTATTTTTCGTTTCGAGAAAATTAAATGTTAGCATACCTGTGAATGAAAAAATATTGGTTAATTATACCAAGTCTGCCAATGTTTCTACTGATTTATCAATATGTAACTTGATTGTACAAATTTGTTTTAGGCGACTTTAACTGAAATCTCACCACTTTCAAAATAAACAGTCCAAATATGAATTGCAGTATTAGTTTTTGACTGATTTAATAAATAATTGTAGATTACAAAATGCTGAAATTGTTTATGAAACATTGTACGAATTGTTATTACGATCGCATGGAGAATTCTTGTATTATAAATGCTATTAAAAATAATTATTCCCATATATCGGTATTATCCAAAAATCATTCTCATCATTAAAACAGCGGGTTGTATCGGCAATTCTCGGGGATACGGTCATCTTGAAAAATGGTGCTTCTCCTTCTGATTAATTATTAGCCATCGCGGAGGAACAGAAATGTGATCAGAGAAACTGAAAATGTATCTCTATCGCGGGATAATTAATGCATTTCGAATATCATCGTTCACTTCCCCCGTAAACAGTATAACAAGCGTGTTCGAGCCGCCCAGATATTCATTAACCGAATGATGCTTTTTCTTGTACAATGTTTTATGCTAATGCGAGCCGAGTGTCCGCGGACCACCTATCAATTGCATTGATTGCAGTCGCGTGTAATACTTTCTTGTTAATACTGCTTCGTTAGTGTAAAAATTCCATTTTTTCCCTTGCAAATAATTGTTTTCGGAAAAAGTATTATCTACGTATTAAAGTACATATTGTGAACAATGTATCCTGTAAATTTTGTTGCAATCCTTGCAGTAATTAGCGTGCCACAGCGACTTTCGTAATGTCATAGTGAATGAAACATGGCTGCGGTAACCAGTGCAGCTCCACTATTTTTCATCCGAATCGAATAAAACAGTACTCTTTATTTAATAGAAAGATAATTCTACTGCACTACGGAAGCAGATCCTTGAAGTTTCATTTTGTGCAGAACATATCGCTATTTATAATCATCAGATCGATTTTTTCTGTAAAATTAAGCATTTTATATAGAAATATAAAAAAACTGGGATTGGTATGCAAAAAAACGCTACGTAGTGCAGTAGATAATTCTATGAAGAAGATCTGATTAAATTTTCAGCTTGAGCCGTTCAATAATGAATTAGTTATGCTGATTACCGTCCGCAGAACAGTGTAATTTACAATACATCAGAAAGTTTCAAATTCGTTATACTTACATAAAATCGTCAATTCCTCCACCATACACCATTATTAACACAATTTTTTGGGGAAAATTTGACCATTTACTTGTTTGTGGTACCTCAAGTAATAAAGAAATCGTCAAATTTCTCGCAATGATTACTTTGAAACTGAATTCTTCATTTGTTACGAAGCAAGACGTGCTGCAGGTTTTAGAAAGACACGCGGCAACTTTGTTGGCCGCTGGAATACGATTGAACAAAAGCGGCTGCACGGCTTTTGTAGCTTGTTTTGAGTTGGCGGCGGCATGGTGTTCGGTACGCGTGAAAGGTATCGCGAGATAACTTCTACCGTCCACAGCCTTTTCTCACGTTGATAATTGCGCTCGTCATGGAACTTGAAAGGGGGGTTCTGTTCTCATGCAACCGAGTGAGAGAGTCACACATTCTTTCGGCCAATTTCCGATAACAGGTGACCCTTGTCGGGTTCGAATCTATTGTCAGCCTTTTTTAAAGGATACAAAGAGGCATTTTATTTATCCACTTCACGCATTGGAGAAGCAATTCCTTTGAAATCTACACAAACATTTTTATCGTCTTCTATTATTCTTCACTGTTAAAAATTAATATCAAAGAAAGTTATATTTAAACAAAATTTATACTACAATTTCGTAAACTCTGCAAAATTTTTGTTACAAGACAATCTTTAAAAGGAATCAGAGTAATGCGAGTGCAATATCGAAAGAGAGACATTTTATTTATCCAATTCTCGCATGGGAGAAGCAATTCTTTGGAAATCTACACAAACATTTTTATCGTCTTCTATTATTCTTCACTATTAAAAAATTAATATGAAGGAAAGTTATATTTAAACCCAATTTATACTACAATTTCGTAAACTCTGCAAAACTTTTCTTACAAGACAATCTTTAAAAAGAATCACAGTAATGCGAGTGCAATATCGAAAGAGAGACATTGAAAAAATGACGATATGATATTACCGGTTACTCTGAAATTGCAGGGGACATTTGTTACTGGTTTTTGCAAAAGGGTGCGAATTTTTCACGGGCAATCAGTAACCACGGCGTCCAAGGGGCTAACGAGGATTAATATCGAGAAGTCGAGTGCTTGTTTTGTAAGGAAGCAGCGGGTGTCACGGGGGTTCTTAAAGATCGGCGTCGCACATGAGAATCAGTTCACGGACACACACACGGAGAAACGGCGGAGGTGTGTCTATGTGTGTGTGTGCGTGTGTGTGTGCGTGTGTGTGTGCGCGCGAGGCGGCTGCGTCTGAATAAATTAAATCCTTACCAGGAATTCACTAACGACCTGTACCTCTCGAACTACACATCTCTTAATGCTGCACTGCACTCTACCGGCTCGCCGCCGATCCCAGCGACGTCCCGCGTCGCTCTCTTGCACCCTTTTTTACGCGCCGTCTCGAGCTATCAATGAACGCTGTCGTCCTGTTTGTGCGAACGTGTTCCAAGTTAACAGACTCAAATCTTGCTCGCGCCAAAGAATTCCTGTCCGCTTGTGTCGCTCGCGATTTTTCTTTATTGGACTTCATTCAGTTTGCTTGCTATGCAAGTTGAGGAAGTTAGGTCTGGGTTAGGTCTACCTGGTTGAAATCTTGTAATAAGTTTCAAGTTGTTTTAGTTTTAATAAGTGGTACTCATAGAACATGGTTTATCTTTTTTATCTTTTTATTTGTGAAGTGTTAGGTTCCAGAGATGTTAGGTCTGGGTTAGGTCTTAAAGTTCAAAGATTCAAGATCAAGTTCGAGGTTATTTTATTGTTGATTTCGAAGGGCTATGGGATTTTGTTTTCTTAAATTTTATTCAATATGGCAGTTCTTTATTGAAAGTTAGGTTTGAGTTAGGTCAGAGTTAGGTCCCAACAATTTCTTTCACAGGATTTCCTAGAAATCCAGCATTACATTCGGACTTCTTCCAATTTCTAAAATCTAATCCCCTGCATTCACTCGCGAACCAATCAATTCGACGATTCCTACCAACAACAACAGTGGGCAGAGCCGTTCAAGAGAAAATGTGTATCGCTCGATCACGAAGTCAGCTTGCAGCCTCGAAGCTTGAGCAATGGTGCCGGCATGACTGGAGCTTTTAACGCACGGGGCAGGTATAATGCGTGGCTTTTTCCCGAAAAATTCAGATCGCTATCGAGCGGACCGGTTAGCCTTTACATTCTTGCGATTGAGAGCCTTTGCAGGGTGCACCGACACGCCCCGGGCGGTTCCCATTGCGTCGTCGCTCCGGACACGCCAACACGTTGCTTTTCGCCGCCGCAGCCGCCCGGCAACGTATAACCCACTCGCTAAAGACACAGACACTTTCGATTCGCCCTGTTACCACGTGCGGCTCTCACAATGAACATCCCAGCATTGCCCAACAAACCTCCTCTGACAATCATTTTCCTAACCTAACAGGTACTCTTCTTTGTCGTCTGCAGCTTCCGTTGCCATTCACTTATCTAGATTTTATAGAATAGTTCTATCAATTATCATTTTTATTATACAGCATTATATTTATTTAACCTTTTCAATCTTTCGACTGGTATTCTGGTTATTAAATACTTAATTACGGTTAAAAATAAACATAACCTAAAAAATTACAATCGATACCCTACGAAGTATACCAGCGGCTCTCGAAATTACAACACGACGGGTGTCGACAGTCCCATTCATAGGGCCCAGTTTGCAGGCTCGACTGCGATATACATGCGCAGGGAATATATATATATATATGCATCGGAACGCACGTTGTTTCGGCAGGACATCAAAGAATGCGTGATAAATTACCAATTGGAGGGGCGAAGTGGGCAGTGCTCGTCAGTCGAAATATCTCCAACATTTGAAGGATGAATTGCGAATGCGTAATGGTTGAGCACACTGCGCGAGGATCGCAGTGAATCACCTTGTGAAGGTGGGCCGCCGGTTCGAGGCCCTGTATATATATATATATGTGTACTCTCCGGGACATAGCGATGTATGGCGGGGCATACATAGGTACAATACATACACATGCCTCTGCCGCATACCTTTCCCTCCTTTTGCTTGTCTCGGTCTAAGCCACCTTTGCCAACCGTCGTCGTCCTGCTCGCTCCAAAAAGCTGATCGCCAGCCAGCGCCGCGCCACGCCACCAAACCTTTAATCCAATCTGTGTACAAGCCTTGCCCTTTAAAGCGCGAGACAAGCCCAAGTTCTCCGTCGCCCATTCAGCTGGCGGCCGGCGTCCCGACGCGCCGCGCACTCTCAGCGCCGGTCAACGCCGCTGATTTTGTTTACGTGCCCGGCCATTGTGCAATGGCGCCGCCGCTTCTCGAGACCATACGCCACCTGTGGATCGCTTCTCGATGATTGGTTACGTTCTCCACTCCATTCGGAAAACATTGTTCTTCCTTGTTTCAGTTAGCAAAGCATCGAGTGACAATCGCCGGTGGTAAAATGGGGCGTGAATCGTTTTCGTCGATTGTTAAATGGTAGTCGTGGTTTTTCGTGTTTTTGTGAATGCCCGCGAGGGGTTATTGTATGCCGCCAGGGGCTTTTCGCTGGGCGGGTCAGCCCGGGCCCTAAATCAAACTCGGGCCTTTCCAGGAAGTGGTCACTGCTTCCCATTGATGTAACAGTCGGCACGTCGTCAGTTGTGGTCATTTAAATCGGGATGAAAGGCCAGCATTCCCGCCGTGGTGGGGGCAATTGAAATTCGAGGGTGGTTATGATCCTCTAATAACTTTACGCCCAATTTTCAACTATTCAACCCTTCAAAACAATTACAAACTCCTTAAACTATTGCATTAAACCATTCACACAAAGCTGCCATTATAAGTCCCAAATACTCAGTCCCAATCAGTCCCACTCGAAAACCAAATTTCCCAGTCCAAACCAGAACCAACTGGAGCGCACACGCGAGCCGCGAGCAACAATGCGGCAGAGCGAGCTACTTACGAGCGAAGTCAAAAAGGCGGAGGGGGGGTAGGAAAAAATGAGGAAGAGAAGAAAAAATCTATACGGAGAGACAATATGGGGGAGGGAGAAGGAGAGCGTGGGAGAGAAGCCGAGCGAGGGAGAGAGGGAGAGGCGTATGGGGTCCTCCGGGGGCCCGAACCCGAACACGGCGTGCCAGGCGACCCTGATGCCTTCGTTCCTGGGGACCCACCACGCCACGGGATGCCTCTCCTTCTCTCTTCGCTCCTCGTCGGCGGCGGCGCAGCATCCTTTAATATCTCTCGCTGTCCCCCCACCTCTTCCCGCCCTCCTCGGGCCGATGGGCCTCATGGGCCCCCTCGTGCTACCCCTCGTCCAAGCACTCTCGATAGCATCTTGATGGAATGCCTGCGGGGTAGGTACCTGCCGCATTGTCTGCCCCAGTCTCCTCCTGCTTTCGCACTACCCGTGATCGCTCGTCGTTATTCCTACCGCCGTTATATTGTTGTTGTTGTTATTATTGGTGGTGGGGGCCTTCCAGTTTTAATTGGGCCTTGCAGAATTAACGTTGATTTTAGGGAGCTGGGTTGGCTGACAGAAGTAGTTGTACCTAATCTACTTAAATGAAGTTGGGTGGAGATTGCATTTAATTGTAATTATTTGTGAATGGAAGTAATTTGGCAGTATGTTTAAATAATGAAATGTATGCTTTTTGAGGAGTTTTGTCATTTATGGTTGTCCAAATGTGTAATTTGAATGTTTGCAGTACCTGAACTGTATCAGACGCGTGAAATATTTGTTTTGCCGTAGCAAGTGGTCAAAGTAATGGTTTTTTGCGAGCAATAACTCGGCAAAACGAGCATTCGCGGAGCGCGGCGACGATGGCTCGTAAATTTCGCGCAATAGCAAAAAAAAACCCAGTTAATCTGATTATATGGGCAGGAGTCTACAATTACGGGTTAAGCGAAGGAATAATTGCCACCATTTCGAGATTACATCTTCTTTATACGAACATTAGTGTCTCATAACACCTTGCGGCCGAGTTTTAATCGGCTTACGTGCCACTTACCCTCGCGTTTCCCTCACTCCTTCGCCAGGGAAATCTCTGAACTCGTAAATGTGACTTAATGCAAGCTTGCCACCACGCTGGCACGCGCGAATACAAATAAATACCGCTAATAATCAGCGAGACTGACAGTCGGATACAAACAGCCAATGAGAACGAACTATTTTCAACTACTCTTTTAAAACTATACTTTTATTCTTTACTAACATGCGAATAAATTGAAAAGTTCATGGAAAATGGAATTGTTCATAAGATACAAGCTATGAATTTCCACAAATAAATAGTAAACAATAGTAAACACGTAAGAAAATCCTCAGTCAAAGTTTCGAACAATTACAAGAACATTTATGCAATCTTGACTGCAAAGTACAACGTTAGCAACGTAGGCAGAACGTTGCTATACTATTTCTCAAGGGGAAACTCATACAATTACAGTACATTAGCACAGACGCAATCCTGTTGCTAGAGAAGTACATTCTACAGGGTGATTCAATTGTCACTAAGCCACCGTTAATTATAAATAATTGTTAACATCTATTCTTTAAATCAAATTATTGTTTACACTACAAAGTGTATCTTAGATTGAATTAAAATTAAAAAAGAATACAAGTGATTCGTTGGTTGTTTGTCAAGCTATACATTATAAAACACTGCAATATTTATTACTTATAGCAATATTATCATTAAAAACATTAGCAAGAACCTGTTATTGTATAAATGAAATAATGACTAAAATCAGAAAACATAACGGGGACAAATGCTAGAAAGAATCAGAACTAAAATGAAGAGTGCTGGTCTAGGATTAGTGTCAAGCAGGCGGCAAGGTGTGCGGTGGAAGGCGCTCGAGCGTAATTTGGCCGGCGACGAACGAAACGGTTCATCGCCGGCATTCAGCGGATCCTTGACCGGCGCGGCGTGCGGTTGTGGTAGTCGCTCGATCGGTGGTTAATGCGCCGGTGGTCGGGTAAGTGTTAGCAATCACTTGGAACGTGTTCCTCTCGAGCGGGGCCCGATGGTGTGGGTGAGCGGAGCGCGAGTGGGGGTCGCTCCGCCGAGCGGGGCCCCCAAGCTTTCGATTTCGTTTCTGGCGGCGCACCGTGCGGCGGCGCACCGCGCACCACACCACACCGCAGACTTTAATGGGGCTGCCCCGTAGGAATTCCGCTCGCTCGTAACCCGCGATTTGCCGCTCTCTCGCACGGCTCTCCTTACCTACGTGCGCGTACTGTACCGCCGGCCCTTTACTCGCCAATCGCCGACTTTCCTGCCAACGCGCCCTCTACCGGCCGATTTTGCCTTTCGGGATTTTCCCCAATAGGCAACTATTTTGTCTAGCTATTTTATTTCTAGTTAATTCTTTTGCTAAGTTCTGGGCTTTTTGGATTTCCCAGAAGAGAGAATTATTTTCTCATTTATTTTAGATCGCAGGCGTGAAGTCCGATTTAGAATTTGTACAATAAATAATACAAATCAATTAAAACAAAATAGACTTCTTTGCATTTTAATTTACACACGCATTCGTTATTCGAACTTTCCACCAGCATTATCGCGGCTTTAATTAATCATACCATTGCGCACGTTCTCCAGCGAGCGGGTATGCAAAGATAAGAAATTATCTTAATTAAGCACATTGCAATTTCATCCTCAAGCAGGGGAATAGCGAAGTTGGTGCGCGTTGGACGGCCGAAATTTCAGCGTCGTAAATACAGCATCTGGCAGATGAGCCGAGGGGGGTGGATTCTGAGGTTATGGTGTGTACGAGGGGCGATTTGTCGGCGGAGTCGCGCCGTCCTCGCGTTCTGTCGCTTGAGTTATGATAGGATAAAATGAAGATATCGGTAGCCAGGTGGAGGCACTGGCTCGCGCCTCAACAAACGATGAGAGAGGAATGCGGTCTTCTCTTGGACCAGTCCGCTCGCCCAGCATCCCGCACACCTAACACTGAACACACCATACCTCCCGACCACCCCATCTGTCATATCTACTTATTTTCTCGAGCTACTTCCAAATTGATCGCTCGCCGCCGCGCCGGCTTAATGATGATTTCGGACTCCGCCAGCTCCCAATACAGCGAGATGAAAACTGGGCGGATTTCCAGAGATCTTTCTAGGAGGTTCGATCCTCCTATCATGGATGACTGTCAGTTATGTTGGTAGACTCGTTTTCCTGCTTTGGGGAGCAACGAACTTTCCCGGAGTCCGTTGGAATATGTAAAACTTGTGCGAGGAAGATAGTAAGATTTATCCAGTCAAAATGCAGGTCAAATTGAATAGACAATAATTTTATATAACAAACTAGTGCACTTTGAATTTATGTATTAATGTTTTTAGTCATAAATTCCTGCACTTTTAAATAGCAATTTTTATCTTTTTGTGATATTAAGATTTATCCTTTCAAAATGCAGGTCAAATTTAATAGAAAATAATTTTATATAACAAACTAGTGCAATTTGAATTTACGTATTAATGTTTTTAGTACAAAATTCCTGTACTTTTAAATAGCAATTTTGATCTTTTTGTGATATTAAGATTTATCCATTCAAAATGCAGGTCAAATTTAATAGAAAATAATTTTATATAACAAACTAGTGCAATTTGAATTTACGTATTAATGTTTTTAGTACAAAATTCCTGCACTTTTAAATAGCAATTTTTATCTTTTCATGAACGAAGAGTAATTGTATCGACAATGCCATTAACAACAAAGTCTCAGAGTTTCTACGATGGAAGAGGGAGAAATAAGTCCCTAGATAAGAGTATAATTACAGGGCACAGGTGGTTTATTAAAGAAACGTGCTAAGCACTCTCGGAGGTTATGGAGCCGACGTTTCACGGTGTATAAATCCCACGGGGGGGAAACCCAGCAGGTACTTACAGGTTTTAAATGCATTACCATGGGGAGAATGGAAATACGGGAGATCCGACGCCGCTGCGATCAATTACCCTAAGAAACGATCCCCACCATGGAAAACCGGACCTGTTTTCTAATATTAACTCCGATAATGCCGTGCGATTCATGCTTGCTCCAGATATCAGTTTCTAAATAACTATCTTAATTATTTTAACCTCTGGAAAGTTCCTTTTAAAGTAGTAATTTTTTATTAACAAAAGAGAGGAAAGAGTATTATTTTATACATTTTAATAATTAACACTTTGCTATGTCACCAGAAATCAGATAACACTAACATTCATTCACAGATATGTTTATTTTCACGAGAATAACTATAATAAACATTTTTAACAAGGTGTAGTGAAAGAGCTAAGAATTAGCAATTTTGGGAGTAAATATATTAAAAAGATTCCTTCTTTTTACAATTTATTATAATTTCCCCTTAAACTTAAACGAACAAGATATAAATAAATGAAAATAAAATATTCAATTCGAAATTTTTGTCAGGAGAATAAAATGAATAGAACATAATTAAAGAAAAATACGGAAATTTAAACAACGTCGTTGTAATCAATTGCCTTTAGATGCGATCATCTTCAACACCATAGAAAAGTGGCTGCTTGTTTTCGGCTGTTTACTCTGATAACGGCATGCGATTCACGTTCGCTCCACATGTCGAGGGATTATTTATCGCCGGCTTAATGAAGCTGTCCTTGAAACGATTTCACTAACACGCTGCCTCCCATCGAGGAAGAAATGACTGGTGAAATTTTGGATGATGCACATGCTCGTATGATTTATTATAGGGTGATTGGCCTACGTCGATAATTATATAATTACGTGTAAATTCTTTTTGTCTGTGTTACAGATTCCGAGGTAACTCGTTTTAATGTTCCATGTGTCATGGGAAGTACATGAAAAATTACTGGTAAGTTTTGTTTTTATATATATTAATATTAAATATATAACGTGTTCAAATTCGATCTCAAACCTCTTTTGGAAAAATGATATCTGTGAAACGAAAATAGATATCGTCGCTAAAAAAATTACAACTCACAGCTGAATAATCCAATTATAATAAAAAAAATATTCCATGAAAAAATACGCTTTTTAAATGTTTATAAAAATATTTTCTAAAATCAAACGAACTTAGCAATTGTAAAGTTCAACTGAAAGGAATCAAAACCAGCTACGAATTACGCTATCGAAACCGAAGAATTTCTTTAAATAAAGAAAAGGAGTGGTACAAGCGCGCGAGGATGATTTTTTCGGCGAATCGGCGTGCGCCGAAACAAACAATGGCGTACATCTCGATAACGAATGTGTGAGAGAGAGAGAGAGGGAGAGACGGCCGCCGGGGCGACACGGCCCAAAGAATGTGTAACGAACTGCACATTCCCCGACGATATGCACACAGCTGCGCCCGGCGATCGCGCGTCGCGTGCATTTAAATTGCTCGGCGACGTTTTCGGCTCCCGACGAATTGAAATCGCGCCTTTCTCATCTCTTCTCCGTTTTCCCTTTCTCTTCTCTCTCGGCCCTGAAAATCTCGGACCCAACTTCCCATCCAACGACATTTTATTTGCTAGATTTTGTTGGACATCTTCCACTTTTTGCCAGGTTTTTCTCAATCTTTCTTGATTTATATTGAGTAATCATTAATGATATGAATTCATTCATTTACAAAGTCGATTTATATAATAATTTATATAAGATAAAGAAAAATTGTCGTAGTGTTTGGTTTCTGTGATTACTTTAGATTTTAATGATCGAAATAGAAATTTATATGTGCGTAAATATAAATAGAAGAATTCTGCTTTGTTAAACACAAAAACATAAAACACAATTCAAAATAAATTTCCCCAAATACTTTAAACTACATATAACTCAAACAACAGAAACAATTGTAATTATATGACTCTTTAAACGCAACTTGTCATAATTTCCGAGCAACACAGTAACATTTTAAGATTGTCGAAGCTTAGGAGAAAGGCGGTAACAAGTCAGGTTAAGTTCGGCGTGTAATGTGGCAACGCGGACTTCCGGGCTTCTAAAATCGCCTGGGCGAGGCTGCCGAAAGTTGAGTTTCAAAATTCTAAAGAGCTTCAAGGTTCCTCGCTTCCTCTTCGCCTGTCTTATTCATAGAATCGAGGCTTCTCGGTGACACTATTTGGATCTTGAAATAGACCAACACACAGATCGAAGCTCTCCTCACTGCTGGAAGACACAAGTTTTCATTGCTCATTGTTCTTGAATATTAATTGAATTTTAAAAAAATATTGTATGTTTTCTAAAATATTGAGGAACTTTAAGAAATTTGTATTAATAAAAATAGCTTTTCTAATCCCAAAAAGGGTCAAGTAATATAAAATTATTAAAACAAATCTTACAGGCTTTAAAAAAGATATTCTTCTTTGAAGACTTATTTCAAAAATTATTCAAGACAAAGAATTAATTATAACACTGCAATAACAAAATCTACATAACTCAATATTGCAGGCTTTGAAAAAGATATTCTTTTCAGAAGACTTATTTAAGAAATTAGTCAAGGCAAGTAATTCTGTAATAACAAGTTCCACACAACCGAAACCACCGTTACATGACTTGCCGACATCATAAACAATCCTAGCAAGAGCACAGCTTGCCAAGCTAAAATTGTTAATTAAGAACTACTAGATTCCCGCAATAATTAATTACAAAGACACGCAAGAATTCCGCATTCCAGAGCGCCGGGAAGATTGATCGCGATGACTGCGAGATTCAGGCAGAAATTCTCGAGAGATAGTCGGACTTTCCGGTTTGAGAGGAGGCAATTGGCGCTTGGCTAAATTATCGAATGGCAACGAAGCTCAAGTCCGCCCACGGCGATGTAATAAATCGTTGATCGGCGCTTGATCGAGTGAAGGCTCGAAACGGGACCAGGGTGGCCCGAGGCTTTCCTTCTCTAATGATTTCTCTCTAATAATCGTATTAATCTATTGAAAGACCCTTGTACTACCAGCCGAGTGCAGCGCGTGTACTTGCATATTCAGTAGAAAAAGTCTTCGTGCACAGCCAGTACTTTTGGAATGATTTTTATCGACAAGAAAATTGTCTCTATGGGAATTTATTATTTTAAAAAGGATAAAATGCTTTTTTCTTGAAGAACATTTGATTTTGTATATTTTAGGAATTATATATATTGTATATTTAAATTAGGAATGCAGGAATGATTATATTTGTATTCGGAAATTATAATTTGCAGCAGGAATACTTGATAATTAAAACAATATTACAGTGTTAAAAAAGAAAGTTGGTCGAATGCTATAATTAATATAACTATCTGACTTTAACCAAGCACTTAGCTATCTAATATTTATTTCTACATGAATTTTATTTAAAATATAATAATAGGAATAATACAATATTACTCAAAATTAAATCTGAAGTGTAGAAATAAAAATAGTTCCCATTAAATTTGGCAAAGCTATAATTAATATAACTATTTGACTTTAACCAAGCACTTAGCTATCTAAAATTTACTTCTACCTGAATTTTATTTAAAATATAATAATAGGAATAATACAATATTACTCAAAATTAAATCTGAAGTGTAGAAATAAAAATAGTTCCCATTAAATTTGGCAAAGCTATAATTAATATAACTATTTGACTTTAGCCAAGCACTTCGCTATCGAATATTTACTTCTACATGAATTTTATTTAAAATATAATAATAGGAATAATACAATATTACTCAAAATTAAATCTGAAGTGTAGAAATAAAAATAGTTCCAATTAAATTTGGCAAAGTTCTTGTAAGTAGGGCGATGTAATAAATCGTTGATCGGCGCTTGATCGAGTGAAGGCTCGAAACGGGAGCAGGGTGGCCCGAGACTTTCCTTCTCTAATGATTTGTCCATCTCCGCTGCTTATCGCCGTGAGAGAGCCGCCGCCCCTCACTCTTTCACCGGGGAAAAGCGGGGACAAAAAATACTTTCGTCCGACCGGTACCAATTAAGAAGAAGCCATGCACCATTACCTACTGAAAGGACTATGCCAGTGTGGTGCCTGGTGGTGTGGCAGGGTGGTCTGAATGCCACGCTTGAGATTTCGACAGCATCCAAATAAATGCAAAGCCTCTCGGAAGAACAAGAAGGAAAGGTTGGAGGTCTCTTGGAATCGAAAATGCAAAAGAGTGTTTCAATAGGTTAATACGATTATTTAAAAAATTAGATAAAATTCTAGAAAGATTCGAATTCTTTTCAATATTAAACTTTAGAGGAGGTTTCTTCGAATCGAAAATGTAGAAGAGAATAGTATTTTATATATTTCAGTGATTATAGTAACCTCGTAGAGATGAAAGAATTCTTCATTTTAAAGTTGAATATTGAAAAGAATTTGAATCTTTGTAGAATTTTGTGGAATTTTTTAAATAATCGTATTAATCTAGCGAAAGACCTTTGTAGAACAATAATTTTTGTATTGGAAGTAATTCACTTCGATTATTGTTAAAATTAAGTGAAGAAAATATACCTAAACGAAATTAAAATATTTGTTAATAATACATTCATTTTGTAATAATACATTCATAGTCTTCTAGAGAATTGGGTTAAGATTCTAACAATTATGAAAATAAAATATTCATTTCGCTAAAAAGAATCGTGCGTTGCTTGAAGAATAAAATTTCAAAAGCTCCGCTAGACACTGAGTGTACAACGACTTCCTACGGTCCGTTAAAGTCAACGTCCCCGGCGGCGGGGCGGCGGCGCGGCACAGCCGCTCAGCAGCATCTCTGCGGAGAGAGCGTCGCCTAATCGCAAGACGAAGCCAGCCCGGATCGTGGCCAGGTGTTTGCGGGATTCTGGATCGGGGAGGCTAGCGCCTTTCCTTTGCTTCATTACGTCGTCGAAGATTATCCGAGCAGGCTCGATTTCGTGAGGGGTGGCACACACACACCACTGGCCGACTGGCTGGCTGGCTGGCAGGCACCCTTCGCAAACTCGTGCCAAGCAGATGTCTTATTGTCATGCTAAAGTATCACCCTTGTGCCGTCGCGCGCCCTGTAACGTCTTTCGCTCTTGCTTGCTTGCTTGCCGTTCGGTTTCTCCTTGCTTGAAATTATGTTCTTCTAGTTTCTCACTCGGAGGGCTGCTTTTTTCTCCCTCCGACCAGCCAGGGGGTTGCAGACCTCAACGTACACCGCCGCCGCTCCACGAATCTTCCCTTTCACCCTCTCGTATATTTACCCGCGCGCGCGAATCGCTCCTCTCCCATTTGTAATACAATTATGTCTTCTGCATATGTATGACGCGATTGTCGACAATTCCTGGCGGACCTGAAATCCTCAATGGAAGGTGAATTTACGTTGGTCGGACAGTCAACCGTCGATTCAAACCATTTTGTATATTTGAACTTTGGCTGTCAAAATTGCAGAGTTTTAACTCTTTGCTGCACCTTCTTGAAAATGTTTATTATAGTTATTCTCGTGAGAATAAATGTATCTGTGAATGGATGTTCGAGTGACATGGGAGTTAAAGTGTTAAGAGCAATAAAATATGTGTTAAAGCACTAAGTTCTAGCATTACAAAACAGCCATAAAATAATTAAATTCAATGTTATACAAAGAAACAAAAATAATTTGAAAAGCAGTATGCATTGTAAAATAATAATACTGAAATGTATCAGCTTTGAAAGGTCGGATCTCGTAGAAATCCGATAAGAACTGACTTGCCAAGAGAACAAAAGTAGTATATGACGAGTGTCATTAACCCTGTAAAAGCAGCGGGAGGTGAGCGAAATCTTAGGAGGCCATTGGGAGAGGAGAAAAAGGGGGATAAAATTCGGGGGCAGGAGGACTCGTGCCTTTGGCTTTTGATTCCCCCCACCAGGCGACACTGCAGTCGGCTGCAGGTCTTCGGGCCCGAAAAGTCTTTCTGCCGCCCCATTTCTCTCTCCTATTTCTCTCTTTCTCTCTTCTCGGCTTCCTCTTGGCTTCTCGAAGGAGGTGATTTCAAATAAAAATCCAGCAGCTGCCCTTGCCCTTTGTACTTCACGGCACGGGCTAGACGCTAGACTTTTGTTGTTGCCCTGGGCATTGTCGTCGCTCGGCTACCGCCGCGACGCCGCACGCCGCACGCCGCTCTGACTTCCAATCGTTGAGAGATCAACGAACAGGAAGGACGAAGGACCTTCGATGGTCAACGATTGCTCCCACCGAATTCTGCCCTCGGCGATTGTGTCCACTCTTTGCTCTACTATTCTCTCGAGTTGTTTCTATTCGGCCTCAATCGACGATGAATAATATCCTGTGATATAAATTATTGGTTGCAGTTTATCAAGGTTTAATATAAACAATTTAATCTCAGCACCTGTTACTTTAAAACAGCGCCTGCCAAGTTAGCCTCCCGGAGCTTAACTGGCACCCCCACTCTGTCAATTGTGAGCGAGGGCTCTGGAATTTTTATGACATCTTCCTCGATGTACAAAAACATTACCCACCAAATTTCAGCCCCGGGAAAGGTCGGGAAGTATAAGAAATATTGGAAAAACCGTGAAAATTGAATGAAATTCATTATTCAGGAATGATTTTTTGGTATTTTCGATACAAACCCGGCCTTTTTTTCATGGATTCTTCGTTTACTATCCGCTCTGATACACAAACAATCGATTCCTGAAGAAAAAACCCGGGTTCGGGGACCTTTGAAAAATTGGATATTTTCGATGGCCAAAAATATGGGGAAAAAAAAATTTTGAGCTGGGGCTCTGAAATTTATATCACATCTTCCTTGATGCAAGGGAAGACTCCTTGCCAAATTTCAGCCCCGGGAAATGTCGGGAAGTCCAAAAGATATGGGAAAAACCAGCGAAAATTCCGAAAAAATCGAACTTTAAAGCCAGTTTTTTAAGTGTTTTCGATAGAAATCCGGACTTTTTTCGACGGATTTCTTGTTTTCTATCCGTTTTCATTCATAAACAATCGATTCCTGAAGAAAAAACCCGAGTTCGGGAACCTTCGAAAAATCGTGAAAAAATCTGCAGGGGTACCCCTTAAGAAAAATTGGCCGAAAAAAAAATTTTGAGCTAGGGCTCTGAAATTTTTATGATATCTTCCTTGATGCAAAAAAACATTACCCACCAAGTTTCAGCCCCGGGAAAGGTCGGGAAGTCCACAAAAAAAAATAAAAACCGTGAAAAATGAGCAAAAATGGACTTTTCTGGACGGTTTTTCGACCCGTTCTCGTTGCAAATCCGGACTTTTTCTCACGGATTCTTTGTTCTCTATCCACCCTGATACGAAAACAATCAAAAAATCCCGGGTTCGACCGATTTTGAGAAACTTGAAAAAATCGACCATTTTCGAGGGTCGGAAATAGGTGAAAACCTAAACTTTGACCTAGGGCTCTGAAATTTATGTCACTTCTTCCTTGACGCAAGGACACATTCTCCACCAAATTTCAGTGCCGGGGAAGGTCGGGAAGTCGGCCAAAAAAAATAAAAACCGCGATTCTAGATAAACGAATGCAATATTTTCTATTCACTACATGCACAATACATAATACTCCAATATTTGCATTACCAAATTCGAAAAAACAGTTATGTCCAATAACAAAAACCATCAGCGTGATATATCAGCAAGGTACTGTGCCAATAACGACCGAAACTGGTCCGTCATCCGTGTTAAGGGCGACAAGGGGTCACAAGGCCCAAACTGTAACGCGCAAAACGAAGGGTGTGCTGGGAGTCGCGATGGGATCGAGAGTATCGAGGTGTCCCGGGGCAGATGAACTCTAGGCGGACAATAATATATATCAAGAGGCGGAGGGGTGGAGGGGAGAGTTGGGGGGGCCCGATGTAAGTGCGTCGCGCCGTTTAAGGAACGACTGCGCGCACACTTCTGGCGATGAAAGGCGGCGGGCCAGCCTTCCGGGGGTTGAAGGAATAATGCCCGGAGAGAGCAGCACACCGGCAAGCAACCGTGGAAGGAGACGCGGCGGAGAGAACGCGTGCCGGCGCGGCCGGCACACCTGCGTGGCGGGGGTTTTACGCGCACGCGGGGTCCTTGGACACCTGGCGATCGACTGCCGTCGTCTATCGTCTCTAACGTAATACTATTTTCGTCCTCGAGACGAGTACGCTGGGCCTGAAAGGAAAACGAGCCTGCTGGAACAGGCGCACTTCCAGCCCGACACACTGCCCGGCTAAGAAATAACGCGTCGAGTGCCGGCTGAGTGCAGCGCGCGTACTTGCATATTCAGTAGAAAAAGTCTTGGCGCACAGCCAAGTAGTTTTGGAATCATTTTTATGCACAAGAAAATTGTCTGTATGGGAATTTATTTTTTTAAGGAGGATGAGGAGCTTTTTTCTTGAAGAACATTTGATTTTGTATATTTTCGGAATTATAGATATTGTATATTTAAATTAGGAATGCAAGAATGATTGTATTTGCATTCGGAAATTATAATTTGGAGCAGGAACACTTGATAATTGAAAGAATATTGTACTTAAAAAAGAAAGTTGGTCGAATGCTATAATTAATATAACTATCTAACTTTAACCAAGCACTTAACCATCTAATATTTACTTCTACAGGAATTTTATTTAAAAAGTAATAATAGAAATAATACAATATTACCCAAAATTAAATCTGAAGAATAGAAATAAAAATAGTTCCAATTAAATTTGCCAAAGTTCTTGTAAGTCGGGACACGTAAGACGTATGTCGTGCGACGATTTGGATACGTTGAAAACTCGTGGCGAGTGGTGACTGCCCTCGACGCATACTCGCGCGTCGTTCAACGGCACCTGGCCTTTCCTTCTCTGCCACGTGCAACAGCACACTGCTCCGACATCGAGCGCACTTCTCACTCTACTGAGCTCTGCTTTTAATTTCTCCTCTTCCCTCGTCGACAATGCCACTGCAAACAAACCCACGAGACTTTAATTTGCAAATTGCGCAGCACCGATAAAAATGCCCGTCGTCGATAAGTCGGTGTATTGGCGCGCCTTGTTCAATTCTGTCGGCGTGTAAAGAAGCGGCTTAGAACTTGATTTATAAATTACACGGTCGCGACGAATGTCCACGGTTAATGACAAGCTAGCACAATTTCGCTGGCGAGCGATAACAATTAATGTTCCTCGGAAGCTGGCGTGGTTCGGGCGAGTGACAGCGTTCCATTCAATGCCCCCATCTTTGAAACAACCGTCTTGAACATAAGGCGCTTCCCTTCCCTTCCCCTTTCCCTTCTCTTCCTTCCCCTCTCATCGTTGTACGATATGCAAATGCCACGATCCACTTAAAGCATGCTGTTAATGCACAAAAGGCACACGCCAAATGCTGCTGCTGCTTAATTACTGCCCTCTTGTCTACTCCTCCGGCTGACTTTCTTGTTCTCCCAAGTGTCCACGCGACCGATACGCATCTTGCAACGTATTCACCCTATTTTTCAATTCTAATTCAGCGAGGTAAATGTTTCAGTCGAAACTTTAGATTTTAATGCTTTGGAAATGAATTACTATGAATTGGAACAAGTTTTCTGTAAAGGGAAATTATTTTCCTCGTGTTAGCTGAGTTAAATTATTATATTGAAAAATAATTGAATTTAAAGAGGGCAGAAAACGATTTCTAGTTATTTACCAATACAAACCCTTAACAAACAATGTTCTGTCGTACATTTAAATAAAATTACAACTATTTATTTATTTTACCCATTCAATTCAACAAGTTAAATATTTCAATCGTAACTTTACATTCTAATGCTTTGGAAATGAAATACTACGAATTGCATTAAGATTTTTCTAAAGGGAAATTACTGTTCTAGTGTTATGAAGACTTTGACTACTTAAATTAGCAGTATTAATTTATTATATTTAAAATTAATTGAATTTAAAGAGGGCAGAAAACTATGCTCAACATTTCCAATCCTTCAAAACCATTTCTATTTATTTACCAATACAAACCCTTAACAAACAATGTTCTGTCGTACATTCAAATAGAACTACAACTAATACACTTTAAAGAAACATTCAATTCAATCAATGATAATTATTATTACTTACTTTACCCACTGCATCGAAAACAGAAGAACAATCATCCAAGCAAGAGAAAGCAACCCCTAAAGAGAAACCGCGGCGCATTCCCAGGACAATTAATGGAGAAACTCGTGTCGAGCGAGTAGCATATCGAATGACCGAGGCAGGAGACGTTATGAAAAGCGGAGGAGGGCGCGTATGATGACGGTAATTTTCGTGGCCGAATCACGATTTGAATAGCGGCTCCGTATGCCAGCGCTTGCTCGCTCGAAAGAAAGAAAGAAAGAAAGAGAGAAAGAGAGAGAAAAGCGTCCCTCAAGCAGAAGGACAACCGTCTTCAACATAAGGCGGCTGTTCTCCTTTCGTAAGGGCAGCAGCAGCAGCAGCAGCAGCAGCAGCAGCCATTGTCCACGTGTATCGGTGCAAGTCGAAGGTGCCGCGTGCTGGACGCGTGCCGGCCCTGCCAGATGACTTCTAATTCAATTATCGTAATCACCCAGCGAGAGCTCCCCGAGCGTCTTGCTCGACGGAGTCTTCGGGGTGTGAAAGGCGGTTTCGATGCCCCGCCACTGAATTCCACAGTTATTACTTGGACAATATGTCTTTCGAGGTGGTTCGATCGACTCCAGGTGCGAGGAAGAAGCCTTTCTAACGGCTGACTATAATTCAATTAAGACCACTGCTCGATTAATTCGGTTTTATTCGTCTTTGTTTTAGCTGGAAGTAAATCAAACTGTGAAGTGTTCATAAATGAGATGATGGAGGAGAAAATATATAATCTTTGCTCAATTTAATAATATTCCATTTTTTTTATTTAATTTAAATAAATTCAATTCCTTTCATTAATTTTAGTTAGGAATAAATTAAATAGTGGGGTGTTGATAAATTTTGTGCCAACCGTGGAGAAAATATAGAAATAATCTTTGCTCAATTTAAAAATATCCTACTAATTCAAGCATACTTGAATTAGTTACTAAATAAGCTAATTCCTTTCATTAATTTTAGTTAAGAATTAATTGAACAGTGGAATGTTGGTAAATGTTGAAGTGACGAAGAAAGAAATGTACAAATATTCATTGCCCAATTTAATAATGTTCCATTCATTCAACCATACATTAATTAATGAATAAATGGACCGTTTATTTTGAAAGTGGTGTAAATAAGAGAAAATTAAATGCTAGCATATCTGTCAATGAAAAAACACAAGTTAATTATATCAAGTCTGACAACGTTTCTGCTGATTTATCAATATGTAATTCGATTATAGAAATTTTCTCTAGGCGAATTTACCTAAAACAATGTATATTGACGGGCAACAAATGGACTCACATCACTTTCAAATATCAAATTCCTTTAATTAATCAAACCAAAAATTAACTACCAACTACCAGAGGAATCACAAATGTACAAACACCCATTGCAAACATAAATGAGCTATCTATATAATATTAAAGAACCAAATTCCCCTAATTGGCCCAATTAAAAGTAAATGCCAGCTGACGAAGGAAGTGTCGAGGAGTGGCAGAAGGGGCCGATGGGAAGGGAGAAAGAAAGGACCGATTTTGGCGAGGGCAGCCGATAACTCGGACAGGGCCGGTGCCACTGTCTTATCATTTCGTCTCAGCTGTTTGACCCACGCAGTGGCACCGAATTCTCGGAAGGTCCTCGTAAAAATATCAGAGGATGTTAGTCGGCCGCTATGCCAAAAGCGAGCGCGACCTGCCGCATACTGGCGTAGCAAGCACTCTCACGTTTCAGGCTTTCGTCGGCGCTGAGCATGTGCTTGCCTTTTCCTACCACTCTCTTTCTCCCTTTCTCCCTTTTTCTCTTTCGGTTATCGGAATCGATCTCATCTATTCCTTCGTCGACCTTATCGACGCTTAGGAACTCCTATTCCCTGTACTCGATCCTTAATTATGCCTTCCCTGCTACCGAAAGAAACATCCTCCCCTGCACTCTCTTCTCTTCTCTCCCATTCCATTCCATTCCATCCCTGTTTTTATTTCGATTTATGGAAGGTCGTTGGAAAGGGTCGTGAGACTTTAAGGAAGCCTCCTCGTCGAATTTCGGCTTTCCCCTTTTTTGGATAATTGTTTGATTAGATGGATGTTAGGGGAAATAGTGCTTTGTTCGTGGAATTGTTTGTGATAAATGTGTGGAAGTTTTTGACATTGTATTATTGCATTTGTTGATTGATTCTTATTTGGGAATGAGACTGTAAAGCGAGTGGAAATAATGCTTTGTTTGTTTTCGAAATAATATTATCACATTTGTTAAATAAAAAATAGTGCAACATAAAAATGAACATTACAGACGAAACGCTTTCTTTTTAAATATTATTTTCTAGTATATGAAACATCGATGCCCCTTTTTTTATTTATTAGCAACTCATTAATAATCGCATTTACTGAAAAATATTGAATAAAAATCGCATGATTTCTCTGTCAAAGAGGTGTTGAAAAAGAAATGTGAAGTGACAATGTGGCGGTGGCTACGACACTTGGCAAAGCGTGAGAAAGCCCGGGTGGAAATTTGCATGGACCGAAAGGCAAGAAGAGGAGGAGAGGCGAAAATATTCGGGGCCGAGATTCTCGGCCTCGGCCTCGGCACGAAACCTGCCTGGAAACCGCAAGCAAATCCGCAGGATGCCATTGGCTGCCGGCTTCTTGTCAGATGGCGCCTGACCTACGAAAATCCCCGCCGCTAATTAAGGGTAACGACTCCTCCGCCAAAGGAGATATCCCGGGCGTCCATCAATTTTGCTATTCTGTAATCCGAAACCCGCCAGGCGCCCATTCACAATCGCGCCGGGCCTTTTAAATCCCGGCGACCTGCGCCTGCTTTTTCATCTCCTCAGTTCAAATCATCTGCGATTTAATGAGCAATATTCGACGATTTTTCAAACGCAAGCGAAGATTGTTATGGATTTTTCAGAAATGTACGTTAATTTGAAAAGAGAAATATTCACTTTCGTACAATCAAAATTTTATGGGAAATGGAAATTTAATAAATAATATGTTTTGATAAGTCGAAAGTGAAATCTGAGAATTCGAATTCATATTCATCATGTTTTTGCGAAGTCAACGTATTATAAAAATTAATTTACACACTTCGAAATCTTTTACAACATCGTTAACAACATTGAATCATCCATTCCTAAAAAGAAACAATCAAGAACGTTGCTTTATAAGTAATTGAATATTAGAATATTTGTATTCTCCTAAAATTTACTCTAACACGAATTATTATACAATGTTCGCGATTTTTTTAACTAAACCACACATCATTATCGAGAAACGAATCAGAACAATACGAATCCATATTTTTGCAAAGTCAACAAATATAAAAAACGAATTTACACACTTTGAAATCTTTTACAACATCGTTAACAACATCGTTAACACGAATTATTATACAATGTTCGCAATTTTTTTAACTAAACCACACATTATTATCGAGAAGCGAATCAGAACAATACGAATCCATATTTTTACAAGTCAACAAATATAAAACCGAATTTAACACTTGGGAATCTCTAAAAGAGCGAAGAAGGCTATTGGAAGGACATTTAAATATCGGCATGCGCGACACACCGATGAGACTCTTTCCGAGAAGCGAATCAAGGAAACCGAGGATCCCCAGAATCATCATGCGGCGCACGGCGCGCGATCATCCTTCCCGAGGATTGGCTTCCTGCGGGCGCGGAACTCGCGCCTCTCTCATTCGCGCGGAAAGGGGCAATCGGCGAGAATTCCAGCGAGGGTCTTTCTCGCGAGCGCGCGGCGCATTATCGCGGCGGATTAACCGTTTCATAAGCAGGGTGGCCCAGCGAGAGGTGGCTGCCTCTGCCTCTGCCTGCTCCAAGACAACAATCTTTCGAGCGAGGATCGTTCCTTGGTTCCTGTCCTCCAACTCGGTTCGGACCTCCCGAACACCTCCCTGAGGAGGAGGAGGAGGAGAGCGAGGAGGACGCCGAGCGTGAACCCGAAGTACAAAGACCCACCAGACGGGAATACTCGTTTCTTTCTGTTGCCTTTCATCCTCTCCTCGGCGCTTCCTTCCCATCGTCTGCCACCGCTGCCGCCGCCGCTGCTGCTGCTGCTGCCACTCCCTTCATTCCAGCGGCCCGAGTCTTGATGGATCAGCTTTTAAATTAAGGTTTTCTCGCGCTCATCCCCCCACCACCGACGCTTTTCCCCTGCGCGCGACGATGCGCACGCACCGCTTGTTAATCCTAACCTAATTGCTAGCCTTTTGATTGCCGCGAGTTTGAGAAGACGCGTTTACAACTGTAAACTGATTAGTTTTCAAGAGAATTCTATAATACCAAATCCTTCGATTAATATTCCTTTTTTATTTTACTGGTAAATTTAATTATCCTATTATTATACAGTTTTTATTTTATTAATTATTGTATTATTATATTATTATAAGAATCAAAAACACTTGATTCTTACACTAATATAATAATACAATAATTAAATTTAGTAGTAAACTAGAAATGAATATCAATCGAAGGATTTCGTATTACAGAAATCTCTTGAGAACTAATCAGTTTACAGTTGGGATTAATGAATAAGTTGTCGAGGAAGCTGCCGCGTGACAAACAGGTTCGAATTGCCTTGGGCCGTTTAGAAAAATCGAGCGCGCCGAAACTTAACCGGCTTAGCGGAGACAATGTTGCGCCATCTGACATTGGGCTCGTCTTTCGCGAGGCAATTGACTCGAAACTCGTCCTTTTGCCGCTTTAGCAAAGCCGTGTATCATTCAGAGAAACCCGAGATGCGCCCGGCGGCGGCGGTGGCGGCGCAGCGATGGGCTTCCCATGGGAGGTTATGTTCGCCATGAGGATTAAGGTGATACTTTGTTGCCGCAAACAGACTATAATTCCTCGGCGAACGCGTGGGTGAAACGTCGCCGCTCGTTAATCCGTTGACGCTTAATTTAAAGTTGTACTGCAAACTATCCGATCGGCGACTACAAGAAATTCTGAGTGAGAGTTTGGTTAGGTTTTGTACATTTTGCATCTTTGCATCGTAGGAGATTGTAGTCGTGGCAACCCTGTCATTCTAATTTCAATAGAAAATAACATTCTTTTCAGAGTTATATTTCTTTTAAGAACTAGCAATAATTTTAAATATTCTTTATTATATTCGTATCATACTTTTACATAACCCTGTATTTTTTTTTATTTAAATCACAGATCTTATTTGATGTTAAAATTAAAACTATAATATTTTCATTTATAGAAAAATTACTGTTTTTATTAGGCGATCAAACAAGTAAATAATAATAATCCTCGATCGCTGAAAAAAATTTGGCAGGGCAGTTTCCTTCCTATGTCCTACGACACAGGAGTGAGGCGTCGCGACGCCCGAGGGAAATGTGTGTTTCACGAGGGGAATCGGTTAACGAGAACGGCGCAAACGGTAATAATGCGGCTTTGATGTTAAGCCTGTAAGGCGATATTTTATACGTAACACGATAGCGCTGGCGTCGCCTCTCGACGAGCAAAAGAATGGAATTCCTTAAATCGGAACGCACTCATTCCAGGCCTTCCTTCCAGCTTTTCGGGTGGGCCCGCTTCCATCCGGCGACGTTAAAGTTGCAAAATTATCTCGGCGCGCAGGAAGTAAAGTCTCGAATGTCCTCGCAAAGTGGCAAGGATCTGGCAAGCTCCTTAAAGGGACTACTGCTATTTCAAAGCGCCGCGCCCAATAAAACCTACGCCAGCAGAAAAAGGAGCAGCAGCTATCTACTTTCGAGAGGATGGCGCAGGTAGTTTTTTCGCGTCAGCTAAATTGTTCCATCAAAGTAGAAAAGATCGCGAAGAGTAATTTAACTCGATTCTGCGAATTCCGGAATATCCGCATTTTTAATCTTGTTTCATTTTTATTTCCACAAGATGACAATAGGATTTCAGTTTCTTTCAACAATTTTATAATGAAGACATTCCTCACTTTTACACCAAAGTGTGTATTATTTAAATTATTTATATTCTATATTTTCTTAACCGAATTCTCCACAACAATCTTTAACTTCTATCAAAGTCTAAAATAATTAATTCTATATTTCCATTAAATATTATATTTAATATATTTAAATTATACAATATTACACTTTTTCCTTCCAATATGATATTATAATAATTACAATTTTTACGTTCTACATTTTTTAACTGAATTTTCCACAGCGATTTTTAATTCCTACCTAAGTCTAAAATAATTACTTCTACATTTCCACTAAAAATCACTAAAATCTCAAATTTGTCTATTGGAAATATGCATGCGAATCACGAAGATCCTTCGAAAGGATGCGAGCACCATCGAGCACCGAAGTACACAAAAGTACGCCAACGCAGCAGCCCTCGAAAGGAGCGCACACAGAGAGGCTGGCTGGCGTTTATGTGGGTGCTCGCGTCGCCCGAATCGAGTTCCATTGAGACAATTGGCAATTTTCGACGCCGAATATCCGTCGGAAGCGGCGGTAGCGCCCACGGCCACTCACTTGGCAAATTGGAGAGCAGACAATAAATTGCAAACGGTCGTATACGGAGAATGTACAGCCCGCCGCCGCCGCCGCCGCCGCCGCGTACAATGTGTACACATACAGTTGCTCACGAAAATTCCCAACTTGATTGTCCAATTGTTCCCTTTTTATTCTACTCTAAAAAAGGGTAGCTAAACAAATGTGTGGAATAAAGAAATAGTCATTTATAAAATAGAAAAGTTGAAAGATAAAATAAAATAAGTGCAATTGTTTCTTTTTTATTGTATTCTAGAAAAAGGTAGCTAAACAAATGTGTAGAATAAATAATTTGCAGTTAATAAAATAGAAAAGTGGAAAGATAAAATAAAATAGGTGCCTTAATGAATTTTCTAACAATAAACCCTCAGACTTATTTTCTATCGCGCATATTTCTATGATTCAAAAATAAGGCATTATTTAATTTATTAATTATTATCATACAGTGTACACATTTTTTTAGAACAAATGTTATATCTTTGCTAACAACATAGCATCACTCATTCCTAAAGAAACAATCAAGAACGTTGCTTTATAAATAATTGAACATTAGCATATTTTTTCTGTCCCAAAATAATATATTATTTACTTTATCAATTATTATTATACAATGTTCGCAATTCTTTTAAACTAAACAATACATCATTATCAAAAAAAGAATTGTGGAGATTAAAAATACATCAATGAAACAATATTTTCTTCCAAGATATTGTCGATTTTAATAAGAAATTTGAATTGTACATTGAATAAAAAATGTCCCGAAGATTTCTGAGAGTTGTTTGGTCAATTTTGCGGGGAACTGTACGCGAGTGGTGGCAGTGCCGGTGTGCACTCCTCTCGGAGTCACTCGTCGCCTCCTCGCCAGGCATAAGGACCGCACGCACTAACATTACCATTCGGTCGCAGACGAATTCATTGGCCGTGCCAGGGTGTCTTCCGTTCACAGGCAGAACGCTTGTCAGTCCGGTTTGACCCGACTTAGATCGTACGTGAGGAGAGCTGTTACGGTCGGCACTCATCAAACGCCCTCTGACGAATTGCCTTGTCTCTTCCTCCTCAGCCTCTTCCTTCTTCTTCTTCTTCCTCATCGACTTGCTCTTCTTCTTCTTCTTCAATCGCGCTTCACCTCCTCCTTTCGACTACGGTGAAAGCTCTTCCCGCCGCTTTGTACCCGCGCATTCCTCCCATTCCTTTCGTTATGAATTGTTTAACATTTAAATGAGTGATGTTCTGTTTTCACGAGTTGGAATTATTTGAATTTTAGTGTTAATTGGTTTTGTGATATTTTGGATACACGTTAGATAACGCAGTAAGAACTAATTAACTATTTAAATGTTTGTGGAACAGATCCTTTTATTTTTATATTGTTTTCTAAAAAGGAAAATCTGAATTCGTATTTTTATATATTTTAATATTATTAAAGAAGCCGTTTAAATTTAATAAAGTTTCAGCATCTGCGAAATATTTTAATTCAAAGGTTTTTGAGTCTTAGACATTTTAGAAAGCGTTCCTTTCCTGGTGTTAAATCTACTTTTTACTCCACTTCGCTTGTACTAGAAATTGGATATTTGTTTCCCTTCGAGTTGCTCTTGTTCTTCTTCGCTTGCCTTCATTTCCTCCTTCTTCTTCCCTTTTTTACTCGGTGAAAGCTCTTCCAGGGACTTTGCATGCGGAACACGCATTCCTCTCGCCTCTCAACGTTTGCTGGAACCCATTGGAATTCCTCGTCGCGTATACATGCGAATCAGCTGTTTCCTCTGTTCTAGGATTCGAGTTCTTCTTGGAACGTAGGCGAGTTATGTGTATTTTAAGATGCTCTTCACTTTGTTTTATGGGAAAGTCAAGTTTCACACTGATCATTTTGCGGTAATTGAATAAGAACGTCTTTAACAATTTTTTTATTCCTTAAATAAGGCTGCCAATTGTAAGGAATTTTGATTATTATATTCATATATTCTGCTCTTCATTTAATTGTATCGCAAATTTCTTTATATTCTGCATTATTGCTATTTACGATATTTTTATAATAATGAAAAGCATATACAACAGCGGCTGCCAAATTAGGCTCCTGAAGCTTAACTGGCATCCCCACTCTGTCATTTTTGAGCTAGGGCCCTAGAATTTTTATGGCATCTTCCTCGATGTGAAAGAACATTCTCCACCAAATTTCAGCCCGTGAAATACACGGGAAGTATAAAAAATATGGGAAAAACCGTGAAAATTAGATGAAAATCATCATTCAGGAACGATTTTTTAGTATTTTCGATACAAATCCGGCCTTTTTTTCATGGATTCTTCGTTTACTATCCGCTCTGATACACAAACAATCGATTCATGAAGAACAAACCTGGATTCGGGGGCCTTTGAAAAATTTGATATTTTCAATGGCCAAAAATATGGGGAAAACAAAATTTTGAGCTGGGGCTCTGAAATTTATATTACATCTTCCTTGATGCAAGCAGAGATTCCCCACCAAATTTCAGCCCCGGAAAATGTCGGGAAGTCCAAAAAATATACGAAAAACCAGCGAAAAGTCCGAAAAAATCGAACTTTAAAGGCAGTTTTTTTAGTGTTTTCGATAGAAATCCGGACTTTTTTCGACGGATTTCTTGTTTTCTATCCGTTTTCATTCATAAACAGTCGATTCCTGAAGAAAAAACCCGAGTTCGGGGACCTTCGAAAAATCGTGAAAAAATCTGAAGGGGTACCCCTTAAGAAAAATTTGCCGAAAAAAAAATTTTGAGCCAGGGCTCTGGAATTTTTATGGTATCTTCCTTGATGCCAGAAAACATTAGCCACCAAATTTCAGACCCGGGAAAGGTCGGGAAGTCCACCAAAAAAAATAAAAACCGGCAAAAATGAGCAAAAATTGACTTTTCTGGACGATTTTTCGACCCGTTCTCGTTGCAAATCCGGACCTTTTTTCACGGATTCTTTGTTCTCTATCCACCTCAATACGAAAACAATCAAAAAATCCCGGGTTCGGCCGATTTTGAGAAACTTGAAAAAATTGACCAATTTCGAGGGTCGAGAATAGGTGAAAACCTAAACTTTGAGCTAGGGCTCTGAAATTTATATCACTTCTTCCTTGACGCAAGGGTACATTCTCCACCAAATTTCAACCCCGGGAAAGGTCGGAAAGTCGACCAAAAAAAATAAAAACGGTTAAAAATGAGGAAAAATTGACTTTTCTGCTTTTGCTTGCACAAAATTTATGTATGTTATCCAATATTTTAGTGATTCAAACATAAAAGTCTTCTTTCTCGATATTTCGAATGTCAATCTGATTGAAAGAAACCTTTCACAGAGTTAATTATGAGATTCTAAGGTTAAATCAATATTAAATGGTGCATTCTCATAGAAACGTGAGAAGACTCTGCTTCAATTCTGGCCCGAAGTCCGAGAACATTTTCCAGGGTTTCTGCAGGGAACATCTGCCTTCGCAAAAGAAGCCATAGGTCATCTATGGCCTGCATTCCCATAATGATTTCACAATATTTTCTTCGGAACACTACCCGAAAACCTTCAATTTTCACCAATACCATTTCCAAATAATACAAAATTGCATATTACAATAATAAAACTTAAACTTACTTCCACAAAATAATTACTTTCATCAAAGAATACAACATAATAAAATATATAATACAATGTTTAATAAAACATTGCAGATATTTTATTCGATGATTAAAATCGAACTATTTCGTTCCTAATATTTCCACGAGAAAAAATCAATTTCCCACCGAAAGCAACAATATGCTACTCACACAAATATATAATTAAAACCCAGATGACAGGAGGCGATTAATTGTCAAGGAGCATTATAATTACGGCAATGACAGAAATTCTAGATAAACCGAGGAAACTATCGATCTCCAAAATTCCCATGGCCCATCATCTATTCTTCGCCAATGCTGCTGCTGCTGCTGCTGCTGTGTGCTGTTATTAAAATATAGGGGCCAACAGCGAGATACGCATCTGCCTACCACCATACACGCAATTACCAGGTCGACACTGGCATTGCACCCCAGTGCACCAATGTCCGGAACCGATCCTCCCGTGAAACCTACGAACAGTGAGAGCTCTCTCTCTCTCTCTCTCTCTCTTCTATTTCGGGATCCTCTTCATGGGGGTTTATTGACCGGCAGAATGC
The DNA here is from genome assembly GCA_910591665.1 of Ectemnius continuus. Lineage (NCBI taxonomy): Eukaryota > Metazoa > Arthropoda > Insecta > Hymenoptera > Crabronidae > Ectemnius > Ectemnius continuus. The sequence continues at coordinate 2,644,335 of OU342856.1, forward strand.
AGGCCGCACCACTTGTGGGAATGTCGCCTGTCACACTCTCGAAGGAATCGATGAGACCCTCTGCTCGCTCATCCCAATAAGAGATGATGCCCTTTCGATTTTCCAAGTGGACAACCACGTGGCTGCCCGAAATATTAGTTCTATTATGGAATAGAATGCTTTGGGAATTTTTGAAATTAAGTTCTATGTTGTTTAGAGTGAAGTATTTTATTTGGAGCCTGGAATTGGTTGTGGAAATTATAAGATTACTTTTAAAATTCAATTTGGCATTGTTAAAAGATGTTAAAAATTATTTTTGTTGGCTTACACATATTTTAATGTCTGTTTTTAAATAGCAGGATTGTGTATATTTATGGACACTTGTCTTTGAATCATCAAACGATAATTATAAATTGTATACTCATTTTAATTGTACACAAAAATTTTCCCACACTTTCCCTGATTTATATATTATATATAACATTTTACTGTATTTATAATCGTTCTGTAAATTTGTCTACACTAGTCTTTCAATCATCAAACAATAATTATGCATTATACACTCCTTTTAATTATAGACAAAAATTTTCCCACACTTTCCCTGATTTTATACTATATTTAACATTATAATGTATTTATTATCGTCCTGTAAATTTGTCTACAATAGTCTTTCAATCATCAAACGATAATTCTAAATTGTACACTCCTTTTAATTATAGACAAAAATTTTCCCACACTTTCCCTGATTTATATTATATATAACATTTTACTGTTTTTATAATCGTCCTGTGTGCATCTTGGCACAGTCTTATGGGAAAATCCCCGTGAACGTAATCCTTACAGATGTTGCTGGGTTTTCTCGGCGTCAGAGAATCCTCGAAGCCAAATATTATTACAATAGATTGAAGTGGTGAGAGCAAGTGCACATGGCAAGTTGGAAACTAGTTAAGTTTCCACTGTCTGGCCGAGGAAGTGCAACAAGTGCTTTTGCTTGAGAGGCGTTTGACACCATGTGGCAATCCGGCGCCAGTGGTATTTTTTATGGTGCTCCATTTGACTCGAGGATCCGAAAACCTTCCCTTCTACATTGTAACTTGACCCTGAAAACTCTTTTCGAGTTTGTAACATAGTACCAAAATTTATTGCAACGAGATTCGAAAACTGGTGATTTTACTCGATGAAAATAAAATATATACAAAGAAATTTTAAAGAAATAAAAAAGATAGCAAAAGAAGTATTATTAAATAAAATAAGTATTGTTTCCTTAATACAAAAGTGTGTTTTTGGATTTTTGAAATATACACGCAACTGCAAAGGCAGAAGTCAAAGTTCAAGTCTTTTGACTGAATCTTTAGACAAATATTTGCGATCCATGGGAGCGGCGCATCCGGTCGCAATCAGCTTTGTCATTATATGCAGATCGTAAGCGAGCATAAAAATGCATGTGCCGGAGGCACGCGCTTCCTTTTCGGCTCGTTGATGATGCGAGACTCAAACTACGATTTGCAAAACGTAAAATGACCAAGGGAATTATTTTAATAAAAATTGAAATACCTCAAATAAATCATAAAATGCATTTTTTGAAATTAATCTATAAAAGTATTTTATATTCGTATATAAAATAGTTGTATTTTAGTATATATTTTAATATTATTTTATTGGTTCGACCTGTTTATTTATTCATATATTTGCAAAGCCATAATTTCTTGTTCGAAATAATTCAAAATGTTATAATATCATTTGCCAGGATTAAAATTATATATATTTAAATCTATTACATTGAATTGTAATGGGATTATTTAGATAAATATAAGTTTAATATAATTAAATAGATATTATTATATAAATGAGATTTGTTTGGGTTGCGTCAGTGACTTCTGTAGTTGTGGGAATTGGTAGGGCCGAAAAATCACGAAGGACCTCCGGCGAACTTTCCCACGTGCTTCGCCGGCTTCCCTCGGGTCTTCGCTCAGGACGAATTTATCCTGCGGGTAACACACACACAGAGACAGAGTTTCAGTGGAATAATGCAGATACGAAAACGCGGGCATGCGTTTACTATGACCTACTTACACACTGGCGAACATAGACAAAATCAGCGCGTCCCGGCGGCGGCGGCGGCGGCGAGGACGGCGGTGGGGCGGACGAGATAGGAACTCCTCGGCGAACCGTGGGAGAGTCTTTCAGGACGCGATCGCCCATTGAACTTTCTCCTTCCGGCCTTTTATCTCGCTCAAGCCACAAAATCTCCGAATCCAGTCACAAAAACTCGCGCTCTCCTCACAACGGATTCCACTCGTCCTGCCTAATATCGAGCCACTTATGCCATTCGAGTACTCACTTACTCGACTTCGAGTGCGACGCCGTGAGACTGCTCTTTTTCAACAAGTTCGCCCCACCCCATCTTTTTCGGCGAATGCGAATCAATTTTTGAATGCGGTGTTTCGGTAAAAAAAATTGGGATCTTGGATGTTTATATTTGTATGGCGATAAATGAATTTATTTAATGAAATGTTGCGGTGGATTTTGAATTTAGTGAGTGCTGATGAAAATATATATATATACATATTATATTTGTATTACAAATATAACATTTGTAATATTATACTATATTACATAACATAATCTTATATTTGTAATGCAATTCGGCGAATGCGAATCAATTTTTGAATGCGGTGTTTCGGCAAAAAAAATTGGGATCGTGCATGTTTATATTTGTACGGTGACAAATGAATTTATTTAATGAAATGTTGCGGTGGATTTTGAATTTAGTGAGTGCTGATGAAAATATATATATATACATATTATATTTGTATTACAAATATAACATTTGTAATATTATCCTATATTACATAACATAATCTTATATTTGTAATGCAATTCGGCGAATGCGAATCAATTTTTGAATGCGGTGTTTAGGTAACAAAAATTGGGATCGTGCATGTTTATATTTGTACGGTGACAAATGAGTTTATTTAATGAAATGTCGCTGTGGATTTTGAATTTAGTGAGTGCTGATGAAAATATATATATACATATTATATTTGTATTACAAATATAACATTTGTAATATTATACTATATTACATAACATAATCTTATATTTGTAATGCAATTCGGCGAATGCGAATCAATTTTTGAATGCGGTGTTTGGGTAAAAAACATTGGAATCATGCATGTTTAGGTTCATATAGTAATAAATAAATATAATTATTAAAATATTGCGGTCGAGTTTGAGTTTAGTGGGTCGCGATGAAAATATTTCTAACAGGGTTTAGAAATCACTGAATTTATCATTATTCTGTATTACGAAAATGTTTCGCAGTCCCAGAAGGTTATTATATTTGTATTATAATTTTTGTGTCTTGTATTTCTATTTTTAATGCGATGTTTAGATAAAAAATTCTTTGGCATCATGTATCTTTATATTCGTATGACGATAAATGAATACAATTATTCAAATATTGCGGTGGATTTTTAATTTAGTGGGTCCTAGTAGAAAATATTTCTAACAAGCAATTGGAAATCACTGAATTTTACATTATTATATATAACAACAAAATTTGGCACCCCCAGAATATAATATTTGTATCACAAAAAATGAATGAGCGATACACATTAATCCCTGCAATTATTAATAATTCCAGCAGTCTCAATATGCAGAAGAGCACTAATTACGACATCTTATATCGACTAATAACTAATTACGACTTAGGGGGGAGTGTCACGTGTCCGAGCATATCGCAATTTAGTCGGCCGAGGCATCCTGGAAGTAGCTTCCTCGAAGAAAACGAGTTCCCCTTTTCCCCGATAAGAATCGCGGCTCTTGGTCCGCGCGTTGTTAAACAGCAGATGGGCTGCTTTTTGTTCCGGGCCGAGGAAATGGCGAAGGGTGGCGAGCAGCTTATTTATTGCATTACCCTCTCCTTGCGGAAGTCTCGCTTGTTGCGTCGAACAGCCCATTGTCGTCCTGGCGAGGGCTTCCTTCGGAGAAGGGAACTTTGTCTCGCCACTCGCTACCTTTCCTCTCTTTATTCCAACTAATCCTCTCGGCTGCACGTGGTACTCATTATTTGGGCGCCTGCTAATTATTCCTGCTCGCATTAATAGCCTTTTTCCTCTCGAAATATTAATGTCTGGTATTTTTTCTTTCATCTGGTATTACTGCCCTGTTTTGCTATTGTGTTAATATTTAAAATAAATACTGCAGTTTGCGAGGTACATAATTTATTTGTTCAATATAACTTTGAATTGAAATAATTAAATTAAAGAGAATTATGGAATAAAAGCTGTGTTAATATTCAAAATAAATACTGCAGTTTGCCAGATACATAATTTATTTGTTCGATATAAATTTGAATTGAAATAATTAAATTAAAGAGAATTATGGAATAAAAGCTGTGTTAATATTTGAAATAGACACTGCAGTTTGCCAGATACATAATTCATATTTTTTTCAACACGAATTTGAATTCAAATATTTAAATTAAAGAGTGTTGTGACATAAAATGAAAGACACAAATACTTTCAATTATTACATATTCAATCATTTCTATTCGCAATGATTTTTCTACAATTGCAGAACAACAATTATTTCTTTAAAACAAAGCTGTTGCAATATTTCACTGAATTCGCGATACTCAAATGAATTATTACAAGCAGCCAATAAATAATCCCTCCAAAAATATTGGCAATCACATGAGGTCCGCGAAAGCCAAAGCACAAAATTGCGACAACCTGTTAAAACGGTGTTAACACGAGCTGAACTTATCTGCTTCTTGTTAAGTCCGCTTAAAGTGAGTTAATGCAGCCGATGTAAGTCATGTAAATGTGCAGGGAGTACAAGAGCGGTTGCACGCGAGTGCCTTCGTGCACGATTCGATCTCGGAAGATTTCCTTGGCCGGCGCGGCGCTTGCGGTTGCTTGGCCAACTTGGTTCGGGCCAACGTGACGTGCCACTAACTTCGTGATTACCCTCGTAGGAAATACGCTGACATCGGAAGTAGCCCAGTGAGACTTGGCTACCTTCGGCGAAGAGCACTTTTTCCACCGTTCTGACCGAGACATCCGTTTGTTGTTGCGTCAGGTGGTCATCGAGCAATTAAGAAACCCTTAAATTTCGGCCGTTTTTCTTGGCGAAGTTCGTTTCATTTAAAGTTGGTTGTTGTAGTTGATTTCATTGATTTGAGCTGCCATCTTCTTTGGATGGTTGATTTTAACCCTGATATTTTATAATAATAAAAGAGATTCTCCTTTATATTATAATGTTTGCCAAATTGACTACAAAAAAATTCAAGTCCAAAAGTTATGCGCATTCAGAGAGCGAAATATAATAATGTTCTTGCAACAGGCTGACTGGCATAGTGGTTATCATTGATTTATTCTTTAATTATCATGAAAATAATTCGATTTATTTTTAACCGATTTTTAAAAAAGGATGTTCTAAATTTGTATTTTCATGTATTTTATTCGTTATTATATTATAGTGTTATATTTTTCTTTTATTGACAAATGTCCAAGTATTCCCTGCGAATACTTTTACTTGATTATACAAGCAAGTGTTGAGTTATATTTAAAGCATCAAACATGTCTTCTAATTAAGTCTTTGTTAAAAAGATTCCACAATAAAACTCAATAAATTTGCAGTGATAATTTTGTCTTTGTACTATTTAAACAAGTAAGTATTAAGTTATATTTGAAGGATTAAACGTGCTTTCTAATTAAATCTTTGTTAAAAAGATTCTACAATAAAACTCAATAAATTCGCATTGGTAATTTTGATGTTGCGCTACTTAAAAAAGTAATATTGAAAGAAAAGGATGCTGACAGTGAGTGTCACTGACTATCGCTGGAAGACGATGCTCTGAAATTCCTCTGGAATAGTTTAATGCTCGCTGCACAGTGGTCTCCAGTAGCAGGATGTGGTGCGCCACAAAATTTTATTGCTCGTCAAATTCTAAGTTCTGCTTCGGCCACTTCGGCGCACTTGGTTTTGCGTACGTGTCTGGCCGAAAGTTCGTAAATTTCGTACTAGCAGCTTGAAGGAAAGCGAGAATCCAATGTAACATCAACAATACAATCGTATAAATTCGAACGCAACAGATTCCACCGGATTAATTTATGCTAATTTGTTTCCGGCTTATTTTCTAGAATCCAGCAGGGAATAACGGCTGTTTCGTTTCTAGTTTTGCACCCAGCAACGTCCTAACGTCTCGACGGCGGGCGCCTGCTTGCTATGCCGGTTGCAAATCGCGAATCACGCAGGACACCTAGGCACGCCAATGATCCCAGGAGACTTCCTGATGGAGAGAATTCTGAGAGAAAAGGACTTCCCGTCTGCCGGAAGATTCCTTTCGAGCTTACAAAGCAGCGCATCCAAAAGATTCCTTTCTCATTTCGACAGAATCCCATCTACTCTTTCATTATTTAATCATCTTATTTTTTAATTACTCTAAATATCTTTTAAACACTTTCTCTTATTTATAATCAATTTTAAAAAAAGGAAGTTCTCGGAAATTCGTAAATATATTTATACTTACTGTATTTACTATTACTATAATTTATTTCATTAACAATGAAACAATTCTTTCCCCAATTATGCATTAAATCTCCCAAGAAAGTTAAAAGATACTTCAATTTTCTTTTACGAGAACATATTGTAATTTCGTTTGGAGGTAATTAATCTGCAATCTGGCGAAGGAAATTCGTAAATATATTTATACTTACTGTATTTACTATTACTATAATTTATTTTATTAACAATGAAACAATTCTTTCCCCAATTGTGTATTAAATCTCCCAAAGGATACTTCATTTTTCTTGCACGAGAACATATTGTAATTTCGTTTGGAGATAATTAATCTGCAATCTGGCAAAGGAAATTCGTAAATATATTTATATTTACTGTACTTACTATTACTATAATTTATTTTATTAACAATGAAACAATTCTTTCCCCAATTGTGTATTAAATCTCCCAAAGGATACTTCATTTTTCTTGCACGAGAACATATTGTAATTTCGTTTGGAGATAATTAATCTGCAATCCGGCGTCGGAAATTCAAAGCGAGAGTGTAGCAAGTTGCGTGTGAGGTGTGCGGGATTGCGAGAGTGTCATCATGCATCATTTTCATGGGTTCGAGGGCTGCGTGGCGCAGTGGCTGCTGGCTTTTCCCCGCAATTCCTTCACGAGCGGCGCGCGCCAAAACATCCTGCATCGGCTAACACCTCGCTTTCGAGAAGGACAACAAAAGCTAGCTTTGCCGCGCGCTGTGATGCCGTTCGCATGTATGTATGTACCGCAGGCTATGTGCGATGATGTACATAGGTATATACATAAGCCGGCATGCAGACGGCTCGAGCATACAGCATACCGCTCTGCCACTACTGGTGGCAACGGGCTCACACGTAAATCACGTGCGCCACACACGAGACCAGTTCCCCGTGTCGTGGACCCAGATGAGAGAAGACGGACTGCACACGCCCCGCGCATCCATAAAGCCTCTTTCACACTCATCATCTCATTGCGAGACTCGAAATATTAGGAAAATAAAAGGAAATAGTTCTTTCATTAAAACTGTGTAGAGTTTACAAGAGAAGATATTATTTCATATTTCATATGTTGGTGAATGTGGATACTTAAGTCTAGTTCACACGCACCATCTTATTGCGAGACTCGAAATATTAGGAAAATACAGAGAAATCTTTGTTTTATTGAAACTGTATAGAGTTTACAAGAAAGGATGTTATTTCAATCATATTTTGACGTAATTGTTGGTGAATGTGAACACTTAAGCCTGGTTCATACTCATCATCATATTGCAAGACTCGAAATGTTACGAAAATACAAAGAAAACGTTCTTTCATTAAAACTGTATAGAGTTTGCAAGAGAAGATATTATTTCAATCATATTTTGACGTATATGTTGGTGAATGTGGACACTTAAGCCTGGTTCATACTCATCACCTTCTTGCGAGACTCAAAATATTAGGAAAATACAAAGAAATCTTTGTTTTATTAAAACTGTATAGAGTTTGCAGGAAAAGATATTATTTCAATCATATTTTGACGTATTTGTTGGTGAATGTGGACACTTAAGTCTGGTTCATATGCATCGTCTTATTGCGAGACTCAAAATATTAGGAAAATACAAAGAAATCGTTCTTTTATTAAAATTGTATAAAGTCTACAAGAAAAGATATTATCCCTATCATATTGGTTTATGTTGAAACTTAAAACTTGTTCACACGCATTGTCTTCTTGTGAGACTCAAAATGTTATGAAAATAAAAAGAAATCATCCTTTCAATCAAACTATAAACTCTTATTTTAAACTTCATTCACTGTCAACTATAAAACTCATTTCTTTTTACACTTAAGCCTGATTCACACGTAATGTCCTTTTACAACTCTTTGTAAAACATGCAAATTATAAATCTCTTTATTAGTACTTTTATTATCACTATGGTCATCTTATCCAAAAAAATCCTCATTTAAATTAGTAATATTCCAAAGTATATACCCACATTGATCTATAAAGCCTTATCCACACATCCCGACCTATTTCTTGCCACGACAAAGCCGAGGGGAAGCAAACCCCTTAAGAATTGAGTGATTGCGACACAATTTGAATGTCATTAGGGAGCAATTAAATCTGAATGGTAGGCACGTGCGGCGCGGGAGAAACTTAAGAAGGGACAAGAAGAATGCATGGTACGAGAAGAACAATTGAAAGGCGCATCCGCGGGCGAGCGAGGTTCGCGCATTTCAAAGAAGACGGCGGGCGGCGCGGCGCGGTGCGGTGCGGCGCGGCGTTCTGGATGCGCCGTACATAATCAAAGGCAGCATTCCTCGGAGCGCGAAGAACGGGACGTGTTCGATTAGGAGCCGGCTTTATCGAGTGGCATCGACATATCCTGAGAGGAGTGCTATACGAGTGCGCTGCCATTCACCGGTGAGATCTCTCGCGGCGCTCTGCGCCCCGACGCCCCGATCGCCCCGAGAAGATCCAGACGGACGACGGACGACGTCCCACCCGTCCTCTCATCCGGTGCCCGCCAAGAAACACTCGAGCCGCCGATCATGTTTTATTTATCACCGAGTACGTGTCCGATCATATGACCAGTCAACCTTTCGGCTGTTGGCCGAAATCATTCTGATGATATTCGCACTTCCGATCGACAGGCAATCGCGATGACACTTGCACTCTTGATCCCAGTTCTCTTAATCCCGAACGAAGAACTTCTGTTTTGGAGATGTGACAGAAACTCTTCTGCTTTTATTAACATTTCTTTGTTAGAATTGTGGATTATTCTTCAATTTAATTTCTCTTTTAGAGGTGTGAAAACGATTCTTGTCAATTAGTTTTCAGTTTTATCTTGGCTCATTGCCTATTGCAATTTTTTAGACCTTGCAATTTTAATTTTAATTTCAATAAATGCTATTCAAAGTTATTTCCTGGTTATCCTACATTTTACAATATTTATTTAAGGGCGGAAACACCCTTTGTATAATGTTTAGCTCATCCAATCTTAATTTTAATTTAAATAAGTACTACTCAAAATTATTTCCTGGATATCGAGACCTTACAACATTTATTCGATGACAGAAACATCCTTTGTGCCAGTACACTTCTATTCCAAATAATTGTCCATCTAGAAATAATGAGAAAAAAATTATTTCACCTATTAGAAAAGATAGGAGAATCTTTTAACATTGTATAAACTACAAAACTAAGTGCAAGATTGTCTACTCCTTTCTATAGTCTTTTTCTGCTCTATTTCAAATAATTTCCCATCTAAAAATAATGGGAAAAAATTATTTGACTCATCAGAAAAGATAGGAGAACTTTTTTACATTATATAAACTAGAAAACCAATTCAAGTTTAAGATTATCTAGTCCTTTCTGTAGTCCTTTTTTGCTCTATTTCAAATAATTTCCCATCTAAAAATAATGGGAAAAAATTATTTGACTCATCAGAAAAGATAGGAGAACTTTTTTACATTATATAAACTAGAAAACCAAGTCTGAGATTATCTAGTCCTTTCTGTAGTCCTGTTTTCATGTAAGCGCCACATGTCAAGCACCCCTCGAAAATGAGCCTGTTTCCCCAAAAACGTGCGTCAACCTTCATGACTCATTTATGACAGTTTCTGGGAAGGCGCGTTTCTATACACAAGCTTCAAAAACTGAAAACTAGCAGCACACTAGATTCCCAGAACGGCTCATCATCATCATCATCATCTGCAGGTCTCTACGAACCACGTGTATGTACTCTGCCCGACAGAATTTCTCTCGGATTTTTCTATATCAACATATAGAAAGAGAAGAAAGATATAAACAAGCGGCAGCAATTTTATCGCGCAAGAATATTCGCGTAGGATTTTATCTCGGTGACAGCCGATGCTAGTGAATCAAGTGAATCAAGGAAGAGAGCGAATGATATCTTAAACTAAGCGGATCACTCAACGGTAATGACTGCTTGCGAAGCTTTTATAGAATTCCTATGCAATGGCTGTGAAATGCAAATAACTTTATGGTGATGGAAAGTCATTGGCAAGATTATTGCTGTAATAACACTATTTTTAAATGGAATTGAAAACAAAAGTACTTTTTGTTGTAAGAAAACTATATTATTATAAAGTAATGGATGTGAAATACAGGATTCATGATTTTACTGATTTTATGGTGATGGAAAGTGATTCGCAAAATTATTCCTGTAATAACACTATTTTTAAATATAATTAAAGAAAGAAGTACTTTCTGTTATAATAAAATTATATTATTATAAAGTAATGGGTGTAAAATACAGGATTCATGACTTTTACTGATTTTATGGTGATGGAAAGTGATTTGCAAGATTATTCCTATAATAATAATTTTTAAATAGAATTAAAAACCGAAGCACTTTCTGTTATAATAAAGCTGTATTATTAAAACAGTAATATTATTACTTTAAAATTCTAATTAATCATCGACGAATTTTCTACGCTCCTTATACAAAATTCCATATTTCCCAATTGTTAATTACCAAGGTAATAAGCAAACTTGAATTCTTCCCACTGCAAAAGGCATCTCACAATTCCACGCGGATTGAACAGTGAACGAGCAGGTTTGCAGTCCTCTAATGAAGTCGAATTACAAAATTACAGTAATGAATTCCAGAGGGAAGGACCTTTTTATTAAAATTGGCGAGAGTCGATGCCATAAATTGGGCATAGGCCGATTGTCGGTCAGCGAGCTTTTCGATTCCCTGCCATTATCATAAAGCAGAAATCCGTTTATGGTTCTACCTTTCTGTCTCCGTGTGCTCTGTGTGTGTTGGCGGCGAATGAGCTGGCGTTGATGAGTTCGAGAACTCGGACGCGGCTGCAGGAACCAATTTAGAAATCAGTATTACCGGTCTGGTTAAACCAGTTGCCGAGTGCGACGACGACGGCGACGGTGGTGAGATGAAAAACCGTATGCAAAAGTGTAGATTTAACCGGTTGACTGTCCTAGCAGCTCGCCAGGACACCTACCGGAGCACCCGATTCATTTCGTCCTCCAACTATGACAGGATCGAGCGAGCGAGCGAGCGAGCGGATCGTTGGCGCGCCCAGCATTCGCCCAGCAACGGGATTTCGAATCCGATTGCTTACTGTAAATTAGAGCGCCGCTCGAGCAACTATTTCTTACTGCTTTCAAACAGCTGCTCTTAATAAATGTAAATCATAAGCTATTTATTTTCTGCATTGACTTTCCAAGTTAATAATAAGAAAAGTACTACATTTCGAAAGATTTCTTTTTATTAATTCTTTTCATTAATTTCAGTTAATAATGGGAATTTGGGGTAGAAAATTCGTTATCATTCCTGTTCTAATTTTTTTACTATTCAAAATTCAAAAGACTTCGTTAGTTACACTTCATTTTATTACTTTCAACTATGGAACGGAAATTTGGAGTAGAAAATTCTTTATTATATCTACTTGCATTGACGTAAATAATTATTGTCCAATATTATAATAACAAAAGCATCAAAATTCAAAAGATTTCGTTAGTTACTCTTCATTTTATTACTTTCAACTATGGAACAGGAATTCAAAATAGAAAATTCGTTATTATATCTACTTACATTGACCCAAATAATTACTGTTCTAATTTTGTTACCATTCAGAATTCAAAAGACTTCGTTAGTTATATTTTGTTATTAATTTAAATTACCAACAGGAGTTTGGCATAGAAAATTCTTTATTACATCCACTCGCATTGACCCAAATAATTACTGTTCAATATTAACAATAGCACCAAAATTCAAATCAGTTCGTCAGTTACATCTCATTTTATTAATTTCAATTAACAAACGAGAATTCGAAATAGAAAATTCTTTATTACATCCACTCGCATTGACCCAAATAACTGCCCTCCCAATTTTGACCTTACATACCAAAGTGATGGAAGATCGATGGACGGAGGGCAGAATTGCATCTATTAATTTAATTGCTGGAGGGCAGAATTGCATCTATTAATTTAATTGCTGGAGGGCCGAAGGGGGGGGGGGGGAAGGTGTGCCGGTAGTGGAACGAATGTTTCGAGAGTGGCAGTTGCACTGGGAGTCGAATGTAGTCGGTAGGAGGAATCCAGCAATGCGGGAGGTGCAAGCCCGGCTCTCTCTCTTTCTCTCTCTGAGTGGCGGACGCCTCGGAATCCTGTATCACCGGCGAATCCGCTCAGCCTGAAACCACGCTGAGTTCCTTCGCCAGGAAAAAAGAGGCACTTTCGTCCCCGAGGATGTATTATCTCTCATCCATTTCGAGCGATTTCCCGCTCCCAGCGAACTAACTCACTAAAAGGACACTTGATTGCGACTCCAGTTTCGACGCGACCAGCCATTATTTATCGCGCCGGGCAAACCTCGCTGGAATTAATCGCTGCTATTAATGACTATTTGAATTGTATTAATCATTCGCTCGCCGATCGAACGATCCGCGCGTGCCGTTCACTTTTTGCTCACTCGTATTTCAGTTCTGTTATTACAGTTAAGTAGAATTAGTCGTGTTAATTATCGTACGTTAATAAATTATAATAATTGTGAAGGCTTAGCAAATGGTAATTCAATCTCATATGATAACAAGGATTAAAATATTAGATAGGAGCTAATAAGTTCCAAAACCTTTACAAAACGAAGTGAACTTGATTCTTCAAAATTGCTGTTAAAAATGCATTCTGAGACTCAAAAGAAGATTGTGTCTTTAGTACGGTTAAGTAGAATTAGTCGTGTAAATTATCATACGTTAATAAATTATAACAATTCTGAAGTCTTGCCAAATGGTAATTCAATCTAACATAATAACAAGAATGAAAAAATAATGAAATAAAATATTAGGCAGCAAATAATAAGTTCCAAAATCTTTATAAAACGAATCGAACTTAATCCTTCAAAATTTCTGTTAAAAATGCATTCTGAGATTCAAAGAAGATTGTGTCTTTAGTACAGTTAAGTAGAATTAGTCGTGCAAACTATCATACATTAATAAATTACAACAATTCTGAAATCTTACCAAATGGTAATTCAATCTGATACGACAGGAAATAATAATATTAGACAGGAAATAATAAGTTCGAAAACCTTTACAAAACGAATCGAACTTAATCCTTCAAAATTTCTGTTAAAAATGCATTCTGACACTCGAAATAAGATTGAGTCTTTAGTACTCGATGGAAAGAAGTAAAGTACAAAAGCAAAAGGAAGTGGTATGAAGCAATGACCGATAACCCTCGCCTTATATCTCCCTAGACAGCTCGCGCGGTGCTATTATGTCAAGGCTAACGTATCTCTCAGAAAGTGACTGACAATGAGTTAAGCGAAAGGTAGCACGCGCAAGCTTCTTAAGATCCTCGATTGGGGGGGCAAGAAGCGAGCGAGCGATGCCGTTTTTGCGCGGAGCGGAGCGGAGCGCAGAGCGCTTACGAGGAAAGTCCATCGCTCGGTGCATCATTTTGTCAGCGGCGGAGAGAGAGAGCATTTCGGAGCGGGCCGGGGAAAAAGAACCGGCGAGGAATCCGATAATCTCTTTACCGAGGGTGTCACGTAGGCGCTGCAGTTGCGAGGCGAGTTTTTTCCTTTATCAGAGACGAATCGGCCGGGCCGATCCACTGGACCGTGGGATCAAACAGGATTTCCGACAAGGTGCGGTAACCGAATACACGCCAATCCTGTTCGCCGCTCGTGGTATTTCGACCGAGAGAAGTATCCTTTCCTGTTCCATTTGACGACTACTCGCTCCGACTGACACTAGCCGAATTACCCGCTCGCGCCACCATCCTCCTTTCTCTTATGTTAGAAAGAACATCTACCTCGAGCTTTTTTCACTCTTTCACGCACACGATTTCAGAAAAGTAATAGACCCATGTTGCACAGACAGTTTTTGGAGTTTCAAATTAAACAAAAGACTAATTATAAAGCTATGCGCATGCAACTATTACAATATTTCTTTATTTCAGTAGAATTAACACCTCCTTGCCTGGAAGTTTGTTATCAATTGTATTAAATGCAGACTTTTATAAAAATCGCCAATTTAATTCAAATGCATAATTTAAACAATGTGTAACCTAGTTGATTTCCTAATGCATTGTAGCAAATTATAGAATACTAAATAATTAGCTTTGAAACTATTGAACTATTGATAATACAATTCGAAAGAACTGTCGTTCTACTTCGATCAATTTAATTATTATGAATTATCTCGAATAAATTGCAAAGCTCTTATATTGCAAATACAAATTAAATCCTAAGAATTCATCACGCATTTTACGAATGCGTCGATCAATTTAATTACTATGAATTATTTTAAATAAATTACAAAGCTTTCATATTGCAAATACAAATTTCCAACGATATTACAGAATAAAAAAAATAAATCCCAGGAATGCTTTCCGCATTTTACGAATGCATCATTGAATTTAGTTATTTGAAGTAAATTACAAAGCTCTCCTATTGCAAATACAAATTTTCAACGATCTCACAGAATAGGAAAATAAATCGCAGGAATGTTTCCCGCATTTTACGAACGCATCATTTAATTTAGTTATTTGAAGTAAATTACAAAGCTCTCCTATTGCAAATACAAATTTTCAATGATCTCACAGAATAGGAAAAATAAATCGCAGGAATTCACTCCGCGTTGCCATTCAGGTTACGCGAGGACAATATCAAAAGTCCGAATAATCTCCGGCAGTTAACTTTTACGAATGCGTGGCGTCCTGGCGCGTAAAACAAACATTGCTATCGTGTTTGAGTATATCGTATACTCACTGGCACCGCCGCCGCCGCCGTCGGAGATTATCCAGTGAAAAGGAGACGGTTCACCAACGCAATACCACCGCCGCCGCTACCAGCAATGCTCCCTTATCAGTTTGAGTACTCGGGCTATCGAGCGCCACGGAAACTGCACGTATCTCACCTGCGACCGTGGAAACCTCTGGTTTTGACATACCGTTCGCCGAGAACTGGTTTAAACATCTCTCTATGGTGAAACAGGCTCAGTGAGTAATTTGTACAAGTAAATCCTAGGAATTTAATTGACTATCGTCGACCTAAATATTGTACAATCATGTTTTTTATTGTATGAAAATAATTATGGGCCGTTTATAAAATTAGATTATTTGTTATTCATAAATAACTGTGGTGAGTAATAGTCTACATGAATTCATTTCACAGTTATTAGACTTTCTTTTGCAACTAAAAAATTATTTCAAATTAGTTTGCATTAATACTCATCTAAAATTAAGCTAAGTGAGTAATTTGTGCAAGAAAATGCTAGAAATTTAATTGACTAAATCGACCTAAATCTTGTACAATCATTTTTTTATTGTATGAAAATAATTATGAAATAGGTTTATGTCTTATTTGTAAATAACTCTGGTGAATAATAGTTTACACGAATTCATTTCACAATTACTAGGCTTTTTTGCTGCGACTAAGAAATAATGTCAAATTAATTTGCATTAACACACATCTAAAATCTGAAACCTGTCGAAAAACAATCCTTCAAAATTCATCTACAAAATCAAGACCATTTTAACCATCAATGTTTTATTTCAATTAATCAATTCATCGTAAACTCAAAATACGATCTTTTAAACGATGCTTCATTCAACTTCGTACAAGCTATTCGTACAATATTACCGTGTTGAAATGGGTTTCTAGTCTGAACCAAGCGAAGTAGCCGAAGCATATTCGAAAGATGAAAATTCCCAAGAGAGTCCTAGAGAGCGAACAAAATGTATCTTCGTAGGGCGAAGAGCAATTAAGACGTTACCTGCGCAGGCGAAACCCGATAAGGGTCAAGGAATGGTCCTGGTGTGGCCATTTAGAGCCGGCGCTGGAACTTCGTCCTGTATGGTTGTACAGGGCGATTCACTTCCCTTCGAATTACTACTGTCGAATATGGACTATTTCATTATTATTAATATACAGGATTGTAATAAATTAATTGGCAATTTAAATTATACACGAATGCATTATAATTGTATGTGTTATACGTAACATTATTTCTTACGTACATATAATATGTGTAATATGAAATGTTTTACGATTATTAATTTAGAGGATAATTATAAGTTATCTGAGAATTTAAATTATATACGAATGCGTTATTTTTTATATATAATATGTATAACATAAGACAGTACAATATTTGTTTCAGCAGGCAATTCTATATCTGTTTTAATATAATACAGTATAATGTATAAAGAGAGCGAATTAAAAGACCTTTTTTCCCACAGAACTCCAGTACGCTTTTTTCACCCCCATTTAAAATTGTGGTCCCCACAAACTATAAATAATAAAATATTGCAATATTTATTATTTGCACGAAGTACTTCGAGTTTAATTTTAAAATTTCTTTCTTTAAATTAAGTTATCATTAAAGTGAAGAATACATTAAACATATAAGCTTCCTCTAAGTCCTTCGCATGCTACAAATTACACACAACAATATATTGCACAATATTCATAATACAATATAACAAAATATTTTCTTCAGCACTATTCCACACCCCCAAACATACATCAGACATGGAACGACATAATTACACATACCCTAAAAAAAAACAGGGGTTTTGACAATTGGATTTCTTTAAAACTAGGTTTACGGACATTTCTGTATACTTCTCTTTGTGGACACATATCTTCATTAAAAAAAGCTATTGATTTAATTTAAAGACAATTACAATTTTAACAGACATAATATAAGTTGATTAAATCTGTAAGAATTGCATGAATAATTGTCAGTATAAATTAGTAGAAAAATTACTAAGGTTTGTAAGTTTGTTCGTGAAGTCCGAAATCCGTCAAAACGACGGGATCCGTAAAGCTAGTGTTAAGGGAAGTGAAAGAACCTGTAGCCGAGAAGTACGGCGAAGCGGGAAGACGAAGAAGGTAAGGAACCGCGAAACGAAGTAAAGAAAGGCGAGGGTGCGAGGGAAAAGCTCGGAGGAGAAAGGGAGAAGGAGCGAGCGGGGAATGGCGGTGATCTCCGATGTCACACAGGCCGCCGCCGCCGCCGCCGTCGCCGTCGCTTCACCGGAGGGCCGAGAGAGCAGCAGCAGCAGCTCGTGTTTCGGTTTTCGGCTTTCCGAGAAACGTTTGCGAGTGCCTGCCTCCTCTCCGTGGAACTCTCCCCACTCGATATCTTTTTCTCTTCTTCCTCTTTCTTTCTTGCCCTCTTGTTCTTTCTCTTACTCGCTCGCACCGCGCGTTGCCGACCAGACAGCACTTCGGAGACGGACATTGTCTTCGCCCGATGCACAATGAACGGAACACCGAGAGGTGTCCAATGATCGGCTCGGAACGCGACGTGCTTCGCCAGTTGGATTTGCTTAACACTAGCACCAGCGAAGATTCGACTGCCGCTTGGAAAGTAAATTCGAAATAAAGGAGACAACGTTCGTTTTTGCTTTCTTAAAAAGGAGTTTCTTGCTTTGAATTTTTTGATTTATTGTATTTTGTTTGTCCGAGAAAATGAATCAACAATTATATGTATTTTTTAAGGTTTAGCAAGTTATAATCCAATAATTACACTTTGAATGTATTTTAAAAGTTGTATTTATTATTCCTAGATAATTCAACCCTGGAAAAATAGTAATCTTTTATAAGAAACCTTTTAAATGTAAGTTTTAATAAAATTCACCCCCATTTTATGATAGAAATGAATTGATAATAAATAATAACGATTTTGTTTTAGTTCTGCAAAACTTTGACTTTCCACAAATGACAGAATAATTAAAAAGCTGCTAAAAGGATTGAGATTATCATCCTAGAAAGTAAATCGACAAATATATGTATTTTTTAGGTTTCAGCAACTTATGATCCAATAATTACACTTCCAATGTTTTTTAAAAGTTGTATTTATTATTCCTAGATAATTTAGCGTTGGAAAAATGTTAAACGCTTAAAAGAACCTTTTTAAATGTAAATGTTAACAAAATTCACCCCCATTTTGTAATAGAAATCAATTGATAATAAATAATAACGATTTTGCTTTAGTTCTAGAAAACTTTGATTTCCCAGAAATGACAGAACAATTACAAAAGTTCATCCTGAATTCTTTAACTCCAACTTTTTTCTGTAAAGAAAAATCATTGCTAAAAAATATTCAAAGATCTAAACCGCGCGTTCGACGGCACAGGAAGTTCCCACAGGAGCGAAACTTTCGAGCTTTCTTGCTCCATCAAATGCGAACTATCCAACAGCGAGGGATGACTAGGCGAGCGCTCGGAATTAATACGTAATCTCCAAAGGAACGACTGCGAATATATTCACGTTCAGACCGCCCTGCGCGCCACTCTCTCTCTCCCTCTTTCTCTCTTTCTCTAACGTGAATTTAATATGCGTGAATATAATGCGGGCATTTGACCGAGCGTTCAAAGCGAGAGCGCACAGAAGGAGCCTGGCTCACTTCGTGGAACTCGATTCAATTCGGCATTCGAGTGCTCACACATATCCACTTGCAATACGTTTACAAGGTGGTTCGCTTGTCTTTAAATTCCGACCGTCAGTTAGTACGTTATAGGATAATTATAAATTATTTTAGTATTTTTTTAATGTTGTTCTTACAAATATGTATAATAATATGATGTTAAGTAATTTTTCCTGTTACTGTGAACAGGATTTACAATTTGTGTATTTTAAAGCAATATTTAAAATAGAACGCGTTCTAAAATGTGCTCACACATACGCACTTGCAATACATTTGCAAGCTCATTAGCTTGTCTTTAAATTGGGACCGTCAGTTAGTACGTTATAGGATAATTATAAATTATTTTAGTATTTTTTTAATGCTGTTCTCAATAATGTGTGAAATACTATGATATTAAGTATTTTTTCCTGTTATTGTGAATAGGATTTACAGTTTGGGTATTTTAAAATAATATTTAAAATAGAACATGTTCTAATATGATATTAAGTAATTTTTCCTCTTATTGTGAACACAATTTACAATTTGTGTATTTCAAAGTAATATTTAAAATAGAACGTGTTTTAAAATGTACAAACCCAAATAATAATTATTGAATAATACAAATTTGTGTTGAAACGCTTATAATATTGTTCATTTTGAAAAGCTTTACAGATTCTCCTTTTGCTAATCAATATGCTAGTTCAAATACCAGAACCGCATTCGTACCAGTTACGATATTCCTTTAATGTTATAAAAATATTATAATAAGCCTTTTTAATAAATCTTGTTTAATTAAAACGTGGCCTTTCTTCTCCTATTCATATCTCGCGCGAAATTCTAATCGCATCGAATCCTTCAACTAGTTATTATCTTCGCCAGCAGTTAGCAGCAGTGCACAGTAGTGTTATTTTATTTGGTTGTTGTGGCCAACCTGATTTTGCTATAGTTGTCATTCCACAGGTTTTCTTCAGTTCTAACCTACTATTTTATTCCCGCAGTGTTTTCAGTGTTTCTAATATAATTTCTATTTCGCTTAAGTTAACTTAATCAAGCAAGATGTCCGAGCGAAAGGTGTTAAACGTAAGTACACTCTGACGATTTAAACTAAACTAAAATTATTTACATAAAACCTGTATTAATTTATAATTAAACTATGTTAGAGTTGTTATACAAGAAGTAGATGTAATAAGAATTCTTTTCGACACCTCTAGAAATATTATCCGCCGGATTTCGATCCTTCGAAAATCCCTCGGATGAAATTGGCCCGCAACAGGCAATACACAGTACGTTTGATGGCTCCGTTCAACATGCGATGCAAAACCTGCGGCGAATACATCTACAAAGGGAAGAAGTTCAATGCGCGCAAGGAAGACGTCGAGGGCGACGATTACCTTGGAATACGCATCTACAGATTCTACATTAAGTGCACGAGATGCCTCCAAGAGATCTCATTCAAGACCGATCCGAAGAATACGGATTACGAAATTGAAGCAGGTGCGACGAGGAATTTCATGGCATTGAAACTGGCGGAGGAACAAGCGCAGAGAGAAGAAGATGAGGAGAAAGAAGAGGAAGCGACGAATCCCATGAAACTATTGGAAAAGAGAACATTGCAATCCAAGCAGGAGTTGGAACTTTTGGAGTCATTGGAAGAATTAAAGGACTTGAATCGCAGACAGCAAACAATCGACTATGATCAGATGTTGGAGCAGTTTGATACGGAAGCTGCCAGGCAGAGGACAGCAAAGGAGCAGGAAGAAGCGGACGAAGAATATATAAAGTCTATCTTTAAGAAGAAGAATGCGAATGTGGTCGTGCTAGAGGAAGAAATTGTGGAGTTGGATGAAACTGGGAAGCATGAACCAGCTAGGAAGACAATTAAAACAAGTCACAGTACAAAAGAATCGAAGCAAGTGCCAAGAGAAGTTCAGGTAAATGAATTAAAAACAATTCAAGACACAAATCCTTCTGCTATATTATGTATTTTTTGTAAGACTAACATTTTTCTTAAAGGGTGCTTCCAGCAAAGCAACAAAACCACCAGATGCACCACAGAAACTGCCAAGCAATACACCAGCGCGATCCGAAATCACAGTATCGCTTTCTAACAAGCGGACTTTAGCAGGGCTTGTGAAAAGAAAAGCAAACATAGGTGTGAAAGTGAATGGAACTTCGAAAGAAACAAATAATCAAAAGCCAGAAGAAAAGGCACCAAATAAATGTGTGGAATCCGCCGTAAAATCGACAGACGACGCTAAGGAAAAGGACTCATCAGTTGAGGAAGCAGGCAATTCAAAGGATACATCGAAAAGTGTACATAGCAGTCTTTCTTTATTAGGAGCTTATTCAGGCAGTAGTAGCGACAACGACAGTAATTAACACACACTGCACCACGAGAGTTGATGTTGTATATAGTTTAATTTTGGCAAAGGTCGTACAAAGTGAACTGCATCGACGAGACACAGTTCGCATACAGATATGTATAAAATATATAAAGACAGGACCAATGTTTACGAAGAGATACGATGGATTTCAAATGACTACGATTCAGTTTCAAAGACAACGTCCATATTGTACTTCTCGATTTCTATATTGGATACACCTTCAATGTTGTAATAAACTAAATTATCTACATTTGTTGGGCCGCTGACAATCTATCACGGCGCAGAGTCACGGCTACGAGTGATCCCAGTCGTCCAGAAAGTTTAACTTCGCAGGCAGAGAAATGTCGACAAGAGTCCCTTATAGGATGCCGAACCCTTTATTCCTAAAACATAAAAATATTATCGATCAGACATAGATTGAGGTGGAGAATCGGTCCGTTTAAAAGGCTAGGCGCTCGCTGTAAGGAACTCTCGTGTCTAATTAGAAAATGAGGTAGCAGGGAATACCTAGCCAATCAAAGCAGACCCTGCGAATCGCAGTAGTTCAGTTGCACAATGACAGTTCTATTTATTTATAGGAAACGCCAGGAAAAGAATGCGGTGAAGGTATCAATTGCTGCTAACTCTCGCTCTCTTTCATTCATTTCTACTTTTAGCTGCCCTGACGATTAGATGCCTTCACTTTTATACTAAAGCAATCGGACTCCCTGCTACTGGTATCCGCGTTATCGCGGTCCTCCTGGAAGCTGTAGATTCGCAGAATATTAACGCTGGAATCAGCGTAATCGCTGCCGGAGGAGAAATCATCGGGCGAGGAATTCCTTTGGATTTGTCGCGCGTGATTCTGGCTGTTGAGAAAGCTTTGGGCGGACGTGTCGCCGACCCAATCGTAAGTCGAATCACGCACACCTTTTCCTCGATAATTCAGCCGAGTGACCTCCTGTTTATTCACCCTTTCCCGGTCCCTGTTTTTCACAGCGCTTCGACATCGATTGCAGAGGTACGGGGAGTACTCGTCGGATCGTGTCAAGCGTGAGTTGAAACTCCTCGACTTCTTTCTGGGCTCATATTTCTGAGAAGGTGGTGAGATCTTGCAGGAGGAGCACGATCGATTGCGTGGAAAGTCTGCTTGCCTTCGGCATTGCGCGGACGGTGATCGAGAACGATTTTCCGAGCAATGAACTTGAAGTGGATATGGCGTAAAACTATTTCGATACGGTTGATTAAGAGGAACGCGTAGGTCGCGCGATGTTTTCGAGTAAACGGCTGATGACTTATCGTAAACGTACCGTTGCTCTTTGTTCTTTTGGAGCGCCAGCTCGAGCTGAGCAATGCGGTTCTCTAAACGCGTTCGTTGCGCTTGTGCACGATCCTGCTGATCCTCCATGAGCTTCACCATTTTTTCCAGCCGCATCACCTGCAGTTGCTTGTTCGTAATAGTCTTGTAGAGCTCCTGAATAGCCTCGCGTCTAACTGCTATTTGCTGTTGAAAAGAGACTAGTTCAGACGAATGAAGTCAACAGAGGCTATTTCGACGTCCTGCACGGCCAAAGAACTGGTCGTAACAAAACGAGCAGAACGCAATCGGGTGGAATTCTGTTCTCGCAGCTCTCGATGACCAGTTTTTAAAGCCGCGTTTACATTAATCATGTCAGCTGATCAAGTCACTTGAATTCATTTAACTTTTACGCACATTCTGCCACTTGTCACGCGAATTAAAGTGACTTCTCATGATTAATGGAAAACTAGCTTAAACAATTTGAGATCTTTTCTAGTAATTACTTGGTCAATATTTTCGGAATTGTCGTCACTGGAAGTCTCTCCGCTTCCCTGCTGACCCTGTTTCGCCTTCATGAGTCCAAGCATCTCATCGCGAATCTTGAGGAACTTGGTCTGATCCCGCAGGACTTGATCGCGCTGCTCCAACTCGAGCTGCTTCTGAGTCAGGATTCCTTCGAGCTCCTCTTTTTGCTTGAGCGCTTCCATCAGATTGTTGCGGAGATCAGAAACCTGCTGCTGCAACTCGATGGTGTGCGCATTTATCGTTGACTTTCCACTTTCCACCATTTGCGCGTGCAGTCCAGCTTGGAGATCTCGCAGTTGTTTCTCCAAGATCCCATTTCTTTCTTTGCTGTTTTCGAAAATTGCTTTTTATTAGACTTTGTCCTTCGGCTTAATAATTCATTGTGAGAAAACATACATTATATTTCTCGCTCATTACTTTTTCAGTTCTCTATAAATGTTTAAAATCCAAAGAACTGCTTAAACAGAACTTACGCGTTTTTTGCGACTTTCTCCAATTCCTGGTATTGCGCCATGAGGTTTTTAAGCTCGCCAGTTTGAGAGACCAGCTCGGCAGCCAATCTGCTGTTGCTGTCGCCGTCGTCATCGCGTGTCTATATTTATTCGAGACATAAACAATCATTAATGATTTATTCTTTACGCTTAGAATAAAAGAACTATTAATTAAAGGAAGCAAAACAAGGATGCGTTAACTCTTAAAACTTATTCGAGCGCGCGATCCGAAAATAGTGCAAACTAACGGCCGCTTGGTGCATCACGGCGACAATTTCCTCTTTCTCCTGTTGCAATTGCGTCATTTCCTCCCGCTGCTTTACCAACTCGGCTCTGGTCGCCTGCAGCTCGTTAAACAGCCGCACCTCCGTCTCCGTATGATTCCCATCTGCGAACCAATAAACCCTTAATTACCCTGGATTTCTGCACTATCAGTCGCGCCGTATTGTTTCGATATTGCTGTTGATAGCGCGTCAGTGAAACCAAAGAAAATTACAATCATTAACACGTTATAAATCAATTGATTCATTGAGGGAAAAGTTACGGAACTCGGAAATATAATATTGTTCAAGAAAGACAGTAAACGTATTTCAAAATAAATTTTACATTACTGTTAAAAGTCATCTAAATAAAATATTTTTAATTGGCTTTGAAAAGGAAAAGCTCTCTATGTTTTTTATTATTATTAACAGAATACTACGTTATGGAATTTTATTTTGCTTTACCTTTCTTGAAGTCACTGAAACCATCAACGCGTTATAAATCAATTGTTTCATCGAGGGAACAGTTATGGAACTCGGAAATGTAATATTGTTCAAGAAAGACAGTAAACGTACTTCAAAATAAATTTTATATTACTGTTAAAAATCAGTGAAATGATCGTACAGAAAATAACATAAATATGAATTTTTAACTGGCTTCGAAAAGGGAAAGATTGTCTTTATATTTTTTATTGTTGTTCACAAAATACTACGTTATGGAATTTTATTTTGCTTTACCTTTCTTGAAACAGTGTCAAAGAATTTTGTGCTATGTTGTGTGTAATACTCTGATGAATTTTACATTAAAGTTTTAACAGGGTTTTTAATCAATAAATGTCAAGCACTTCGCTGTGTCGAAATTATTATAAATAATTGATGCTATTTTGCATAGATTGGAAGTTACACCAGCACTTTGATAGTGTAACACTCTGTACAATGCACTAAAACAGATAGGACTGTAAAGTTGTAACAAGTTTACCCGAAAGCGGGATAGGTTTGTTCTTCTCGGCAAGTTGGCATAGTTCCTGGCTCTTCTCCTCGAGACTCTGATATCGCTCTTTGAACTCCGCTAACTCAGTCTCGGCTAATTGCCTGCTCGCGAAACGGTATACGATTACTTGCCACGCATCACTTACAGTTGCCCGCGGAAGCAATATTGTTAATTATGATGGAATATTATTCTAGCGGTATTAAAACTTGCTTTAAATTAAACAAAGTAATCAAAAAACAATCAAATTACCAACAGAACAGGCAGTCAATAAAAAATGGTAATCTATTACTTTAACAAGTTAATATTTTCACTCTCTCGAAATTTGTCCGAATAAAATAAATTCGTTATAAATTACAGACTTGCGCGAGGTACAAAATTTCTTACGAACTTATTTTCTATTTCCTGTTTTATATTATGGAATGGAAAATAGCAATATTCCATCACCTCTTTTCTTTCTCTGCTTCCGCAATAGCAGCCGTCTGTTCCAGTTCGGTAGCCATCTCCTTGATCTGTTCGACGGCATCTCTTTCCTTAGTGCTCATCTCCTGTTTCAGCTCCAGCAGCCTGGAGAGATGAAATCGAGAATGAAAGAAAACGGTTTCCGTATCATTATATTATAATAAAATATGGGAAACATTATTATGCAATGATAAGTGCGCCCTTTATTTTATTATGGTGTAATAATATGAATATTAAATATTATTTCGGCAATTATTGTGCTACTTATGCGAAATTGAAGAGATCTTTTAGTTGTATTAAAGGACATGCATAAATCATGCATATCCACCAAAAAATATAATAGTTTCCTTTACATTCACATAAGTAGCACTTCTAAATAATTACTATTATTTCGTATATTGAAGAAGAAAAAAATAGAGGAAATAGTTATTATTTTACAATAATAAAATACACGTATAAAATATTAATATAACATTTTATACGTGTATTGTTATATTTCATACAAAATACGCATATAAAATAATATCTAATGTTAATAGTAAATAATTATAGGATAATAAAAGAATTCGAACCTGGACTCAAAGCTGTCGCGTTGCTTCTCGACCTTGGTCATTAAACTTTCATTATTCTTGGCGGTCTTCTGCATCGCTTTCATTCGCTGCTCCATCAACTGGTTCTTCTGTTTGATCTGCTGCTCCATATTCTTCATCTTCTCCTGCAGCTGTTGCAGCTTCGCCTGGTCGCTCGCGATGTGCGCTTCCAATTCACGGTTCTTCGCCCTGGTCCGCTCGAGAAGAAGATCCAACTGGCGCACTCGTTCCTTTGGCGGGCTGACCTCGTCGACCTGAGGCGCTTTCACCTTGTCTTCTTCGATGGTCGAAGTCTCGCACTCTTTGTGACGCGACTGGTCGTTCTGATAGTCGTCGTAGAGCTCGGCGATGTTCCTCGCTAATTGGACCTCGAGCTCGACCTGAGCCGACCTCATTTCTTCCAACCTCGATTTTAGAAGCTCGTTGTTCCTCTGGTGGATTTGTAAGTGCTGGCTCGCCTCGCTGTTGTCGCAGTCGACCTCCTCGACCTCGTTTGGTGAGGTCGTCTGAGACGATGCGAAGGCCAACAGAACAGAATGCTTTTCGACCGCGTCGTTGCAGATCTCCCATGATTTCCGGTGGCTCTCTTGCAGTTGCTGTTTTAGGAATTCGATGACTCTTTCCGCGATTTTTAATCGATCTTCGGGAATCTTTGTGCTTGGTTCACTTGAGGCAATGATCGCCGGCAATCCTACTTCGAACTTTAATCCCTCCAATTGACCGGGATCTTTCGAACCGCTGAGTATTATCTTCTCGCGCAGTTCTCCTATGTCCGTGAATAATGATCGAGCATATTTCTGTGGTAAATGAATACGGAAAATGATTGCAGACTTCCTGATAATAATCATCAACAATTTTGAAGTATTATTGAAGTGTTCGAATATATTTTTGTATTAAATAAACAGACACAAAATTATTAATATCATTTAACACTGGTACAATAAAAAGAATCAAAAATATTTCTAGATTTGCTGATTTCAATAATAAATATTTGGTAAAATGACCTCTTTTTCTGTTAGTTCGTCTTTCAGAGCGACAAATTCCTTCTTTTTCGAGATAAACTGGCCCTTAATTTTGGTCATGTTGGCAGGAGGGGGTCCTTTAGGGGTTGTTCTTCGCAGAGTGGTAGTTCGTGACTTTGTACTTGCGGTGTCATCGATGACAGATTGATTTGTTTGCCCTCCCTAATTTTATTCATTTAGTTTCCACAGGAATATTTATTCATTTATGCAAATACTTTTATGCAATGCATTTTTAAAATTTTAAACGTGGAATATAAAAGCTCGGTGTTAATTTAATACTATTTTTGAACATAATTTTTGGGGTAAACGACATAAATGTTAAAATATATGATAATAAAAAATACATACATTTGCGGGAGTTCGTCCTGATTGATTTTGCGTGTTTCTAACACCATGGCTGGAATAAACACCCTTGTTTCCTGACATCGGCGTTTTCCCCGTGGTGATCGGTATTGTCTCGTTTTCTAGTATTGCAAAAAATCATTACAAGCTTCTTCTCTTACGAAATTAACCACTAATATATATGCGTCAATTTTATTAATATTTTTCAATCTAACAAAATTCCTTTTTGTAATTTAAATGAGGAAACTTTGTTAAGGTGAAATCGTAGGAATTTCTTAAAGATATATAAATATAATATAACTGTATTTTATTAATATTTTTCAACCTAACAAAATTCCTTTTTAGAATTTAAATGAAGAAACTTTGTTAAGGTGAAATCATAGTAATTTCTTAAAGAAATATAAATATAATATAACTGTATTTTATTAATATTTTTCAACCTAACAAAATTCCTTTTTGATAATCTGAATGAAGAAACTTTGTCAAGGAGAAATCGTAGTAGAACTAATTCATACTTCGAAATACTTTATATTAATAATATTCAAAGATAATGTTTATTAAGACACTAAAGATTACGATTCGTGGTTGCTAAAAGAACTAATTATGAAACCTGAGCCTTGTGCTGCGGTGACTTGACTCATTATCGCTCTCCGAATTTAGATGCTGAAGCGAACAGGAAAGACGGCCGCGAAGGACTCTCTGGTCGACGGTAGGAGGACGAATTTGCGGAGGTTTTGCTTCGAGGGAAAGGTTTTGATTTCATGTTCCTATCGGTGAGACAACAAGATGACACGAGCGTCGACTGACTCGTTCGAGACACTCGACGATTTCACGTCGCTGAGCAAGCTCAGTTCGAAATGCGAGGACTCACGTTTGGGAAAATCGGTGCTCATCGAATCATCGCTTCACTTGACAGTATGTCTACTTCCTTTTTTGCAAGAGTATTTCCGAAAGTTCTCCTGCTTCCAGTTTCTCGGTCGACCCTGTGATTTACTTGGATGTGTGAAGTGTCAAGCTACCGATAACTGACCGTCAGTTGTCGTTGTCATTAAATGGGATTAAGTTCCATTCACACACATCGATGATGTATGAAAATTGTCAATTTTAAACTTGGGTGTTTGGTATTTAAATCTAATTTTTATTCGATAGAATTGTCTTCGAATTTCTCTGTTCGGTATTTAAATGTAATTTTTATTCGACAGAATTGTCTTCGAATTAATTTCTCTGTTCAGTAATTAAATCTAGTTTTTATTCGACAGAATTGTCTTCGAATTAATTTCTCTGTTCGGCATTTAAATCTAGTTTTTATTCGACAGAATTGTCTTCGAATTAATTTCTCTGTTCGGCATTTAAATGTAATTTTTATTCGACAGAATTGTCTTCGAGTTAATTTCTCTGTTTTCAAACGCTTTAATATTTATAATAGATAGTTTACTATTAACACGTTGTGTTTTAATGACTTAGCATTCAGTTAATCTTATTGCATTACGAAACCATTTACTGCAAACCAATCGTTAATAATTAATATAGAAAATAATGGACATTAAGCTTTGCCTATTTAATAAACTATTATTTCAATCTTTTTCCTTTTATAGTGGTATTTAGAATTAGAAAAATAACAAATTAGAAAGATTTGCCATCACCGTGGTAGTAAACCACATTTGTGCCATGAAGTAATCCAAAATATTCCCAGATAAAATAATTTATTATTAACACGTTGCTTTTTAACAATTTAGCATTCAGTTAATCTTATTGCATTACGAAACCATTTACTGCAAACCAATCTCTAATAATTAATATAGAAAATAACGAACATTAAGCATTGCCTATTTAATAAACTATTATTTCAATCTTTTTCCTTTTATAGTTGTATTTAGAATTAGAAAAATAACAAACTAGAAAGATTTGTCATCACCGTGGTAGTTTACGGCGTCACGAAGTAATCCAGACATTCCCAGAAGGTGTTTGCGTCAAATAAGCGGTCGGTAGAAAAAAGCAGATTCATTAATTGCATTGGCCTTGCGTCCCACTAAACAGTCAATTTGACTACTGTCAGCTTGCGCGGACGGTTTTTGGTAATTAGAGTGGCGCCGCGGTCCAATTGAATTTACTTAATTTCACTGATGAATCATCGCGCGCTCTTCCATGTAGCCTGTTGTTCAATGCAATACAAAAATAAGTTTAAAAACCTCGCTTTGTCTTTTGCTTTCTATTTAACATAGCACAATTTTTGTTCATTCGATGCATTCTTGTGTTATTAAATAAATAACTCTTGAATTTTTATATAGTTTATAATTATAATTCTGCTTTGAACTATTCTGTCTTTAATAATTGTAATTCTTCATTATTCTGTCGAGTTACTTAAAAATTTAAATGAATTTTTGTAATAAAGCATTATTTTAAAGCTGTATTTTAAATAACATTTTCAAAAAAGCTTTACAACTAAAATGCACATCAAGTCGCAAATGTTTTTGCTTGCCCTCGAGATTTTAAAACAGCGAATTCGCGTGGTTAACCACCAACTAAATGTGAAAGAAAAGCTGCTCTTTAAGATCGCAAGAATTACTGTCAAATTTCAAAGAATCCCATACAAATTTTCGGAGGATAAAAGCTCTCTCGTGGAGAAAAGGGGCGCAGCGCTAAAAGAGCGCAAAAGCTTTGAAGAGTTGGCTTGTTGAATGCGCGCATGCTCTGCTTTAGAGCGCGTTTCATATGAAGAGGAAGGCGCGAGCCGAGCGGAGCCAGTCGTTCGGTGCACAGCGCGCGCGAGGGATGTGCTTTCTCGTGCACGGAGTTTCACAGTAGCACACGTGACATGTAACCGGAAAGGAAGCCGCCACCCCCCTTGCATCGACACGTGCATTTGACACTGCAACGACATTCCATCTATTCCAGCAACGGTGAGTCATTCTGCCAGACTTTTCCTCGAATTTTTGGAAACAGCGAAATGCGGACAGAAAGAGAAATTCGAATGGAAAGATTGACTTATACTACTTATTTGATTCTGTCGATTTAGATTTCAAATTGATTGTTGTATTTTTATGTATTTTCAAAGTTTGATATTCCTGCGATGTTCTTTGATTAGTATTTGGTTAAAGCTTTTGAAAAACTGTCGTTTATTTTGTATGAAACGTATATGAACGTGTTGTATTTTGAGAGAAAATCGCAATATTACTTTGCACAAAGCTCGCGTTATTTTTTACGAAACAAATACTGTCATTTTCCAAACTTCATTTTCGATTTTTTCCCATTTGGAATTCAAAAATGTCTGATTTCGAATTAGCCACAGCTTTCCACTGGCTAGTTTCGCAATGCCAACTTGCATTTTCCGCCACCAGAGTGTGTGACTTGCGAAAAAAATCAACTGTACGTTTTCAGTCGTCTTTTTTCAAAACTTACACAATTTTTTCCAAGTTGTTTCGATCTTTCAAAATAATAATACGAGAAATCGGTGCAGTTTCGAATCGCGATGGGCTGAAACACGCGCTCATTTGACGCCTAGCTATTTAAAGGCAACGTTATTTTGAGGGTGACGCTGCCGAGTAAGACACGGTGTGCGCGCTTTGCCACCTTGCCGTGTTATAATTATCATTCGGGTGAAAGTGAAAGGCAAACTTCCTCGAAGAAATTTCGGCAGTAATTAGATTGGCTAATAATAGATCAGTGATCAGCTAACCGTGTTCGAATTATCATTCGAGCGAAACTAAAGCAGTCAAACACCTTTGAGGAAATTTAGAAACAGATTAAATCCATTATTAATAATTTAATAATCCAAATCTTCATAAAAACATAATAAATAGGTTTTCTGCGTTCACTAAAATATTATTCCAATTTTTATATATTTACAATGATGTATGCTAGTTTATTAAGGCAGTCAAACACCTTTGAGGAAATTTAGAAACAGATTAAATCAGTTATTAGTAATTTAATAATCCAAATCTTCATAAAAACATAACAAAAACAAATTCTGCATTCACTAGAATATTATTCCAATTTTTATATGTTTGCAATGATGTATGCTAGTTTAAAGAGACTCCAAATTCGTATTGCTAATTATTCCATTCGGCGGATATCGATTAATTAATTAAGCACTACAGCGAGTATTCGTTGCACTGCGATCAAATCCAATGAAAGCCCATTGAACAAAACATTTTATCACCGACCTGTAATTACAATCAATTCGGTAAGGCTTTGGTGCTTCCTGCAATTAGTAATTAAATGATATTCGAGTGACAGGGTTGATGGATGACTGGGCTTTCTTGACACTTTCGAAGTGGATCGGATGGTTTGTGCATTATTTAATACTCTTAATGGGAGGGAAGCCCCATGCCAGTTCATGGGGGAGGTCGTGCTCGCCAGAAATAATTACTCTTTGAGTAATTTACTGACTGGATTGACTTAAGCCTCTCAAGTTGGAGGTGGCGGCGGCGGCGACGCTGCTGCTGCACCCTTAAGAAGTTGAAATTTCGTTACTCTTATCGGCTTCCCGTCGATTAAAACTTTCTTCCGCGGAGTCATCGCTTTGATGAAACATCCTCGAGTTTTTCCTGCCGCTCTTTAATGAAACATCCCGGAATTACCGCGTCTAACCCGCCACCTTTCACTGAGCCTAATTATTCTATGTAATATCAGAGACTCTCGTAATTTAGTTGCAATAATTAAAGTTCTGTCCGCTAGAATTAATAGAACTATCATTATTTTATGTTCGTGTGTACAATTATTAGAGTTTTGTCAAACGGATTCCCTTTTTTATTACCAAGAGAAACTTCTAAAGAAAATTAAATTAGCTAACTGTATATTAATAATATTTCAATTGAGGCAGAGTTTAAAATATTATTTCGAGAGTGTATTAGAATAAAATGAAAAATGTTTAATAACAGATAAATTAATAATACTTCAATTAATGCAGAATTTAAAATATTATTTCAGGAATGCATTAGAACAAAATAAAAGATATTTAATAACAGATAAATAAATAGTTTCAAATATCGCAAAATTTAAAATAGTATTCCAAGAATATATTAGAACAAAATGAAAGATCATTAATTTTATCCGTCGGTTCTTTTTCTCATTTCCGCTAACATATCGCAACCTGTCGGAAACTTGAGCCTGCATTTTGCGCGTGATTGTAAAAAAATATTCGAAAGTTGGAAAGTGCGGGGAGAAGCGGAGGCTCAAAGGAGGAACCGTAAGACACTTCCGGCAAACAAACTGCGCCGATAAAAGTTTGCCCGTACTTTCTCACTCACATCGCCCGACAAAACTAGGAATCACCTGGAATTTTCCGAGCGCAAAACCCTGGATAATTTATCCATCGCGTTCTTGCGCCGCCGCCGCCGCCGCGGAGTATCAATCATATCTGACAGGAATTCTTAGCGCAACTTCGCCGAAGAATTACAAGCGAATCTGCTGTTGCCGAGCAATTTACATAGATTTGCATTCCGAATGGCGAGAAATCTCTCCAGCACCGTTAAAGCCCCGCCAAGCGGAATAAAGTCGAATTGTTTAAAGCGACTGCAAACTATAAATAAGAGAATGTCTGTTGACTTGCTTTATTAATTGGAAACATTTACAATATCACTGCGAACTTTTGTTTCAATGTAAAATGTTGTTTTAATAGAAAAACAGGATGAAAATGTTGCTTGGTTTCTATTTAAATTGTAGTTCAAACGTAGTCGGAAATAATAAAGGCAGACAGACAGAACATGAAATGGAAAATAGAAAACACAAAGTAATTCAAACGTTTAAATGGAACGTTAATACAAAAGCTCGGCTTAAAAGCCAATATAAGATACGCAAGTTTAATTCGCCCGCCACTTCCTGCTAAAAGCTCTTCTTACGAAGTGAACACATTTTTCCATTAATTCATTCTCGATCAAATATATTTTGCCGTCGCGATTGTGTGTGCTTCCAATTTCCGGGGATGTTAATGTTTATTCGACGAAGAAAAAGCTCCTCTGATTTGCATCCGGTTTGAATTGAAGGTCCGTCGCGAGTTACTAAGAGCAGCGCAAGCTGCCACCAATCGGGGTTCGGCGCAATAAAACGATGGGACACACGTGAATCCCGCAAACCGAGCGTTGCCAGCACGTGCGCGACGGAAAGCGTGTACGTGTATGTATGTACGTGTGCTGCACGCGTGTTTGTGTGTAAGCGGCCGACAGTAATACGACAGTCTTGGCACGGTGCACCATGCAATGAAACCGCTCATTCGCTCGTCAGTTGAACTTTCTCCTCGTCGATTCGTTCTAATACTGTTTAGTCGTTCTTTTTCGTTAATAGTTTTAACCATTATAAAATTTGTATTTCTCTTTACAGAAGATTTACATTTGTATTCTTATAGAGCAGCGCCTACCAAGTTAGGCTCCCGGAGCTTAGCTGGCACTTTATATCAATTGGAAATTTATATCACTTCTTCCTTGACGCAACGGCACATTCTCCATCAAATTTCAGCCCGTGAAATACACGGGAAGTATACAAAATATGGGAAAAACCGTGAAAATTATATGAAATTCATTATTCAGGAACAATTTTTTGGTATTTTCGATACAAATTCGGCCCTTTTTTCATGGATTCTTCGTTTACTATCCGCTCTGATACACAAACAATCGATTCATGAAGAAAAAACCCGGGTTCGGGGACCTTTGAAAAATTGGATATTTTCGATGGCCAAAAATATGGGGAAAAAAAAATTTTGAGCTGGGGCTTTGAAATTTATATCACATCTTCCTTGATGCAAGGGGAGACTCCCCGTCAAATTTCAGTCCCGGAAAATGTCGGGAAGTCCAAAAAATATGGGTAAAACCAGCGAAAATTCCGGAAAAATCGAACTTTAAAGGCAGTTTTTTTAGTGTTTTCGATAGAAATCCGGACTTTTTTCGACGGATTTCTTGTTTTCTATCCGTTTTCATTCATAAACAATCGATTCCTGAAGAAAAAACCCGAGTTCGGGGACCTTCGAAAAATCGTGAAAAAATCTGAAGGGGTACCCCTTAAGAAAAATTGGCCGGAAAAAAAATTTTGAGCTAGGGCTCTGGAATTTTTATGGTATCTTCCTTGATGCAAAAAAACATTAGCCACCAAATTTCAGCCCCGGGAAAGGTCGGGAAGTCCAAAAAAAAAAATAAAAACCGTCAAAAATGAGCAAAAATGGACTTTTCTGGGCGGTTTTTCGACCGGTTGTCGTTGCAAATCCGGACTTTTTTTCATGGATTCTTTGTTGTCTATTCACCCTGATACGAAAACAATCAAAATATGCCGGGTTCGGCCGATTTTGAGAAACTTGAAAAAATTGACCATTTCCGAGGGTCGAAAATAGGTGAAAACCTAAAGTTTGAGCTAGGGCTCTGAAATTTATATCACTTCTTCCTTGGCACAAGGGCACATTCTCCACCAAATTTCAATCCCGGGGAAGGTCGGAAAGTCGACGAAAAAAAATAAAAACCGTCAAAAATGCTAGTTTTCTTGCCATTAAAATTATTACCAATTACAGTATTGTATTAATCATTAATATAATTTCTCCAACACAACATAATCCAGAAAACATTAGATTACGTGAAAGATGCGAGCTTTCTTGCCATTAAAATCATCAGAAATTGCAGAGTCGTTTTTTCACCAACAAAAGGTTTAAATTGCCAGATAATGATGTGCGCGTGGAGAAAAGGGAAGTAATGTATCCGGCGTGGCTTGGTGATAAAAGGGTGCATGTTACGAGAATGTACATTTAGAAAGCGCCGCATTCATGTGTACTTCACGTGCTGGCACACGGCAGCCTCGTGTTTATGCCTCGCGTTCATACATTTAATCTTACTTTAGCTGCACTTTTATGCTTAACTATTTCAATCTCGGCCTCCGCACGCGCCCCCTAATTAAGTTTATTACGTACTGCGCAGCGCATGGTTTTTTCGTGGATTTTGACTACTCGCCTTTTCTAGTTAACTGTACCTGTGTGACTTTGTATCAGAGTTAATTCAAAAATCGAAATATTTAAATTGTTGTTAGTGAGAATTGAGTGAAGTTGTGATAGCAAAATTTAAAAATGTTTAATGTTGTGAGGTAGTTATTTGTGGGCGATTTTTGTGATTGGTAATAAATTGACAAACGATTTGAAATGAGGGTAGTTATGTGAATAATGTTGAAAGGACGAAGATTTATAAATACTTCCATTTTTCTATATGATTGAATATTATATAGCTTGGTTTGAAAATTAATTAAGCAACACAAAATAGTATTTACTACATTTTGCTACTACAAAGTGAAATAAATGTTATAATCGAACCAAATAATACATTTGCACAATACAGTTTTAAAAGAAATCGACTTCCAAAAACCTGAGTTCTTAAAACGACTTTAACCAACTAATAAAAAGAAAATTCGAGTAGGTCAAGGCTGGAAAAAATTAATAAGAAGCTACGAGGAGCAATTTTCACAGATGCTATTCTTTACAATAACTAAAACATTAATTACGCAATACAAAGTAATATTGACTACATTTTTAGATATAACAGATTTACAAAGCGAAATTAAATAAATATTAAAATCGAACCAAATAATACTCATTGCACAATACATTCTCCAACGCAAACGATTTTAAAAACCCACAGTTCTTAAAACAACTCTAGCAAACTAATGAAAAAGGGAGATTCGAGTGGGTTAAGGCTGAGAAAAATTAATAAGAAGCTAGGAGGAGCAATTTTCACTGATGCTCGAATCATTTGTAGCCGATGCGGCGTATATAGGGCACGCAGTTCGTCGTCGGTCTGGCGCGCTGCCATCGCCGCGCTGTATCCTCGACCGCAGAGCGCCGTCAAGAATTCAAACAATAGCTCGGCACCCTGTGCGCGCCGTGAGCTCGGCGACCGTGATTTTCCTCCGCGCGCCTTCATTACCATTCGCCTCCTAATACAACCCCTTCGCGTGCGCACACACACACACACACACACAGACACATAGTTGCGCGCCCTCCGCGTTTCACAATCCACCCCTAAGCGCGAGAGAGCGCGCCTGTTCATTAAAGGCAGGGTTGTTTTGTCAGCGGGAGCGCATCACGAAAATGCGAGCCCTGACTTTTGCACTTTGCGCCGCACTGTTTCCGAAGTGCGACTTCTCGCACTTCACTCTTTTCTCATTTTGGGGGGCTAAGCTTCCTTCAGATCGCAGTGCTTCCACTGGATCGACGAGATTATGTTAAAATTGTTGGGGAATGTTTGGTACAAAGTTCGATTTATGATTAATTCTGTCGAGTTTTGTTTTATTATGTATAATATTCGTGAACTTTTTATTGTCTTTTGCACTTTGCGCCACATTGTTTGCGAAGTCCACCCTAGTTTGTTCTCATTTTGGGCTAAGCTTCGTTCAGATGGACGAGATTATATTAAAATTGTTAGGAAATATTTTTTATGAACTTTGATTAATAATTCATTCTGTCTAGTTTTGTGTGTATTATATCTTTATTAATTACAGCCATACAGCTATGTAATGAAGTTGGTTTTCCATCTCTTTTTGGGTCTAACTCCTTGGGATTCTTGTTTCTATCTTCTTTTCTAATTCTTTTATCTATTTTACTATTTTTACGGATTTTCTAAGAACATCAAAAACATTTATTCGACGACTTCAATTAAGTGCATTCAAGTAATACTAATCAAATACCTACAACTAATTATTTAACACTGTCAATTAATAAGAATATCACAGTTACCTTCTTCTTTATTATGCCAGCCTCATAATTTCCCAGATTTTCCATATTTTAATGCTAAACGAAAAAAGCAGAATCTGTGTTCACTGCAAATATTTACGGTTACGCATTCCTTAGGTAATTATACATATTTATGCATATTTATTCATTCTGCATTTCCGCTTGAAATCAGCATTAATGAGCTGCGAATTCCCAGCGAAAACATACAAGGCACCGAAGCACATTGTAGTTTTTCGTTGATATCGAATTTGCAACACTGAAAGATTCCGATTATTATTGTTACAATTTGCAATTTCCAGCTGTTTTTATCAAGCTTGAAATCAAGCTGTTGCTTCCTCAATAATTTATTAAGAATCATAATTTAATGACCCAAATATGTTTCTATCAGAATTCATTTTCAGTTTTTATATTCCATATTTTATTTATTCAGAATCTTATCAACTTAGATAATTAGATATACCAGTTAATAAGTTAATATAAAAGCACCCATCGTCTCAGATCATCGTCTCACCCATCAATTAGAATTATTAA
This sequence comes from Ectemnius continuus, assembly GCA_910591665.1. Classification (NCBI taxonomy): domain Eukaryota; kingdom Metazoa; phylum Arthropoda; class Insecta; order Hymenoptera; family Crabronidae; genus Ectemnius; species Ectemnius continuus. Next base: position 2,681,820 of record OU342856.1, read on the forward strand.
ATGCTTTTATTAGACAAATTTTATTAGACATTTGAATAATACACACTGAATTACAATTAATTGTTTCCTGATGTAAATTGTACTCGATGATATTAGGCGACCACCAGATCATTAAGTGTTTTAATAATATCCGTAATATAGTGGACAATGTAATATTAAACAGAATTGGATAATTCCGAGTTGCTGTGGGTTAATTAGCGTGTAAGCTTTGTTATAATATGCTTGATATCGCTCTGAACTATTATTCGTGCATTGAATAGAATTATTGATCAACATCCGTTCAGTTTCTGACTGCAATTTGATATTGGCAGTGTTAACTGATAAGAAATCATTGAAAAATCGATGCTATTTTATTCCAAATCAATGGTCAGCATTAATAATCCAGTAAATTATTTTTTATTCTTTCTACAAATTATTCCAAATCTTTAACAAAAATTGAATTTGTTTCCACTTTATTTCGATTTCGTCATTAATGAAAATAGTTACTTCATTATGCAATAGACTGCTGTTATTACATAATATTAGTTCAACCATTAAGTAACAGAAGCTACAAAATATCGGATCATAACTCAATCTCTTCCATAATTAATTCTTCACAGACTTCTTCCATTCATTTGAATAATATCCGATTTTTTATTACTCACACTCGCATTAAAGCAACTATTAATTAATATTTAAAAAAAATCTTACTAACACTAGAATTACTACAATTTTTTTACCTTCATAAAAATAGATATAAATCAGTGATTTTTACTGGTTTTGATTAATCTCGTGTTAATTGGCAGACGTGTCGAAATTGGCAACTTTGAAAATGCCGCAGCGAGTCTAGTTTTCCGCATAATTCGTCTCGCGTGACATTCGGCGGATCTTAGCGGCGGCGTAAATGGATTTGCCGGGGCAGTCACGGCCGAGACCTTCATCGTGGCAAACGTCAATGATGCGATAAGCCCGAGATTATGTAAAGAGAAATCACATTATCGGTTGACTGAATGGAGCAGACCAGTCAAAGTGAATTAAAGGACTTTCCGATGCACTCTCCAGTATTCCCGAACGATCGTAAATAATTATCGGAATCTTCCTATTAGGCCGAAAGCGGATTCCGAGCGGCCACCCGCCGACACGCACTCCTCTCCGTTTCCCTAATCTTGCTTGGACAAGCGATTACTCCTCCACTTTCTCTTTCTTTTTCCTTTTCTTCTTCTTCTTCCTTGCCTTTGTTTAAATGGTCGTCGCGTGCTCGCATCGCGTGCCATTCATTCCTCTAATTTCTGCGTTGTCGCCGCGGAAATCGAAAGATCGCGATAAATTTCTCAATGAGACTCGAAATAGTCGAGTATAGAATTACTGTAATTAGCATCGAATTGCTCGATTTTAGATTATTGGAAATGCTTTGAATTTAAATTATAATTCAAGTAAATCTGATATCAAATTACTGATTAAAGCGAGTTAACGAATAATTATTGAAATTGCTTGAATTCAATTTGAATTGATTGGAGTGATTAAATCATTCAGACTATTGAAACTTACTTTATTAAACAGTTCGCATCGTTCAAATTGCTGGAGCGCAATTTCGATTCAAAAGAAGTGAAAAGTCAGAGTCATTTTTCTATAAAGAGTAACAAATGGGAAAGCAAAGCTTCGAAAATAAGGGCAAATAGTGGCGGAAGTGCATCACTTCCGGCATCTCATTGAATGGCAAACATAGTCTGTGTGTATGTCCAACGGAATTGCTTGCTCACCGTATTTGGAGGGTTTCCATTTAGGACATGCTGAAATTACGCGGAGTTTACAAGATACTTAATCGAAACTGTTCGGAGTCCATTCGATTTCAAACCAATCGAATTCTAATTGAGCTGTCATAAGGAATTTAGTGTGTTAATACAAAACATAAGATTCTCTATTTAATGGGAGGTATTAAATATACTTTCAATTTCATTAAATAATATTTTAAATATAGAAATGTATTGTTTTTATTATGTTATATTAATTGAGCTGTCATAAGGAATTTAACAGAGTGAATTCCTTATGACAAACATAAACTTCTCTATCTAACAGAAGCTATTAAATATATTTTCAATATTAACGAATAGTATTTTATAATTCAAAACTTATGAGTATGCTGATTAATTCAAGATATCGAATAATCATTAATGGGAGGCTAATAATTCAATAAATGTATGTAAACCTGCATATATTTTCAATATTATTACATAAGATTACAAATATAAAACAAAGTATACCCAGAACTTACGTGTGTGCTAATTAGTTAAATAGTAGTTAAACTTAGTAATATTTTAAATATAAAAAAAGTATATCCAGAACTTATGCATGCGCCAATTATTTAAAAATGTCCAACAATCATTAGCGAAAGGGTAATAATTTAATAAATTTAAGTGAACCTGCAGTTTGTAAGTCTAATAAATTACAAATAATTCCTGTGAATCTGAGTATTTAATACAGCCAGTGTGAATTAAGGAAAGTTAACAATCGATATTGCAAATACTGTTAAAGAATGTGGTTGAGCTTTTAGCGGTGAAATACGGCGGTGCGGGTAAAAAGGATAGCCGATTGTCGAGATTAGAATCGGAAACCGATTGACCCAATTTGTTGGCAATATGTCTGGACAGCTGGTGAGCGACGGGTCATTCGAAATTTTCATTTCGCCCACTAACAAATCGACTCAAGGCCCTTTGCCAACGAATCTCCGCCAATTGTAGCTTTTTTATTTCGCGGTATTTTGCGCTGCACACAACTCGGAGAGATTTAGAGTTTTACAGGCATTGTAAAACTGTGCTTCGCGAAGTTCCAAAAGTTTGGTGCAGGTTCGCGGATATTTTAGTATTCGAAGTTCAGTGAGAATTTTATTGTTGTGAAAGAAATGCGTGTTTAATTATTATCACACACAGAGAGATTTAAATTTTTTACTGATATTGTAAATCTTTGTTTCGCGAAGTTCAAAAAGTTTGTTGCAATTTCGGGAATATTTCAGTATTCAAATTTCAGTGAAAATTTTATTGTTGGGACAGAAATGTCTGTTTAATTATTATCACAAACAACTAAGAGGGATTTAAATTTTTACTGGGATTGTAAAACTGTTTCGCGAAGTTCAAAAAATGTATTACAATTTCGAGGATATTTTAATATTCGAATTTCAGTGAGAATTTCATTGTTGAGTCTGAAACGTCTATTTAATTATTGTCGAAGGGTTACATTTGTTTCGTGGAAATTCGTTCTGTTAAATAGCTCTCTGATATGTTGTTGTTCGCTATTGGTAAATTGTACTCTTTTGTGGCTGTTTTCAGTCGGTCGAGACAGAGCCTGTCAATATGTTGTTGGAAAGTATTGATGGATCGACAGATAGTACTGAATATGCATGAACTGCGTTGTCCGTCGTTGTAAAAATAACGCCACGCATCGCCAGCGCACACACAGGAGCTTTATGTCCGCTCTGGAATCACTTTTCGACGATATGATCAGCCGTCGTGTGCTAATTTTCAATCTCTTCCTTTATTTGTTTATTCTATACTTTGAGATAAAATTCTCGTAAATTAATACATCAATTTAAAACGTTCCATTACAACTTCTTCCCAAGTTCTATATTTTTATTTGCAAACCTTTACAATTAATCTGAACATTCATCCATCAGAAAAAAATATATTAATGTCGTAAATTGATATATCAATTTAAAACACTCCATTACAACTTCTTCCCAAGTTCTATATTTTTATTTACAAACCTTCACAATTAACTTGAACATTCATCCATCAGAAAACAATTCTATTAAATCAGCAAAAATTAACTCAATCTTACAATAACATTTCTTTTAAATTTCGAAATCGTACAAATTGACTTAGAAAAAATGTTCCTTTTTTCAGCAATCATTTCTGATTAATGACTATTCTACATTATTTATCTAATATTATATTTGCCCTGTATCGAAGAATATGTACAAAGTTTTTATGGAATATACAAACAATAAACGTTGTACATGTTTTTTGTATGTGCAACGTTTTACTTAGAGGTATTGAAATATCTTTGTGCATAAATATTGCCGAATAACTGACCACTTTAATATAATAATTTTACACTTGTATATAATAATAATTTACGACTTTGTGTATAATTCACGATGGTGCGTGTCAGTTTTCCAAGAAGATCTCATTTGTTGCAGATGATACAGATGATGCGAATGATGAAACTGCTAGCGAGCGGGCGCGTCTTTTTGCTGATACTGACGACGCTGGCTGGTGGCAGTGCGTCAAAATGCAATCGTCTCATAGACGGCACGACCATGCCAAACTCGAACGCCGCGGGAAAGTATCATCTCTTCATCACACTCTACAATCGCACCGAGATGGTGTACGCCTACATGCCGAACACCAGATACACAGGTAACAATTGTATTTGCAATATTTAAAGCATTAACTTTCCCATCTAAAAATTCAATTGACCTAATAATTAAATATGAATTAAAAATAGTAGCAGAACAGTAAAGAAAATTATAACAGAAGTAAATCCATTCTTAAAATATTAAGACTTGTAAGAATGAAGAATTATTACTATTCAAGAAGGAATAGAAGGAATATTGATTTTATTATTAAGAAAAAATAAGGACAAATTCTTTCTTTCGAACGTCGATTTAAACTTCTGAAATTTAATTGAGCAATAATAATAGAATGTATTTCAAAAAGAGCATGAATTGTTCTCCATCTCAAAATACATTTATAAAACGTTATAAATATCGTTTGTAAGAGAGAAATTAATTTTTGTCTTTTTCATAGTGTTTTATATTTATGTTGACAAACATTGAAATGTAATTGGCATTACTTTTATTTTGTAATATGCTCCTTTTTTAATGCTCCAATTGAGCAATAGTAATAAGATGTATTTCGAAAGTAGGATGAATTGTTAGGTGAGGATTGGTCAATTGGTCGCAACGAAAAATGTTCTCTATCTCAAAATACATTCCTAAAACGTTATAAATGACTTAATTTCGATGTAAAACAATTTAAATCAATTGTTTATGGATTCAAATATCGTTTGTAAGAGAGAAATTAATTTTTGTCTGTTTCATAGTGTTCTATATTTATATTGAAAAATACTGAAATGTAATTGGCATTACTTTATTCTCCTTTTTTTTATGCTCCAGCTGAGCAATAATAATAGGATGTATTCCGAGAATAGGATGAATTGTTAGGTGAGGATTGGTGATGGCACATATAATGCAAATGATATGGAGATTTTAAAAGAGTTTAAACGGCCGGAGGCAATCGCGCCAGCAGGAAAGCCGATATCGACCAGCTCGATGATGCATTGCTGGCGTCATTGAACTCGCCGGGGCTATAATGCGGACAAGAACTCCTAGTCGAGTGGAGGTCTCGGGAGATAATGATGCCAATTATCGAAAAATCTCAAGATCTTTAGGAGTACTATAACCTTTGTGTGTGAATGGACGAATTCAGGCCGCGACGACGTCGACGACGACCGATAAGTCGACGCTTGATCGCCGCCGCTGGGAAGCTGCCGACGAGTGAAAAATGACACGGATCATTGGGCAGATGCAATGGTCCAGTTCTACTTAGAACGTGCCAGTTCTCGCTTTTCTCCTTTGCCAATCGTTCTCTCGATATTTTATCAGAAAAATTCAATGCGTTATAAAGTTAATATGTTAGAAATAATAAGTGCAGATTAGCAAACCAATGAAACAAACTAATTCTACTTGCAACGCATCTAATTCCACTTATAAGACGTCTGATTCTACTTGAGAAAATTCCAATGCAGATGCAATGGTCCAATTCTACTTAGAACGTGCCAGTTCTTGCTTCTCCTTTGCCAATCATTCTCTCGTTTATTAATTATCAGAAAAATTTAATGTGTTATAAAGTTAATATGCCAGAAATAATAAATACAAATTATCAAGCAAACGAATTCTACTTGGAACAAATTTAACGCCACTTATAAGACGTCTGATTCTACTTGAGAAAATTCCAATGCAAATGCAATGGTCTAATTCTACTTAGAACGTGCCAGTTCTCGGTTCTTCTTTGCCAATCATTCTCTTGTTTATTAGTTATTAGCTTATTGCAAAAATTCAATGCGTTATAAAGGTAATATGTTAGAAATAATAAATACAGATTATCAAGGAAGCCAATTCTACTTGGAACGAGTCTAATTCCACTTATAATGTGTCTGACTCTACTTGAGAAAATTCTACTTAAAATATGTCCGTTCTATTCTGCGATTTATTAGTGAAATTTAAGGCACTTTAACATTAATGAAATGTTTGAAATATTAGAAATAATTAATTCCAATTGTGGAGTAAGCCTATTCTACTTACAACGCGTCTGATTCTACTTAAAAGATCTCTCAGTTCTGAATTTTTCATTTCGAATAATCCTGCAATTTATTAGTGAAATTTAATGCATTATCGCACTAATAAAATGTTTGATATGTTAGAAATAATTGATGCCAATTGTGGAATAAGCCCATTCTACTTACAACGCGTCTGATTTTACTTACAGTAGTTCTACTTGTAATACGTCTGACTGCATTTCAGACAATACTACTTAGAACACATTTTTTCCCCTTCTGCTTCATTTATTATAGATTTCTTATACACAAATCGCAGATTACTTAATTATATCATAGTATATTTATTTAAAAACCACGATACTTAATAGTGTTTTAGATTTATTGTTTAACATCCACCAACTAATTGCAAGTTGCTAGTAGAATATTACTTGAGAAGTCAGACTCTCTGTAAACCACAGACGCATAACTGTTTCGTCTTAGAAAGTCATCGCGAATGACGCGAAATCCACTTATCGAAAGGCGAAGCACGCATGAACTTGCTTGTCTTTCGCTCAGCGCTGTTACTTAAGGTTTCAACAGAGTGAAAGAAAGATACTCCATTCTGAATATCTGCCCATCTCTTTCTGTCTCTTCGCTAGCATAATCAACTTTAGCTAATTTATTTTTATATTATCTACTAATGCACAAACATATTTATAATGATTATAATAAGAAAAATAGCTGGAAACTTTGGAGGCATCTGTAAATTATTTACAATATTCAACTACTTTCAAGGTCATTTTTCTTTATTATTATATATTTTATACAACTTTCAATGGATTTTTACAGATAATTAACAAAGTTGGAAACTTTGGATTGATATGTAAATTATTTACAATTTTATTTAACTACTTTCAAGGTCATTTTTCTTTACTATTATATATTTTATACAACTTTCAATGGATTTTTACAGATAATTAAAATAGTTGGAAACTTTGGATTCATCTGTAAATTACTTACAATTTTATTCAACTACTTTCAAGGTCAAATTATGCAACTTTCAATGGATTTTTATAGATAATTCATTATTTACAGTAATATTAAACTAATTTCAAAGTAAAATTTCTTTCCCAAAGTTTCAACTATTGTTAAATAGTTTATAGCAATTTCTCTATGATTTTCAATTGGAAATTTTCCTAGGCACGCGAATGAAATTTCCATTTCATAGATTTCGCCAGCATTAATGTATGCAAATCCTGCGGCATCGTCTGCCTGAAATTAATATGTTACATAACACTGGCCGAATGCCAGCAAGCAGCAGCAGCCGCCGCCGCGCTATTCGCTCTTGCAAGACTAAGCACGGCTTAACGAATTCCCCGCAAAATTGCACCTCGAAGACAATGGATTTGCGCAGGCTGCAAACAATGGCACGCAACCTGCGACAGTCTTTCCGGTACGCGCTTGTTACCGGCTACGGGAATCCTGGAAAAAGTGCTGCTAAGCTCTGTTAAGCCTTTAAGTAGAAATAAGCACGTCGAGTCAGACAAGAATATCGGATTCATATCTTGACAAATCAGTTTAAGAGGGAAAAAAAGGTGTCAGTGTAATGATTTTCTTGTAACAAAACGTTGAGGAATCAATTCAATGTTCTTAAAAATTTCCAAAGGGTTAATTGCTGTTTTTAAATTTTTTAATTTATTTTCAAGAAGCTGTGAAACGTAAAATAAAGTTGAATATTATTTGTTGAAAGTCAGTGTAATGATTTATTTTGTAACAAAATGTTAAAGAATCAATTATGCATTTTCAATTTCTTTAATTTATTTTTAGAAAACTGTCAAACGTAAAACAAAGTTAAATATTATTTTTTAAAGTCATTAAACAGCTCAGATTGAATTGTTAATTTGGAATCCTGTAACTCTAATTGTAATTATTAAAAAACAGACGAATTACCTTGAGTTGTATGTGTTTGGAAATGATTCGTTTGGAGTTGTCGAAGGAGGAATCAAATTCGTAGAAAATGCCTATCGGACCTTTCAATGGCGAGGCAGCGCGAGCGTGGGAAAGACGATACGCGAGTGAAGGCTTCAGTCGACCACGTGTTTTCACACTTAATTCCTCTAATTCAGGGTTATGGGAATGATCGTGGGGACGTGAGTCAGTGTTACTAACGCCCGTCTAAATTTCTATAACCGCAATGTCATTAACTCGCCGAGCTGCTCGAACGAACACCGCTCGAAACACTCCAACAATAATATTCCCAAGGATTAACACTTAACAATATTTCAACAATGAAAAACATTAACCTTTCAAAACAATCATAGAACAATTCAACAGTAATGTAGAAGATTCTAAAAAAACGAAGTTTTAATTTTTATCTGCTTTGCGTAAGATTAAATCAATTATTGAACTAATAACAAAAATACAGAATGACGATTCCATTTTTTAAAAATACCTGCTATATTTAATATTTCAACAATCAAAGACATTAACATTTCAAAACGACCACGGAAAAATTCAACTGTGATATAACAAATATTCCAAAAAAGCGAAGTTCCCATTTTTATCAGCTCTCTCTAAAAGATTGAAGTTAAATCAATTATTGAAGCAATAAAAAATATACAGAACAGCGATTGCATTTTTTAAAAGTACCTCCCATATTCAATATTTCTTATTAAACCAAGTTCAGTACGAAAAAATTCAACTGTAATACATTCTAAAAAAAATGAAGTTTTAACTTTTGTCTGCTTTCTCTAAGAGATTAAAATTGAATCAATTATTGAATCAATCAAAAATATACAGAATAGCGATTGCATTTTTTAAAAATACCTCTTACAGTAAATATGTCTTATTAAACCAAATTCGAACAAGTAAGATAAGATTTTTTTCTCAAAGACAAGTGATTCTATGTTTGCCCGCCGCTTGAAATTTCAATCGCGGCACAACCAATCAAAATGGAAATGTGCTTCTTGTATAGCTGAAGCATGGCCTAAGGCTAAATATACGCAGTAGTAGGCGCTGTTTGCGAAGACCCATAATACGAGAAGCCATAAATGCTCCTAACAGCTGTGTGTTACGACTGCAATGTATATATACGAGCAACTCCAAGTAAAATCGTTTCGAGGAGAAGAAGCGTTTCCTATATCTATGTACCTCCACATATACAGCACATATGTGCGTCTCCACATACAAGTCGTACAAGAAACTTTCCCATCTTGAATTGCAACACAACATTTAAAATGTATACAATAAGTTTTGCGTTTAATTTCGACTTGAAAATTGAATAATTTTAATTTATATATGAGATATAATATATAAATATTATTTACTATTTGCAGTTTGATTATTTTCTTTAAGTTAGCATCCTTTAACTGAAATATTCGATATATGTATTTTTAAATCCAATAATAAAGATTTGTAATAAATTTACTGATCGATTAATGTAAATATATATCGCGTGAACATATACAATTTTTTTAATACAGAAATGAGAAGTAGAAATGCTAATGAAAAAGTACTGAGTAACTGCACTTGTTTAATTAACTCTTCATTAGCGATGCTTTCAATGTTACATTGAAAGGAATTTCGTTATTATAAATTGAAATGCTAATTAAAAGGTCCGGAGTGATTTTATTCCTTTAATTAATTCTTCATTTTCGGTAACAAAGCATGCGCACTGTTGAAATAAATGCGAGTGTTCGAGTAATTATTTCTGGCAAGCATATTATCGAACTCCACCGCAAGAAATTAATTAATAAACAAGTGGGTAATGAGAAATAACTGCGATTGCGGTTACATTTGTCATCGTCGTGCATTAAAGTAGCTTTCGTTCTTACAGAAAATGTGAAACACTGCGTTATAAATGTTAATCCGTGTACTAATAACAAATTCTCGCAATTAGCTCGAGCGAATTCCATCAGGATTTAAGAGGAATTCATTGGAATGCCATTGGGAGATTTTCCTCATTATCTCCGCGGTCGAAAGCTCCCCCGGAAAATCTCCGAGCAATAGAAATTGCCACGCAATTTTAGCCGCGCTCACAATTAAAATGAAATGATTGCGCCGAAATGATTGCTCCACCAATACAAGTTCCTCGGAGTTCGCAGTGTTTGATAATGAGCCTTCTTGTACTGCTCGGTAGTTGCTCGCTTAAAGTTTTTAATTGGTTCTCGCGCGAATTATGTTCGCGGCTTATGCTTCCAATTATATTCCCTCGGTTTAATTAATCGTGCGTAATGATTTCGACGAGTTGCGAATAGAAATGAGTACGACAAACAAAGTTCCGCGGAAATTCTCATTTAATGATTTACTAATCTCATGAGAAATTTGGCAGGAATTGGATTTACATATAACAGGTGTTTATTAAATGTTAATGTTAATATTGCGAGATTGAATAAATATTATAACTGTTTTTGTTTTAATTTAGAAACTTCTTTTTTAGAAATTCTTGGTTATCAATCAAATATATTTGCAAGTGGTATAATAATCAATTGGAAGAGCTAATTTGTCCTACTAATTCATCATCGTTATCATCAATTCTATTCTAATTGTACATAATTCTATTAATCCGAAAAGCGCTTTAATTACTACAGCTTCTGTTTACGGAAAATTATTGCCTTCGTGCAGCTGTTAGTTAATTTATTGAATCGGAAGAATTGTGAAACAAATTAAGAGACGCGAACAAATAAATTACGTACCAAAGATAATCTTAAATACAAGAAATAATGCAACGAATAATATTAATTTAACAATGTAAATAGAATACGCATTTATGGGAGTTTGTAGAAACTTATGAGAATTGTATGAAGCAAATGAAGAGTATTTAATATATTAAAAATTACGTACCAAAGACGATCGTTTGTACAATAAATAATGCTAAGAATAATATTAATTGAACAATTTAAAATACATATTCACAAGGATTTGTAGAATGAGAATTGTAAGAAACGAATTACGAGACACGGAACAAATTAATTATATAGGAAAGATAATCGTACATACAACAAATAATGCTGCGAATAATATTAATTTACCAATTTAAATAAAGCACGCATTCATGATAAATGACACATTTTCGAATTTCATATGAGAAATACAGAATGGCATTGTTCTGTTACAGTTACAGTCCAGGCGGACACGACAGGCATAATACCCCGGAAGTTCACCCGGTTTTTGATATCCGCCGAGCCGGAAAATGCGAATAAAACAGTGGAGAGTGGCGTCTTCGACCTCCAAGACGAGGCTCTCACGAGATTCGCCGATGGCTGCCCGAATGCCGTGGTCGAAACTTCCAAAGTCCCGAAAGAGGAAGTCTCAGTCGCTTGGACCAGCCCTTCCGAAGGTAGCGGTTGCATACTTATCAGGTGAAGGGATACTTTTGATTAACAAGCACCAAACAAATCCTGACAGGAACTGACGTTCTATTTCTGTTTTAGAATTCGAAATTTCAGTTGATTTATTTAAACTATTAACAATATACTCGACGATTCTTTTACCTTTTCAGGGATTTGTATTGTATTCTCAATTTATTGTTATTAAGAAAGTTTTAAAGAGTTAAGAATAAATATTTTAATGTATCTTTGAGATTTTAGTATAAGTATATATTTATGAAAATTGAACTGAATTGAAATTCTTAAATGAAATTATAGCTATTATAATTATTATTTCCACACACGATAAAGTTTGAAGTAAACAAACATCGCAACATATTCTGTATGAATCACTTTGATAAATTTTATTGGATCTTTGTTAGACTGCGCTGAGAATCAGTGAATATTGCAAAAAAAATCAAAAACAGTCCTTTTGAGGATTTTAATATTTCCCCAGGAATAAATATTTGACGTTTCTTTGAGATTATAATATTTTTAATTGATACAGAAATTCCTAAATGAAATTTCAACTATTACAATTATTATTTCGCTTAATCTAATTAATCTTCCAGTTACCATCTTCATAACAAAAAATTGTTATCCATTTATAAACGTTCCATACTTTCGTTTACTGTAACATTAAATACTGAATGTTAGTAATATTTAGATTTTTGGTTGTTAAAATGGCAGAGCTACAATTTTGGAGACGCCGGACACGTGGTTCATGGACGATTCCGATTTAGTTCTGAACATATGTCAGGACTCGAAGGCGGAGGCGGACGAGCAGGGCCCGGTGCTGCAAGATTGCTGCGCGTGCGAGGAGGCCAAGTACGAAGTTACATTCGAGGGACTCTGGTCCAGAAATACCCACCCCAAGGCACGTGTCAGAGACGTCCATTGACGACCAAATATATTTTCACTCGGTCCATTAACTAATTGGAAAGCAGTCTACACTCCCTCTACTAACGAGAAAACAGTCCACCGCACACGTCGATCTTAAACATTAACAGTTTACGCTCCAAGTTTCTCGGAATGAAACATATATTATTTATGAAAATTTTGCTGTACGAAAATATATTTTTTAGCACAAGAATTACTAATTAGTACAACATTCTTCTAACAGAGAAATATAAATTTTATAATTTTACAAAGAACAAGAGAAAGAATTATTATATTTATATATATTTTGTTGCTCAGATAATCCCAGCTATTTTATATCGAATAAAATACTTTGCTACTTCAATTTTAATCTACTGTGATATTTAACGAATTTTAATCAAAAGAATTCTTTTCTACCAGTAAAATTATACTTTATATATGTATATATTATTTGACAGAAGAATTACTGAATGACAACATATTCTTCTAACAGAGAAATATAAATTCTGTAATTTTAAAAGTAGCAAGAAAGAGAATTATTATATTTATATATATTTTGTTGCTCAGATAATCCCAGCTATTTTATATCGAATAAAATACTTCGCCACTTCAATTTTAATCAACTGTGATATTTAATGGATTTAAAAAAAAAAAGAATTCTTTTCTACCAGTAAAATTATACTTTATATATATTATTCTTCTAACAGAGAAATATAAATTTTGTAATTTTATAAAGAACAAGAGAGAGAATTATTATATTTATATGTATTTTATTGCTTAGACAATCCCAGCTTTCTTCTATCGAATAAAATACTTCGCTACTTCAATTTTAATGAACTGTGATATTTAACGAATTTTAACAAAAAGAATTTTTTCCAGCAGTAAAATTATACTTTTGCAAACTGCGTAGCATTATTTTTAGATACTTAATTTATGTTTCAGGATGAATCCTTTAGATTGAAAGTATTTGTTGAGTGTATTTCGAGGCATCTGGGTGCACTCGAGTCCTCGGAACTCGCTAATAGTAGTTCGTGCTTCTCCTTTTCACAGGATTTCCCAAGCAAGGGCTGGCTAATCCGATTCTCCGACGTAATTGGCGCGTCGCACACAGTTGATTACAGATTCTGGAAATACAATGGCATGGCCAGCACCGGGCTCCAGCAAGTCGCCGAGCTCGGATCGACCAGGAAATTGGAATCCGAATTGAAAGACCAAGTGAGTGCCGATGCTACACAACCAACTCGTTCGAACCCTTCATTTCGTTCTATTAACACTCTCCAACGAATATTCCCTCCCACTTTCAGTCATTCTAATTTAACACCTCATATGTCCTTTAACATTCTTTTCTCGATCTCAAAATACATTCATAAAACGATTTTAGCGATTTAATTTCGATGCAAAACAATTTAAAACATTGTTCATGGATTTAAATATTGGTTGTAAGAGGGAAATTAATTTTTATGTTTTTTATAATGTTTCATGCTTATGTTATTCGAATGATTTTCGACAAATATTGGAATATAATTGGCATTAATTTATTCCCTTTTTATTTTGTAATAAGCTCCTTTTTGAATTTTATAAATGCCGTTCTTGTTTCGTTTTTTATGAACCTTTTCCCAAGCCTTCGAAAATTCATCAAATTCGTCGAATTGTTCTTCGATAAAAATCGAAAAGTTGTTTAACAGAGAATTGATGTAAAATTAGTTGTTATTGCACGTTCGCAGAGTGAACATATCAGAACAATCATTAAAGCGCGTGGAATCAGCTACCCGAATGTCACAGGGAAGACCTTCGCAGTTTTCCGGGTGGACAAAAAGCATCATCTGATGTCCCTGGTTTCAATGATTGGTAAGCTAATTTCTATCAGTTATTAATTGTGGTATTTCATTCTTAAAATAAGTATACTTCGTCTGCAGAAACCGTAATAACATACAAGTAATCCCAATTCGTGCAAATATCAACAATAATGAAATACAATAACGATTTTTTGCTATTTTCGATACAAATTCGGCCTTTTTTTCATGGATTCTTCGTTTACTATCTGCTCTGATACACAAACAATCGATTCACGAAGAAAAAAGCCGGGTTCGGGGACCTTTGAAAAATTGGGTATTTCCGATGGCCAAAAATATGGGGAAAAAAAAATGTTGAGCTGGGGCTCTGAAATTTATATCACATCTTCCTTGATGCAAGGAGAGACTCCCCACCAAATTTCAGCCCCGGAAAATGTCGGGAAGTCCACAAAATATGGGAAAAACCAGCGAAAATTCCGAAAAAATCGAACTTTAAAGGCAGTTTTTTTAGTGTTTTCGATAGAAATCCGAACTTTTTTCGACGGATTTCTTGTTTTCTATCCGTTTTCATTCATAAACAATCGATTCCCGAAGAAAAAACCCGAGTTCGGGGACCTTCGAAAAATCGTGAAAAAATCTGAAGGGGTACCCCTTAAGAAAAATTTGCCGAAAAAAAAATTTTGAGCTAGGGCCCTGGAATTTTTATGGTATCTTCCTTGACGCAAAAAAACATTACCCACCAAGTTTCAGCCCCGGGAAAGGTCGGGAAGTCGACCAAAAAAAATAAAAACCGTCAAAAATGAGCAAAAATGGACTTTTCTGGACGGTTTTTCGACCCGTTCTCGTTGCAAATCCGGACTTTTTTTCATGGATTCTTTGTCCACTATCCACCCTGATACGAAAACAATCAAAAAATCCCAGGTTCGGCCCATTTTGAGAAACTTGAAAAAATTGAGCATTTTCGAAGGTCGAAAATAGGTGAAAACCTAAACTTTGAGCTAGGGCTCTGGAATTTTTATGGTATCTTCCTTGATGCAAGGGCACATTCTCCACCAAATTTCAGCCCCGGGGAAGGTCGGGAAGTCGACCAAAAAAAATAAAAATCGTCAAAAATGAGCAAAAATGGACTTTTCTGGACGGTTTTTCTGGAGAGGGCTAAGATGGCTAGCAGGTAGTGAGGGTAGTGAGGGTAGTGAGTAACCCTCAATTCCCCAGGCAGGGTCCACCTCGTAGTGGAAAGGGAAAGAAGCGCGTGAGGGGTCCCTCAGTTGGCTGGCACTGCTTTAAGGGTAATACGGATTATCGGAGCGCGGCAAGTAGTATAAGTCGATAATTGGTCAGCCGGCGGACGGATTTTTTATTTCCTCCGATATCGCGTCAAATTCGAGGCGGGCAACTATGCTAATTCGCTCTTTTCGTGACGAGACTGTTATTCAACACTGTTGTCTGCCAGATATTATTTATTGTATAATTATTGTTTCCAGAAATTAACTTGCTTCAGCCAAACTCTTTCACAAGTTGCTGTCTGCATGGTATTACTTTCTTATTCCACAAGGAAATTAGTATTTGGTTTAAATAACTTCTTTCGAGAACGTCTAAAATGAATTGTCAAGAACCTCGTTTACAGTTTAAAATAGCAAATTAGTCTTGCACTACTTGGATTTCGTAAATGTATTACGGTCGAAGAAGGCAGCAGGCAGAGAGAGTCCAGGGAAAAGTGGAAAAAGCGAGGAAAGTTTCCTGTTTGCAGAGTTATTCATTAATGTGCCCGTCGCTTTCAGACCCTTCACCGGACTGGATTGTTGGAGTTTCGGGTTTAGAATTGTGCCTTTCAAACTGCTCTTGGGTCGAGCACAAAGAACTCAATCTCTACCCGTATGATGCTGGCACCGACGATGGTATCACGTACCTCGTGAGTAATTCGAGCTCGCATGAGTTAATTATTATTCATCAGCCTCTATCTTCTCTTATAATATTCATAGCCTGATTGATCAATAAGCAACTATTTTAGAGTCACTGCAAACCTGCCAACAAGCATGATATTTCTTTTACACGAAATTAGTACAAAGTTTAACAGGAATTTATATTTTGCTAGTTAGTTTAATCAGTTTAAGAGAGAAAAGACTGTCAGTGTAATAATTTTTTTTCTAACAAAATGTTGAAGATTCAATTAAATGTTCTTCAAAATTTCTAAAGGGTGAATTGCTGTTTTTAACTTGTTTAATTTATTTTGAAGAAGCTGTGTAACATAAAACAAAATTAAATACTTTAAGGGTGTAACACATAGAATGGCATTAGTTTTTTTATCATCCAATTATTAATAATGCTGGCATTGCATAATCGTTTTGTTAGGATGCAAATTAATTTAGAATTAACTTTCCTTGTCCTACATTTGTATAAATTCATTCTATTTTGTGTACTACAAAATTCATTGAAATGAAGAAAAGTTTGTAAGAGTAACGTGGCTCGAAAACACATAATTTTTAATATCCAATTATAATTGTAATATGACAAGTACAAAAATTTGTTTATTTTAAAACGAATCTTTTCATGGAAAATCGTTTCCAATTCAAAGTATTCCAATCCACAGCATTCTACGCGATACACGTTTTTCAAAATCGCATCTCTCAATTTCGCGCTGCATCCCAAAAGAAATATTCCCAAGACCGAACTCGGAAAAGTCTTGGCGTGGAAATCGCTGACAACGCAAGCGGAAGTTGCTCTCCGCGCTTGCAGAGGGAAGCGAGGATTCACTGACGGCCTCGCATCACACGATTTCGGAAAAAGCATTCGGGAATCGAAAGAAATCAAATAAAAAACCACTGCGAATACCACTCGGCACGAATGCTTCGCTGGGAACAATGCCGCGCGAATGTTCCGCTATCGGAGAAAGTAACGCTGGCTGGTAGAAACGCCTGCTATTTATCAATATCGATTTCCCCATCGATAAATTTATTGATTGATCCTCCCAAAATATGTCCGCCGCTTTTTATTACTTTCGTTGCAACACCGTTATTTATGTAAATGATTTTATTAGAGTTGTTTCGACCATGAATTATATTTCTTAGACTCGGGAAAATTGTTCTCGAACAGATAATTAGAATTTTGAAAAGTACAATAAATGTAGAACTGTTTTATGGAAACAGCTGTCTTTAGAAAAAAATTACAAATTCACATATCTTACGAATCGTGCATAAATTTGTCATTCACTCTTTGTTTATTTATTTAATACTTCAAAATTCAATTCCTGTTAAACTTCGACCTGGAAAAACTAGCTTTCTTTGTGCATTTACCAACTTTAAACCGAATAATGCAGGACTGGCAGGAACTTAGGAACTTATTTCAATGTAAACACTCAAAGTTTCTCTCTTGCTCTGTTAAAATCGCTGACCCGAAGTCACCGGATACGCCCTCGGACCCGCAGCAGCCAATCACCCGCATCACCTCGACATATCCAAATGACTCGAGATCACCGTTCTACGATCCCTCTGGCTTGGACATGAAACCGCTTGCCAGGCTCTCTTTGAATCGGCAGAGACTCTACGAGAAAACCTGCCAAAACACCACCGGCGAAACCGTCGATCCAGGTTTCTCAGCACACTTCGACAATCACAGAAATAGCAAGTATTCTTTTGTTGCACCCCTTTTTTCATTTTCCAGCGCAATGTGGAGAGATTTGCATAAATTTGCATAGAATTTGAATATAAATTTCTATAAAATATGAATATTTGAATAATATTAAATATATATTTATTATTGTTTGTTGTGTCTGAGATAACAGTCATACAAAAATTATTAAGAAGATTCAAGTACAACGAAATTGTATTTGTACAATATTATATTCATTCTTGTTATACAAATATATTTGATAATTCGGTATATTTGAAACAATCATATACAACGAAATCTTATTTATACAACATTTCATTCATTCTCTCATATAAATCATATAACAAATAGAAATATATTTTAATATGAAATATATATAAAATGAATATAATCGTACAAATAATATTGCATTGTACATGAATTTTCTTAATCATTTTCGTATGTTTGTTATCCCAGACGTAGCAACGAATATTAATTGTACATTGTCGTTGGAGCTCGCCGAGTGTAAACAATCGGCCAATCAATATCTGCTAGAGCTTTAATTTCTATAAAATATGAGTATATGTGAATATAAATCACATATTTGAATAATATTAAATATATATTTATTATTGTTTGTTGTGTCTGAGATAACAGTCATACAAAAATTATTAAGAAGATTCAAGTACAACGAAATTTTATTTGTACAATATTATATTCATTCTTGTTACATAAATATATTTGAAACAATCATATACAACGAAATCTTATTTATACAACATTTCATTCATTCTCTTATATAAATCATATAAAAAAATAGAAATATATTTTAATATGAAATATATATAAAATGAATATAATCGTACAAATAAGATTGCATTGTACATGAATTTTCTTAATCATTTTTGTATGTCTGTTATCCTTCACGTAGCAACAAATATTAATTGTACATTGTCGTTGGAGCTCGCCAAGCGTAAACAATCGGGCAATCAATATCTGCTAGAGCTTTGCCATATTTTAATGACAACTGCCAGCAGGAAACAAAATTTACTGGCTTTTCGGTGCGCGGTGCGCGTTCGAAAAATCATCGGCGTTTGAATAATGAATGGGTTCGGCGCATTCTATTAAACGGCAATCAACCACACACGATAAAGTTTGAAGTAAACAAATCTCGCCACGTATTCGGCACGAATTGCTTTGATGCATTTTATTGGATGGAGGATCTTTGTTTGGCTGCGATGAGCAGCCAAACAAAGATCGGCGAATATAGCGTACAATCGAAAGCGAAGTCTTTTTGTGGATTTTAATATTTCTCCACGCTGCGCTGCCATGCTTGATTATGTATAAAGTTGTTTAAGTTGTTCGATAGGAGGACAATGTTCAGGTAATTACTTGTTGTCACCTTTGTCTCTTTTTATTTCGCATTTATTTTATTTTATTGGCATATTCAATAGGATTCTTTTATTTCCTGCATGTTTCAATGTTTGCAGAAGACAATGAGCTTCGGTAGAACGTTCTGTTTCATATCGATAGAAATATTCACGCTATTCAATATTGCAATCATGTAGTTCCTTGCATTTGCTCAATGTCTACACGAGTTCTTTTTGTAATCGACAAACCCATTCTAATTTATTGTTGGAGCAATTTATTTTTTAAACCTCCTGCTAGTCATTTTCCATTTGTCTTGTGCACTTAATTTTTTTAGATACTGCTAAAATTAGAATCGTACTTTTACAATCAATATCCTAGTATTAAAGTGTAATTAATACTTTGTCAAATGATGCTCGAAAAATTGCAGAAACACTATGAGAAAGAAATAATTCTTATCCTAAAAGAAAAATATTGGCAAAATTAAATATAAATTATCAATAGTCATCGTAATTTTAAAAGCAATATCCTAGTTTTAAAATTGAAATAACACTTCGCCAATTAATACTGAAACAAAAGCAGAAAAACAATTAGAATAAAATAATTCTGATCTACTTGAATTATCACCCTTTTTCCTAAAGGAGAAATATTACCAAAATTAGATATAAATTATCAATAATCATCGTAATTTTAAAAGCAATATCCTAGTTTTAAAATGTCAATAACACTTTGCCAATTAATACTGAACCAAAAACAGAAAAAATTGCAGAAAAGCCATTACAATGAAATAATTCTGATCTACTTGAATTATCACACTTGTTCCCAAAGGAAAAACACACACAAACGAATAAATGTTTAAAACCTAGTAAACCAGCAAGTTCGTATTGGGTTTAATAATCGAAGGGGGTTCTAATCGGTGAAATGTCATTAGTTAGGAAAAGATTGCTAGTGACAAGTCGCATAATTTCTTATGCATATAGAAGCCTGCCGAGTGACTCCCTGGGGACGCTGGAGTGTATGTTCGGTGACATGCGGTAAAGGCAGTAAGCTGAGGCAGCGGCATTACCGGGACGAAGCTGCGGCCGCCCTGAACAAGTGCAACTCCACGCTAACTGACAGAACTGCATGCTTCGGACCAAGTCCTCACTGGTAACAACGGCAATCTTCTTGATTACATAGGAATCTTGTTAGTGCTCTGGCAAAATGAATTCCAGCGCAAAAGCGACGCGAAACTGGCACAATATTCATTCCATTGCAATGTTTCCATTAGTTTATATTATTTTTGAAGCTAAAGTTATTGCCTGAATGAAGTCTATGAAAAACTATCGCGATTATAAATAATATAACTGGTTATTAATCATTCAATGTGGATTGTATTAGATTTAGGTAACTTAAAAAACTATAGAAATATTTAAAAATGCTTTCTTTAATCTCAAAGCGATTGAAACTATTTTCTACAACAGATATTTTTGTCTCTTCGAATTTGTATAATATTATATACGATATTTTATATCGAATTACTTTATTCTCCTTTTATTTTGTTTTTTATGAGCTTTTTCCCAAGACTTAGCAAATGAAAGAACTCCTGGAAATCTATCGCGATTATAAATAATATAACTAGTTATTCATCCTTCAATGTGGATTGTATTAAATTTAGTTAACTTACAAAAAATATAACATTAAAAAATGCTTTCTTCAATCTCGAAGCGATTGGAACTATTTTCTACAGGATATACTTTTTTATCTTCGAACTTATATAATATTATATAGTTATGCCATCAGCAATTAATGTATGTTATGTTAAATACTGTAATAATAGTCGTCAAAGGACATTTCAATGTTTCCCAGGAATTTATAATTATTCCAATTTTATATCGAATTTATATTATATGAACATTCATATTTTATGTCTTCGACTAATAACTTCCAATGTCTTTTGCAATGTGCAAAGTGTTTCACCAATTTCCTGGCATTCCAGCACAAATAACATTTCTATTTCAATTTTTTGTAGAATAACATTTATATTTTATAGCTTCGACTAATAACTTATAATGTCTTTTGCAATCTCCAAAGTGTTTTCATACATTTCCTGGCATTGCAGCACAAATAACATTTATATTTCAATTTCTATTTCTATTTAACATTTCTATTTCAATTTTTTGTAGAATAACATTTATATTTTATAGCTTCGACTAATAACTTCCAATGTCTTTTGCAATGTACAAAGTGTTTTCATACATTTCCTGGCATTGCAGCACAAATAACATTTATATTTCAATTTCTATTTCTATTTAACATTTCTATTTCAATTTTTTCTAGAATAACATTTATATTTTATAGCTTAGACTAATAACTTCCAATGTCTTTTGCAATGTACAAAGTGCTTTCATACATTTCCTGGCATTGCAGCACAAATAACATTTATATTTAAATTTCTATTTCTATTTAACATTTCTATTTCAATTTTTTGTACAATAACATTTATATTTTATAGCTTCGACTAATAACTTCCAATGTCTTTTGCAATGTACAAAATTTTCATACATTTCCTGGCATTCCAGCACAAATAACGGACACTACGCAGGCATCCTGGAGAGCGAGAAGTGCGAGCTGGAAGAATGGTCCGACTGGAGTGAGTGCACGACGACCTGCGGCGAGGGTCACAAGGCGCGCACCCGCAACTTCCGGCACAAGAAGCACCGGAAGCAGTGCAAGTCAGTGCCGGATGGTCCCGAGCTTCAACAGACGATCGAATGCGACAATAATCCCTGCAGCGACGATGATGCCGAAGAGGTAAGATATCCTTTTACTCGCCAAGGACATCGCGAGGACGAGGACGACGACGAGGACGACGAGGACGAGGAGGAGGAAGACGGCGACGATTACGAGGGCGAGCAAGTGCAAGTGGAAGTAACCGAGGAATGGAAGCAGGTATGGAAAACAAAGAGAAACCAATAAAAAACCGTCAATTTTCGGTGTCAATTGGGAAAAATCAAATCGAAATCACTGTGTTTATCAATAACGATTGATTCGGTCTTCGTAATCACTGTAATATAGAAATTAGAAACTATAGAAACTGACAAAATCAAATTTGCAATATTTTTAATGATATGCATCGAATATCGAATTAAAATTCACAATAGTTTGCCATTTATGCGTATCAACGATATTAATGAATTCAATTATTCGCAAAGACTAACTAAATTTCATTTGTGAACGTCCTCGATCCATGAATACAATATTCGCACTCGTCATTTTGCCTTCGTCGCTCAAGTCAGTACTAACAAGAATCGATCTTCAGAATTAATGACTAATGGCGCAAAATAATCACTCAGCCACAAAAATACCTGCACCATTTCTCGCCGGTTCCATCTGTGCCACCCTCACGTAAGTCGACTAACTTGTTCATACAAGCATCGCCAATTAATCTATGGTATATTATATACTATAATAATATTCATCAAAGGATATTTCAATATTGCCCACGAATCTATAATGATTCGAATTCATTTGCATTGGAAATTTCAAGATAACTAATTAGATATCGCTCACGTAATACGGCTTTTATTATATTATTCGTAATCATTTGAAAGATAACAAATAAACAATAATATCTGAATGCTAGAAAGCAGTGGAAGGAATTGTTTTGAATTTTTTTAGTTGCTTGCCAGTCGAAGAGTGAAACTTGTTCTTTGTTTTAATTAATAACGAAGTTAATATCGACTGTTTACTTACCTTTGAACAGAAGTGTCCTGAACATCGTTTCACACAGTGGTCGATGTGGTCGCCGTGCAGCTCGAGTTGTGGCCCAGGTGTCCATTTAAGGTCGAGGCTAATTAATAAAAATTGGAGTAGTTTGGGAGACGACGATGACGACGTCAGCCTCGAGGAGTGCAAGTTGCAACAGGCTGCTTGTACTGCGAACATTGCGACCTGCGACTTTAGTAAGGAGGAAGCTGAAAGTACGTTTAATCATCGAACGAATTCGTAATGACTCATTCAGAGAGTGTGCAATTATTTACACAGTTTGATCATTAAAACCAAAGAACGTAGCTACATTATATTTTATATTATATTTATATTATATTACAAAAACAATCCAACGAACAATAGCAATTGAAGCAAATCTGCAAAAACGGTATAATGCTTTCTGATGGAAATTACCTGCAGTAAAATGCGAATGGAAATGTAAAATATGGAGGAAAAAGCTTTCGGAAAGCGTCGCATTTAATAGGAGATATTAGGGAATGCTTATCTTTGGTTTTAATTAATCTACCGTCAGAGCTTTCCGAATCCCATAGTGCCAGTTTCAATGTAGCTCCCATCTCTAATACTCGAAACACACACACACAGTCGCGCCGCCCACATTGAATTCCTAATTAAAGAGTTTATCGCCAAGCGGCAGCCTGAATGGGCGACTATTTAAAACCCGATGAATGTTAGAGATCTGCAACGAGCCGATGGATAAAGGAGACTGTAACGGGAACGTTTTGCGCGCATACTTCGACAAGCACGCTGGCCGATGTCGTTTGTTTAGTTACTCCGGTTGCGCCGGGAATCGAAACAATTTCCCGACCGAACAGGACTGCAGCAATGTCTGCTCCAATTTCCAGAGTAAGTGCTCACCGCCGTATTGCGAACCCTTCAACTCTCATCTAACCGAACTAATTCCACCTCTTTATCTTCATCTGGATATGAGTACGCTAAAAAAGCAATAATCCATCGTTTTTAGAACAAATGGACCGTTTATTTTGAAAGTCGTGTAAGTCCATTGTCTGTTGTTTCGAGAAAATTCAAGGTTCGCATATATCTGTCAATGAGAAAATATAGATTAATTATATCAAGTCTGGCAATGTTTCTACTGATTTATGAATGTGTGATTTCATTATATAAATTTGTCTTAGGCGAATTTGCAAATGGATATTTTGCAAATGGACTTATATCACTTTCAAAATTAGTCAAAAGTAAAAATCGTTTAATTTCTATTCTGAGAAATCAAATGCCACTTAAATATATATTTCATATTAATCCAATTTTGTTTACAAATAATAACACGATATGAAATAGAAGTAGTATTTTTAATTTTAAACGTTAATAATATTGTTAAAATTAACATAAGATATTGGTAGGATTTACTTATGCTCTTCATGTGGCAGTGTTTTGAAATATTGGTGATGTACAGGAGGTATAAACGGTAATAACTGCTTGATATCCTTCGATTTTTCGTAATTAATAGGCCTGGCATCGTGAAATAAAGGCGCCAGGGCAATTTTTCAAATTTTAGACCACTCACTCTGCCACCTGTCTATGGAAATTGAACTTACACCACTTTCATAATCAATGCTTACGCAATTTCTTTTACCGACCAATTTTAAATTGGACACAGCATGTGCATTTTTTAAGAAATTACATACTAACTAGTTATAAATAAAAATGTTTATCCTAAATGAAGCATAGCTTACATATCTCATTTTTTTCAAAAATGGACTTACACCACTTTCAAAATAAACGGTCCAAATATTTGTGTGATTGTGATCAGAAAAATTTGATGTACCTGATTGAATTGCGATTTCAGTTAACAATCATTCACTAATCAACTAATTCTTTTATATTCCTCTTTTAATAATATATACAATTGTTCTTTAACATGAAATGCTTGAAATTTCGGAGGCAAAAATTGCAAACTTTCGCAAAAGACACTAACAACTTTTCTGGAGTATAAAAACCCACTCGATTTGGGTAGCGCTCGGCACTATGTGATCGATTGCAGCTTAATTGTGACGTTCTTCTAATGAAAGCGATCCGTGTTGTTTCTGTGTCCCACGCACGCCGATTTAATAAACCAAGGGGAGCCAAGGGCGAACTTGTCGACAATGGCGAAAAACTTTAAAGTCTCCATCAGCAGCGTGCTCAGCTATCACATACCGACCAAGGAACAGCGCAGTACGAAGACTAAACGAGCTCAATACGGTGACGCCAATGACTTCCGCATCGCTACTTCCTGTAGAATTTTCCTTTTTTTGTAGAATTCGCACTTTGTTCTCCCTTGAATTTGTAGCCCTTTTTCTTTCAGCATTTTATTGTATAGTGTCGAGTGCACGTGCGCCAATGATTTCGAAATTCACGCTTATTTAAACATCATTCGTTAATCCTCATTTTATAACAGCCATGTAATTATCGCCGTGAAATGAATTTCGTAAAAGTTGTTGTTAAAGTGAATTATAAAATTGTTCTCTTTGTAGAAAATGTGGAATTCAGGGGCATTCAAGCAGGAAGCCAAATTGTGGAGTCGATGGAAAACAAGGATGCTCCCACTGATTGCATTGTCTCCGAGTGGAGCAAATGGTCCCGGTGTGAGAATTGTCGCGGTTATACGATGAGTACCAGACAGATTCTGGTAATTTGAGCCACTCTTTCTTGTTACTGTTAACACTTTGACGGCCGCACAAGTTTTTCATTTATTATACGTTGCCGCGGGTGGAATTAAAGCATATTTTGTTAACCGTTCAGCGGTCTATTTAAACGCAATTGTTTGTAAAACAGTCATTTGTAACTTTAAATAGGTCTACTTATGTTTCCAATATTTGGAGTAACGAAATACTGTTTCAATCTAAACTAACAAATTACAGAATAAAAGAGCGTAAAAGCCCAGAAATAAATCTGTATGTTTAAAGAAATATAAGAAAATATTTCGTAAAATTTTTACATCTGCATATCACCTCTTGGAATACATAAAAATAAAACATTATTTTTCTTAGAAAGTCACGCATACGTGACAGCGGCCGTCAAAGTGTTAATAAATGAAACAAAGTACTTTACGAATCATTTGTGCAATTAATAAAATCGACAAATTATTGTTCCATTCAGGCACCAGCACGTGGAGGTGGCAAACGTTGCCCTTCCAAGATTCTTCGCAGGCGGAAATGTCACAAAATGCCACCTTGCTGTATGTTACTTTCCAAACCCTAATACTACATTTTGCATTAATAAAAACTTAATTATATCTTTTTATTGTAGCGTTGCAAGGTGATAGTCCAAGCAGAAGACACTATCGTGAACGAGACATGAGATTAGAGCAAAACGAAGGTAAAAACAGATTCTACAATTTATCAATGAAAAAAATAACTCTTTTAAGGCTTTGTGAGGGGAATAATAATTTTGGAAACTTAGTTTCAGTGGACTGTAAAATGACACAGTGGTCATCGTGGTCTCGTTGCTCGGCGACCTGCGGTGAATCGCTGCAACACCGGACAAGAACTGTGAAGATCCAGCCGCGCGGGCCGAACGGGAAGCTTTGCCCGGCACTAGTCGAATTCCGAAAATGCTCAGTGATAGAGTGCCCGTAATCCTCGTAAACATAGAGATTTTTTTACTTCACCATTCTTTACGATACTCATACACAGTGTGTACTGCACAGCTCCGTGGTAACTGATCCCCCTTTGCATTATTTGAGACCGAGGCCGTCGATATCATTGCTCCTTTTTCATTTACTGTTAAGTGATCATCGTATCATTTTTCACATATGCGTACCTTACATATATATGTACAGGGTGAGTCACTTGCCTTTGAATCAGAACTCTCCTAGCCCACTTTTACTAGACACCTATTTAATTATACTATATATTCTCTGTTTAACAATAAACTGTATTAAATTATGTAGTCTGTTGGAGGGAATGTTTTACCAAGTTTTAACACCGACTTCCTTCAAATGGCTAGCAACGCAAGGGGGAAATATTTTATTATATTATATTTACAGTGGAATATTATATATAACTAGCTTCTGTTGGGTGAAATTTCATGTGCAATAAATACATAAAATACAGACAAATGTTGAGAAACATTTGAGTATAATTTAAATGTCTAGGTTATTTATACTGATTTTATGGAACAGAGTGTGCTGGACAGTGGTGATTCAAAGGCAACTGACTCACCCTGTACAGCATCCGAGAAAATAGTTGTCATCTACAAAATGTTTGCTGAATAAACAGTGAAACTTTGTAGCATGTACACTTGCTATAGATGACTGTTTCAAAGTCCACTTTTAGGGGAAGGTCGCACCCTTTCGGAATCCATAAAAAAAGTCTTGCATACCAGATGTACAGGATGATTTACTTCCCTTTCCCAACATTTGTCTGCATTTTACGCATTTATACTTTTACATGTTTCAGTTATGTTAACTTGCACATGAAATTTCACCCTGAACAAGCCAATTATATATAATATTCCACTGTAAATGTAATACAATAAAATCTTTTCTTCTTACATTGCTACCCTTTTAAAGTAAGTCGATGATAAAACTTCGTAAAATGTTTGCTCCGACAAACTACAGAATTTAATACAGTCTATTGTCAACTAGTATAATTAAATAGATGTCTAGTAAAAGTGCAAATAAAAGTGCAAGTGAAAGTGCAAAATAATGCTATTAAATTTCACTTTCTGTCCATCGAGAATTTTACAGATTACAACTATTTTGTCGGATGCTGTACAGGCTGAGTCACTTGCCTTTGAATCAGAACTCTCTTACCGAACTTTTACTAGACATCTAATTAATTATACTATATATTCTCTCTTTCACAATAGACTCTATTAAATTCTGTAGTCTGTTGGAAGGAATATTTGACCAAGTTTTAGCATCGACTTCCTTCGAATGGCTAGCAACGTAAGGAGACAATATTTTATTATATTATATTTACAGGGGAATATTACATATAACTGGCTTCCGCAGACTCAAACATGTTAAAGTATAAATGCATCAAATGCAGACAAGTATTGAGCAACATTTGAGTGTAATTGAAATGTCTAGGTCATTTCTAATGACTTTCTATGGAACAGTGTATGCTCGACAGTGGTGATTCAAAGGCAACTGACTCACCCTGTACAATGAATACAGAACCTTTGACGAACTGTGAATGAACGTGGGATTCTTACATAATAAGTTTTTACTGTAAGCTCGTGCGAAGTAATGATTTATTGTAGCAACACCTACACATTCTCGAGTCGTGAAATAAAACTTTCGATTAATAGCACGGCCCTGCCTGCAATTCCCTTCGAACATCGACTCTCCACAGTTGTTTTCTCTATTCGTTGATAAGATCAATTCTGAGTTGTGCGACAATTCTTTCCCTCGAATGATTCTTTGTAAAGCTCGCGCCTTCTTTTATATTGCGTTTATTCTAGTTGTAATATTCTCAATGTAAATCGACTTTACGCAATAGCGGGTCGGCATTTGTATTTTACAATTGATTTTTAATAAATATTTAACGATTGGATGTAATTCGAGGCTCTGCTTGCTTTGAGCACAACCCAAAAGGAAAGTTTATTGCTGGCAAAAGCAACTCTTGCCTTCACTGTGCTTTATAAAACGAAATGGAAGCCTTATTCAATATCTTATTACTGTATAATGATAAATATACGCGTGATTTCTTGTCAGTTCTGATTGTAAATCCTGCAGACTGTCCTTGTAATTTCCAGATTCTACTGATAACACAAGAAACTAAGTGAAAATTTGCATTTCATTGTGATAGATTGCTAGATTTTGTCTTGCCGAACGATTATTAGTATATAGAAATAGATAATCACAGAAGAAGGCCAAGAAAACTAAGAAACAAGAAACAATGATTTATTTAACAGCAATGATAACTATTAGATATACCTATCTACATAATTCTAGCCAAGTCCTGGTAAAGAAATTGAGTATAACGAATGGCAAAAGATCAATAACATACTGTTCGTCATTAGTTCTCTGGTATGGCTTCACTCCCTTCACTTTCTGGCACATCTTTACTCCGTGGTTTAATGGTGTATATCAGCTTCCTTGGAGATTGAACCTTTCCGCTGATCGTTCCAAACTCTTCGATCTCTTTGCCCAAAATCTCCATTATTTCTTTCTGCAATACAAAACACATGAATTAATAATAATTCATAAATCTAATAACTGTAAGTGAATGTGCTTCTTACTTCTGACGTGTTGCTTTCTTTGTGCTGTTTCTCCGCGTAGAATAGAGAAACGCAAACGACATTATTATTTTGCAGCATCTTGACAATCTTCTTACACTTTACCAGCAAGTCCCGCACAGTGGTAGTAGTGCTCATCTCGATTGTTTTGCTTTTCTTGGTCGACTTGTGCTTGGCGTCTTCGTGAGCCTTGCAATTCTTGCTCGATTCCAACTGAACCAATCTGTACACGACTCTAGAATCGTGATCATCGCAAACGTCCACTAATTCGCAACTACGCTTTTCCGCGATTCTCTTGGCACGCGCTAACGACGTCAATATACTCGCACCGTCAGGAAAGACGAGCGTAATGTTGTTCTTCGCAGATTGATCTTTCGTAGCGAATTTGTTGTCCGATGCCTCGGATTTCTGAGACGACGATTGACATCCTCTAACATTAATTAAGAATCCACTGCTGGTAAACTTACTGGGCCGCACAGCGACGAAATTGCCAGTAGCAGAATATTTCAAACATTGCATAAGCGGACTCGAAAGCCCAACTAACATTCTCACTGCCATTTAAAGTTCTTGTGTTTCGAGACTTATTTGCTTGCTCGATGTGCATCAGCGAATCTTGATCGCTCCTCACTTGTAGCGGACTTTCTTTAACACCAATTCCGTCGAACCATGCAGCATCATCTAAATGTTTACTAAAATTCATACGATCCAAAGCAGCAACATCCACGTGCACCGCGTTGACTAAACTATAGTGCGCTAATTGAAGTATAGCAAGATTATAGAAGTATGGCCGAGACAGCTGTGTTGTCTTCGCATCCGGCAACTGTTTTGGAGCATTGCTTGAGATTTGTATAAAAAGTACAGCTCGCACTCGCCACGCAATATTCTTGTTTGTTAACTAATGTAAGCGTATAAGTCTTCTTACACTAAACTAAGAGTTCTCGCGTGGAAGCTGCTAGTTTAAAGAATGGTAAGAGAACACACTGCGATTTGTAGGTTCGCTCAGTCCGGGTAAACAATAACAATCGACGCGTTCTTTTAGTATTCCTTGATGCATAAAACGCAAAATGCACACGAGAACAGCATTTGGTCCTGCACTTGGGGTTGTCTTAAGAAGAAAAAGGAATCGCACCAGAATAACGAAGATTCTCGGTACTTTACAACTTATTTATACTAGAATTGTTCATGTAAATAATTTGGTATTAGAGTTTGTAATGTTCATCACACTTTTCAGTGATTCCATGCGCTCCAACGATGAAGAAAACATCGAATACATAGTGACTGGTTCTTTGGACGACACAGTGAAAGTTTGGGAGCAAAAGGACGATAGCTTGCAGTTAATGCATGTGCTGACTGGTCACTCGCTCGGAGTGGTATCAGTCGCTGTAAGTTCCGATGGTTCAAGTAAGCATAAGTAACACAGTTGGTTCAAGACTCAATTTTACCATCCTCGGCGAGGGAGTTCCCTTTGATCGGAGCGTTCTATCATCGCTGTATTTGTTATTGCACTTCAAAATACTTGGATTTTTAGAATGCGCGTCGAGTTCGCTCGATTCCAGTTTGAAATTGTGGGACGTTGAGTCAGGAGAAAAGATATCCAGCATCGAAGTAGGTCCCGTTGATATCTGGACGGTAGTCTTTTCTCCGGATGATAAGTTTATTGTATCTGGCAGCCACGCTGGAAAGATTCACATGTATGGGACTGAGAGTGGGAAGCAAGAACAATCTTTGGACACGAGAGGAGGGAAATTCACTTTAAGTGTTGCATATGTTAGTGTTAACAATTATAGAGATTCAACTGAATTATCTTAATTATATTTTGAAGCTGAATTCATTGACTTTTCCAGAGTCCGGATGGCAAATACATTGCCAGTGGTGCCATAGATGGAATTATAAATATATTTGACGTCACCTACGGAAAAGTATTGCGGACACTGGAAGGTATTGAATTGTTCTATTATACATCTCACGCGTGAAAAAGAATCTCGCAAATAGAATGAATATTTCAGGTCATGCGATGCCTATAAGATCGCTGTGTTTCTCACCGGATTCCCAGTTGCTTCTCACAGCATCCGACGATGGACACATGAAGCTATATGATGTGTGAGTAAAGGTGTAGAATTTTAACTGAATCATAAGAAAACATTCCTCATAGTTTTATGTTATAGCGTATTTATTGTGTCTACGCAGGAAAGATGCGAACTTAGCAGGAACTATGTCAGGCCATGCGTCTTGGGTGCTCGGCGTAGCGTTTGCACCTGATGGGCAGAACTTTGCATCGAGTAGTTCTGACCACACAGTGAAAATTTGGGAGCTCGCGCAGAGGCAATGTGTACATACATTTACTGACCACAATGACCAAGTATGTTTGCACATCTCGTTACATAATACAATAATATGGACATATATACTATATTAAGACTTTGTTTAGGTCTGGGCGGTGAAGTACCATCCACAAAAGAATAATCTTCTTACATCTGTCTCCGAAGACAAATCAATTAATTTGTATTCATGTCCTATTTACGATAAGTAACTTTATAACAGACATACGGATAAACATTGTTTATATTGTATTCCAGTGTTTTTATTGTGCGAGTTGACGCTAATCTTACACCTCTCATGCGTGTGCGTGTGCGTGTGTCCGCCTTCCGTGAAATAATCAACGAGTTAATTATTAGTAGCTATAAATTTTATTGTACTGCAATTATCAACATACAAATCAGTAAAGACGTTCGCCAAATCTAAAGTACACTGCAACGAAAAGTTAGATGCTTATGTTCTAAGAAGACAGAAAGTACGATGAAGAAACTGCTAATAAAAGTCTTGTATGTGGACCAATCTCGTATTAAGGAAGAACCAAAATAAACGCCCTGCTTTAATTCCGAGTTCAATTCAGTTAAGTTTAGTTAACTCCAACTGGAACAGGGCAGAAAACATTTGCAAATAATTTCGCAATGTTAATAGAGATAGTAAAATTCATTCTATACCCACGCCGAAAATTGTCCTTCTCGAGAGATATGCAATCTATCCAATAGATTTGATGCTCGTTGGCAGAAGGAAACATGACGCCGTATAGAAATAAATCAAATATGATTGCATCGGCGTGCCAAGGCACGCGCAACCGGCAGCAGACAAAAAACAATCCGATTCGGTACACCAGAATTCATTAGTATTCCGGCCTACGAATGCATAATTGATCCATACACAGCTTTAATCATACCTATGTTTATTTTAAACAGGAGCAACAGTTCGAATTAGCAGACGTTCCTTAGATGCGAGTGGATTTGTGTAATAGATATTACATACATGACCAAAATAGAAGCTATGTTGCCTGTAGTGTTTTTTGTTTTTCCCCCGAATAGACTAGAAATTAAGATGACGTTTACAAAACTTTTTTCTCCCAGTTTTCACGTAATTGCCGGCTCAAAATTACTTAGACCGCTACGTCGTTATAAACGGTATTACCACTTTATCATAACTTTCTGTTGAATCGACGTCAGTCGAATTACGTCCGAATCTTCATAGTGTTACTATCAGTCTTTAAAAAGTAATCAGGATCTTGTATCCGCCAAAAGGACTGCGAATACAAGTCGGCTGCAATGGAAACGAAATGCAGATCTTGTTCTATCGTTAATTTGTCTAGTACGACGATGTACAGCGATATATATCGTTTTGCATTATGCGCCATACACTTTTAATACGTATTACTAGACTTTCTACATCCTTCATCCACGTCCAATATATACAAAGTTGAATAAATAATCGAGCATAAGTATCGCTACGTACTACAGATTTTAAACTTACTCGCATTCATGGAATTTTTAGTATAATGTATATACACCACGTGAAGTGAATAGGAATGATTTGTAGGATCTTCATTAAACATTTCACAGTTTTCTGAGGTATACCCCTAAAACATAGTCGCATCGCGTGTGCCAGTGGAACGACCTCTGAGTCGGTCCAGCGCTTCGTAACCAAAGGTAAATCACGAGAGAGCTACAATTCATAAAGGATGATTGGCGATTTGCAATACAACTCAAACTAAGAAAGAAACGAATCCGCTTAAGGCTCTCTCAGGGTATAGTACTCGTCGCATGCACCACGCGACACGTGCACGCGTGCAAACGAAAAGCTAATGTACAATGACTAGGCTGAAAATAGAAAGGCAACATTAAGAAATCGTAATATCTCCGAGTTGCAACGACCACCCCTATACCGTTGTTACGCGCGCGGAAGCTGTGGCAATCTCCGCATGGTATTCCGCCACCCCGAACTTCCCATCGGAATCAGCTGATCCGATTTTGCTCCCTTGCGAGGCAATGTCTTGTTTCGGGCTGTAGTTGAACGGTGGCACAATAGCGGAAGCGGGTGTACGTAGACCACTATTACTAACGTACGTCTCCGCAGTCGCTGGATCTACTCTGATAAAAGAGCCAAGACGCGATATTCGTTTGGTGGGGTCGGTTTCCGTGCCAGCTGATGATTCACTACTCTGTTGCCGGCGCATAACAACTGTGCCGTCAGCGGAATGAACGGAGGGATCGCTCGACTTGACGGGAATCTTGCAGGGAGCGTCGTTTGCATTTATACCACTCAGATCACAAGAGTTCCTGTACTTCGTTCGGTTGTTTTGCACCCCGACGACCATCTGCCGCGTTGACTTCAATTGGTACATGACGTCACTTTCGTCGCTTTCCTGTGGAACTCCTTCGAAGGTGGAGCTACGGAAAAGCCTGAAAGTTGGTGGCTTGTGGACGCCAGTAGCTGCATCTATTTCACTGCTACCATTTCCTGGTTGTATCCACTGCCTCGTGTCTGGTTTCCCCGAACGCTGCTTCTTACTTTCCTCGACTTTCTTCCAGAGACTAGCAATCTTGCTGGTTGCTTCCTTCGCAAGTTTCCGGGTCTGCATTGTTGTCGACGCGTTCGATATAATGCTGGAGTTACTATTTGACCTTTGCCCGAGAGGACCTATTTTCCGAAAGGTCTTGCTACCCTCGTTCTGACCGTTGTTTTGCGTGAGTGTTGGTACTTTGCTGGTAGCAGGTACTCTTGCAGGTGGTGTACGTTTAGATCCAACTAGCAATGGTAATCCTTTCAGAGATTGTATCTTTTCGGCGCTGTTCGCTTTGATAATCTTCGATTGCACCTGTGGTTTCACAGTTATCTTCGGTTTGGTTGTGGTTGGATGTATTTTGGAAGTAGCGCCACGAATTGGTTTGGCAATTTTGGTTTTTATTAGTGAACCAGTAGAAACGACTGGTGCGTTCTCCACCTCAGGCTCGTCTTTGGTAAAAGTGCCTTGTCTTTCAAGTGGTTTTATTGGTACTTCCACTGGTTTCTCCACTGGCTTCTCTGGTTGGTAGTTTGTTGAGTATGTTGGCGGTGTGCTATGACGCTTCTTAGATTTCGTGAACGTCAGAGACGAACCTTTCTGTGGAACAGATGCACGTTTTGCGGCGGTGGACAGATTTCGCGCTCGTTTTTCAATGTCTGTTGTAGCAGGATTCATCTTGGGACTGGAATTCATTCTTACAGGTTCCTTAGGCGTAGAAGGGTTGTTGTTATTCTGCCTTAAAGTGGTAGCTCTTGTTGCTCTAACAATAGGTGAAGTATTGCTGCGGCCAATTGGTATGCCACTGCCAGGATTAATTTGCTTCAAGGGAGACGATTGTGGTGTTGGTTTCCGCGTGATTGGATTCGAATATAATGGTTTTCGCCTTCCACGAATAGCTTTTGGGCTCTCTGGGTCAGACTTGTCAGTCGCATTCGAATCTGTACTGACATCTCTTGCTACGCCTGGTTTAATAATTCGTGGTCGTTTTGCTTCCTGAGGTTGCTCCACTGCATTATTAGAGTCGTCGTCACTGTCGCTCGCTGCACGGTCAATATACCTCGTTTCATCCTGGTGTCTTCCATCCTCACCTTGCAGGACATTACGTTGATCCTCATAATTTTGATTAACGTTTTGCATTTCATTTGGTTGCTTCGTGCAAACATCCATTAACTTTTTAGCAACACCATTAACAAATTGCATTCGCAAGTCACGTTCTGATTCAGACTCATTCGACTTTAAAGTGAAACTTTGTCCTATTGCGTAGCTTTTCTCATTTAAAGTATTCAAAGGTGTGGCATAGTTTTGTTCTGTTTCTGATTCACCAAATGCAGCGCTTTCATCTTCCCTTTCCCCCTGTATGGTGTTCGTTTCGGCATTATAATCGCTGTCCTTAACAACAATTTCTGATTCATTCAATGTGCGAGTTCGATATCTTTCTCGATTTTCCTTTTGATCTGTGCGCTTTTTCCGTAATGTTTTGCTAACTGGTAGCTTTGTAAGAGTGGGTATCGCGGACTTAACACCCGGTGTGTCCGTTTTTTCATTTGGTTGCTGCTGGCAAATGTTATTCACATTTGATTGATTTGGTTGGTTCATTAGAGTATTGGGTAACGGAGTATCTAATACTTGAGTTTGGAAACGAGCCCGGTCTTCCTGTCTGCGCTGCTTTGGTGTCAGCTTTGAGAATGGCGAGCATTTTCCACGAGGAACTTTGCTGTCTTCCGGTTTAATCCCTTCGTGCTTTCGTCGTTCTTCTTCCTTCTTCACAAACTCCGCGGCTATTGTGTAGGTTTTGTATCTCTCTTTCGCCAGATTTCTCTTCTGCTTCGGCGTAAGATTCTTGTGCAATCGTTTCTTAGGCGTTGATTCCGCAGAACTGCTTACGCAGTATTCCGAGGAAAGTGGCGTAGCTGCCTCGTCGGTGTCGTTTTCCGTTTCATCGATGGTATCAATTGCAGCAGGATGCGGTGCTTCTTCCGTTTTTAATTCGACATCAATGCACAGCGTATCACTGCATAGGGTTTCAGTTGCAGGCTCCATTGTCGACTCGTCCATTTCGTAGACTTCGTTAAACAACGAAGGTGGATTAATATTTTCCAAACATTCGCTCAAGCTGTTATTTGCTGATCCTTGCATAGCTTCTGCGTAGCGCATACACGTGATGGACAAAACATTTGCAACTGGTTTCAGTAAATCAAAAACCGTATCGCTTCCCGTTAAGCTTTGTGGATCCTGTTCTTTTGGATCGACGATCTCTGACATAATACTAGCAACACTGACCATACTGTTTTCCATATCACCGACATCTGGAAGATCATCCATCATCGAAGGAGGTTTAACATTTTCCAAATGCGAGCCAGTACATTCGTTCAATAAATTTTCCAAGCTCCCATTGTGACTGTGTCCTTGACTAAGTGCTCTTTTTGCGACAACGCCAACAGGAAGTGATTTCTTGCGAGCAGGTCGTACTAAATCCGTTGTCGCTGCGCCTTTAACTTGCAATGGTGGCAAGGATGTAGAATTGCATCTGTCCCTGTTGACGGAACTTTCACTCATATCACCTGGTCCTGCATAACTTGCAGTTAAAGATAACAAACTGCCCATTGATGACGGTGGCTTGATTGCGTCCAGATCGATAGAAGTGATGCTACTTGCTTCCATTTCATTGTGCTTACTTAACTCGGCATCGACCGCTTCGGCTAACTTAAAAGCTTCGCGCTGTATAATTTTCGAGTTCGTCATATGTGCGTCGTGACTTCCGATTTCGGTGGATTCTGTAAGAGTGATAGGTTCTTCAGGCGCGTCGCTCTTGAAGGACGCAATGAGAGGAGCGCTGATGCTGATACTGGGGAATGAAACTTCGTTCGGTGAGTCCTCATTCCACGTGTCGCTTAATATGCTCTGCTTCATCGCATGGGAATCTCGCTCTCGCATTGCCTCTGTTTGTTGAACCAAAGTTGCTGTTAGTCGATCGAGAGAAGCGATCATTGCGTCTGGATCTCTTTGTCGCCGGTATATTTCTTCTTTTGCCTGCCTTGTATCAGAGGCATTGTTCTGCGTTCCTTTCGCAAACACTTGGTCTTCTTGAATGCCATCTACTTCGGAAACGTCCCTGTAACTTTCACCTGTGCTTGCCGGATGATTTACATGCTTCATTGCCGAGTCATTAGATATACTTCGATCTTCGAAAAGGTTACCATTCACGGAGGAGTTCTCGCTGCTTTTTGTTCTACCTGGTTGTATACACAATTCTAAGAGCGCGTGCTCTGATCGTTCAACCGAATCGATCGACTCACTGCTTTCTGACTGCGCCACCTTTGTGTACGAAGGCTGTTCTTCCAATGGGCTTCTATTAATTTCATCCTCTGTGAAATTGCAGGCTTGATCATTACTCCATTTTACGGTTATTTCTTCTGTCAGCATTTTATCTTCTTCCATCAATTCCTGTTGAGGCAAGCTTGACGCTGCTTCGTTTGACTGCGTTTCCATGCTTGAGAGATATTCTTCTTGTTGGGATTCTGCATTGAAAACAACTGTCTCCTGTAATTCACCGACTGGGCTGCTGCGAAGGTTTGAAAGTGTTGTGAAAGTTTCAAGCACTTCTTCCGTTTTCTTCTGTACGTCTTCCGGTTTTGGTTCGGTTTGCTTTTGATAATCTTCGTGTTGTTCTTCCTCAGGCGCCTGAAATAAGAATAATCCTCTTATCATGAATTTGTTTACTATACAAATTCAAACCAACTTGTAAATTTCTCCTTCAAATTGTTAATGCGAGTAATTATTACTGGACTGTTAAATCTTTATATAATTCAATTAAAAAAAGAATCATGAGATTAGAATGTTTTTAAGTAAATTTGTCTTTCATTTCGCAATATTAGCATAATCTGTGCGTTAATTAGGTCTTGCTGCAAAGCGGCGAAGGATCTTTACAGTGTACGCAGTTACTGTCAATATTATTTACCAGAGTATCGACAGCCATGTTGGAATCCATTTGATCCAATGCGATGCTTGTTTGATATCGTGCAAGGTTGCTGTCTGTACGAGGAAGCTTTTCAAAACTGTTTCCAATGAAGGAATGCCTGTGTCTGTAAAAATGAACATGGTTCATCTATTACGAATGCAATGCTTTTGATTTATTAGTAATCGCAATTTAATAATATGACGAATCTCTTACCTATTATTTTGCATTCCTATATTTATGCAAGCTGTTAATAAGTCTTCGTCGTCCTCATCACCATCGCTAACTTGATCTATGCAATTGGAAAATGCGAATCTTGTATTTGTTAAATCGTACATATATTTAATAAAATATGATCGAGATGTCTTACATCCTGAATCACTGGAAGCCTTCAGCGCAATACTTGAATTAGCTGACAAATGTTTACTAAGTTCGGTGGTGATTTCAACTTTGGTGCTTTGTTCACGAACATCTAGAATAAAATTTATTCTTGATATTTAAGTTGCCTAAATGTAATTTAATAGGATACCAAAGAAACTGAGACTAATAAACAATTATATAAAAATATTGTTTCATTTTACCTAAATTTGCACCTGAGGCGTTCAAAGTTGCATTTCCACTGTCAGTGTAGCGAAGAACGTTGGATCCGGCTTGGATTGGAGTATTCCTTAAACTGTTTACGAAAAAACTAGAGTTAATGCCAGAATGCTTAAAGAAAATCTTGTAACTATTAAAATATCTTTAAATATTTATGTAACTTCGTAATATATTTACCTTAATGAACTTCTGTTGTGCAGATGAGTTTCCCCGCCATGATTGGCGTCCTCAAATTCCGTCGAAGCTTCTGTAAAGTCGTTTGATTTATCCGTGTCAGATCCCTCGTAACCATTGAGTTCCTTAATCCCCAACTCAGCGCAGCCCAGTAACTTCTTATTAGAATTCCTTAATCGACTTTCCTCCTGCAAGTCTGACGCCGAGGGAGCTCTCGAGGAATTCAGTGAGGTTTCATGTGGTGTTCCTTCGGTGCAGTAAGTCTTAATGGTATCCTCGTGAATGAGTTCCTGTTCGCTGGTTCCGAAGTACGCGGAATGCTTATTTTCGTCGTCCTCTGATGTCTGCTCGCCGTACCGCAAGCTGTAATCGGTGGGTTGGTCCAGATCGGTCTCAGCGTAGTCGCTGAACAGCGTATCATCGGGATTACTACCAGTCGGTGAAATGACTTTCTGTATCGTGTTCAGTGGATCATGTTGCAGAACCGATTTTTCACTGTATGCGCTGCCGAAGTTCACTGTCTCCTTCATAGTTGGACAAGTTCCATAGTTGAACGTCCCCGAGATGTTTAATGATTGCTTGACATCGCGCTGATACTCTTGCGTCGCGCAAACGGTTGGCTCCGCTTCGTCTGACACGCTAGACTGGCTGGCAGTCTTCGACACGGAGGACAAATTATCCTCGACGGAGGAGTGCAACAACATTTGCGAGCAGGTGGATTCCTGATCGGGAGCGGAGGACCAAGATATTGTAGAATTTGTGCATCTGACGTCGCTCAGCTCGTACGCGTCCGACGGTTTCAAACGATCTGGAATGGCATTCTTGTAACGCAGAGTGTACTTCTTCTCGGAGGATGTTCCTTTTCCATGCGTCGAGGATTCGCTGGACATTCCATTGTCGAAACCAACAGCGGAATGCAGCGACGACGATTGCTGCTTCATTTGAATGTCCGTTGGTGACATGCCGTTTAAAACATGTCGATTTACTCTCTCAAACATGGTATCTGAGTGCGTGCTGGTTACAGAGCGCATTGAATCCCTGCTCTCGCTCCTCGCCACTCCATTGCATTTCGGGGTGGAAGTGCTGGGTTGATTGTGAAGAGGATAAGAGCGCAGAGTACGAGGATTCAAACCCAGGAAACTGTGATCCATCTTGAACGAGAACTTATCCTCCTTATTTGTCGGCGACGTGCTTGGTTCAATATTGTCGCAGGTTTCAGATAGATTCTGATCAATCTCTTGCTCAAGGGCGCGTTGTCTTCGAGCAACTAACGTCGGCAATGTCGGCAAGCCAAGGCCTCGAGCTGTAGAATCCAGGTGAACAAGATTACTGCTGCCTGGCCTAGCGCTTAATAAGTTCTTCAAAGCGGCGCTCGAGCCCATAGAAATCATCTTATGTTTCGAGTGTACAAGGCTGCGTAACATCGGCACAGCACCCAGATCCCATAGTAAACGTTGGTCCTGTGGACAGCGTGCTGACAAGTTCCACAAAGCTCCACAAGCGTTACTAACAACAGTCAAGCTCGGTGATCTCAACTGTTGCAGCAATACTTGTAGACAACCCCTTTCTCGAACGATAGATCTGTAATCTTCCCTTACAGCAATGTGGCTCGACACGTTTCTTAAAATTCCGCCAGCATTTTCAACGATTGCCAAAGTCTTTGACGGTGCTTTGTAGCTCAACATATCCACGAGGAATGCTAGAGCACCCTCGACAGCGCAAATGTCGACCTTGTTTGTACTGCAATGTGCCGATAGGTTCCACAAGGCCGAAAGTATCGATTTGAGAGTCGACTCCTTCCTTCCTTCCATAGCGGCTTTCATCAAGCCCGTGACAGCTCCCACTTCTCTTAACGTCTGTTTGCTTGCTGTATCCGCACGCCAAGAGAGATTCCTTAGTACGCTTGCTGTCACCTGTCTAAGGTCATCACTAGGACTGCGTAATTGGGAGACCAGAGCCTTCATGAACTCTCTGAACGAGCAAAGGAGCGCTTTATTGTTTCCATCGCCGAATGTTAGATTTGTCAGTGCCATGCCAGCGTATCTTCGAAGGGTAATACAATTGGGATCATCGCACTCGCTGCCATGCGCCATGTGGTCCATTTCAATGAGTTCAGCAACTGCGTGTAAGCCGCCCAGCTGACACATGGCATGTCTGTGCGCCTCGTCGAAGGACAGTTTCATTAGCGCAGCTATTGTCGGCCCAGGGTGCCGCTCGAGATCCTCCGGGACCTGCCCCGTTTCCAAGGATATTCTCAACGCCTGGCAATACTCTCTAAGCTGCTCGAGGAACCGTAAAACCCTGGCCTCTCTTCGACCGGCTCTTTCATCGCTCTTGGCATGAACCACGTTGTGCAGAGCTCTTGATGCTCGTTCTCTCGTCTCCGGATCCTGGCCGGGTGCATGGATTAGTTGCACCAATAATGGCAGACAGCCTGATTGCCTCATTACCAGGCAACTGTCAATAGAGTTACTCATTGCGAGCAGGGTGGCACTCATATCTTCTCGACCTTCGGTGCTGTCGAGCATTCCTAACAAGTTGTAGACTACGTCCATCTTCGCTCCCAGTCTCCGGTCTCCTTGTAATTCAGAGCCACAGCCTAGATTGGCACCCGAGTTCGAGGAAAAACTCATAACACTCGCCACGTCCTGCAGTGAAATGGAAATGTTAACACTAAAAAAGATACAAACTTTCTCTATAGAGTTCAACCAAACATTTGCAACTGAAGTAGACGGGCTCGAAACGTTTCAAGAAGATGAAAAGTTCATAAAATATAAATCAATGTTTAGGATTACTGTTTAAGTTCTTCGATGGATTAACAATACATGATTTTGTCTTCGATAATGTTGAAACATAGTACAATAAAACTCATTAAAAGTGCGTGTACATGTGCAATAAGAATGAAGCTTTATTAGACAGGGAATGATTCAATTGACTTACGTTACGGGCAGCTACCGATGTGCTCTGATGAGAAGAAAAGCCCATTTGCTGATTGGCCCATAAGTCTCTTCTAATCGGCCAAGTACCTCTATAGGCAGAGGGTAACCTGTGACTTTGCAGAGACGAGTCCGATTTCCCCTCTTCCTCACTGCTACCGCCTTCATTGTAATGCTTATTTTTCCTTACGTAAACCTGCAACAAGGAATAACGAAAATTAATCCAATATTTCTATATATCGATCGATCTTATAAACCAAACATAAACCTATTACAAGCAATCTGTAACTGCGAATGACGGAAATTAATCCAATATTTCTATACGTCGATTCTCATAAATTAAATTCATATCTATTTTATTATAAACTCGAGTCAATGAAAAAGAGAAGAATCGAACGCTATTATCCCACATAATTTTGCAATATGTCACACATCTTGACCTTGATCTTTATCAGGAATGCAATCGCTGTAGGAAATTAGTGGAAGCGAGAAAAGCCGATCTTGGTGCAGCGGAAGGTCGAGTTAAAGAGCGAGTACAGCGAGAGAGAGGAGGATGAAGAGATAAGAAAAGAGAACGAAACTGGATGTCTAGGTATGTGTAAATACATGTATATACGTGTGGCGTATAGGCGCGTAAGGCGGCAGAGAAAGATAGAGTGAGCCGCCCGGTAAAATCAATACGTGCTACGTTGGTGGAGGTGTACACGAAGAGAGCCGCGCACGAGGCAATACCTTTCCCAGTGGCTTTCAACCGTATTTTTTGCCAGTCAACATCCCACCGAATATTCTATTGAAATTGTAGAAGCGAGCCTTCAAATATGTCGAACCGCATTCAGAGAATTTTTCTATACAATTCTTACTGTGATTAATGCAGAATAATGTTACATAATTAGAGAATTAGAGAATTTCCACTTACTACGACTAGTTTGCATCGAATGCTTTAATTGAATGCATGCGGCATGGAATGTTCAGTTATAAGTTAACAGGACAACTCAGAAACCTGTTTACGAAAGCAATTACACTGCTACTGATTAAATGTACATTTAATCACACACTCTTCGATAGCCACTCGAGAAATCATGTACTATCTATCACCAGAGATTGAAAAACTATTGACAACGTAGAATGATCAGACAAGTTCAGTCGTAGCTTCGTAGTTGTCAAAAGCGCACAACTTAGCAACCGACTCATCTCGAAACACCTTCAAACTCATCCACAACCCCATGAAACTGCAGACACATAAATTCACCTGTCGCACTGTGAAATCATTTCCGGCACACGCACATCGAATCATATTAAAAGCTAGCTTTCTGACTTATCTAAATGGTGAAGAGGTCTAGAATTTTCAAAATCAATTGGACTCCCGATTGCTCCACGGCATTGCTGCGTTCTCCGGAGACTTTATAGCTACGTGCACAAGACTCACACACCCACCGGCGTCGCGACGAGCAATTGCTCTAGCGAGAGAAAGGGAGTGCGTGGAAGCGAGAGGAGAGGCAATGAAATGGAGAAGAAAGGCAGACTGGGAAATCCGAGCGGATGCAGGTGGCCATCAAGGAACCCAAGGAACACGAGTCAATTAGCGAGAGCAGCAGAGGGAAAGCGCAGAGAAGGAAGCTGAAAGGAAGCCAGGCGTAATTAGAATAAGTCCGTAGGAAGTATTAGTGGGTGGAAGACTTACTTCAGGGCTCGGCGTGGACGATCTGCGCTCGTCCTCCTCTTTGGCTTCCGGCTCCATGGCATTCTCCTTACTGGTTTCAGCGGCGACCCGGTACAGTCGGGGATGGTTGACATTGACGGCCGAGTAAGTCGACGAGGAGGAGGCGCAGGGTGCTGCTGTTTTGAGAGGAGCAGCAGTCTTCTTGAGAGGAGCGCATCTCGCCGAGCTCACCGGCGCCAGAAGGACGCTGCTGAACGCCGCTGCGCCGTCCCCCGTCAACTCCAGCTCGTGCGCCGCGACGCTGCCACCCAGGGCCGTATGTGCCCCGACGCTCTGGGGGTGCCGTTCCTCCAGCCAGTGGCCAACACCTTCCCCTCCAATGCGCCGGGAGCCACGCTTCTCGACCTCGCACGTCCCACGCTCGCCACGCTGCTTCTGACTCGCTCCAGACTCCTGTAATTGTCAAGAAAACAACTCTATCACTGTCAATCCAACTGCCAAGCTACCTCTTAACACTAGTAAACTGCCGGAACTTTAGTCTCCAACGAGAAGTATATACAACAATTTTTACTATGAAATTTCTATGATAATTTATAGTACATTGCATAAAGACAGAGCTATTAGTTCCTAGTTAAGTCTTTAATTAATAAGCAATTAATATTCTTTTAACCATGGAGGGATGCAATTTTGAAGAACGCACAATTGTTAATTACGATACGATAACTCGACTGTCTGGCGACATGGAGTACGAAATTAATATCAGGTTTATGTCACCCTTCCAGCAGGAAGTAAATTATGAATCACCCTGATATCATTTTCCAGAAATGATATGATGTAATTGCCACTCCAGATTTATTACTG
Source organism: Ectemnius continuus (assembly GCA_910591665.1). Taxonomy (NCBI): domain Eukaryota; kingdom Metazoa; phylum Arthropoda; class Insecta; order Hymenoptera; family Crabronidae; genus Ectemnius; species Ectemnius continuus. Next base: position 2,726,076 of record OU342856.1, read on the forward strand.
CAAGGCTGCACGAGATATCTTAATTTATGGCGGTTAATGGTTGTACACCATGCATTTCATTCCGCAGTGATAAAATGTTTAAGCAACCCCTTGCGAAATCAGTATTTGAAATGTGGCTGCAGTGGCAACGAGAGAATAAATTACTTAGATATTCAAGGTCCGTGTTTATCAAGTTCAAGGTGCGCCAAAGTTTTTCGGGCTGGCGTAACGCTGCAACTGCAAGCGAGCACCCGATAATTATGGCAACATGCAATTCGCCTGCGTGCAAAATGTTATTAACCCGATGGATTGCAGAAGAAGGAAAGGTCGCACTTGGAATTTCGATCGCTCAGTACTTCATAGACTTGTTAAAGCTATTGAAAAGAGTCGAATTCGAGGGATTTAAGTAAGGAATTTTAAGTGACTTGGATTCAGACCAATGTTTTGTCATTTCCCAATTCAAGTCACTTGGAATTCATATATTATTTCAAGTTGTTTCCATGTTTCATAAATAGTAGATTTATTAAAGCTGTTAATTATTTGAATTCAAGAATTAATGTTTGTCATTTCCCAATTGAAGTTGAAGAATTCATCTATCATTTCAAGTTGTTTTCAAGCTACAATAGTTAGTTATTAAAATTCTAAATTATTAGAATTCAAGAATTAATATTTGTCATTTCCCAATTGAAGTTGAAGAAATTATATATCATTTCAAGTCATTTTCAAACTACAATAGTTGGTTATTAAAATTCTAAATTATTTGAATTCAACAATTAATATTTGTCATTTCCCAATTGACGTTGAAGAATTCATATATCATTTCAAGTAATTTCCAAGTTACAATAATTAGTTATTAAAATTCTAAATTATTAGAATTCGAGAAAACCTTGACCGATTAGAACTTGCAAAGACAATTCGAGGCGTCTTGAATTCAAGTAATCCGAGGAACGCGAGCGAGGTTGATCCACGTGGAGAACTACTCGACGGCGCAGTTGGAGCTGTGTGTATTATGTCGGCCAGAAATTGGTGCATGTAATCGCTCGTTGAGCCGAGGCGGTGGTCGCATCGGTTTTCACGTCTGCCCGCATGCACAATTGGAGTACCGTTCGAACAGAGAGCGCCACTAAGAAAAGGAAGGAGAGGAGCTTCCACGATCCTATTATTTATTTATACTTTCACTGGCTCGTTTCGCCGCTATTCAGACTGGAAAGGAAGCGGCTCGCAACCGCGAGCTTTGATCTGCCAGAGACTACGAGCGCGTCCGACGCCACAGTAATTGCACCGTCTCCCGAATACCCCGCATAATTCACGCAACACAGCCACGATTCTAGTTGGCCATTTATATCGCTTGTGCCAATTCTCCAAGCAAATTTCTAGGCATCCTCGTCACCAGCGTTTCATTCTTAGAATCCACTCGCACGGTAATTCCAGTTGTTACGTGTGAGAATGTTCGTACAAAATGTATAAGCCACTGTACTTCGTTAGATACCTTGTGCAAGGAACAAATTTATGTGAATTAAGATGATTAAAAGAAATATTTCTAAATTGCAAACATCTTCGACACCAATATTTCTTTTTTAGAATTTATTCGCACGGTAATTCCAATTATTAGATGTGAGAATGTTCATATGAAATTTATAAGCCACTGTATTTCATTAAACAACTTAAGCAAAGGATAGATTTTTATAGATTAAGATAATTAAAATAAATATTTCTAAATTGTAGACATCTTCGACACCAATATTTCATTCTTAGAATTTATTCGCACGGTAATTCCAATTATTAGATGTGTGAATGTTCATATGAAATTTATAAGCCACTGTATTTCATTAAATAACTTAAGCAAAGGATAGATTTTTATAGATTAAAATAATTAAAAGAAATATTTCTAAATTGTAGACATCTTCGACACCAATATTTCATTCTTAGAATTTATTCGCACGGTAATTCCAATTATTAGATGTGAGAATGTTCATATGAAATTTATAAGCCACTGTATTTCATTAAACAACTTAAGCAAAGGATAGATTTTTATAGATTAAAATAATTAAAATAAATATTTCGAAATTGTAAACATCTTCGACACCAATATTTCTTTTTTAGAATCCTGTCGCACGGTAATTCCAATTATTACATGTGAGAATGTTCATATGAAATTTATAAGCCACTGTATTTCATTAAACAACTTAAGCAAAGGATAGATTTTTATAAATTAAAATAACTAAAATAAATATTTCTAAATTTGTAGGCATCTTCGTCACTAATATTTCATTCTTAGAGTCCAATCACACAGTAATTCCAATTATTACATGTGAGAACATTCGTATGAAAGCTATAAGTCACTGTACTTCATTAAATAACTTAAGCAAAAGACAAATTTCTATAAATCAAGATAACAAAGATAAACATTTCTAAACTTGCAAAGTTATTGCAGCATAAAGTTGCCTTATTAAAACAAGTAATGATAAATAACCGAGAAGTATCTTACTTTAGCATACCCAATTGGAACAAACATTGTATAATTAATGCAGAAGTTTGCATTGCACAATTACTCAGTTCGAGTTGAAGCAGTAAAGAGGGTATTTCTGTTAGGAAAGCATAAATCGAGGCATTGCTCGGCGAAGTATTTCCTAGAGTTTCGAAACGAGAGCTACCGTTTGTTATAATTATGCTGGCCGCCAAGGGTATTATTGTAGAATTACTGGCGGTGAGTGGCAATTAAAAATTCGACCTCATTTCGCCGGGCTATTTTATTCGCCGGCGTAGTTCATTGCACAGTAACACCCAATTAAATCTTGTTTGAACGCTTTGGGAGCCGGTGTGAGTCATACATAATTCAAGCATGATTCAGAATTCACCCTCGCGGCTCTATCAACGTGAAATTTTTGTATGATTAATTCATTTATTTCTCATTAAAGTTTCAACGATGATTGCCATTGGCTCGTGTGTTTCTTTCACGCTCAGTCAGAATGTTACAGATATTCAGTAATTATTGTTTACTGTTCATTCAAGTTCATTGCAATTAATTCTGGTCTAATAAAATTCAGAATAATTCGCATTCTTTTTTAAATAATCAATAAATCAATTACTGGCTCGTATTAAATCATCGAAGAGATCTTTCAACTCTGAATTGATATCTAATTTTAAAAGGTGAAATCATTCATTGACATCGAGTCAATATCGTTAAACATATTTGCCGATACGTCGAGTGTACTTTCGACGGTAGAAACGTCCTTTGGATCACGCATAGCACCATTAAAATAACTGTCAGCAAATTGACTTGGCGCTACTCCTCTCCATTTACTTCCATTAACTCATGCCTGATTAAGGCAAAAACTAATGAGCTGCTGCCCAGTGGAACTTAATTTGGCTTTCACTTCGCACGACAAAAAGTTGTCCCTTCCTGCGCCAGTCGAACACTCGCTCAGTGCAAATCTACGAGATGAATTTTAAAACTGCAGAATTCTCATTCCAAGCATATTTTAATCAAATGCATTAATGCACTTGATGTACTTCTATATATTTATATTGAATGACCTACTAATATTTTTTTAATATAACTGCATGTTCCCCTGAGACAATTAGAAATTTAATTACGCGATGATAGTTGTGCTTGAACTTCTATGTACAGGGTGAGTCACTTGCCTTTGAATCACCATCAAAAATTGGATATTTTCGATGGCCAAAACTATGAGGAAAAAAACATTTTTAGCTGGGGCTCTGAAATTTATATCTCATCTTCCTTGATGCAAGGGAAGACTCCCCACCAAATTTCAGCCCCGGAAAATGTCGGGAAGTCCCAAAAATATGGGAAAAACCAACGAAAATGCCGAAAAAATCGAACTTTAAAGGCAGTTTTTTTAGTGTTTTCGATAGAAATCCGGACTTTTTTCGACGGATTTCTTGTTTTCTATCCGTTTTCATTCATAAACAATCGATTCCTGAAGAAAAAACCCGGGTTCGGGGACCTTCGAAAAATCGTGAAAAAATCTGAAGGGGTACCCCTTAAGAAAAATTTGCCGAAAAAAAAATTTTGAGCTAGGGCTCTGGAATTTTTATGGTATCTTCCTTGATGCAAAAAAACATTACCCACCAAATTTCAGCCCCGGGAAAGGTCGGGAAGTCCGCCAAAAAAAATAAAAACCGTCAAAAATGAGCAAAAATTGACTTTTCTGGACGGTTTTTCGACCCGTTCTCGTTGCAAATCCGGACTTTTTTTCACGGATTCTTTGTTCTCTATCCACCCTGATACGAAAACAATCAAAAAATCCCGGGTTCGGCCGATTTTGAGAAACTTGAAAAAATCGACCATTTTCGAGGGTCGAAAATAGGTGAAAACCTAAACTTTGAGCTAGGGCTCTGGAATTTTTATAGTATCTTCCTTGATGCAAAAAAACATTACCCACCAAATTTCAATCCCGGGAAAGGTCGGGAAGTTGACCAAAAAAAATAAGGGCTAGGAGAGTTCTGATTCAAAGGCAAGTGAATCACCCTGTACATGCAAAATGTTCAAGAATACATTAAGGTCAGATTGTCCTGATCAATATCACGAACCAATTATAATCTACTGCATAAAGGCAAATTATTATGCCGTATTATTTAGTATAACAATCTTTGCTTTCGGTTCTTTCATTTTGCACCATGCAAAGACGTTAAATATGCATTAATTTTTTAGGTACGTTATTTATCAAAGCGGAATTAGCTTCGTAATGTTTGAATCGGTCAAGTGAAAGAAATCAAGCCACAGCCCGACGAGAAAGAAAAGTCTCGACCGCGACAGGGAATGGAAAACAGAGCGTGTTAATCAGTGACTCGAAGACCTAGCAAGTAATCTTCCGGTTTGCGTTCAAAGGAAAGTTGACTGTAAGATCATTTAATCAGGCAGAAAACTTATTGCAATAACAAATTAATATTTCCAAGGTAAACAAATGATATTCTTGACGATCTCAGATTTAAAATGACTGCTCCCACATTCTGATTTATGCAAATAGGACAAACTCTCATAAATCTTTCACTCCCAAGCATCGTCGACTGTAAATGCGTCAATTAATCACTTCAAGAGTTCTGAAGAACTGCAATTGAAAAGCGTGAACAAGCTGGCGAATTCTCACTAATAATATCAAAGCTTGAGTGTCATTAGGAACGGCAAGCCAGCAACGCCACTAGTATTCGCGACAGCAAAAGTTGAGTATCATCGACTCTCATCTTTGCTTCACATACAAAGCAGAAAAAGTGACTTATCACTCATCAGCACTTAAATGCACCAGAGAATCCACGTAGGTCAAATCTATGCCAAAGCACAGGAAACGCTAAACGACACGTTGGCACGCAATTACGCCGGTATGCGTAACCGGACGATTCAGTAATTTTCCGATGGAAAAGATAATACTGTCAAATATAATATCTTTAATGGATCGTCGTTACAAGGGAAACAAAGGCCGAGGAAAATCATCATGCCGGAAAGAAAGAATCACCTTTCGTTCTATGCAGCGATAGGTATTGCAGGGTGCATCGTATCTCGGTATTCCTGTGTTCCTGCTGGTGCAATAGCTCTCTTCCGCCCTCTCCTCAACACAGATCCTGCGTTCCTTCTCGTGGGCGTCCGCGGCGGCGGCGGCCTCCTTGTTCTCGAGGATGAGTCTGAGACGATTCCTCTCGGTCTTGACGATCTTCTGATTGAGCGAGTGGGAGCCCAACTGCACTCGTGGCAGCGGAATCATGGTAGTGGCGCGGCTCCTCGATTCATTCTCGCTTGACTTGGACGGCGACACGTCCATCCTGACGATGGCACCTTCCTTTAAATGCGCTTCACCCGGCATGTCAGTTTCACGTATCTCTATTTTCCGTAAGGTTCGATCGATTCTCGAGTTCCACCGGCTGTGATTCTCAATGATTGATGAATGAGAGGTGTGCTACGCGACGCGAGTTCCGGTATCCGGACTTCTCGGAGGTCGGCGTGTGCCGTCAGAAAGCCTCTCTTCTCCGGACTTCGTCTCCTCTTCTTCATCCGTGTAGGGGCAGCTTCATTGCGCTCCATCGGGCGTCGAGTACGTCGGGACGCATGCGTTGAAGCAAAGATTTTCAAAATGTCCCTCTGGCATTCCGACCCTCGGCGGCCACTATGCACCCACGAGGATCCTCGAGCGGCTCCCAACCCCGACCCCGCTGCGTCGCTATGTTTTCCCGGTCCTTTCCAAGCCGACCAATTAGTTCCTCGCTTCGCTGACTAGAAGATTACCCGGCCAGATGTATTAATTGCCCTGGCTCGCCTCTTTCAAACTAGGCTATTGAAAAGCCTTCGATCAGAGTCGCCACCCGTAACTTCAATATCGTCTCTCGCTAAATCTCGGCGATTTAAGTCCTGTGAACTATTCGTGAGAGTTGTTATTGAGTGCTTCGACTAATTCTGCAATATGTATGAGCATCGTGTCGGGTTGACGAGTACTTGGACGCTGCGGCCGAGAGACGTACGTGTGTCAATGGTATTACAGGTTCCATTTATAGTTATAGGCAGCGCTGGTTCGCAGCCCACGTTCATTACTCATTTCGCAAAGCGAACCGGACGCCGCGTCGTCGTCGTCGACGACGCCTGTCTACGAAGTCTAACTATTCTCCTCGTTTTCTTCTCGATTTTCCCTTCGCGTGCCGATGAGTTCTTCACTTCCTGCCGATCGCCCGGCAATCGGACGCTGCAACCATCGATAAACTCTCACTAACTCACTCTTCCCACTGACTCGACACGAGCCACAAACACACATACAACACGGTAAGCACTCACCGAATCCGCTCGGCCCTTAAAATGACTCTTCAGTAGGCGAGCGTGCGTCAGGTTCAATTCATTATTTTTTCGCTCGAGGGCACCGCGAAGAGGGAAGAGCTTCAAAGGCAGGCTGCTGCTGCTGCTGCTGCTCCGCGAGGGGTCCAGCAGCCATGTGATCGAGAATTACGTAGATAACGAGATTGATCCCCGACGAAATTCCCCGACTCTCCTCTCTTTCATCTCAGTTCCCCAAATGGAATTCCTTCCGGGGAGGATCGCCAGCCAGCAGCATCCCCGAGTAATAATCAATTGGAGGTTTAAGAAGCGGCACCTACAATTGACTCACTGTTCCGACGCACTGAACCCAAGCGAGTCACGGAGTTGTTGTCTTATCCAATCCTAAGCGCGGTTCACAATCATTCCTCGTTATTTATTAAGTGAGTTTATTGGAGAGAGAGAGAGAAGGAAGGAAGGAATCACCAATTAGGAGCGTTGACGATGTCAGGAGCGGAAGGTCGAGAGATAAGGCGTCTCCGTCGAGGAAGAAACTCAGGGGACCACGTAGTGTTGGTGGCTGAAATAAACTGGCGTAGGTTAGGGGATCGAAGAACAGCTGGGCTCGGCCTGGCTGCTGTACGCCATCACTGACTCACTCGAGTCATTCCTCTCGCTCTCTCCCGCTGCTCCCTCTATCAGCGTCCCCCTTCAATGCCTTCTCCTGTTCTCCATATCGCTCCCCCTATTTCCCTCGCCTTCCCACTCTCTTCCCATTCTATACGCTTCTCTCTCTCTGTTACTCTCTTTTCGAGTCTCTCTCACTCGCACTGCGGAGTCCCTACTCTGCGCTGTAATCCCTGCTAGCTGCATTAGCCTCTCTCGCTTTCTCCACACGATTTCTCGCCTTTCTCTCTCTCGCGCTCGCTCGCTCGTCGTGGTCTTTTCTGGCTTTGTCGCTCGAGACAGGCTTCTAGTCAGCTGACTTTATCTACTTCCAAGCACTGCGCCTCTAAACTCCACAGTACAGTGGTTCGAAAACCGAATCTATTATGGCGATCATTACAGAATTTATTTATTTGTATATGAATAGTTGGTTAAAAGATTGAATTAAGTGAAGAGACAACAATAAATCGATTTAGAAAAGAACGCCCTTGGCAACCACGCATGTAGTAGAATCCAAATGTGATCTTTGTTGAAACTTTTAACTATGAACTCAGCTGACTTCCGCCTTAATTTTGTGTTCTATATATTCTGTCATTCGTTGTCTAACTTTCAAAGGAAGATTCATCTGGCGACAAGTGCCGGGGTGCATAATATTTCGATTTTTCTGTAACGCTGTCAGATTCGCATAGTCGAAGCATTCGTTAATCTTTATGCGAGATGCGTTAATCTTTGAAATTGCCAAGCATGCGCCCTGTTATTTCTAATCTTAAACAGCGCCATTGTAATCCGATTGTAGGAGAAACGAATGCTAAAACTTTGACTGAGGTGAAGAAGCTCAACTGGTAGTTTTGTTCAGGTGGATTCTGTGTATCTAATCTCGAGGTCTTTCTTCTGCTGCGAATTGGAGTTGCGGTGGCGCGCTTTCCTCGATTAGCATGCAATAATTCCTGCCGGCTATTGTTCCCGGGGATAGAAAGTACGGTGGGATTGCCGGGCGATGCTGATTCCTTTTCCTACGTGGCAGCAGCATCTTCTGCTTCTCTCGTTATCGCGCCATGTGGGAATGCGGAATGAGAAGAAACTCTTATCGCTTTATCGGACCATTCTTTCTTCTTTCTCTCGGATCTTTTAAGAGGCTCTCGTGCCAGGCTTGATTATTTATGGTGAAAAGTCTGAAACCGACTGCGAGATCTCGCAGTCGGTTCCGCTCGAGACTTTTCTGTTTTGAGTGCTGTAACCACTTTCACTGGGAGCGCGCGGAGAGTCAAGTGTTGAGTTAAATTGAGCAGTCGCACGAGCGTGACGCGATGCATTCGTAAATTGTAATCGTTTGCAATGAGAGCTCTGCTTATTTACCAAAATAGAACCCTTTAACATACAAAACTTAGACTAGTTATTGGGTTCTTCGGAAAGGATTTCGTTTTTTCCTGACAGAGGATTTCATTGTATTTTTTCACATCCAACTTTATACTTAAGCTGTACAATCATTATATGTTTTGGGAGCTAATATAGCAAGGCTTGCTTGTGAAAAAGGCCGATTGATTCAACACAGTAGTTTTTGGTCGGCGCCTTTGCAAATACGGAGAGTGAAAAGCAGGGTTTCCGGCATATTTTACTTTTCTACTATCAAAAAGGTAAAAATGCTGTTCAAGCAAGAAAGAAATTAGCCGATGTGTATGGAGAAGATTTATCGACAGTACGTCTGTGCCAAAATTGGTTCTGGAAGACCAGTTGAAGCTGATAAAGACACAATAAAGGGATTTATTGATGCAAATTATCGAATAACAATTCGTGAGATCGCTGAGAGGTTCAATTTCTCGAATTCAACTATTCATCCTCGCTTGAAAGGCCCAAGTTTCACCTCAAAGTTCGACATATGAGTTCCTCATCTTCTGACGAAAACAAAATTACTTTCCAAACAACCTAATAATTAATTAAACCCTACAAAAATTCTCCAATAAAATTCTATTAACTTAACTTATCATTTTATATATAAATATATGTATATTAATTCTATTAAGTAAATTCTATTAACAATATTTTAATCTCTGTGAGAATAAATGATGGAAGGCACGATTGGCAAAAGTAATCCATACCTCGAAATATGCAATCTTAAAATACTCCAAAATGACAATTTCCATAAGAAAAACCGTACGAACAGTTCATTCACTGCAAATTAATAAATACTTCATCAAGAATTCAACATAGAATACATTAAATGTATTCGAAAACTGATATACACTTCTACAATTCGTTAAGTGTGAGAATAAATGACGAAAGGCACAGTTCGCAAAAGTAATCCATCCCTCGAAATATGCGATCTTAAAATACTCCAAATGACAATTTCTTAATGTTAAGTTAAAATTCGAAACAATAGGGTTAATTAAACCCTACAAAAATTCTCCAATAAACTATAAAATTCTATTGTGATTAAAATATCAGAATTAAGCAGCGCGAGTATTTCTCATAGATTCTCGAGGAGAGAGGCACGTGGGGCGGAAAGGAAAACAAAAAGATGGGCCTGGTTTCCCCGTGGCCTGCAGAGTCTTCTGTACCAGTTGGTGGGATAAAGGAGTTCTGATCAATAACATAACAACGACGAGGAGGGGTTGGCCGCCCCTCCGATGGATGATCCACCATGCGAGCGGCGCATGCCCGCCGATTAATTTCCACCCTCTTCTCCACATTTCACCATGCCAGCCCCCTCTTTTATCTTCCCCCTCGCGACGACGACGACGACGACGGCGAGAGAAACTAAATATGCGCAAGTGGATTCTGCTTCCCTCCACCCGGGGGGGAAGAGAGTGTCTCCTCTCGCGTTCATCGACGCGACCATGGAAATTCAAATCCAGTGACCTTGATCGCGAAAACCCCGTCTGCGCCGACGACGACTTAATAAAGCCAACCCCCATCAACCCCGTTTATGACTCATGCAATCGTGATTATGAAAAGTTAGAGATAAAAAGGAGGAAGCTCTTAATTTTGTTATTGAAAGCCTGGGAAATTAGCGTGGTTATTTTTTTAAATTGAGAATGTTCCTGTTTTTAGAGTAGAAGTGAATATAAATTAATAAAATGAGTCTTAAGGGGATGTAGAACTAAGCCAATCACTTGGCAAGCACAGTCATTTTACCTTTAATTAGTACACTTGTACAGAGTAATTTGAGATGTAAACATTCAAAATTAAATAAAGAATAAGGCAGTTGTTAATTGTTAAACATTACGATATTAATTATGCGTAATTAAAACCAACTTCCGCATGATTTTGGTTCCTGCCTTAGGTATGATCTTAAAAAAGAACTCTGCAAAAGTTGAACTTCATTGAACCAACCGTACCAAAGAAATCACCTGCAGAGTCCTATTACGCATAATTAATATTGTAATGTTTAACAATTAATAACTGCCTTATTCTTTATTTGATTTCGAATATTTATATCTCAAATTACTCTGTACAAGTGTACTAATTACAGGTAAAATGACTTGCCAAGTGATTGGCTTAGTTACACCAATTGTTATAAAATTTAGACAAATTTCAATGTTAACTCTCCTACACCCCTTAAAGCCAACTCCCATCAACCCCGTTTATGACTCATGCAATCGTGATTATGAAAAGTTAGAGATAAAAAGGAGGAAGCTCCTAATTTGCTATTGAAAGCCTGGTAAATTAGCGTGGTTATTTTTTAAAATATCAGGAATGTTCCTGTTTTTAGAGTGTAAGTGAATATAAATTAATAAAACGAGTTTTAATGTGTAAGTAATGGGAATAAGAATGTTGAAGTACGCTTCGCACTCTTGAAACCACTGGCAAAGTCACGTTGCGTGCCAATATTCCATTGGCTTTTATTGGCAGTGATCATGATTACGTGATTATGATCGCTGCTCAACGGTAATCATTGCTCTACCAAATCGCATCCCATTTACTGATCCCATTCACCTTGATAGATGTTCCGAACTGATGTCAGTGAGTCATTCGTTTAGGTTCGATAAAGTCGAAGCTACTTAGAACTATTCTAACATTAACTTCGTAAAGTACCACACACAAGTAAATGGGTGAAAATATCAAATTTTCCCCCAAAAATTGTATTAATAATGGTGTATGGTGTAGGAATTGACGATTTTATGTAAGTATAACGATTTTGAAACTTTCTGATGTATTGCGCAAAAAGATACGAAAGATATTTGCTAAATATACCTAAAACTTCAAACAGGTTTTTCTCAAAACACTGTTTCTGCGGACGGAAACCAGCATAACTAATTCATCATTGAACGGATCAAGCTGAAAATTTAATCAGATCTTCTTCATAGGGTTATCTACTGCACTACGTAGCGTTTTTTTGCATACCTATCCCAGTTTTGTTTTGTTTCTATATAAAATGCTTAATTTTATAGAAAAAATCGATCTGACGATTATAAATAGCGATATGTTCCGCGCAAAATGAAACTTCAAGGATCTGCTTGCGTAGTGCAGTAGAGTTCTCTTTCTATTAAATAAAGAGTACTGTTTTATTCGATTCGGATGAAAAATAGTGGAACTAAACCGGTCACCGCAGCCATGTTTCATTTACTATGACATTACGAAAGTCGCTATGGCACGCTAATTACTACAAGAATTGCAACAAAATTTACAGGATACATTGTTCACAATATGTACTTTAACATGTAGATAATACTTTGTCCGGAAAAAATTATTTGCAAGGGAAAAAAATCGAATTTTCCTACTGTTTTCTAATATTTTAGTTATAAGTGCTAAAATTGTTTATCGTTCTATCATTCCACCGATTTTGTTGGACACGCGAGCGATTTGTCGAGGCTCATCAAAGCGTATAATTATTATTTGTCGAGGACTGATTCAACAATAACAGGAGTGGTTGGGAGCTTTTGCCGGCGGAGGAGTGCCGCGTATTACCTTGTTCAACAGCGGCCGTTATTACAGGATAATGCGAGTACTCGGCGAGGGACATTAATTTCCCGGGTGCAGCGCGTGTAATCCGCGTATTGCATTGTCGAGATTTTAAATAATAATGCAAATATTAGGAGTGTGTGGAAATGTGTGTATGATTCGACGCTCGAAATATCCGCATCAATATCGTTCCGGCGACATTTGACCCGGCGAATTTCTGGAAAAAGAGGAGGAGAGGTTGTATTTAGCGAACGCGTACACGCGCACGCACACACAGAGAGAGAACGCCGAGCCAATTAATGATTTAATTAGCAAATTCATCTCCTTTCTGTCGGATGACTGGCTCCTGTAATTTCGGGCCAAATATACTATTTAATCTCGCGCGCTCATCAACCGCTTCCGAAATTGCGTGTGCAAACATTACTGCACATTAAACGCTAACCTGTGCGCGTGCTCTCTCTCACTCTAATTAATGCAGCGCGCACCTGCCACTTTTAATGAACCAATTTCCTCTGTCTCGCTTCTGATATGAAGTGCTAATTAATTCGCTGCCCCGGCTGATGTGTGTGTGTCTGTGTGTGCACTTGATAAATCTGGTAATCGTTTAATAGAACGAGAATCATTTAAAAGTTGCTGCTCTCTTCGGCTTTGAATGCATAATTCGCCCGATTTATCGGCCCTCCCATCAAAATACTAAATTAATAGTAATTAACTCTCGTTCGCCTATTCTGCGCTTATCTCAGTAAATGCAACAGACGCAAGAAAGTAAAACGTTATGCATATTTGTTTAGTATTTTAGAAACGTTCTTGGCAAAATGAGAGAAATATTGTTTCTAGCTTTGTTAAATATTTATTTCTTATAGTTTAATTCATTTTGAAGCATTGTTTCTTCGCAATACGAAAGAAATATTGTTTGTAACTTTGTTAAATATTTATTTCTTATAGTTTAATTGATTTTAAAGCATTGCTTCTTTGCAAAACGAAAGAAACATTAATTCTATATTCCTTAAATATTTATTTCTTATATTTTAATTGATTTTAAAGCATTGTTTCTTCGCAAAACGAAAGAAATATTAATTCTAGCTTTGTTAAATATTTCTTCCTTATAGTCTAATTAATTTTGAAGCATTGTTTCTTGGCAAAACGAAAGAAATATTATTTCTAGCTTTGTTAAATATTTATTCCTTATAGTCTAATTAATTTTGAAGCATTGTTTCTTCGTAAAACGAAAGAAATATTGCGTCTACATTCCTCAAATATTTATTTCTTATATTCTAATTGATTTTGAGGCATTGTTTCTTCGCAAAACGAAATAAATATTATTTCTACACTCCTCAAATATTTATTTCTTATACCCTAATTAATTTTGAAGCATTGTGTAATAGCACGAAATGAATGAGAGTTAGTATTTAATAAGTTGCATCGAATGGAAATCGTAAAGAATTTACGATCTGCATTCTGCCAGGTGAACAGGTGTCTGTCGCGACTTACCTCTGGAAGAAGCGGCTGCTGGTTTCGGCTCTGCCAGGCTAAAAGCCGGCTAGTTAATTCGCCAGACCGGATCGCTTCGCCTGGCTGTAGTCCTTGGTAGAATCTCGGCCGGAATCTGAGATTACTGCCCAACAAAAAAGAACATCTGTTTTTACGTGTCTCGGATTTATCTTTATTGCGCCGACCTGTTTTCCTCATCTTCAATTATTGAGAACTTGTACAAAATTAATGATAATAACTGGATTGCAAGGTTTATGCAAAAGTAAATTATATTTATTTCTATTCTTGAATGTAAAATTAAATTTCCAATTTGTCAGGGTTGAAGAAAAAGATCGACTGAGTTATTATATTAAAAAATAATCAAATCAAATGATAATGAAATTGCAAGTTTTTATCCGAAAATAAATTATATTCCTATTTATTCTTGGATGTAAAATTAAATTTGCATTTCGTGAGGTAAATAATGAAATTACCAATAATTTTAGAGAACTAGATTGCAAGTTTGTATGGGAAATTAGATTATATTTAATTCTATTCTGGGATGTACAATTAAATCTCCAATTTGCCAGGGTTAAAGAAAAAATTCATTGAGTTATTATATTAAAAGATAATCGAATTAAAAGATTCTACATAATAAGATTGCAAGTTTTTATACAAAATCAAATTATATTCCTATCTATTTCTAGATATAAAATTAAATCTCCAATTTGTCAGGATTAAAGGAAAAGATTCCCCGAGTTATTATATTACAAACTGATGAAATTAATGAACACTCATTAAAAGCGATAATAACCCTACAGAACGAGGGCAGACATTTAATTCCAAGTGAAGCAGATCGTACGACAGAATTCCTCGAAAAACTGCGACGAACTGAAGCTTCCTTTGTCAGGAATACACCAGGGTGACAATGACAGTGTCTCGGATATACCGTCTAACAAGGATGTAATTACAATTGCAGCTCCCGCTAAATTGCGCGCTGCCAGTTTTAGGTTTCGCGATACTTCCTCAACGAAAAAGCCAAACGCGTCTCTCCTCGCTTTTGCCGAGTGTATCTTTTAACTGCGTTATGAATAACTTGTGTGCGACGAAAAAGAAAAACAATACAGAAAACGCAGAATGCAAAATGCGAGAGTGTCTAGCATTGTGGTACATTCGCTTTAAGCGGCGGCGGCGGCGGCGTCTGCAAATGAATGGAAAGGCAGGCACATCCACCCTGGGACGATTCTGAAGTGGAACAATGAACCGGCAATGTTTGCCGGCATTAAGGTCGACTCACATTTCACGGCACGTCCACGCTACTGACCGGATAGCCGATCTTACGTCACAATATTGTTGTCGATATACATACTTGCAGGCAATCCTCCAAAAATCACCGATTTATCAAAAAACTCGGTTCGATAATACTTTTTTTATACGATGCGTATTAAATTCGTATTATATGACTTATTGAATTGAAAAAGAAAGTGGGTAATAATAATTATTGACATAAGAAAGTTATCCTGTATAATACAATTGTCTAAAACTCATAGATTTATTCCAAAAACTTGGTTCGATAATACTTTTTTTACACGCTGTGTATTAAATTCGTATTATGTGACTTATTGAATTAAAAAGAAAGTGGGAAATAATAATTAGTGACATAAGAAAGTCATCCTGTATAATACAATTGTCCAAAAATCACCGATTTATTCCAAAAACTCAGTTCGATAATACTTTTTTTACACGCTGTGTATTAAATTCGTGTTATGTGACTTATTGAATTAAAAAATAAAAGTCTAAAAGTGTAAAAGTCATAGATTTATTAAAAAAATTGGGCTCGATAATACTTTTTCACAAAAGTATATTAAACTTGTAGTATGTGACTTATTAATCATAATATTAAACCAAAAAATGAATAATGTCTGTGCAAATAATAAAACGAACAGTGGGTAGAAATAAATTGTAACAATATGTTTTACTTCGTGAAATCAGATGTGAGTAACAATAACTATTAATGACATAACAAAGTCATCCTGTGCACAATTAATGTACAATTCAATTAATCGTCCAAAAGTCATAGATTTATTCCAAAAATTGGATTCGATAATACTTTTTTACAAAAATATATTAAACTCGTATTATGTGACTTATTAAACATTGTATTAAATTAAAACCTAAATAATGACTGTCCAAATAATAAAACAACCAATGGTTATAAATAAATTGCAACAGATGTGAGTAATAATAATTGTTAATTACACAACAAATCCTGTACAGTACAAATTAAGAGGAAAATTCTTTTGCCATAATGTGAAATAAGCTTTGCGTGGGAAATGAGAGACACGTTTGTCTTCCGACGACATTTATATGTTGAAAATGAAAAGCAAACAAGCCAGATAAATCTTGACAGAATATACTCACTTGTAATCCGCGAGGTGATTCGGCCCCGAATTGACTTTCTTCCCGCCGGTGCACTGGCGTAATACGTTGTCTGTCAGGTGCTTTTCTGCAACATCAAATAGAAAATGGGATGTCAATAACGTATTTCCTGTATTTATACACTTCGAAGATAATTACTGAATAGAATCTACTTGTATTAATTATTCGACCGATAATAAAAGAAAACTTATAATTAAGAAAAAGTAAAAGCTACAATTTTATTGCCATAAATCATAGTAAAATTGACAATAAATTATATTTGCTGCGAATGGAATTAATAACAATTTAAGCTGGCCATTAACAATCCTTTTATCTAAGTTCTTTTATGATCAAATTTCTGAATTTGTTATAACGCAATTTTTTAGTTTTGTATTTTTGTTTTAAGTCGCATCTACCTCCAAGTTGCCAACAATTATTTATTTTGTAAAATAATTGTATGGAACAAGAAAACTTTTAAAACAAAACAGAAAAACTTAAAATTACAAAACTTTGTAAAACAATTATTCACTTTGTAAATCATACAAAGTAAATTATTATTTACTCTGTCAAATAATTGTAAAAGCATTTACACATCATTTATACAATAATTTTGTAAAAACATTGTGAAATGATTCACTATTCATTCGATCGGCGCGCAGAACATACCGGCGGTTTTTCTTTCACGCTCATTTAATGATTCCACGTACGCAGAAAGTATTCGAGTGTGTGTTTTAGAGGTCTTGTTTTCAAGGGGGTTTTTGCCTCGCCCGTTTTTCGCTTACGTCTCAGGAATAACCAAATACACGCATTCCAAGGGAAGGAAAGTAAACCGGTGTGAGACGATACAGAGAGAAAAGTAGAGGCATTCATGGCGAGTTGTGCAGCAGGAACGGATCAATGACAAACAGCTTTCAATGACAGAGAGACGGAGTCCCGGCACAAGAGGAGTTTGTCCTTCGGGAATGCCAGCCTCCTGGCCCTGACAGTTCTTATTTTAGCCAGTATTTGTTTAGAGTTTCTTATTCTCTGTCAGCTCGATTTATTTTCGTATTATCTTTCGATGCTTGTGAAACTTTCTTTTAAACTTCAATCCGAGTTGAATGTAATGGAAGTGTCGAGCGTTTTGACAATTTGCAGAGAACTTTTATGACAATTTAATAATTTAATATCGTATTATTGATTTTTGACTGTTTTAAGTTTGATAATAATAATTTTCATTTGACAAATAAATGAACTGCTTATTTTCAAAGTGGTTTAAGTTCAATTGACAATTTGTACATCTTGTACATGTATTTTTAATTTCTATTAAAACGCGAATTCTTTAATATCACGATTTTAATATAAATGGACTTTGCTTATTTCCAAATATATATTTTTACAAATATATAAACGAATCTATAAATATATGTTATGCTTTTAACTATAAAAGGACTTAGATCACTTTCAAATACAACCCAGGAAAATGATTTCTTTACAGAATGAGAACATCGTATACAAAATTAAAAATCGCATTTTATAAAATTCCCCTTCGAACATTGTCAATCGATCATAAATTGCAGCAGGGAACGATCGCAAACAAGCTCCTCGGCATTGTTTTCCATTACAACTGGACGAAATTGAAACTTCATTTAATCGGCGAGGTTTAGCAATTGAAATCCATGAATTTCCCATTAAAAAACAGGGCGGACGTTGCCGGCCTTTTGAAGAGGCGTCGAGAGCGCAGCCCGTTCTCGTTAAAGGCTGACAATTAATACACCACATTAATATTCATTTGTCCCATAGCCGTCACATGCAAAGTGCCCGGCATTGTATGTAAGAATCGTACGTGACGATGCGAGACGCCGAGCGGCGCGTCCCGCCGCCGCCGCCGCCGTCCGCATAATTGGCCGCCGGGTTACGTATTAAAACAGCATCGAATGTACAGGCCGATTCAAAGGCACCGAAGTCCATCACAATTAATTTAGTACTTCGATCGTAAAAATATAAAACAGTGTTCATGTGCAAAATATTTTATATATGCAAAGTACACAATTATATGCAATAAATTTGTAGTGTGTATGTTAATATTTTTTTATATAGTTGAAATACTGTTGGAAAAGTAAAATGAAGATATAGAAAATATAATATTAATTTTTGTTCTATTAAAAAATATCGTTCAGACATAAGTTATGTAAAATATGTTTAGAAATATGTTTCTTTACTTCTAAACATTTACTTTATATATTACGTTATTCATATATGGTTAATAAAAACAACTTCTAACATTACTGAAAAATATTCAGGCAGCATTCTATTTAAAGGGGCAAGTATTGTATTAATAAAAAAAATATAATTAATACAATTCCATTTGATTTATAACTCCAGATTAATTTCTCAGTAATAAAAATCCATGGAATCAGACGTACAATTTTTCAAATTTCGTATCGAGAAGGGAAAATCGACATATTTGACACATGTGTGTCTGCATCAGCCTGTAGAGAGGAGCGTCGAAAATAGAACAGGACGCCCACGCTTACGAAGTCAGGCGTCATAATCCTTTCGGACCTCTCCTGAACCCAAACCGGCCCCCCCCCCCGAACACCCTCGAGTTATTTGCGGAGGCCGATCTCTTTGGATCATCGCGTGAGAACTGTAAAGGCCCATTTCCACTAGAGCAGTTCGCCGTAACAGAACCGGGAAAATCTTGAACATCCTATGCTTCTCTGCAGGGAACAAAAGATAGCCCATAGAAAATTTTGTTACGGAAACAAATTGACGGACCAATCGCTCAGATCGTGGTTCTTCCCCGTTTTATGGCAACTTCCTGGATGTAAAAAAAACAGTATCCACCAAATTTCAGCCCGTGAAGTCCACGGGAAGTATACGAAATATGGGAAAAACCGTGAAAATTAGAGGAAATTCATTATTGAGGAACGATTTTTTGGTATTTTCGATACAAATCCGGCCTTTTTTTCATGGATTCTTCGTTTACTATCCGCTCTGATACACAAACAATCGATTCATGAAGAAAAAACCCGGGTTCGGGGACCCTTGAAAAATTGGATATTTTCGATGGCCAAAAATATGGGGAAAAAAAAATTTTGAGCTAGGGCTCTGAAATTTATATCACATCTTCCTTGATGCAAGGGGAGACTCCCCACCAATTTTCAGCCCCGGAAAATGTCGGGAAGTCCAAAAAATACGGGAAAAACCAGCGATAATTCCGAAAAAATCGAACTTTAAAGGCAGTTTTTTTAGTGTTTTCGATAGAAATCCGGACTTTTTTCGACGGATTTCTTGTTTTCTATCCGTTTTCATTCATAAACAATTGATTCCCGAAGAAAAAACCCGAGTTCCGGGATCTTCGAAAAATCG
This sequence comes from Ectemnius continuus, assembly GCA_910591665.1. Classification (NCBI taxonomy): domain Eukaryota; kingdom Metazoa; phylum Arthropoda; class Insecta; order Hymenoptera; family Crabronidae; genus Ectemnius; species Ectemnius continuus. The sequence continues at coordinate 2,745,616 of OU342856.1, forward strand.
TGAAAAAATCTGAAGGGGTACCCCTTAAGAAAAATTTGCCGAAAAAAAAATGTTGAGCTAGGCCTCTGGAATTTTTATGGTATCTTCCTTGATGCAAAAAAACATTACCCACCAAATTTCAGCCCCGGAAAAGGTCGGAAAGTCCACCAAAAAAAATAAAAACTGTCAAAAATGAGCAAAAATGGACTTTTCTGGACGGTTTTTCGACCCGTTCTCGTTGCAAATCCGGACTTTTTTTCACGGATTCTTTGTTCTCTATCCACCCTGATACGAAAACAATCAAAATATCTCGGGTTTGGCCGATTTTGAGAAACTTGAAAAAATTGGCCATTCTCGAGGGTCGAAAATAGGTGAAAACCTAAACTTTGAGCTAGGGCTCTGAAATTTATATCACTTCTTCCTTGATACAAGGACACATTCTCCACCAAATTTCAGTCCCGGGGAAGGTCGGGAAGACCACGAAAAAAAATAAAAAGCGCCAAAAATGTTTGTTGTTTGCTATAAGGTGGTTATTGGATATGAAGGCCCCATATTCGCTAATTCGGCTACAAGGGGCCTGTTGGATTGTAGGTCCCTTCGCGACTAATGTGGCTATATTGGGACTATTTGATTAAAGCCCTCTTAGCAGCTAATCTAACTACAAGAGGGCTATTGGATTATAGGGCCCTTAGTAACTAATGCGACTATTATTAGGCTATTCGATTAAAGCCCACTTAGCAGCTAATCTGGCTATAAGGAGGCTATAGTTCTGTTACGGCGAACTGTTCTAGTGGAAACGGGCCTTAAGACGCACGTGCTCGAGCGTGACCCTTCAAAGTTTTGAGTGGTCGCGCGCACAAGAATTCTTTGATCTTCCCCACCGTGAAATTAGTGCACTGACGTTTCACGCTGTGCATACGAGAACCGAGGAATATTTGGTCCAATGAGATGCTGCGGGATATAATTAGCGCTCCTGTTTACAAGGTGTAAAGGTTCAAGTGGCATTGATTTAGAGCAGGGATCCTTGAAGCTGATTGCAAACTAAGTAGACGCGACAAAGGATCTGATGATTCGCACGTATTTGTTAGGCAACAAATGTTATGTCTTATTATTTAAAAATAGAAGTATTTCTACATTTAATATAAAACCTAAAAACAGAAATATTTCTATTAATGCAAAAGGTAATGTTTGAATTTTATAATCAATAAAAGTGTTATAATTCAAATAATACCCTTTATATTAATAAAAATATTTCTGTTTTCCTAGATTATATATTAAATGATATAAAAATACAAGCAAATTATAGACTGCAGAATATTGCAATATTTATTAAAAATGCAGGGTTGTTTAAAAGTAATTATAACATTTTAGAAGGATTCACAATACGAGCTGTGTATTATTAGAAGATCTTTGCAACAAAAATAGCTACAACAAGCTATGATTTTTTTATATTACATTATAATTGACGTGCACAGGACCTTGTGTTTATTTCAATAGTTGCAGTAAAAAGCAACTATTCATGTGCATAATTAAAATTGCATATCAAAACCTAGCCTTAATTTATGTGAACTTTTTATTGTGGTTCGTTCCTGAATATTTTGATCATATAAACAGCTTTCGTAACGAACAATAAAAACATTAAACTCGAAGAAAAAGTTCGACAATTGGGAATTTTTCTGACACCACGAAATGCGAAGAACTAGTTTCAGATGAATTTGTAAAAAATACAGCTTATATTTTTCATCAGACTAACCAACAAATCTCGGAACTTACTTAAGTAATCCATGAAGCATAAGACATTCATTTGCGTGGCGAGCATGCTTCAAGATGTTTCTCGCTCGCCGGTTCCCGTCGAGGCTCACATTCCTCGTGTTTCCCTCGCAACGTTGTGACTTTGTGCAGTTGTAACCTCATCGAAATTCGTTCGGAAGGCTCGCTTGTCCGGCGGCGGCGAGCGAGTTTGCCAAGAGTTCGCGCGAAGCGGAAGACTGTTTTTCTTCGGTCAGAAGCGGCGATCACGTTCAATTTCCACGTAAGAGATTCCTCGCTCAAAACGGTTAATCGAGGCTCTCATCGAATCTCCCACATCCGCCACGCTCGCATCCTGCGACTGTTTTATACACCCATGTGAGAGCCTAGCACGCACACACATGCGTTCTGTCGGAAGAACTTGAAGATCGCCGCGCATTGCCAGATGCGCGTACACATAAACAGCGCGGAGAAGAAAAAGTTTCCTTTCTTTCACACTTTGACTGCCATTTCACCTCAATTTGGGTGATCCATTCACAGATATGTTTATTTTCACTAGAATAATTGTAATAAATATTTTTAACAAGGTGGAGTGAGTGATATTCGAAGATCCATTTACAGATATGTTTAATTTCACGAGAATAATTAGAGTTGAGAGTTAAGAATTTGCAATTTTGGTAGTCTATGTGTTAAGGAGGTTGACACAGAATTTTGAGGTCTTTTTTAATTAGAATAAAACTAACTTTTAAGTAGCAAAATTCGATTTACAATTAAGCTATGTCACGCCTGCTTTTATAAGATACTTTTATTTATGTATTATTTATCACGTTATTTCTACAAATGAAACTACTTCTTTTCACTCTTTGCTCAAATAATCTCTAACCAAATAGACAAAGCTTTGAAACTTATCTCAATTATTCGTAAATGTGTCATTTACCACACGAAATATTTTTTAATCATGTGTCATTCTTGTATTATATATTTTTGAGCCAAAAACAATAATTTCTGCTGTCGTTGTCATAAAAATCCATGCATAAGAATGGATTTTTCAATAGTGATTACTTGAAAATTGTACAAACAAATAAGTTGAAATTCCGAAGAGAACTGCAATGACTATTAACAACCATTATGTATAAATTTCAGATCGATCTCATTATTTTAATTTTCGACACCTTAAGAAACTGCATTTCTTTTTTAAGGAATTTTTGTCAACAACCATAAAATGTGTGAGTACTTTTTTATTCAGTTGAATGTACTCGACTTTTACAGGACAGTAAAAGAAAGGAACCTTTTTCAACCCCTAATTTTTCCCTTTGATTGTAGGAACCTTTTGAATTTATTCTTATTTCGAATTCCATTCACCGCATTTTCCATTTAGGTTCGTTCATGGCTTTGCCTGCAAAATGGCCGAGCACAAATAGCATCAGGAATTATGTGTGCGCGATGGGCATTGGATTATATGTGTGTGTTCGACTTTTACAGGCTAGTAAAAGTAAAAGGGCGCTTTTAACGCGTGCTTTCTGCGTTCGACTGAAAGCGCGTATTTTCGTTTTGCTTTATTTTGACGGCCCATTCATGGAAAATGCGTATTTCGGATTTGATTGCCGGCGCATCGATTCCCATGGAAAACTGGCGCAATCTTGATTAACTACGGAAAATAAATAGGTCGAGATAAAAATGGGAATTCCTGCTGACATTTCGATGCTTTGGAACGTCGATTCGAAAGCTTGGCAAATAAGGGAATAACGCGCATCAAGTATGTGTCAATATAATATAAGTTAATCACACTCAGTCTACATTAAATAAAAAGTACGGTTTCATCAAATTCTGTGAAAAACTACATTCGCAAAAACGTTCACTGTTTCTGATTATTTATCCTGCAGAAAATATTGTAAAAATTACAGAGGCGCAGACAAGAGATAAATATTGAATCTTTTATTGTATCTTTTTAAGATACTTCGCTCGAATTATTTATATTTATTGTTCCATGTGCCACGAAAAACTAAATTTCTAAAATGCAGATGATTATTCACTTCATATAAAATCGTACAAAAATTGCAGAGATGCAAACACGAGATAAATACATATTTTATGATCAAAGTCATTATTCGAATACTCTTCTTTTTATGATAGTATATTCGAATTACTACCAAAAACCAAATTTCTACAATGTAACTGATTATTCACTTTATACAAAAACGTACAAAGATGATTGCAGAGATTCCTTTTATAGTACCATATTCAAATTACCTATATTTATTATTTAATATACCAGGAAAAACTAAATTTGCAGAATTCACCTGATTATTCACTTTATACAAAAACGTACAAAGCTCACAAAGACGCAGACACGAGATAAATATTTAATGATTAAACTCATCATTCAAATACTCTTCTTTTTATAATACTGCATTCAAATTACCTATATTTATTATTCCATGTACCACGAAAAAACAAAATTTCTAAAATGCCCCTGATTATTCACTTTATACAAAAACGTACAAAGCTCACAAAGGCGCAGACACGAGATAAATATTTCATGATTAAAGTCATCGTTGGAATACTCTTCTTTATATAATACTGCATTCGAATTACCTATATTTATTATTTTATGTACCACGAAAAACTAAATTTGCAGAATTCACCTGATTATTCACTTTATAAAAAAACGTACAAAACTCACAAAGGCGCAGACACGAGATAAATATTTAATGATTAAAGTCATCGTTGGAATACTCATCGCTCGATGATAATGCATGTATAAGCGTCGCGCGCTCTGTGGTTCAGTGAGCTCAAGCAGACGAGAAAAGGTGAACGTTTCCGTTCTCTGCGGTTGCGGCACTTTTACTTTTGTTTTTGGCATATCTGCCAAGCGGGTTTCCTTCGAACGAGTTCTCTCTCTCTCTCTCTGTCGCGCGCGCGCGCCATCTCTTTCTCTCTCGTACGCACGAGGAATGCTTTGCATCTCGGTGGCATCAATCCAAAAGCATTACTCCCGGCTTCAAGCTCGAGGCGCTTCCAGACTGACGGCGCGCTCTCGCAGGGATTCGTAATTCTAGTTTAAATCGAGATCGTTCCGTTGTCCAATAGAAACGGGAGGAAGTAGCCCTTGGCTTTTTTTCCGAAACGATTGAAGCTCCAACCACGGATTTGGAATTTTGGTTTAGAATTGTTTGCTGAAACTGTCGCCATTTACATTGATGTCTCTTTTAGTTTTGGTAGAATCGAGGAAATCACGAAGTGAGATTTTCTTTCTTTTGAAAATGATTTCTATTTTATGAAAATGTGGCAATTGATTTTTGGTTGCGTAAAGTTTGTTGTTATTTGTGATAAAATAGGTGGACAGTTATTTTATTAATATTCTTTTAATATTCTTTCACAACTATATAAATATATAATATAGTAATAATAAACGTTTGTTAGATTGGAATTCAAAAAGAAATCAACAGCAATGATTATTTTAATTTTGAAAATTGCAATACGATATTGCTTGTCAAATAAAGTGGATTCTTTTTTTTCTCTCAAACGAGATTCAGTGTGCAGTTTCGGGGAATGTAAACACGCGTCGGCAATTATTTTAAAATTATTTCGCAACAGGTAAATACTGGGAATATTCGATTACAATCTTGCCAATACTAATTGCAATTCCAACTTCCTGGCCCGTCCAATCTCGGCCACTCGCCGATTGGCACATATCGATATTCGGTATTTGTGGCGGGCGACGAACTTATTTATTAATGGGAAACGAGAAAATCCACGTGAAATTCGATACGGTTTTAAGCGAACCAACCACCGCGCCGGCGAGGATTTCTCGAAAGCCTGGACTTATTAATTAAAAATATTCTTTATAATTTATAACTCGCGAAGATTTCGATTTGAAAGGGATTTCAATTCAATGGATTCCCGTAGGGCCGAGCTATGCAATATTTCTACATATTCTCGTAAATTAAATATGTCGTCAGCTGTCACATGCACCTCATATTTATCGGGCAGTTCAACGAACTTAGAATGCCACACTTAAACGGCGCGATCCATTTACGCGCGCAAGCACGCTTTTCATTTAAGGCCCAGCAAATGCGAGTTTCCAAACATATTCAAACTTGACTGATTTTTTCTCGCTCTTTTTCTCACTTTAAGAAATGATTTCGGAAATGTTTTTCCATTCATTATAATCGCAAATATTACAATGTAAGAAAAATGCATATCTTTTGCAACTAAAATAATAATTCTTTATAAAATACAACATTTAAAGGGAAAAATATAGTTTCTTTTATCAAATTAATCATTCTTTAGACAAGTGCCAGCAAAGTGAGGGTCCCCTCACGCGCTTCTTTCCCTTTCCACTACTCGGTGGACCCTGCCTGGACAATTCAGGGCTTTTTATTTTTTTTTGGTGGACTTCCCAACCTTCCCCGGGACTAAAATTTGGTGGAGAATGTACCCTTGCATCAAGGAAGAAGTGATATAAATTTCAGAGCCCTACCTCAAAGTTTAGGTTTTCACCTATTTTCGACCCTCGAGAATGGTCCATTTTTTCAAGTTTCTCAAAATCGGCCGAACCCGAGATATTTTGATTGTTTTCGTATCAGGGTGGATAGAGAACAAAGAATCCGTGAAAAAAAGTCCGGATTTGCAACGAAAACGGGTCGAAAAACCGTCCAGAAAAGTCCATTTTTGCTCATTTTTGACGGTTTTTATTTTTTTTGGTCGACTTCCCGACCTTCCCGGGGGCTGAAATTTGGTGGGTAATGTTTTTTTGCATCAAGGAAGATACCATAAAAATTCCAGAGCCCTAGCTCAACATTTTTTTTTCGCCAAATTTTTCTTAAGGGGTACCCCTTCAGATTTTTTCACGATTTTTCGAAGTTCCCCGAACTCGGGTTTTTTCTTCAGGAATCGATTGTTTATGAATGAAAACGGATAGAAAACAAGAAATCCGTCGAAAAAAGTCCGGATTTCTATCGAAAACACTAAAAAAACTGCCTTTAAAGTTCGATTTTTTCGGAATTTTCGCTTATTTTTCCCATATTTTTTGAACTTCCCGACATTTTCCGGGGCTGAAATTTGGTGGGGAGTCTCCCCTTGCATCAAGGAAGATGTGATATAAATTTCAGAGCCCCAGCTCAAAATTTTTTTTTCCCCATATTTTTGGCCATCGAAAATATCCAATTTTTCGAAGGTCCCCGAACCCGGGTTTTTTCTTGGTGAATCAATTGTTTGTGTATCAGAGCGGATAGTAAACGAAGAATCCATGAAAAAAAGGCCGGATTTGTCTCGAAAATACCAAAAAATCGTTCCTGAATAATGAATTTCATCTAATTTTCACGGTTTTTCCCATATTTTTTACACTTCCCGTGTATATCACGGGCTGAAATTCGGCAGGCGCTGCTTTAGAATATTATTAGAATTATTATTGGAAACTGTTATAATGTTTTATTATGGGAGATAATTGCTGTACGGAACAATTAACAGTAATCTTTGTATTCCCTCTAATTAATCTAGTTAATAGCACCAAAATAACAAAGTATATCTAACTGGTCAGACATCGAATCGAATATCATTAAACACCTCGCGCTGCATTTACGCAGAATTAAACCTATGGATCCAATGAGTACGCAGTTAATGAGCACTAATTTCATATTGGAACTAGTTCCCCGATGGATTTGTATGCAAATTAATAGCAGCTCGACAGGTGCAGAGTCCCGCGAGGGAAATCAATGCCGACGTGTGAATGATTTGCAGTGCGCGCTACTTTCCATTTAATTGCCAAATATCAGAAGAGAAAACTTGCTATTCTAAAATTAATTTCCCGACTCAATCGAACAATTAATCATTGCTAGTTTCTTGAAAATGAATTTTGTTCCATCAAATGAAAATATAATACAAATATAAGTAAGATAAAAACACGAGGTTGCTTTCAATTAAATTTCCACAAAGATTTACTATTTCTAATATATCATTAACACTAAGTATTGCGAGAACCGTCATTCTTATGGATTTTAGATTTCATGAGCATAATTGCAAAGACAGTTACTATTAATTCTTTCCCATTCTATGCTGACAATTATTTATGCAATCCTAACAGACTTCGTTAACTTACAATACATCTGTTAAAATTGTAATTTTATTTAAATTCACCCATAATTTCGTAGTTGTCTTTAAATTAAATCAATCATCTTTATTTAAGAACGTCAATTTGACTGGTGTTCGTAAAGATAGGTATAAAAAAATGTCCATAAACCTAATATTAAAATGACAAAATAAAACTAAGATAAAATGATATAAAAAATATATGATATCTTATGGAATGTTGATGTCATTCTTACCTGATTCATAGTTCTGCCAGAAGGACAGAAAAACTATGAATCAGGTAAGAATTATTATATAAAAAAATGTCCATAAACCTAGTATCAAAATCACAAAACAAAACTAAGATAAAATGATATAAAAATTATATCATATCTTATCGAATGTTGATGTCATTCTTACCTGATTCATAGTTCTTCTGTCAGAAGGACAGAAAAACTATGAATAAGGTAAGAATTATGATATAAAAAAATGTCCATAAACCTAGTATCAAAATCACAAAACAAAACTAAGATAAAATGATATAAAAATTATATCATATCTTATGGAATGTTGATGTCATTCTTACCCGATTCATAGTTTTTCTGCCGGAAGGACAGAAAAACTATGAATCAGGCAAGAATTATGATATAAAAAAATGTCTGTAAACCTAATATTAAAATGACAAAATAAAACTAAGATAAAATGATATAAAAATTATATCATATCTTATGGAATGTTGATGTCATTCTTACCTGATTCATAGTTCTGTCGGAAGGACAGAAAAACTATGAATCAGGTAAGAATTATGATATAAAAAAATGTCCGCAAACCTAGTATTTAAACGACAAAATAAAACTAAGATAAAATGATATAAAAAATATATCATATCTTGGTGGAATGTTGATGTCATTCTTACCTGATTCATAGTTCTGCCGGAAGGACAGAAAAACTATGAATCAGGTAAGAATTATGATATACAAAAATGCCCATAAACCCAGTATTTAAACGACAAAATAAAACTAAGATAAAATGATATAAAAAATATATGATATCTTGGTGGAATGTTGATGTCATTCTTACCTGATTCATAGTTCTTCTGTCGGAAGGGAAAGTTCTGGTTAACATCGGGCGGGTCGCCGCTGCTGAACAAGTCCGAGGAGAGCTGCTTCTGCAGTAGGATCGTTTCGTGTGTAAGCTCCCGGACTTGCACGAGAAGCTCCTCATAACTCGATACTGGCAGCGTCATTGCTCCGCTTTCGAGGGACCGCCGACGCGCTGGTGCGCCCAACTTTTGCGCGAACGGCCATCCGACTTAACTTCTGCAACAAAATAAAGGAAGGGAAAATCAGAGAGTGTGGGAAATGGCGTCTACGTCGTCTACGTCGTCGGCGTCGTCCTCGCTGCCAACTGTCGCAGCAGCGCAACACCGACAATCCCGTTATAGGAGAGTCCTGCGGGTCTATTCGAAACTCCAGCCGTTTTTCACCCGGCTTTCCTCTTCCTCTTCCTCTCTCACTTTGAATTACAAATCTACCGGCGAGTTCAACTGCTTCAGTCCAACCGAGCGCCGCCGCCGCTCGAAAAGTCCACTTTGTACTTTCGCTAATTGCGACTTCCGGATTTTTGGTGGAATCCTCCGCGAATCTGTATTTGCACGATGTGTTCTATAATTAATTAGTTGTTGGCTCGGTGGAATTAATAAAATTGCGAGATGTTTCTGTGGGAATTGTAATAACGTTGGTGTAATAGAATTATTTTGAGTTGCAGATGCAAGAAAATATAGTAAGAAAAGTCTGTTTTATTTATTTTTTGTTCAAAGAGAGTTTTTACGCTTGTCAATTAATTCAATAATTAAATTCAATTATTGATATATAAAATATTTTAAATTCGTTTCAAATAAGAACCATAAAGAAAAAGCAGGAATTTATCAATGACTCTGAACAATCTTCCTGATTTAACTAGCACATAAATCACGAAATATCATTAGCACATCATTAAACATCTTTAACGAGCAATCCTTCCCAATGGCTTTTGTATTTTAATAACCCAGATCCTAATACGCCACGGTAGCAATTAATCAGCCGCTTGCGCAAGGATCGAATCATCCAATTATCGTGAGAGAGAAAAGAAAGCAGTGATTTGCATGCGGGTGAATCGTACTTTCCGACTTGATGAACACGTGTGGCGCGTTGGAAATCCGGTTTCTTCGGCGTGCAAAGCCAGCCGCTTTAGGAAGGAACAAGTCGATAAAAAAGGTCCTGCCTTTAAATATTCCGCCGTTCCTCAGTCAAAGGGTTCAGTGAGAGTGTTAATGTGACACGTGAAATAACAGTCAAGTGTTTCGGAGTCTAATAATAGCTTGGCTGATGATAACAAATGGGGAGTTGCTTTGTCGAGCGAGCCTTTTAAGGCTTTGAACTGATCTTGAAGAATTATGAGAATGGAAATTAAATATTTTGTTTAATATTAGAATTTAAATACTTTGCAGTGGCAAGTATACTTTCTTGAATGGTAAATAGTTTCAATAAATCTTAAATGTTATTGTATAATAATACGCTTTGTAATTGTAATTCTAAATTAAAATAAATTAAGAATTCTAAGATATTCCCAAACCAAATATAAAAACATCATTTTATAATTGCGATTTTAAGAAATAGGAGGAATTTTACAGCTGCAATTGTAAAATTATGAGAATAGAAATTAAATCCTTTAAACTGTCAAGTATAGTTTCTTGAATGGTAAACAGTTTCAATAAATCTCGAATATGATTGTACAATAATACGTTTTGTAATTGCAATTCTAAAATATTCAAAACATTTCCAACAAATCTGAATTCAAATAAATTAAGAATTCTAAGATATTCCCAAATAAAATATAAAAACATCATTTTATAATTGCGATTCTAAACAGTAGTAGGAATTTTACAACCGCAGTTGTAAAAAGCTGCTGTGCAGTTCAATCCCCTAAAATTACGTGCACTTTGCAGTGGCGCGTTTCACAAAACCGGCGGCGCACTTTGCGCTCTCGCGCGCATCCCGCAAATTTACCCGCGCGCGTGCTACATTTGGCACAAAGGCGCCGAGTAGTTTTGCAAGAATGGCTTTTTATTCGAAAGGGTGCGCGCGTTTACAGCAATGCTTATCGACGCGACATTAAAAATGCCGGTGCAACAAACGTTGGTGGATCTGTGTGTGTCTGTGTGTGTGCGTTCTAAGGCAGCGCTTGCTATTCGACGTCATCGTCAATAAAGTTTCAAAGGTGTGCGCGAGGCCTTTAAACGCGTCGAGTTGAAACATTCCGCTCGGCGATTTTCCTCCTCTCGCTGCTGCTCTCTTTACCGAAAAATCCGCGCCGCGCGAACTACATTCGCGCGTATTAAGCGCGCAATCTGCCTTCACCGGAAGCTGTCATCATCCGCTTCGACTCTGATTTCATGTAGAATTTCACATTGTTTCATTAGGTTCTCGCTGGAAAAAGAAAGTGGTGATTTATCATCGTTGTCTTGGCAAGAACGGATTTAATTTCTAGGTTTACTATTGTTTAATTGGAGCACGTATGGGAAATTGAATAATTTTATTTATAATTTCATTTGTCGTTCCATTTTTCCTTCATGTATGAATTCAATACGATTTAAATAATAAATTGTACCGCGAAAATGTGGGAACTGAATTTATTTATTATTCATAAAGTTCGGAGTTTAAAGAACCATGCATTTTTCATGAACCTTTTGCCAATATTAAATATTCTTCGGTTGAATAACAATGCTTGTAATTTAATAATTACTGCCAGTCAATAATACTTTCGTATATTATACATATTTCTAATTTCTCTGCAATTTGTCAATAATTGTTCCCAATTAATAAGAAGACTGAATTGGTTTCAAATTATAACGCGCGTATAACTAAAGCAACCTGAGAACTGAATTTATTTATTATTCATCAAATTCAGAGTTTAAAGAAACATGAATTTTTCATGCACCTTTTCCCAATGTACATTAAATATTCTTTGGTTAAAGAATTTGTGATTTAATAATCACTGCCAGTTAATAATACTTTCGTATATTATACTTATTTCTAATTTCTCTGCAATGTATTAATAATTGTTACTAATTAATAACGAAAATGTGAGCAACCTGGGAACTGAATGTATTTATTATTCATCAAATTCAGAGTTTAAAGAGATACGAATTTTTCATGAACCTTTTGCCAATATTAAACATTCTTCAGTTAAATAACAATCTTTCTAATTTAATAATCACTGCCAATCAATAATACTTTCGCATATTTTACATATTTCAAATTTCTCTGCAATTTGTCAATAATTGTTAATAATTAATAACGAGACTGCAATTCGTTACAAGTTACAATGAACGTATAACTAAAGCAACTTTCGACAGAACTGCCAAGCACCTTTCAGCTCTTTCTCACTTTCAGCAAAAGTGTCTCAATTATAACAAACGGGTTTTGTTCCTGTGTGGCGCCACTAAAGCCAGTGAAAGTCGCGGACGACAAAATCTGCCTGAAATCTACGAGTGCTTTGGCTTGGCAGGAACGGTCGAAAAAGCTCGGCGAGTTTCGCGGGTTGGGGGTGGTTGGAGAAATCCGTGGGGATCGAGAAAAAATGCTGCTCGGGTGGCTGAATAATCGCATTGTAGAGGGCGGCTCGAGTGCTGCGCTCCTTCTCGCTTTTAAAAGGGCTCCCCGCATCCGCTCAATGCAGCTGCTGCGCGCCGAAAGATGGAAGGGCTGCTGCTAACATACACGCGCGCGCGCGCGCAAGCAGGCAAGCAAGTACACTTTGCATCGTGCCACTTCCGCCCCCCCAACAATCCTGTCTCCTCGTGTCCACTCGCGAAGCTTGAAATACAACGCAGACTTCCCAAAATCAAAAAACAACCCTCTTCGCCAGGTTCTGCAAAAATTCTTTCCCTCGGGGATTTGTTTTTCGAAGTAGTTTTCGAGTGCAATTGTTGCCAAGCTATTCATGTTTTTGATCGGGCGTTCTTTTGAGTCCTGTGTTGGACAATGGGTTAAGAGTTAATTAGTTCTTTCTACGAGTGCAAACACTTCTTGCGGAAAATAATAGAATTGTGTGGGAGTATTTAGTTTTTGGTGGAAATCGAGGAAGTTATTCCTGGAAACGCGTAGGAATACTGCAATTTCATGCAATGTTGCTATGAAACACGGCATTTTTAACTTGTTGTAATTAAATTCCTGAAAATTGATGGATAAATAGTACTATAAATTATAGAACGAATAATACTATGAACGATTAAATAAAGAATTTTACTTATTAATTATTATTCCCCACATCAAACATGCAACAATGTGATGTAAGTGCTTTTTCTTATTAGTACTATGAAACACATAGCTTTTTTAACTTATTATAATCAAATTTCTGAAAATTAGTAGATAAATAATACTATAAATTAGAGAACGAATAATACTATGAATAATTAAATCAATAATTTTCCTTACTAATTATTAATCCACACATCAAACACAGAACAACTTCATGTAAGAGCTTTCTCTTACTAATGCTATGAAATATGTCATTTTTAACTTGTAAAAATAATACTACTTATTAATTATTATTGCACACATCAAACACGCAAGATCCAACAATGCACGTCCGATAAAAAAAATGTGCTACAGCACTTTTGATTCAAAGGCAAGGGAACCACCCTGTACGTGTGTTGCCGTTCAAGGTGAAAGGGAGTCGCGGGGGGATGAAGTTAAGGTCGTCGAAGGAAACGGCGAGGGTGAAGGCAAAATGGGGCTGCGAGCCCTTTCTACCAGCAGCATGCTTTCCACCCTAATCTCGCTCGGGCATTATAGCGCTGTTACATGGGCCGTGCAAGAAAATGCTCAAGTATTTTGACAAGCAGCCCTCACTGAATCTCTCGTAAAAGCGATCGTTTTCACACCGAGATTAAGCTACCATGTACAAGTAAATGGATGAAAAAAATCAAATTTTCCCCCAAAAAATTGTATTAATAATGGTGTGTGATGTAGGAATTGACGATTTTATGGAAGTATAACGATTTTGAAACGTTCTGATGAATTGCGTAAACAGATACGAAAGATATTTGCTAAATATACTCAAAACTTCAAACACGTTTCTCTCGAAACACTGTTTCTGCGGACGGTAATCAGCATAACTAATTCATCATTCAACGGATCAAGCTGAAAATTTAATCAGATCTTCTTAATAGGCTTATTTAATGCACTACGTAGCGTTTTTTCGCATACCTATCCCAGCTTTTTTTTGTTTCTATATAAAATGCTTAATTTTATTTTATAGATATATTAATTTTATAAATAGCGATATGTTTCGCACAAAATGAAACTTCAAGGATCTGCTTGCGTAGTGCAGTAGAGTTATCTTTCTATTAAATAAAGAGTACTGTTTTATTCGATTCGGATGAAAAATAGTGGAGCTACACCGGTGTTACCGCAGCCATGTTTCATTCACTATGACATTACGAAAGTCGCTGTGGCACGTTAATTACTACAAGAATTGTAAACAAATTTACAGGATACATTGTTTACAATATGTACTTTAATATGTACATAACACTTTTTCCGACAAAAAATTATTTGCAAGGGGAAAAAATCGCTTTTTTGTACCGTTTTCTAATATTTTACTTGTACGTGGCTTTCTTCGCCGGGTCAACTTCCGTTTCGGCCGATTGGCCGTGAAATTCCTGTTAAAGCCTCGTGGAGGAACGCCGCGGCTGATAAATGCCCGGCTAATTATAGTCCGGAGGAATTAGCCGAAGATGGCGAATCCTTGCCGACCGGTTTCCTGTCCGCGCCGTAAAAGTACAAAGCTTCATGCCTGACCTGCATCTGGTCGGCCGTGAGGAAATGTCCCTTGTTTACGGGTTAAGTTACACTGTGCGCCCAGATGGAAATAAGATGAGAGTGAATAAGAATAAATTAGAGTAATATTTGTAGTATTTTTTATAGTAAATTAAATTATGGATAAATAAATTAAAGTAATATTCGAATTATGGAATCTTCGAATTATGGATAAATAAATGAAAGTAATATTTGTAGTATTTTTGATAGTAAATAATTGTTAATCAAACTTGGTAGAATCTTCGAATTATGGATAAATGAATTAAAGTAATATTAGTAGTATTGTTGATAGTAAATCATTGTTCATCAAACTTGGTAGAATCTTCGAATTATGGATAAATGAATGAAAGTAATATTGGTAGTATTGTTAATAGTAAATCATTGTTCATCAAACTTGGTAGAATCTTCGAATTATGGATAAATAAATGAAAGTAATATTTGTAGTATTTTTGATAGTAAATAATTGTTCATCAAATTTGGTGGAATCTTCGAATTATGGACAAATAATACGCAATGCATTAATATTTATAAAATGTATAAAGTTCATAAACATAATACATTGTCAGTAATATTTAATCCAAAAGTCAGTCATATTTATCGACAAAATTGTTATTCATTAAAATAATAGTTTAATACTGTTATAATAAATGTTACAGGTTTTGTAACATTTTCACTAATAACTCAGTAATTGATACGACTTTTATAAACAATTTTAAAAACAATGCAGTGTTTCATAAAATCGACTTGCGTAATTCAAAGCGCAATAATAATTTTCTACTTGATAGAATGTAAAGAAACATATTATTTATATAAATAATAAAACATTCTTGTATTTCAACTGCAACACACTTCGCTAATGCGTGTTTCCATTCCAGCTTTCTAATTCATCTTTGTTTCGGCGGAGAGAGCAAAGACAGGAAAGCTCCGAGTAAATGAAAAACGGCACAGTAGACGCTAAGAGAGAGGACAAAGCCTCTACTGGCGGAGAGAGAGAGAGAGAGTGTGTGCTCTAATCTGGAATTTGTATCTTCATTATGCGAAAGAGTCTCAAGTCGGCGGCGGTGCCGTTGTCCGCATTACACCGAGAGTGCATCTTGCGCCGTGGACCGCGAGAAATAACAGAGACACACTTGTATCTTCGCACTTTCATCATCTCGCGTTTCTTCTCTCGCCAAATATCAAGTAAATTAACGCTATAAATACCTACAATTTAATATAACTGCATAAGTGTACTTGTCAAATATTTGCCATTTCATTTAATAGTTGTTAATTCATTGCCAAGATCAAAAATCATTATTAATTATTCAATGCTTTTAAGAACTTAATGCTACAGTTTAGTTATAGTAAATAAATATTTGATTTCCATATTAAATTACTGGTCATCACTAAATACCAATAGATGAAATAGTGATTAATCACACGTACTTCTGTGATATAATAATTGTGATAATTGTTAGTCAAGCCACCCAACAACTAATAACTAAATATTGCTTCAGTTGTACTACCAAATTTTTAGATTAGACTAACGTTGTCGGTCATGAACAAATTACAAATATAAAAAATAGTGTTTAATGACACGTACTTCTGTGATATAATAATTGTGATAATTGTTAGTCAAACCACCCAACAACTAATACCTAAATATTGCCTGAGTAATACAAACATATTTTTAGATTCCATTAACGTTATCGGTCAACAACTAATTCCCAGTTATAAAAAATAGTGTTTAATCACATGTATTTCTGTGATATAATTGTGATAATTGTTAGTCAAGCCACCCAACAACTAAAATCTAAATATAAAAAATCGTGATTAATGACACGTACTTCTGTGATATAATTGTGATAATTGTTAGTCAAGCCACCCAACAACTAATACCTAAATATTGCTTCGATAGCACAAACAAATTTCTAGATTCGATTTATTATAAATCAATTGCTTATAAACCCCCTCTCAATCACCCACGTAATCCTACGAGGCGGTAATTCAAATGACTGATTAGTTGAGTGGCGAGAGGACAAATTGTCATATACCCGTGGCAGGATCTAATCGGATTTCCGGCCGAGCGGAGGACAACTCGGAAGCGTGTCCTAGTGAACTTCACCTCTATTGAACTGCGGAGAGCGTGCGCTGTGCTGCGCTTGGTTAATCCGCTAGACAGGATCCCATATCCTCCGCGAGCGCACTTCCGTATCGGCGTGTATAGCACGCTCGAGGAGCACCGACACACATACAAGGGAGAGTGCTTTTAACACGAGCGAGCGAGCTCTCCCCGCTTGCAGGAAATAGAAATTCAATACGCTCATGGTAATCCCAACCGGGACAGCCATACTCGCATGTTTCACCCTGGGAATTGAAACCTTCATCTTGCCAGCTCTCTCTCTCTCGCGCCGCTCTAAGAAACTAATCGCCGGTACCGTACGCCTTTTTCATTTTTCATTCACTCTTATTATTAATAGTATTTTTTCCTCCCCAGTTGATATATGTATATAAAAATATTCAGGAGAATGCCCTTTATAAAATATGTGAGAATAATTTAAATCGGTGGTGAGCCGTGTTTCTGAATAATTATATATTTTTTAATGCCTATTTGTTGTTTGACGTTGAGAAAAAATCGTAGTATTTGTTAATTGGAATGTAACAAATGTATTTTATGTGAAAAGAAACCAAGAAGTGAAAACGTTATTATATTCCGTTGATATAACATTAGTTATAATCATTATAGTTGTTTGACATCGAGAGAAAATCGTAGTACTTGTTAATTGGAATAAAAACAATGTATTTTATGTGAAAAGAAACCAAGAAGTGAAAACGTTATTATATTCCGTTGATATAAAATTAGTTATAATCATCATAGTTGTTTGACATTGAGAGAAAATCGTAGTATTTGTGAATTAGAATAAAAACAATGTATTTTATGTGAAAAGAAACCAAGAAGTGAAAATATTATTAAATTACGCTGATATAACATTAGTTATAATCATCATAGTTGTTTGACATTGAGAAAAAATCGTACTATTTGTTAATTGGAATATAAAAAATGCATTTTATGTGAAAAGAAACTAAGAAGTGAAAGCATTATTAAATTACGCTACTATAACATTTATGTGCTTCAAAAATTCTTTCAGTCTTATTAACAAAGGGCATTTAGATTATTACTGCTGTTTTAACGTATAATAACAGTTTTGATACCTGCAGCTTGATAGTACGTGACAGCACGCTCATCTCACATTTTCTAAGTGCTTTCTGTTTAATCAATCATTTGTCTCCTCGCGTCCACTCAAAGCGGAAGTCCTTGCCTTCTTATTATTTTGCTGGAGTACACGCTTCCGCTTTCAAACGAACGAACTTTATTGCGGATTTCCTTTCTGTATGAAGTGACGTTCCGAGCAAACTATAAACTAGAAAATACTGCGTTATTTATTATTCAAAGTATTTTTCAAAAGAAACTTCGAAATTGGAAAAGCAATGAAAATGAAATCATTATTAAAAGATTTTTGCTGCAACCAATTATGTAAAATATCACATTATTGTATTCGACTTTCTTTGCATTTACATTAACTTGATGTAAAGTTATCCAAATATAATAATGCAATAATAATGCAAATATTCTATAATAATGTATATATAGTGTAGTTATACAACAATGTAATTATTATGTTCGAGTTTCTTTGCATTTACATTAACATATTCCCAATGTAAAAAGCTCTATAATATCAGAGCTTGAAGGTTAAAGGGACAATTGGACGCTGGCAAAGTGGAGGCTAAAATATCCTTAAAGGTTCTTTGCCGTGAAAAGGTCGGAGGGGGATCGACGGGGTGTTCGTACAGGAAATACAACGGCAGTTTCCATGGCTAAGTGCGAGGAAACGATTGGCCCGGGAGAAAATTACGCAGGCTCTGCAAGAGGGAAAGAGAGAGAGCAACTCTTTATGTATTCTATGGTGTCTACACTGCGATGCGAGCGACGGTGAAGGGGATGTAATTGGAAGCTGAGAGAGCAGCTCGTCCTGATGCATTGCTCGACTCTCATTATGCCGCCGCCGGCCAATTATGTCTCCGGCTGGCTCGAGCTCGCCAAGAAAGAGATTTCATATCGCACGGGAAACTCATCATCAACGAATTACTTGTTGCTGCTCCCCTTTCGCCGGATAATGAAATCCTGACCCAAATCATTGCTTTTTCCTTCCGCGATTTTATTTCAATCACTGTGTCACTTTCGAATTCAAAAGTTCATTATAAAACGTTTTGTTTTTAGAGAGAATTATATTTTCGTTTTTATTGGTTTTCCTTTTCTTGTGAAGAAGATAATGAAATCCTGATCCAAATCATTGCTTTTTCCTTCAGCGATTTTATATGAATCACTGTGTCACTTTCGAATTCAAAAGTTCATTGTTCTGAAAGAGAATTATATTTTCGTTTTTACTATTTTCCTTTTCTTGTGCAGTTGACTTTGGTTCTTAATTTGTTGTGTTTTGAGAGATTATATTTGTGTTTTGTAAATGAATATGTTTTGACAGATAGTTTTCGTTTGCAAATTACTCTTTTTTTCGGGGTTTCGTGGACGATGGTCGAATATGTTTTTGCACATCGATTGAACCCAATGTTATAACAGCTTTAGCGCTGAGCTAGGATTACATTTGTCATGCGAGCCGGTCAACCCATTTGAATTCAAGTGAGACGCACTCGAATCGAACAGTGAAATCCAATGATTCGTGTCAGTTGTTCGGACAGAATACACTGCGCAAAAAGAGTATTTATGCGCCCAGATTCTCTACAATAAATTGGCTTTAATAACCAAGTTTCCTTAAAAAAAGCCTTTACTTCATTCAATCATACGATAAATGTAGAAAAGTATTCATATCCTCAGTTGTTTCAATAATTTTCTTAAGACTAAATAAATTCTTTTAATAAATGCGTCTTTAAATCATTCCTCATAATCACAAAATATTAAATATATTAAAGAAATAACACATAAAAATTGTAACTTGGCATCAATATAAAGAAATAAGCATCCAGCTGTTTTTGAATAAATTTTCTCAAGGAGGCAAAGTTTCTTAGGATTAATAAATCCTTTTAAAGAAATGCATCCTTAAACCATTCCCAATAAATACAAAATATTAAATACATAAAGAAATAAACAGTACATAAAAATCGCAACTTGGCATCAATCTAAAGAAACAAGCATCCATCTGTTTTTGAATAAATAACCTCGAAGAAGCAAGGTTTCCTAAGGCTAAAAAAATCCTTCTAAAGAAATGCATCCTTAAACCTTTCCCAATAATTACAAAATATTAAATATATTCAAGAAATACCACATAAAAATCGTAACTTGGCATCAATCTAAAGAAACAAGCATCCAGCTGTTTTTGAATAAATTGCCTCGAAGAAGCAAGGTTTCTTAAGGCTAAATAAAATCCTTTTAAAGAAATGCATCCTTAAACCTTTCCCCATAAATACCAAATATTAAATACAGAAAAATCGCAACTTGGCATCAATCCAGACAAACATCGATTATCGAGAAGACTCGGCAGTAATTTCTCATGACACCATACTACGTGTATCAGTTGAGAGAGCAACGAGGGACGACTCTTTCCAGAAGCCTTTTCTCCGCTCGGTTAAAAGAGAGAGAAAAAAAAGGCGGGAGGGCATATCAGGATCCTCTTTCAAGGAGCGCGCACAGCGACGGACGGTCGGACGGTGGTTGTGTGTGCGGTCTCTCTCGCGATCTAGTCTGGTTCCAGTTGGTTCCAGTCAAGGAGCACGCAGCCGATGCAGAGAGACGCGCTCTGCCGAAGCCGCTACACACACGTCTCTCTCCTCTCTCCTCTCCTCTCTTCTCTCCTCTCGCATATTCTCTATTTCTCCCCCCCATAAAAGAACTGCGTGTCTCTTTCAGAGCACGCGCCACTCGGATTTAAGATTTCCGGAGCGTGCATCCAGCAGCAGCGCTGCTGGGTTTGAGAAAGCAGCCTTCTTAATTACGGCGATAACGAGCCTACCAATCCCACAATGCAACTGATTCTCCTTTTCAGCATTCGTTATTAATACGTCAGGAATATATTAATGTGTAGAAGTATTTGCAAGAATTTATGGAAAGTTACTTGTGTTTTAGAGTATTATTTATATTATTGGTGATTGCAGAAATAGTTGTTATTCAGTTATTTCTAAATGGCTTGTAAAAGACAGGCAATAATAATGTTTATATATAATTCAAATTAGTAATATTTCAGCTGGTGAAATTCTTAAACATAAAGCAAGAATTCAAAAAACGTAGACGTAAGATAAGAGAAATTATCATAAAATTTAGATAAGTGGAAGATAAAAATGGTAGCGAAAGGAAGTGAATAAATAATAGCTGTGGTAATGAAAAAACCTGTAAACCAAGCTGAAATTAAAATAAACAGGTACTTCATCGGAGAAATCGAATTAAAATATCTCTAAAATAATGTTTCGAGCGTTTTACGTTTATGTTAATCACTATTTGCCATTCTGAAAATGCAGATTGTGGAATCTTACATACGCAACACACGTAACGGTTGCAGGCAACGTGATTTATGGAATCAATTAAATTACGTTCCAGTTATTGCATGTTGAAATAACAGATCGTACTTCCTGCATGAATCCATAAATACGAAGATTCTGTTTTAATGTATTAATTGCAAATTGGCATTTCTACCATAAATCAGCATTGGTGAATATTTCTAAAAAATATATTCGCATTTTGCATAATTCTTGATTTAATATTATTATATTTGTAGAAGGCAATATTCGCAAAATTGTTGAAATTATTTACAGAATAACATTGAACTATAAAATTAGCAATGTTAATAGTCAAATAAAGTGGATGGAAATACTCGCAAATCTGCTAACAGAAATGCGTCGCGAATGCGAGATCGCTGGCTTCTCAGTGCGAAACCAGTGAAGTTGCAGTTAATATAATTATACCAGCGTTCTTGCGTAATTACACAAGTAAAGTACCGACATATTCATCCTAATCAGTCCAATCAAATGACTTTAATTGAAGGTAACTGCCCTGCAACATTTCTCAATGCTTCCGACTATTAAAGTCATCAACATAGCAATAATGCGAGTTCAATTGTTAGTTGCTCTTCAAAGAATGTTTCTCTCTAAAGATTTGTATAAGTTAAAATTGATTTCGAGTTAGTTCGTTTAGTATAAAATAAACATTAATCCCACAAGTAATAAATAAACCTGCGAATATTAAATATAAAGAAAAGTGTAAATTCCAATTTAATTTAATAGTAAAATATCATTATTTCTATTCAGAGTGCCAATAATTATTTCTATGATTGCCGAAGCATTAAGTTACTTTGTTGACGGGTTCAAAATCAAATTAAGCGTTCTAAAAACGTCTTTCATGTGAATAATCGGGGTCGTGAACTCCACTAACGAACTGGTCCAGACTTTCGAAAGAATTCTAGAAAAGCGCGGACTCATATAATGCGAGAAGAGAAGGAAAACGTCAACACTCCCGGCAATCAATTAAGATGACGTGTAACCACCGATGCAGACAGCGAAATCGCATTTATCAAAGTAAAATTTTCATCGTGTTCGCCTCGGGGCACGCGCAGGATACTCGATTAAACCCGATCGAGTGTAATAAAGTAGTCATCAAATTACCTTATGGAAGAAAGCTGGCGCGTCGCTGGGTTCCCTGTCAACACGTATAACCGGCGCACGCTACAAAGAGCGATGTCATTGACTGATTTATTGAACCGCTCGTGAAATTTCGCTGGAATCAATCACTCGCTATGCAAAACGCGTATTAATTATATTGGAAATGTTGCAGTCGTTTACTGTTCGACATAATGTTGCCTAACTACTCTTATTAATTGGTTCTGTTAAAATTAAAATACCGCTCGGTAATGGCTTGAATAAATTACTAAATAAAATCTTGAATTGCGAGAGAATTGATATATAAAATAAATAAGTCAGAATAAAACATTATATATAGGAAAATTAAATTGAATAATTTGTCTTGGGAAGTCTGAACTAACAAGGAATCCCTAATTATAGTTTGCGCAGCGACTGTCCTCCGGAAGCAACAACAAAGCCAACAAAAAGGCATTGAAACTTCTGCCCATGACTTACAAACAGTTTCTCGACCACTATGCAGACTTGCTAAACTTGTACAAGGGAAACTGTAATTACACATTTACAAGGAAGGTCGGCTTCGTCCTCACAGAAAAGGGTAGCAGTTAAAGAGGCGATTATCGTGGCCCCCCCTTTATACCCCGAAATGCTCGCCCAACAAAAGCATATACCTGCTGCTCTCCCATAGCCGGCCTTTCCTAGAATGTATTAATGGCATCGGCGCACTTCGTCATTGTCCCATAAAATTCCCGGCGCACAATTCTTCTGTAAATTGGCCTGCCTGCCTTTCCCCATTCGCCCGGATTAAAATAGACCCTGCATAGAGCACTTCTCAGTACAGATATATTCTGACAGGTATTTCTTATCGCAACTTACTGTCATTTCGAAATTATGTACGTCTATTCAAATGAAACGCAATTGTTATTGTACCATAAAATTCTGGATGCACATTTCTGACTGCTTTTCTTGCTACAAATATATTCTCTCAAGTATTTCTTATGGGAACTTACTCCTACTTCGAAATTTTGTACATCTTTTTGTACATTGATTGAAATTAAATGTTAGTAATAGGTTTTAGTATTGGGCTACGATTATATTTGTCATGCGTGCTGTTTAAATCACTGCAATTCAAATGAAACGCACTTGTTATTGTACCATAAAATTTTGGATGCACATTTTTGACTGCTTTTCTTGGTACAAATATATTCTCTCAAGTATTTCTTATGGGAACTTACTCCTACTTCGAAATTTTGTACATCTTTTTGTACATTGATTGAAATTAAATGTTAGTAATAGGTTTTAGTATTGAGCTACGATTATATTTATCATGCGTGCTGTTTAAATCATTGCAATTTAAATGAAACGCACTTGTTATTGTACCATAAAATTCTGGATGCACAGTTCTGACTGCTTTTCTTGCTACAAATATATTCTCTCAAGTATTTCTTATGGGAACTTACTCCTATTTCGAAATTGTGCATACACTGTTCCATATAAAATCATTAGAAATAATATTACTAAATATTTGGCTGCATTTTATGCATTTATACTTTTATATGTTTGAGTTATACTAAGTCGCACATGAAATTTCACTCTGCAGAAGTCAGTTATATATAATATTCCCCTATAAATATAATATAATAAAATATTGTCTCCTTACGTTGCTAGCCATTTCAAGGAAGTCGATGCTAAAACTTGGTAAAATATTCCCTCCAACAGACTACATAATTTAATAGAGTCTATTGTTAAACAGAGAATATATAGGATAATTAAATAGATGTCTAGTAAAAGTGGGCTAGGAGAGTTCTGATTCAAAGGCAAGTGACTCACCCTGTACATCTTTTTGTACCTTGATTGAAATTAAATGTTACTAATAGGTCATGCGAGCTGTTTAAATCATTGCAATTCAAATGAAACGCACTTGTTATTGTACGATAAAATTCTGGATGCACATTTCTTTCGGCAAATTGGCCTGGCTGCTTTTCCCATTGGCCCTGATTAAAATAGAGCGGGTGTATAGCATTTCGTGGTACAGAATTTCTCAATATCGGATCGGTGTTCTTGGGCTAATGGTGATCGGGTATCGCTGGGATTATTCGGGTTTCATTACTTCGTGTGATTCGAGGACTGTCCTATAATGCTAAAAGGTAAATAACATCTGATACTGAAATAATGTCAGTCTATTGCTCGGGAATATCTCTCGTTATGGGCCGGCACGGATCGATTTCTCTTGTTTCTCTCCGTTTCTCGTACATACGCGAGAGACACCTTTTACTTCTCCAGCCGTTTCTATTATTGCTGATGCTAGGTTTACCGCTGGATTTTTCGACATCCTTCTTAACCGTATAAAGTTAGCTCAAGTTATACTAACTTTTCTCGGAATGGCTCTGAATGCGAAATGAGATTGCAAACTAATTCCGTTCTACAGAGAAGAGATGGGGTGCTTTTGAAATTAACTTTTGACCTTTCCCCTCCTCTTTTATATTATTCCACCTGGCAGAATTTACCTCAAGCTTTTTAAACATGGTTTTTCATAGCTTATTAAAAGTAATTCTATCTTGCCCACGAATTTAGATAAGTCTGTGAAAATCATTGATTGTAGTTGGGAAATGAAACTGTTCTTTCTTCTTTGCTTTCTTCGTTCCACGAGAATTCCACGAGATTGACGAATAAAAATATCTGTGACGCTTCGTGGAATCTCAACGAGGTTCCTATCGGTTTGCTATTTTCGAATTTCACCTCCCGGCGGTGGTATTTATGTAATCGACCTCGTATGTTCTTCTCTGATTTCTCGAATTAGCTTGACAAGCGCCGAGCTGATAGTTAATCGATAGTTTTTCAACAGCAGTACTGTATTTTAAAGGAATGCTTCCAAGAAGAATATTATCGCATTAGAAAATAAAGTGCAATCTACAATATTAAAACAATATTATTGTATTGCACGGGAGATTTTGTTTTACTAGATTTACGTAGTTGCGTTATCTTGCGGACGTCGCATCTATTATTGTTGGTACCGTTAAGGTTCGTTCGGTTTCAAGGAAAAGAGCATTGGCCGCGTCGTCTCTGTGCACTGTTTTGGAACGCTTGGCGCAAAGGACTTTTCGTCCCGAGGAGCAATATACCTGGCGCCGTGAAAGCCGATTTGAACACGTCGAACAATGTCCGACAGCTAATAAATTGTTTGTGTTTCCGTACGCGGCAACTGTGCGGTAAACCGTAACAACCAGCGCGTAATAGAAGCTCATCCCAGTCGCGAGTAAAGCCAAACTGTCTTGCCACTAATTCCTCCTCAACTTTCCCGCAGAACTTTAAAACAATCTACTAATAATCGGTAAGACCTGCAAGCAAACAACGATTTCACTTCAAAGAAAAGTAATATCGTACTTTAAAACTTACACGTTCATGCGTTGTCAATAACAACATCGTTTGTACGTGTGAAGCTTGTCACTGATAATTATTGGTACATTAAAACTTTACTGCTGGGGGAAAATACGATGTTGAACGTTGGGAGATCCTTAAACGAACTTTAACGTGTCTTCGTAAAAAAGTAGTAGCAATTTCTCTGACTTTATAAACTAGAATGTTTATATTACAAAGAATATGTGATTCCGTGTAAAAATAAACAACAACCACAAAACCTCGAAGGTTTCCATTCACCGCAATTCAAATCTCAAACCGCATCAGCTTGTACACTCTCGAAAGATTATTGCAAATCAATGCAATCCCTAGTTATAGCAATACTCTCTCTACTTCACTAACAAGATTCACGAGTCGAGCGCAATGGAGTCGAGTACCGCATCGATCTCGAAAGAGGCGATCTAAGAAAACGGTAGCAAAAGGCAAGAAAACAAGTAGTGCAGAGGAAGGTTCGCCGGAAGAAAGTGCGGCAAAGCCGCCGGCATCCACACAAACACACACACAGACACACACGGCGTCCTAGGAGAAAAAGTGTGGAGAAATCTTTCAAGCGCCTATTAAAACATTTGCCTACCTTACAGGTGTCCCTTAGAGGCTTCCAAGTGTGGCGTATGCTTTGTCGTAGTTCATCCTCAAGCGATCACACGCGTCTACGAACTCGCGTACTACAAAACGAGAGAGTAGAGGAAAAGCACGCGGCGCACATCCGAGGGCAAAGTAGAAAGGCGCGTGTGGAAGAGGATATCGTGCGTCTGTCTCTCGGAAGCCAACGAGAACTGAGCCGCTGGAGTCGCGAACACGCCGGAGAGCGCAGAGTCGTGTCCGGTCGAGTCGAAAAAGCGAGTGTGCAGCAGCAGCAGCAGCAGCAGCAGCAGCAGTCAAACCGAGCGGAGGACTAGCAGCGCAGCAGCCACTCTGGAGAAAGAGAGACGGCGAGGTGTTATGGTGGTGTAGAAGCGGAGAGTTCAGACCTTCCTCGCAGCGCTGCCGTCCGAAAACTCGTGGTGCGCGCTTGATGCAGCCGTCACGGCGCGCCTTCCCCCACCAAGGCTCGCTCGCGCGCCTGGAAGTTAATCGTGGAGGAGAAACCCCTTGTGTCGTTCCTGCCTCGTGCTCGCCGCCCGCCTCGCTCTCTACACTCCCCTGTACACGACCTACCACTGTAGACACTGTACAGGGTGATGCGGATCATGCGGATAATGCGGATACACTCGCCTCCATATTCCCACACGGTCTTTAGGATCTTCAACCATTTTTTAATAGAATACCTGAAGTTATAATGTATTAAATGTATAATACTGTTAATTAATTCATGCATTATTTTCTCGAATATTCTGATACAAACATATTTTGGACTTCGAGTATTAATAGAATATCAGAGGTCACTGTTTAATTATACAGCTCTGCTTTACTTAATGCTTCTAGTCTTGTATAATACAGATGTTAAATTAAGTTTGCTCTGATTTGGCGCTCAACAAATATTCGCACTGGCAATAGAGTGCTTCAGTTTCCAACTTTAGTTAGCAGGTCTCGCTGCTATAACAATGTTATATTAATTAAGAAACTTCTTCGACATATCGATTCATATGCATCTGCATCACCCTGTACACTCGAGTATACTGCACACTTGTACCGATAGCTTCTCGGAGGGCTTCTATTAGTTATTTAGCAGTCGCGAGCTACTTGTAAAATATGAAGGCGTGAGCTCCTACTTGAGATCAGACGGTGCACGACATAGCTGACTTTTTCATGGGAGAGAGGTCTCTGACCAATGCATAAAATGTTCTCCCATTCCATGTTTAATTTACTCGCTGACGAGAAATGGGAAGTGTGCAAGTTAGACTTTTTCTTGGGTAAAGTCTGTTGTACATTTTGTGGACGTTCTTGTCTATAATTTTATATATTATTAACCGTGCTATGACTTTAATGAGTTTTAATGGTAGATAATGTTTTATTGAAGTTTTTGTGTACTTTTTAATAAAATCGCCAGAAGGAGAGTGAAAGGTGATAGTAATCTAATGTTATAATTATGATATGCTAGTTTTATATGTATTAGATGTATTCCAGGTAGAGTTTAGTGATAACTATCGGAAAAATCGCAGAAACGTACGCAAATAGAAGAAGGTACGGGAACCAAACCAGGATTATTCCAGGTCTACATTCAAAAACCCACAGTAAAGAGTCTCAGAAACCCTGGAACCCTCTGATACCTTCTATCAAGCGTTATGCAAACTTTCGGTAGGTTTTGTTGACACGATAAGACGCGACGCTGAGGAAGAACAGCAAACAATGAACCATGATAAACAATGGTTAGATTAAAGAAAATTTCATGTTGAATATATCCAATCAAGTTTAGTCCACAGGATTTAAAATAATTTGAGAAAATTCAATCCTTTTTCTTTCTTAGAAGCTTAAAAACAACTTCAGTGATATTCACAGTCACATAAATGGCACATTCATAATCAGAAACAGCCACAATTTCGTGACGAGCAACATAAACTACATTGCTCACGGAAAAAACTATATAAATATAAATTAAGTTGAATAAAACGAGAAAAACCATATGAAATTTTGAGCAGGCGACTAGTTCGCCTTTATTGCAAGGGCGGCGTGCGACTGCGGCTATCTGGAGCGACCCTTTCAGTGTCCCACAGAAATGTGAGCGTTGCAAACGTGACAGACGACAGAGGCTCGAGGAGGAGGAGGAGGGTGGGCGATAGCTAAGGGCGCCACACGCAAGAGCCCTGCTTCTACGCACACCCGTGTTTACCCCTGTATAACCAACCCTCCGTGAGACAGCACACGACAGAAACTGTATGCAGGAGATCTCACTCACAGGGCCTTCGAATAGCAGCGAATTATGCGAGAATATTACCCTCTCGCTTTTTACACCGCGCTACTTTTCATACCGGGATTACACTTCCACATAGTTCGCCGTTGGTTGTTTACCATTGTAAAATGTGTGACACACTCGTCAGTCGTTTCGGAATATTATTCCCACAGCTTTTTACGCCATAACTTTTCATGCCAGGATTACACTTTTATAGTTTGTTATTTGTTTGCTTTTTGTTGTTGTAAAATGAAACATGCGTGAATTGTGAGAGAATATTACCTTCCGGGTTCTCGCTCGGCGTCGCTTCATAACGCTGGTTACGCTTTTACACAGCCTGTTGTTTGTTGGCGGAAACTGAGCCTCGTACGAGTTTCAATATTGAATGCCTGCTAATAACAGAGTCACTGGTTAATGCAAAATTAACAGGTATGGAAGCTACTTTTAATTAGACGCTTTAAAGCGAAATGCACGTTTTTCATTTTGTATGAATGGATACATTTACTTACATGTGTTCACGTCGTAAATAGAGTTCGACATCTTGAATCCTCGGGAGCAACTCTTCGTCACAGTGTCACGTAGTTGGTGCGCAGGAAGCTAATTTATATTCGTATTTCTAATTGAGTGCGTGTCCTGTGATACCTAGAAGCATGATCGGAATTTTGAGCTGGTTAATCAGGATGTGCTGCAATAGTAGCTGTCCCTGGATAGAACAATTATAGTATTCGCGACTATTTGACCTCATTAATTAAGAAGTAGGACGAATCCAGTTGTTATACATTTTTGCATAACTTTTCTCTCCCATTAGAAATCAATTATATAATTATAAAGGTACAGCAATAGTGTTGCAATTGTAGCAATTGTAGGATTTACAATTGCAAAGAATATAAAGTTGCTAAAAGTAGCACAACAGAGTAGCATTTTCGACTTATTTGCTTATTTCCAACAGGCTTTGATATTTTAAACTTTCATAATATAAACAATAAAAGTAATTAGGAATGAAGAATTACAAAAATAGAAAGCTGTGTAACCAATTATGCAGAATCAGGTCGATGTTGCAAAAGAAAATAACGGAAAATCAATTATATAACTATAAAGGTACAGCAAATAGTGCTACAATAATTGTAGCATTTACAATTGCAAAGAATATTCTTTATAAAGTTGCTAAAATCAGGCTTTAAACTATTACAATATAAATAATACAAATAATTAGGAATGAAGAATTACAAAAATAGAAAGCTGTAAAAGAAAATAACGGAAAACATGACGAACAAGGAATTACGTTCAACGATCACGAACGTATTCGTGTATACGTTCGTATTTTCTATTATAGAAAAACTTTGCTTGAAGTAAAAAAAAACGAGAAGCAGCTGTTCTATTGGGAACACACGCTTTGCCGAGAACGGTGAGCGCAATTTGCGACACAAGTATGGCGATACATGATAATGGAACTGCTCCAGATAAAAATGGAGAGGAGCCAGTGCAGAACGTGGACAAATACGGTTAAAAACGATTGCCTTGCTAGACGCTTAGACTGTTGCATAAATCGTTATTTCCAAGTATCAGGAAGTAAATAATGGCTTAATGCAATATTATAGTTAATCGCCTTTCGGCCTGTTTGTTCCAACGGTACCTTGACACTAATCTCGAACATGTCGATTAAGTACGCTCTATTATACCAGCAGCCAACTTCTTTAACAGTCTATTAAACCATGCATCGCAGATTCTTTTAACTTAAAAGTGATCATTAACGCTACTTTAATGCTTGCGGATATTCGAGATAGGAAAATATCGTTTTCTCTTTAATGTGATTCAACAGTCGAAATTGGATCGTTTTACAAATGGCTGCGGGAAACTGTGAATCATAGAATGAAAGCTGTTTCACTTGTGGCGTATGAGCATCGATGATACCTAGGTTACAGTCGTAAATTATTCTCAACGATTGGATTTGCCCGCACGAAGGGAACGAGTGCATGATCGATTTCGATTCAATCGATGCTATGTAAGACTCTTGTAACGTCGATACTTTGCAGAATGAGTCCTTAACAATTATTAACAGTCGAAGTTTCAGAATTCTATGTCAAGGAAGTTAGCTAGTAATTTTTAAAATATCTTAATAATAACAGAAACATTACTTACGCCATACTGTTCTTTTATTGTAGTCTTCATATTCAAAAAACTAAGCAATAACTTTATAAGAAGTATATTTCAATAAGTTTTGGACAATTGTAACCGTCATGCAATACTACGCAGTGATAGGCGTCACATTGTAACCGTCATATATTTAATTCTTGTAGACATACAAAACCATTACTTCTCAATATTCCGCTACTGTTTTTCATAGTATTGAAAGAACAATACTGTTCTTTTATTCTAGTCTTCAGATTCAAGAAACCAAATAATGACTTTATAAGAAGTATATTTTAATAAGTTTTCGATAATTGTAACCGTCATGCAATACTACGCGGTGATAGGCGTCACGTTGTAACCGTCATATACTTAAACGTTTTAGACATACAAAACCATTACTTCTGAATATTCCGCTACTGCTGTTCATAGTATTAAATAAAAGAACAATACTGTTCTTTTATTCTAGTCTTCAAAATCAAGAAACCAAGCAACGACTTTATGAGAAGTACATTTTAATAAATTTCGGACAATTGTAACCGTCATGCAATACTACGCAGTGATAGGCGTCCCATTGTAACCGTCATATACTTAAACGTTTTAGACATACAAAACCATTACTTCTGAATATTCCGCTACTGCTGTTCATCTAGTCTTCAGATTCAAGAAACCAAGTATCGACTTTATAAGAAGTATATTTTAATAAGTTTTGGACAATTGTAACCGTCATGCAATACTACGCAGTGATAGGCGTCACGTTGTAACCGTCATATACTTAAATATTTTAGTCATACAAAACCATTACTTCTGAATATTCCGCTACTGCTGTTCATAGTATTGCTTGGCGAGAGGAGAGTCGATGATCGGTAACAGTAGAGGGAAACCGCAAGAAAAAGGGCCGGCGAGGGAAGATTGACAGCGGGTGAAAACCGGAAAGACAACTCCGATTTCCAGTCCGAGGGAAAAGAGAGACGTGACTACAGCCAGTTCCTGTTAGAGCAGGTGTCACTGCGAGCGTTTTTCTTACGTCGGCGAGGAACATCCGGCCACGTTAAAATAGTCCGTCTAATGTGGTTTTCTCGCCGGGCCAGTTTCGAGACTCGCTGCTGCATCACGCGGGGCACAGCAATTCTAGGATAAATGCGCTTAGTTAGCTAATCGAAGTAGCCGAGCATCTTCGCAGCCAAGAAATGGATTACTGGTCGAGTTGCTTGCTCCTCCTCTCGCTCTCCTCGGTGGTCCTCTACACCGGTGGCGTCGAGCTAACCTTCGAGCTGCCCGATAATGCAAAACAGTGCTTCCACCAGGAGATCGAGAAAAATGTTACCGCTGTCCTTGAGTTTCAGGTATGAAAACAACCGACCGCCAACAACTCCCCCCGCGCGACTTACAATATGGATTTCCCTCTTGCGATTCTCTTATTCAAAGATAAGACGCAATAGTAATTTCTCCTAATTCTCAAGATTGCTATTTATTTATTTATATGTATTGTTTACAATTGATTGTGATGTTGTAATGTTGATTGATGTTTGTATTCTGTTGAATAAATTCTTGAAGAATGCTAATTTTATATGAATGCCTGCGGATTGTAATATAAGTAGACTTGAATAAAAGTGATAAGTGATTCCTGTACGTATGTTTTATTGATTGCATTTAGGTGGTAACTGGCGGCCAGTACGACATAGACGTAACTTTGGAGGCACCGAATAAGGAGGTCATTTACAAACAAATCAAGAGCGCTTTCGGTTCACATCATTTTACACCGACCATGTCCGGTGTATACACAGCCTGCTTCGGTAATGAGTTCTCCACCTTTTCTCATAAACTAGTGTACATGGATTTCCAAGTGGGAGACCCATTGCCATTGCCAGGTCTCGGCGAACATGTAACTGTTATGACTCAGGTAATAATTGGCTCTACAACTCTGATAAAAGAATAATCTTTCAAGTTTTAGTATTTTCATAACACGGCATTTTTCAGATGGAGTCTTCGGCACAAGAAGTTCACAAGAACTTGATTAGTATATTAGACTACCAAACGCATCATAGATTACGCGAGGCACAGGGCCGCAAGCGCGCCGAGGATCTGAACGAAAGAGTCCTGATATGGTCGATCATGGAGACCCTAGCGATCCTGACAATATCCATCGGTCAAGTGTTGATCCTAAAGACTTTATTTACAGAGAGGAAACCTTAGCCAGGGAAATTAGTGCGAGAGCCCAGTTAAGAGAGCTGTAATATCCTTTTCGTTTGATCAATTGGACTCGTCCAAGAATGAATCCGTTCCTCGCTGTTCAGGAATGGATTAAAACAGGCAGTGGAAACTTTTTATATTTGTCGGAGAGGAAATAGCCTGGTCGCAGTGGTACCCTGACAAAAATCGGCCAGTTCCTTCTTATAGCTACTTCAAGCGGAGTGTGACATTTTGTGAATAGATGCGTAGAAGTTGGCCGCGAGACTTCTTGTGTTCGTAGAGCGGAAAAGCATGTGCGCGCTAACCTGTGTATTGTTGGGAATATTAATTTATAAAAGCAAATGAGACATTCTTGGGAACGGTGCTCAGCGTCGGGGGGAATCGCCGGGTGGTCGCGTGCGACTGCGTATCATCCCTTCACTGTAAATCTCCTTCAGTTGTTACAATAACGATATGCGCGGTGTCCCAGACACTGACATGTCAGTCACGTTTTTCTTACTGTCGATGTGTACCATAATAAATTAAAGTATTTGAGTGTACTTTATTGCCTACTTTCTATCTTAATTACTTCCAATACTACTTGTCCCAATTAATCTAAGCCACTCAACAAGATGTAACTATTACCTAAGATAATATACTATCGTAAATAAGCTTGAAGAAAATAACTCGGCAGGAAATGATGTACACAACATTCTATCGGAATTACACTCGACCTATTACATGAAATAAGTAGAACAATATCGACGTATCATGTAGAGTTCATCTCAGAAATAAACAATGGTATTTATATCAGAATCATTAATATATAGAACAATGTTTGTTTGTATGTTAACAATAAACGAGAAATAAACTGAATCGATTCTATTGTGATTATCTTTTCTGACTAGAATTATGCATTTCTATGCTAGCAATATGATTTGTTGCACATTTCGTTTATGCAGAGCACACGATTCGTGCGAATTCCAATTCTAATTCGATCTAACGATCATAAATGATAGATAGTTGCAAACAATGCTGAGCTAAAATGGCGAGCATCTGGCATACGATCGTTCTCGAGTAATTGCAGGCTTTGTTAAACAATTCACGTGGCATGTGACGTATGTGGGTGGTGGTCAATGTTCCCGAGGCAACTTTGAATTTCCGTCGCTACGGAAATACGCAGATACGTGTCGCCGAGACAGCCGTGGCTGTAACCGGCTTCTTATTCTCACGCAAACACATTGCGTTCGAACAACAGCTGTTATAATCGACGATAACCAAGCACCAAACGAAAACAAGTGGCTTTTCTGACAGAAATCTAACGAGGAAATTCAATCATGAATGTAAGTTCGATGAACTCTCTGTTTCGAAATTGTTGTCATTGCAATTTCCTTATACGCAATGCCAAACTTCCTCGGCAGTTTTTGTGTTCGTCAATTTGGAGTAACTGCTTGTTCATTACGAAAGTTTAGTTGTAACAATTGTGTACTAACTGGAAATCAATCTTACAATGTTTAAGTTTGTACTTCTGCAAACTAAATTAATGCTTCGTAAATAAAGTGTAGTTCAATTCAATTGATTTTCATAGAATCAGTGAATATTTAAGCTTTGTTTTATGTATGGAAATATTTAGGAGCAGAACATTCCAATCAGCATAAACACAGGAAAGTTATTGGAGTGGCTGATTAATAGAAGGCATTGCAACAAGGATTGGCATACGCAAGTGCAAATCATCAGAGAGAAAATTAACAATGCCATTCAAGATATGCCTGTGCATGATGAGATAGCGAAACTTTTGTCTGGTGCCTGTGAGTTTTATTTTCTAATTGCCTTATTCTTCCACCATTTGATTGGCACATAATCCGATTTTTTCCTATTGCAGATATCAATTATTTCTATTGTTTAAAGATAATAGAGATTTTAAAGGAGACCGAAGCAGACACAAAGAATGTTTTTGGTAGATATGGCTCTCAAAGGATGAAGGACTGGCAAGGGATAATACGATTGTATGAGAAAGACAATGTATATCTTGCTGAAATGGCACAGATGCTCATAAGAAATGTTAATTACGAAGTGCCAAGCATAAAGAAGCAAATCCAGAAGTTGGAGCAAACTCAGATAGTAAGTAATTCAATTCCGAATGCTTGAATGTCCATTTCGACTGCATGGAGCATTTAATAATATGTTAACGTTAATTACAGGAATACGAAAAGAAAGCGGCGGATTACAAAAAGTCGGAAAATATGGCTCACTCTGAGTTTAACACACTTTGCAAGCAGCTAGGAATCGAAGGGAAAAAAATCAAGCACGAATTAGCCCGCAAAGTGTCCGAATTGCCGGAGATTTACGAGAGAATAGCAAAGAAGACGAAGGCAGTCGACAAAGCCGTCGAGCTTTATTGCGCTTTTGTTGATTATACGCTTGGAAGGCAACACGATGGCGGTTGTGTACCAATGGTTAAATACGTGATTGGTATGTAAATATAAAAGAGCAAATCTGAAATCTCTTAATTTATTCGATATGTTAATTAAACGAACTTTTTCTAGAAAAGGGAAACACGACGACGTACGAGTGGACGTATGGCGAAGCTCCATTGTCGATCGTCGAGCCACCTTTAAATATAAAACTCGAAGACGATGACCAACAATTAAAACCAGCTGACGACAATAATGTAAGTCTTCTTGTGAAATCCTCTTTAACTGAAGTTCTCACAGAAGCAGTAAAATTGTTCATTCAATTTAGGGAATTGACTTCGGCGATCTTGATTTAAATGCTGACGCAAACTTGGGTGGCGAAGTGAATTTGGATGATGGTGGGGAAATTGATTGGGGAGACATAGCTGTGGTAGATGCGCCGGGCGAAGAAATAGATTATAATATTTCTTTGGAAGAGTCTGGCATTGTCGTGGAATCCACTGGAATTGAAGGTGGTGAAGCGACAGGCAACGAAGCTTACACTATTTTAGACAATCCATCGACGAGGACCGAATTTATTAATCAGTTATTCGAGGTATTGTCCTTAAAACTTTGTATTTATATATTACTATGATAAATGACCGTGTGTTTATAATGTTCTTTCTTTACAGCTGGAATCGTTCCTCAAAATACGTCTCTATGAATTTAAGAACGATGACGTAAACAATCTTATAAGCTTCAGCCAAATGCAAGAAGCATCGTCAATTATGCAGCTCTCTACGTCAGAAAGCGTGCAGAATATGTTGGATACCGTTCAAATCGTCCTGTCGGAGATTTTGGACAACAAAGTGCAACATTTACATAATATTAAACATTCTGCAAGGTATGCTATAATTTGATCGAATATGCCAGCTGATTTATTGTAATTAACATTAAATGAATACCTGTCTTCTTTATAGGTACGTGGATGTTTTGGCATCATCATTAAATCAAAAATTAGTACTCGCTGAGAAAATGGTCGCCTTGCAAAATTGTATGAAACAAAAGCGAAACGATGCGATAGACAAAGCAAATGAACTAAGGCCTCTCTTGACGCTTGTTATAGAAAGAACAAAAGAATTACAAGCTCAGGTAAATTTTTTACTTGAACAGCAACTTATATCTTACTAAAATTTTAAAAAAATATGGTAACACTATTATTTTTCTGTTAATAGATCGAAGACGATATTTCCAAGAAATACAAAAATAGAAAGGTAGACTTGACGGGTGGAATAACGACGCTAAAGGTGTAACGGGAGGATGGATTGTAAATAGGCGTGGAGACCTTTATGTAAGACAATAATTATGATGTACATATTATTTTATTGCAAGCCTGCGAAATGAATCGGTGTGTTCTGCAAGAGAATTTGAAACACAATTTTTATATCACCACACGCACGTTGTCCAAACGTGATGCTATGTGAGGAATACATACAATGCAATACCAGTTGAATATTCGAAAAGTATATTATTATAAAAATCCCCGATTTCGATTTATCGAAATTCCTTCTGTGTTAAACACTAGTTATCCATACGAATGTTATTCGAGGTAAATGTTGCGTTATTGCCTTTGGTATACGAACTTGGTTCTTCGCTCTAGCTTATTATTATTCTTGCGAGAGTGGCTTTACATGGTCATGAAGAGGTTTTGTACAAGTCTCCATGGGGACGATGTGCACATAGCTTTCGTGGTAGGACAAGGGAAGCGTCGCAAGCACTCTGCGAGTGAACGGTCGCACTCGCACAATCGTTGAGAACACGATCCTGAGCCTCCCCAATCTCCGTGCTCGACAGCTGGGAAATATAATTGTTTCTCAAATACGATCAGAGAAATTAGCTATTAATTTCTTAAATCACCTACCACATATTGGCTTATAGCCGTGATAACATTTCCAGTAATACGGCACAAAATACTCCGAGAACATCGGACAATCCGTCGCGTCGTAGCACCAATCATGCATTTTGCAGCATCTGTAATAATTCAATTATTGAACTTACCCGTTTAATTTCAACATACTTCACCTTATAGAAATAATTAACACTTTGACGGCCGCACAGTTTTTTCAGTTCTTATACGTTGCCGCAGGTGGAATTAAAGCATATTTTGTTAACCTTCCAGCGGCTATTTAAACGCAATTGTTTGTAAAACAGTCATTTGTAACTTTAAATAGGTCTACTTATGTTTCCAATATTTGGAGTAACGAAATACTGTTTCAATCTAAACTAACAAATTACAGAATAAAAGAGCGTAAAACCCCATAAAGAAATCAATATGTTTAAAGAAATATAAGAAAATATTTCGTAAAATTTTTACATCTGCATATCATCTCTTAGAATACATAAAAATAAAACATTAGTTTTTTTAGAAAGTCAGGTATACGTGATAGCGGCTGTCAAAGTGTTAATATCAGGGGAACTTACTTGTCGATACCATCTATGACATATCCCGATCCAAGGAAACCGCAATAACAACCGTATCCTTTGTACGCCAAAGGATTGCATCCGGTTGCGCAAACAACCATGTTATAAAGGTGCACCACTCCCCTTTTACTTCTGCTATGCGTGTAATCTTGTCTGCGTATTCTGCAAGAAGAAAATGATCAATTAAAGATTATAAATATAACTGGTAAATTATAAATAATAGCAATGATAACTCACGGCATTTGATCATCATTGCTATTGTTGTACGTGAAATTTAGAGGTGGTATTCGAGAGTGAATAGTTTCTTGTTGTTGCACTGACATTCCACCCCACGGATCTCCGCTTCGACCAATGTAAATCTGTTGCCACTCGTCTTCTATTTCATTTGATTCTTCATTACTTTCAGACTCTTGTCTTTGTACTTCTGTGATTAATCTGCCTGTTGACATATCACTGGCTGAAACATTTCCAATGTCCACAGTTGAATTGAGAGACTAAACAAAAGTGAGACAATATTAAACTTTCAAAGCGTTTGTATATAATTAACTCTCTGAATTCTATCACTTTGTTTACACCAATATACAATTGGATATATTAACCCTTTGCACTCGAAGTTTTTTTTCATTCATATTATCAGTAACTCGAAGCAATTTCAGTGGAAAGATCATATTCACATATAACTAAATAATACGCGCATTAAAAGAAAAGGCACTGTTGTATGTTATTATTTTTTAATTGATTATAGATACAAATGTTATAATATATAAAAAAACAAGAATTATAAAATTATTATATTTTGTAATTGTCCAAGGTGTGATTCCTCTCGAAGTAATCGCCAAAATGTCATTTTCGCTTTTCTATACTCTTCTATTTTCTATATTCTATATTCTATATTCTATATTCCAGCCGCGACCGTCTTTTCTCACCAAGAACGGAGTATCCTATACACAATGGTTTTTGCGATTTGTCTTTGTCCTTATATTATAAACTGAAAATGATTTGCATCGTCTCCATAGCGGAGCCCTCGAGTGCAAAGGGTTAATTTAAAGAATACTTGCATTTAAAAATCAAACAAATGAACATTAAACATAGACTGATTTCTTATATAAGCATTTGCAAAGACGTCCAACTTGAATTCGCAATTGTCACTCGAGTCTTTCGCAATAGTAGCGCGGTATCAGAATTAAAAGGGAATTCCGAGTATTGCGAAGTACTGATGCTAACTTATTAAATCAATTTTCCGGATAGCACTGATATGGAGTTAAGTCTGCGGAGAGTTGATGGTGGGCGGAATAATAAAGGATTCCGTTGAAAGGTGTCGGGTGGGGAAAGCAAGCACTTTGATATTGAGTTCCGCAGTGTCAGTGCGCTAATTCAATTTGTTAAAAGTTTCAAGTGGATTGGAAGGGAAATTCTTGGAAGGTTCGAGCAGTTCTAAGTAGTATTCGAAGAATGCTTCTCGCTTGTGAAATCAGTTGCACTCTGTGGTGAGAATATTCCTTCCTCTTAATTATTAATACATTCATTGCTATTCATAGTCATTGGAATTTATTAAATTTAAACTGACTTCAATCTGATATACCAACTGCAAATAAATGCATTTTATAAACTAGTCATTTTGAATTCTAATGAGAATATTTTTAACTTTAATACTTCGTTTTGAAAGAGCTGTAAATAATTGATAGCAAACGGAAGACATTTTAAGTGTTTTGCAAGATAATAATTTACAATGCGAATGAAATGCAATCATTCATGGATTACGAATGACGAATGGGTCACCGTGCAGTTTGTCACTGCACTGCTGCGACCTGTCAGAGTAATGTCAGCAGCATCCTCGCACTATTCGCGCACGAGAAAAGTTCACCCCCATAAAACGTGTGGAATAAGGTCTTTTCTATCATTAAAAATAGCTGTCCGCCTGGTCTTCCTTAGAATAACTGGGCCTCTCCATTCAAAGTGCTCCAGATATTTCTTTTATGTCATTCTTTAATGATTGTTCGATGCATCCGTCATCGTTGGACCCTTTTTCTACTGATTTGTCACCGTAAAACTGTAATTCTAAATAATAACAGGTTGTCAAATTTGCAATTTCGAAAATCAGTATTTATTAAAATGTGGTGAAAGCAATTTATTAGAGCAATTGCAGGGAATTCTTTTATACTATCAAATTCCCATGCTTTTTCTTGGATTTTTCTTACTTAATACAATTTTTATATTCAACGAGTTCTTCATATTAACAAAAGAGAATGAAATGATAATTTATCTGATCGCAATTTATTGAGAATCTCCATATATTATGTTACCATTATGCTTCTTAAGGGATTATTACAATGTTTTCGAAAATCGCACTGCTTTTGCTAAAGTTCATGCGCGATGGACGAGGTAGCCTGATTTCCAGCCAATTAACTGGCCTCTCATTAGTATCATAGCGGTCCACGGGAGCGATAGCGAACTATAACTGTATCTATTTGACACGCTCGCTGTGTTCCTCAGGGTAAATAGTTGTGCGAGTCAGCAATCAGTGTTTCCCATGTAACTACGTTCAAGTACTTCTGTCTAGACAAGTTGGCA
Source organism: Ectemnius continuus (assembly GCA_910591665.1). Lineage (NCBI taxonomy): Eukaryota > Metazoa > Arthropoda > Insecta > Hymenoptera > Crabronidae > Ectemnius > Ectemnius continuus. The sequence continues at coordinate 2,785,884 of OU342856.1, forward strand.
GTCAAGTAGCTATTGACTGACGATAGTTAAGGAAGACAAGTATTGCTTGTGAAGTGGATAGTTAATCTTATTTGCCATATCAGCAATGTTAAAAAGATATTTCTATTCAATCATTTTCTACATTTATTAATTCAACAAACATTTGTTTGAATTGAATTACACTACGTTTTCTATTTTTCTATTAATAATTTCTTTAAATAGTTAAAATACCTGTAAAATACATGAAAGGTTTTATATTCCTAATCTTATTTGTCATATCAGCAATGTTAAAAAGATATTTCTATTTAATCATTTTTATATTTTTGAATGAATTATTCTGGGTTTTCTATTTTTCTATTAATAATTTCTTTGAATAGTTAAAATACTTGTAAAATGCATGAAAGGTTTTATATTCCTAATCTTATTTGTCATATCAACAATATTGAAAAGATATTTCTATCTTTGAATTAATTACTCTGCGTTTTTTATTTTTCTATTAATAACATTACAAGTTATTTTTCCATGAACTCCTTTGAATATCTTTTTACATTCCTCTTTTTATATTCCAAAATAAGTAAAAACTTAACTCTCACAGTTAAATATTTACCGGAACAAATATTAGTTGTATTAAATAGCAAAAAAATTATTTGAGTCATTGAAAACTGAAATTTTATACGAATATTTGTATCAATCACACGGAAACAAATTTAATTAACTGATACCTTTTATTATATTGATTGAATCGTGCAAGAAATATTAATTGCAACATACCGCGGGCAGCGCAATACGGCAGTATCATCGTCATCGTAATCAGCGGCAGAAAGCAGGCTACCCAGGTAAGATGCGAGCAATACAGAAAATATTGCTTGTCCGGGCCATGCGAGATTGGAATCGCTGAGCTTTTGCGGCACATCAGGTACGATTTCACCGATCACCACGACAGAGATCTTTCCAATGATCTCCAATGATCTCCAAAGATCGTCGATAGCTGCGAGATTCTCTTCTCGTGTCACCTGAGAATCGCACTCAATTCACCTGGCATTGCACGACTCGCAGACTCCGGCATTAAAGAAATCCCTTCTATTCGCTGGTGCATCATTTATAACACATGATCGATCACATCTACTGATGATTTATTGATCGATTGATTTCACCCGCGAGTTAAGATTTACTGTTAATGAGCGTCTTTGGTATTCGAATTTGTAAAGTGCTAGTTTTTGTGGTGTGTTTCGAGTAAGTGAATGATTTATTAAAAGTTTGTACTTAATTTTATTGTGAGATCGCACGATTTTTTGTGTTGGGTTTAAATTGCTATTTTTGTTATGGATTTCCTTGAGAAAGATGTTGCACTTGAATCCACTTGATACAACAATCCACACAATTTCTTTAATAATTCTTTCTTTACTAGAATTATTTCTAACTTCTTTTCCTACAAAATGTACAAATCGACCAAATTGCAAAAGAAAAATCTAACAATTTCAATCCACTTAACACAACAATCCACACAACTTGTAACAATTCTTGCAATTATTCTTTCTTTACTAGAATCATTTCTAGCTTCTTTCCCCACAAAATCTACAAATCGACCAAATCACAAAAGAAAAATCCAACAATTTAAATCCACTTGATACAACAATCCACACAACTTCTTTAACAATTCTTTGAATTATTCTTTCTTTACTAGAACAAATCACAAAAGATTATTGAAACAAAATCGCGTCGAAGTTAGAGAAGTTCGCGTGGTCCGAGGGCCGATGAAGCACTGATCACGCGGCTTATCAGAGAGTGGTCCATGCTTTCCCACTACGAATCATCATCCTTCCAAGATCGAGCAGCGTGAGGATTCACTCGCGAATCAGCGGTACTCCGCTTGAACTCTCAGTGACCCCGGCGGTCCTCGCTATCCGAGGTGTGCGCTTCTCGTGCCGCGGCGGACTGGTAGGTGCTCTTTAACGAGCGGGCCGCATAGCCCGGCACCGAGAAACCTACTGTTACACTTTCCAGTTTCCTCAGCCTCCTTGAAAGCCGACAACATCCGAGACTTGTTTGCTTTTCACCCACCAACATTCCTGCCTTTGTTTATTTATTTATTACTGTAATATTTGTTCCAATATTACAGAGGATATTTTAGAATTTAGTTACATTTTTGAAAGTAGTAATGTTTATTGTTGTAATTTATATTTCTGCCCGAATGAGATGTCCACTAATTAATTATTCTGGATCAATTATATGAATTTTTGATTTCAGTTGTATCAATTTTGTTTGTGAAGATTCACAATAATTTTTGCTGGGTAAAAATTAATTTATTTACAGAGAAACTTATGACAGTAATATAAGTATTAATTTAAATACGATTGGTTGTAGTTGGTGAATGAAATAAGATTTTATAAATATTTATTAAATACGATAATTGATGCTCTAGTTTGAGTTGTTACAGAATTTAATTAAGTTTTGATAGATGTAAATTCCGTATTTAACGAAATCATTTTTGTAAATAGTATTATTAGTATTCAACAGGTAGTAAGTTGACTGTCACCACGCCAGTATTAATTAAGATCGGCTTTCATGCGCGGATATAATGAGTGAGAAGGCCTGAAGATGGAGTTGAAGATTACAAAAGGGGCCTAATTTTCGCCTTTGTTAGGACACGTCTCACTTAAGCTTGGCTTCCCATAAGGACGGCAATCTGAAAGGCACAGACAAAACTGGAGGAAGTGTGTTACTCCACATTTCTACTCAGAAAATAGTTCAGGAGTTGAACATGCAAAGAGATCCTTTAAATGAGAAAGAAAACACAATACATAATTTTAAATAATTTAATTCAAAGCGAAAGAAGAAGGAAATTGCAATAATAAAATAAATGTCAGGAAAAGAAAGCTTTTACTTAATACTTTCATTTTATTATTTTTACAATTTTAATTAGAATTATTAACCAAGCTTTTACAATGCAAACTAACTTTGTGCTAATTGTTTTAAAAGAATCAACATCGAACAATTTATCCAGAATTACATTTAATAAATTCGTCACTGAAATTGTTCGGGAAATTGCCTGACAATTACAATGATTTCTACGATCGAAATGGAAGCTCGTCAGTGTAATACTGTTACACATTACGGGATAAAGCGGGACTTCCTTCGATAATGTGTAATATCATTGACGCGCTACTAACCGGGATTATTGGGAGCAGGGAAATCACCGATCGACCAACTTCGGCGGGCGGAGGTGCGCTGGGAAATAGGAGAGGCGCGATATTCCCGCCGGCTAGCTAGTGAATGGGCTTGCTTGACCATTTCCAACTAGCGGTACTCATTCTACCAATAACTATTGCCAATCTTGCTTGCACCAGATGTCCCATTCAGATTTGTGCTATTAAATTAATATACAACTGTTAATCTAATTTCTATAGTAATTGGAAATGATTTGAATTTTTTATTAGGACATAAGCTGTTATATGATTGTACAACAGTTATGTATTGTGCAATCCATATTGTTGATTTTATTAAAATTTGCATCTAATTTGTATAGTAATTGGGGTTGATTTGATTTCTTTATTAGAACATGAATTGTTGTGTTGTGCAACAGTTATGTATTGTTGATTTTATTAAGATTTGTACTACTAAATTAGTATACAATTATATAATGTGTGATCTAATTTGTATAATTGGAATTAATTCGATTTTTTTATTGGAAGATGAATCGTTGTGTTGTGAAACAGTTACATATTGTTGGTTGTATTAAGATTTGCACTACTAAATTACAATACAATTGGTGTATTGTAATATTTGTTTACTAATTGGGGTTGATTTGATTTCTTTATTAGAATATGAATTGTTGTGTTGTGAAACAGTTACATATTGTTGATTTTATTAAGATTTGCACTACTAAATTAGCATACAATTATACAATGTGTGATCTCATTTGTATAATTGGAATTAATTTGATTTTTTTATTGGAAGATGAATCGTTGTGTTCTGCAACAGTTATGTATTGTTGATTTTGTCAAGACTTGCACTACTAAATTAATATACAATTGCTGATGTAACTTGTAGATCAATTGGAATTGTGATTTTTTTATTAAGGAGCTTAGCAGTTGTGGCAAGTAGGAAATTTTAATATATTCAGAAGTCTAGCAAAATGAAATATAATAACCATATCGAAGGTGATTCCTTTTCGCGTGGAAATTAATAGGACTTCTTTTAAGGAAACACAAATAACTTTATTGAACTTTATCCTTCGGGAAATTGATGAGGAATGAAACGGCAAGTGGCTTACAAACATAGAAACACTAAATGAACTGAACTTATCACATATCATAATAATAAAAACTATACGTGAATGCTACAAGTAGATTAATATAACATTAAATTCACTTGTCGAATTTGTACATTATAATATTATACAACTTTGTCTTGACACAACAAAATTGTTATTGTACCAACGCTTTCTTCAGTATTTCATTTTATTCTTTAACAATTAACTTTACTGAACTTTATCCTTCGGGAAACCGACGAGGAACTGAACTTATCACATATCACAATAACAAAAACTATGCGTGAATGCTACAGATAAATTAATTTAATAGTAGATTATTAACGCGGTTTTAAGTGTTTTATCATACATTTGATAAATATTCTAGTCACAGCAACAAAATGAAATTTCGCCAGTGAGAACTTAGTCAGATTCTTTTGGGAATTCGCAATGCCAGCAGTCTCACTGAGCTTAAGTATGTAAATGGGCCTGCAGAGGTGGACTAGCTGCGCAACCGAGCGCATCCTAGCATGATTTTACAGAGCGCGTCGTGATTTCCGACAAGCGGCTGCTGCCAGGAATCACTCGGCCGCTTGCCTTTCGTTTTTCGAACGCCTCTACAATCTATTCTCGATATTCTTCCTCCTGGAGAATAAAGAATAAACGAGAAGATAATTAGCTGCGAATATAAATTCGTATCTGCAATTCAATTCGGATTTAGAAAGCTGATTATTTTCCAACAACTGGTTCTAACTGTTTCGATGTAACATATTTATGTTTTCGCTTATTAGTTTGACTTTTTCTAAAATAAATATTCACAATATTTTTGTTTCTCAGTACAATCAAATTATTCACATTGCAATAATCATTAAAGTACTTGCGATTTTTATTTATTTTCCTTCTTAAGATAAAAATCACGATTTATGCCAATTTGTTTTGTATTTAACATAGGAACCTTTTTTTTCGTTCCGCGTGCGGTAATCGATTACGTGGAAATGTCAGGCGTTCTTGAATAATTAGCGAGAATCTCCTCACAGATATTTCTATAAACCCAGGTCAGTTCGACAGATGTGGCGAAAGCAGTGTGACTGGTTCCGTCACTTCCAGGCGCTGACTCTGCGATTCGAAATATTCTAATTGGACAGCTAATTAGTGGCATTACACGCTGCATATCATTTGTTTGTTATTGGCCGCGGTAGGGAAAAACATGTAAATATTGAATGCAAATGTACTAATTAACATCCTCCATGAATATTGATTATATTTAAATCTCGAGTCATTATTTAACGAGATAAAATTATAAAAATGGAAGTATAATCACTGAAGAGTTCCTGGAAAATGGAGCTTCAATGGAATGCCATGAATATTAATTATATTTAAGTGTGAAGTCATTATTTGATGAGATAAAATTATAAAAATCAAAAGACCTCTTTAAAAACGAAGTTATTATTTAATGAGATAAAACTATAAAAATGGAAGTATAATCACTGAAGAGTTCCTGAAAAATCGAGCTTCAATGGAATGCCATGAATATTAATTATATTTAAGTGTGAAGTCATTATTTGATGAGATAAAATTATAAAAATCAAAAGAGCTCTTTGAAAATGGAGCTTTAATGGGACGCTTACGAAATCTGACGACAGCGAATGCCATAATCGTGTGTACGCGGCACATATGCGAATTGTGTCACCTTCAGTGAAGCACATGTCGCGCTCCCATGCTTTATTGGATAGTCACACCTCTTATCTCGCGTGATTACGTTGCCAGCAGCTAACGTCCAATAATTGAATTCGTTGGACAGCTTGTGGGATTCAACGCCGGTAAAAATGGAGATTGTATTAAGTTGACAAATCATGCTGGAAAGCAAACCTTTCCAAAAGCAACTGTAAATATTGAACTGATACTGCTGGTAATTTTGTTTCAATTACAGCGAAAGATAGAAACTTTCGAAGATTAGCCATTTAGGAATTAATTAGTAATGAATGATGGGGAATTCCTGTAAGAAATATTCTCATTAGCAATAACAGTATTCTTTATTAGAATCTCCATTTCCAATAATTATAGTAAAACTACTTTAAATACAAAATCATATAAATTCACGAATTCAAATTAAATATATTTCAATTACAGATTAAAAACAATTATATACAATCGTTGGTGAATAAAAGTTCTAAGAACTTTTGTTCGAAAATGACTCCAGAGAAATTCGAATTAACTTCGTTTAGAAAAGAGCTTACAATAGGATTCGTATTAGAACGCCATTGTAATTCACCTCTGCCATTCATTCAGTCAGCATTATTTGATGACATTTAGCCTGAGCGTCCGGGGAAACATTGTGGAGGAAAGTACTGGTAGGTTTGGTATGCGCTCCGCTTCAAAGGAGGACGCACTCGCTGTCATCGTAGACACTGCACTTTATGAAAGCGAGTTGACAATGCGTATTTGCGAAATACGCCCGGCTGCTCTCCTTGGCCGGCGCGATCTTCCATATTGTCTCCGGCAATTCACTTGGGAGATGTTTGTTCGGAATCGGTGTTACGCGCGCTTAAAGTGTTGTTTGCTCTGCAAAACTGAACAAGGACATTATTATTCATTCTATTATTAGGATTTATTAATTCTATTATTCTAATTATTATTCATTCATTAGTTGTCAGCGTTCGACCACTTCGGTTACTTCGATAAAAACAGTAAAAGAAACTATTATTAAACTTGCTAATTTTTATGTCTGAACTAGCACCTTCTTTTCTGTAATAATTAACTATTGTATTCTTCTAATTCTTTATTCTTATTCTGAATTTTTACTCTTAATTCTTTCGACGACTTCGGTGAATTTCTTCAATCAACATAGTAAAAGAAATTATAGTTAAACTTCTTAATTTTTATGCATGAAGCAACAACTGTTTTCCTACAATAATCAATTATTTTATTATTCTAATTAATCGGTGGTTTAATCAGAATAATTCTTTTGCTCGAAGGTGTTCTATGATTGATAAATATTTAACACAGGCAATTTTAGGTCTTACTTTTGTCTGCTATTTATATTTCATAAAACAATCATTTTTCTTTGACTTTGAAAATGAGGATTATTAAAAAGAAAAGATATTTCTCTGTTTCATTGTAATTGAATTGTTTTCTTGAATAAAATAAAATCCAGTGGGAATTTTAGAGTACTACTAAACTACTAGATTCACCCAAATTTTTATTTCTTATTTCTTATTTTATATTTCTTAGATCTTCTAGATCTTATTTTTGTATGCTATGTATATTTCATGAAACAATCGTTTTTCTTTGACGAAATCAAATTGAAGAAACCATTTTTAATAAGAAGACACAATTTCGCTATTTCAATGTAATTGAATTGTTTCCTTAAATAAAACGAAATCCAAGTAGGAATTTGAGAGTACTACTAAACCACCGTATTCATCCAGATTTTTATTTATTATTTCTTAGATCTTTTAGATCTCATTTTTGTATGCTATTTATATTTCATGAAACACTCATTTTTTTTAACGAAATCAAATTGAAGAAACCATCGAAAAAAAGCATTTTCAATAAGAAAACACATTTCTCTATCTCAATGTAATTGAATTGCTGCCTTAAATAAAACGAAATTCAAGTGGGAATTTGAGAGTACTACTAAACCACCGGATTCGCCGAGACAATGAAAATCTCGCGGACCATTCATTCGAGTTATCGTGGGATCACACGATCCCAAAGTGGGCTCATGTGAAAAGGCGAAAGTGAAACTGGAACAGGAACCAACTATGCGTAAAGCCGGAGAGCTGTACAGGGCGATTCACTTGCTTCTCTATGGGAACGGACCTGCTCCACTTTTTATTAGGCACGCATTATAATTGGACACGCGTGACCACACGTGATTTATATAATATTTAATTGTATTTCATTATACTGTCGTAGCAGGCCAGAGAATATATTTTATTAAGTGCCAGTGTCGCCTTTGAAAAGTTACATTATATTTTGTATATTGCAGATAGAAATCAATTCTGTATATAATTACTAACATTTATGGATATTTAAAATTGCTAGATGAATTTTACTGATTTTTATTAAAGCGTGATTTATATTTGTGTGTGTATAATAACATATTCCGTTATATGAATTATTTATACAATATATAATATTATGTATATTTATTATGTGTATAATATTATGTTCGTGTACAATTTAAATGATTAAGTAGTTTATAATAGTTTTATTTATAGCAGTTTGTATTTGATAATCCTGCTCCAACGGTAAGCGAATAATTTATTAATTGATTCATTTCACGCACTGGTTTGGTACTTCAATTTACAAAGTGCTATTTTTTGTATTCTTTTTGAAGTAAGTAAATGATTTAATAAATGAATGTACAAAATTTGGTTCTAAGTTCGCACAATTCCTTCGTTTTAAATTTCCATTTTTTTAATAGATTTCCTTGACAAAAATATTAGAGGTACAAATTTATTGGCTTCGCACACGATTGATTAAAATCCGCACAATTATTTATACAATATAATATTATACACAAATATACAAGAACCAGAAAAGAGTTGGCAAACATTCGTGTACAATTAAAATGATTAAATAGTTTACAGTAGTTTTATTTATAAAAGTTTTTATTTGACGATCTTGATTTAATGGTAAGTGAATCAGCCTGTACCAACTCATCTCCGCGCGGCGAACTTTCTTCTTGCTGCGAGCCTCCCGGTTCGTGTATAATGGAGCCGAAATTATTACCATTTTCCCGTCACGGTTCCTCCTCTCACGATTCTGGAGTCCACGTGCACGAGTTTGCCGACGAGGAGAGCATGTTCATGAATTTATCAGGGAAAGTATGATGAAATTAAAGCATACTCTCCGCCGCTTCAGCAGATTTCAGCGCCCGCCCGGAACTAATATAGTTTTGCATCGAAGAAGCAGGCTTGGATTGTTAAATTCAATTGAAGCTTAGTGAATTTTTATTTATTGATGATATAATTATATGGCTATGGAAATATTATTATTCTATTGTTTATTCTTTTTATTCTGTATTTTTAAATGACAGTCCAAATTTATTCTTTGAAATTGCAAGGTATTGGCTACGAAATAACCACTAGAAATACAGCGCGCCAATATTTTACTTTCAAGTTCAAACACTTTTGACGGTTTTTATTTTTTTTCGTGGACTTCCCGACATTTTCCGGCACTGAAATTTGGTGGGTAATGTTTCTTTGCATCGAGGAAGAAGTGATATAAATTTCAGAGCCCTAGCTCAAAGTTTAGGTTTTCACCTATTTTCGACCCTCGAAAATGGTCAATTTTTTCAAGTTTCTCAAAATCGGCCGAACCCGGGATATTTTGATTGTTTTCGAATCAGGGTGGATAGAGAACAAAGAATCCATGAAAAAAAGTCCGGATTTGCAACGAGAACGGGTCGAAAAACCGTCCAGAAAAGTCCATTTTTGCTCATTTTTAACGGTTTTTATTTTTTTTTGTGGACTCCCCGACCTTTCCTGGGGCTGAAACTTGGTGGGTAATGTTTTTTTGCACCAAGGAAGATACCATAAAAATTCCAGAGCCCTAGCTCAAAATTTTTTTTTCGTCAAATTTTTCTTAAGGGGTACCCCTGCAGATTTTTTCACGATTTTTCGAAGGTCCCCGAACTCGGGTTTTTTCTTCAGGAATCGATTGTTTATGAATGAAAACGGATAGAAAACAAGAAATCCGTCGAAAAAAGTCTGGATTTCTATCAAAAACACTAAAAAAACTGCCCTTAAAGTTCGATTTTTTCGGAATTTTCGCTGGTTTTTCCCATATTTTTTGGACTTCCCGACATTTTCCGGGGCTGAAATTTGGTGGGGAGTCTCCCCTTGCATCAAGGAAGATGCGATATAAATTTCAGAGCCCCAGCTCAAAATTTTGTTTTCCCCATATTTTTGGCTGTCGAAAATATCCAATTTTTCAGAGGTCCCCGAAGCCGGGTTTTTTCTTCATGAATCGATTGTTTGTATATCAGAGCGGATAGTAAACGAAGAATCCATGAAAGATAGGCCGGATTTGTATCGAAAATACCAAAAAATCGCTCCTGAATAATGAATTTCATCTATTTTTCTACTCCAGTTTTAATTTCACCATCAAAACTGCTAGAGAAACTTTTCGGCAGCATTTCAGTGAGTATGTATTCCCAGTCATTTTTCCCATTGACTGCTATTCAGCTATCGCTGTTTTCCTAACCCATCGGTGGCTGTCGATATTGACGTGTTTTCGCAAACACAGCGCGTTGGGAGTTGTGTTATTCCGGGCATCGAAAATGCTATTGTAAAACCTACTGTTTTCGATGTTTCCGCGTGAAAGTGACGCAAGTTAATTCCGCGGTGGAAAATAAACGGCGGCGCAGCGCGGACTAACAGTTATTGCAAAAATCCGATTGTCCACTTCCGTCCCTTAGATTGAACAGTGACATTTGGAAAATTCGCGCTGTTTGTCCACCTGCGATAAGTTCCGAAATAATCGCCATTGTATGAGCTTTGTACACATTTTCCCCCAACTTTAACTCCAACCTTTCAGCCCTTTAAACTGAAATTAGACACCTACAAAAATACTATACGTATTATATTATATTATTACTATATTAACTCTTTAATAATATATCCTTGTTCGTAACACCAGTGACAAGTGTTCTCTATCTCAAAATAAATGTATACTAAATTTATAAAACGTTGTATATGCTTTAGTTTCATTGCAACACATTTGAGAAAATTATTTACATATTTAAGTATTGTTTGCAAAAGAGAAGTTAATATTTATGTTTCTCATAATGTCTTATATTCAACCCTCTAAAAGAATTAAACGATTTTTCAAGAACACTTTAAAGTTCATATTTTTGTATCGTACATTTCGGGTAAGTTTTCTTAAGTTTCATTAAGACGGTGGGAATTGAGTAGCCTCTTTTGTCAGGGAAAGAGCGAAGCCTTTAGAGAACGTAATGCATGACAAAATCCTGCAAGTGCTACTCGCTCCTTCGGACAAAGGATTGAGATTTCTATTTGCCGATAGCTCTCAATGAATAAGCACCGCATTTCCCAACTTCCATGCACTCAAGCCGTTCGCACTGCCTCTCTTTAATCTTCTATAGAAAGTTTATTTGCTAGTCCGCGTGTTGGAACGCTTCGAACTTCGAACCGTGGCTTATTGTCAGTCAGTTATCTGAAATTTAATACTATCTTTACTATTATAATGAATACTAATGAATAATAATACATTTAATGTTTAATTCTATGTAGAAATGAATAAATCGTACAAGTTAATTATTTAAGCAAAGTACGATTCGACAATTCTTCGATTTTTTAAACTAGAATTAGTAAAATAGTATTGTACTTTTCGTGTCCCTTTTTTTATTCATTATCATATCAATTTTTATATAATTGAATTATAATATGTTGTACTCATATTTAAGAACTACAATAAAAGATTAATAATACTAGTTAATAAACATTTAATTCATCTACAAAATAAAGGTATTTAAATACTTTTATTAATTTTAATTACAGCAGAGGGGAATTTTAAATTCATTTTATTTACATTCAAAGTTACAACAGGTTTACATTTGACGTTGTACTAAATTTTACCAGATTTATTGATCGAACCACAATGATTGATTGACGTTGACCTCTCGCGTACCATGAAACATTACAAAGGAAAATATTCATAGGTTTATAATGCGTTAATATACAAAGATCATGAACTCTGCTTTACGAAAGTATTTTCTTGGAGTTCGTAATCATCTTCTCTTTTTGTTACGTCATCTTTTATCGAAAGGTAAGAGTTAGGAGTGAAGCTCGTTAAAATGATTCTCGCGTTACACGAAGCTGACCGAAAATTGCTGGAACTTTCGTGGAAAAAGGTATAAGTGCGCTGGAAATCCGAGTGACAACTAATGCGCTCGTTACGTTGCAAATCTCGGATTGATTTTCTCCGGTTAATGGTGAAACAGCTTTCTCGGCGTCGAACTGGCGAACGGGGAATTTTCGAACTTGTGGACAGTTGGGTTAACGGAGGAGTGCACTTTACATTTTTCCTCGCCGCGACGGCAAACAGAGCGGCTGCTATCGGAAATCGAAGGCTAACGTCGCGTTTCTATGTTAAACACGCTGTAGCCGATACATCGATCTACTTTTCTTACCAATTGCTTGCGAAGTTTCTTGACTGTATTCCAAAAATATGTGTATAATTTATATTCGTATTTGTTTACGAATTTTCTTTACACTATTCAAGGAATTATTATGTATGTAATTTATTTACGTGTATTGTTTACGAATTGCTTACGAATTTTCTTGACTGTATTAAAGAAATATATGTATAATTTATATTCGTTTTTGTTTACGAATTGCTTACGAATTTTCTTGACTGTATTAAAGAAATATATGTATAATTTATATTCGTATGTTGTTTACGAATTTTCTTGATAGTATTCAAGAAATTATTATGCATATAATTTATATACGTGTATTGTTTATGAATTGTTTGCGAATTTTCTTGACTGTATTAAAGAAATATATGTATAATTTATATTCGTTTTTGTTTACGAATTTTTTTTGACAGTATTCAAGAAATTATTATGTGTAGAATTTATATACGAATATTATTTACGAATTGCTTGTGAATTTTCGTGACTGTATTAAAGAAATTATTGTGTATATAATTTATATACGTATTCGGTTTAGTAACTCCAAATGACACCTTTGTAATTTTATCATTCAAATCTATAATATAATTCATACAAAAGGCTTTGTCGAACTTTGTAAAAATCAAAATGTTTCTAAGAATTGTATGCAAAAGTTTCTAGTCAAACATCATGGATTGTTAAGTACAATACTTGGAATTTTTCGGGTTCATAAAGAAGGTGGCAAAAGAGCCTGGGAGAATGTCTGAACTGGCAGACGGTCAAGGTGACTCTCAGCATCCAGTTTCTCCCATAGTTATTTTTCCCATGTAGTGGATGTGGCTTAATGTGAACTTCTTAATTACTAGCATTCGCAGAAATGTGTACAACTAAATTAGTTACAAAGGTGGAGAATTAAAATATAACTAGAGAGAATAATAATATGATAACAGTATTCTAAAAAAATGTATTGATAAGAAAATATAATTTAAGAAGAGTTATATCTAATTATTGGAATTTAATGAACTATTTTCCAGGCGAATCAGAATTAGACATCGAATTAAACAAGTTACAATATTTCAGAAGACAAGCAATTATTCCCAGAATTAATTCTAAAGTTATTAACGTTTCCCTATAAAAATAATATATCACACAAACAGTTCTGTGTTATAATTAATAAATATTTAACTGTGTAAATACAATTTTCTTATTTCTAAGGTACGCGAAACCTCATCGGCCCTCGCAGGATCGTTTAATTATTTTTCATTATCATAATGCGCCACTTTTTCTGAGTTATATCAGCTGGCCAGTGGGTTGGAGTGTGTTTTTCGAGCTAATATTAATACTTCAGGATTCGAGCGCGATTATCTTTAAATATCGATTAGCAGTCTAATCTTTATTTGGCAGGAATCAATGTCCGGGTTTTCACTGCTGTGTCGCTTCGATAGTGCTATCAGGCCACTGCTAATTAAGGATGCCGCTCGTCATTAGGTTTCGCTGCACAATGCCTGACATTCGTTTCCGCCTTTCCTTTTCAATAATTGTACCGATCATTCTAATTATCTTTTGTTTTATTAACTGAATGCCACATGCGACAGCGTGGTGTTTTGTTCGCGTCGCGTTTCGTTCGATAAATACTCGAAATATAATACAAAAGAAATACAAACATCCGGTGTTATTTAAATTTTATACAAAGACAGTTATATTTTATTTTATTTTACTATTATAGAACTTTTCTGCCAATCACTGACAAATAATGCTAGCATTTATTTATTAGCTATTTTTAAAGTAGTATTTATTTATTGGCTATTTTTATATAAAATCGTTAGAAATAACCTAGACATTTCAATTACACTCAAATGTTGCTGAATATTTGTCTGCATTTTATGCATTTAGACTTTTACATGTTTGAGTTATGCTAACTCGCGCATGAAATTTCACCCTGCAGATGCCAGTTCTATATAATATTCCCCTATAAATATAATAATAAAATATTGTCTCCTTACGTTGCTAGCCATTCGAAGGAAGTCGATGCTAAAACTTGGTAAAATATTCCCTCCAATACACTACATAACTTAATACAGTCTATTGTTAAAGAGAGAATATATAGTATAATGAAATAGATGTCTAGTAAAAGTGAGGTTAGGAGAGTTCTGATTCAAAGGCAACTGAATCACCCTGTACAATTGATGATACAATTTTCCTGTCATCCTAACCTAAAATTAATGCCTGTCTTCACTATAATTTTTTAGTCGGTTTTAACAAGCTTGGAGTAGAAAATCTTATTCATAGTTTCACTCATATTTATATATTTATTATCTTACACATAAAAATATATAATTTCTATATTTTTGTAATATTGATTTGTAGCAAAGCTATCAATATCCATTATCCATTAAAGCCATTCGAAGGAAGTCGATGCTAAAACTTGGTAAACTATTCGCTCCAACACACTACATAATTTAATACAGTCTATTGTTAAAGAGAGAATATATAGTATAATTAAATAGATGTCTAGTAAAAGTGAGGTTAGGAGAGTTCTGATTCAAAGGCAACTGAATCAGAAATAGTTGTCACAATCTGCAAAGTAGCCGTTGAACAGAGAGTGCAATTTGGTAGCATGTACATTTGGTATGCATGACTTTCAAAATGTCAAAATTCAAAAAAACTTTTAAAGAAGGGGATTCCTTTCGTAGCCCTGCAAAAAAATGTTCCTTTCCATGTGTATAATATGCTTCAAAACCTCATTTTCTCTCTGGCAGACGTTTTGCAGATTGTGACAACTATTTTATTGGATGCTGTACACGGTTTTGAAACAAATGATTTGGCAGGTTTAAATTATATTATTAGTTTAAATTAAATTAAAGGTTTAAATGGCAGGAAATGGCAGGTTTAAAACGGCATTAATAAGGGATTCTTTTCCAAAGCGAAAGAACTTGAATTATCATTTGTCATACTGGAATACGATTTCTCGAAATGATCTTGAGTCTAGGCGAGAGCGAAGGAAGGCGATGTATACATAACGCGGCAGCTGTGAGCAAGGATCTTAAGCCCCTATTAATCGCCTTCCTGAGCAAAGTATCCTTTCACGGGTTGAACACTTTGGAGTTCCGCTGCGGATTTAGTATTTAATACCGCCAACTATTGGAAACCTCCAACTGTACTTTATTTGTATTATCTTTCTCTTTACTGGCAGGTGGTCTCGCAGGGCTTTGTTGACCTATTCGTTATTGAAGAATTCGATTATCGTTCAATCCACCAGTCCAAAGGATTAATCGAACGGTGTGTGTCTTCATGAATTATGTTTAAGTTAGTCAAAGAAATCTAAATTAAATGTTACATTGCCTTATTTATTTTTACTTCTATTTTTCCTCTGAATGAATGTGGTAGGATCATTGGATCAATTAGTGTAATTAAAAAGGGGTGTATTTCAACTATGTTATTATTACTGTCACAAGATTATGTTACAGTTTTATATAAATAAATAGATTTACATCAAACCTTGTTTTATTCTGTTGTTATTATTTTATAACAAGTTGTACACTTTGTATCTTTCAACCCTGTTTTTTTACATTTAGTTCGATCTGATTTTATAAGACTGTTTAATTTTATATTGTGTTGTATTTAATTTAATAATATCTCATGTATTTTCTTTTAGTATTAATAATAATTTACCTATAATATACAAATCCGATTAAATATCAAATATATAAATGTAGTTTCTTATTCTTGCTAAATAATTTTAATACCTATAATAATAATTCGATGTCTTATGTATTTTTTGTACTGTCGCACATTTCTTACATTTTTCCTTTTCAATTGTATCGTATCATTTTAAATATACTTTTGTATTGTTGAAACGATTTTACAATTTTATCGTATCATTTTAAATATACTTTTGTATTATTAAAACGATTTTTCAATGTTATCATATCATTTTAACTACACTTTTGTATTATCAAACCGATTTTCAATTTCATCGTATTATTTGAATTATACTTTTGCATTGTTAAAACGATTTTTCAATGTTTTCATATGATTTTAAATATACATTTGTATTGTCAAACCCATTTTACATTTTTTATTATCATCTTAACTACACTTTTGTATTATTAAAACGATTTTTCAATGTTATCGTATCATTTTAACTACACTTTTGTATTATTAAAACGATTTTTCAATGTTATCGTATCATTGTAACTACACTTTTCTATTATTAAAACGACTTTTCAATGTTACGCTATCGTTTTAATTCTACTTGTGTATTATTTGTTAGGAAATTGTTGATGAGCAACGCAGAGATTGTCGATTGGAGGAGGATCTAGGATGACCGAGGAAACAGGAGGAGCAGCATCTGCGTAGCCGGAGGATATAGCGAGGACAAGTTCGAACTGCGCCACTCCAGCTTCCGCTCGCGTAAAAGAAGGAGCGCGCACCGTTCCCACCGTTCATTCACAACCACCTGCTCGTTGGGGTAGCATCGTAGTCAGCCGATAGTCGCCGCAGTCATCGAGGAACATCAACACACAATTCTCACCTTCCCATCAGTTTCACTCTGATTATATCTGAGCTCATCACAATGAGGACCACCCTCACTTCCGGCTTCTCCATTTCCGCCTGCTTCTACTTGTCTGCTCTGCTACTCTTGCTTTCGGCATCCGACAAAGCTTTCGCCAAACGTGAGTAATGATTTTTCACTGATTCTTAACACTTATTTTCATTAAAACAACCTATTAATTTAATTTAAAGGCAATTACAATCTTAACAGACGTAATGTTAATTAATTAAATCAGCCAGAATTGCATAAATAATTGTCAGTATAAATCGAAAACAAATTAATAAGCTTCGTAACTTTGCTCGTGAAGTCTGAAATCCGTCAAACTGACGGATTTCTTTGGATTTTTGTATTTGGTTTTCTATTTGGAAATTTAAGAGAAGAGAGAATTCGTGAGGTGTGGATTTCTGTTTATTGTTCGTTGCGTAATTTAATTCCTTTTGGAAGTTTTCTTGGTGGTTGTTGCAGTGATTATGAGAACACAGTGACAAATGAATTAAATGCTTTTTGAAAACATTTCTAACGCCTTTTAAAAATAAGACTGCACTTGAGGCGTAGAAATTGCGTTAATGAGAATATTTCCGAGTACGAATTTCGTAAAAGAATATTAAATGAACTAGCTTTTATTGGTCGAAATTAAAATTGTTTCGCGCGGAAGAAATTCGCAAGCTTTACAATATCTTATTCAATTTATAATATTTCTATTTAGTTTCTATTTCAATAATTAAAATTCACAGAATTCTATAACAACATTCGTACGAACTTTCCACCTGTCGAAAACATTAAAAATCCCAGAAACCGAATAATTATTGTCCACCACGTCTCTCGCGAACTTCAATTAAAGATTCCACCAATCTCGTTGCAAGGAATACCTCTACCGTGTGTACATAGTAGAATTAAATAATTGGTTATCTGTCGGCGTGGGTGAAGGCTTCGATTGGCCGGAACGTAACGCTCCCATTAAATGAATACGCTCGGGCATATTGCGCGCCGGCATGATTCAGATGTACTCTGATGCTAGCCCGGGGAACACTCGCGACATATTGTGATATTGGTGAAAATGCGAGAAGTGCAGAGGAAACGCAGCATCTTCCACTGCACTGGGGTCTCATAGGAAACTCGCCACTGTCATAAGCATAAAACTCGAGCAATGCGCGCTCGCTCGCTCGCTCTTTCACGGCTTTCAGTTTGGTAAATCGAGTTACTTTATTGTCTGATCAAATTGCAGAGTTCGCTGCAATTTAATGTTTCCCTGACATTAACGATCTTTCTAAAAATGTCTTACTTTAAATCAAATTTGTTATTTATTTTCTGTAATGCAGTTTTGATAGAACATTATTTGTATAAGTAGGAACGTTAATTATTTATTATAGTTCGTAGAATTTAAATTGGATTTCGTTTTCTCCTTCGTATCACCTGTTGCGTCTAATTTCATATTATTTTGACTGCCTTTTTTAATTATTGGAAGCACACAGAAAATAGTAGAAATTATTTACAGACACGAATTAGTTTATAAAGAAATACTTTCTGTGTTGGATAAATATAATTATAGCAATGCAGTAATAATAATTGATGACCAAAGAAATACTTGAACGTCCCAAGTAAATAAAATCAGCGAACTTTCAATTTAGTATTTTTTTAAACTCCTCGAATTCTTGGATTCAAGGATCAAATCATAAAAATCGCATTCGAGATGGCAATCGACTAGTTTACAAACAAGTACTTTCTGTGTTGGATGTTCTTTATTACAAATTATAACATCTATTATTTTATATCACATATTATTGCGGAGCTTTTGTCCAATCACAGATAATAATCACAAAATCAAAAACTTCCATCTCTTTGTATGTATATAATTTATATTCGTACATTGTTTACGAATTTTTTTGATGGTATCAAACAAATTATTATGTATGTAATTCATATATGTATTCGGTTTAATAACTCCAAATGACACATTGGTAATTTTATCATTCAAATCTATAATACAATTCATACAAAAAGCTTTGCCGAACTTTGTACAAATCAAAATTTGTTGTAAGAATTGTATGCAAAAGTTTCCGGTCAGACATGATCGTTTGTTAAGTTCGTCTTCGTTTGGATGCTCTTTATTACAAATTATAACATCTATTATTTAATTATCAGGAAATCAAAAACTTCCAACTACTTTTTTCATTGTCCACTGATTCGCAACGAGCATCAGCCGGAAACGGCAGTCACTCGTACGACATTGCCGCAAATCAGGATTTAATTAAAAGAGCGACGACACACGCGAGGATCTTTTTAAGAGTAAAGCGTCCTTCTTTCGTTGCGTCGCTCTTTGTATTTGCCAGTTGGCGCGGCCAATGAGCCTCGACTGCGGCAAGCTTGGTTGCGATGAAATCCTGCCGCGAGTGGTTTCACCCATTTTTACTTAACGGCACATTTCCAATTGGCGCCCTTTGGTTTAAGGGCTCCTTCGAGGAAGCTCCCACTCTTATTGCCTCTAAAATATTTCCCTTGTACGTATGCTTTTAGAGTCAGACGGCTTTTTTTTTGCATTCGCCGGCTGCATGTCGGCTTTCGTCGGTAATGCTTCGAGTGAAGAGTCCGTTTTTACATTCGCGTCTGTTCCCCCCTTTTTTCTTTATTTTTTATTTTGTTCATTGCTAAAGAAGTCGTTAAAGTGAAAGATGCTTGCGTGGAGAAATAAATAAAATAGCTGGTCCTTTGAAATTGTGGAATTTAATTTCTTTTACTTGGTTTAATTCAATACAGTTGTTGGTAACTATTTTAATAAATAGTATTCTAAACTGAGGGGTCTGTTAATAAATGAATATAAATGCCAGTATAATATAAAGCTAGTTCTTTGAAATTGTGGAATTAATTCCCTTTACTTATTCCAATTGAATACAGTTGTTGGCAAATATTTTAATAAATAGTATTCTAAATTGAGGGATCTGTTAATAAATAAATATAAATGCCAGTATAATATAAAGCTAGTTCTTTGAAATTGTGGAATTTAATTTCCTTTACTTATTTTAATTGAATACAGTTGTTGGTAAATATTATAAATGAACAATAATTTAAATTGAGGGGTTTGTAAATAAATCAATATAAATGCTAGGTATTCATTTTTTAAATTTATTTTACTATTTTAGTTGTAGAATTCAATCATTTATTGCGAAAGTGACCGAAATCCATTTATCAATTAGCGTTCTATACGCGTATTTTTAATTTTAGTAAAACGCACATTCTCTAATATCTCAATTTTAATAGAAATAGACTTCTGTCACTTTCAAAATAAACTCCATAATTAATGTAATCAGTAAAATCCTTAATTTGGGAATGTGATAATGCAGGAAGTGAGAAAAAGAGGGCCAATTCTAGAAATAGTAAAGGAGAGCAGGTACGATTTTAGACTTATTGCGGAAATAGTTTGAAGCCCCACCTGCGATGCTATCTATGACGCCAACCAACCATTTTCTAGCCTTTCTCGGTAATCCTAATCTTTCCCCGGTGCGATTTCATACTTTTCAGGCGGTGCGCTCGGCAATCGATACTCAGTTCCCGTGGTGAATCGCTCGAAATAAGGGAAGAGCCGGCCGCGCCGAGGCCTACGCAGATAGTGATTTTCAGCTTCAAGTGATTTAATAATGCCGATCTTTTCGAGATTCGATTATATACTCGGAATTAATGCCGCGCGAGATTCCAGTGGTTCTCGATTATGAATTTATTGGAATCTCCAGGAGAATATCCCAGTGATTTTTAATGAAATAGTAGAAAGAAATTTTCGCGGTGAGTTTAATGTTAATAAAGTTGATGTGAATTTAAAATTGTTGCTTTACAAGAAAGTTAAAGGAGGAAATTTTAATATTAATATACAACTTTTGTGGAAGTTGTCTTGTGTTGTTGATATTTTTTGATGTGGTCAAATTGAAATTGAACTTTCTTTCGCACTTAATGGGGATTTCCACATTAATGCAGTCTCAATGCCGAGTGAGATTCTAGTGGTTCTCGATTATGAATTTATTGGAATCTCCAGGAGAATATCCCAGTGATTTTTAATGATGTTTATTGAAATAGTAGAAAGAAGTTTTCGAAGTGAGTTTAATGTTAATAAAGTTGACGTGAATTTAAAATTGTTGCTTTACAAGAAAGTTAAAGGAGGAAATTGTAATATTAATATGCAACTTTTGTGGAAGTTGTTTTGTGTTGTTGATATGTTTTGGTGCGGTCAAATTGAAATTGAACTTTCTTTCGCACTTAATGGGGATTTCCACATTAATACACTTTCGATGCCGAGCGTGCAGAGCTTGTTAAGCTGACAGCTTCCAAGTCTTAAGTTCCAAGACAATTTCTTCCGTCTATTAATCAAAGTTTACGGCTGATGTAAAAGTGGTTAGACTTTGCACTACGTGGGTTACAACCGAGTCTTATCAGACTTTGTTTATGCATTGCCTCGAACGGTCACTTTGTCAATGATTTTCTAAAACTTCGAAATAATATTCAAACCTCAAATAAAAAACTGGAAAAGAGTGAAAGTGCAACATTCGAATCTAATTTTCTAAAACTACGTTCCTGTAAATCTACATTTTGTTTGTGGGACTTTTCAAATATGTATAAAAATTATTTTAAAATTGAAATTCTCGTTTCAAATAGTAGAACAGTTCAAAACAAAAATTACAAATCATCATTTCCTTGTCAAAAGTGCAAACATAATATTCTGTTTATGTATTATTTGAAATCGAATTTTTCTCAACAAGTTCATATTAATATTTTGCATTGAAATGGTGGAAAACTTTGACAAACTCTCAGCAACGATGTTCATTATTTAAATTATTGTCTGCCTTGTCAAAGCAAGCGCGAATGATGTTGCGAGCGTCAGTTTAAAAATGCAAAACTCGACAAGTATCGTCGTCCACCTCTGAAAGGTAACAGGTGAAAGGAAGAATGGAGCTTTCAGAATGCAAAGTTTAATACCACAGAAGAAAAACAGTATGCCATAAATTATAAGAAACTCACATTCCGCCGCGTCGGGAAGTTCAACTTTAATGAGATGGAACGCTCGCAACTAATTACTGTGGAAAAATTTATACTTTATGGAAATTACCCTCAGACTTCCTCGTATTTCATCTGATACAATTATTGGAATCTATTAACATTTACAGTAGCAATGCAGTTATAACATAATTAATTGAAAAAATGATTCTTCCAACTTCTAACATTTTAGATTGAATTTGTATTAGTTAACAATAACAGTAGCAAAGCAATTATAACATAATCAATTGAAGAAATGGTTTTTCCAATTTTTCACATGTTAGATAGAATTTTTAGTACTTAACAATAACATAAATTCTGCAACACCTTAAAAATACTATAATTAATATTATTATCTTATTGACTTACATTTGTATTTCATTTGATACATTTATTAGAATTTATTAGCATTAACAGTAATAATATAATTATAACACAATTACTTCAAAAAATGATTCTTTCAATTTTTATCATTTTAAATAGAGTTTCTACTACTTAATAATAACATTAACCAAAAGTTAAACTCAGCAACACCTCAACAATTCTATAATTCTACAATTCCACAATTAAAAATAAGAAATATATTATTGACAGGTTTTTTCGACATATATAAAAGCAGAAGGCTATTTTGCACATTCTATTCGCTGGTAAAAAAATAATTATTCGCGTTCTTTAATAGAACACCTCAACAATTCCATAATTATTTTCATTTATATAATTCTACAATTCCACAATTAAAAATAAGAAATATATTATTGATAGATTTTTTCGACATAAATAAAAGCAGAACGCCATTTTCCACACTCTATTCCGTGGTAAAAAAATAATTATTCGCGTCCTTTAATATCTTGGCTGGGCTGTTATAATTCAATAGCGCGGGGGTGGCTTTCGAGGGAAGTTGAAAGCTTCCTTCCGATGGAAGGGCATGTGGGATCGAAAGCCGGAGCCCTAAGGGCCACCGAGATCCATCAAATTGGCCCATCTACAATAGATGATCGTCGAGCCGGATGATCGATTGCTTCCGCACTTCCGGGTGCCGCCGCGCCGGCACAGCCTCTCCCACCAACAATTGGGCAGCTTGTTAGCAATCGTGTTGTCATTGTTCTACTCGCTTCCTGAAACTCTCGCGACGCTGTTCTAGTTAACTTCCAATCTCTCCTCCGCCAATTGAAGTACCCTACCGATTGTTCACTCTTCCCGTGTAAAGTTAGTTATTATTTTCAATTGTTTTTGGACCGCTAAGTTTGCCCGTTGATATTCTATTGAAACGAATCTAAAATAGAAAAGCTGTACAGCTTGTAATAATATTTTATTTAAATATTCGCAGTGTTTTTACACTCGCTGAAATTATTATTCAATCAAAAATGAATCAATTCTTCCAAATATTCATCAGTTTATAATTATAAAAAGCAGTAAAGGTGTACAGCGTGAGTCACTTGCATTTGAATCGCCACCAAAACTTAGATATTTTCGATGGCCAAAAATATGGGGAAAACAAAATTTTGAGCTGGGGCTCTGAAATTTATATCACATCTTCCTTGATGCAAGGGGAGACTCCCCACCAAATTTCAGCCCGGGAAAATGTCGGGAAGTCCAAAAAATATGGGAAAAACCAGCGAAAATTCCGAAAAAATCGAACTTTAAAAGCAGTTTTTTTAGTGTTTTCGATAGTAATCCGGACTTTTTTCGACGGATTTCTTGTTTTCTATCCGTTTTCATTCATGAACAATCGATTCCTGAAGAAAAAACCCGAGTTCGGGGACCTTCGAAAAATCGTGAAAAAATCTGCAGGGGTACCCCTTAAGAAAAATTTGCCGAAAAAAAAATTTTGAGCTAGGGCTCTGGAATTTTTATGGTATCTTCCTTGATGCAAAAAAACATTACCCACCAAATTTCAGCCCCGGGAAAGGTCGGGAAGTCCACCAAAAAAAATAAAAACCGTTAAAAATGAGCAAAAATGGACTTTTCTGGCCGGTTTTTCGACCCGTTCTCGTTGCAAATACGGACCTTTTTTCACGGATTCCTTGTTCTCTATCAACCCTGATACGAAAACAATCAAAATATCCCGGGTTCGGCCGATTTTGAGAAACTTGAAAAAATTGACCATTTCCGAGGGTCGAAAATAGGTGAAAACCTAAACTTTGAGCTAGGGCTCTGAAATTTATATCCCTTCTTCCTCGACGCAAGGGTACATTCTCCACCAAATTTCAGTGCCGGGGAAGGTCGGGAAGTCCACCAAAAAAAATAAGGACTAGGAGAGTTCTGATACAAAGGCAAGTGTATCACCCTGTACAGCTCGTAATAATATTTTGTTATTCGGATATTAAATGTATTTAAATATTTACAGTGTTCTTAACACGCTGAAATTATTATTCAATCAAAAGCGAATCAATACCTCCAAATATCCAATCATAAAAAGTAGTCCTTCATTCTATTAAAATCAGCTTAATCATTCGAAACTCGAATTCCCCATTGGCGTTCATTGATAATTCGCCGATACAGGAAACACCTGTCACCCAAATTTATTTATTAAGGAAAGCATTCGAACGTCCACGTGGAAAACGATTTCGCACGTAACGGGAGAGAGGGATTCGCCCCGATAACAATTAAAAATCGGGCCGGCCGGCCGGTTGATTCTATATTTATTGGCTGTTAGTGGATATTACTCTTTGTCGGGCGGGGAGTTCGTTATGGCTCTGGCGTTTAGCGGTAGCGCGAGTGGTGCATTCATTATACCGGGGGCGAATTCAGCTGAACAGGCGGATTAGTAATAATGCGGCGCGGCTGTGTTCATTGCGCAATGCACGTGTTTCGCTGCTCCTCTTTTCTTTCGCCACCTGCCGCCGCCGTTCGCTTTAAGCCTCCTGATATGTTTAAAACAACGTGCAACGTCACACGCCCGCCGCAATGGGAGCACGCGGACAACAAGCCCTGCCCAGCCCCACTTTTCACCCCCTTTTCACCATCCCCGAGACGATTAAACTGTAATTACCTCGAATTAAGAGGGCGAAACTTTATTTTAATGTCCACTCCTCCTTTTCGGTAAAGCAGAAAAATTGTACGAAATTAAAAAATGTCCTTTATATTTGGGGGGATTGTGGGGAAATAAGTCAGAATATCGTGCACCGTTTAAGGTTTTCGTTTTCTTTATTATTTCGAGCTCCGCTCTTATTACACTCTGTTGAAATCTCTCAAAACTCTGTCTCTGAACTCTGTCACTCGACTCTGTGTCTGAACTCTGTTTGACTCTCTCGCTTGACTCTGTGTCTTGACTCTGTGCTCCTCCCTAGGAGCACATCTTATATCTACCCTCATACATACATCGCATTCGTACAGACGCACTCACACATCTCCTTATACTCGAACCCTTACATCCCATAATTCACTCTTTAAGTTTGCACACACGACAGGTCAGTCTTACTCCATGTACACTCTTTTCCCAATCACTCCTGCTCGGACACTCTGGTCATCGCATCCGTACCTCATTCCACTCGCTCGCCTATCGCTACCCACTTGACATCACATATACTACACTCTTTACGACCTCATGCACCCTTCCTACTTTCGTACGTCTTTGCAGTCACTCCTAATCGTCATCCGTACTGTTCCCCATTCCACTCGCTCATCCCTCACACCACTCTTCACCACACTCTGCACCCATACCTGCCGTCTCGGTCTCTCTACACACACACACTCACTCGCTGCTTAACCCTCTTGCATTCCGACTTCCAAACGTTGCTTAAATTCATTCCCACATATATTTGAATATGGAATTAAGTCGAATTTACCTTGGAATTTCATTTCAACATATATGTTTGAGTTTTAATCACATAAAAATGTATTATTTAAATTTGTGCTGTTCGAAGTAGATAAACTTTATTTTAATGCGCACTATTCTGTTTAAGTAAAGCAGAAAAATTGTACGAAATTAAAAAATGCCCTTTATACTTGAATATGGAATTAAGTCGGATTTACCTTGGAATTTAATTTCAACATATATGTTTGAGTTTTAATTACGTAAAAATGTACTATTTAAATTTGTGTTGTTCGAAGTAGATAAACTTTATTTTAATGTGCACTATTCTGTTTAAGTAAAGCAGAACAATTGTACGAAATTAAAAAATGTCCTTTATACTTGAATATGGAATTAAGTTGGATTTACCTTGGAATTTCATTTCAACATATATGGTTGAGTTTTAATTACGTAAAAAATGTAGTATTTAAATTTGTGCTGTTCGAAATAGATAAACTTACATTCGAAAGATTTGTTTAGACTGCTTTTAACATTAAAACGTTTGAATTTGTGTTAACATACAAATATCAGTTGTATGTTAATATATTTTGTATGTGCAACTCATTTTCAGTATTCCACAACAAACTTCAAATTATATATGTTTCCTGAAATCATTTGCAGTTGTTGTTAGTATTTTTATTATCAGAAATAATTAAATACACACACTTAGATGAATTGTTGATAGAAATTTTTCATACAAATTGTTTCGAGACAAAGAAATGTCCAGGATTAGCAAACCGACACTTACTAATGGAGGATTATTCCGATTTGCACGGTGGCATTGCGAAGCTTCGGATGAAATTCATGTCGCCGTCATTTATTGATTTCATTATCTAACGATAAAAACACACGCGACTGGAGCCTTAAGCTGTTGTTAGCAGGGCGCACGTGATCGACTTCCCTGGAAATCACATTGTCCGATGTAATAACGATCAACATTATCTATATGATAATAATCATATTAAAATGATATAATTAATTTATTGAAGTACTGAAAAATATGTATAAAGCGTAGAACACTTTGCAAAATATAGTGTAATGTAGCAACAATTATTGTGTGCCATAATAAACATAGAAAAGTAATGTAATTCATTTGTTAGGGTATTTGGAAAAATTCTATCACATAAAATTGACAGAAAATGGTAGAAACTATGGCGAAAATGGGCGAAGTATAAAAGGGATCGTTTTATATAATAATTTGCATTTAGAAATAATATTAATTTCGTATAGTATGTGAAAATATTTATTCATGATTTTCAGTAACACGAAATAATTTGTTTCCACGGTATAAAAGCTATTATTTTACACAATAATATGCATATAGAAATAATATTAATATTTACTGGTGATTTTTAGAAACACGAAACAATTTCCTATTACAATATAAAAGCTATTACTTTACATAATAGTAAGCATATAGAAATAATACTAATTTCTCACAGTATCTGAAAATACGCACTGATAATTTTTAGAAACACCAAACAATTTCTTTACACAGTACAAAAGCGATTATTGTATATAATAATAAGTATATAAAAGCAATATTAATTTCTCACAGTACGTGAAAATATTTACTGCTGATATTCAGAAACGCGAAACAATTTCTTGTCGCTCTCATTTCACAGATCAAACCATTCCTCTTCATCCGGCAGTCCTGTAGGAACAGAAACAGCGTAATTTATTCGAGGCGAGGTTGAGCCGCGGCGCATCCCGCTTATTAGATCGCTCGTCCTCAGGGATAATGTCATTTCTATCCGAAGTGCGGTTGGATAAGCTTGGCTTTTTATTTTCGTAGGACGCGCGCTTTAGCGTCTTATTTCCCCGGTTTTACCCTCTGACATTTCCCCACTTTGACGGCTGCGCCATCAATATTGCTTTGAAAGTTCTCGGTTTCCATGTCAATTAATCGAATTTTGGATATTGGCTTCGCAAGAATGATCAGTCGGTAGTTAGGAAGGCTCTTTTGTCTTCTAAAATATTGGCGGATTAACAAACGTGTATTCCAAACAAGGAAACTTTATCATTATTTCGGTCAATAAACAATGGTGTTACATATAAACAAATGACGGAAATATTACAAATTTTCGTGAGTAAGAGATTTAGAAAAATCACTGAAAAAGTAGGGAAAAAGCTGTAATAACAATTATAATCAGTCATCAATTTTGAGTCTCACTAATTACACCAAGAATTTCCTTACCAAATTTATAGCGCAGTCATAGTAAAAGCATTGAGAGCCAACGCCAATGACGTCTCGACTGTAATATCGTTCTTTTCTTGAAGCATATTCGCAAACAAGATTGTATTGAACGTTCGACTTACCTCATAAAGTTCCTCATAAAGTAATACCTGCTTGCTAAACCTGAATTTACTTCTTTCTCAACATTGCACAATTAGTTGTTTAAATTAAACAACCCTTGAACAATCCACAATTTTAAACTTACATAAATACTTATGCAAACTTATATCAATGAACTGTAATCTTCTGCTATTTAAATTTATTTATATTTATACTATTCAATAAAGTTAATACAAAATTATATTAATTAGTTAAAGAAATACACGCATATGTGTATTATTAAATCATAAACAATCCATAAAAACCTTAATTTTCGTTGATCTAAAACGCTCAATCATAAGTGGAATTCCCGCGTAAGTAGTATAAGCACGAGTGTGGTCAGACGAGCATAAAAGGCAGGTATTTCCAAATTCGCCGGTTTTATAGTTGCAAAAAATCGCGAAAATTGTACAATCTCGAGTTTAGCGTGTATTGTGCCGGCAAATTCGGGACGAATTGAAATTGTTGTATGTTTATTGCAAACAAAAGAAGCAACTCACTGGAGGCTCAAAGGGCATTGGTTTCCGACACTCGAAGCCCCCGAGGAGCATCGGTGCTTCAATAAAAACGTGGCTATCTGTCGAGGGAAGCAAAGGGGCATTTTTAATTGCACTTTAACATTTTTACTGTAAGAGAATAATCCATAAAGCCTTTATAATTGTCGTTGCTTTGACAAGAAGAGCAAACACCCGGTTGGGAAAGCTGATGTTCAATGTAGGATTAAATAACTGTTATTGTCCAGTTACAGTTGGAGCAGAGCGCCTGGTATAAAGATTTATTAAGCTTAACGATAATTACACGCTCCCTGAAAGATTCTTATTAATCACAAACGTGAAAAGCTTTTTAAATAATGATTAAATGAACGATTCAGTTCTCAGACCACAAATGGAATCTCGTTGTGGATTTTTACAGCGGTGAGGAATAATAAATGAAATATTGACAACCCATTTAATAAAGAAATAAATAAATCACATAAGAAAAATGGTAGAAGTCGATATTTAAATCGTAGATATTAATAATTAAAATGTACTTAATAAAATAAATTCTTTTTAAGAATTAATAATAGAAAGACACGAGACTTGCACAAAAATCAGCAAATTAATCCCAAGTAGGACGAGAAGAATTTAGAACTCTCTTAATTAGGTGGCATTGCAAGTTCAACAGTCTATAATTCTGGCGGCGCGTGACTTACAAAAGGCAGTGCAATTTCACGTTCACTTAAACGTTGCGCAAACATCGCAGCCGCACAGAAATAATGAGACAGTAAATAACAGAGGGTTTAAGTTGCATAAGTGTGTACAAAAATAGATTCGTCGACGCTCTGCCCACTTTGATAATAATGCCGAGTGGCCCACTAACAATGAGTGGGTGTTTTGTTCGCCCTAATTACCGACGAAAATTATGCTAACTCTAACATCATCACAATTAAGGAAATGACTCTGCAGGATTGTCTTCTTTCATTAGAAGTTTCTAAGAATGTAATGTTAATAAAGACAAAGATATAATTTCTTATTGGTGATAAATTTGTAATAAATTGTATAAAAATTATGACATAGTTGACTTACTATGTAAGATGTAATTAAATTAATTTAGATTATTGAACATAGTAAATGTTTATTGAATTCATTTGACCAATAAAGAATGAGACACTTTTTTCATTAAGTAAATCAGTGATTTCTTTGAAAAGGTTGTGAAAAATTGTTTGTATAAAATATATCAATAGAGTTCGATTGCTTTATTATTATAATATTATGAAAAAGGAGAGAAGGATTTTGCTTCTTGAAATGGTTCGTTAAAAACAGTTTTCTTTTCAATAATTTCGTTAAGCATGTAAGGATTCACAGGATAAAGGAAAAAGGATTTGCCATAATGAGATCTTTTATAAGTTTTTAAATCGAGCGAACACTGAAATAACACGGAAAACGAAGACTGCATGGAAAGCAGTCTGTAACTACTGATCGATTGATGGAGTAGCTTCCTTTGAAAATAGAATTAAAGTGGAATCAGTGTTTCTGATTGGATGAACACCCAATCGTTTTTCGATTACGTCCAATCATTGTTCGTTAACTTTAAGCCTTCATACAATTTTTGATGAATTATCTTTCTGTTCTAAAAATTTGCGATGCAAAAAAGAATTCAATGATTTCACATCTAATTTCAATAAATTCAAATCATCACCTTCGTTTTCTATTTTATAAACAATTAAATTTGTCAAAGATTTCAACAGTATTTGTACAAAAATTCACTAAAGTCATATAACTTTTAATTTTTAACTTGGTTTTTTATGTACCTTTTTGCAGAAACAATGATTGGAAGAAAACACTGAATTGTCAATGATTTCGCAGGTGGTTGTTCGGCGTTCGGTCATTCCTGTTTCGGCGGGCATGGCAAAAGATTCGACCCAAACATCCAAGACTTACAAATCCAGGAGAATGCCATCCTCGCCAATGAGCCCAGTCTTGATTACGAGAATTCACGAATCACCGGCGAATTATTCGTCGATGATCCTGGACAAAAGCTGAATGGGAAAATTGGGAAGACTATGCTGAGTGCAAGGCGAGCAGGAACACAACAATTCAATCCGTACATGTTCTCCCATTTTGTCCGGCAGTGGGTGCGTATTTTATAATATTTTATGAAATAACGAAAATACATTATAATATATTATAATTATACTTTATATATTTTTGCATAATATATAAAGCATGAATTTCTATAAGTTCTTAAGTGAAATCAACAATTCATGATGTTGAGATAAATAAATCTGTAAATATATAAACCAATTGTTAGTTGTAACTTCTAAAAAAAAAATTGTGGAAAATTCAACTGTATTTAAATATTCTCTTCAATTTCGAACTTCCGAATGATTTATTTCAATTAAGAAATCAGTGAAAGTAAAATGCAATTGATTTAGCGTGAAGATTCAGTGATTCCAATAATTCCTGCTGCTTTAATATTTCGTATACACTCAATCATCAAGTCAATATAACAAAGTAGCCAATATGCTTAATTATTTTTCAGGCACGCAAAAAATCTTACTGACATTATTAACGCCATTAATGATTGCAGTTGGCTGCGCGTCGTCGTCCGCAACAGCACGAGCTCGACGCGACCAATAAATAATGGAGCGGTCAGCAACTTCCCACGTGTATCCTAAGGTGCAATTTAGATGGCTGAAAACACGACGAAGAATTGTCATTAACTAATAGCACTGCTGAGTTCCAACTAGATACGACGAACAGTTTTTCTATTCTTTCTTTCTCTAAAAAGCCAAAGTGGGAGCTCGAGACGAATATCGAACGCCTTTCTTTCCGTAGTACATGTTGTTATTGATAATGAAAATCTCTCGTCGTTCCTTTTCAATTCGAAGACACGGAAATCCTTTGGTCGATTACGCCCTTCTCGAAGTTCTACTTCCGATTGATTATGAGATCAACAAATCAATGTAAAACCGATTAAATAAAATGTTTCGTCTTACATCTGGTGTACACGTTGTATTGCATTCTTCTTTTATTGAATCACCGAAGTGTGAAACATATGCGAGATTCTTTTGACTATTTCAGTGACAATTAATATTTTCAGATGGGTTTTATTAATATTAATATCTCATCTATGATTATTGCAAAGAATCATTGCATTTACTAGCTTAGAATTAATTTGTGACCGATAAACATTTCGTTAGCAATTATATATTTATAGAAAAATTGCTGGGTGTATTTAATTCTGCTTCTTAATTATTTAAATCTTAATCTTGAAATGTTGAAAGGCAGATTAATGTCACTGGGAGTTAATGATGATTTATAATAATTTTTAAAATAACATACTTTCCAAATGAGTTAATCTACAAACAGTAAAAGATTCTAATGAAGTTAACATGAGTTTTTACAAATAATTGAACTTGAATTACCAGTATAGGATAAAGTCAGTGAAAGATTACTGTCACTAGCAGCCAATGACGATTTATAATAATTTCAAAATGAACAAACCTTCCAAGTAAGTAAATCTACAAAAATAGTAGAACATTCTAACGAAGTTAACATGAGTTTATAACAATAATTGAACTTGAATTACCAGTATAGGACAAAGTTAGTGAAAAATTACTGTCACTAGCAGCCAATGATGACTTATAATAATTTTTAAATTAACAAACCTTCCAAATGAGTTAATCTACAAAAACAGTAAAAAATTCTAACGAAGTTACTACGAGTTTATAACAATAATTCAACTTGAATTACCAGTGTAGGATAAAATTAGTGAAAGATTACTGTCACTAGCAGCCAATGACGATTTATAATAATTTTTAAATTAATAAACCTTCCCAATAAATAAATCTACAAAAATAGTAGAAGATTCTAACGAAGTTATTACGAGTTTATAAAAATAATTGAACTTGAATTACCAGTATAGGATAAAGTTAGTGAAAGATATGCATTTCTTTATTTATTATGAGGAAATGAGTGAGAGGATACAATAGTAAAAAGTACTAATCCATAATGCTGAGAGACAGTCGATCTAAACCTAGAATCATCAATACAATGACGACGAAACAAAGAAAGACTTCGAGTTCCTTTTACATATCGCGCTAGAGTAACATTCTGAGAGTCCCTCGCTCGCATCATTCAAGAAACTACTGCTGAAACGGACTTTAACATAGAGATTTATCAGAATTTCTATTGTACATGACACACCTCGACGACTTCCTTACTCTCATTTGTAATCCTCGCTGTCTTTGGCCTGTAAACAAAAGATTCTTCATTAATTCTTTGTGTTAAATAATTAAATTCGCACTATTCGAAGAGATTCATTTAAACAAATTTATCAGAAGGACGAAAAAATACAATTGTAATGATTGTTTTATTTCTGACTTTATATTTTATTCAAATATTGCAGGTCGAATTAGATGACCTCACATTATTAATTAATAATATCGCATTATCAATGAATAATAATTGCAGTTATTAATACAGATAATGCAAATTTAGTATTCCACAAAGTTTAATATTTACAGCAAAGGCATTTCCATTATATTTTTTAAAAATAAATATATAATATATTTATTTATTAATGCTAGATTGGAATGGTATAACATTATTTAGAATTTAACTGGGAAAATTAAGAAAAAGGTGAGTGGTTTTCTTGTTAATTTGTTAATGAATGTATCCATTACTTACCAGAAGCTTGAATAAGTCTAAATCTTGCGGTTTACTTTCACGCTCCTTGTAAGTGCTGCGCGAGATCAGTATAATTTCCGGCGATTCTTCTCCTTCCTCCTTCACACCTTGTAGAAAGTCCGGTGTCTCCTTGTCGTGTACTTCATCGTCCTCTGCGTCGTCCTCAATAGAATGACGTGTTCTGAAATCGATTCGATCAGATCATTTATTATTATTAAATATTAGATTGCAATATTAAATTGCAAAATGATACTTTTATTTCTGTCAATTTATAATTAAAGAATTGAATAAAAATGTGGAGTGAAAATCCTATTAGTAGTTGATTATTATAAAGTACTAGATTGTAGTATTACATTGCAAAATGATAAGTTTTATTTGTGTCAATTTATAGTTAAAGAATTGAATAAAAATTTGGAGTGAAAATCCTATTATTAATTTATTATTATAAAGTACTAGATTTTAGTATTACATTGCAAAATGATGAGTTTTATTTGTGTCAATTTATAGTTAAAGAATTGAATAAAAATGTGGAGTGAAAATCCTATTAATAATTTATTGTTATTAAGTATTAAATTGCAGTATTGCATTGCAAAATGATATGTTTTATTTGTGTCAATTCATAGTTAAAGAATTGAATAAAAATTTGGAATAAAAATGCCAAGCTTTGGTGATTTGAAATTTACAACTTTAAGTTGCAAAATATTACTCACAATGTTTTGGACTTACATTAAATAATTTAACATCCAAAAGAGAAATATTGAATCATAAAAGAGAAAATTTAATTTCTATAAATTTACGTGTACTTTGCAAAGGGTTGAAATAAAAATATAGTAGAAAATGTTCAGTTTCGATAATTCGTGATATAACTTTGATTTGCACGAGATAGTACAAAATAATCAGTAACAGGATTAAGATAAACTAATCCAAAATCCAAACACGATCGCCACACAGCAAATAAAGGAGACTCGGAGAATTTTATAAAAGCATGATACGAAAATCCCCAATTTCCATGATCAGCAATATAACATTGATTCGCGGACGACACTCGCGTTCGAGATTCGGCCAACATATTCGCGATATCCTTAATTAACCGAGCCTGAGCAAATGTCACAGGAGTTATTGACCTGTTGCTCGAGCAAACAGCGTCGAATCCGCTTAATACGAGTTTGCGGATCACCGCTGGAATCATCGGCACACACACACACATGGGAAAGCGTCGCACAGTTTGTTGAATGGAGAAAAATAGGGGAAAATTAGTTTTTGAACTTGAAGAACTCGAAGATCTTGTAAAAGATGAGTGTGCAGTGTGTAATCATATATAATTAGATACATGTTACATATTTGCTGCTATTTTAGTTTGCCCATGTGCACAAATACTATGAAAAACTGACTAAAAAACTGACTACAAGCTAAGAATTTTCATTCCAAGTTTGAATGTAATTCTTTAACTATAAATTGACACAAATTAGAAGTATCATAATGCAATACTACAATCTAATACTTAACAATAATAAATTATTGATTTATTTCATGATATTTATACTATCTATAATTGACAAAACCATCTCACTTTGACCATTGCATCGAATATTAATTCTATTTCATAATGCGATCGAGCCAATAAGCAATCAAGTACTAAAAAATGCGATATTGTATGTCTACTTCACGTTATTTATACTAAATATAATTAATAAGATCTCGTTACTGTTCATTATTCATTTGAATATATTTGTACTTTCTATAATTCAATATTAAAGCCTTTCCTGATACTTCGACTTCATCAACAGCTTCAAAAATAATTTTCTCCGCGTTTTTTATGATCCACCGCACTGTGCGCCGATTGAATTTTACAAGATTGGGAATTTATTTATTTAAATTCAATTTTATTAAAATTTGTATTTATAAAATTAAGATTTTACCTGTCGTTGCGATGACGGCGCGCGAGGTTGCGCTCCTTCCGCAAGCTGTCCCATCGCTCGCTGTAATTGTCGAGCAGTGGTAACAATCGGCGGCTATCGATCAATCGAGACATAATCCACTGATCGTTGCCGAAGGGCATCGCTGCCTCCTGTTGCCCCTCATTGCTCAATCCTTTTGTCGGCATCAGGCGAAGGTTGCTCGCTGGGTGTGCACTTCGCTTTCCGTGCGCTGTGTTTTCGTTCAAGTTACTGTTAATTCACTATCGATTGAGTAGTTTGAAGAATTAAATAATATTCGCTTTTCATTATTAGGACTTTAAAAAATATTGAAACAATGCAGTTTATTATAAACCATTTTATTATGTACTTCATTTGTTAAAGTATTTGGAAAAATTCTATCAGATAAAATTGACAGAGAATAAAAAAAGATACTATTAATTACTATTAAGTGACTATCGATTGAGTAGTTTGAATTATTTGACACTCAAATTATTCTCTTTTCATTATTATGACTTTAAAAAAACATTGAAACAATGCAGTTTATTATAAAGACCATTTTATTATGTCGAAAATTAAAGTGAACTTTCTTTTTAGTATTCAATAAATAATTTCGTATACTTAACCATTTTCTTTTTTGGGCAATGATTATTTGTGACAATTACAAATTTGTATATAAGATAAAATCAATGTATCACAATATTTCAATTCAATAATTACAGTGTTTTACACTGTTTTATACACAATTATGGTACAACTAATTCTTCGTCAGTAATTGTATGATATAATGCAATGAAACTTGCAGAATACATAATAATTCACTTACCACCCCAGCACGCGTGGCCGTAGCTCAAGCAAGAGCCTGGAACATACACATTGTTAATCCTTTCCAATTGAGGAAATTGTTTCTAAATTCAAATATTCTTTGCAAAAGAGAATTTCATTCTTATGATGTTTTATAATGTTTTATATTTATGTTATTCGCATGATTTTCAACAAATATTGAAATATAATTGGCATTATTTTATTCTCCCTTTATTTCTGCTTTTTCATTTTGTAAATATCATTTTTATCTTGTTTTTTATGAGCTTTTCCCTGAACTTTAGCAAATTCTTCAAGTTGGTTTGATATTCCTCGCATAAATGGGACATTTTCAGTCGTCTGAAAGAGTTAGTAGTCAAAGTTTAAAAATAATAATAAAGCTCCGCAATATTTCTTCAAACTTTGCCAGTAATTGTGCGAGTAACACCCACGCACTGCAAGTGGAAATGATTCAGGTTCTCTCTAATTAAGTCATCGGGGATTATAACACATATAAAAGTTCCAGCTCGTCTTCTCGCAGTTGGAAAAACGTAAAGTGGCGTGGGTGTGCGCGTGTGTGGAAGTCGAGTTTCGGCTGCGTTCTTTTATACTTGAACTGGGTTAATTAATGCTCGTCGGTTTTATTGAAATTCTTGGAACGACGATTTAAAAAGAATTCCTTCGTCTCCCACGAGTTTCGACCTTTTCCGCGGCATTTGTTGCTTGTGAAGAGAGCGCCGTTGATATTAATTGATAGCCAATGATGTTGAAAAGCGCCGCGGGATATTTATGAAGGCGTCTTCTTGATTTGCGAGATGAACGCTAATTTTATGCGCGACTTAATGATGTAATCAGATGCTGCTTTCATTATTCCTTGATGTGGGAATATTAGGAATCTAACGTTTATTAAGACGTCTAATATAATGTTTGTATCAAAATTTCATATTTGCTATTATTTTATATTATTGCAATTTACTGGAACTTACATATTATTAACCAAGTGCATAATAAAATATTAGAACCTATAATAACTTTATTATTACTAGGATTCAAATTTAAAATTTGGAATGATAAATTATTTTATATTAGAACTTTAAATTGCTGTTATTTTTTGTTATTGCGATTTACTGGAAATTACATATCATCAACCAAGTGCATAATTAAATGTTAGAAACTATAGTAACTTTATTGTTATTAGGGTTCAAGTTTCAAATTTAGAATGGTAAGATGTTTTGTATTAAAACTTTGTATTGCTATTATTTTATATTATTGCGATTTACTGAAGATTACATATTATTATCCAAGTGCATAATCAAATGTTGGAACTTGTATTAACTTTATAACTGTTCTCCTTTATAATAGGAGAAATCTCTGATACAAACATACAAAATTACCATAAAAATACTAAGTAATATGCTGAATATATTCGAGACAAAAATATCCAAATTGAAAGCTCGACTTTCAAATCAGCCAAAGGGAAAAGCTCTCTGGCAAATAAGAGCCAGCGGAACACAATCTCCCGATCAATTCGCGCGTTTCAGTGTCACAGGAGGCGTCTGTCAGAAGCAACAATTGGTTTTTGACTTGCATTCGCGCGCGCGCGCGCGCGCATATATCCCGCTGACATTCCCCGGAGCGCGAAGCTGATACTTATTTCATTTCACATCCTCTTTCACTCGAGAGGAAAAGAGGATAACAGTATTGGCTGTCCGCGTGGCATTCGAAGCTGGCAACACAGCACCTTGGAGAATACCTGGCTGCTGGTAATATGGAGATGCTCGGCTGTACTTCGAATTGCCAAAGGCTTCGATATATGTTCGACGCCAGCCAGTATATGCGACGTCCCATAAAGGCGCATCCCCCTTGCGAGACTCCCGACGCCTTTTCTAATGGCGTCGAGGATCGATAGTCGTTTTATGGTTTGTTGTAAAATAGACTTGCAAAATTGTGTCAGGAACGGCTGACTTAATATTGGCAAAGTTGGGTTCAGTAATGTTAATAGTAATAGTAAGAATATTCTGTGAAATGAAAAATATATTTGCTATTGTGCACTGATTTTAGTTTATTTTAAATATTAAAGGTCATTTTTATACAGAACTTTGGAAAGGTTTATTTTATTGATAGTCGTTTTATGATTTGTTGCAAAATGGACTTGCAGAATTATATCAAGAATGGATGACTTAATATTGGTAAAGTTATGTTAAGTAATATTAATAATAACAGTAAGAATATTCTGTGAAATCAAAAACATATTTCTTATTCTCCACTGTTTTTAATTTACTTTAAATATTAAAGTTGAGTTTTGTACAACACTTTGAAAAGGTTTATTTTCTAATAGCGTCGTGAATTGATAACTGTTTTATGGTTTGTTGTAAAATAAATTTGCAATATTCTATCAGGACGAATGGGTGATTTAATATTGGTGATGATATTTTAATTCTGTTATTATAATTATATAATAACAGGTAAAGCTGTATTAAGTAATGTGAATAATAATAACAGCAAGAATTAAACAGTAGGTTATTGTCCATTGTTTTTAATTTCCTGTGAACAGTTCGCAGATATTTAATTGAAGAACTGCAAGAATATATGGTTTTTCATTTATTTAAAATACTAAAACTGAATTTTACATAGTACTTTCAAGAGCTTTCTACTTTAATATATTCTAGTATTATTTCATTATATTTTATTATGTTCCATATTACAGGAAGAAAAAAGGGCTGTTTTATAATGAAATAACTAACTTCGCAACATACGAAATTTATTTGATTTTCCACGATTCAAAAATTGATTGCTTGTCATTATCAATTAAGAAAGCGCCACAATATTAAATACAGCTCAGCAACTTTGCAACAAACGACATTTATTTAATGTTCCCCAACTCAACTAATGTTATTTCTCCGGATATAAAACTGAAAGCCTGTCATGATCAATTAAGAAAGCGGTAGAAAATGAAATACAGCTCATTGAAAAGCTCGAAGTGCTAAGCTGCCTGTCACCGTCGGATTCCAAGTTTGAAGCATCATCTTCATCGGCTGCTGCTCACCTTGGCGCGCAATGAGCCGTTGAGCGATTCGCAGCGGGCGATCGCTCATCTATTTAGCCGGGCGAGTTTATTCGCAATGAATATTTCGCGGCAGGCCGAACCCTGATGAAAACGGATACACGGATCGGCTGTGATCCCATTAATGAACTTGCATGAACTTTATTATCAAAGCAACAGCGGCAGCGCGCCGCTAAGCCCGCGCTAAGCCGATTCCCTGCGTCCCTCGGCCTTCCGAGAAACTCGTAAAACTCACGATTGTCAATTAATGATGCACGCTCTTTCCAAGCGGCGGGCGCACCGGGAATATTAATTTTAGTCATTAACGCTCCACGTGTCACCGAAATTGATTCCACCCGGCTGCAGATTAATGCGATCCGCCTTCGGAAACTGTGTGTCTGTGCTTCCAGCACAGAGTTACAATTAACCACCAGCGCTCTTCCCGTTGTCATTTAACTTGTTGTCCGACATGGAAAAACGAGGCGGTTTCCAACGGCAAACTACAATTGTTCACACTTCAAGTTGCAAGTTTGGATTAATCGTTCATTCATTTTATGCGCAATTGTTTGGACGTGTCAAAAGGCGCGGTGGAAGTTATTTAATGACTAATGGTGCGCTTTCCTAGTTTGGAGAGGAATTAATGGATTTCGAAGAAGTCTCCACTGAATTATTAATGATTAGTTTGGGAATTTTGGTGTTTAGTTTTGAATTAGAGGAAATTCGCGATATTTGTTACATTTTGTTTGATGTAAAATGTATATGTTAAATAATATCTTCATAATAATGCTGTTATTTATCTGCTACTGCAATTAATTTTAACTCTGATTTTTTATATAAATAAAAGAAATTCTTCTTTGCATTACAATGTTTTTTAAATTAACTATAAAACAATTTCGAATCCAAAAGTTTTGCTTGTGTTAAGATATTGTATTGTATTGTAATATTGAATTACGACAACAATGTGAAAATTGTTAACAACACTGTTCCTTTGTTATAGTTATTGTTTAAAGTTGAGCTTCCTACAGGCGAAGCTTCATAATTATTTACTAAATTTCATGTATCTATGAGAATAATGGACTGCTATCTTACAAGCCCGCAAACTTCAAGGAAGAAAATTGTATAATCGCGAAGAAGCATGAGCTGCTTTCATTAAAGTCAATAGGAAATTATTTCACACTGTGAGAATACTTCTTTTTATGATTGCACTGCAAAATATGAAAGTATAATTATTTTACGATAAAACGCTCATAATTTTGACGATGGAATTATGTATAAATAATTATGATTCATTTATTAATGAACGCAGATTGCAGTTAAATAAATTGGAATGAATGTCTTCTCTCTTTAAATAAATTACATGGCAGAATTAAAATAAGTTTGAAAATAATTTTCAATAATTAGCGAACACTTCTGCGTAGTTTCCATTCAATATTCGATCTATTAATATTAAGGCTTTGTAATTGGAAAGTTCTGGCGAGAGAACTCGTGAAAATGTCGGCGGCGTTCCACCGGCGCACCATAATATCACGGAACTATTAATTGAGAAACAGTTCTTGAGACCAGTTAGTCTTGTGCCGGAGTAAATTTTAACACTTTCGTCTCATTAGTTTCATTAGGGGCACTTTTGCAGCGCGCGGAGGACAGGAAAGAAAGTTCCGGACAAACTGCCAAGAGAAAATAAATTGTACGAAAAGGTTAAACAAAGAAGAGAGTTTTTTAATTTCAATACAACGCGGCGTCTTTTCTATTGTTTCTTTGAAATTTAATTTGGATCGAAATTTTTCACTAACGTTTCGTGAATTTAAATTATTGTTTTCTTGTAAAAGAATGCTTGAATAAGAAAATCTTTAACAATGCACAAATATTTAATAAATTACTTTTTAGAATATTGTTCGTTATTTTATCTTCGATCGCAGGAATATTAATAACTTTTGAGTTGCCTGCAGTTCAATATCTGAGA
Source organism: Ectemnius continuus (assembly GCA_910591665.1). Classification (NCBI taxonomy): domain Eukaryota; kingdom Metazoa; phylum Arthropoda; class Insecta; order Hymenoptera; family Crabronidae; genus Ectemnius; species Ectemnius continuus. Next base: position 2,826,845 of record OU342856.1, read on the forward strand.
ACGACGACCTTTGAATTGCAAATTTTAATTGCTCGAAATGAAAACACACATCCCAGCCGGAGGATATTGGTTCCGGCGGTAAAATCAAACGCAATTAGTAAATAACCGAAAGCGATATTCACACCCGCCGAAATTAATTGAAAACGTTCGAAAGGGATGATTTTTCCCCCAGTTAACAGTTTCGATGGAATCCACCCGGAACGCTCGCAAATAAAACAATGAGTGAATGTAACAAATACGTTTATTGCCATTCTCAAGAAAAACTTATAAAAATACACTTTCGAATTATAAAATTAAATACTTAAAGAAAATATAAACTAAGATAAAGAAAAATGGAATACAAATGACAGAGAAATTGTAATAAAATTGTTGGACAATCAGATTATAAATATTCTGTGCGTCATTAATAATGTGCGTAATTTTAAACAAAATTAATATGCAACAATGTGTAATATTCACAGAAAACTTATAATAAAATTGTTTCACAATTACACAATAAATATTCTGTTAATATGCAACAATGTGCAATATTCACAGAAAAATGATAATAAAATTGTTTGACAGTCACACAATAAATATTCTGTGCAAGACATTTACAGAAATATAACGCGAGATTAATTAAAAAAGAGAATAATATGCAACAACGGCAAGAAAAAATAATGCAATGTTTGTTATAAATATATTGCAACATACCAGCGGCGCAGCCAGCGAAGCAGAAGATGATCATGACAGTCCAAGTACGCGTGACAATTGATTGCGAGCCCTCTCTCAGCATCGCCATGTGACTGATTTCTCTTCTCTACCAACAGAAACGAAATTCCACTCGAATAAGTTCAACTTCCATTACTCGCATCAATTAATTATCCTACGGGAAGATTTAATGATTCAATCCCCTCGCGAAAATTTACAACAGAACCACACGATAACCTGTCATTAAATTCTATCAAAGTTACAACTTGGCAAATAAAACGATTTTACGACTATAAAATCACTGCAATATAAATCCACGATGACAAGAAAATCGCACTTTAAATTGAAATTTCAAACAAAAACCACCATTAAATCATTAATCTCCAATGATTCCTTTCTACCGTTGCAAAACCACCGCCCAAAGGAATCACAACCCCCAATTACTCATCACCGTCACTTCGCGATCTTTTTCTCTTCCCAAGATTATAATCAACATTTAAACGATCGACGATAATTTCAGCTGATCGATGACTTCACCTTGGATCGCACAGGTGGTGTCGATTTCCGGTGACGGGGGTGGTTTTCTCTGTGCGTGTGTCTTCGGTGGGCGAATCTCGATCTCGAAGGGCTCACTGGCAGGAAAACTTGAGGCTGCCAGCGGTGCCGGGGGTGCCTTTTATAGATGTGCACGCTACATGGTGCGGAGAGCATGGTGGTGGTGCATGGTGGGGTGGCTGGGAATCTCTCTCTCTCCGCGCGCGCCTTCTGGATGCGCACCTGCGTTGGCGGCTGCAGGAACACGCTCTCTTCCCCCAAGAGAGATCACTGCTACCAGAGCGGCCCGCGCGGAATTATCCCCCTCGAAGAACTTCCAACGTCATTCGGCGCCCACCCTGCCACTTTTTCCACCCCCCCCCCCTTTTTTTTTGGAGCCGCCACTGCCGCACTCCACCTGTTAACACCCACCCCGGTTGTTGCATCTCTGCCTTGCGTCATGTGCCTGGTTTTCGTAATCGGTACTGTTTTATTGCTGGCGGTTTTGTTTAATGGACTGTTGAAAGTTTCTTTTTAATAAAATGTGAAAAGTGCAATAAGTTACTGTAAAGGAATTATTTTAGAATTCTGTCGAAATTGGTGTAATGATTTAAATATTCTTGAACGTATAATGAAGTTATGTAACTTCGAATTAATTGTGAAAGAGAATCAAAATTACTAGAGAAGTTACCTTTTAAATTCTAAACTGTGGTTTATTATTATTTTATATAAGTGTGAAATCAAGAATGAATTTTTTTTAAGTATTCTTCAACACTCCATCAAAATTTCCTTGCTATTTTCAAGGCCACTATTTTGAATTCCCCAGTATTTATTTTCAGTAAAAGGATATCTGAAATCCGAGAACTGCCAGTGCACTCGGTTTTTCGTAGCCAGAAACTTTGTTTGAAAAATATTTAGTATAACATTCCTGCATTCCAAAAATATACAAATGTTACTGTCTAATGTTCGACGACGTATTTCAATTTTCTATGAACTGTGAACTCAAATCAATATTACAAAAATACAATAACATAAAAATTGTATTTAACAGAATAAAATTTTATATTTTAAATTACAATTAAATTTATGCAACATACAAATATTTGACTTTTCTCATTTTTGTTTTGTTCTATATTTGATGAGTGCTCCAACACTTTTACAATTATCGCTTTATAAACGAAATACCTGTTTAAAATAAAGATGTTGGTGTACTCGTAATTTATGCCTGCTTTCTCTTAATTCCTCCCAGGTCGTTGACGGAGGCCGCGTCATTCGTTAATGATCGCATGAATATTCAGTTGTGCGTTTCAATGCGAAAATATGTAAAGCGCCGAGAAGTCAATGAAGAGGACTCGTCTATGAACACTTGAACACTCATGAGATAACTTTTTTTGTGCCTATGACACGTATGTTGACTCATATGACTCATCTAAATGTTAAATTTGATGAATTTTAATAATAAATGAATTAATATATATTTCTTAAGAATGGATCATTTATGTTTCTATTTCTTTAATAATTTGCATTCTTATCACTTTGTATAACACGTATATTAAGTCATATATGACTCATATAAATGTTAAATTCGATGACTTTTAATAATAAATGAATTAATATATATTCCTTAAGAATTAAAAATTTATGTTTCCATTTCTTTAATAATTTACAATCCTCTCACTTTGTATGACAAGCATGTTAACTCATATGACTCATATAAATGTTAAATTGGACGACTTATAATTAAAAATAAATGAATCTATATTTCTTCACAATTAAAAATTTATTTTTCCATTTCTTTAATGATTTACATTCCTCTCGCATTCTATGACAAGCATGTTAATTTGTATGACTCATGCAAACGTTTAATTCGATCGCTTGTATTTACAAATGAATTAATCTGTTTCATAACAATTAATAATTTACGTTGCGATTTGTTGTCAGTCCAATATTATGAAGGCGCTTTACACATAAACCGGCAGATTTAAATGGATAGATCATTTAATGCACGAATCATATTTACGCACTTAAAATGTTAATGATTCCAACAACATTCTCGGATTGACGTCATACTTTTTGCAAACAGTTCATTGTTATTTAACTTATTTTGTAGAAAATTTGCCAACGGAATTTTTCTTAGTCTTCTTAATGGCTTTATAATACGTTGAAGTAATCAATACTTTTTTATAATATTTATTATTTGACTGCAAGAGTTGTTATTATTATTTTAATTGACAACTTGCAAGTCGAAACAATACAACTTTTTCAAAAAATTTCCTTTCAATGTATATGCCTTCTGTCTTCAAATAGTAATTCTTTTTTAGAATATTTGTTATATGGTTATACGAATTATTACTATTTTAACGAGCAATTAATATAACAGCTTCTCTCCAAACGTTCATTCCAATGCAAATGTCTTTCCTCGAAGCGAAAACGATTATTCCCCAACAGTATTTATTAATTGGTTCCAGGAACTGTTATTATTGCTATAATTGACAAGCAATATCTCGAGACGTCGGCGCCATATTACTCGAAACTTTCATTTCACTGGGAAATTGAGAAAGATCGTCTCCCGCGGGTGGGTTTCAGCAACAAGTTGCCAGAGAATGGCAGTGTTACTCTCGCTGTCATTATACCGGCGGCGATGGCGGCGGGGCAATAAGCAAATAATAAGATTAAATTACTGTCATTAATCGTTAAGGGGAAGAGTGAAACTATTAGGAAGCAACGCTCATCGCGCTTAATTAAATCTTTCGGGGCTGCGGCTATCTTATTGGGCGAAGCACACGCGCGCACACCGAACCACTGTCAGTTCGATAAGTTCCCGGTGTATGTTGCAATCGTTTCACGCAACATTTCGACCCACGCTTTATTCGCATGCTCAATTAACTTGCCAATTTATTCGGCGATTGCCGCCACTCCGACAAAATCCTGCTTTGCGCTTTAATTAGCCCGAAACAATGCAAACAAGTGCTATTTTAATATCGTTTTTATTTTGGTAATTTTATGTAAACAAAGATGGTTTGGTATTAAAATGAGCATAACAATAGTATTTTGAAATGGAATCTTTTGAAAAAATATTAGAAAGAGTAATGGTTGATCAGAAAATTTTGCAATTTGTTATTAGTCATTCAAAATAATATTATAAAAGGTAAAATGTTGTTAGGGAAAATAATTATTATTTTTAACAGTGCAAAATCAACTTGTCGACGAACGAATAAGCGAAATAAAATTATTCTTTTATACAATATTAATTACATTTACTGTAAAATAACTATTACATTCCACTTACAGCCAGAAAATTGTAGCAATTAATAAATAAATTAAAAAAATAGACGAGGAACTATTAGAAAAATGTTCATATTTAATCATTATTGCCATAACTTTGAATGAAATAGATTCTACTTCTTTTTTACTGAGCTTGCAACTCAGTTGCAATAGTATTGTTTAAGTGATAATGATCGCGGCATGAACAATGCCCGGAAATTGTTAGATGCGCAGTGCGCGCCGCGCGAGTCGGAGCCACAGAAAAAAGTCTCATTACGCTTGGGGTGAAAAAGCTGTCAACAGTGCTTCAACGTTTATATCGCTTTATCGTAACAGCGGAGAGTGGAATTCACGACCCTCGTAAAACCAAAGTCATCAGAAGGAGGAAGAGTGGCAGGTTACTTTTGTCCTGGATTACTTTATCACGCCGGAAGAACGCAATAACGATCGATCCTGCCTGGCACACCACACTGCACTCATTGACAGGACACTTACGATTTTCATATCTGTTTGTCAACTCGAATCCAAGCGAGCTTAATCCGCGATAAAACTTGTAAGAATTCTTTAAGCTTGTCTTTGTATTTCTGCGAGTGAATGTTAAATTTGTCGAAAATGTATTATTATTAAAAGGATATTTGCGATTTTCATATCTGTTTGTCAACTCGAATCCAAGCGAGCTTAATCCGCGATAAAACTTGTAAGAATTCTTTAAGCTTGTCTTTGTATTTCTGCGAGTGAATGTCAAATTTGTCCAAAATGTAGTATTATAAAAAGGACATTTAGGATTTTCATGTGTTTGTCAACTCGAATCCAAGCGAGCTTAATTCGCGATAAAACTTGTAAGAATTCTTTAAGCTTGTCTTTGTATTTCAGCGAGTGAATGTTAAATTTGTTCAAAATCTAGTATTATAAAAAGGATATTTACGATTTTCATATCTGTTTGTCAATTCGAATCCAAGCGAGCTTAATCCGCGATAAAACTTGTAAGAATTCTTTAAGCTTGCCTTTGTATTTCAGCGAATGAATGTTAAATTTGTCCAAAATGTAGTATTATCAAAAGGATATTTACGATTTTTATGTGTGTTTGTCAACTCGAATCCAAGCGAGCTTAATCCGCGATAAAACTTGTAAGAATTCTTTAAGCTTCTTTTATTTTTTGCAAGCTCTTTATTTCTACGAGTGAATGTTACATTTATTTAAAATGTAGTACCATAAAAATTAGTTTGTGTGCAATGATAGTCGGAAGCTGTGAAAGAAAAGCTTCTGGTTTTACACTTCTTTTATATGTTTTATAGAATCATTGTTCGATGACACACAATTTTGATATTATTAATAATGAAGAAATTTGCCAAATACTAGTATTATTTATTTTATAATTCAACTTGTTCTCAACCCAATTTAAATTTATATGATTACTTTAATCTTATAAATCTATAAAATATAAAATACATTGTTATTGAATTGGATTCAGGAAAATTTCTCCGACAATGCAAACACTTTCCACGAAATCTTAGATATATCGAGAACGGGAGCTTTCAATCTCAGAGGGCGGGAACCGCCGGTTACCGTCGGAAGTGTTTCAATTATCAGAAATACTGGTTGGCTGCTCCGATATTTCTCTGGGATTTCGTGCCATAAGATTTAGAAATAATAGCCGGCAATCCTTCGCCCCGGAGATTGAAAACTATTGATCAAAGGTCACCGTCGATTTCGCACCTCTCAACGCAGCTACGATTGCAAAACGCCCGACAGGTGACTTTAAAGATGTAATTAATAATCGTGGCAAGCTGCGTTAACTCACCGTTAAACTTTTCCACCGTTAAAACCACAATTTCTTTTTTAGTTTGATAACATATTTTTCGCGGCTATATTTTGCCATGAATATTCATGGACGAAAACATTGTTTCACAGCTAAAGAAGATAGTGGATCGACGGTTTTTATTATTTTTTCGCCTATGTCGGCATGGAAGCATTAATAACACTGGGAATAAAAATATTTCTCGCGTATCGCGTTCGTCGGAAACAACACTTCGAAAAATCGACGTCGGAAAAAGCTTCTCAAGTGTGTCACTGCATTGTAAAAACCTGTAAAGAATATTAAAAGGATGATTAGTCTTTTAAAAAAATCAGTTTATCTCAAAATGCATAGCTTTAAAAAAAATCATATTCAGAAATAAAAGAATTTCTATAAATTATCTTACAAGTCATTTGCTAGATGACAAACAAAAAAATCACAAATAGAATCATATATGTTTTTTAATCTTCGCCTTCGAAAACAAGTCAAAGCTTTTCGAGGCTTATCAAAAATTAGATTATAAAACAATCAATTTATCTAAAATGCATAGCTTTAAAAAAAATCATATTCAGAACTAAAACAATTTCTATAAATTATCTTTCAAGACATTTGCTAGATAACAAACAGAATCATATTTCTTTCCTAATCTTCGCCTTCGAAAAGAAGTGAAAGCTTTTCGAGGCTTATCGAAAGCAGAGCAAATCGAGGATTAAAGCAAACTAAGCGGCGGCGGCGGCGGCGGCGGTAATTCAAGAGCTCGAACGACAGGGCGCACACATCATCGGGAAGTACACGCGCCATTTCACCGTCGCATTCCCCATGCATTTGCAATAAAAAAGGGGGGGGGGGGGTGAAATGTCGCAGTGTGTCGCCCACGCGCGTTTCGCCCCGTTTGCGTTTCACTTTTACAGACACACTGATTCTAATGGGTGCGCTATGCTGTCCCATGCGGGACAACTCGACGTACGAATGTCCGCCGTCGAACATCCTCAAAAATTATTGACTCCGCCCCGAGTTATGAATATTCAGATCAGCAATCCCAACTGCCTCTCATTATTCTTGATCATTCATACACGCTTTGCTTTCCCTCGCTTCTCTTGATAATACTGTTTTTAAACAAATGTAACACAAGGTTTGGAATGAAAATTTAAGTTAAATAATTGTTCTACATGGAATTAAAAAGTTATCGCATTTGTAACTGTTTTATTAGTCGAATAATGAATATTCAGATCAGCAGTCCAAACTATCTCTGATTATTCTTGATTATTCACATACGCTTTGCTTTCCCTCGCTTTTCTTGACAGTACTACATTTAAACAAATATAAATCAAGATTTGAAATGAAAATTTAAATTAAATAAATGTTCTAGGTGAATTTGAAAAATTATCACATTCGTAGTTGTTTTATCTATTGTCAATATCATTAATAGTCGTCAATTGCAATCCCAACTGCCTCTGATTATTCTTGATGACTGTAACACAAGATTTGAAATGAAAATTTAAATTAAATCATTGTTGTAGATGGAATTAAAAAGTTGTCACATTCGCAGTTCTTGTATTAGTCGTTAAAGAAATTGTCAAAAAAGTAAAACAATATTTTGTACACTTATTATAATTCTTAAACAATAAATATATTGGTTCTCCAAGGACCAGAATTATCTGTATTTGACAGCAAAGTATTATAACAAAATAACTGAATATTAATCTAGTAATAATTAAAAGTAGTACATTAAATTAATGGACAACACTTTTCTGAAAATATTCATTCTTGTATTTTAATTTACTACCATTGCAGATCAATTATTTATATAATATTTGTATATTAGTGTTATCTTGATTGCATCTTGTTACAGAAATGTCATCATAAATACGTTCGTTTAGCGATGTCTGGGAGCTGCCGAAGTTCGCAGTTAATATTGATCGATTCCTTTCCAATTCCAATCAATCGGGCTCTACCTTCCACCTCACATCCGGTAGCTAGTTCAGCCAATCATTGCATGGCCCGCTAAGTTAAAGGATGGCACGTTTACACGATGCAGATATGATTGCTCCTAATCACCAAATTCAGACTTGATTAGCTAGTCCAACCTGAATCTCCTCATTAGCGACTGATGACAGTAAATAATAATTTATTGACATACAATAATATGACAGATTTATAAAGAAATTCATACCTGGTAAAAATGAATTTACAGATTTGACATTAAGAAAATATTCAATCTATTATTGTAGCAATAATATTTCGATGAATGAATCAAGAATAACAATTTATTTGTGCAAAATACTAATGTTCATTAACAACAGATGACAGTAAATAATAATTTATCAAGTTGTAATAATTATAACAGATTTAGAAAGAAATTCATACTTGATAAAAATTAATTTGGAGATACAATAAATTACCGTAGCAAAATTTAAATGAACGAATCAAGGATGAAAATTGATTCGTCGTTAGGAAAATGCTAGTGTTCGTCTCAAATGTCAAAATTCGAAATCAAAAACCAAGCAGCATTGCGTAACACATACGTTTCGCCGCTTATTCAAATGGCCGGGCGAAATCTGAGAGTGATATTGCGTATGCAGAGTGAAAACCGATGTCAAAAGCCGGCGGTGCTCTCGCATTCACCGTCGGTCCATTGTACAAGACGAATGCCAAACAGATTCCCGGCAACTGGATTGCCTGCTGAGAATAGCATTGTCATTATCAAGGGCAACCCACGAATTTTTAGCTGGCAAATGTGCTGATGATTTCGCTGATATATTTATTCAACGTTGCGGCCAGATTTCGACACGACATTCAATACATAATTGTTATTATTAATTTCAATATATTTAAAAAGAGTGTGAGTATAAAACAATTCTAGAAATTACTAAAGCAGTGAGTTTAAATTTTTATTTTCGTTCTTATTCCTACACAATATTGAATAAATGATTGTTATTAGCAATTTCAATATATTTAAAAACAATGTGACTGTAAAACAATTTTAGAAATTACTAAAGCAGTGTGCTTGCATTTTTTATTTTCGTTTCTATTCCTACACGACATTGAATAAATGATTGTTATTATAGTAATTTCAATATATTTAAAAATAGTGTGACAGTAAAACAATTTTAGAAAGTCCATGCTTTTAGAAATTATTAAAGCAGTGTGTTTGCATTTTTTTCGTTCCCATGTATTAAAAAACTATGCAGAATTAAGATTCTTTTTCTTAAAAATGTCCTACGAAAAATGCCACCACATATTCGAATATTATTGCTAAAGTAATAAGAACGAAAATCAATCAATCACCCATTTCGCGATTCCCGCGTATTAACACATGTTGCAAACACAAATATTAATAACTTTCTAGCAAATTGCATCTCTCGTTCCATTTTCCCAATAGCTTTGCGAGCCGATCGGATTGCGGAATACGGGAAAAAGGGGAATCGGTAAAAACCAATAACGAAGTTACACGCCGAAACTGGCGGAAGTGGATGGCGGCGGCGCTGGTGGTGGAAGAATGGGGGTGGGGGCGGAAGGAGGTCGCGCGCCGTAGGCAACAAGTGTACATAAAGTTCAGTTATTGGTGGAGTTATGCTCGCCGGTTTAATGCGCCCGCACAAGCTATTGCGCTGCCTCCGCAAACACTCGATTTACCTTGGCTGCCTCGCCTTTTGTTGTGCCAAGAATTTGTGCTCACTTCACATTTCTCTCCGCGCTGGCTAATACTACTTAAGGAATAAAGCAAGGGGACTCATTACATACCTCGCCCGGCGAGGCTTGTACGGCTCAACTACTTCCTCTTCGGAGTTTTCCTTCCCGCAGCCAATTGCGAGTACCAATTAAGTGAGCACGTACAATTACATTTCATTAATGCGCGTGAAATAAAAATATATTGGAGATTTAATATTGCAGGGGTTGCAAATAAAAGTGAAGTAAAAATGATTTTTCTTTTATTGTCTTCTAGGGAAATTAAATATATTCATGAAGTATAATTTTGTAAAAAGGGGCGATAAAGAGAATTGATAATTAGAGCTATAAAACTGTGCTTTATTTAATATAACATTGTTGAATTATTAAAATAAGATGACAATAATGAAACGCGAACGTATATATTTTTTTAAATAAGACGATGAAGAGAATTGGTAATCAAAGCTATAAAAATATGCTTTCTTCAATATAACATTGTTAAATTACTAAAATAAGTTGACAATAATGAAATATGAACGTATAATTTTTTTAAAAAGCCAATAAAAATATGCTTCGTCCAATATAACTTTCTTAAATTACTAATACGAGATAAGAATAATAATATTGCAAGCTTTGACAATACTTTAATAATTTGTTCGATCGCTTTAATAATATTCCCTTTAAATGTCTGTTTTCCCTCGCTTTAAAGAACTTTCAGACTTCAAAAGTGGTACTAAAAGGCGGCTGACCTTTGCTTTTGGGTTCTAAGGAGAGGATCCGACAAATTTTTGCACTCAGCCCGGTGCGCAGCAGAGTGGGAAGAGCATGTCCATTGCGAAGGACTACCAGGACGAATCTCAAAATGGAGTGGAAATGGAAATGAATGTCTTTCGCAGTGTCAACTGTATGTGCACTGCGTCATAGTTGGCTGCATAACGAAGAAGATTTATTGCTAAGAGAACCGAAAGGCTTGTTGCTCGGTTTCGGATAAAACTGGATCATTGTTTACTGTTTCTCCCACATTGAAATTTTACCTCGATTCGAGTCGACTTTGCACACTTTTCTGGACGAAGTTTCGTTGAAGATTTACTGGAACATTTGTTATAAAATTTAATAACTCCGCGTAAATAAAATTATACCAAAATACAACAAAGTAATTTGAAGTCAAATATTCTTGGGAATTTTTTGGATACCCAGTTTTATTTATGTTGGACTTATTTAGAAATTTGAGTTCAGTCTTTTGAAAAGAAAACGTATACTTATTGATTTAATTTTAGTATTTTTAATTAATATCGTTTGATATGTTGCAGGAATATAAATATTTATATTGTAATAGAAGGTATGTGTGTTAATATGAAATAATACAAAATCAATGATTTGAAAGAATCCCGCATTTCCAGTTGCGGTTCTTGTAGGTTCCTAACATCTTTGATTCTCCGAAGGTAACGCTGACTGCAGTGAACTGTTCCGAAATCCAAACCATCATAAAGTAAGAACACACGGATAATATATCGTCAGATGTATAACAATTTGGTTTCTGGTAACACAGAAGTCGACAACATAGATTTTACAAAATTATTATCTTGTAGTAAAAATCAAAAACAAGTTCTAGCAATGTAGACATTTTAGACAGTGTTTTGTTCATTTTATTATTGCTCGCAATTGACTACAAATTCTACAATCAATTATATTACACAATCATATTAAATACTATCACAAAATTGCTACAATGTTTTATTTTAATCTGATAAATATTTCGATTAAAGTTGCAATTTTAAATTAAATTATTTGCAAATCCAATGAATTGAAGCGTTTTATAGTTCGCGCAACTTTCGCATTGAATGATAGCTTTGGATTCAAAAATCCATTAAAGCTGCTTTTCTGTTAGTTTTGAACAGTGGAATTTTTTACTAGCTTTTGTGCTCGATGTATTAATACAACTCTGTGATTTTTCGAGGGCTGCGAGAAAAGGAGAAAAAAGCAAAAATTGTGAGTTCTACGAGGGTCAAGCAGGCAGTAAATTTGACGGCGGCTGATATATGCAAAAATGGCCGGCGATAATAGAGTTTCTTTCACTCGGCCGGCGAAAGTTGCACAATGGCAATAAACTTGGTTTCGCAGCGCGATACTCCAGATTTGAAGCTTTGTTCTCGAATGCCATTTTGTTGGCCCTCCAAAATGCCATTACACTTTGCCAGGGCGTCCATTGTATCGTCCAAAAAAAAAGAAAGAAGAAGGACGAAGCAGGAACGAAAAAGGAGAGAGAGAGAGAGAGCGAGAAAAAAAGAGCTGCGCTCGCCGTAGCGATAATACGGCCGAGGTAATTAGCAATCGATTGATACTTCTAAAAGTGCGCCGCGCGCCTTCTCGGCAAATCCTGTCAAGTTGGCCGCTTGTGTCGCGCAAGAGCCGCCCGCCCGTTCTCTGTTTGCCAGGAAACTTAGGTTATGTTCGCTCACAAGAGGAGCCGAGAAAGCCCTTTGTGTGCGCGCGCGCGCCAAAACTTGTGAGACAAGCAATTCTCGGCGTGCGCCGGCTAAATCTCGTGGCAGCTACCAGCTACTTCATTGGTAGAACGTGCTCAGAGATCATTATCGATGGCGATACGTGACGAAGTACGGAATACATTCCCTTTCAGGTGAGCAGACCACCTTCCACCGGAAGATTGGACGCTCTCCTTCTCGTTAGGCCAGCCGCAACATTCTTTTAACAATCGGCGCTGCAGAACTTCTCAGTTTTTATTTGTTTTTCAATTTAGCACTGTTCTTGGTGATTGAAAGAACGCTTTAATGATGGATTTCAATAATAATGCGAGAGTTCCATAAAATAGTATTTATTAACATTGGGAATTATCAGAATACAGTTGCAAAATATGTATTCTTCCACGAATTGTGCAGTATTTATTTAAAACGAAATTTTGAATACAACCACCCTTAGATTATTTCAATAATAATGCGAGAGTTCCATAAAATAGTATTTATTAACATTGGGAATTATCGTAATATAGCTGCAAAATATGTATTCTTCCACGAATTCGTGCAGTATTTATTTAAAATGGAATTTTGACTACAACCACCCTTAAATTGGAAGACAAAATATTAGCCCTTTTACTTTGTTATAAATATAAAACATTGTAGAACTGTATTAACATTTTTATACGACAAATCTAGCAAAAGAATTCTAGTAAATTGATAGTTCGGCTGACTTAAAAATATTATTAAACAATATACTTACAAATATAAATCAAAAACTGCAATCTTTTAAATAGTTAATAGAAATCCCAGGCATTTTCATCCATTCCCTACTTAATTAATCCAATACAACATTCCAAACACAGCATCGAAATATTCCAAAATTATTTAAACACACCAACGCAAGTAAAAAACCTTGTCCACGATAAAAGTGTTCTGTCAGGCAGTCATTGGCTGGATTTTTTTGGCCACTCAGTGGGCCATTTATCGGATACGGCGCTTCGGATACAGCGACCCTTGAAGGGGTGGGAAAAGAAGGGTGGCAAGCGTTCGGCAGCCAAGAGGTTTGACAGATCAGCAGTGAGAGAGGGAGAGAGAGAGAGAGAGGGCGCGAGCGCGAGGTCTGAGAAATCGGCGGGTCAGATCAAGAAGAGTGGGCCTACTCGGTGTATTCTCAAGATTTCTTTACATTTCACCGCTCGTCGCAGTGCCGAGTCAGCAGTTAAAAAGGCATATATCCACATCGGTGACTTCTCTCCTGGACGACGACTGTCGCTCGGCGAATTGCCGCTTGGCTCGCTCGCAGCCGAGCTGGCGAACAGCTGATCCTATCGGTGTGTCAGCAACGCCGATCGACTCTGATAGCCTTAAGCCTCTGCCCAACTACTTTCACTCCCAGGCTGCTAAGCACATTTCCCAGTTTTTAGGACGACGCTGCTCGTAGTTTGGCTGGCCTTCCGAGTCCTCTCGTTTTGTACCATGAGAAATAAGATGCTTTGTAGACAGTTTTTAACCCCTTGACTGCTAAGTAGTCTATCTCAGTAACTATCCCCCTTTTTTAGTCATTTTTGACGGTTTTTATTTTTTTTCGTCGACTTCCCGACATTCCCCGGGTTTGAAATTTGGTGGAGAATGTGTTCTTGCGTCAAGGAAGAAGTGATATAAATTTTAGAGCCCTAGCTCAAAGTTTAGGTTTTCACCTATTTTCGACCCTCGAAAATGATCAATTTTTTCAAGTTTCTCAAAACCGGCCGAACCCGGGATATTTCGATTGTTTTCGTATCAGGGTGGATAGAGAACAAAGAATCCATGAAAAAAAGTCCGGATTTGCAACGACAACCGGTCGAAAAACCGTCCAGAAAAGTCCATTTTTGCTCATTTTTGACGGTTTTTATTTTTTTTTGTGGACTTCCCGACCTTTCCCGGGGCTGAAATTTGGTGGGCAATGTTTTTTTGCATCAAGGAAGATACTATAAAAATTCCAGAGCCTTAGCTCAACATTTTTTTTTCGGCAAATTTTTCTTAAGGGGTACCCCTTCAGATTTTTTCACGATTTTTCAAAGGTCCCCGAACTCGGGTTTTTTCTTCAGGAATCGATTGTTTATGAATGAAAACGGATAGAAAACAAGAAATCCGTCGAAAAAAGTCCGGATTTCTATCGAAAACACTAAAAAAACTGCCTTTAAAGTTCGATTTTTTCGTGATTTTCGCTGGTTTCTCCCATATTTTTTGGACTTCCCGACATTTTCCGGGGCTGAAATTTGGCGGGGAGTCTTCCCTTGCATCAAGGAAGATGTGATATAAATTTCAGAGCCCCAGCTCCAAATTTTTTTTTCCCCATATTTTTGGCCATCGAAAATATCCAATTTTTCAAAGGTCCCCGAACCCGGGTTTTTTCCTCCATGAATCGATTGTTTGTGTATCTGATCAATGGAATTGGTTTTATTTGAGGATTAAGGTTATACTGGTTATGTTATGTCGAGATTTTTTTCTTGCACCAAGGAAAATAAGGTCCTTAGTGAACCTCATTAATATTGGCATTAACGTCGCGCTGTAACGGCAGGATAAGAGTAACAAAAACTGATAATACCGTATTGGCTAATGGACGGAATTATAAGGTCGTATGGACGAACCTTACTAGTTATTAACTTTCAGGGGATTATGACTGGCGTTATTATTTCAAGTCTCCGATGTTAAGTATAATTCCTGTTTTTTTAGGACCAAATATTTCATATCTTATCGATCCTTAAAGGTTTTTTCGTTCTGCGAAGGGGAATAAAGCTGCCTTTGACAGAAATTGAAAGTTGAGTATGCGCTTTTAGGTTATCGCGTGGTTGGTGGCGCTCGCGTGGTAGGAATAGGCAAACACCTACTAGAACGCTGAAAAAGGCTTGCATAAAGGATGTGCGTGAGAATACGTAACTGCAAATGCGAATACATTCGTGCAATACTGAGAGTAACTGAAAAGTAACCTTAAAGTCTCTCAAAAGTCTCTGAAAAATATTTACTTACTGAATACAATTTTAACCTCTTAACTTAAAAGTCCGAGAATACTTGAAACAGGGGAATACGGCGGACACACTTTTACAAAATATTTGTTAAGTCAAGTGCTTGACGTCGAATAAATCGACCATATTAATTATTAATGAATAATCCTCTCTTCATAATGACAAACACTTTGAGCACCATTTAAGATCTTTCCGTTCTAAGAAGGGAAATAAGTGACCTTACGAACGATTAGTGATTAATTACGGTAGAACAGTTTCATTGTTGTCGTTTGACAGAGAAAGCTCGATCAATGATTGCGGTAATTCTCTTTACTCTCTTTAAGAGGATAGAGAGCTAAGTGGGCAATGTAAGGTGGGAATGAAACCCAAGAAATCCATGTCGCGCCCAGCTGACTTGCAAGATGATTGACGGAAGCCACTGAACAAGAGCATCGCTAGGATATCTAGGGCCGGTGAGCTCCTCAAGTACACCAAGTGTCGCCCAATCAAATATTCAAGCTCCCAAAGTAGAATTCAATGACAAAGGAATTCTTCCATTACAATCAATTCTTTGTTCAGTATTTCATTGTGTAAAATATTTAAATAGATTTAATAGAACTACAAATGTTGTACTTTCAATAATATACGAATTTTGAAATCTATAATTTATTATTTATTACTATTTTTGTATGAAAAGTTAAATAAATGAATGGAAAATATATGTATATAGTTTTTAAGAGTAGAATTATTTCGTTAGGGTAAGAATTAATTTTAATTTTACATTTTATTATAAATCTAATCAATTTTCTGATAAATTTTTTCCACTTTTACCAAATACTTTCGCTTCTATATTTTATATCCATTATTCGTTATGAATTCTTATTTAACATTTCACTGTAAACATAATACATTTTTCAAAACAGTTCCCTCGCACTTTTTTCACTACTTTGACTGGCAAGTTTTCTACTTGCAAGTCGAAGTCGCCGCGTGGCGCATTAACATCGGACTTTCTCAGCCATTCAATTACGAGTTCGTAATCCCAATTACTTCGGCTAATTGATGTTTCATTGTTTAACTATTCGGCTGGCGTTACTGATTGCCACTCTCGGGATGGGTGAGCGCGCGCGCGCGCGCGCCGCCTATTGTTTTCGATACACGCGCGAATTTCGCTCGGTGAGCGCCGATCGATTTCGCCAAATATTCGCCGGCCACCTTTCATAAGCCATTTGACGTAATATCGTCCGACGTGCGCTGAGTTCTGCCTGTTATTCAATTTAGCTGCGCGCAGACAACGCTCTGTCTGCGTGTGTATGTGTGTGTGTGCCGTTTCTGCGCGCGGCCGAGCGAGCTTCGTGTTGGTTGCTGAGAGCGCATCGCCAATTGGCCGGAATTTGTTTAAAACGGCTGCAACTTTTGTTGAAAGTCCGCGACGAAGCGCAGCTCTTTGTATGAGTTAATTGTTTCTGTATGTGCAGACGCATGAAAAGTCTTCTGAAAATATTAGTAAGAATTGGAATAAATTCAAAGATCAATTTGTCAAAGATAAAAATCGATTGTAATTTCGTCTTGGTTTAGTTGTGTTGATATTAATTAATAATGAATATATAAGTTATTAATCCAGCGTTGCTTTATTTCTAATAATCGTAATAAAATTCGTAATAATGTCCTGAATTTTTATTGATCGATTCAATAATAATAAAGGATACTTCTAATTGTATTACATGAATTTTGTAAAACCAACAATCGAAAAAGAAGGGAATATTATATTTTTTATCTACTTCAAATCAAGTAATTTTGTTTCTCTTATAATTGCACTAAATAGAAGTATATCACGTACAATAATAACTGGAATCTTGTTTTCTTAAAAGCAAGTTCCTCCCGTTTGAATTATTAAAAGCTGCTTTCGAAAGCTTTCGTATTTCTTGCGTGTCATCCGCTAAAAATGTTAATGTAGAACGGGGATCATTAATCTTAGTGCATTTCCAAGATCGCGATTAAAAATCGTTGGAAATATAAGAATCAACAATTACTTGGCATTGAAATATAAACTAGCAAAGTAAAACAAATTTGTTAAAATATTTTCTAGAAGTAAAAATAAAAATCCCTGAAAATTCAGTGAGCAAAATAATTATAAATATTACAGTTAAACGTTAGAGAATAAATCATTTAATATTTGCAATGTATTATTTGCTACTAACAAAGCAAAACAAATTCATTAAACATACTTTTTAGAAGTGGCAGTTTCAAAAAATCAAAATGAAATAGAAATCTTTGAAAATTCAGTGACCACAATAATTATAAATATCACAGTTAAACATTACAGACTAAATCATTTACATATTTGCAATATAAGTACTACTTGCTACTAACAAAGCAAAAGAAATTCTTTAAACAAATCAAAATGCCTGAAAATTCAGTGAATTCGTTTCATGACCACAACAATTATAAATATCACAGTTAAACATTACAGACTAAAAATATTATTTGCTACTATTTAAATAGTATACAAAAGAAACACGAAAATACAAGAAAAACAGGAAAGCTGGAAAGAGAAAATGTTAATCAAAGCAAACCGTTCGAAGGGAAACTGATATCAGAGGGATTGAAAGACTCAAGCTCGAAAGATCGCGAGAGTAAAAGGTGCCAACAGCACTAACAGAGTGGAGGAGGGCTGTGCGCGATTTTGCTGGGAGGGATGATGATGGCAATGGTGTTGGTGGTGGTGGTGGTGGTGGTGGTGATGCGAGGCTTTCTGTATCCGAAGAAATAGTGGCTATAACGTGCGATCGGCGCGCACGTGGAGAAGGAAAGCGAGCGAGCGGGCGAAGTTTAAGAGGCCGATCTGCGCAAGCACAGGTGCAAGTTCGAGGGTATAAAGAGGAGAAGCTCTAGCTCGCTGTGCGCACTTTGTGCTCATCTG
Source organism: Ectemnius continuus (assembly GCA_910591665.1). Classification (NCBI taxonomy): domain Eukaryota; kingdom Metazoa; phylum Arthropoda; class Insecta; order Hymenoptera; family Crabronidae; genus Ectemnius; species Ectemnius continuus. Next base: position 2,845,175 of record OU342856.1, read on the forward strand.
TCCGTCATTCACGTCGAGCGTTTCGTTGTTGTGCTTGCTCTCTCATTCTCTTTCTCTCTCTCTCTCAATCGAGTCGTAAATCGTCAATCGTTCGCATCCAGCTGCCAGTCAGTGATTCCGGCGTCGGCGAACCAACTGGACCAGCTGCCAATCACAGGTAGGATCCACACACACACATACACGCCTCCCGCGTACTGTTAAGCGATACTCATTTCCCATCGCGCACAAAGTGTATTTTTAGAATAAGCTCGTCAATAATGTCGCCATGGAAAAGTCCATGGTTCATGATGCAGCATGGTATTTAGTGGACGCGTCTTTTCATTTCTTCGATCAAGCTTCGAACTTTTCAAATTGTTACGCGCTTTTCGGCTGAAGTTTCATTCTTTCGAGGAGTTTTCTTTAGGAAAATGATAGAAATGGTAGTTGACAGTTTTGATATTGCATTGTTACGAAATGATTTCGTTGCGAAGTTCTTCTTTAGAGCTTCCGAAGCTCGCGTTTTTGAAGTTATAGTACGAGTTTTAGACGTTTTAAACTTCGAAGTTACAGTGTTTTCTTCCATTAATAACAGAAATTATTTATACGGAATTTTAAATCGATATTTTCAACTTTTAAACTGTGTCTTTCGACCATAATCGAATCTTTATTATGAATAATTTAGTAGAAATGAATATCAAGTTAAAATAATGATACAACGTTCATCAAAGTATAGTTTATGCCAGGAAAAAGAAACATACAAAAAAGCTCGAACTTAGACAGTTTTTCTCGACAATAATGAAACAAGATATGGGAACTTGTAGAAAATAATGACGCAGTGTTCGTGAAAGAGCAATTCGATTTTCCTTTTAAATAGCCTTCGAATGAGAGAGTCATTGAAATATTGTAATGCAAAATAACTCGCTGGGATACTTTTGTTGGGCCGCGGGCTCCAATTATCGTCGGATGCTGCGTTAACAGACTCTATTTGAGCTTTATCGTGTCCGCTGTGCTGGTGTGCATGGAGTTTAGTCCCCGAGTGCTTGGAAATGGAAGGAATATGGAGTTTTCTCTATGAAAATATTGGTATGCCAGATGAAAGTGCTAACGTGATAGAAGCAACTCGTCGATAGAATTTGTGAGTGCGACCAGATGGTGCGTCGAAATCATTCTTTAAATTAGAAAATAAATGGTCAATCCAACGCTTATTCGTATCATGTATTATTTATATAATTAATCATACTAGTTTAGGATAAAAAAGCTATTCTGTGCCGAGCGCACAAGTTATTTAATTCTACAAGAATTCAATAAATTCCAAAGCTTCAATTTACTGAAAGGTTCAATTAAAATCCTTGAATAGAAAATAAAAGCACAGAATTGAGCGAATTCCAAAACTTCAAATAAACTTCAATCTACTGAAAGCTTCGATTAAAACCTTTGACTAGAAAATAAAAGCATATCAAAAAGATATAAATTGCATATGACATTTAAAGAAACGAAAACTAGTATTACTATTACTATTTCGGGGGTTTTTATTACAATTACGAGACAGAATTCATCAAATTCCAAAACTTTAAATAAACTTCAAGTTGCAGAAAGCTTCAATTAAAATCTTTGACTAGAAAATAAAAGCATATCAAAAAGATATAACTTCGATTACAATCAGAAGACAGAATTCATCAAATTCCAAATCTTTAAATAAACTTCTATTTACAGAAAGCTTTAATTAAAACCTTCGACTAGAAAATAAAAGCATACCAAAAATATATAAATTGCAAATGACATTTAAAGAAACGAAAACTAGTATTATTTCGGGGCTTTGATTACAATCCGAAGGCGGAATTCATCAAATTCCAAAACTTTAAATAAACTTCAATTTACTAAAAGCTTCAATTAAAACCTTCGACTAGAAAATAAAAGCATACCAAAAATATATAACTTGCAAATGACATTTAAAGAAATAAAAAACAGTATTATTATTACTATTTCGGGGGTTATTATTACAATTACGAGACAGAATTCATCAAATTCCAAAACCTTACATAAACTTCAATTTACTAAAAGCTTCAATTCCTTCGACTAGAAACTAACATAAAGATACAAATTGCAAATGACATTTAAAGAAATGAGAAACAGTATTATTTCGGGGCTTCGATTACAATCAGACTAAACTCATGCAAACGTCAGTGTGGCATTACCTAATGGGATAACAAGTGTCCGCTGCTAAAGGACAGGTTAACACCGAGGAGGAGGAGGAGGAGGAAAAGGGTGGTTCGCACCTGGCGGATCATGGCGGGGATCACAGGAGGAGCTTCCTTATGGAAGCATAAACTTTTTATGGGGAAATATCGCTTCCACTATGTCTAGCGTGGAAGGTGCGCGAGGATAATCTCACCTGGTTGGCCACTCTTACCTTACAGTGAACTATTGCGATATTATAATGAAAATAGGCAATCGATCTCGTCGCCACGCTATGCCCTTTTTCCATCGCAAGCGCCTTTTACCTCGTCATTAAATTATTGCCCCGTCATTATGCGAAAATGCACTGTCTCGAATGAGGAAAAAACTGCCGCGAAGTTTCTCATTGTTATAGAAAATGATTTCTGTGGGAAATAAAAATGATCAGGCATCGCATTATATGTTTCGTGATAAGGAAATATTAATATATGAAGAAAGTATTATTTTAAATATGTAATAATCAAAGTAAATTTATTTGTCGAATAAAATTAAACCGCAGCAAGTCGAAGTAATTGTTGCATAAAAATCAGAATTTTACAGCAACAACAAACGAAATTATAGATCATGTTTTTTAAACTACGTTTTTCTATGCTCTTCGAATTTGATTTATTAACACTAGGTTTACGGATACTTATTTTCTTTACAACTAACTTAATTTAAAAACAATTACAATCTTAATGGATATAATATAAGTGAACTAAATTTCTCAGGATTACAGAAATAATTGTCAGCCTAAATTGGACGAAAGTTAATAGTAATTGTCTTGTAATTTTGTTCCTGTATTCGGGAATTCGTAAAAATGACGGATCTCGTAACTCTAGTGTTAAAATCGATTAGAATGAAACTGCAGCAAGCTGTACTTCTTACGTAAAAATCAGAGTTTCACAGGATTTGCAAACGAAATCACAGATTACCTTTATTAATCATTTCTGTCTTTCACCGGATTTGCATGGCAAGGTTGCGCCTGCAAAACTGCACTGCCATCAATAACAGGGCGCAGCCTTTGGATTCGACATGTTTAAAACAGGTGTACAGGTGGACTTTAATTAGAAAGGCTTTTACTGCCTTAACTTTCCGATGGATCTCGGGGAAAGGGCGCGCTGCAGAAGTTTAATTGTTTCTCGCTCGGTTCGAGGTGACTTGAACTCGAACCGCTATGCATGAGAACATCGGCAACGGCTCTGATCACTTTCCGAGCCAGGGAAAGACACTTTCTCCTTTTCCCTCGCGCCACTTGATCCTCTCTTTTTCCTCCTGTTTAGTTCCTCGGATCCTCGAGGACACGTTCATCCCGCGGAAGAAAGCTGCGAGCGCATTCACTAACTTTCCGCAAACTAATTAGCAGTATTCTCTGATGATCGCTAAATTGGCGGGGCGAATCAACTTCGTCTTTAATAAGCATTGTTGCAGAGCAGCTCTGCCGATTGTTCGTTTTGCGAGGAAAATCATTCTTCTAACTTTAAAAGTGACAAGGAAACAAAAGGTTTTGTTGTAAGACTTTTTGCTGGTTTGATTTACGATTTGACTAATATCTTATTTTTATATAATATAACACAATATAATAATAAAGAAAATATATTAATTATTGATATGCACTTTGCTATCAAATTCAATTTCGCAGATTAATAATAACATTCGTTAAATTCAAAATATTTTGAAGCTTCGTAATAGAAATTCGTTCGTTCGTGCAAAAAATTATTAGCAAGAATAAATGTTTTTCTACTCAACGCTCATAATATTGATTTTCCCTCGATATTCCATATTTCTGGGCGGATTGCAAAAACATCTTGTTATTGCGGACCTTAACTGGGACTTCTGCGATAATTTCATTCGCCAATTGTGCTCGCTTTATTTCGCATCAGCTTCGACCGCAATTTGTCGAATAATTCTTGCAGAATTAAAAGCGGCACGGGAAATCACCGCTGCGGCTCGCAATCAGTCGCACTTATGTCGCACGGTTTGTTCCGTTCGGGTGGAAACAATACAAGGAAAAGATGCGAAAACAGCATAGAATAGTAGTTAGTTAAAAAATTAACGATCTCTTATTTTAATAATTGATGATAGCTGGTAATAAATGTTTGGATTTATATTTTATATTAGAACTTTCAGGGAGCAAATATCAGTAATGGCAAAAATAGAAAAATGATCATCTTTTAATGAACACTTTATAAATAATACATAAAAATAAATGGAACACATTTAATACAAAATTAACGATCTCTTGTTTTAATAATTGAAAATAGCTAATATTAAATGTTTGGATTTATATTTTATATTAGAACTTTTAGATAGCAAAAATAGTAATGGTAAAAATATTAAATGCAGTTTCAGTTCCGTTTGGATGAAAACAATAAAGGAAAAGTTACGAAAACACTTTATAAATAATACATAAAAATAAATTGAACACACATAATACAAAATTAACAATCTCCTATTTCAATAATTGAAAATAGCTAATAATAAATGTCTGGATTTATATTTTATATTGGAACTTTCAAAATAGTAAATTTAACTCTGCAAATTGAATTGTCACAGCTTTCTAAAAACGTTTATTTTCATCACTGAAAAATATTGAAAATAGAAGAGGCTGTCGCAGTATTGGCAGACCAATTTTCCACTATTAAAGGATCGCGAATAAACAGGCCGGCAGTATTTCATTAAGGTTTGTTGATGAACGTCGACGACGAGATACAAATTTTGCGGGCAAAACGTTTATTTCTATAACACGCGGCGAGGAACTGCTCGGCGCGGGCTGCTTTACAGCAGTCGTAAAATTAATATCTTAATGCAGCTGTATATACACGGTGACGCAGCGCTATATTGCCAGACTTTACTACCAAGTAAGGATAAACCTCATCAATCTTTAATGCCCAAATGGTGCGAATTTGATGTTAATTTTGTGGCAGGCCGATGCTACACTTAAACACGAGAGAAAACAGGGTTTACACCTAAAGTGATCTGCAAGACACGAATTAAGAAGAACATATGTTTTACATTATACAAATATCGAATTATATTTCTAATATATTTCTGCTTTACAGAAATTTCATATTAATATCGTAAAAAACATATTAAAAGCTCTTTTAAAACAAGTACTGCAAAAGCACGTTTCAGTGCTTTAATATTACTGCACTTTCAAAAGAAGTTTTTTTACTGGCAGTATAAAACGAAAATAAAAGAAGCACTAGCGAGAGCATGATAAAAATGTTAGTCATTTTAAAAAGAGAGAAAAGTGGAAACTGGAATGTTGGCAAACTATTTTATATGATGATGCGTGTGCATCGTATTATTTATTGTATGCTGGAATTACAACTGGGAGGTAGTCGATGATTACAGTGAATTAACCTTGAGTTGCATTTGTCCAAAGTGCCTGATAGAATAATCGAGTTTGGAACGTCAAAGGTTCAAGGCCGAAGTGATTTTCGATTGATTGATGATATTAAATTCTTGTACTAATGTCTAATTCAGTGCCAGCCAAGTGAGTGGTCCCTCACGCACTTCTTTCCCTTTCCACTACTCGGTATTCGGTGGACCCTGTCTCGGCAATTGAGGAATTATTTTTTTTGGTCGACTTCTCGATCTTCCCCGGGACTGAAATTTGGTGGAGAATGTGTCCTTGCGTCAAGGAAGAAGTGATATAAATTCCAGAGCCCTAGCTCAAAGTTTAGGTTTTCACCTATTTTCGACCCTCGAAAATGCTCAATTTTTTCAAGTTTCTCAAAATCGGCCGAACCCGGGATATTTTGATTGTTTTCGTATCAGGGTGGATAGAGAAGAAAGAATCCGTTAAAAAAAGTCCGGATTTGCAACGAGAACGGGTCGAAAAACCGGTCAGAAAAGTCAATTTTTGCTCATTTTTGACGGTTTTTATTTTTTTTGGTGGACTTTCCGACCTTTCCCGGGGCTGAAACTTGGTGGGTAATGTTTTTTTGCATCAAGGAAGATACCATAAAAATTCCAGAGCCCTAGCTCAAGATTTTTTTTTCGGCCAATTTTTCTTAAGGGGTACCCCTTCAGATTTTTTCACAATTTTTCGAAGGTCCCCGAACTCGGGTTTTTTCTTCGGGAATCGATTGTTTATGAATGAAAACGGATAGAAAACAAGAAATCCGTCGAAAAAAGTCCGGATTTCTATCGAAAACACTAAAAAAACTGCCTTTAAAGTTCGATTTTTTCGGAATTTTCGCTGGTTTTTCCCATATTTTTTGGACTTTCCGACATTTTACGGGGCTGAAATTTGGTGGGGAGTCTTCCCTTGCATCGAGGAAGGTGTGATATAAATTTCAGAGCCCCAGCTTAAAATTTTTTTTTCCCCATATTTTTGGTCATCGAAAATATCAAATTTTTCAAAGGTCCCCGAACCCGGGTTTTTTCTTCATGAATCGATTGTTTGTATATCAGGGCGGATAGTAAATGAAGAATCCATGAAAAAAATGCCGGATTTGTATCGAAAATACCAAAAAATCGTTCCTGAATAATGAATTTCATCTCATTTTCACGGTTTTTCCCATATTTTGTATACTTCCCGTGTATTTCACGGGCTGAAATTTGGTGGGTAGTGTTCTTTTACATCGAGGAAGATACCATAAAAATTCCAGGGCCCTAGCTCCATTAAATATATAATATATCAAATTATTTCGATTAAGAAACTACAGTTTCATATTTTTTATAACATTTTCATTACATATAAATTATATCCAAGTTCAACTGTAATTTACATTAAATTCAAGTTCAATACAGATATTTTTAATTCCAGAGTGAAAGAATGGTAGTCTAAAATCCTCGAGTGAAATTATTTTCCTAATAAGTAAAAAGAAACAGAAATTACTTATTCACAGAGTTAATTACGGCTGCCTCGTAAAAAAGGGGGATAATTCTGAGTGGGTCCGATCTGCAATCTACAGTATTTTAGTCTTACGAGGTCAAAGTGTTCAAGGTGGAGGGCGCGATGACCGTCACGAGGATAATTATCCTGTCCATTTCTGTGAGAGGGAAGTTTCGGTGGTGTTAAGGGATTGTTGGCCGCTCTCTCACGGTCAGAGGACTTTCCTTCAATTTGCCGAATGGCCGATAAGGGCCATTCAATGATCTCGCGCCAGTTAGCTCGGCTAACATGCCGGCGCGCACTGATAACAGCGCACGCACGCACCCACCCGCCCACCAAACGAGACACCAGAATGCTCCAATTTTCGCCCCCCTTTCCTTTTTTCTCTCCCTAAATTGCAATCACAGCTGAAAGCCCGTTGAAAATAACTGGCAACAATGGAGGCGTTTGTTAATTAAACATTATTCCCGCAGACGTTGTCATTGTTCAGGGAGAAAGTTGGTTAGTTAATTGGGGGATTGAATAAATAACCGGTTGAATTTTCGAGGTTATGTTTCACTGACTGAATAGTTTGCTAATGGAGAATTATTGTTCGAGATCGTTGCGCTTAACTCGTACGATTGCAGTTGCAACTAGCTAGTTATATTTAATGGGATTTCTGATTACAGTTATTATGTTATTCCGCTTCTTGTACCTTCGTACTTCGAGACATTATGTATAATAACTCGGTTCCCTTTGCAGTTTAATCAAGTTCCATGAAAAACTTTGGAACTTCCACTTCTTTTGCCGTTGCTTAATTAACTTTCCTCCGACTTTTCAGCGTTTCTTCAGCGCCGCCGCCAGTAAGCTTGTACTTTTTTTGCCGGACAACAAATTTTTCTCCGCCAGGCTAATATAATCTTCGCGTTTTATCGATTCACGTCGCAATGAATGGGAAGAAAAGTGTGATTGTTGAGGCGCAAAGCAAAGGACAACCAAATTACACAGAGTTTTTGTAGCGGCTGCGATTTCTTTTTCTATAGAACTCTCTCTGTGTTTTTTTTGCGAGCGCGCGCGAGAGTACTCGAGATGAAAGCCGCGCGTAATGTGGCTGCAGTAGTGCGTATCAGTGATGATAGGCTTGCCAGAACCATCATCCAACCGAGCGTCCTTTCGTCGACGTAACAAACACGATGCTTTCCAAAGTGAAACTCTCATTCCACTTATATTTCTGTCCTACTACGATTTTTTATTCTATTTATTTATTTACTAGCTTTTTTAAAGGATTGAAATCTTTGGATTTTTATTGGCGTTTATTTCCCTTACGTCGACGTAACAAACACGATGCTTTCAAAAGTGAAACTCTCATTCTACTTATATTTCTGTCCTATTACGACTTTTTATTGTATTTATTTATTTATTGGCTTTTTTAAAGGATTGAAATCTTTGGATTTTTATTGGTGTTTATTTCCCTTACGTGTTTCCACGTATAATAATTTTCCATCAAGTATTTTTCATTTAAAATTCCTCATAAAATGATTGAAAACAGATTATTTGAGACACCACACAAAGTTGCTCAACCTTGTGTTAAAAGGGGGTGTGTTTGAGGGGTTGTTTTTATTTTTAGAATAAATACACATCTTTTATATTGAGATTGGAATATGCTCCACTCTATTATTAGTGATAATCATTGACAAAAGCAAGTGGACAATTAGTAAATATGATTATAACAACAGTTTGAACACAATAATATTATTGTCATAAATCTAAATTTTATTTCTCATGTTTCTTTAGGCTATGTAAATTTATTAGCTAGTAAATATAATTATTAATTGTTGAGAAAAATAAGTGGATACATTATTGCACTATTAATACAGACAATCGTTGTTTCAAACAATAAATAATTAATAATTAGTATTTGGAGTCGCAAATTCACTGCAAATTCGTGTAACATAAATATACACAGTAGAAAATACAAATTGTACGAAAAAAAAACTTTAGTAATTGGGAAAAAAGTACTATTAATTGTAAAACACTAACTTGTAAATTCTTGTTACAACAATACTTATTATTTTCCCACTTACTTTTGTTTGCGGTTGTTCATTATAAATACTCAATACAGAAATATAATAAACTTTCGTGGGATGCACTGTGTCAGTTTAGCTAGTTTTCGAAATTCTAATATTACTTCGCACTGTCTCTCGCATCAGAGACAGACAGACAGAGAGAGAGAGAGAGAGAGAAGATTTGATCCCGTCGAGTATTTCCAACTCCCTCGTGTGAATTGTTGTTGTCGGTGGCAGGTGATACTTTTCCCGGAAATTTCGCTGATAGAACAAGACCGATGTGTTCTGTCGATGGGAACTTAAAGCCTCTGTTCGCACATCGGACTGGCATACGCGCCGCGCCGCGCCGGCTGACGAGCTGATACTGCCTGGCAGTATATGTATTTAATGATCCGCGAGCGCCTCTGTTCCGCCCGCCGACTGGAATATCTATTCTTTCGCGAAATACTTTTTAGCTGACATTCATTCGACGCGAATATCCCAATAATTGTTGCGATTTATAATCTTGGAATGAAGTGCTTATTTAATTTTGAGGCATTTGAATGAAAGTAAGGTTTATAAGATTATTGTAAGATTTTTTGCTTGATTCTTTCGCGAAATACTTTTTAGCTGACATTACAATCTCAGAATAAAGTTCTCATTTAATTTTGTCAATACAATATTATAGAAATTTAAGTAAAAGTCAGATTTATATAATTTCTTGTTTGATTCTTTCGCGAAATACTTTTTAGCTGACATTACAATTTCAGAATAAAGTTCTCATTTAATTTTTCCAATACAATATTATAGGAATTTGAATAAAAGTCAGATTTATAAGACTTTTTGTTTGATTCTTTCGCGAAATACTTTTTATCTGACATTCATTCGACATGAATATCCCAATAATTATTGCAAATTATAATCTCGGAATAAAGTTCGAATTTAATTCTGTCAATACAATATTATAGTAATTTGAATAAAAATACTTTTGAAGTATTTATATTGATCTTGTCATCTCTTGCAAAATAAAATAAAACCAATTGAATGCTTTCCCTAAATTTGAAATAAATAAATCAAATTATAAAATCGTTTTATATCGGAAATATTTGGTTTGAAATGATTATCGGATTATTTAATACAAATTCCATATGCTACAAATTACACACAATATTTTCGAATCAACGATATTTTTATTTACTTCCATTTTCATGTTCATAACGATTTTATTATTACACAACAATCACAAGTTAATTATTCGACGTTTATTTCGTTGCACAGCTTTTATTCTACTTTCCATTACGAATTTACTAATACACAACACTATCGAGCCAATTATTTACCAAACAATTAATTTAAGCACGGAAATTAAATACTCGCTGGAAGATTCGTTGCACAGCTTTCATTGTATTTTCCATTACGAATTTACTAATACACAACACTATCGAGCCAATTATTTAGAAAACAATTAATTTAAGCACGGAAATGAAATACTCGCTGGAAGATTCGAGGTCTCGGAGGCATTTCGGCCTGGCTCCGCATGAATATACAAACAGAGTTATCCTTGGATCGAGATGATTTCCTCGGGCGTCGCATCCAATGCTCTGCAGCATCCCCGAGACTCTCTCTCTCTCTCTCTTTCTCCCATTTTTTTTCTCCCTCTCTCTGTGTTATACGTAGCGCTTTGAAAAGAATTCGAGCAGTAGGTCAGGAATGCGCGGCTTATCGCTGCGAGACGCGTGCTCTCCATTAAATAATATAAAATTGTCATCGAATTCGGGGGTGCAAGAGTCCTCTCTTGATTGATAAAGATGACTATGACAAGATAATAATTAATGGCAGCGGGGAATTCGAATTCGACAGAAAGAATTGTGTTTTATGATTTTTTTCTGTGTTGAAAGCAGTTTTGGAGTGGAAAAACTGATTTCTATTTTTATTACTAATATTAGTCATTAAAGAAGAGAATGTATAATATATTTAGAGAATGGAATATTCGCTTTTTTGGAAAATCAGCCCTTAAGAGACAAATGAATATTTCTTGACTAAGAAATGAATTAAATGCACAGAAGAATAATAAACATTTTAGATCAAACATAAACTATTTATTTCTAAGAAAGATCGTCTTCAGGAAAGTTAATGTGTATTACTAAATTGGAAAATGAATGAAATATTAGAACAGAAATAGAGGAGATAATTGAACACAATTGAAAATAATTAAATGGACCGCAGAACAATAACAATTTTAGATGGAACATCAAGTATTTCTTTCTAAGAAAGATCGTCCTTAGGAAAGTTAATGCAAACAAAAATACAAATAGAAAAGATAATTGAAATGTCCAAGGCGAAACAAAAGCGCCTAATTATCCAGGAGATAAATTCATTGGAGGAAAAAAGGCAGTGCGACGGAGAATTTTGTACCGGCGAATATTGATAAGAGCTTTATTCCCGGCGGAATATACTCGGGCTAAAAGAGGGCACTGACAATCTCGCGAGCCCTATCTGATTCTGGCAAGAACGTGCGCGCGCGCGCGCGCCATCTCTCACTAAATTCGGGGGGTGAAACGCCCGAAACTTCTTTCGCAGGCTCTGCTAAGAACTTTCATAAATTCTCGAGCCGAGCACTAACTTGGAAAAGTTTGACCTTTTGAGCGAGCAGCTAGTGGCGAGCAAACGATTCGCAAATGAAGATTCTATCCTGTGCTTCCGCAGCCAATGAAAAAGCTCTCTTTCTCTCTTTCTTTCTCTGTCGGTTGCTCGACTTTCACGCTTCGCAATACATCCGGTCTTGGAAGTCAGCTTTAATACAATTGCTCGTTAATTGGACGGCTCTCGAGTGCCGTCAAACTTCTGACAATTTTTCTTAGTAAACATATAAAGAAATCTTTGATTGTTCAAGTAAATAGAGCTTTTCTGCAGGGAGATTTAATTCCTTTTTGTATAGAAAATTTTCTTATGTAGAATATTATATAGAAAATATTATTATAAATTATCTAGGTTGTGGATGTTAGCTTTAATTAGTCTCAAAATCAAATAAAGCAATAGTAAAAGCAATTGTATGTTATTTAAAACAATTGTTTTAAGCATCAAAAATTTCTGAAGGGAGAAATGTCTTTTTCTGGCATTATTTATTTCACATAGCATTCTCTTACGTCCCACTTTTATTTAAATTCTGATGAACCTTAACAAAACAAAGACTATTCCATCAAATATCTAATTTTCAAGTTTAAATGATCTTCTTCACATTATTATACAATTTTAAAATCGCAATAAAATTAAACTAGCAGCACTAAAAAGGATTAATCAGCTCACAATTGTCACGAAATAATAAAATCGCAACAACCATAAAAAACCAAAGGAAGAGAAAAGTAAGCGTTATCGATGGGAGAAAGTGCACTTTTAAGCTTCTCAATATTCCTGATCGGCGAAGGTCATATAACACCGGGGCTTTCGCATCAGGGAGGGTGGTGGGGGGGGGCGCTGGCAAGGAAGCCCTGTCACAGCCAACACCTTCTGTATTTTCCTTTCGCCGGTTGTTAGTAATAAATTGTCGAGCTAAGGAGAAAGATCGAACGCTTACAGCGCCGGCCATAAATTATCTGCAGTTTGCTCTTGAGATTCGCAGAGCAACGGCGGCGTCCTCGGCGTCGGCGGCGTCGGTGGCGTCGGTGGTGGAAGCCTCCTTAGAAATTTTCAGGGCTCCCATTCGCCACACGACAGTTGGCGCCGACGTCTGATACGCGTGAAGTCAGTACAAAGGCGGCGATGATTGTTTGACCGAACAGTCAAACCGCCGCACAGTAAATCATACGCGAACGACTCGTTTCGTGGAGTTTGCTCCGAATTCTTCTTTTAACAGTTAGTCGACGACAATATGCCGAAAATAGAAGCACTGAGAATCGCTGATTTCTGACTAAAGAAAATGCGTGACGAAATTTTGTTTATGTACTTGCACGCGAATATGTTATTGTATTATTGTGTTTTAGTTATGTGTATGCACGTGAATAAGATTTATGTATTAAAGATAACGCCTTTCTATTTTTATTTTGTATTTTACAATGGTGAAAATATTGTTCGTTTTTGTAAGAGTAATACTTACGAACTTTGAGCTTTCCAACCATTTATCAGTGGTCATAAATAGTTTATATCCATTGTGAGTGCTTTTTATAATACAATCTTGCAATATACTGTTTTATTCAACGTTAAGACAACCCTGCAATATAATAAACAATGAACAAAGTCCAATGGTGAAGAAATTATGCTTTTTTATAATAGTCATAGTTACGAACTTTGAGCTTTTCAACTCTTTTTTAGTAGTCATTAAAATTTTATATCCATTGTGAGTGCTTTTCATAATACAATTTTATAATATACTATTTCATTCAACGTTAAAACATCCCTGCAATATAATTAACAATGAACAAAGTCCAATGGTGAAGAAATTATTCTTTTCAGTAAACGTTGATATTCACTAACTTTCATTATAAACATTTTATATCCATTATAAGCAGTTTTCATAATATACTTTTATAATATACAATTACATTCAACGTTAAAACATGCCTACAATATAATACAATGAACAAAGTCCAATGCTGAAGAAATTATTCTTTGTAGTAAATGTTGATAGTCACAAACTTTCATTATAAACATTTTATATCCATTATAAGCAGTTTTCATAATATACTTTTATAATATACAATTGCATTCAACGTTAAAACATCCCTGGAATATACCAAACAATGAAGCAAGCTCTTAATAAAGGATCAATCTCGGCAATTTACACCCGCCGACAATGTAATCTCGAAGCCACACAAAGGCCGACAGTGGCGCATAATGCCGAGCGGACCTCTAACAAGGAGGAAACGAGCCGCGAGTGAGGAATTTCATTAAACATCCGTCGCCCTTTAAAATAATCGGCAGCGAAACTATAAAGTGCAACTGGAAGAGGGGTGGGGGATGATGATGGTGGCGGCGGATGAGGCTTTAGTGGCGTCCCCGTTAAACTGGCGCGCATACTTATGAATGTAGTAGCGCGTCGCCGCCGTCGCCGCCGCCGCCGCTTGCATAAAGCCGAGCTTTCCAGGATCTTCGAGGAAGCGCTGTAATTGCCTTGTTCCCAGTGCTTTTCCCGGTACTTCCGTTCTTTCCTCGCCACGAATCCAACCCCTTTTCCTTTTCTCTCTTTCTCTTTTGCCCGCGCTTTTTCTCCTCGTCTCTTTTAACCTCACTTTTTTTCTCCGTCCCTCTGTCTTTCACCCCTCCGCCCAACGCTTTCCTCCCCTGGAAAGCTCCGGCTGACCGAGCGAGTACTCGGACTACTCACGAAACAGTGCACGCAAACTGTAGCGCTAAGCACGTAATTGGAGGCGGAATTATTTTCAATAGCCGTGCTGCTGCTGGTGCTGCCACCGTGGAACAAAGGGGAAGCAGTGATGTCCCGCAGGCTTGATTCCCTCCCTTTTCTTCTCCCTCATCCTCATCCCCTTTTACAAAGAAAATTCTGGCCCTTTGCGGAAGAGCTGGATAAATATTATCGCGGCCGCCTCGCTAACCAGTAGTTGCTACTCCAATGTTATTTGATTCGACCGAGTGTTTTTCCAATAGGTATTGTGAGGGTTCCTTTAATTTATCGTGTAGTAAGAATGATATGCTAGAATTGGGGTAACGCAGATTTCCTTGTTGATGATTCTTTTCTTTATCGTTGGTGCGATAATTGTTTTAGTTTGCATTGTACTTTAAGATTGATATATGAAGAATGGAATAATGTGACATTTTTTATTGGTCCTTTGACGTTGCTTTTAAAATAAGATCCTTTATAAATAATTTGTAAAGAAGGAAACGATATGGATTATTTTTTATCCTCAGGATTAAATCTTGTACTTTTCAATTTCGTAGAATATAAATTAGAATGGATAAAATTAAAATTAGAAGCAACGATATTGAAATAATCAAAAGACATTTGCATTGAACGTTTGGAAAATAGTTTAAAATTATGGCGAATTTATGCACATTAAAATTGAAGGAGTAACATTAAAGGAGCTTAATAAGAAAACGATTTCTCTAATGTTCGGTTTGTATGGGGGTAATTTTTATTAAAAAGAAACACGATGAACGACCGACGAGGAACTAATTTCATAATATCGCCAACTCGTGTTCGGCTCGTGCAATCGAATTAGGTTTGAATATGCCCAGCAATGAAGCGTTTGATACGATCTCGCCCGGATGAAGTAGCGACGTGATTATTGCATTTTGTTTATTAGCGCACTTTTTCCTCCATATTTCCAACGCTCTTCATGCCCTCTTCGTTATTTCAAATGCATACCAAAATGCTTTTCGCTACAGGAAATCAAAGGAGAATATATTCATCGAAATGAACGATGAACTCTTTGAAATAGTAGCATATTAACACAAAATTAGGAGCGTATTAAATTAATATTAAAAGTTATTTTTTACATGGTCGTATACAAAATAGTAATATGTAAAAATATTTAAATAATAATTATTCCATCTGCACTTAAAGTCTTAATATATAATTCAAACGTCTTATTTTTATTTAGTCATTGATTTTTTTTTACTGTTAATTTAATTAATTTGCTTCGTTTTCTTTGTGTAATGGAAACAAAACGTCTTATTTTTATTTATTCCCCGATTTTTTTACTGTTAACTTAATTAATTCCCTTCCTTTTCTTTGTACAATGGCAAAAATGAGTAAACTTACGAAGTTGCCATAAGATTCCCCATAATCGATATTATTTCCCATTTATTATTCCGCGATAATCCGAATTACACTGAAATTTGAAGCACATTCTTCCAAAAACCAGCGAAACAATAAACATTTCACAATTCGAAAATCCATCTTCGCTGGACGCAGTCGGAAGGCGCGCGGCACGCAAAATATTCACGAGTAACTTCAGCGGCGAAGTTCCGAAATACTTGCGCGCCGCATGGAGTCCGGAAAATTGGCGGATGTATTCAAAGGGAAGGGAGGTTCCATGCATATTCAGGGAGGCTTTCGGGGGACGCGTGATAGCCATCTTCATGCGATCTGTTATGGCCGTTGTTACCGTCATTCAGATAAAAGGGAATTCCTAATGATCGCCTCCCTAAAATCTCCACTTCCTCTGAAGATTTTCCCAAAAGATAACTTCCCCCTCTCCTTCCCCCTCTTCCTCCGCCACCCTTCGATTCGCCCGGACAGTCTGCGTGTGTACGTAATACGCCGGGCGATGCATTCATTCGCGGCGCATTCAGCCCCGGCAATATTAAAACAGGCTTGAAATTGGCCCGCCTAAAAAAAGCCGCGGCTCGCCTCATCGCTTGTCGGCATTTAGCCGCCCGAAAAGGCGCGTTCCACCAGCCAATAATGAAACACCCTCTAGCGGCGTGAGTGGGGGGTTGGAAAAAAACACCGGATATGACTTCGTACTATTTTTTCTCTGCCCTTTTTGCATTGTTATGGGAATATGAACGTTAAATATGATTTAAATATTGTTTGGTAAATGCAGCAATCTTGAATATAATCTGTTATGTGAATAATTCTTTTAAATTATCTAGGTTGTTGGTGTTAATCTTCATTAGCCTTAAAATTAAATAAGGCAGTAGTAAAAAGAAAGATTTTATGTTATCTATAACAATAGTTTTACTTTGAAGTTCAACGTTATTACATTGAAGTTCTTTTTATCATTATTTATTTTACATAACATTTCCCACGTCCCACATTTACTTAATTCTAATCAACCTTAAGAAGACAAAGATTGCTTCACAAAGTATTTAATTTGCAAGTTTGAATTAATCATCAATCACTCAGTCAATAATGAAACATCCTGTAATGGGATTATAATAAATGTAATTTAAATATTGTTTGCTGGGGTTTTGATAAATGAATGGTTATTTGCAATATTCATGAAATAATATTGTACAACAAAATATGAAATTAGTATGATATAAATACAGTTAGTGTTTCATTTAAGTGTACAGAATGAAATACTGTCAAATTATTAACAATGAACAAATAATGCATTATAATAATTTATGATGTCTACACAACTTTACTCTTCTGCAAAATTATTATAATAAAAGTCTCCGCAAATATTTCGCAGCTTGTTCCTCGCGTCGATAAATAATTCGCACTCCATAAATAATTAATAAAAGCCTGGTCGAGAAATCTGTTTTACGTTGCATGCGGGAAAGAAAAGAAACACAAAGCGAGTGTTTTAGGAATCGTTATTATAAACCGATCGCGCAAGGAGGCGTGAATTTTTACGGTGGCCATAAAAATTTAAAGAGGTGCCGCGTAAATGGGACACGCACCGGCGTAAACTATGGCTGCCCATGTGCGAGGAAACTCTTCCCAGCGAAGGTAACACGTTGTCAGCGTCGACGATTAATTGTACGAGGAGAGCTCTCTCGCTGGCTCCACTTTAGCCTCCAATCTATGCAGCTTTCAAGGCTCGTCTGCTTTTTGTTGCTAACTAAAACAACTATCGATCCACCTTACACGCGGATTCCTTGGATAGCAGCGGCGGCAGCGCGGATCCGGAAATCCCTGATGAAATTTCCCCCACTGGGAAAAGATTACTCGGGCGAAAGTGCTGCGAGAACTCTCCGTCACAATTAAAATTAATAAAAACATCTAAAGTGATGTTCTTCTTGAATTATTTTTATTCTTTTCACTTGCTTTTTATTTCTACTAGTTTAAAAGCAAAGACTTTGCTATTTCCTTCATATTGACACATAAAAGTTGAATAAAAAGTCCAGAGAAATATTGTTCTGGAATAATTTTCATTCTCTACTCTTGGTTTTTATTTGTGTTAGTTTAAAAACTAATATTTGACTGTTTCGTTCATAACGACACATAAAAGTAATATATAAACGAAGTGGAAACAATAAAAACAATTCCAGAAAAATATTTACCTCCATTCTTTCATTACTACATAAAATTGTCGGCTGCCTGAAAAGCACTGATTCGTCTAAATCACTGCGACAACTGCTAGCAAAGTCGACCTCCATGATTTCTAGGGTCAATCAGTATCAAGCTGCCAGTCATCGCAATCATCGTACTCTCATCGAACATTTTTCAACAGACAGACACACACACACACTTATAACGTCACCAAAGAGGATTTAACAATCATTTACAACAGCGCCTGCCAAGTTAGTTAGGCCAAGTTAGGCTCTGGAATTTATACCACTTCTTCCTTGATGCAAGGGGACATTCTCCACCAAATTTCAACCCGTGAAATACACGGGAAGTATAAAAAATATGGGAAAAACCGTGAAAATTAGATGAAATTCATTATTCAGGAAGGATTTTTTGGTATTTTCGATACAAATCCGGCCTTTTTTTCATGGATTCTTCGTTTACTATCCGCTCTGATACACAAACAATCGATTCATGAAGAAAAAACCCGGGTTCGGGGACCTTTAAAAAATTGGATATTTTCGTTGGCCAAAAATATGGGAAAAAAAAAATTTTGAGCTGGGGCTTTGAAATTTATATCACATCTTCCTTGATGCAAGGGGAGACTCCCCACCAATTTTCAGCCCCGGAAAATGTCGGGAAGTCCAAAAAATATGGGAAAAACCAGCGAAAATTCCGAAAAAATCGAACTTTAAAGGCAGTTTCTTTAGTGTTTTCGATCGAAATCCGGACTTTTTTCGACGGATTTCTTATTTTCTATCCGTTTTCATTCACAAACAATCGATTCCTGAAGAAAAAACCCAATTTCGGGGATCTTCGAAAAATCGTGAAAAAATCTGAAGGGGTACCCCTTAAGAAAAATTTGCCGAAAAAAAAATCTTGTGCTAGGGCTCTGGAATTTTTATGGTATCTTCCTTGATGCAAAAAAACATTACCCACCAAATTTCAGCACCGGGAAAGGTCGGGAAATCCACCAAAAAAAATAAAAACCGTCAAAAATGAGTAAAAATGGACTTTTCTGGGCGGTTTTTCGACCCGTTCTCGTTGCAAATCCGGACTTTTTTTCACGGATTCTTTGTTCTCTATCCACCCTGATACGAAAACAATCAAAAAATCCCGGGTTCGGCCGATTTTGAGAAACTTGAAAAAATTGACCATTCTCGAGGGTCGAAAATAGGTGAAAACCTAAACTTTGAGCTAGGGCTCTGAAATTTATATAATTTCTTCCTTGACGCAAGGACACATTCTCTACCAAATTTCAGCCCCGGGGAATGTCGAGAAGTCGACCAAAAAAAATAAAAACCGTCAAAAATGAGCAAAGATGGACTTTTCTGGAGAAGGGTACGATGACTGCAGGTAGTGAGGGTAGTGAGTAGCCCTGAATTGCCTAGGCAGGGTCCACCGAGTAGTCGAAAAGGGAAGAAGCGCGTGAGGGGCCCCTCACGTGGCTGGCACTGATTTACAACAATCAATGAAACCCTAAACCCCACCAGTCATTGTAATCATCGGACATAAAAAAGTCCGCTGGAAGTGCATCGTGTAAAATTCAGGGCGGCGACTGGCGCGCCGCGCGGATTACCGGCGGAGAATTTTGCATGAAATCATGCTCTTTGTACGATCCCATAATTGAATGATCAGCGAGTTAATGGTTGCGGTTGCGCGTATAGCGGCTCGGATTATCTGTTAATTGGCCTGCAAAATATATGGACCACTTGATTGCGCCTTGGTTCCCCCTCGATAAGATAACTCTTGGAGCAATGAAGCGGGCCGACGTGCGCTCTATTATGGAGCTTTATCTGAGCGAGGCACGTGAGCCACATACGAGATAAGTGTCATCAAGCAATCGTAACGTACGAGATTCAGGTATATGGGACAACGGGACACAAAGGGTGTCGTTTTGCCTTGGGTTGGTTTGAGGCGAGCTAGAAATACGCGCTTCGCTTTCTCGCGTCCATTAACAGTCGAACAGACTTAGTCCCATTTTTTAGTTTCGATCTGCTATCATTGAAAGATAGTTTTCTTTAAGACGTTTGGTTTATGCAATTCGACAGTGAAGATGAATGTGTTTTCTTATGTGTAAAAGATGAGAAACACTTCTTTCTACTTTTATTTAAAATCGTTTTCTTTAATAAATAGTAATAAAATAAAGTGTAGAAAACGTACTTCTATTTTTTAGTTTCGATCCGCTATGATTGAAAAATTGTTTTCTTTAAGACTTCTAGTTTCTGCAATTCGACATTGAAGATAAATATGTTTTCTTGTGTGTAAAAGATGAGAAACACTGCTTTCTATTTTTATGTTTTAAAATCGCATTCTTTAATAAATAGTAATAGAAAGAAAGTTTGGAAAAATCGTGACACTATAAACGTTACGAATTTTAAATAAGTAGAAGCATTTGGAAAAATTTAATTTAAATTATTTGAACATCCTTTGAAACAAACTTATCTGAAAAAGAATTTTTTAGAAAGCTAATGCAATTCTTTGGTTATTAATTGTTGTCATTCGATTTAGCTGTTGTAAATTAAATCCTCGCCGCGCCACGGATCGGCGATTATTAATTAAAGAGAAATAAACGAGGAAATTGTGAAACATTATCTTTCATAAACACACTATAAATTATAGATATAAAATAACTGCAGTAAATATTTTGCTAAATTAATAATGAGCAGAGAATAACAAACGAGCTTTCGAGAGCCTGTTAAAAATGTTCATCGCATAGTTTACGCGGTTGTTTATAAATGCATGCAATTTCGCACACGGACATTTTTTTCGCGCCAAGTAAACATTATAACAGGTTAAACTAAATGGGCTCGCGAAAGGCTATTCGCTATTATCGCCGACAGCAACGGCTGACTTAACTCTATTTGCACGCAGTGTCGCAACTCGTCCGGCATATTAAAACAAAGTTGCTAATGAATCCGAGCAACAATAAAAAGCGATGCATTTAAAGAGGCTGTAATAAAGGCTGAAGTACCATTTAAACAGGTTAGTCTTTCGTTGAAAGCACAAGTTTTAGCGGGCTTTCAAGGAAATTTCATTACTAATTAAAGAATGTAGAATATTGGAGGAATTTAGTCAGGCAATTTTGTAAAAAACATTGTTTACACATAAATATTTTAAGCTTTTGACGCAAGGAACAAGAAACAATTAAATATAAAACTCTTTTGTTGGAAAAAAGATTAACTTTCGTCGACGATAGTGAAATTTACATGTTCAAAATACTGTTTTATAAAACTGTCTAACGAAATGCCTTTAATATTTTAGAAGAATCGCAGGAATCTTTATACAAAATAATAATACAGTATTTTAGCAACGAAGAGAAATACTTCGAAAGAGCACAAACAATAAAAGACAAATAAAATCGAAGATTCGATCCAATAATAAATCATAAAATAAAAATCAAATGCCATAAAATCCGAGCTGTACAATATTCCGCTGTTTATTCGGCAATCGAGAGATTACAGGATTAATGCTTGCCGAATTCCGCGATATTTTCTCCCTGGCAAATAAATGTGCCGCATCCAAGAATGAACAGGCTGGCACGCACACAGAGACATTTTACATGGTGGAATTTCACGTATGGTCGGCGAGCAAAGTGATATACGGCGAAACTCGTCGAAGGGCAAAGCGTTGGCGCTGAAACTTTCCCCCGGAAAAGCTCGGAAACTGCAAGGAGAATTTTTTTCGAGTGCTTTTTTTCCTCCGTAAAAGGTCATAAAAATTAGACTCGCAATTAAAGGGAACAACAAAGCTACTATTATTATTTGACGGGGAATTATTTCTCGCGGCGGTCAAAGCTGGAAGTACAACGGCGCTTGGAATACTTGGAGTTCGCGGAATACTTGAACTGCAACGCTGCAAGTTCCGTTTTCCAAATAAGCAAAGTCCGGCGAGAAAAAAATTATTGTGCCGCGAGAGCTTTCGAGAGACTTTCCTCACTTTGGCCATTTAAACGCCTCCCGAGAAGAATTCCACTTAATTGTTGCTCCTATAAAAATTCTTCAAGTAAAGTTACAGCTTTTGGAAAGTGTATTAACTGTTGATTAAATAATCGACACAGGGGAATTCCACTTAGTTATTAGTTCATCCTAGTAGAAGTTCTTTAATTTAATTATTCTCTTTAAAGTTTTGGCTTGGTTGGTTAAAAGCTGTTCTGATTCAAACACTGTACTAGTAAAAGCACGTTTTAATTAGTTAATGTAAAAATTACAAGTTCCACAAAAAGGAGAATTTAAAAAACTGGGAACTATGAACTACGAAATAAAAAATATTCACAGGGTAGACACAAATAATTATTACAAAGGAATCGAACGCAATGGAATAATAATTTGGAAATAGTCTAAAAACTATAAGTTGTAGAAAAAAATGAATAATAATTCCAAGAGAAAACAATCATAAAAAACAATTTAAAGAACTGTGTCATACAAAATATCGAATAGAAAATATGTACAAGGTACAAAAAAATATTTATTACAAAAGAATTAAACCCAATGGTGTAATAATTTAGAAACAGCCTAAAAACAATGAGTTCTACAAAAATTGAATGAGTATTCCAAGAGAAAACAATCATAAAGAACAATATAAAAAACTGTGTCATACAAAATATCGAATAGAAAATATCTACAAGGTACAAAAAAATATTTATTACAAAAGAATTAAACGCAGTGGTGTAATAATTTGGAAATAGCCTGAAAAAGTTGAACTTTTAAATTAATAATTGAATTCTTAAGTGCGCGAGTGTCGACAACAATACTGTCAGATAAGAATTGCGAAGAAGAATTGCAAGGGGTTGCGGAGGATGGGATTATCGTGACGTTCGCTATGTCATAGAAAGCCTTAATCCAATCTACGCTGGCTCGGTGTCAGGCGAGCGCGAAGGTTGAATTGATATATTAAGCGGGACTTGTGCCTAAATCGCATATTAGATTAGAGACAATCAGCGAATGGTACAATGGGATTTCAGCGCGTTATACTTTCTTATACGATTCGCCCGGACGATTATGTCACGCGCGGATTTCTTGTGTCACGTAACAGCTTCGAATAAAGAAAATATTAATCACGAATGGTATTAAAATACAGCAAGTTAAAACACAAATCATATAATAAACGAATTCAGTACACATTTCTAATTAAAGATTTTTTATAGAATTCACGAAATTTGACAGAACACTCGTAATTAATTGGAAGTCTTTTTGAAATCCTAAAAGGATTTTATGGAAACCGCGAAAGTTTAATTAAACCGCGTGAAAGAAGAACGATTTTTACTGAATTCGTTCTCGTAAATTAGATAAAATGATTTTATTAATTATATAACGCTTTGAGGAAATATTGCTGGAATTATTACTTGTTATCAGCGATCTTTTTTACAGTATTTGAGTTCAATGCTCCGGAATTCAGTGGTGGTAGTTTACAAAGGGGAAATAGTAATAATTATGCTCGTGTTCAATTAAACGTGGATTCCAGCCCTAAGCTGACAATAGAATTAAAGGTGAATGGAGGGATGCGCCGAAATTCCGAGTGAAATAGAGCCGTAAATGGTGGGCGAAGGGAGAGGACGAGCGAGCGAGGCTTCGCGGGAACTCCAATTAGACTAACAAAACACGTTTCGTAGTTTCGGAATTATGTTCCGGCCATTTATAACGATTCCGGTATTCATAAACTTTCGCCACGGTGAATCCTCCTGCCAGGAACAATCCACCTTTCTGATCCTGTGCTCGTCCAGCTAGCTAGCTTCGAAAATATTTTGAAAACGCCACGAACACTGCTTGGAAATTCAATATTTGTTCTTCGAAAATTATACGCGAAATTACTAGTTTTTCCACTAAGATTTGTTGTTCCGTTTTGGACTGATTAAATAGTCCATGAATAATTAAGTTGACTTGCAAGTTTATTTTTAATATTGCAAAATTGGTGGAGGATTGAAGCTCGGTTTTGAAAACAGCAGCTGATCACAACTGTGATGGCTGTGATGAGTTTTCAAGTTGCTTGAGTTCAAGCCGTTTCAGTTCAAGTAACTTGAAAGAGTTGAAAGGTCCTCCGCTCCACTCGAAGCTTCAAAGCAACTGCAGAGGATATTTCGAGTCAAGTAAATGGCGGGTTTTCATTGGTCGAGAGCTTTCAACTTCCTGAAGAGTTAAGTACTTCTTTAAATGGCTGTGTTGGTTCCCAATGCTATTGGATTAATTGGTGATTGTTTGCTGATACTCCTCGCAATAATTTCCACTGACTCAATAATTGAATTGATACTTGTACGTTCTATTAAGAAAAATTTCTATAGTGTCAATTATTCTAGTAAATTTTTACTAACTCAACAGTTGACTCAATACTTGACCGAGTTATCAAGTATTATATATTGAAATAATTGAAATTCCAAAATAAGTTTCACTGACTTAATAATCGACTCAACATTTGTTCCAATTATTAAGTACAGCAATTCGAATTTTGTAATACTTTTTAGTGACTCAACAATCCACTCAACATTTGTTCGAGTTATTAAGTACAGCAATTACAATTTCGTAGTACTTTTCAGTGACTCAACAATCCACTCAACATTTATTCCAATTATTAAGTACGACAAGTAAAGTTTTGTACTGATTTTTATTGACTCAACAATCCACTCAACATTTGTTTCAATTATTAAGTACGACCATTCGAATTTGGTAACCATTTTTATTGACTCAAAAATACACTCAACATTTGTTTCAATTATTACCTAGTGCAATTGGAATACTGTACTGATTTTTATTGACTCAACAATCCACTCAACATTTGTTTCAATTATTACCTAGTGCAATTGGAATATTGTACTGATTTTTATTGACTCAAGCACGTACTCAACATTTGGCCGAATTAGCGGGTACCAGCGGTTCAGTAGTTTATCTGGCGGAGGGTTTGCGAGTGCTTTGAAAGCAAGCTCAAAGAAGTGGGAAAGTGAATGGTTTTGTGTACGGTTAATATGCTTTGCTTATCGCGGCCAGGCTTTTCCCGTGCTCATGCAGTCTGTTTCGCAGGCAGCCTGAAAGAATTCACGAGGAAGCTCAAAGAGAGGCTTCAAGGCAGCGCCAGCTGCGGTCGGTCTTTAAAAGCGGCCGGTTAATTTAACGCTCGAACCTCGCGCAAGACCCCTCAATCGATTATCAAGGCAGCAGGAAACCGAAGCGGCTCGTAAAGTGTCGTCGCGGCTCGTTTCCATGTTAATACACCGTGGCAATACGCAAACATTGTCCTTCTGACTCGGTCAACTACTGATTTTCCATCGTAGTTTCTCATTAAACTATAATTGTTGATTGTTGTTTGAATTCAAAATTGACAATTCCTGAATAATATCAAATTTGATAATGTGTGCTTTTATTTATTAAACGAAGTGAATTTGACAAAGTAGGAATTCGAATTATTGTGATTACTTTATGCAATTAGTATGGAATTGCAATTACAATGGAATAGTTACGATTTATTGCAATTAATATCCAACAGTTTTGATGTTCATCGTTGACTAAATTCGAAATCAACAATTCCTGGATAATATCAAATTTAATAAAATGCGCTTTTATTTATTAAACGAAGAAGGAATTTGAATTATCGTGATTTCTTTATACAATTAGTAGGGAATTGTAATTACAATGGAATAATTACAATTGTAAATCCTATTGCAATTAATATGCATTATAACATGCGTAAGATTATTACGAATTCTAATGGAAATTACAATTGACAGAAACAGAAAAACCAATTCTTATTAATACAAATTCAAATAAGAATGCGATTAATACAAATTGCAATACGAATGTCAATTAATGTTCGTCGAGCATTCTCGAAGCACATATTCCAGTCATAGTTAACTCCATTTGCACTCAATGTCGCAACTCGTCCGGCATAATAAAACAAAGTTGCCAATGAATCCGAGCAACAATAAAAAGCAGTGCATTTAAAGAGGGTGTAATAAACGCTGAAGTACCTTTTAAACAGGTTTCCTTGAAAGCACAAGTTTTAGTGTGCTTTCAAGAAAACGCAAGGAAATGCTTTGATTACTAATTAAAGAATCCTACCAATCTTAAGAATAATAGTTCAAAATTTTTGTAACAAAGAAAAATACTTTGAAAAAGCACAAGAAATGAATATTTCAATTTTTCAGTATCACCTGCAAAGTTTATGGACCCGTAAATCTAAAAATTAAATTTTGAATTGCAATTCTAATTAATACGAATTGCAATAAGAGTGCAGTTAATACAAATAGCAATAGTAATGTCAATTACTATTAATCTAGATTAAAAGAATGAATATTTAAAATTTGCAATATCACCAGCAAAGTTTATGGACCAGTAAACCTAAAATATAAATTTTGAATTTCAATTCTTATTAATACGATTTGCAATAAGAATGCAGTAATAATAAAAAAGTACAAATTGCACTGGAAATGTCAACTAATATTGATCTAAATTAAAAGAATGAATATTTCAAATATTAAATTGCAATTCTAATTAATACAAATTGCAATGGGAATGTCAATTACTATCGGTCTTATCCGTGAAGCGTTCTCGAGGCACATATCCCAGCGAGCGACGGTTAAGTCAGCTTTAATTGCGGCAAATGAATATTTAGAGAGGATTGGATGCTTGATTGACACAATGACTGATCGAGCGATCCTTGCCAAATACGGCAGTCATGTGCAGAGCGAGCACTGCCGACGCGATACAAGGCACACACACATACGAGCGAGCCAAACAGAACGAGCGAGCGAGGCAGAGAAAGAGGATCAGGGATGTTGGCCGGCCGCCGTGAGTTTCAATTGCTCGGAAATCCTCGCCGGAGCTTCAGAAAGTTCCCCAGGCGTAGCGCGCGCGAGCGCGCGCGCCCGGTAATTAATTTCCAACCTGGCTAATGCGACTTCCGGCTGGCCAGGTAACTTTCGGTGTCCGATCTGCCAGGCCGCCCGAACTTCCGACTTCACCTGTGCGCAGAAATTTGTACTGCCGGCCGACAAAAAAAAGAATGGCGAGCGCTTGTTGAGTGGAAAACGGCGATGTTAAATGCTGCAAAGCAACAAGGATTTTGTAGCAAATTAATTATACTAATTGGTTGATAATGTAGTCCGAATGGCTATGTTGAAATACTTCAAATTTTAGTCTAATTGTACGATTTTTTGTTTTTGTATTCTAGGTTTTATTGGTAATTGAACTTCTTTATTCTGTTTAAAGGGGTAAATACATTTGCAGGGGAAGAACGAAGTATTGTTATAAACATTTGAAAAGAATATTACGAAAATTTCTATAAAAAATATTTATGTGAGTGCATGATTTAAAGAACGTTGTAAATTAATTTCATTATTTTATCTCTCATAGTTACAAAGTTGTGGCTATGAATGTGTGAGCAATGAAAAATAATGAAATTAATTTACAATGCTCTTTAAAAATGTTTTTACCTCCTTAATCAAATTGTTCAAATTACTTGGGAAATTTATATAAAAACACTTCAAAATTATTACAGAAACAAAACTTCTTATTTTTATTTCCTCACTGATTTTTTTACTGTTAACTCTATTAATTTCCTTCCTTTTCTTTGTGTAATGGAAAGAAAATGTGTAAAAGTAAGAAGTTGACATAAGATTTCCTATTACCAATGTTAATTTCCTCATTTATTAACCGGCGATATAATCCCAATTACAATTTGAAATACGTTCGCATTGCGCTGCCAGTCGAATATGATCAGCAACATCATTTTCATGTCCGCGTCTCTCTCTCTCTCTTTCTCTCTCTCGTAACTGTACGCTTGTCCGTCGAAAGCTCGTTCTACTGCTTGCCATGTGCTGCTGGCTAATTGAGAGTAATTAAGCTCGAAACACGAAACAGCGTCTGCGGCAATAAAAGCATTGCAGTTGTTTTCAGTGGACATGTAACTCTCAGAATGCAACTTAGGATTTATTATATTGAAATATATTGAGAAGTCTGACCACGCATTTTTAATATATTAAAAAATTATTACAACTTCAATTAATATTCTCAAACATGCTATAATTGTTTGTGATTATTTATTGATTAAAACAGTCTGCCCAGAAGTTTCTATTCCACATCTGTTATTTATTAATATTACAGAATATAAGGAAAGTAAATCTTACGTGGGAAGTTAAGCACTTTGCGTGAATTCTTATTTTTTAGTTTGGGCATTAAATAAGAATAGAGTTTTGTTTACATCCTTAATACAAATTCGAAAAATTTGTGTACTAATAATATACTTTCTAGATATTTGTGAGTTCTTATTTTTTAGTATTAAAAAAGAATATAGCTTCGTTTATCTTTTTAATAGAAATTTAGCAAATTTGTGTATTAACATCATATTTTCTAGATATTAAATTTTGTACCACTCACAATTCAACACACTTCAATTTAATTGATCTTGAAATCAGTAATAGAACTCGTCGTCGCGACAACACATTATTAAAACGGCCGGCATGGCTCTGCTTTTAGCAGAAAAGTGGAGAAATGCAGATTTCAAATGTGTCCTTCTCGTTTTGTTTTTTCTTTCTTCTTTCTTCTCCCTTACGCTTGTGGATGACAGAGAAATTTTTCTGAATTTCCACCGCTGAATGGCAACTCACTCGGCCATCTAGTTAATGCGGCGATTCCGTTTTTGCGAGGGCGTTCGCGAAATTATGTGGAAATAATACCTGGCGGCGAATAAATGTTAATTACGAGCCGGGCGAACCGCTCACTCTCGCAATTCGGTGACTATTTTATCCTGGCTGTCGCTCCTTTGTCAAGGCTTGCCCCGCGAAATTGGGACAGCCGGACTAATGCTGATTTAATGACTAATCGATAATGCTTGCACCTTTGTTACTTAGTAGCCAAACATTCCATCTGGAACAACTCAATGTCAAAGCACACGCGATCCATCAAAACTTCTCTTCTTATTACTTGAACAATCCAGCTTGAAGTAAACTTTAATTCCTTAACACTCGACTAACTTCTATGATTAACAAAAAATATTTAGATATTAAATTACCAGTACAGAAATTTTCTAAATTTGTATTAAAAAGATAAACGAAGTCATAATCTTATTTACCACTAACAAAATAAGAACCTACTAATATCTAGAAAATAAGTTATTAGTACACCAATTTTTTAAATTTGTATTGAAAAGATAAACGAAGTTATAATCTTATTTACCACTAACAAAATAAGAACCTACACATATCTAGAAAATAAGTTATTAGTACACAAATTTTCTAAATTTGTATTAAGAAGATAAACGAACCTACATTCTTATTTATCCATTAAAGAAATAAGAACTCACGAAAAGTACTTAAATTACCAAGCAAGTTTTATTTACTTTGCTTTACAATATTAATGCAATATTCTGCAATATTAATAAATCACTGATAATATTCTCAATCGTAATAAGCCAGATTTATTACAGTATTTACATACGCTTCGATTGCCATCGGATCATTAAACAATTTCGGAGCATCTGGTTTGCATGGGCCGAGCAAATGCATATGAGAAAATTACATGCGAGCGCCGATCTATTTATTGGATCGAACTTCGCCATTATCAGATATTAATATCGGCATACGGACAATCGGTAATTCACCGTTCCCATCAAACTTCGGCTGAATGAATATTCATTCGGGCTCACACAATCTCTGCCGGCGTAATTGGTATTCTCATTTTCAACAACGGCGGCGCCACTCACGTTGGCGCTTCAGCGAAAGTCATCTTACATTTACCGAAAGATATTGTTAATCTTTGTAGAAAAGCTGGACTTTCGAAGATTTAAATTCGAAATATTAAAGTCTAGACTTATTTATTAATACTTATTTCAAAAGTAATATGACTTCTTTATTACTTACTTACTCTTAAACTGTTAAATATTGTTAAACATTATAGAAAAGCAGGACTTTCGTAGATTAAAATTTAAAGTATCAAAGTCTACACTTATTTATTAATACTTATTTCAAAAGTAATATGATTTCTTTACTGATTAAAGATATTGTCAATTTTTTAAGAAAGCTGGACTTTCGTAGATTTAAATTTGAATTATCAAAGCCTAGACTTACTTATTAATATTTATATCAACAGTAATATGATTTCTTTATGGATTAGAAATATCGTTGAAGTTTTTAAGAAAGCTGGCTTTTCATAGATTTAAATTCAAATATTATATCTATCAACAATAATACGATTTTTTTATTAAAATTCACTGTTGATTCTAATAATATTAAAAATTATACGTGACTTATATCGATTTAATTACTATATTACTTTACTAAAATATGTTAAAAGCTTTATAATCGAGTCTCGTAAAAATTGCGTCGGAATAATGAAAGAAAAATCGTTAATCGCCCTTGATAAACGAACCTCCGAGGATCCTCCACTTATTGTTAATAAATGAAATAAGGCGGCGGCTGATAGTTGAGGGGTTGAAGCCGGGCGTTTCAGCTGATTAAGGAGCTAATATCTTCGCCGATAATAACAAGGGAAATCCGAACTTCCCCTTATGTTCGCCGCGCTTGCTATTTTGCGCCGATCAACTGGCGATATTTTGCGACACCGCTTTTTTCCCCCCCAACCCTCCCCCCGCGGAAACTTCTCTCATTAGATCTCGAGTGCACAGCTGGCTGATTATTGATTAGCAGTCACTTAGGGAACTTCATTCCCTGCTCTGATGTGCCCTGATCATTGAATGCTTCGGCAATATTGGCCGAGAGTATTAGTTGAACGACGCGACTACATAATTAAGTAGGATACGCCTAATAACCAGAGAATCCAATTAAGAGTTTTGAACATCTCACCACGTGATTTCTCGCGGTGTTTATATTAAAAATTTAGAATGATTCTATTTTGAAACCATTTGGTTTGATTGTGAATTGTACTGATTTAGTGGGTCAGAAAGTATGTTGTGAATTAATTGAACAATTTAATTTGAATGGCAGATATTCTATTTTCTGTATATTTGTATTAATAAAATGAAACGCAATAAGATAAATAATGTCCTACATTAATTAAATGGGACATTTATACAAGCGATTGTTATTCGTACAGCACATTAATTGGAAAATATTGGCAATCATCGCTAAAATAAATTGATTGCTTATAATTGGTCGATAAATCAACTGTTTTATCATACATAAATAAAGGTTCACTGCTGTTTATATATTCGTAAAAGATTTTAAAAAATTCGTCGATCAATATAGTGCAATATTAAATAAGGTTACATTTTAATTTTGCATTAAGTAATAATTCGAAATTTTCGGCTTACAGAATTGCTATCATTGCTTTGGAAAACTGTAATAATTATTGAATCAATAAAATGTTGCATCTCATTCAAATTCACACCACACTGTTTATTTTGTATTTATAAAATTCTCAAAAATATCATGATGAATAGATTGCAATATTAAAGAAGGGTATATTTTAATTTCACAGTAAATAATAATTCCAAACTTTCGGTTTACAGAATTCCTATCATTACTATATAAAACTGTAATTAAATTAGATGAATAAAATGTTATATCTCATTCAAATTAACTGCTTATTTTATATTTATAAAATTCTCAAGAATGTCTTGATGAATAGAGTGCAATATTAAATAAGTTACATTTTCATTTCACAGTAAATAATAATTCCAAACTTTCGGTTTACAAAATTCCTATCATTAGTATATAAAACTGTAATAATTATAATATCCATAAAATATTGCATCTCAATCAAATTAACTGTTTATTTTATATTTACAAAATTCTCCAAAATTGATGAACAGAGTGGAGTATGAAATATGACACTTTCGTTGAGGGTGGAATAATGATTGGAAGCCGCGGCTGTCCCGAGAATTCCTCTGATAACAGTGGAAACAGTGACAATCAGGTAAAAGCGTGCGTGGTTTATATGCGGCTGACGCAGCCGTGACACGGCGCGTCGCGGCGCGCACGTCGGTTAGCCATATAACAACAGTAGAGACGAGCAGAAATTCCAGAGGGCAGGAACTTGACGAGCGAACGCGCATTACCCGCGGAAAGAAACTTTGCTCGGGCATTTTTTTTTTTGTTCTTCTGTTGTTTTTCTGTTGTCCTTCGCCGCTGAAGTTGTCGCCTGTTTATTCGCCCATTTCGCAACGGGAATTTTTTTCCTCCCGCTCTCTTTTCAGATGAAGTTTTAATGTTAGAACGTCCGCGCGACTTTGATAGTCGCGCCAGTTAGAATAAACAGGTTTCAACAGTCTCACGGAGAATTCGAAGTGGGCTTTGCTCTCGAAGTGGGACTTAATCATTCGGGAAATCCGATAATGTGAAAGTTAGTCTTCATTAGTACGTTTTCGGGAACTTTGATTACGAACTTATTTCAATGCAAATAATTCTGTGGATTTTATTTAATCTCAGTGGAAAGTATTGTTGAATTAATCACAAATATCTTCTATATTTTGTAAATTTTCTATGTAATAATTAACCGCTTAATGCACAGTTTTTTGAAAACACGTGTAACGCGCTCGAATTAATCTGAGCGTACAAGTTAAGGGGTTAATTTATTGTGCAACCAATAATTTCCATGAATACCTTTTCATTGAAATTCTGTCGATTTTATTTAATCTGAGTGGAAAGTTTGAATTAACCACAAATATCTTCTATATTTTGTAAGTTTTCTATGTAATAATGAATTTATTCTGCACCAAATAATTTCGATGAATGCTGTTTTATTTAAATCCTGTGGATTTTATTTAATTCGAGTGGAAAGTATTGTTGAATTAATCATAAACATGTTCTATATTTTGTAAATTTTCTATGTAATAATGAATTTATTCTGCACCAAATAATTTCGATGAATACTTTCTTATTTAAATTCTGTGAATTTTATTTCATTGCATTTTCTGTGTAATTTTCTGTGTAATTTTCTGTGTAATAATTAATTTATTGTGCACCAAATAATTGCAACGAATACTTCCTTATTCAATCATCAATTCGTATTCTATTATTTCATTTCTCATCCAATAATTCCCCCATTTTTCCAATGCCTCTCTCGGCCTTCTTAATAAAACAAAGTCTCGCATTCGCCACTACTTAATCACCAGCGATTTACGGCGGGAATTTGCTCAAAGAGAGACTTTAATCAAGAGTCCGACAAAAGTGGAGAAAGGCAGCAAGCTTCGCTTCCAGCTGGCCGGTAATTTGAGGAAGACGTCACGCGCGCTCCCGGCTAAACGTACGCCGAGAGAAATCGAGAGAGGCATAATTTAGATAGTAAGCTCCTTAGGCGGAGGAGATGCGGGGAGATGGATGCACATGCATCTCATTCAACGGGGGAGCCGGGTCGAGCTCGCTGTCCGATAAATGCGGCACGATTCAAATGAAACTTCCGGTATCGTTTGCGCGCCCCGCCGCGCCCCGCTTGCAATCCGGGCTGCCCCATTTAAGGCCTTAAAGCGCTAAGATCTAGTTCCGCGCCACTTGAATGTCCCCGATATCTTCCATCCCAAGATTCTTAACCCTTTTCGTGGCCTTTTTTGGAAATTATCTTGATTGTCTGCCAAGCAGGAAAGGTCTTACCTTTTATTTCTTAGTAGAAGATTGTTTCTTAATCTTGTAATTTTATTTCTCAATGGGTTCTTTGTGTTTTGTTATTTGTGATTTATTGTTTGTGATTAATGTTGATTTTTTAACAGATATTCGCGCTGTTTAATCAATTTCTTCAAGATTAGCATTAGAATGGAGTAATTACGATTGCAAATCCTATTGCTATTAATATTCAACAGTTGTATTGTTGATTGTTCACTGAATTCGATATTGAAACTTCCTGGATAATAGCAAAATCGATAGGGATTTTATTTGTTATACGAAGTGAATTTGACAAAGTAGGAATTGCAATTAGAATGCAATTATTACAACTAGTATGCATTGTAACACGAATAAAATTATTACGAATTGCAATGGAAATCACAATTAACACAAATAGAAAAACTAATTTTAGTTATTACGAATCGCAATAAGAATACAATTAATATAAATTGCAATGCAAATGTCAACTAACGTTCGTCTAAACATTAACGTTGATTTCTTAACAAATAGGCAGACATTCAAGCTGTTTAATAAATTTCTTCGACGTTAATAATTTCAATTTCTCTCCAGCTTCGTTAATTTACTAATAATTGAAGAGTTCGTGGTATAATTCAAAAAGGCAAAATGGATTTGGAAAGGAAGGTACAGGGTGAGTCACTTGGCTTTGAATCACCACTGTCGAGAATACACTGTTCCATATAAAAATCATTACAAATAACCTAGACATTTAAATTATACTCAAATGTTTCTCAACATTTGTCTGCATTTTATGCATTTATACTTTTACATATTTGAGTCATGTTAACTCGCACATGAAATTTCACCCTGAACAAGCCAGTTATATATAATATTCCCCTATAAATATAATATAATAAAATATTGTCTCCTTACGTTGCTAGCCATTCGAAGGAAGTCGATGCTAAAACTTGGTAAAATATTCCCTCCAACAGACTACAGAATTTATTGTTAAACAGAGAATATGTAGTATAATTAAATAGATGTCTAGTAAAAGTGAGGTTAGGAGAGTTCTGATTCAAAGGCAACTGAATCACCCTATACATAGATGGTTCAAGATCTCCAATGGTAAAGGCATAATTCTCTTCTGTTAAATCTGGCTGGCGTGTCGCCGCAAAAAATCTCTCCGCGACCACCCTTACTTTCCACCCTTTCAAGCCCCTTCGAACTCCTCCCTATGAATATTCGTATTATAAACGCGCGGGGAAACAGGATCCGGCGAACGTGCCTGACGCGCGTCCGATTAAAATATTCCACCTTGCGAATTTCGGATTATATTTGATGGAAATGTTTCGCGATTAATGGCAAACTGAGTGCGCGCGCGCGTGTGTATCTCTGCTTTAATTCTGGCTTTGTCGAGGGTAATCGAATACAGTGTGTGAGAAGGGAAAATAGAGAACTCGAGAGATTTGTGGATTTTCGTGATATTGAACTGTATATTATTGCTTCTTTAATTTATCATTCGCGAGTATTTCGTTAATAATTCCCCGGTGATTAATAAATACTTCGAATTGTTCGATGCCAGCAATTTCAACTGGGTCGAGAAATATGATTTGTTGAAAATCGTTTTAATTTTTCATTGAACAATCGAGAGAAAGAAAAATCTCCAAGGGAATTTTTATTGATTGACAAAGGGAAACTTTCGTTCTCGAAATTGCTTCTTTCATTTATCACTCGCGAGTATTTCGTTAATAATTCCCGGGTGATTAATAAATACTTCGAATAGTTCGATGCCAGCAATTTCAACTGGGTCGACAAATATGATTTGTTGAAAATCATATTAATATTTGTATCGAGAATCCGTTTTAATTTTTCATTGGGCAGTCGACAGTTAAACAAATGAAAAAGTGTAGCACTGGAATGCTTATTGATTCCAGGATTTATTGGAGAGAGTTTTTATTGACTTTACGATTTGCAAGTATTTCATTAAGAATTTCTAGCTGATTTACAAACATATTTATTTTGCAATGACTATTTCGATTTGAGCAATTTAAACTAGATCGACAAATATAATTTGTTTAAAATCGTATTAATTTTTCATTGAGCAATCGAGAGAAAGAAAAATCTCTCAGTGAATTTATTGGAAGGAATTTTTATTGATTGTCGAATGGAAACTTTCGCTCTCGAAATTGCTCCTTTAATTCACAATTTATTTTTACACTGAATATTTCGATCGCAACAGTTTAAGCTACTACAAACGACAAACAATAAATAATATACAAATGACAGACACCATTTATACAAAATCGTATTAATATTTATATCAGAAATCAACACTTAACCAACTGAAAAAATTCGAGGGCGGGAATGTTTATTGATCCCAGGATTTCCAGTGGGGATTTATCGGAGGGAGTTTTTATTAGTCGGCGAATGAAAACTTTCGTTGGCAGGGTTTTTCGGTGGCGTCGATCGTGCGTCGTTGTTTGCCGTCATTTTTCCCGTTATGTACAAAAGCCTGAAATTTAGATCTCCATCTGGCGGGGCGGCGTCACGCGCCCAGTTAAAGCGCGACAGCACTTTCGAGAGCGAGAGAGCCTCCGATTATTCAGAAAGAGAATCTCGGCGATTCAGTTCCCTCGTCGCCGTATCAGAGTTATATGTGGAGCGAAACGCCTGTAATCTGGGTCATTTCCTGGGAATTAATGCATAGACCGTCATAAAGGCATCGCTAATTGCTCCCGAAAACATAGAATTCCACCATTATGCATCCCCATTAATCTCATTAGCCCATGGACAACCTCTTCCCAATAATCGCCATTGTTCAACTACAATCATTGTCTAATAATAATAAATCCCGAACGATAAATTCGATTTAAAAGTCAATAAATGATATTAAAATCGACTCAGATAATCTCGTCTTTAACCAAAACATCGATCAAATTACAATTTTCAGCCAGTGAAAAATTAATACTAATTGCCATCACTAAAATTAATTGTAATTCAATATTGGGGATACGAAACCCCAATTTAAACGTGAAACTACGGAAAATTTATTAATTAAAAACTTGTGTTGAATCATTTTATTGATTATTTGTTTATCATACACAATTTCCTACTTAAAGAATATTTTATTATTAGTTTATTAATTGAAACTATGAAAAATGTTCTCATTACAGAATATTTTTGATTCGTTTCATTGATTGTTATTATTGTATTTATTTGTTTATTTATTGCGAAGAGCTAATCCGTCGAGCAGCGTTGAATTCAGCTTTCAAGATGAATTGCAGCTGACTCGAAGCAGCGGCGAGTATTGAACTATTCAGTCCCATTAACGGCATCATTACGCAGTTGACTTGCGCCCTCCGCGTCACTCGCATTGTTTTCTCATCTGCCGCGAGACTCGCTCTTTGAAACATCGCCTTTAAGAAACGAGGATGTCTCGCGTTTTGAGGCCATCCATTTTTCTCGCCGCCAAAAACGAAATTTTCCGAATTCGACCGCTGGCGAAAATCATACTCGCGTGTATCATGTATGTTTTTAATGATGGGGAAATTTCTTTATGGGGAAAGTTCATGCAAAGTACTTTAAAGCATTCCTTGTTTCTTGGAATTTCTCCCATTTAATTTTGAGGAGAGGATTTGTCTATTTTTGGGGTGGTTTTGAATTTATTTCTATAAGATAAGAAATTAATGTATTTTGTCTGTGGTATTTTATTTATTTTATTGTGGTTTTTGCGTTATTTATGGTTGTCATAATTTTTATTTATTATTTACAGGATATTTAATACGAAATTATATGAATTTGTTTATTGTCGACTATTTATTTTATTATGCAATAACATCATTTTCCAATACAGTAATAGATTATTCCGTCTGTGGAACATCTCGAAGCGTTGTCATTAATATAGTTCAATTTCTCCGTCGAGTTTTGACTTTCGACCGCGAAATCTGATGAATTATTCCATTAAGGTTGAGTGAAATAATAATGGCGTATCACCGTTTCCGCTCGTAACACAATTAAAATTCATTCTCCGTGACATTTCGCGCAAAATTCAAATGATAGATGGAAATCACTTAAAAACATATAACCACACTTAATTAAATGAATATTGTGTTACAATTATAAAGATGATATTTATTTATCAAGACTGTTTTGAAATTTCTTTGGACATTATTGTTGTATATATTTTTTATATCAGAAATATTGATTTAAAACCCAAAGTTATGGAAAACTGTAATATTTATCAGATCAATAAAATGTTGCATCTCATTTCAATTAAAGTACACTGTTTATTGTGTATTTATAATATTCTTAAAAGAAACTTTGCATTATTGTTTTACATATTTTCAATAGAAAATTATATTATATTTCTATTATTATATTTTTGGTTGTACATATTTTCTATGGCAGAAATATTGATTTAAAATCCAACGTTATAATACAATATTGTTCCTGCGAAATATATGTATACAGGTTGGCCGCGAAATTTGAGAGAGATTTTAATTAATACGAAGTGCGCTCATTATTAATCTCAACAGCGATACGTGCCGCATCGAGGAAGCTCTAAAGGGAGCGATGATTCCCCATGGCAGAGGAATATCGACATAATCGTCTTCCTCGTGCTCGAAATAAAATCACGTCTCGATGTCAAGCGGGATAATTGAAACAGAGCCTGCATGTTAGATGAGAATCCTGCTCCTTTTATAATCCGAGTGCCTCGCGGCTATATTCGTAATAATGTGTGCGATCTTCGTAAACGTATCGAATTCTATCGAATGGAAGTCTATTTTCTACGAAGGCAGATAAACATTTATTTTATTTTACAGACTTTATAACGATATTTGAAATATTCTTAAGTGAAAATTATTTCTTATGATTTTACATCAACATTTCTTTTATTTTACAGATTTTATAACGATATTTGGAATATTTTTAGTTGAAAACTGTTTCTTATGAATTCACATCGACATTTATTTTATTTTACAGACTTTAAATAATATTTGAAATATTTTTAGTTGAAAACTACTTCTTATGATTTCACATCAACATTTCTTTTATTTTACAGATTTTATAACGATATTTGGAATATTTCTAGTTGAAAACTATTTCTTATGAATTCACATAATCATTTCTTTTATTTTACACACTTCATAACAACATGTGAAATATTTTTAGTCAAACCTGTTATACATTGTTTAAACATTTCCACGAATTTGTTCTCCATAATTCAAGATCGACCTTTATTTTATATTTATATACCTTTATTTTATTCTAAATAATTCCTCACGCGGGACAAATGTAATTTTTCATACTTCCACGTTTTCCATGCGAAAATCTTGATTTAAACTGATTTTCGAGTGCAAAACACGAAGTTAACGCCCCGCAGCAGATAGGAATTACCAAAGCTGAGATGTTCGGCTGACCGCTTGATTTTATCATCGCCGCGGAATGAAGTTGTTACAGGCTATTAATTCCGCTCGGAAAGTATGGAGAACTTTTCTCATTAAATCACCTACGCCGACATGCATGTATCGCAACATCGGCCCGCTAATTCCGGATTAAAAGTATTAAGCGCATCGCGCGCGGATGCTGGCAAAATGCTCGCAAGAATGGATTTGCTGAAGTAGAACAATCCCTGTAATTCTACCTTTCACGGCGGAATAAGATTTTACAGGTTTCAGCTTGGAAGTGCAAAATATTAAAAGACAATCAGGTATTTCACGTGCATTTATAATTCATTTGCAATATTACGATTTTAGTATCTCCAAGTTGAATATTTTATGGAAAAACCTTGGCATTTCTACTCAAAGTGATAAATAATTAACAATCTGTACTTTC
Organism: Ectemnius continuus; assembly: GCA_910591665.1. Taxonomy (NCBI): domain Eukaryota; kingdom Metazoa; phylum Arthropoda; class Insecta; order Hymenoptera; family Crabronidae; genus Ectemnius; species Ectemnius continuus. The sequence continues at coordinate 2,884,486 of OU342856.1, forward strand.
CTATAAGGTTTTGCACACATCGGCTGGTTAAATAATTTAATCAATTATTTATTAGCACGCAAATAGAATTTATCGTGAATGATTTTAATTAATGCCAGGTCAGTTCCTTCTATTTATAATTCTTTAAATTTTATAATAATTCTTCTAATACATCAAGAATTGTTATATATTTTAATAGTCAAATGTTCCCTTTAATACAACGCGTTGGATGTTAACAACAGTATTTAAATAAATATACCACGATTGTTTAGTGTAACACTGATTTGTTATAAACACTGCATTATTAATCTCATTCTTAAACTATGCAATCTACTTTATTTAAAATGTGCCATTACATTTTCTGACGATGATATTTAAATAAACAAAACCACCATTAATTAAAATAACACTGATTTGTTAGAAGCATTGTGTTATTAATGTCATTCTTAAACTATGCAATCTACGTTATTTAAAATATGCCATTACATTTGCTGACGATGATATTTAAATACATAAATCATAATTGGTTAGAGTAACACTGATTTGTTAGAAGCATTGTATTATTGATCCCAGTCTTAAACGGTGCAGTCGACGTTACTTAACACGTGTCATTAGACTTTTATATTCAGCTGACACGCGCGCATCCCACGAACCTTCTCTGATTAAAGCATGGCATGCTAGGAAGTATCGAGGATGATTTTAATTAAACATTAAAAGGCTTTGTCGGGCGCAACTAGGCCACGCATTGCGAGTGCGCCTCACGGACATCTCGCCAATCCTATCCGATTAATCATCTTCGCCCACAATTCAGCTCTATTCAAATGATTCTTTGATACGTTCATTCTCGTAATGATGACGCTCCAACAGAATAGATGAGCAACGAAATATTCAATTAAGGGGACATTGTTTGAATTATTGAATTAATCATTCAGGCGATTCATAAGTTATTGAATTTGGTTTCGACTTTGCAGGAGAGTTAATCGAATGGAACTTAAAATAATGTATTATTGAAATTAATGACTTCGGAAGGAATTAATTTATTCGTTTACTAAATAAGGAGCGAAATATTGGAATAAAAATTACAAAAATAGTGAATTGAACTTTGATTTCGTGTTTCAAATAATTTTACAAGAATATGCGATTAAATTTTACACAAGAAGATCCAATAATTTAATTAACAGACTATTAAAAAATATTTGATCCTCATTTCATTGCTGTGAGACAACCAATAACAATACTAAAAAAATGGTGGTATTCGAAAGCTCTCGGAATCAATAGATGGCCTGTGAATCATTGTTGCAACATTTAACGACAATCTCTACAAAACAAATAAAACAAGAGGCAAAGCTTGAAATATTAGAATTAACGTATGAAAAATAATTAATTGAATTTCAAACAATTGTACAAACATATACAACTATATTTCACAGAAATATTAAAAAGTATTTGATGTTCATTTCACTACCGTGAAACAACCAATAACAATTGTACAAAAAATGGTGGTATTCGAAAGCTCTCGGAATCAATAGATGGCCTGTGAATCATTGTTGCAACATTTAACGACAATCTCGATAAGGAAGTGGAACAAGAGGCATGCAAATCACAAGGTAGAGCTACAGTTCAGCGTATCGGCAGAAGTAGATAAGGAGAGTGGGACGCAGAGACGGTCTCAATGAATATGAATATATATTGTGTGACTGGGCTGGGATTGAGGTCCTGTCCCCACTCTAGTCTCCCCACAAACAATAGCAGCAAAGACTATCTTTGATCTCCGCGGAACGATGCTTTACTAGCTGCCTGTGTCATTGCCACGTTTCTAATTTTCCGTACTGCTCCACACACACATACACACACATCGGTTCGGATGAAAAGGAGAATGATTACTTCGAAAGCATCGAGATTAATTTTTTCTACCGCACGTCTCTTGGAATCTTAATACTTCAATGTTGGAGTTCGTTTAAATGTCTCTTGTATCAATAATTCGCTATTGTAAAATAGAATGTTAATTGTTTTAGAAAGTTAGTTATTGTTCAAGCTTTAATTCGAAATTGATGAATTAATAGTTAGTGAATCGCTCGTGAATTATTATTTATGCAATACTTTGAAGTAAGTGGATTAATTAAATTAGATGATCTATTAAATTAAAATGTTGTTCAGGCTTTAAGTCAGAAAATCAGAATTCGAAATTGAAACATTCATGCAATAGCTTTAAGTAGGTGGATTGCTTGAATTAAATAATTTATTAAATTAAAGCCTTATTGTTCAGGCTTTAATTCAGTAAATCAGAATTCGAAATTGATTCATTAATCATTAATAAAGCACTCATCAATAAACATTTGTGAATTACTCTTAAGTAGGTGGATTAATTAATGCTGGTTAAGTGGGCAGACTTGTACGTGATCGATTAAGTTGCCAACTATACATTTTGAGGTGATCAGGATTGATTTCACTCAAATTGGGAGAGAAGAAAAATTGATCCACAGGCATGGAAATACTGTTTGACACCTGTTTTGTCCGGTGGAATTCAATTTTAGCTAAGCTAAAAGCGGCGCGATATGATGGAAAGGGGTGAATGAGGAATTTCCCGGTGGGGGGCACGAAAATTCATAAACGCCGTGTGTTTTAATATAAAACAAGGCGCTATATTAATAGTTGCCGGCTAGCACCAGCCTTCGGCAGCTATTGATTCGCCGGACTCAAGGATGCCAGGTTTTTCAAGGTGCGATCTCACGCCAGTTTTTAATGTGGTCCATTGCGAACATTGAAATTGCATGATTTCCATTAAAAATCTCATCCGACACTCGAAAATTGCGCGCTGACAATAATAGAATTTGCATTGCAAATGTTTTGTACTACTACAAAATTGTAGAAGTCGAATTTTAATAGTAGGACAAAATATGAATATGTATTCGAATTGTAGGAATTATAAATTAATTATTCATTATCATTCTTGAAAAAATACAAACTGTGAGAGTTAATACATAAATTATCACATTAAATTATACAACTTGTACATTATTCTTCCAAACAAAAATATACTCTAAAATATTTATAATATGTTAAAGTATTTTAAAATTGCTGGAGTTTGTAAAACAAAATGAAATTGTCTCAGCCAAATCAAATAGTACCAATTTGCGTATTGTTTCCTGATGTTTCTGCTATTTAATTTTCAAGGGAAGATTTCTCTATTTTTGGGGTGGCTTCGAGTAAATTTGTTTAAGATAAGAAATCAATTAGTTCTATTGTGGTGCTTGCATTATTCATAGTTGCCATGATTGTTATTAATTATTTACAAGATAGTAACTGTGAAATTATCATTGAATTTAATGTAATATATCATTGGCGCTTTACAAAACACAACGAAACTGTATTGTTTCCTGATGTTTCTGCTATTTAATTTTCAAGGGAAGATTTCTCTATCTTTGTGGTGGTTTCGAATAAATTTGTTTAAAGTAAGAAATCATAATTGTTATTAATTATTTACAAGATATGTAATGACATATATTTATTTATTATCAAACATTGAATTCAATGTAATATATCATTGGCGCTTTAGAAAACACAACGAAACTGTCTTCGCCAGATCAACTAGTACGAATTTGCGTATCATTTCCGTCAGCGGGAGTATCTTTTATCAGTTAATCCAAGAAAGCTGTCATTCGAGCAGACATATCCAACACGATTACTAGCCTCGCAGCGGCAATAATGCGCGAGCCGCGCTGAATCGAGCACGATAAAGTCTTTCCGGGGGCCATTTAGTCTGGTGCGGCGCACAATTGACTTACTCATTATCGAATTACCTGATAATGAGGAGAAAATCGAGCGCCGGGACTCGGAATATGCCGATGTCAGCGATTGTATCGGCCGCTGCCACCAACGCCGCTCGAGATAATAAGCAAACAATAAAAGGCTAATGCCTGTGTTAGACATTCCAACCCACAATGCCGCGTTATATCTGATTCGAGAACTTATATTATTTCGTACAAATATAATCACAAAAAATGTGGCTAATTTTTGTAAATTTTATCAAACAATTTTGTTTTTACACTGCATGCAACGACTTTGTTGGAATTCTTAACAAAGAATGCAAGAATATGCTAATATTTTATGTTCATTATTTCGTATAAATATAATCACAAAAAGCATGGCTAATTTTTGTAATTTTTATCAACCAATTTTTGTTTTTACACTGCATGAAATGACTTTGTTGGAATTCTTAACAAAGAAAGCAAGAATATGATAATATTTTATATTCATTATTTCATGCAAATATAATCACAAAAAGCAGAGCTAGTTTTTGTGATTTTTTATCAAACAATTTCTGTTTTTATACTGCATGAAACGACTTTGTTGGAATTCTTAACAAAGAAAGCAAGAATATGATCAAATTTTCGAAAGACACACACTTGCTTAATAAAATATGATAATGTTTTATATTCAAGCACAGTATAAGTCCATGCATACATTCAAAGTCCAAATGATGCAATTAAATTGAGTCCTCGTGCAATAAGCACAACTGTAACCCAATGTATTTTTAGAAGATTATCACTAATACTTGAAAGGGGATGTGAAAGTAATAAACAATGTAAAAGAAATCCATTTTTTGAAGATTCAAAATACATTTATTACCCCTTTAACTACTCAATTGGTCTGACATTTCGCTTTCCCTCCGCGAAACACTTTTAGATTGTAAACTTTTTTATAGTTAACCTGAAAAACATTGTAATATAAAGAAGAATCTTCTTTATTATTATAAGATATCAGGGTTAAAATCAATCACCAATAAATGATGGCAACAATTATAGAATTAAAGTAGATAATTCTATCTAATTAGCACTTTTCTTTGCATAGCAATTTTTTATATAGCAAAATCAAGATATATATTTATAAAAGCGCGCAATTCAAACGAACTACTGTGAAAACGAGGCAATTCTGCTGGCATTTGAAAACCCCCCTGGACAAAGTCGCCGTTGATGGCGGTCGAAGCGCGCATGAAAAGATTAGTCATCAAGCACCGCAAGCGCGCAGATTGACGTCAACATTCACCTTGACGGGTCCAGGATGCTGGCAGATAAATTAGAGTGCGTGGACGACGACAATGGCTTTCTCAAGAAACGGGCCGGCGAGCCCTTATCAAATTTAATCATCGGCTCGTTACAGCCAGCACGAACTCCACTCTCTTCAATGACCAATGACCGACTATTCTACTTAACACTTTGTCTCCCTACAAATTGTAGACCGCCAAGGTTAACGCTGATGTTAATGTAGAAATCACGATTGGCAGTGCACGTTTGATTTAACAACTCTTATCTCTAATGACTTAAATCACCGAATTGACTAACTGTTTAATGCCAATGTTGGTCTGTAAATCGTTGCGGGTTTTATTTCAGATATAAAGTGATAACTATTGCTAGAATACAAATATAAAAATTGCAGTAATTATTTGTATTCTATTGCGAGTTATATAAATTTAAACTAACAATTCTTTACGTATTATAAGTATGATTAAGTTAAATCAGTAATTTTTAAATCTGAGAGAGCATGTTTGACCTAAAATTTTTCCCCAACTATGATAAACTGATAATTCCTGCTACAATAAAAATATAAAAATTGTACGAACTATTTGTATTCTATTGCGAGTTATATCAATTCAAACTAACAATTCTTTACGTATTGTAAATATGATTAAGTCAAATCAGTCATTTCTAAATCTGAGAGAATATGTTTGGCTTAAAATTTTCCCTCAACTATGATAAACTGATAACTATTGCTAGAATAAAAATATAAAAATTGCATTAACTTGTATTGTATTGGAAGTTATATTAATTCAAACTAACAATTCTTTACGTATTGTAACTATGATTAAATTAAATCAGTCATTTCTAAATCTGAGAGAATATGTTTGGCTTAAAATTTTCCCTCAACTATGATAAACTGATAACTATTGCTAGAATAAAAATATAAAAATTGCATTAACTTGTATTGTATTGGAAGTTATATTAATTCAAACTAACAATTCTTTACGTATTGTAACTATGATTAAATTAAATCAGTTATTCTTAAATCTCAGAGAAGATGTTTCGACCTAAAAAAAAGTCTGCTGACCCAAATCGATACGTGGAGATTTTTTCCCCAACTATGATTGGCAGTAGCTGCAATATCAAGTGGTCGCGTCAGTCTTTTAGAGTGCGTTTGCTGATGTCGAATGGCGGGCGAGGGGTTCCTCTTTAGAGTAATTGAATCCTCAAAGGTTTATATGCTAGAGTCAGTAGAAGCAGCCGGTGGCCAAGCAAAAAGCACAAATATTACCGGCGAATCGCTGTCTGACGTGTATCCTTCCGGTTGAATATAAATTCGTTTTTAATTTCGCCGGCGAGCATCACGTTCGGCCGAATAAAACTCGACGAACTGCCGGCGGCGGCGGCGGCGGCACTAAAAAAAAGAGCGACCAATCACCGAGCTCCTCGCAAAAACGATCGGTTGCTGTTGCAAAAACAAGCTCTCCCAAAGGAGAAAATGAATGTCATGGCTGACATGAATTGCGCTCGATTGCAGTCAGCCTGCCAGTAGAATGGGCGAATCTACTTGTTAAGAAGTTGTTGTCAGACCGAAGAAAAATGTATTCGATCGAATACATTTTTTCAAAAGGTTTTGAAAGCTCCAGTTGCAATTGCTTTGACAGTTATAATTTTATGAAATATTCAAACCGTCTTTTTAATTTTTAACAACTTTGTATGATGTCAAGAATTTTTTACAGGATAACAATTTAATTGTATAACACAAGAATTCAAGTATTATGTTATAAAAACAAAGTTAGTTTTGGAAGCTGGAAAAACTTGAACTTATAATAAACTTGCAGCCTGGCAGTAGAATGGGCAAATCTACTTATTAGGAAGTTGTTGTCAGACTGAAGAAAGATTTTGAAAGCTTCAGCGTTTTATTCAAAGTTACAGAATTATTCATTTGCAATTGCTTCGACAGTTATAATTGTATAAAATATTAAAACCATCTATTTAATATTTACCACCTCTCTATGATACAAAAAATTCTTTATAGGATAACAATTTAATTTCATAACACAAGAATTCAAGTGTTATATGATAAAAACAGTGTTTGCTTTGGAAGTTGGAAAAAAATTAACTTATAATAAACTTACTGCCTGGCAGTAGAATGGGAAAATCTACTTATTAAGAAGTTGTTGTCAGACTTTCTTTTTGGTGTATTTTGAATATACAAAGAAAATTCAAAAGGTTTTGAAAGCTCCAGCTTTTTATTCAAAGTTAGAGAATTATTCATTTGCAATTGCTTCGACAGTTATAATTGTATAAAATATTAAAACCATCTATTTAATATTTACCACCTCTCTATGATACAAAAAATTCTTTATAGGATAACAATTTAATTCCATAACACAAGAATTCAAGTGTTATATGATAAAAACAGTGTTTGCTTTGGAAGCTGGGTAAACTTGAATTGCACAGTATAAAAACTGCTGCAACTCGACGTACTCTCTCTCGCTCTCTCTGTGGTCACACGGCCTTGCAAGTATCGAAGGTGCCGGCACACACGTATACGTGCGGCGGCTCGATAAAAGCGCACGATTACTTTTCACTCGCGAGATAAAATAAGGGTAGCGCGCACAGCGTCCGTTGGAGATCGCTCGACCCTGATCGTCACTCGATCGCGAATGAATATTAACTGCTCGCACATGCTCTGCCTCGCTGGCTGCCGCTACGTGCTTAACGATCATCCCTCATTCGACGCTGCTCTGTTCGCAGGCTCCCAACATGACGCTCTCCGAGTTCCGGAAGAAGAAGTTACTCTTCGTCTTCAACGCTTTCTTTGGTGAGTAAGATAACACTGACTACTTTCCGATATCGTAGCCACTCGCCGCACACTGGAGAGTCGACGGCTACGAGAATTTCTACTGGCGCTGCTCGCCTTTTTAATACTTTAAAATATTTTCTACATTCAATTTCTGTTGCCAATTTAGTTTATTGTTATAGAAATTCGATGGTTGTTGAGTGCTACTTGATAATTATTTGTTGAGTTTTCCTAACTTCGTTTCTAAGTTTTCTTAAGAAGATCGTAGACTTCTAGGTTAATGTTTTGTGGCTTATATTACAGTAAATAAAATCAATCGCAAGAAATAATAAGAAATTGTATTTCTCTTTGAGTTCTACTTGATGATTAATTGGTAAATCTTGGTAATTTTGTTTTTAAGGTTTCTTGGAAACTTAGTGGATTTCTAGGTTAATGTTTCGTATTTTATATTAGAGTAAATGAAATATTACTGAACAGAAATATCGAAGTAGTTAAATCGCGTCAAATAATAAGAAATTCAATTTCTATTTGAATTCTACGTGATAATTAATTATTACGTTTTGGTAATTCAATTTTTAAGTTTTCTTGGAAACTTCGTGGATTTCTAGGTTAACTTTTTATGGCTTATATTATAATGAATGAAATATTGCCAAACAGAACCATCAAAATAATTAAATCACATCAAATAATAGGGAATTGAATATCTCTTCGAATTCCACGTGATAATTCATTCTTAAATCTTGATAATTTAGTTTTTAAATTCTCTTGAAAACTTCATGGATTTCTAGGTTAATATTCTGCGTTTCATATTGCAATAAATGAAATATCACCAAATATAAATATCAAACTAATAAAATCGCGCCAAATAATAACTACTGTCTCATCAACGCCAACATCGATTTCTCCCGCCATAACTCGAAGCAGGAGGTTAATCCAATACCGCAATCACCACAAAAACAGCGGCCATAAAGCGCTCTCGGTCCGAAATCCTGGGATCAATTAATTCATAAAGGTACCAGCACAGCAAGATCAAGCTCGTCGTAGTAAAATAATACGATCTGCTCATTTCGTCGGAGGGTTGCAGCGAGCATTACGGGAAGGGGGATGAGACTGGCCAGTAAAGTTTTATGCGAGCCTACCGGAGCGTTTGCCTTCTACTTCTTCTTGCCCGGCGGACTCGAGTTAATCGTCGAGTGGCGAAATCAGAAGGCTGCTGTCCTGGTAGGAAAAGAGCGTCGAGGCGCCCTCGAGATCTTCGCCCCCCTCTCTCTCTTTCTCATCGAGGGAGGGTGGCAAGGATTCTCTAACAATCCCATTCCAAGCGAGTATCCTCTCGAAAGGCTCGCCAAGCGTCGGCGTCGCCTTCGCAATGAAATACGGCTCGAGGGTGGTTCCCAAGGATCCCCGAGGTATTTTCGGGGGATGGAAACGAAATCAGGCCCTCTTTTTTGTGTTCGGTCTCTCTATGGCACGTGTGTGCTCGCCGTTCAAGCAAAAGTGACGCGGCGGCGGCAGCGGAGGCGGAGGCCTTTGGAAGGGGTGGCGGTGCCCACCTATTTATGGTATGAACGCCAGAGGAGATAAACAATGGATACGCGCGCGCCCACCCCCACCCACGGATAAGGGCTTTGCTTCCTCTCGCCGGAATTACGTACTTGCCACCACCGCCGCCGCTCTACACGCTCCTTCAGATCCCTTTCAATCCCAATTGTTCTACACTACTCTCAGTCATTCCAACTATCTGGATTGGATTGAATTAATCATCCGCCAGATTAATATACAAGATTAAGTTTACTTTAAAGTGTTACAATACAAATATACAAATACAAATATTTGTATTGTTGTAACCTTCTTGATATGAATTGGAGTAGGTTCGTGATTTTTTGTATTGTATTGTATTTTATATTGTATATATTATGATATTTTTATCTTTTATTATATATATACTACTCTCAGTCATTCCAACTATCTGGATTGGATTAAATTAATCATCCGCCAGATTAATATACAAGATTAAGTTTACTTTAAAGTGTAATATTTGTATTGTTCTAACCTTTTTGATATGGATTGGAGTAGGTTTGATTTTTTTATATTTGCAAGTTTGAATATATTTTATATTATTATTACTACATTGCAATTAGGTACTGTAATAAATTCTAGTCCTTGAACTGAATAACTGGGTATTTTTATTAATATTAAATATATTAAAGAGGGAACAATAACAGAATTAAAGGTTTCTGATATTAGACAATTAACGTCTCCACATTTATAGTAAAATAAAATTCAATAAATATCAGTAAAACAGTAAATGCAGATGTACATTATAGATTAAAATAAAAAATGCAGGTTTAATGCTTAAAAGGTGACCGGTCAGGATAATTTTGAGCAAGTTTTATTAACTGTAAGTATTATTAACAATTTTTAACATCAAAAAATTAAAGTCCCCACATTTATAGTAAAACAAAATTCAATAAACATCAGAAAAGCAGTAAATCCAGATGAAGATGAATGATGAAAATAAAAACTGCTGGTTTAATGGATAAAAGGTGAGGGATGAGGGTAGTTCGGAGTAAGGAAGAATTCAGCATAGAGTGTTGGCCGACCTTGGCTGTGTCATGGTGAAGCGAAGTGTCGCTTTATGTTAGGATATGTTTAGCGGCTGATCGACGGTCAAAGAAGGGAAGAAAGTGAGGGGTCGATTGGCGCCGTGAAGCGTGTGCACGCCACTGACCTCCACCATACACACCCCACCTCGCGCATTACCTCTCTCTTAGGACACCGCTCGCACCTCCTCTCCTCACCTCACTTTGTTTAACCGTTGCTTTCCATTATTGGTCGCAGGAAGTTCTTTCGATTGATGGGTTATTGTTAACAAAATTTCTTTTTAACGCTTCTTCTCTCCTCACCTCACTTTGTTTAACCGTTGCTTTCCATTATTGGTCGCGGAAACTTCTTTCGATTGATGGGTTATTGTTAACAAAATTCCTTTTTGCGTTTCTTTCCATTATTGGTCGCGGAAAGTTCTTCCGATTGATGGGTTATTGTTAACAAAATTCCTTTTAACGTTCCTACATTATTGGTCGCAGAAAGTTCTTTCGATTGATGGGTTATTGTTAACAAAATTTCTTTTAACGTTCCTACATTATTGCTTGGAGAAAGTCTCTTAAAATTAATGGATTTGTTTAATCAAATGTAGATTTGCGTTCTTTTAACTTTTGCAGTGGTATTTTGCTAGTATTGAATTTTTTTAGCGGTGAATAAGGAAAGAAAAATGTAGGGAAAGCAAAAATAATAACATTCTATTGTTGAATTATTGATATTATTGAAACTATTAATTTTAGAATGGTCATAATTTAAAAAAAGAATTATTACAAATGTAAATATAATATTTTGCAGAACAATCATAATTTTCTGCTAAAATATGCTTCCTAGCTTTAAAGTTGACACTATCAGAATTGATAACACTATTCGATTAAAAAATTACGCCACCAATAAATACAGAAATTCCTCGCAAAATAAACCAAACAGAGAACAATCAATTGTCAAGGTAAAAAAGGGGCAGCTGAGAATTTGGTTTTATTCAGAGTTCGTAAGCGGCGGTTGCGCGAATGCGGGGAACAATGAACAATTGATAGAGAAATCGGGGAACAATAAACTGCTAGTCTGCGGTGAAGTATCCGAGCGCGCAACTCTACTCGAGAGGCATTCGAAACATGCCGATCTGCCGCTGTAAATCGCAAGATAAATTCCTCTACAGCTTCCCTTTCCCAGATACACATCCTGCCGTGGAATTTCAATCAAGATGAAAGAATCTTCCGACCGAAAAGAAGAAGGAAAATAGCCTGCGGTTACGGCGAGCTTTCGAAAAAGAATACAATGTTGCTAGTAATCTTTCACTTTGTTAATGAATGTATGACGGATAAATCATATATTTTACAAGGACTGAACTGTTATAATAATTATTTCAGTGTAAAGCAATTGAATGCAATTTTGTTAGAGTTGGAAAGTGAAGGTTTATTCAGAGAATAATTGCTTTTTAAATTTAATAAAGCTCATTAATTGTACTATTACATTATAATTCACTTCAAAGTTTTTATAATGTGATTAGATAGTTGAAATTTTTCCTTGCACTTCCACTTCGTAAAATAGAGGATTAAAATTAATTAATTTGCTGTTAAATAAAACAGCTATTAAATTTTCTAAAGGGAAAGATTATTTCTAAAATAAATAACACTTTAACTAATATAATTAATGAATTCTCATAAATTCTGGTTACGAAATAGCTAACTAATGATAGAAATAAATGAGCCGTTTATTTTGAAAGTGGCGAAAGTCCATTTATGTTCGAATCGAGATATTGAAGAATTTGTGTTGAATTAAATTTAAAAATATGGCTAACAGAAATCATAGTGGAATAATATTTCTGGGTTTCTAAGGGTGTGAAATTTATCATCCCAATTAGCACAATATTAACATTATTTAAGAAATAACATATTTTTGATAGCTATCAACGAACTTACACCACTTTCCAAATAAACGCCTGAAATATTTCATACAATATTAGTTCAATATTTATAGTTGAAACGAAGGACAACAATAATCTCTAATTTGCATTCATCGAAATTGAACTCGGGAGATAAGTTTGAAACGGTATCGCAAACTGGAAATCGATGAGGTCTTAGAATGGGACTGTCAGTGTCAGGGAGAGCTGGGGATGCTGCGGATGGACCTTTAGAAGACGGTCGAGAATTAATAAACGGCAAACGGCGTGGTCGTCGTCGGCGACGCATCGGTCGGACGTGCGACTGAAAAGTCAGGCTGCGCGAGGGAAAATTGGGTCGAGACCTGAGAAAACTAATGACGCGCGATTCAGCTGGCATCGACCTTCCTCTCTCCTCTTCTCTCCTCTCTCGGCGCGGCGCACAGTGGGCTCAAATGCTGAAAACGCGGACATTGAAACTAAATTCTATTTTTATCGTAACAAAAAGTATATTTATCGGTGTTCTTTGGATAATTTATCAGATAAGTTGTGTGACTTTGATGTTGTGCTTTCATTTTACGAATGGCGCTGCCACTTCTAAAATTGCCAAAAAAACCAACCAACTGATTTCAGGCCGTTAAAGTAGAAGGTTTGCTGAATATTTTGACTTGTGTCTGATATATGAAATCCGGTGAAGTTTTCGAGAGAAAAAATCATCCATTTTATACATCATATAGGTTAGGAGTTAGTTATAGGTTAGTCTCTAACCTATGCTATAGGTTATATTATAATATCAAAATGAAAGCACATCCAAATCATACAACTTATATGATAAATTATGTAACACCGATAAATACGCTTTTATTAGGATAAAGTACCATTTAGTGCGAATGTCCAGGTTTTTAGCCCTGATATCTGATACATCATCTGATTTGATGATCATATCACATGATCATATCATCTGATACATAAAATGGATGATTTTTTTCAAAATAGGTCAAAATATTCGTCAAGCCTTCTAGTTTAATACCCTAAAACCAGTTGGTGCGTTTTATTGCGATTTTGGAAATGGCAGTACATTTTGTCCATCACTACACTAGTTGGACAATCCATATAGGATATTGACGTTCAAATAAACGTTCTGTTTATTTCCATGAGCAATATCCTATATGGATTAATATAACACAATATAACGCAATATCACATATGTTGTATGATTTTGATGTTCTCCTTTCATTTTGATGCTACAACTGTAATCTCTAATCTATCCTCTACTTTATAAGGGCATATCATCTGATACATAAAATGAAGTTTTCGAGGAAAAAAATCATCCATTTTATGTATCAGATGATATGCCGTTATAAAGTAGAAGATAAATTAGAGATTACAGTTGTAGCATCAAAATAAAAAGAGAACATCCAAATCATACAACGTATGTGATATTGCGTTATACTGTGTTATATTAATCCATATAGGATATTGCTCATGGAAATAAACGGAACGTTTATTTGAACGTCAATATCCTATATGGATTGTCCAACTAGTGTAGTGGTGGACAAAATGTACTGCCATTTCCAAAATCGCAATAAAATGCACCAACTGGTTTCAGGGTATTAAACTAGAAGGTTTGACGAATATTTTGACCAATTTTGACATTATTTTTGATACATAAAATGGATGATTTTTTTCCTCGAAAACTTCATTTTATGTATCAGATGATATGCCCTTATAAAGTAGAGGATAAATTAGAGATTACAGTTGTAGCATCAAAATGAAAAGAGAACATCCAAATCATACAACTTATATGATAAATTATGTAACACCGATAAATACGCTTTTGTTAGGATAAAGTACCATTTAGTGCGAATGTCCGACTGTGTCTCGTTGAATGGGATGATCGACACTAGCTTTTGCCCGGCTTTCCCGCCAATTCTCACAAATTTACATCCATCCCGAAGCCCCGGCAACTGGGCGAGCAGCCAGCTTCCTATCGTCTGCGACCCTCTTACACCGGCCGAACGGATTCGGCCATATTTCGACATCGATTCCTTGCCGAGCCGAGCAGACCGGATACCTGATTCTCTCCCCCGCCAACACACATATGCTCGCCCGCGGCCAAGTTTTACGTCGCCCCGGGGCGCAAACCATTCCACATCACTTCCATTTTAGGTGATTGATGGACGCCCCGCGCAAACAGACCTCCGCCGTCTTTTCCAGAGTCTGAATTCATACGTGTGATTAATTGAGATCAATAATTTTTCAGGTGAAATTGCAGTAAATATTAATACGCGTTTGCAATGTTGTAAGTTCTAGTGCCAGTTTGAACATCCTGTGATTCTCTATTTTTTGTTTAATTTAGAATTAAGTAATTAACGTTTTATATTATAATATATCAATAGTTCGTGAAACTAGAAAAAAATAATAATTGACGGTATACTTCATTACATAAATTTCATTTTATTCAGAATTAATGAACGTTTTATATTTTTATATATAAATAGTTCACTAATCTAGAAAAAAATAAGGATTGACGGAATATTTCCTTATATAAATTAATAATTCTGTTTATACCTGCCGGAACAATAAATTCGACAGAATAATCAATCTTTAAGTGACCAGTTCCAGTTTGCAATACGTTTTCAAACTTATTTCCCAAGTACAATTACATAAATGGAAATTAGAGATTATTATTGTCGTTTATTTGAACTACAACATTGATTTCGTTTTTCGATACGTTTTGATTTAGGCATTTTGTAACTAGAATTTATGAGAATCATTAATTATATTAGTGAACGTGTTATTTATTTATTAAATGATCTTCGATCACTTAAACTTCACTGACAACAATTTAATGTACCACTTAAAATAGTGGAAAAAAATTATAACTCTTCGAAAAGGATAGTTTTATTAACAGTGAGCAGTATTAACAGTTTTTAATGTTAAAAAATTAACATTATAACATAAAGACAATTAATGGCTCCACATTTATAGTAAAATGAAATGAAATAAATATTAGTAAAACCGTAAATCCAGATGAACACAACATTATAATAATATTATAATAATATTATAATGTAAAGGCAATTAATGGCTCCACATTTATAGCAAAATCAAATGAAATAAATATCAGTAAAACAGTAAATCCAGATGAACACAACATTATAATAATATTATAATGTAAAAGCAATTAACAGCTCCAAATTTATAGCAAAATCAAATGAAATGAATCTATAAATTCCCCGAAAAGTATGCTAAGTCCAATCTGGGAAGTCCGAATAGTTCAACCGAAGGGTTAACGTGACTGTCGCCGGCAATCCCTGTCGCAGCGGAAGTTCCTCCGGCTGTTTGATGTAAGATTAGCCACTTTAGGCTGCTGGGCTCGCGCCAGACATCCATTTTCCCGGAATCCTTTCAGCGGCTTCTTTTCAATTGGCGATGGCCACTGACCTGCCTGCCTGCCTGCCATTGGGCCAGACACACACACATCTTTATTGTTAGTGTGTCATTTACTGGCTGGACGAGCGACAGACAATCGCCAGATGCTTCCTCCTCAGAGTCGCAATCGAGTTAGATTCAGGTGTCGATCGCCGCCAACTTTGCGACACACCATTCTCGAGTTAATGCCGACGATATTCGAGCATTCTTCCAGTCACGTTTCTTTGTTGAATGAAACAGACTCGTTGAAAGGAAGTCGCGGTGGATTAAGATGCGTTTTATCTTGTATTTGTGTCCGACACGTGACTCTGCCATTGTATCAATATCAATGTCAATCTTTTATAAATAAAAGCAATTTTTATCAATTGTGATTCAATGAACTTTGAGAAGATCGTCGAAGATCTTGGAGAATTTATGCAAATTGAATGTAGAAACAAAATATATATCTTAGACTTGGTTGTATTATAATACAAGTGAGAGTTTGAACAATAGATTGTAAGAATCTGGATGACCCAGATATTCTAAAGGTGTCTGGAATTTGAAGTAATTAGAAGCGGAGGTTTCTTAGAGCAATCTCGTTTGATGAAGTGTTTCTTATCCGCAGACTTCAATCAGAGCGGGGGAATAGACAAGAAGGACTTCGACCTTGCCATACAAGTAAGCATACTTCAGCAGAATCTCGCCTTATCGCAGTTGGCACCGAACGCCAAGTGTCACACCGTATATCTATCTGCCTTCTACCGTATAATCTTTTGTTCCAGCGAATCTGTGATTCGAGAGGATGGGCCGCTGATAATCCTAAGGTTCAGAAAACAAAGGACACCCTGCTTAAAGTATGGGAAGGTCTCCAGCAACGCGCTGATTCTGATCAAGATGGTCAAGTAAGTTCCAATGCTCTTTCGACGGAAATAGTACTGAAACTTTTAATTCATCTATGCAAAGGAACTTGAATCAATCAATTTTAAATATTATAGGACTGCAATTGCTTAGATCAGCGCCTGCCAAGTTAAGCTCCCGGAGCTTAACTGGCACCCCCACTCTGTCAGTTTAGAGCTAGGGCCCTGGAATTTTTATGGGATCTTCCTTGATGTAAAAAAACATTACCCGCTAAATTTCAGCCCGTGAAATACACGGGAAGTATACAAAATATGGGAAAACTATGGAAATTAGATGAAATTCATTATTCAGGAACGATTTTTTGGTATTTTCGATACAAATCCGGCCTTTTTTCCATGGATTCTTCATTTACTATCCGCCCTGATACACAAACAATCGATTCATGAAGAGAAAACCCGGGTTCGTGGACCTTTGAAAAATTGGATATTTTCGATGGCCAAAAATATGGGGAAAAAAAAATTTTGAGCTGGGGCTCTGAAATTTATATCACATCTTCGCTGATGCAAGGGGAGACTCCCCACCAAATTTCAGTCCCGGAAAATGTCGGGAAGTCCAAAAAATATGGGAAAAACCAGCCGAAATTCTGAAAAAATCGAACTTTAAAGGCAGTTTTTTTAGTGTTTTCGATAGAAATCCAGACTTTTTTCGACGGATTTCTTGTTTTCTATCCGTTTTCACTCATAAACAATCGATTCCTGAAGAAAAAACCCGAGTTCGGGGACCTTCGAAAAATCGTGAAAAAATCTGAAGGGGTACCCCTTAAGAAAAATTTGCCGAAAAAAAAATTTTGAGCTAGGGCTCTGGAATTTTTATGGTACCTTCCTTGATGTAAAAAAACATCACCCACCAAATTTCAGCCCCAGGAAAGGTCGGGAAGTCCACAAAAAAAAATAAAGACCGTCCAAAATGAGCAAAAATGGACTTTTCTGGACGGTTTTTCGACCCTTTCTCGTTGCAAATCCGGACTTTTCTTCACGGATTCTTTGTTCTCTATCCACCCTGATACGAAAACAATCAAAATATCCCGGGTTCGGCCGATTTTGAGAAACTTGAAAAAATTGACCATTTTCGAGGGTCGAAAATAGGTGAAAACCTAAATTTTGAGCTAGGGCTCTGAAATTTATATCACTTCTTCCTTGACACAAGGACACATTCTCCACCGAATTTCAGTCCCGGGGAAGGTCGGGAAGTCGACCAAAAAAAATAAAAACCGTCAAAAGAAGAACTATATTTGTAATATTTCAGAACTTACAAAGATACTTTAAACACTTTAACTAATTTTAGTCCACGTAAAACGTGGAAAAACTCAATGCTTGGTACTCAAATCGTATAAGAATCATTAATTCAAATTGTCACAGGGAAAATGCGACTAATTGATATGAAAAATGTCTATGATTCGCAGATCAGCCGAGACGAGTGGTACTCGATGTGGGAAGATTATGCGAAAGACCCCGAGCAGGCATCGGAGTGGCAGCAGACGTACATGACTTTTATGTTTGATCTCCAGGATTCCTCCGGTGAGTACGCACTACGTGTTGTCCATTCAAAAATAATCCTCTCCCACCTTCCCCGATCTTCCTCTGCCGGAATCGGGAAAGTTGTACGAGCTGAACTGAATTTTAATGAAACACTGCTAAGGGAAATAGGCTCGCAAATGCTATGGAATAAGTTTGCCTCTCCTGGTTTCAGGAAGTCAAACTCAGTTAAACTAGACACAGCAAACACGAATTACATTTCTAGAGAACACCTTTATTTGATATTGTCAAAAATGTGTTCGTCATAGCGAAATTATATTCTCTTATTAGTTCAATAATGCATTCTTATTCTTCTACGCAGAATTTTTTGATTATTTATTTTGAGAATTTTATTAATTTTATTTTATTTATTTTGAGAATATTATTAATTTTATTTTTGAGAATTTATTGATTCTTTATTGAAATTAATCAAAATCTACAAAAGTACGATTATATCTATCAAATAAGATTACATAAAAGGAACAATGATGAATTTTTTCTAGGTGACGGATCCATTGACGAAGCTGAATTCGCGAACGTTTGCAGCTGCCACGGCGTCCAAGAATCCGAGGCCAGAGAGGCTTTCAAAAAGCTGGGTGTTGTGAGTAGAAAATCTGTGGTAGAAAATAGCGCGAAATAAACGAGGTAATCCAAGTTTCACAAATATATTTATTTGCCCGCAGGGCCAGGAAATAAATCGAGATAAATTCAACGACCTTTGGAAGCAGTATTTCTCCTCGGACGAGCCAAGCGCACCGGGCAACTTCATATTTGGAAAAACTTCATTCTAACTCACTCTCCCTGGAGGGCTTGGCAGTGTGGCATGGATTTCCCTTTGCCAGGGACGCGGGAGCTACGTCCACGAGCGTTGCTGCTCAATTTCTATCCCCTTCCCTTATAATTTGCTTGACCCTTTCTTCCTTTTCACATCGCGCACTCGGACTCCCCGCTAGCTTGAAATCGTAGCGGACGCTGCTGCTGCTTCTTGTTTATTCTGGCCAATGGAATATCGTCCTTTCTCTCTCTCTCTCTTCGTCAGGATTCTTACTTAGCATGTAAATAATCGGCGTGAATTGCAAAACGAGTGGCCGCCGTCCCCTCGAACACAATGTGGCAAATAACAATATTGTTTCTTGGATGGCTTACCTTTCGTTATTCGTTGACGCTCTTGGCGAATAAGAATGCAATTTGCTGTGCTTGAACTTTGAAAGTCAAATTCCACCTCCGACGACGTCGTCGTCGTGTGAATAATTTCTTCTTTTGGATCCATTACGAAAGATATGCTTGCTCTGCTTTGCCTTTCAAAGTTTTCTTGCCCACTCGAGAATATGCAAATGATTGGACATGCGAGCAATGATCCTGTCGGAATGATTTCGCCGAGTTTATTGCGCCGATGATATTTCGCAAGAGCGAGATTCCGGAAGTTCGCTCGAAAGTTATCCTACGCGACATTGTAAAAATAACTTTCGAGCAGCTTTCTCGAGAAGTGCTTCAGATAAGTGCTGATAAAGATCGCGTTACGTAGAACTAAACGGAATACCCAGGTTTATTTCTTCAATTTTCATTGGCGATTATTCATTATTCTCACGATTTTAGTTGTCTGTCATTTTTATTTAATTCGAACAGTTTAATATTTGTACTTGAACTTTCTTTACAAAGATAAAAGCATTGAAATTACTTACCTTTTTGCAAGATTTATGCCTAAATTCCACTTTTGTATTTAATAACTAATTTTAGTTATTCACTTTCGATTGAAAAGGAGGCAGAAAGGAGAAATCAATGATCTATTTCTTCAATTTTCATTGGCGATTATTAATTATTCTCACGATTTTAGTTGTCTGTCATTTTTATTTAATTCGAACAGTTTAATATTTATACTTGAACTTTCTTTACAAAGATAAAAGCATTGAAATTCCACTTTTATTTTCATGAAAAAAAGTTATTAATTTAATTTAAAGACAATTCCAATTTTAACAGATGTAATATAAGTTAATTAAATCTGTCAGGATTGCATAAATAATTGTCAGGATAAATTGAAGTCCGAAATCCGTGAAAATGACGGGTTCCGTAAAGCTAGTGTTAAAAACTAATTTTACTTATTGACTTTCGATCGAAAAAGAGGCAGAACGGAGAAATCACTGATAATTATAAATCAGGCTTATAAAAACCGTAAGAGTCCGAGTGCGATGACAAACCTTCCTGGAAAGGTTGCCACTGCGTGCGAGAATTCCACTGCTAATTCACTAAAGAAAAGCGCATCTACTATGCATATGTATTTTAGCCAAGGAGCTTTTTTGCGAGCAGCTTTCCAGCTCTCGAAACTAACTAACGAACCAACCACAACCCAACACAAGAGCGCCGCGCGTAATTAACCCACCTCGAGTTAACATCCATTAGTTTCTTCCACGATTTGGCCCTCGTTAAATGGCCCTCATTAAATGGCCCTCGATTACTCCTCCGAGGCAGACAATATCAATTAATCCAGAACACGACGTCACTGATCCGATTGTCCGAGCAGAAAAGAAGAAAAAACCGGTGCATTCAACGAACAACTCACAATCCAGCTTTCGTTGGCGTTCGCTTTCATTGTCACACAACACTGCCCGAGGAAGAACACACACACACAGACATGTGTGCGCGCACATAATTTGAGAGCGGAATCATTAGAGCCGGTGCAAATGACTGCGCGTACTTTCCGCCGTCGCGTCGCCGTTAGAAATTGGTGTACTGTGCATGGAGATAATTCACTCCTATTATCTACTTGTTCGTCGTAATGGCCGTGTTAGGTGGGAAATGAAGATGCCAGGCTGTCTCTCATTTGTCATTGACACTAGGTTTACGGACATTTCTGTATACCTCTCTTTATGTACAGGGTGAGTCACTTGCCTTTGAATCAGAACTCTCCTAACCTCACTTTTACTAGACATCTATTTAATTATACTATATATTCTCTGCTTAACAATAAACTGTATTAAATCATGTAGTTTGTTGGAGGGAATATTTTACCAAGTTTTAGCATCGATTTCCTTCGAATGGCTAGCAACGTAAGGAGACAATATTTTATTCTATTATATTTATAGGGGAATATTATATAGAACTGGCTTCTGCAGGCTGAAATTTCATGTGCAATAAATGCATAAAATGCAGACAAATATTGAGCAACATTTGAGTGTAACCGAAATGTCTAGGTTATTTATAATAATTTTATATAGAACAGTGTATGCTCGACAGTGTTGATTCAAAGGCAAGTGACTCACCCTGTACACTTATTTTCATTAAAAAAAAAAGCTAGTACTTTCATTTAAAGACCTTTGCAATTTTAACAGACGTAATATAAGGTAATTAAATCTGTCAGGATTGCATAAATAATTGCCAGTATAAATTGGAAGAAACATTAATAAGGTTTGTAATTTTAAAATGACGGTTTCCGTAAACCTAGTGTTAAAAACAGACTTCACTAATTGATATATTCATTTGTTGTAGTGCTAGGAATGCGAGAGAAGTCGAACTATAACCGAGCAATCTTGCACGAGTGCTCTGATTCCTTTCGATTAGTTATCAGCCAATCGATACGAACTCGTTTTCTCTATTAGTTCGTTCAAGTAGTACATGGAACTTGAGTTCTGACTTGAACACAGTGAGAACTCAAGTACTGATTTGCAATTATTCCTGAGGTATTATTAATAAATGAATATATGAATTAAGGTACCACATACAAGCAACGAGAATTCGATTTTTTCCCTTGCAAATAATTTCTTTTCGGCAAAAGTATTATCTACATATTAAAGTGCATATTGTAAACAATGGATCCTGTAAATTTTGTTGCAATCCTTGCAGTAATTAACGTGCCATAACGACTTTCGTAATGTCATAGCGAATGAAACATGGCTGCGGTAACCGGTGTAGCTCCACTATTTTTCATCCGAATCGAATAAAACAGTACTCTTTATTTAATAGAAAGATAACTCTACTGCACTGCGGAAGCAGATCCTTGAAGTTTCATTTTGTGCGGAACATATCGCTATTTATAATCATCGGATCGATTTTTTCTATAAAATTAAGCGTTTTATATAGAAACAAAACAAAACTGGGATAGGTATGCGAAAAAACGCTATGTAGTGCAGTAGATAACTCTATTAAGAAGATTTGATCAAATTTTCAGCTTGATCCGTTCGATGATGAATTAATTATGCTGGTCACCGCCCGCAGAAACAGTGTTTCAAGAAGAACTTAATTTAGCAAATATCTTTCGTATCTTTTTACGCAATAATCAGGAAGTTTCAAACTTCGTTATACTTACATAAAATCGTCAATTGCTACACCGTACACCATTATTAACACGATTTTTTGGGGAAAATTCGATTTTTTTTACCCATTTATTTGTATGTGGTACTTTAAGAATTGTTGTGGCACACAATAGTTATCGACATCATCAAAAATAACTATTGCAATTAATGACAGATGAGAGTTACATCGACGATTAACGATACTCGTGAGAGAAATGGTTGCAGGATTGGTTGCTACCGCAAATCTAAGTCTAGCGCTCGCAATGGAGAACTTCAAGTCGGTGGTTTGGTGTTTCTAGAGAATACGTGGTGTACAATGTGGTGTTACTGTTCTCAAAGTTACAAGTAGACGTTATCGCATGTTCTCTCTACTCGTGGAAGATCGGCATAGTGCGCGTTATTATTGGTTACACGCCTGGCAAAGGTGAACGAAGTCTCTCTCTCTCTCTCTCTCTCTCAGTGCACGTCACTCGATTAAATAAATGTCTCTGGATTAAGTGCATTGAAAACAGGGATGGGCAAGTATGAATAATATAAAGTCACGGTTACTAATAATCGTGGAGAAAAAATCGTGATTATTTGTAATCGTGGAGAAAAATCCGTGATTATTTGTAATCGTGGAGGAATTCGTACACGAATTCGAATGGTTCAAAATGAATACCTCAATTTCGAATGATTCGAATTCGAATAATTCAAAGATGAATACTTCAATTTCGAATGATTCGAAGTCGAATACTTCGAATTCGAATAATTCACAGTCGAATACTTCGAATTCGAATAATTCAAAGATGAATACTTCGAATTCGAATAATTCAAAGGCGAATACTTCGAATTCGAATAATTCAAAGATGAATACTTCAATTTCGAATGATTCGAAGTCGAATACTTCGAATTCGAATAATTCGAAGTCGAATACTTCGAATTCGAGTAATTCAAAGGCGAATACTTCGAATTCGAATAATTCAAAGATGAATACTTCAATTTCGAATGATTCGAAGTCGAATACTTCGAATTCGAATAATTCAAAGTCGAATACTTCGAATTCGAATAATTCAAAGATGAATACTTCAATTTCGAATGATTCGAAGTCGAATACTTCGAATTCGAATAATTCAAAGATGAATACTTCAATTTCGAATGATTCGAAGTCGAATACTTCGAATTCGAATAATTTAAAGATGAATACTTCGAATTCGAATGATTCGAAGTCGAATACTTCGAATTGAATACTTTACTCATTCGAATTTGAAATATACAACAAATAATCACTACTTTTTCTCCGCGATTATAAATAATCACGGATGTTTCTCCACGATTACTATTAATCACGGATTTTTCTCCAGGATTATTATTAATCATGACCTTATATTATTCATGCTTACTCATCCCTGATTGAAAACCCTGTGCTTGCAAACTCTCTAAGTGCTCTACTATCTCTCTTCGTTATAATTCCCCCTGTTCGCGTTCCGTTCGAGGTTTCCCATCACAGTTTCACAGTGGGCTGCTTCCTATTATTCGGCGTTTTAACTTTTAACTCTAGAACCAAGAAGCTGCATTCTTCGCCGTACCAAATGCATATTCCTGTTATCTCATAAGAAAGTACTGTATTCTTGTAATGAATAACAGGTATTGAAATGTTTATCTGTATCAAGTCTACTGTTCAAATAAAAGATTTTACTGAACACGAAATAACCTGCTCTCTCCATCTGTATTTTCTTGTAGTAAACAGTAGCAAATAATATTGGTGGACCTCATTAATTTATTATCGACACGAAATTGCGTCGATTTTTCATTTTATTTACCACTAATGAGTGTGAATTCTGCATTGTACTTACCAAGAAGTGTGAAGGTCAGTTGATTCTTTCGACATATCGAAGGAAGAAGGATGATTGTTGGGATAATTGGTAATTACAATTAAAACCTCTCTCGGACGCTATATAGGGAAACAACGGGAACAATAATATTTTTAATATTCATTATAAAATAATCAGAAAGTATGTTAGGGCATTTATAAGAAGAATTCGAATCTTTATGTTTATTTGTATGTTATTTTGAAAAATAAGTACAATTATCCAAACAATAAATCGCTAATAGTAACAAATAATATTGGTGGACATCATTAATTTATTATCGACACGAAATTACGTCGATTTCTCATTTTATTTATCATTAATGAGTCTGAATTCTGCATTGTACTTACCAAGAAGTAATGAGAAGAAGGATGTGTTGGGGTATTCGGTAATTACAATTAAAACCTCTTTCGGATGCTATATAGGGAAACAACGGGAACAATAATATTTTTAATAATATTTTTGAATTTAATATTGCTGTCTTAATACAATCATTATAAAATAATCAGAAAGAATGTTAGGGCATTTATCAGAAGAATTCGAATCTTTATGTTTATTTGTATGTTATTTTGAAAAATAAGTACAATTATCCAAACAATAAATCGCTA
This sequence comes from Ectemnius continuus, assembly GCA_910591665.1. Taxonomy (NCBI): domain Eukaryota; kingdom Metazoa; phylum Arthropoda; class Insecta; order Hymenoptera; family Crabronidae; genus Ectemnius; species Ectemnius continuus. The sequence goes on from OU342856.1 coordinate 2,909,359, forward strand.
ATAGTAACAAATAAGATTGGTCAACATCATTAATTTATTATCGACACGAAATTACGTCGATTTGTCATTTTATTTACCATTAATGAGTCTGAATTCTGCATTGTACTTACCAAGAAGTGATGAGAAGAAGGATGAGTGTTGGGGTAATCGGTAATTACAATTAAAACCTCTTTTGGATGCTATATAGGGAAACAACGGGAACAATAATATTTTTAATAATATTTTTGAATTTAATATTGCTGTCTTAATACAATCATTATAAAATAATCAGAAAGAATGTTAGGGCATTTATCAGAAGAATTCGAATCTTTATGTTTATTTGTATGTTATTTTGAAAAATAAGTACAATGATCCAAACAATAAATCGCTAATAGTAACAAATAAGATTGGTCAACATCATTAATTTATTATCGACACGAAATTACGTCGATTTGTCATTTTATTTACCATTAATGAGTCTGAATTCTGCATTGTACTTACCAAGAAGTGATGAGAAGAAGGATGAGTGTTGGATTAATCGGTAATTGCTATTAAAACCACTTTCGGATGCTATATAGGGAAACAACGAGAACAATAATATTTTTAATAATATTTTTGAATTTAATATTGCTGTCTTAATATAATCATTATAAAATAATCAGAAAGAATGTTAGGGCATTTATAAGAAAAATTCGAATCTTTATGTTTATTTGTATGTTATTTTGAACAATAAGTACAATTATCCAAACAATAAAACGCTAATAGTAACAAATAAGATTGGTCAACATCATTAATTTATTATCGACACGAAATTACGTCGATTTGTCATTTTATTTACCATTAATGAGACTGAATTCTGCATTGTACTTACCAAGAAGTGTGAAGGTCAGTTGATTCTTTCGATATATCGAAGGAAGAAGGATGAGTGTTGGGGTAATCGGTAATTACAATTAAAACCTCTTTCGGACGCTATGTAGGAAAACAACGGGAACAATAATATTTTTAATATTCTAAATGTAATACAAGATTTGAAACACAATTTAATATTGCTGTCTTAATATAATCATTATACAATAATCAAAAAGTATGTTAGCACATTTATAAGAAGAATTCGAATCTTTATCTTTATTTGTATGTTGTTTTTAACAGTAAGTACAATTATCCAAATAATAAATCGCTTTCTAACTCGTTCTTTCGAAAGATGGCGACGAATATCAATGAGACAATTGAAAATCATACTTACTTGAAATTCGAACGTTGTCCTTCCATTGTACTTGCATAATTTCGACGCTAGAGTTGAAATCTTATAGTTTAAGAAGAACGAGAACAGAATTTGATTAATACATGCATTGGTAGATTTGAATTTTCTATGAGAAGAGAAGTTTCAAACCTTCGGGTAAACTAGTTTTCAGCGCGCACTGACACCTGTTTCCACCTAACAGCGAAGCTGCGGCATGAAATCAGCTGGGATTCTAGGAAAGAAGTCGGCAGCACCATCTCACCCAATCAGGAGGAAGCACTGTCCGAGCGGTCGGTTTGTTCTGGTGTCGAGTGGAGATTCGAAAACAAGATAATGCAGGAAAATTCGGTGAGTGTGTCGCATCTAACGTCTGGGATAATCGGCTCTTACCCGGCAAACTAATCCCTCGGCACGTAGCAGCTGCCGCCACTAATTATCGGAGGAAGCCGGCGGTTGCATAACCTTGAAATCCTAACCTCGCAGGCTGGCTTTTTGCGCGGATCTGACACGGCGACCTGGCGAGAGAAAGATGTGTGTCTTCCCGTGGTTGTACCTTCGACCCCCCAGCGATCCTCGCACACCTCTCGATTCGTTATCTTATCGGGCGGCGGTGATCTCGGCGCCCGATAAGCCGACGTCGGCTCCGGCGTCGGCGTCCGCGGCACCTGTGGCCCGATTTTCGCCTCAGTACCGATCCCGTCGCGGCGCGAGTCACTATGAGAAACCCAAGCGCTCTATGCAGAATCGCAGATCGCTTCGTCGCCCTGAACTTAGACGCGCACACCTACTTGCGACTGGTCTCGCCGTTCGCCTTCAATGCAGCTGAGCACACCATCCACACGGTGAACCGTGCCCACACACTTGGAATGTGAACCCCTCCGCTGTGCATGACACCCTGACAAACACGCTAGCACAATTACTGCCCCCCCGGCTGCTATGAGTCCAGGCATCATGTGAGTATTCCTAGCAGCGAAAACTCTCCTCCTTCTGCTCCTGCTGCTAATTTCAACCTTGCAAGATGCGTCGGCTCTCGTTGCATTCATCCGTTCTCCAGTCTTTGTAATAAAGTCCCATGTAATACAGCCGAGCTAATCAAAGTTCATCCAAGCCAATGCTAGCAAGAAGGCTACAGTACGGCGAGCTAATCTGCTTGGGAGCAGGCGTCATAGTAGATAAAACTTAACTGCTGCGAGGTCGTATTTGAAAGAGGGTATTAATCTGATACGCCGGCGAGATAGTTCTTTATCTCTGGCCAGTATTTATTGTAATTGATGGGACTGATAGAGCGAGGATGAAAGAGGGTTCTAGGGTATAGTTGAAAGAGAATGCATGTTAAATCTTAGTTTAAGTATTTATAAGACTGCTTCGAGGTGTACTAAGAAAGTAACAGAATGGAATATTATAAAGCAGTGGGTAGAGTTGCTTTAAAACGAGACACATTGTTCGCAGGTTGGATTACAGTGATGAGTTAGAATTGCAAAAAGAAGCAGAAGAGGTTGAACAATTTGCCATGACTTCCTTAGGAAAGCTCATATTCGTAGACATTCATTGCCGCCATACTAAGCCATTAACCGCGGAGGAGGAATCGCCAGTGGATGCTGTCGATTCCCTGTCGCTCGCCTTCGAGAACCTTTTTTGCATGCCGTTCGACATTATTGAGAACTACAGCAACACCGTTCACACGCTCGATATTAGTCACAATAAGTTTAGTAGGTAGGTATGGGAGAAACGCATGCAAAAGACATTAGTCGTCCAATTAGAAACAACTCGAGAGAGAGAAAAAGCAGCTTCCCTCTTCCACTTCTTGCGCGGCTTGTTTTGCAGAAATCTGCAATTCCTCGCGGAGTTCGAGAACCTCACCTCGCTGAACCTCGACCACAATTGCATCGACGACTGCACTGTACTCCCATATATGCCGAAGCTCCAACTCTTGTGGCTCAATCACAACAACATCCAGGAATTGTATCCGTTTATAAAGAATCTCTACGAGAGTGTGCCCAATCTCCGATACTTGTGCCTTATGGGTAACAAAGCAGCTCCCAGCTACCTCAATGGGGGATCTTTTTACGATTACCTTCAATACAGGTAAAAAGACAGAGCTCTCTCTCTCTCTCATACACTGCCAACACTGAGAGGGAATCTAATTTCCGACTTGTCTTTTTCTTCGGAAAGGTTATTCGTGATCTCTTGGTTCCCGCATCTGGTACACCTGGACGATAGGACGGTGACGCCAGAGCAGCGCCAGGAAGCCAAGAGACTGTTCAAGCGTCCGTTCCTCGAGAACATCACCGAGCACGCTCCGCTACCCGAGTGCATCAAGCACCTACACAATAAGATCACAAGTATTTTCGCGAAGCCGACACTGCCAGACAAACTAAAGACCACCCGAGGAATGAATTACATAATCTAGAACAGTATTACATCTTGTGCCAAACCGCCTGGATCCGCCGCTGGCGCGCAGAAGTGCTGCGGCGGCGGACTGTCTTTTTGCACTTTTATACTTTCAAGCATCATCATCCCCCCACGGAGATGAGCCTACGGGGCAGTAATAGTCAAGAGTAGTTGTATCTTTGTATGACAAGTAAGTTAAAGCCGAGAACGCGCGCGCACACAAACGATAATGAGGGAACATACTCGTTGTTCGTTCGTCGCGATATCAACAGGTAATAATTACATATATGAGCTATGTATTTCGGAACTTACTCTACTCGCAAACTACTCACTGTTGATTTGTTTTTAGCGTGAAACCTCATCATCCTCCTCTCTCCCTTTTAACCCCCCCCCACGCATCGCGGGCCTTGTTTCCTATTGTCCCGGGTGCGTGGGGATTGTTCTTAATTGTTTTGTACTAACGATGATAAGCGGCGCAAATAAACATTCCAAAAACGACGAGCGGACTCTCTGCGCACTTTGAGACCCCTTCCCGCTGCGGACGAGCGAGCGAGCGAGCGAGCGTCAAGATAAACGATATCAGGCCGGTAATTCCAATAGCAAAAGTCGCTTCTTAGAAGGCAGCGAGCCGTGTTGTTTCTAAATGAGATAAAACCTCGCTTTAATCGGGGAATTCCATCGATTTCGTGACGGCGAGGAGTGCATTTTCTTCGAGCACCGAAAACAAATTACATGGCGTTTCGAGCTTTTGCCTTTAATCGAGAGCTATCTGATCGTGTGTACGCCGTGCAACTATCTGCGATCGGCTGCAATTTTTCGTACAAATATGTTTTATCGTGAAACGCTGATAATTAGCCGTGCGCGGTGATAAGCTTTTCAGAGCGGCAGTGGTAAATCGCTCGAAAGGTACACTTCGCGTTACGTTAAATATATCGCACTGTTTTTTCTCTTTTTTCTCTTTTTTCTTGTCAAGAGAACTATCGATGTAACGTTTGATGTTTATGAGATCGATATTTGCATTGCTGGTAAGCAAACAGTTCTAGTTAGCCGGAGTCATCCGACTGGATGATTTCAAGACTGTCTTAATTGCATCAGTATTTGAGCGGTTAAGTGCTCGGCTAATGTACTTTACGCTCGGCATGTAAAGTCATCGAAGATAAGAGAGTTTATTGAACGGACTGGAACGTTGTTGAACCCTAATTTCCAGCAGCCTCGTACATTGCAAATAAAACGTACGAGCACTGATTGCTGTCTCCCCCGCAATTATTATCGCCAGGGAAAAACATGACGCGACTCGTGGAAAGAAGACTGCGCTCTGAATTATAATGAGAGAAATAAAAGATGAGGAAGATTATGCTCCTCGCAGCCTCCCTTTCTGCAATCGAGCGTCAGCAGATTAAATAATACAATGCCAAGCATTTCAAGTTTACGTTAATCGATCATTTCTTTCTTCGATTATTTATTAAGAAAATATTGAAATCTTTTGAAATGTTTTCTACTAGAAAAGTACAATGACACTGGTTCAGAGGTTCAGCATTGAAAACTATTGGATTATAAATGGTAAAGTGCACACGCAATCCTTTACCCGGTGTTCATCGAGCGTGGAGAACATTGAAAGCGTATTAAAGCAATCACGATTCCATCTATGACATAAGTCACGTAACAACTTCAGAACAGTTCTTCAGCGGCGGCGGCGGCGGTGGTAATGATTTAGCGAGCAGCGTGCCGATTGTCGTAAGAGAAACAAAATATCTCTCGCTCGACATAAGAAATGCATAGAAAACGAACCTGGTAAGTTTCACAATCTACGATAAAGTTGCTTAAAATAGCAGGGAGCATCGATTAATGGAAAATTATGGAAGGTAAGCTCAGTTTGCAATTTTAAAGTACGACCTTTTCTTCAACCATGATATTTAAAAGGTGGAAAAAGAGTATTTTAAACAAATTCCACTGTATTTCATTTTATTTATTCGCTGTCGCATTAAGAACTGATCGGAATATGATCGGGCTAATCGTGTAAGATCGATTGTTTCCTTTCTTTCTCGAACAAATTGCAGTGTTATCAACCGTGTCATTTGCAATCGTAAAGATTCTGATATTGTCAATTTTTTACAGTCATATTTCGATCAATATGTTGTGACACATTATTTATTACTTCTCGATTCGAGTTTTAATCATTCTCGATGAATTTTTCCGTGCATGCGTAAGCGCAGAAAAGTTGCAACGATTTCCACATAGTTAATGATCGATCATTGAAGGTTTTTTCTTGAATGTTTGTTAAAAAGCGGAATGTGCGCAGATGGTATGTGGCAATCGGAACTATGAGAGTTGCTGAGACAGCTAAATTGTGGTAAACATTATCTAAGTCTAATCAGGATGTTAAGAGGAACCGCTTTTATGGAAATTTCTAATTGCTAGCAACTGCGCATACGCATTGATGAGTGTGTTTCGTATTGGAAGGCTAATTGACGACGATTGTTACCTAAACCGTTTTCCCTCTTTTTCTCAATTCTCTTCGTACACTAATTAATGTGTTACAACTGTGTCACGCCCATCAAATTAGAAGATCGCGATTCTAATTAGTTACGCTGCTGCTTTATGTAATTCTTATTATCGGCCTTCCACCAGTTATCGCTCCTCCGCTTTCTCCGTCGGCGAGCTTTTTCCTCCCACTTTCAATAAGACATTCAATTCTATGCATATGTAATAGCGGCGAAAAACACTTCCGGTCTTAGCAGCCGGAAACAACGCATTGACTGTGCGTTCTAACACATTGCAATCTTTTTGCTCAAACTTCCGGCAAAAGCTGCGTATCTTTATTTGTAACTTTTATTAAATCCACGCGAATGTATTTGTAGGAGAATAAAATAAAGTTATTTCTATATTTGTAAATGGTTTCTTTGTTTATTCAAGTTTTGAGACTGTAAAAGAACTTTTTTATTGGGCAAAGTTGTCACAATTGAAAAATGAATTCCTGTATTTGTTACTTCACTTTTGAAAAGCTCTACTTTCAGTAAAGCATTGCAACTTTTGATTAAATATTTTTGAAAAAAGAGAGGTGAATTTAATTGTACAACTGATAACTATTTTTTGGAATGATCTTAATTGGAATTCGATTTATTTAGAAAACTATTCCTGTATTTGTTTCACTGAAACTTTCAGTGAAACACTGCAACCTTTTATTGAATTATTTCTGAAAAAAGAGATGAATTTAATTGTACATTTTTCAAATGATTTCTTTGTTCATTCAAATTTTGAGACTGTAAAAGAGCTTTTTAAATAAAAGTGTTGCATGAATATTTCTCTTATTGGGCAAATTCGCTACAATTGAATGGAGAATGTAATTACTCGAGCGAGAAACAGCTCATCAAACAACATTTGCGCAAACAATTACCGGTAATGACAATACCGCGTTACTTTTGTTACTGGGACAAAGTTATCATCATTGTGATACAAGCCTCACTGAAACGGCTACGTCTTATTGACGCTTATTCCTCCAAATGAATGTCATTGACGTAATTCGTTTCCGAACCCATTCACAAATTATTGTATTCTTGTATTTTAGGAGTTTTCCGCAACAATGGCTTTATTTTATAACAAAGCAGATTGATGGGTAAAAATTTGTGGATGTCGTACTAACAGAGAAGTATATTGCATAATATAAAAATAATTATTTGGAAATTGGAAAATATGAATTCGTGTATATTGAAACTGAATTAACTTAGCTCATTGTTCGGAAAAATTGTGTACTTACACAAAGTTTAAGTAATGTAAAAGGATAACTAACAAAAATGAATGGTTGCACATTGGAAGTAAAATCATTGTTAGGAAAAACTAAATACTCTGCGCACTATTTTAACTAATAACGTATGTAAATTATAAAAATATTAAGCAGAAATAAAACAAATTCCAAATAATACAAGATTACTACTATCAAAAATGAATGAGCGTACATTTGAAGTAAACTTATTGTCACGAAAAACAAACTATTTTGCGCAATGTTTCAACTAAAATCGCATAAAAATTATAAAAATACTAATCACAAGACAAATTCCAGTTAATATAAAAAGAACTACCAACAAAACTGAATGAGCATTACACTGGAAGTAAACTCTTTGCGAGGAAAAACAAACTATTTTCCGCATAGTTTCAACTAAAATCGCATAAAAATTATAAAAACACTAATCAGAAATAAAAATCCAGAGAATACAAAAAGAACTACCAACAAAACTGAATGAGCGTACACTGGAAGTGAACTAATTGTCAGGAAAAACAAACTATTTTGTGCAATGTTTTAACTAGCATGGCATATAAATTATAAAAATACTAATCAGAAATAAAAATCCCGACAATACAAAACGAACTACCAACAAAACTGAATGAGCATTACATTGGAAGTGAACTCATTGTCAGGAAAAACAAACTATTTTCCGCACAGTTTCAACCAACACCGCACAAAAATAATAAAAACACTAATCACAAATAAATTTCCCGACAATACAAATAGAACTACCAACAAAACTGAATGAGCATTACACTGGAAATAAACTCATTGTCAGGAAAAACAAACTATTTTGCGAAGACTTTCATCTAACATCGCACAAAAATGATAAAAACACTAATCACAAATAAAAATCCAGACAATACAAAAAGAACAACCAACAAAACTGAATGAGCATTACACTGGAAGTGAACTCATTGTCAGGAAAAACCAACTATTTAGCGGGCCGTTCTCTCTAACGGCGCGCGTAAGTTGTGAAAGGGTTGAGAGTCAGCTGAAGGTGTGTGTGGAGGTGGATCGGGCGCGCGGAGCTTTTCCCTGTGTATGGGCGCGGGGTGGCCGCCGATCAACTAATGCACCTACACTTTCTCCTGGGGTTTATAAAGTTCGGCACGAATCTCGTGCACGTTCAGTCCTTCTTGTAACCCACGTACCGGTATGTCACTTGGGGAGTTCCTACCCAACCACGCTCCAAAGTAATACGTGTTCTGTGCCCAAGTACACTTTGTGTTGGAGTACGCAATTTCGCGGAGCGGTGCGTTTACCTGCAAAAAGTAGGATATGAATTTTGTTCTGTTTCTATTAAACTCGAATTAATTCTCCTACGATGGTTTAACACGAGATTTGTAGTATTTGTATTATTATTGTTTGTTTAACGAGTGTATGAATTGTATTTGTTTGTGGTGACTGTGTTGAATCTTCAGTATTGTGCTCTGTTTTTTATTGGACGGTGCGATTCTTTGTTGCAATTTTAATTATATTATTCTCCTCGTGGGAAATTTGTGATACTTACTTTTTTTTTATTTTGTGCGGTGTTTTATTATTTATAAATATCGTAATAGAAAGAGTTAATTTTGTTTTGCATATTTGTTGCAAAGATTGAATTTTGCAGAAAGCGTTTATTTTGCGCGGCGTTTTATTATTCAGAAATACTGTAATAGAAAGAGTTAATTTTTCAATGCATATTTCTTGCGGATAATGAATGGTTTTCATTGTTGAACAAAATGGATGATGCACTGTGCGAACCAAATCAATTATTCATTCGAGTAAATCTGCATTCATGAGAAACTTGAGATTTTGCAATGCCGAGAGAGTGATTTTTTTTTTCCACCGGGGACATCAAAACGAAGTTCCGCCCGTGTTAATTACCAGCGACAAGCTTAATTGGCAAGGATAATTGCCCGCGCCTCGTAAACCGATAAAATCTACATCACCAATTTAGATTTTTGGGTTAACGCTCCCACCGCCACAGCTTTTGATATTTCGGCTTCCGTCCGACTTTCTTTTACGACGTAATCTAAATTCATAACGACCTCCGAAACCTGGCGAAAGAAAGCTAAAAACCCGCAATAACGAGAAGCCGAAACAGAACTAGTCGGAACGATAAATCCTTGGCCAGGTGAAATGTCAGCCGGCAATAAAAATGTTAAGTGCACTTAGAGTTGCGCAAAAAGTCTATCTTTTCTGCGAATACAAGTAATTACATTAAACTGGATTTCTTTTTGAGAAAGCAAATATTGTTGTCGATGATTCCAATAGTGATATTACTTTGACAGAAACGTAATATTTGAGGTCTCAAAAATAATTAAAGCATTCTTAAACCCTGCAATATTTGTTTACGATATTATTTAATTTCTATTTCATAATTGCATTTGTTGAAATAACTTCTTTTCTGTGAATACAAGTAATTACATTAAACTGGATTTCTTTTTGAGAAAGCAAATATTGTTGTCGATGATTCCAATAGTGATATTACTTTGATAGAAACGTAATATTTGAGGTCTCAAAAATAATTAAAGCATTCTTAAACCCTGCAATATTTGTTTACGATATTATTTAATTTCTATTTCATAATTGCATTTGTTGAAATAATTGTTTTTCTGTGAATACGAGTAATTACATTAAACTGGATTTCTTTTTGGGAAAGCAAATATTGTTGTCGACGATTCCAATAGTGATATTATTTTGACAGAAACGTAATATTTGAGGTCTCAAAAATAATTAAAGCATTCTTAAACCCTGCAATATTTGTTTACGATATTATTTCATTTCTATTTCATAATTGCATTTGTTGAAATAATTTCTTTTCTGTGAATACAAGTAATTACATTAAACTGGATTTCTTTTTGAGAAAGCAAATATTGTTATCGATGATTCCAATAGTGATATTACTTTGACAGAAACGTAATATTTGAGGTCTCAAAAATAAATAAAGCGTTCTTAAACCCTGCAATATTTGTTTACGATATTATTTAATTTCTATTTCATAATTGCATTTGTTGCAATAATTTCTTTTCTGTGAATACAAGTAATTATATTAAACTGGAATTTTGTTTTAAGAAAGCAAATATTATTATTAATTATTCCAATAATAATATTGCTTTGATAGAAAGGTAATATTTGAGGTCACAAAAATAATTAAAGCATTCTTAAGCCCTGCAATATTTGTTTACGATATTATTTAATTTCTATTTCATAATTGCATTTGCTTAAATCATTTCTTTTCTGTGAATATAAGTAATTAGATCAAACTGGATTTTTTTCCCGCAAAAAGATTGTTAGAAGAACAGCGGCAGAATTGGAGATTCATGCGCGAAATCTATTAGCAAGTACAAACCGCGAGATTTTTCATATCAAATTCCTCGATTGTTTCTTTTGAATTATGGGACCATTGTCGTTTGTCTCTGCGCTACAAGCGATACTTTGGACTTGCCATTTAAATATAAGTAGCGTGCGAACACACTCCGCGGCAAAGGTTAAGCAACGTTTCACGTAAGGATGCTATCTCGATCGCAGTTCGCTGCTGGTACACATTAATCGTCCTTTCCGATCAGTAGAATTGTCTCGCGCTCGCCAGACTTATCGCGTTCCCATGGAAAATGTTCTGGTCTAATGGAAAACGTATGGTGTGCGTTACACATTGAAATAGCAGACGAAAATATTCGACTATTTTCTTTAAAGTGCTTTTGAAAGTTATTCATTATATTTTGAAAACTAAAGTTACTTGTATTCACAGAAAAGAAATTATTCCAATAAATACAATTGTGAAATAAAAATTAAATAATACCGTAAATATTGCAGGGTTTGAGAATATTTTAATTATTTTTAGGCCTCAAATATTACCGTTCTATCAAAGCAATATTATTATTGGAATAATTAATAACAATATTTGCTTTCTTAAAAAAAATTCCCGTTTAATTTCTTGTATTCACAGAAAAGAAATTATTTCAATAAATACAATTGTGAAATAAAAATTAAATAATAGCGTAAACAAATATTGCAGGGTTTGAGAATATTTTAATGATTTTTGGGACTCAAACACTACCTTTCTATCAAAGCAATATCATTATGGGAATTATTAATAATAATATTTGCTTTCTTAAACAAAATTCCGGTTTAATGTAATTGGTTGCATTCACAGATCTCCTCGAAATTGTAATGGATATAAAAGAAATGATTTAAACAAATACACTTGGAGGGTTTAAGAATACTTAAATTATTTTTGCGACTCAAACATTACCTTTCTATCAAAGTACATCATTATTGAAGTAATTAATAACAATATTTACTTTCTTAAAAAAAGTTCCATCCGGTTCAGCGCACTTTGATAAAACAATTCGAGCAGAATTCGAGAACAGTTGTCAACGACTAGCCAAGCAAACATTACTCACAATGTTGATTCCTAAAAATACAATTGAATGCGGTTTGCGCAACCGATTGCGAGCCCGGTCCGGTTTCGCGATTGCGCATTTTTCGAAACCCCGCGAATGCAACTGGCTCGCCACCACCATCCGCCCGATCAGGGCGAACTATCGCGATGAAAAGCGGGGCGGAAACGTGCGCGCACTCGCTCGAGAATTACCTAATCGCAATTGAAGCACAACGGCGACGACGGCAGCGAACACGGCAATGTCTTGGTCACCCGAACGCGCGCTCGGCTTTCTCCTCTCATTATGTCCGCGCTCGATTTGCATTTCTCTGATTACCGCGCCAAATAACTCGCGCATGCTCCCCTGCGGCCGCAACTTCGTACGATGGCATTGCCAATCAACGTCACACTCGCCGGGAAAGAAGCTGCTGCTGCTGCGTGCGCTTTCCAATATGCCGAAATCATTTAACCGCCTCGAATCATCGTTATTATTGTAATTAGGCTGCCTGATGGAAGCAATCTTTCTAGTTGGGGTTCAAGGAAATGTCAGGTTTCCAGTCGCGCTCCCTCCGTTGACAGTGTGTTGCTTCATCGCAGAGTGAACTAGTTCAATTTATTGGGTCTTGCATGAAACATCCCATTATTTTGTAGTAATTAATTAATGAAGGAAGTATGTGAAATTATCATTCATTTCTAATCCAATAAAAGAACGAAATCAATTTATTAAATAATTTCAAAATAGAAAAATAGGGGAAATAATTCAAATAGAGTCTCTGTGTAATAAATAATTATTATAAATTTAATAAAATGATAGTTCGTTCTGTATATTTATTATTAATATTACAGTAACAATCTCAGAATTCCTTTCTCGAAAATCTTTCTCATTGTTTGCGGAAAACTGAACTTTACCTTGGCGCGTACGGCGAATTCGCAACATCGTGTTCTTCGCGGAAAACAAATATTATGCGAAACATTTTAGGCGTGTCGTGACATATCGCATTAAAATCAATCAATATATTCAAAGAGACACTGTAATTTCGTGACTTGGGATTTAAGTGTTGAATGAAAGATTTGCGCCTTCAAAAAACGATCATTTATTTGATTTATTAATTGATTCGGCATTTTATTTAAACTGTTTATTAAATCACTCAATAATTGTGTTATAATCGTTACTTTTTTACATTTCAATTAAAGCTGTCAGGAGATTTTTATTGGTCGAGTAAAATTATTGGGTAATAATTTTTACTTATTCGCGTCATAACTGAATGTTTTCCCGTGCGATAGTTATTTTATTTATGGAAACTATTTAATAAACAATATTTTACTAGTATTTATTAAATCATTCAATAATTGTGTTACAATCGTTACTTATTTATATTTAAATTAAAATTATTCAGGAACAATTTATTGATCGATAAAAATTACTGCAATAGTTACTTTAGTTCATTTAAACTACTATTTATCAAATGATTCAATAATTCTATCATAATCATTATTCATTCAGGTTTCGATTGAAACTATTCAGGAACAATTTACTAATTGATTAAAATTACTGCAATAGTTACTTTAGTTCATTTAAACTACTATTTATCAAATGATTCAATAATTGTATGATAATCATTACTCATACAGGTTTCGATTGAAACTATTCAGGAACAATTTACTGATTGGGTAAATAATTGGGTAAGAATCTTTACGCATTCGTGCGTCATAACCCTGACATTTATGAGTGATTTCGACTGATTTCACCGGTGATAGTTACTCAATGAAGTACTTTAACACTTTTGCTTCAATGTAATCGATTTATCTGCTGGGATCAGTGAATGGTACATGACAAGGATACAATACCTTTCTTAAATGCTAATCGACATGGAGATGCAATACTCAGTTGGAAATCACATCCATTGCCACTGCTGTCGCAACTAACGAGCGCCTAGATTCAGTTTTCTGCCTCTCGACAATGCGATTTCTTGCTCGTTAGATGCGTGTCTCTGATATTTGTCAACGAATACACTGATGAAAGCCGCTGCCCAGCTGGAAATAACTGTATAAATTGTTTCACACTTCGTTTTTGTCGAAAATATCTTTGCCAATCGCGAGAAAACCTTCCAGTGATTTTAATTGAAGTTCGATCGGTTGGAAATAAATTTATTCCTGTCTTTGTTACTACACTTTTGGAACGCTCTACTTTTCGCTAAACATTGCAAGGTTTTATTGAATTGCTTCTGAAAAAAGGAAAGGTAAAGTAATTTGTACAGCTGAGAATTATTTTTCGAAAGTATCTTTGTTAATAGTAAAAAATGTTCCAATGATTTTAATTGAAGTTTGATCTATTAAAAAAAATATTCCTGTATTTGTTACTTCACTTTTGAAAGGCACTACTTTAAATAAAACATTGCAACCTTTTATTTAATTATTTCTGAAAAAAGGAAAGGTGAATTTAATTGTACGACTGACCATTTTTTAAAATGATTTTAATTGAAGTTCGATCAGTTACGGAAAAAATATTTCTGTATCTGTTACTTCACTTTTAAAAGGCACTACTTTCAGTGGAACATTGCAACCTTCTATTTAATTGTTTCTGAACAAAAAGAGAGAGAGATGAATGTAATTATACAACTGGCAATTATTTAATGTGAACGAGAAAGCTTCTAGGAAACAATTACTTAGTGACAAGTTGGCAACACTCGAGGCAATGTGGCAGAACGTTGCGATATCCGCGAGTTTTTGTGGATAGCCCACTTTTTCCGAAAGGAAAGTGTTCACCACATTGTCGAGTACTTAATGGGACTTCCTGGGATGCCATGAAAGGCGTTTCGCGATTTCATGATCAAGTTTGGAACGACCGATGCCTGACAGTTCGGCTCGCCGCTCCTTGCGTCATCGACAATGAAAGGTTTTCCTCTCGCGGCGGCGGCGGCCGGCGTCGCCGTTTTTGTTATTATAATTGCCGTTGACACAGCTTGTTCCAATCGAGCGGTTCTTCGCGAACTGCGAAAACCATAAAGTTGTGCGCCACTTTGTCGATAAAAACAAAATGGGCCAAGCGACGATTCGTGGAATTGGGAGAACCTTCTTTTAGTAGAGGAAGATTGTGCTACCATTTGTTGCTCGTTGTTTATGTAAGCAATATACTGCGAATTTCGGTGCTGCGAAATATTGTGAAACTTTAAGGAAATTTTGACGCAAGGGCACGTTCTCCATTAAATTTCAGCCCGTGAATTACACGGAAAGTATAAAAAATATGGGAAAAACCGTGGAAATTAGATGAAATTTATTATTCAGGAACGATTTCTTGGTATTTTCGATACAAATCCGGCCTTTTTTTCATGGATTCTTCGTTTACTATCCGCTCTGATACACAAACAATCGATTCCTGAAGAAAAAACCCGGGTTCGGGGAGCTTTGAAAAATTGGATATTTTCGATGGCCAAAAATATGGGGAAAAAAAAATTTTGAGCTGGGGCTCTGAAATTTATATCACATCTTCCTTGATGCAAGGGAAGACTCCCCACCAAATTTCAGCCCCGCAAAATGTCGGGAAGTCCAAAAAATATAGGAAAAACCAGCGAAAATTCCGAAAAAATCGAACTTTAATGGCAGTTTTTTTAGTGTTTTCGAGGGAAATCCAAACTTTTTTCGACGGATTTCTTGTTTTCTATCCATTTTCATTCATAAACAATCGATTCCTGAAGAAAAAACCCGAGTTCGCGGAACTTTGAAAAATCGTGAAAAAATCTGAAGGGGTACCCCTTAAGAAAAATTTGCCGAAAAAAAAATTTTGAGCCAGGGCTCTGGAATTTTTATGGTATCTTCCTTGATGCAAGAAAACATTACCCACCAAATTTCAGCCCCGGAAAAGGTCGGGAAGTCCACCAAAAAAAATAAAAACCGTCAAAAATGAGCAAAAATTGACTTTTCTGACCGGTTTTTCGACCCGTTTTCGTTGCAAATCCGGACTTTTTTTCACGGATTCTTTGTTCTCTATCCACCCTGATACGAAAACAATCAAAATATCCCGGGTTCGGCCGATTTTGAGAAACTTGAAAAAATTGAGCATTTTCGAGGGTCGAAAATAGGTGAAAACCTAAACTTTGAGCTAGGGCTCTAAAATTTATATCACTTCTTCCTTGACGCAAGGACACATTCTCCACCAAATTTCAGTCCCGGGGAAGGTCGGGAAGTCCACGAAAAAAAATAAAAACCGTCAAAAATGTTTGAACTTGGAAGTAAAATATTGGCGCGCTGTATTGCTAGACAGCTAGAGTGGGTGAAGAAAACATGTCTTATTGTTATTGCATTCAAAATAAAATTGAATACAGACTAATTGTATTCTAAAATTCATGAAATACATTTATGAGTGAACTTCGATGACTTAACTTGAGTATGATTCATTCGCACATTCCTATTACAATCGATATTAACGATCCTATTTGTTCCCGTCAAGCAACCTCTCAAAAAAACGCTGCTTGTCGCTAGAAATCATCATCGCCATTAACCATTACCATGAATAATAGCCGAAGTAGAAAGTGACGCGCGGTGAGCAGGGCTTTGATCATCAATTTTCTACTAGCTTTCGAGTTAATTCCCGAACGGGAGAGAATTCATTCCGGATTACCGCGGATCATGCAGGAAACCGCAATTCCGAATGCGATTCACTTTCGTGAGGTGCGGGCGAGTTTGCCGGCTCGGAATTCGAAACGCACGCACGCACGCACGCATGCACACATCGTGGAAGAAGTGGATGATTCGGTGAATGATGCCGCAAGACGTAGAAACCTTGCGGCGAAAGAACTTCGCCGCGAGTGGTTTCGCTTGGCAGAAGTTCAAGATCGTCTCTTAATTGACTTCATAAACAATTACTCGGTCGTCCTCATGTCCCTCATCATTGCAATGATTGCCGTGACTTTAAAATTTCACAAATTCCCTTTCATTACTAAATACACATTCATTTCTTATCTTCTTTCTCTCATTTTTAATTCAACATTCCATAAAATAAATAATATAAATTTAATCACAGCACTATTATTTTTATTTACTGCATTAATTTATATTTATTAATTTTGGAACTTGAAACTTGTTACAAATCTTGCAAATACTCGAATAATCATTAATCAGAATGTCTGATTCATACAGAATAAATGACTAATGAGTTTAGAACGGCAAGAAGCGCAGCAGTGTTGTTTAATTACTTTTTCGTCGTCATCGTCAGTGTTTATTAGAACGTGGTAGTTATCAGGCAATCAACATCATTACTATTCTCGCTGGCGCACTAATCTTTCATCACCCTCACTCACATGCGTGTAATTGATATGCGTGTATTGCGATATCATCGCACCCCCTCGCAATCATTATCGGCATGCAATTAAGAGCGTACAAACTAGGAAATTTCGTTTTAACTTGCGAAATTACGCAGGTATCATTTAGACTCGCACTTTTTAATCCCATTTAATTAATTTTATTCAATATTCAGGAAAGTTTTAACCATGATTTAATCGTCCGATAAGATCGTCAAGAATTAATCATTTATTCTAGTTTTTAAGTGAATCGGATTTTAGTTCGATGATTGAATTTAATGAATATTTTAATTCCTATGTCGTTAATCTATAATATTTAATTCAATGTTCAGGAATGTTTTAGTGATGATTTAATAATCAGATTGTACCGTCAGAAAATAGTAATTTATTCTGTTTGTTAATTGAATCGAAATTCTAATTCGATAATCGTATTTAATTAATTTAATTCAATGTTCAGGAGTGTTTTAGTGATAATTTAATACTCTCTGAAGATGGAAGCAGGAATGAATGTTATTACGTTGTATATAAATTTATATTAAATTAATTGTATCGATTTTATATTTGTATAATTTTTTTTAACAATTTATATTTGTTTTACAGAAAGATGGGTGGTTTTCGACGGGCAGCGGCGAAGAAGCTGCAATTAATGGTGCTGACTGTGGTATTTTTAAACAATGCAGGTAAAGTATTTTAGCACAATTATTTATTTATTGAATAACACATTGTCAAAATTATGCTTTGCATCGCAACAGTAAAACAAAATCATTCCCACAAAATATCTGATTCACGAATTCTATAATTGGATCGAGTTCAGTCAATAAATCATCGAATATTTATTATAAAAATAGAATAATTCACTTAAAACTTCGTATTTTTACTATTTTAAATTTGAGTAAGTAATATAAAAACAGGCAAAGAATATTATATTTTTCTTGGTTCAAATAATTCTTGTTTACCATTAAAGAACATGGTTTAAAAGATGAATTATTTATATCCTCGAATATTTATTATAAAAATAGAATAATTCACTTAAAACTTCGTATTTTTACTATTTTAAATAATTTGAGTAAGTAATATAAAAACAGGCAAGCAATATTATATTTTTGTTGGTTAAAATAATTCTTGTTTAACATCAACAAACATGATCTAAAAAATGACTTATTAATGACGAATTTTATGAATGACATTTCCACGTTACTTTGAAACGATAATTACCACGCAATATTCAAAAGAAAAGATCCAAGCAAGTGTTCGACTTACAAACTGTCCGATTGCATTGGAGTCGTCATCAGTCAATGATTCCGGCGACACGCGCGGCAAATTGACGTCCGAGTTCCTGCGAGTTCCACGCGGGCAAATTGGCCGGCGTATTGACACACCGAATCGGAGCGTCGCGTCGTCATCGCCGCGCGCATGACTCAATACATACTTTCGGCCGATCATTATGCAACAGAAGCGTCGCCGCCGCCGCCGCCGCCGCCGCCAACCTTAGGACACCTTCCCGGAAATTCGCCGCGCCTCCTGCTAAACTAACAAAAAAGCAGAACAGAATCCGGTTGCTTTGCGGTGACATGCGAATCGGCGCGCAACTCTCCCACGTGCGCGTGCGAGCGCTGCCGTACTCGGAGGCCGCTGCAATCTTTCGGCTCGCTTGTCCAAGCTCAACAAGCTCCTTATTCGTGGACCTACAAACCATCGAAATGCGAAAAATCCGATATTGGATACAGAAAGGCAGGCAAAAGTATTTGAATCTGGAGTGAAAAATGCGGTGGAGAGAAAAGAATTATTTTTGCCTTATTTCGTGTTTTTTATATTAATCCTATTAATATAGTAAATATTAAATGAAGGTATGTGCGAGGAATTGAAATAATGGAAATATTATAAAGAATACATTCTTTTGTCAATTGATATATTTTGCAGGTATATTTTTTATTTGTATTGAAACGTCAATTCTTTAATATCTCAATTTTAATATAAATGGACTTAGCGTACTTTCAAAATAAACGATTCAATTATTCTTTATCATTTTTCTATTGGAACTACCAACTTTATTTAATAAATTAACTGGATTATTTATTTACGTGGGATTTTTATTGCCATGAAAGAGAAATCTATAAAATAGTCAAACTATAATTAATGATACCAAAATAATACAAAATCTGTCTATAACTTTTGTTCTAAAAAGTTTTCAATTATTAAAACAAGTATTATCTTAATTTTCGAGTATCTAATAATACTTTTAATTTTCCCTTTTCGTATTTCTCTGAATAGAACGTCACACTGAAATCATCGTCATTACTCGAATCGTTCAGCTTTAGAAGCACAATTACAGTGCCAGGAATCGCAACTGGGTTGCAACTGCGTCGCAACAAAGTTGCAACGCAATTGCCGTAGGAACCAGTCGAGTTTCCAGCGAGCATATGCGAAGCGCTGCTCGAGGAGAATATTCCTCGATCTGAAAATACATTTAATGAATATTCAATTAGTGGACTAGTCGGTCATTGATTGGCGCAGGAACACGAGCGATAATATTCCCGATCGGCTCGGCGCTTATTCATCCGCTAAAAGCGGTGAAAGGTGCTCGCTCCGTTTTTTCATAGGCGAACCTTCGCAGGCTCGCAAATGCAGTGAACGGACGTGTTACAGGTGGAAGGAAAGTGTGCGCTCTGCGAGTGCGACCTTATTCGGAATGCGTAAATCCTGCTCGGATATAGCGTCGGATAATTAATATTGCAGAAATATCCTGCGAGCTTCGGAAAATAGAATGAAATTCCTGCTCGAAATATATTTGCATTATATTATTATAAATTTTAGATCGAAAAGTGGGGAAATGTCTAAAGGAAAGTGTCTGTCATTTGTTAGATAATTAATTGGTAATACTGGTCGGATATAGCGTCGGATAATTAATATTGCAGAAATATCCTGCGAGCTTCGGAAAATAGAATGAAATTCCTGCTCGAAATATATTTGGATTATATTATTATAAATTTTAGATCGAAAAGTGGGGAAATGTCTAAAGGAAAGTATCTGTCATTTCTTAGATAGATAAATTAATTGGTAATAAAATTAATATTGCAGAAATATCCTGCGAGCTTCGGAAAATAGAATGAAATTCCTGCTCGAAATATATTTGCATTATATTATTATAAATTTTAGATCGAAAAGTGGGGAAATGTCTAAAGGAAAGTGTCTGTCATTTGTTAGATAATTAATTGGTAATACTGGTCGGATATAGCGTCGGATAATTAATATTGCAGAAATATCCTGCGAGCTTCGGAAAATAGAATGAAATTCCTGCTCGAAATATATTTGGATTATATTATTATAAATTTTAGATCGAAAAGTGGGGAAATGTCTAAAGGAAAGTATCTGTCATTTCTTAGATAGATAAATTAATTGGTAATAAAATTAATATTGCAGAAATATCCTGCGAGCTTCGGAAAATAGAATGAAATTCCTGCTCGAAATATATTTGCATTATATTATTATAAATTTTAGTATGAAAAGTGGGGAAATGTCTCAAGGAAAATATCTGTCATTTGTTAGATAATTAATTGGTAATTGAATTATTTATTTTAGGTTGCTGTACAACTCCAATGATTTTATAGCAACTTCCTACATTACATATTATTCTTACATTCTTGTGTCACGTTAAATTAAATGGTATAAGTTAGTAAGTTTACAAAATTGTATTGCTTTTTACAATTTTCGTTTAAATTTATTATATTGTGTAGGTTTGCCAAGAGTTGTACTTGTATTCGTTGTTCGTTGTATTTGAAACAATTTGCGAGTAAAGTTCACACAAAATGATTCAAAACAATTCAAAAGCACCTGAGAAATTTAAAAAGTCGTAAACTGTCACTGCATTCGTATTAAATTATATTTTCAATTAATATCGCAATTTTTACTTAATACAAAGATTTTAAATCAAAATTTAACTCTGACATCTTTTCCTAATAAAGTATAATATTAAAATATAATAAATCAAATCACACAAAAATACAACTCTTAATTTAAATCACTAACAATACTTTATATTGTATAATACTGTACATTATATTGTATTATACTTTATAACAATAGCGGATGAACAATAATTGCCATTGTTTCGAGCGCTCCAATTGGCAAGAAGGACTTTCGTAGTAAACGGCTGATTTACGGCGCGTATACATCCACGAAGGATACGTGTTACACGATCGCGGCGGTTACGTGGGAAAGCGGTAATAGCGGAGCGGCCAGCCTGGATAAATGATCTCAGCCAATAAACTATTAAGAGTCATTGCGCGCGACTAATTCACCGCCGCGCCGGTTGAAAGTTACGCGCGGATTGTCGGTTACCTTTTGCAGCGCGTATCCTGCTCTGTGTGCGCGCAACATTCCTCGCTACGATCGAATGATCGATCTCCGCCGATTAATTCCCAGTCGAACTCCTTCCGCGATGATTAACCTCTTAATTGATTTCTCAATTGACTGCGCTTCATTCCGGAAAAACGAGCATTATTTTGTATGCGTGGGATATTTTAATTGTTGGGGAAAATGAATAATAATTTTCTCTTGCGAAATAAACAGAATAATAGAAATTTCTATGATCGTGTTATTTATAATACAAATTTATTTTTGGTGTTACAAATTTTAGTATTACTTTTTAGAATTGCTTTATGAGTTAATAATAGAATTAGTAAAGCTCAAACACAGTTTGCTTAAGATTGTCTTTAGAATTAAAACAAATAAACAAGAATCATTTTTGTTATGTTAGGAATTTTAATACTATTTTTTAGAACTGCTTTATGTGTTAATAATAGAATTAGTAAAGCAACGACGTTCTTTCCTTACAATATCTTTATAATTAAAATAAATAAATAAAATGTATTTCCTATTTCAAAATTAGAGGTGTCTAATTTCAGAAAAAATTGTTCTTTTCAGTCGCCCAATACACTGTGACGACGTACTCACAATCACAGACCTACAAACCTCAAGTGTATCACATCGCGCCGAGTACTTGGCAATCCGCTGGAGTATCACCAGCAAAGTGAGTATTTTCTCATAAAATTTCGTATAAACTATCATTATAATAACTAATCAATTTATCATTCTCAAACAGACTTTCTTACCAAACAAAAAATAAGTTGAATTATCCTTCATTTGTATATCGCTATTATTTTATTTGTTTTCTTGGTTTAAATTTGAGTCAGACTTTTATTATAAATCTTTGTTTATTAATCAATTAAATTATCCTCTGTAAAGTATTTTCAATGTTTAGTTTCAGTGATTGTTTCGCTATAAATCTTTTCGTTTCACTATAAACTTCTGCTATTTATTTTAGTATCAATTTCGTATTTTCTTGCTTTCTTACTAAGCAAAAAATAATTTAAATTATCTTTCATTTGTATATCGCTATTATTTTATTTGTTTTCTTGTTTTAAATTTGAGTCAGACTTTTATTATAAATCTTTGTTTATTAATCAATTAAATTATCCTTTGTAAAGTATTTTTAATGTTTAGTTTCAGTGATTGTTTCACTATAAATCTTTTCGTTTCACTATAAACTTCTGCTATTTATTTTAGTATAAATTTCGTATTTTCTTACTTTCTTACCAAACAAAAAATAATTTAATTATGCTCCGTAAAGTATTTTTAGTTTTTAGTTTCAGTGATTGTTTCACTATAAATCCTTTCGTTTCACTATAAACTTCTGCTATTTATTTTAGTATCAATTTCGTATTCTTTTCTGCATCCTTTCTCTTTCTTTTTCTATTCCCATAACGAATAGTTAATGAAAAGACTGGTTAACAATAAAACGAGGGTTCTTTTGAAAATCTGTCGGAAGTGTTACGGATAATTCTGAGCGGGCTGTGTTTTGCTATTACTTTCATTGCGGCAGTTCGCTGTATCCCTGGGAGAATGTGAGGAATTTATCACTGCAATCGCCGACCAATTGCGGCGACAGCTTCCAACGCGGGTGTGGAAAATCGCGCTACCGTTCTTACGATGGCTCCTGCAACAATCTCTACCACCCAACCTGGGGAATGGCCAATACAAGATACGCTCGACTTCTGCCAGCTAATTATGCCGATGGTATGCTTAATTTAGTCACTTAGCAATTTTATTTAAACCGCTTTGCAATTCTTTCATTTGTTCGATGTATTTTATTTAACTCTCTGACGGGTAATTTTTATTGCAAAGTTAAAAGAATGGCATCTTCCGTGTTGCTGTTTGTATATTTTTATGCTTTGTTTAGCATGTTGATTGTTGTATTAAAATTATCGTTGTGGAATATACCATTGAATGCTCGAATTTAATTAAATATTCATTGGAAAATTGGTCAGACAAACTATAAATAATACATTTTTAAAAACTTTAATTTCAAACTGTATATTAATAAAATACAGTCGTATATTTTCGAAATAAGTCACTGCACTTTAATACAATTAATTTATCATGACAATAAATCTCATATAAAATAATTTATGAAATGAAGAAAATTTCAGCTAGAAATATAAATAATCAAAGACAAACTTACAGTTTTAAAAACTTCAGTTCCCAAACAGTTTATTAATAAAAGACAGTCCTATATTTTCTAAATAAGTCATTGCATTTCAATACAATTAATTTATCATAGTTTGACAATAAATCTCGAATAAAATAATTCATGCAATGAACAAAAATTTCAGACTTAAGAATCACAAACAATCAAAAGACAAATAAAGGCAACCAAAGGGAAATAAATACAATTTGAAAAACTATAATTGCAAACTGCTTTTGAAAAATATTCCACTGCACTTGACAGTCATTTTCCACTGTCATTCATAGAAATCTTCGGGGATCATGGCCGGGCGACCACGTAACGTGAAATTGCAAAGGATCAATCTCGCTTGCGGTTAACCAAGCTCGGCTAATTAAATCCGGGGAAATCGTGCGACTGCGTCGTTTCTTTGTAAGAACTCTCCGAGTAGAGTTGCAACGATCGAGCTCATCGAAGAACTATTTAGCAGTGGCTGAGCCAATCTCCGGAAATCCGATTCCACTTGGAAAATCAGATCCATTAAATTCGCTCTTAATTGGCGATCCAATTTGAGAGGTAAAGGATCGACTTTCTGTTGATTGATGACTCAGTTGAGTGAGGAAAATTGCCAGATTTACAGAATACAGGATTTTCATTGACTTATAAATTTATTTAAATTGTCATATGTTGAAATTGCGTGGAAAAGATTGTTAGGAAAAAATTCTTGCTATCGGAATTGCGCATAATCGCACGCAGCTTATCGGTAATGAATTCCCGGCAGTCCAATTAAACAGTCTTTAACCCATTTGAAAAGCAGTGAATTACGAACTCTTAGCAAACATTGTTCTTAATGTATGTTAATACATTTTGTTCTAATGGAATAACACACTCTTTTCTATCTTGCAAAAGTATCGCATTCCTCAAACATTAATCATAATTATTATCTAAACTAGCACTTCGAACTAATTATTTATTCGACTACTACGAGTGAAATTCACTAAATAAATTCGCCATCGATCACAGCTAATCCTTAAAAGTCAATTTCTCCGGGACTTTCAAGCGAAATCTTGCAAAATCGCGGCGGCAAAAAATGGCTGGACCAAACGCTCGAGTTCCCACTAATTCGCCTCGACTTAATCATATGCGCGAGCTGTACTTTTGGCTGGTCACGCGTCGTTTAACCGGGCGCACCGAAATATCAAGGCAAAACGAGTTCCGTTCCGGCTGATCTCGATTGCGCAGGACGCATAGTGCACTTAAACAACCCTCGCTGCCCCAACAACAACAAAAAAACAACCGGCCGTATTACATTACAAAGTTGCACGAGCAAAAAGGCGTTCGCGCACTGGAAATGATTATTGCCACATTGTGCACGTGTGCACAGTGGGAAAGGTTGTGCGGGCAACTGCTTGACTTCCTATTAACGTAAACCTACGAAATAGCAACGAAAATAGCTGCAATTAGTCATATAAATTTTATAAATCACTCAGAGTTGATTCAAAATATTTAATATTTTATTCCTTTGATGACTCAAATTAATACAGGAAACAATAGTTATTGCAATGAGAATTGCTCAGAGTTGATTCAAAACCTTTTTGTTATTATTTTATTTCTGTGACGACTCAAATCAATACAAGAAACAACAGTTTTTGCTGCACTCGATGAATTTAATGACCCAGTAAAATGATAAAGGCTGTGTTAAATAACAGAAATTAATTTTAAATGCCATTAGTAATTTTTGCTATATAAATTTTGAGCTATCAAATAATTAACGCTATTATATTACAGAATTAAAAGCACGGTAGGTTAAATAAATAAATGATATGTCTAAACAAATTACAGTTTCTTTAAATTTAGTACAGAATAATCAGTAATTCAATCCTGTTGTAAACAAATATAAACAGGAATAATTTCTCGAAGACAAGGATATTTATTACATTATATGCAATATAATAAATATTATAACAAATATTTATGTATTTCACTGTACTGAATTTAAAGAAACTGCAATTTGTGTAGAAACATAATTTATTTATTTAATATACCCTGCTTTTAATTCTATAATATAATAGCACTATAAATATATAATAAATATTTGTTATATTACATGCAATAAACGAATATTAATGCGAGTCAGTGTAACTTTCAGTTGGACAGATTTGAGATCCGCTTGGAACTCAAGATTCCCAGGCTGCTGCTGCTGCTGCAGCTTGTGCACTATAATAGCGCCAGTTTTATATGGTATTATTGGAGCACGTAGAACATTAGTTCCGTAGAGTGTCGTAACAACTAACCCGGCATTTTCTTGTTTACATAAGAAAAGCTATTCGCGAGTTGTTTGATACGTGCGGCCGCGAATCGCGCGGGGAAAATCTCCGCGTGATTTAATTGAGGTGTTACAGAAAACAGGATATTTTGTTGCTGCACGCGTTTGTGGTTGGTTGAAGCATTCGTGCTTTGCTTGTTTTGTATGTTAAGCAATTCTACACTGATTTCACTCGAATGAAAAACGAAAAATCCAAGTGCGAATTTTCTAGTGCAATATTAAACCGTGGTTTTACCCTTTTTTTTTGTGTGTTGTTGTTTAATAGAGAAGTTTCGTGCGGTTGCAAATGATGCAACAAAGTCTTTGGCAATAATAGGAGACTTGAAACACTTTTCTAGTTTGGTGTTTCCATTTTTACACGAATTCTTAACTTTCCTGTCATACAAAAATAAAAATGTTTGTATAATTATATGAACCGTTTATGTTAAAAGTTGGTGTAAGTCCATTTGTCTTGCCATAAGTCCCGTAAATATACACGACTTTAGTTAAATTCGCCTAAAATAAATTTATACAATCAAGTCACATATTGATAAATCAGTAGAAACATTCTCAGACTTGATATATTTAACTTATATTTTCTCATTGACAGATATGGTAACATTTAATTTGTCCGAAACAAGAGAAAATGGACTTGCACCACTTTCAAAATAAACGGTCCATATAATTATACAAAATTAATGTCATTGGCAACAAATGAAAACTTTGCATAAAATAAAAACATAGAAATAATAACATAATAAACACTATTATAGCATACTATATAATATAACAAACATAATATGATACAATAATAACATAGTATATTATTATTTTATTCATTATTTTTGTTATTATATTATGTTTGTTATATTATATAGTATGCTATAATAGTATTTATTATAGTACTGTTTCTATGTTATATTAAATAGAATTTATTCCAAGAAAAAACACATCGTAAAAAACAATTGAAATGAATTGTTTGTTGATATGATTTAATTATTGGACAGGAATCAACGAGCCAACGAAATCGGTGACAGGTGCGAGTTTGCCTCTATCGAGGACAGTGAGTTACAGCCTTTTCCCGCCGGCGAAAATCGAAGATCCAATTTGGACATTGGGAGCGATGCAATGGGGACAGATCATCGCCCACGATATGGCGTTGATCGACGGTGCCACGCAATCGAGTGAGTTCAACATATCATTGATATATGATGAAATAGCAATAGTTAAAATAATTTGATTTAAAAATGCTTGTATGGAAAATACTACGAAATTAAAATATTTAGTTATATATTTTCGTAACTCTTTGCAATTTTGATTTATTGATACTGTTTTGTATCTGAAATTGACTAGTATTTTTGTATTTTCAATGTTCAATGAAATGTTTAATGTTCAATGAAAATGTTTGGTTGTATATTTTCGTAACTCTTTGCAATCTTGATTTGTTGATGCTGTTTTGTATTTTAAATTGACTAGTATTTTTGTATTTTTAAACAAAATTATTTGTAACCCTTTCCTGGTGGATTGTTGCAAAAATATTGATTTGAAAAGGTTGAAACCAATTTGTTCAGCATTCTAGAAATAATATACAATTTTTAAATACTCTCAACAAATATATGACGTATTTTTATACATTTAAAAAATCTATACACCCTTTTAAAGTTCTTTCAACAATTAATTTCGAGAAAACAAACATTCTACTCGAAAGCAACCTATCCAAAAACACACACATCTATCAATTGCAATTTTGCAATTGCAATTGCAATAATAATTGCAATTTCCTTTTAAGTCGCCCATCCAACGAAATGCTGCACGCCGAACGGCGAGCTGCTTCACCAATCGCAGCTCGACGACTCCTGCTATCCGATCATCATACCGTATGATGATCCGGTGTACAGTAAGGCGAACATCAGATGCCGGAACTTCGTCCGCGCGATAACAGACCTTGACCGTGGCTGCTCCGTAAGGCGCAAGGCAGCGGAACAGGTTTGCTACCCTTTGCCTTTAGTTCAGCCAGCTCGCTAATCTTCGTAATTACTTACGTAAACAAGCCGATTACCAACCTACAGAATTCCCCTGGAATGCCAGCGTTCGCTCGCACTGATTCACTTGACTTTCAAACAGGATTCTACTGTCACATTTGTTTTTTGCCAGACATGTGCCAAATTATGTAAATGAATGTACACACTAAATTTATTATTACAGTGTGTATTTGTTAAAAATGTGTCTCAAAAAAAGATTTAATACGGGTTTGTATATAATTTCATGCATATCAAATACAAAATGAGTACATCTAATTATTACGTGTGTTAGAGCTATTATTTAATACATTATTAAATAATAGCAACAACAATTCATTTCAATCGTTTTTTACGATGCTCTCAACTAGTGTTTTTCCTTTGAATAAATTCTATTTAATATATTATTAAATAATAATGCTGCTATTTTTGTATATACTGAAAACAATTATGAAGGTCTTTAGTTATTCAAAATATATCTGAAAAATAGATTTAATACAAGTTGTATATAATGGCACACATATCTAATGAAAAAAGAGTACATGTAATTATTACGTATGTTGCAGCTATTTTTTAATACATATGTTTAATAGGTATGCACTGTAATAATAAGTTTCATATACGTGTATACATAATTACATACATGCCTGATAAAAAATTTGCAGTGTAATATGTATTATTTTAAAAAATATATTCTAAAAGTGTATTTCTGTTATAATAATATATCAATTTTACATATTTTATATGTTTTCCATGTAAAATTAGTATATTATTATAAAATTGTAGGTTGTACTTGGACCATTTGCATAAAACAATATCATTTATCCAAACAAATCATAATTAACAGAATACTAGAAAATAATATTAGCATTTACTTAATATGAATCGAATTAAATACTAATATAAATGGATGTATAATTGAATGTGAATATTTAATTTTATCCTTTTGACTTTTAGCTAACAACTGTCACACACTTTTTGGACCTGTCAGTGTTGTACGGATCGGATGACAATACCGCAAGAAATTTGCGTTCCGGATTCGGCGGCCAATTGCAAGTGGACGTGCGATTTAACAAACCGTGGCTGCCGGCCGCGCGTGGAAACAAAACTGATTCCTGCGACACTTCCTACGATCATGAAATTTGTTATTCGGCTGGTAAGTTGTGGAAATTAATGTTTTCTGGAATTTGTAAGAATAATTGCAACAATGTTGAAACGGAATGTCAATTTCATTTTCAGAGTTTTATTTTACTGTTTCATTTTAAGTATGAAGTTAACAATATTGTATATAATTTACTTGTATTGGAATTTGGAAGAATAATTGAAACAGAATTTGAATCATGAATAGAATTACGATTAGATTGAACCGAGTAGAATTTATTATACAATGTTTAAATGTTATTTACTTTCCTACAAGTTTTATTTAAATTATTTTGATGAAGAATTAAATTTATATTTTATTCAATTCTCACATAACTTAATTAATTCAATTGATAGAATTCGTAAATCCCAACAATATAAATGTTCACTTGTGTTCTTCATAATGGAAAGTAACATTTTCAACGAGAATCAGCAATAATACAACAATTACAAATGAAAAATCGTTTCAGGTGATTCACGCGTCAACCAAAATCCTGGACTGGCAATTATGCACACATTACTTATGCGGGAGCACAATCGAGTTGCACGCATTCTCTCCCATTTGAATCCTCACTGGACCGACGAAACAATATTCCAGGAGACTCGTCGGATTTTAATTGCCGAGCATCAACAAATCAGTTATTACGAATGGTTGCCTATTTTCTTAGGTGATTGTCCAACACTTCTTACGCAACCAAAAGACTAGTCTTTAAAAATATAATTTCTGCTGTTTTAATTTAATTTAAACTTTAATTTTTCTAATCAATAATTTCAAGGTGTGCAAGGAACGTACGGCAACAAGGTTTTGTACAAAACCCAGGGCTACGTTGATGACTATGATTCTCACGTTGATCCGAGCGTTCTCAACGAGCACTCGACAGCGGCGTTTAGATACTTCCATTCATTGATTGCTGGCTATCTGAAGTACGTAAAAATCGTTTCTTCATTCATTCAATTCACTTCAACGCGATACTTATTTTTAATTTCATTCAGTTCCGTTTTTATCAATTTCGTTTCATTTTAAATATAAACTTAACAATATTCTATACGATTTTCTTGTAAATTATAATTTAGCTGGCCTTATAAATCCAATATTTCATTAAATACCAATTAATCCGATGATCTGATTTTTGTGTTTCAACTAAACACAACTAGTACATCAGAAACTTCGATATTTCGAAACTCGTTCCATTCAAGATTCTCAAGAAATAAATTAAATTTCGATTTTTACCACGTTACAAAATATTCTTTTATTCAGTTAAATAAAGATTAAGAAATATAGGATAATTAATTAGGATAATAGGTATAATTTATGCTTATTTTTTGAAATCAAACATTTCATTAAATACCAATTACACCAAATAGAACATTAGTTACACTAATTTTATTAGTTGATAATTTG
Organism: Ectemnius continuus; assembly: GCA_910591665.1. NCBI lineage: Eukaryota > Metazoa > Arthropoda > Insecta > Hymenoptera > Crabronidae > Ectemnius > Ectemnius continuus. Next base: position 2,939,783 of record OU342856.1, read on the forward strand.
ATATTTGTGTTTCAATTGAATACAACTAGTACTCTAAAAACCTAATAAATTAAACTTCGATTTTTTCCAAGTTACTAAACATTCTTTTAAATAGTTAAATAAAGATGACGTAATATGGGATAATTAATTACAGTACAGTGAGCGAGCATCGTTATTACTCGCCGTACCAATCGCTGAGGCTAAGCGATCACTTCAATCGGCCGGGAATCATCGAGGAAGAGAACAATCTCGATGATCTCACGAGGGGCATGGCTTATCAACCACAAATGGCCAGTGACCAATACTTCGACGAAGAGGTATCGAACCAAGCATTATCATCGCCCTCATTATCCAACCGGAAGTCGACGAATTAATTAATCGCCGCCAATTGCAGGTCACGTCTTTCCTCTTCAGGAATAAGGATCGCTTGGGCGATGATCTTCGCGCGACAGACATCCAGAGAAATCGGGATCACGGACTCGCCTCCTACAATTCGGTGCGCGCAGTTTGCGGCCTACCGGAAGCGAAAGACTTCGCAGACTTCCTCGATGTCATCTCCGAAGCGGTATGTGATAGAAAATAAAAAGTAAAAGAACGCATTTTTGGTAGATAAATTTGTATAAAATATGGGAAAACAGTGCAATGATTTTTTTGGGGGCTTCGTAAGTCACCAATTTATTGTTACTGAATTTTTATCTTATCTGAGATGTCGAGAAAAGTGACACAAATAGAAGTTTTCGTGTTATATTATCGAGATTTATATTTAAATTATTTTTCTAGAACAGATAATTCATATTTGACTTTTGTATCATTTCTACATAATTAAAGATAACTTAAATTCAAATGAACTCTAAAAATTGTATATTAATGTTATTATTAATATACAATTAATAATAGTTTATGATTAGTTAATGTTTCATTATTGTATTAAGAACATTAATGTCTCTAAATAGCTTCATATTAAAATCACCAAACAATTAATAAATATCATTCCTTCTCACAGAACGTGCAAAAGCTCGCTGCCTTGTACGCCAGTCCCGATGACGTTGAGTTAACAGTCGGCGGAGCATTAGAACGTCATGTCAAAGGAACCCTGAGTGGCCCAACATTCCTTTGCATTATGACGAAACAATTCCTCCGAACACGCATCGGTGATCGATACTGGTTCGAAAGCAGCAATCCACAATGGTCCTTCACTTTAGGTATTATTTTACTTATTTTCATGGCACGTATAAGTCAGTAAATAGTTTCAAGTCTCAAATATAAGTCATTAAATAGTTTAACGCCTGCCAAGTTAGGCTTGCGGAGCTTAACTGGCACCCCCACTCTGTCAATTTTGAGCTGAGGCCCTGGAATTTTTATGGCATTTTCCTCGATGTAAAAAAACATTCTCCACCAAATTTCAGCACGTGAAATACACGGGAAGTATAAAAAATATGGGAAAACCGTGAAAATTAGATGAAATTCATTATTCAGGAACGATTTTTTAGTATTTTCGATACAAATCCGGCCTTTTTTCCATGGATTCTTCGTTTACTATCCGCTCTGATACACAAACAATCGATTCATGAAGAAAAAACCCGGGTTCGGGGACTTTTGAAAAATTGGATATTTTCGATGGCCAAAAATATGGGAAAAAACAAATTTTGAGCTGGGGCTCTGAAATTTATATCACTTCTTCCTTGATGCAAGGGAAGACTCCCCACCAAATTTCAGCCTCGGAAAATGTCGGGAAGTCCAAAAAATATGGGGAAAACCAGCGAAAATTCCGAAAAAATCGAACTTTAAAGGCAGTTTTTTTAGTGTTTTCGATAGAAATCCGGACTTTTCTCGACGGATTTCTTGTTTTCTATCCGTTTTCATTCATAAACAATCGATTCCTGAAGAAAAAACCCGAGTTCGGGGACCTTCGAAAAATCGTGAAAAAATCTGAAGGGGTACCCCTTAAGAAAAATTTGCCGAAAAAAAAATGTTAAGCTAGGGCTCTGGAATTTTTATGGTATCTTCCTTGATGCAAAAAAACATTACCCACCAAATTTCAGCCCCGGGAAAGTTCGGGAAGTCGACCAAAAAAAATAAAAACCGTGAAAAATGAGCAAAAATGGACTTTTCTGGACGGTTTTTCGACCCGTTCTCGTTGCAAATCCGGACTTTTTTTCACGGATTCTTTGTTCTCTATCCACCCTGATACGAAAACAATCAAAATATCCGGGGTTCGGCCGATTTTGAGAAACTTGAAAAAATTGAGCATTTTCGAGGGTCGAAAATAGGTGAAAAGCTAAACTTTGAGCTAGGGCTCTGAAATTTATATCACTTCTTCCTTGATGCAAGGGCACATTCTCCACCAAATTTCAGTTCCGGGGAAGGTCGGGAAGTCGACGAAAAAAAATGAAAACCGTCAAAAATGTTTGAACTTGAAAGTATAAGTCAAATAAAAGTCGTTAAATAATTTAAGATAGCAATATCAAGGAAATTGTTCACTTTGGGTATTATTCTACTCATTTCAATGAGACGTTGTATTAGTCATTAAATAATTTGAAGTCTCAAGTACATATAAGTCAAGCGTGAGTCGTTAAATAGTTGAAGTCAGTAAACAATAATATCAAGGAGAGCGTGAAAAGTAATCATTAATTGACACGTACGTGAATGTTTGTACATTGTACAATTTTTGCAGAACAACTCGCTTCGATAAGGCAGACCAGCATGGCGCGACTCTTCTGTGATAACGGCAATCATATTTCGCACATGCAGTTGAGAGCGTTCGAGCAAGTCTCCGAGCGGTAAGATTACGTCTTAATTAAGCGTGTGACAATCGTCACTGACGTCCTCGTCGTCATCGTCGTCGTCGTTCATGGTTTTGACGGGGATTTAAATAATTTCAGGAATCCTCTTACGGACTGTGCAAATGTGCCGGGAATAGATCTTTCGCTCTGGAAGGATTTCGCACCGGAAATTGCGGCGCATCAACATCTAGGGCTCTGAATGTAAAAAGGAAATTAAGAGGTAGAAGTAGCAATATAGTCAATTCGTGCTTCCACGCCAGAAAGACACACGAGATTTCAGTTCGCTGGAGATGATTTTCTGCGAACAACTATTGTTCTCGTGGCTTGTGCGCGATGGAGCAGATCCTTCAATTCGTATTACTGTCTTCCCATGTAGTTTAATCTGCGGAGTAGTCATGTAAATTATACAATAAATCAATCTGTTTAATTATATGAAATTGTTCTTCATCAATCGTCAGTGATTAGTTTAATTAGACGTATATCCTTCGTTTAAACGCTGTTTTCGTGTTGAAAGTTTCTTGCTACTTTATTATTATATTAGTTGTACGTATGTTGAAACAATAAAGAGAACTTTATTTTATTTTTGAAGATACTTGTAGTGTTTCATCGTGATTATTGTCGAAGTTTGTTTGTGTGCATTTGAAGGTGAGGAAATCTTTAAAAACGTATCGGAATATCGTGCAATAGTTTCTTTATTCTATTAGCCAATACGATTAAGTCTCATCGAACTCATTTCCTTACACTAAAACGCAATCCAAAACATAAGTACAATTACAAGGTCACGTAAAAAAAAACTGCCAGACATTCGTCTCTTAGAAACTAATCAGTCATACTCGATAATCTACTAGTGCTTTGATCATTACGTACATTCTCGGCTTTTTCCACCTTCCATCATTTCTTCAACCATTATTTACAAACAATCAACTGCAACCAAATTCGAAAATTCTGCTTTCTACGGATTCCACGATTTGTGTGCTGTTACGATGATGAGAATTATATAATCAAAAATAATTCCCATGATTTCCAGTAAGAAAATATTCTTTTCACTGCATTGAACTGCATTCCTTCGATTCTCTTGAATTGCATCGAATTTCGATGACATTCCACTAGCCATTAAAATAGAATCGTGAAAACTACTTCCGGATGCTTCCTGGGAAGACTATCGTGCGATCTTGCAATGATAAATTTCCCTTACGCGTTAAAAAGGACGCATAAGACACGAAACAACTTGAGCCGAATGACAAAAACGCAGCGTGACGCTACGATTGAACTTTATGAGCGTCATTTTTCGTATTAGTCTACCTACAAAGTCGGAGTCCTCCCCAAGAGATCGACAAACGCATCGACCAACATAACCTAACCCATAAGAAATTCTAGTAGATGGCAGCCAATACTGGCTTCCCTCGAAATCTACTAGTTCGACAAGGGTGCAACAATCGTCATTATTATCCATGCGTAAGCATCGCTCGACACTCGTCTCATTCCTTCTTATTTTAAACCCTGCTTACTGCATTTTCTTAATCGACTAGTCACGTGGTCTCACCGTCTGTTTCTCTGCTGCGCTCTGTTCTCCACTCTCATTCCGTGGAACAGGCCTCATACACATCGTAATGAGCGAGTGTGATCCACAGTGTGTGCGCCTAACTCGCAGCCTGCGAGCCAGGAATCCGAATCATGATCCTCGCATTAGTTCTCACTGCTACTCGTTCCCGTAGCGGCTCGAGACCTAATAATATTACGCCCGCTGTACTATCCGGGCGAACGGTTGCGGCAATGTGACCAGCCAACTAAGGAACAAGCTCAACGGTACGCTTTAGCCCTCTCCGCCCACGCGAACAAGTCCACACTTGGTATGGCTTCGAAGTCCGTGCAGGGTTTCAGTTCGTTACTGTAAAATCAATTGTAATTCAATATTAATACAATTCCTCTTCTTTCTAATCTTAAACATTATCCAATGTATGTAAAGTCAATCATTAACTTACTCTAATCCAGGTCGAAGGAATACATTTGGTTGCATGTGTGTGATGTTGTCACCGTTGTCGCAAAGCACTCTGGCGAGCGTGGAATTACGAATTGCTGCCAATTGTTCTGTAAATAATAGAATAACATTGTTTATTATGTGGGAATAAATCTAAGACAGCGTTTGGAAGTTCGGAATGTAAGAGGGTTGAACAGTGAGTGTGTGTGTGCAGAGAGATCGAGACGGCAGGTATGGATGCAGAGTGTGGTGAAGAGTGGTGTGAGGGATGAGCGAGTGGAATGGGGAGCAGTACGAAAGATGATCAGGAGTGACTGCGAGGATGAGTATGAAAGTAGGAAGGGTGCATGAGGTCGTAAAGAGTGTAATGTATGAGATGTCAAGTGGGTAGCGATAGGCGAGCGAGTGGAATGAGGTACGGATGCGATGACCAGAGTGTCCGAGCAGGAGTGATTGTGAAAAGAGTATACATGGAGTAAGAGTGACCTGTCGCGTGTGTAAAATTAAAAGAGTGAATTATGGGATGCAAGGGTTCGAGTTTAAGGAGATGTGTGAGTGCGTCTGTACGAATGCGATGTATGTATGAGAACAAATATAAGATGTGCTCCTGGGGAGGAGCACACAGAGTTTAGAGAGAGTTTTACGCAGAGAGTCGAAGCAGAGTTTAGTCAGAGTCAAGACAGAGTTTTAGACAGAGTCGACAGAGTGTAAAGCGAGTTTTACAGAGTGACCAGAGCGGAGTGTTAAATAATAAAGAACCGTGAGCACGATATTCTGCCTTATTTCCCAACCACAATCCCCACAATTATAATACGATAAAAGTTGTGTTTGAATATAATTTGTGCTGAACATGTAAACTTACGAGATGTGAAGGGTTGCGGCTGATCCAAAGAATTGTAGAAGTATCTGTCTGTGCGACGGCTTCTCGCGAACTGCTCGTGTATCAAGCAGCGGAAAGTTGGTCCCAACATTCCATCGTCCATCGGACGTTCCGCAAGTCCCCCAACAATGAGATCAACATCATTGGGATGCGCATATGTCATTCGCAGTTTTATCACCATCTATTCAATTCGAAATATATTACGATCGAGGAAACACACGATAATTCAGTATAAATTTACAAATATTCGCTTTATCTTACCTCCGACGGAATGTAATCTAGGAAATCATCGAAACTCTTCGCGGCTGGGAGTCCACAGTATTTGCGATAATGATTGTACCCAGGCAAGCCATGATCGCGGCCGCGTTGAATATCCAAACTGATACCATCCAAGCCGAGACTGTCTCGATCACTTGCATATAATTGACTAGTAATCTGCACAGAATAAATAAATATTACATTAAACACTACAAATTACTTAAAATCTCGTACAGGTAACCCTCATATAACACCGTAGTTAGGTTCCTAGAAAATGCCGTGTTGTATGAAACCGTATTGTATGAGACTCAGAGCTAGTACAAAAAAGGGGGTTACGTTCCAAAAACTTATTAAAAACAAATATTTTTTTTTAATTCTACATGAACAACTTAATTTTTATTAGAAATATAAATGTATGTATAATACAAAGCAAAAAAAACAAAATATTATTTCAATCTAACGCAACTCTAATTTAATGAATTTCTTCGTGGTCACTGCTCAGTATAATCTACCGAGAATCTTTATCTGACATGGCTTGGGGCTGAAGCTTAATGTCTTAAAGACGAAAAAATTGTTCTTTAACACACCGTGGCTCGACGCAGACTGCCGACTAGCAGCGTGAGACACTTTTCTTTTCAGGCAACGGAGATGAAAATAAATATTTCCGCAACATTGTATCTTTAGGACAGTAAGCCTCGCCGCGGCTGTAGAAGTACAATGTTGTACAAAGGTTTTTGCAATTTTCTTATCGTGTTATAGGATGCCGTGTTGTACAGCATCCGACGAAATAGTTGTCACAATCTGCAAAACAGTCGCCAAACAAAAAATGAAGTTTGATAGCATTTACACACGGTATGCAAGGCGTTTTTAGGGGGTTGCGACAGAAGGCTCCCCTCCCCTAAAATGGGGCTTTTAAAAACTCTTGCGAACCGGATGTACATAATACGATATTTCACTTTCTGTTTGACGATCGTTTTGTAGATTGTGACAACTATTTTGTCGGATGCTGTATGAGGGCTAACTGTATATCTAAATGACTTTTGGAAAATGATTCGCACTCACGTCGGAAATGATGCTGATATCCATCCTCTGGGCGGTCTGTGTCGCCAATCCACGAATCAATCCATCCAATATGCCTTCATTCTCAATCATGCTGGGGTTGAAGAAGTGTTCCACCAAGTGCAAGGTTTGGTTCGTCTGTCGCAAATTGTCTGTCATGCTAGAAACAATATGTGAATAATTAAACAATGATTTCTTTGACGTTAGATCGTCGATTATTCTATTATTCTTCAAGTTACCTTAATTTTCCTTGCATCAAAGAATGAAGGAAACGAAGAGCCGCGGTGGCAGCTTCGTTGCTGACTGCTGGATCATCGGCAGAGTTGTACATGCGAGAATTGTAGCCAATCCCAGTCTGGAAACCAACTGCGTTGACATATCTCTTGCCCAGTAATATGGGCAGCCACTCTTTGTAAGTAATATGCTGAATTTCAGCAATTACAATTCGCCTGGCTTCTTGATACAAAATCTCGTCGGACCACGAAGGATTCAGCTCGGCAAGCTTCCTTGCGATTTTGTTGTGCTCGCGATGCCAAATCGTGTGAATTGCGGCCGACTGAGGGTGAGCGTTTACACGATCATCCCCTGAAAAAGGAATCAATAATAATAATTAACTTATATACTTATATAATAATTAAAACTTGTCTTCAAACTCGAGGGCTCCGCTATGGAGACAATGCAAATAATTTTCAGTTCATAACACAAGGACAAAGACAAATCGTAAAAACCATTGTGTATAGGATATTCCGTTCTCGGTGACAAAAGACAAACGGAAAGAGACAAGAAAAAGAACATAGTATAGAATATAGAAAATAGAAGAGTATAGCAAAGCCAAAATTATCACACCTTGGACAATTACAAAATGTAATCATTTTATAAGTTTTTGCTCTTCTTATATATTACAACATTTATCCATATTCAATGAAAAAAACAATAACATACAACAATGATGACTTTTCTTTTAATGCGCATATCATTTACTTATATGTGAATATGATCTTTCCATTGAAATTGCTTCGAGTTGCTGGTAATATGAATGAAAGAAAACTTCGAGTGCAAAGGCTTAAAGTGATTCAAGTGAATGAAAATAAACCTCGTTTAAAAATTGAATTATAAGTATTTTCGAACTTACCAGAATTATAGCAACGGTCCATGCACTCAGACGAATATTCGCTTGTTCCAACCGGCAAATATTCCCGATTGTTTCTTACATCGACGCGCAGTCTTCCTCCCTCGAAAGATCGAAGCTCGCGAGATTTCTTGAGGGTGGATCCATAAATAACTGAGCCATCCAAAAAATGGCTTACTTGATTCATCTGTTAAGAAATGTTTCGCGATATTAAAACTGTTTATCTTTCGCAACAAAGGATTCTTATGTTGTACAAAATACATTGTATAGAAATCTACCTGCTGAGCTGGTCCAAATGTACATTCAGACCTGAGAACAGGCAAGGAACGCACGTAATTCATGCAACGAACGTAGTGTTTCCCATAAACCGGATCGTGGTCGGGCACATTAATTACGGAACAATCAGGATGAATGTAACGAGGAGAAAGCGTATTGCCATCGGAACGACAGCAAGTAATTGGTTTGCCCGATGAGACTGCAAAGAAGCAATGAAGATAATTAAAAACTTTATGTAGAAGAGAAAATTGTATTGATGATTTGCCTTTTTCTTAACTCTTTGGGGCACAGTGGGATTAACCCTTTTAGTGCCGGGCGAAAAAGGAGGTGTCTGTGCCAAAATAACCGGCCGAATTCCACGATTTTATTTAGGGTTTGGGAAAAGGCTGATAAAAACAAAACGAAATACAATATTTACATAATTCAAAAAGCAGTGTATTAAGGACGAAATAGAGAACAAAACAATGACACTCATTGTTCTATATTCATTGAAAACATTTAGATATTGTGAATGTGTAACATTTTGTGATTGGCACAAAAGTGTTAAAAACGCCCACCATTGGTGTAATTTTGTTTAATTATTTCATTAAAACACAAAAAACATCTGTGCAACATGCGTCTATTTGTTCTCTGGAATTCTATGCGTCAAAGAGTTAATACAAAAAAAGAGAGGATAATTAAATTATCGAAGCTTACCCATTTTCCGAACAGGCGTGTGGGAAAGATCATTAGCAATAAATTGGCCCCACTGCATGACGGCGAGTGTTCTGCTAAGATCGGATTGTTCATTAGGCGTTGCCAATGCCACGCTGATTGTTCTCGCACTCGGCAAAGGTCTCCTAGTCTGCCCCATGTGCCTCGGCTCTTGGATCCCTGGTCGCAAAAGGCACATTAAAAACCCATCTCGCAACCAATTCATTGCCGCGAAATCGGAGTAAATCTGTCCTACGTTCTTTCGTGTGTGCTGCGGAAATGAATCTCTCGAAACTTAATTGAATCACTCCAATTCTTTCATTCGTTTGCAGTTTTATATTCGATGAGACATTCATGCATGATTAAATCAAATTAAATGGATAATCTTTTACATCCACGGTTTATATTTCTAGTTTTATTTTAAACTGATTAAAATGAAACAAATTAATATAATTGATTCGAAATCCGATTACTCCGATTTGTGCGGACTTGTGAAAACGTTTGTGCAGCGCGAGAGTGGACAGTGATTGGCATATGTTTCTTAGAATAAATGCTAGAACTGTCGAAGTACCCCTAACTCTAATAATCTCCAGCCTAACTCCGCCTACACCTGCCTTCCTCGTATGAATAATAAATCACGAGAGACCAATCAGTAAACAATGTCATTACAACTCTCTTTTCTCCAAGATAAACATCGTACGAATTACTTTGCACGCACCGAATTCTTCATACTAATTGATCTCCGCGCGATTCCCTAAGACGCGTGGAACGATGAAAGAAAATGCGTGACTCTCGCGCTGCAGCGGATTAACAATATATTTCTACTAGCGACTATGATTTCCTGATGCGTTGTCGACGAAACCCGAGAATAGTGCGAGAATTCGACAAGAAAATAGGCTAATTGTAAGTTTCTCGAAGTCAGTCACGTCGAGAACGCTCACAGAAAGGAGCATCTCACTTATCTAAATGGCTGATGAAGGCGACCAAGCGGGAGAACGATATTGGGAGACAAAACCGACAGTTAATCATCGCCGTCCCAAATGCCCGCGAAACCTTCCACTCGCCCGGAACGTCAATCAAACGTATAAATAACTCTGCCTTTTTTTACTGACAGAACACTTTACATAACAAGTAGAAATCGGCACCGGAGAATTCGCCGCTCCCAATTGACATTCGCCGACTCGGGCACCTTTAACGAGACCCGTGTGTGTACCGCACTCAAGAGAAAAAGGTCCAAACTAGTGTTACATAATAAGTATGATACATTATTAGGTATATCCGAATTAGTTTACATACACATTCTACTGCTGGATAGAATCTCCCGACCGGGGCACCCTATTGTAGGCAGTTATTATTCACTGCTACACTCAGGCATTTTATGCTCTATGTGCCTTATCGCACAACAACTGTAATGCAAATCAGAGAATATAATTTGTTAAGCCAATCGACGAACGTTTATCCATTAGCGCCTAAGGATCTGTGTGTATGTACGTGTGAATGGGTTGGTTATCTGTCTTTCAGATGTGGTGTTGCTTAGAAGGTGAGTGGGGAGAGGTGGGTTAGTAGGTCGAGGTTGACAGCTTGCTTGAGATTGGACCTACAACCAACTGCGATTCAAGTACACTCCGAGTAGGAAATGGACAATTCGCGACGAGCATCCACCAATCTGTGTCGAGGGAGACCAGAATTTTAAGTGAAAGCCCGCACATGAGAGTGCAGTCGCGATAGTCCGTCTTGAAGAATAAAAGAAGGCTGTGGAGGAGCCAAGAATGGCACGACCCTTCTAATTACGTAATTGTCAAGTACATTAGGACCTCTCTAGCTGCTCGACGTACGGAACTGAACTTGAATATTTAAGGGAATTCTCTAAGTTATCATTTTCGCTCTCGAAAACCCTTTTTACCGCCCACTTTATGACATCGGCGGTGTAAAAACAGGTCTTTTTCCATTAAGAGCGAAAGTTTATAAGTTATGGATTCTATGTTAATAACAATTTGTTTATCAAAGCCTTGACATTCACCCGAGTAAAATGATACCAAACACGATCCAAATTGACCATTTGCAAGATGGATTCATACACTGTTCTATATAAAATCATTAGAAATAACCTAGACATTTCAATTATACTCAAATGTTTCTCAACATTTCTCTGCATTTGATGCATTTATACTTTTACATGTTTGAGTTATGTTAACTCGCACACGAAATCTCACCCTGCGAAAGCCAGTTATATATAATATTCCCCTGTAAATACAATATAATAAAATATTGTCTCCTTACGTTGCTAGGCATTCGAAGGAAGTCGATGCTAAAACTTGGTAAAATATTCCCTCCAACAGACTACAGAATTTAATACAGTCTATTGTTAAAGAGAGAATATATGGTATCATTAAATTGATGTCTAGTAAAAGTGAGGTTAGGAGAGTTCTGATTCAAATGCAAGTGACTCACCCTGTACAGCATCCGACAAAATAATTGTCACGATTTATAAAACGATCACCGAACATAAAGTAAAATATTGTATTATGTACACCTGGTAAGCAAGATTTGTTAAAAGCCTCTTTTAGGGGAGGAAGCCTTCTGCTGCAATCCCTTAAAAAAAGTCTTGCATATCGTTACATGCTGTCAAACTTCATTCTTTGTTAAGTGGCTGTTTTGCATATTGTGACAACTATTTCGTCGGATGCTGTACATAGAAAGGTTGAAGTGCTAGAATTTGCGTGTGCATCTTGTAATTCTTCGAAGTAGGTTGTGTTTGGTACGTTTTACTTAGGAGAATGCCAGCAATTTGTGTAACAAATCACTACTGTACTATAATATTAAATTTAATCACTTTTGTTCTTAGAGAATGTATATGATTTTTAAAATACTAACAATGTGTCATAAAGTTGTAATTCATAATTAGTGGAGGGGATAGACACGAGCACTTAGAGAGGTCCTACTATTGCAATGCCTATTTAAGTGTCCAAGCTTAAAACAGAAATGCTTAATCAAGAAACGTTGAGGAAATTGAACTAAAATCCACTAAGCGACTCTCAAGGGATCTGTGAAGGATGTGAACGGAGAGATTTCTGTGTGAAGGAGGAGGGAAGCGCCAAGCGTTCAGAGGCTGCAAATAATTGTACGATTATTATTCCACAGAAATAAAGGTAGAGCGGGAAATTGAGTCAGTGGCGTAAACGTTTCTAGAGATTTGGAGTGTCCCGTGGCCGGCGGCAATCGTCGAATGCTCCGAAAGTGTAGGAAGCGCGCGCCTAAAGAAATGACGAGGGTGTCATCGAAACACGGTAAGAGAGTCAAGCGATGAGACCGATGATATGGAACGCGGATGTCGTCGACATTAACACTTTGACGGCTGAACATTTCTTTCATTTCTTACACGTTGCCGCAGCTGGAATTAAAGCATATTTTTTAACCTTTCAGCGGCTATTTAAACGCAATTCTTTGTAAAACAGTCATTTGTAACTTTAGTTATCATTGAAAATATCAACGAGTCTATTTTCTAATTTTTAATAGGTCTAACGAAATATTGTTTCAATCTGAACTAAACAATTACAGAATAAAAGAGCGTAAAACCCCATAAATAAATCTATGTGTTTAAAGAAACATAAGAAAATATTTCGTAAAATTTTTACATCTGCATATCACCTCTTAGAATACATAAAAATAAAACATTATTTCTTTTTAGAAAGTCACGTATACGTGACAGCGGCCGTCAAAGTGTTAATGAATGTCTCTTCGAAGTCGAAGCGGACACGGTAAGAGTTAAGAGTGCTTACCGTCAAAATACTGGGGGAAGAGGATTCTGGTGTACGCGGTCATCGCACTACCCCAGCTTGGATTCTCAATGTTATTGCAGCTGCCATCGATACTCCGGTACTTCGCCCGAGGATTGCAAATCACGCTTCGGGACGACGCGCACGCCGAGCTCAATGGCGTCCCGCTCAGGGGTAGAGTCGAAATGTACCGTGCACAATCATCCTTCCCCAAGCCAAACCTGCAAAACCAGCCAATTCCCTTCTCATTTTCTTTCTCTAACATAGAACTTGTTGAACATGTATTTGTACAGCCGAGAATTAGTCGAAGATAGCTTTTAAATTATAATTTATAGTTATAATTTAACAAAGAATGTTATTTTATATTGTTTTATCAGCAAACTTTCACTAAAGCATGTCATATTCATAATACATAGTAAAACGTTTTCATTTAGATTGTACTGGGTTGAATGGCTCTTTTATAAAGTAACAATTTTTATAACAATGTCTAAATAGTTGAGGTACAAAGTATTGCAAAGCTGTAAATTTGGCTGAAGTAATAATTATACTAGTCAAATAATTCTATAATAGACTGTGTTTCTTATATTGTTGACACCCAACTACCAATTCAGGTAGCAATATAATAGTTCAATATAATAGTTAAACAATTAACTAATCGAATAATTCTATAATAGACTGCTTCTTAAACACGATTGAGAAAGAACAGATAATTTAATTAACATCCAACGTGTTAAAAATAATTCTTTTAATACTAGGTTTACTGCACCCATTATTTTGACGGATTTGGGACTTCACTAACAAAATTACAAAGCTTATTAATTTTTCTTGCAATTTATACTGACGATAATTTATGCAATCCTAACAAATTTAAGTAACTTATATGATGTCTGTTAAGATTGTAATTGTCTTTAAATTAAATTAATTTTAAAGACGATTTTATGAATTTAATTTAAAGACAATTACAATCTTAACAGATACAATATAGGTGAGTAAAATTTCCTAGGATTGCATAAATAATTGTCAGTATAAATTGGACAACAATTAATAGCGATTGTCTTGTAATTTTGCTGGTGTAGTCGCGAAAGAGTTAAAAATTTGCAATTTGGGCGACGAAAGTGTCTTTAACACTAGATTTACCAAAACCAGTAAACATGACTGGTTTAAACCTATTTTTTAGAAACATTCGTAAAAATATAAGTCTAGTGTTAATAAAGTATTAATAAACAGCACTAAACAGTCAAAGGAAGCGAACCTTCGGCAGCTGTGGTGAACGAGATAAGAGGACGCCTTCGTCGCGATGATGGCGTCGATGCTTTTCTCGAAAGCATCCTCGGAAGGAAAAGAGTCCAGGTATTGCTTTTCCGTTGGCGTGTGCGATTTCAGCTCGACGCCGGCACTCGCGATATTCCTTTCGAGGGTGCTCATGCGATCGACCAGGCCTTGAGCGAACGTGATCGAAGTGTTCAAAGCCGCATCGTCGATCCTTGGAAAGCGCTGGTTTTGAAAGAGACCCGTGTCTACCACGCCATCGTAGGGATAGGTCGATGACGGTAAACCTGAAAGGATCCCTTTAAAAGCGTCATCAAGTTGTTCCTCGATCAAACAAATTCCAGTCAATAAACAAAGTCTTTTCATTTGCAATGTTTTGTTATTTCATTTGAGACGTATTCATTTCTTTAAATAGATATAATTTTACATAGTGAAACAAAGAAAGATTACAATAAAATTCCAGTCAGTAAACAAAGTCTTTTCATTTGCATTGTTTTGTTATTTGATTCGAGAGGTATTCATTTCTTTAAATAGATATAATTGTCCATAATAATGAAACAAAGAAAGATTACAATAAAATTACAGTCAATAAAGAAAGTCTTTTCATTTGCATTGTTTTGTTATTTCATTTGACAGGTATTCATTTCTTTAAATAGACATAATTCCACATACTAAAACAAAGAAAGATTACAATAAAATAGTATACGAATTCTTATTTCAACTTTTAATAATATTAATAATAAAAGACAGAAGTACAGGCAGACATTTGGATTCGCAGTCCAAGAATTCGAGAATCCACAAAGTAGACAAACAATGAAAGTCATTGGAATTTTCTTTCACTCATTTGCATTGTTTTATTATTTAATTCGAGAGGTATTCATTTCTTTAAATAGACATAATTCTACATAATAATGAAACAAAGAAAGATTACAATAAAATTATAGTATTCGAATTCTTGTTTCAACTTTTAATAACATTAATAATAACAGACAGAAGTACAGGCAGACATTTGGATTCGCAGTTCAAGAATTCGAGAATCCACAAAGTAGACAAACAATGAAAATTCTTGGAATTTTCTTTCACTCATTTGCATTGTTTTATTATTTAATTCGAGAGGTATTCATTTCTTTAAATAGACATAATTCCACATAATGAAACAAAGAAAGATTACAATAAAATTCCAGTCAATAAAGAGTCTTTTCATTTGCATTGCTTTATTATTTAATTCGAGAAGTATTCATTTCTTTAAATAGACATAATTCCACATAATAATGAAACAAAGAAAGATAACATTAATAATAAAAGACAGAAGTACAGGCAGAGATTTGAATTCGCAGTCCAAGGATTCACAATTCACAACCCACGAAATAAACAAACAATGAAAATTCTTGAAATTATCTTTAAAAAAAAAAAGCAGGGAGTAATGATTTCTTACCAGTGTAACTCGACAAGTAATTCTGGAGCGTAACGGGGAATCTGTAAGCGCCTATGGTGTGCGTGTGTCCAAGAAGTCCCATTGCCTGGAGGGACATCCAGAGGATGGCCAAAGTAGCCACGGAGCCCGCCATGAGTCCGCCGGCTGCACAGAACGAAATGACCACTATTGACTCTCCACAAAGACTCTCTGCTCCTCTGCTCCGCGAGAGAGACACTCCGCTCTTCCACCCGGATGACTCAATGATCTCAGTTATGCGGGTCGTGTTTACGGAATTCATTGGCAACGTAAATTTTTATCTCCCCCTTTCCTTCCCACCACCGTCCCATAGTGCGGAGAAGCCGCTGTTTTTGCGCGATGCGAAATTTCCTCGCTCGTCCGTGAAAACCTCCTTCGACGCGATGACAGAACTTGCCAGATTAGTGCGAACGCTTTAATTGCTTATTGTCAGTGGAATTTTACCGCTCGCTCGTCATTTGTATCCGCGCAATGAATATTCGATGCTCGACCTAGTTCGAACAAGTGTTTTATTGTATTGTAATCTTTTCACTCTCCGCCTTTCTTTTAGATATTATTTTCGTTGTGTTTATTATGTTACACACATATAAAAGAAGTATTTTAATTGCGAACAAAAGAAAATATGACAGGAAAAATCCTGTTGTATAAATATTTTATAAGACAAATCCTGAAATTAAAATAATTGTGTTCTTGATTTCCCTATGTTATTTTCGATTGGAGTATTTATCTTTTTATTAATAAAAACTTAGCAGTTTATCAATGAGTCAGGTTTTATATTTGACCATTATTTGGCTTAGCATTATAAGCATAAGTTAAAAGAAGTATTTTAATTCCGAACAAACGAAAACATGACAAGAACAATCCTGTTGTATAAATATTTTATAAGACAAATCCTGAAATTAAAATAAACTTTGTTTGATTTCCCTATATTGTTTTCGATTGGCCTATTTCTATATTATCTTTGTATTAATAAAAACTTAGCAGTTTATCAATGAGTCATATTTTATATTTGACGATTATTTGGCTTAGCATTATAAGCATAAGTTAAAACAAGTTTTTTAATTCCGAACAAAAGAAAATATGACAGAAAAATTCTGTTGTATAAATATTTAATAAGACAAATCCTGAAATTAAAATAATTGTGTTTTCGATTTTCCTATGTTGTTTTCGATTGGAGGATTTATCTTTTTACTAATACAAACTTAACAGTTGTAGTTTAGTTGTTTAGTTGTAGTTTATCAATGAGTCAGGTTTTATATTTGACGATTATTTAGCTTAGCATTATAAGCAATGTATGGCAAAAACATTTATTCCCAAGGAATGTTTGTCTCGGCGCAGTGTGTCTTTTGCACACTATCGGCAGTGCGCGCCACTGAATATTGAGATTTGCTGTTTTGTATGGATATCCGCGCGCTAGAACGTGGTTGCTTCGGCGCTCGGATACTGCGTTCTAACTTTTCAAAGCAGAAGAGACTCGTGTCACGAGTGCCACGTGACCGCGCTTTGTGTACCTCGAGAGAGCAGTAGATAAGTGTATATTTATGCTTCATGGCGCATGCTACTTCATCTTATCGCCCTCTGATGCACTATGTTAATGGAAACGATCTGCCACGACACGCACTTTTTGACTTGAGTGGCGTCGTATTTTCTTCATCGTAATTTTATAATAAATCAGTACGTTTCTTGTCAATAATTTTGCTAAAAGTTCAGTAAATCAGAGAATTTTCATAGAGTATAATTCAAATTGAAATAATATGTATTTTTTGGGGGGACATGAACGTAAAACTGAAAGGCCGTAGCCGGGTAAGCAGCCAAAAATTGCCCTTAGAGTTTTTTTAACGGCAATTTAAGGGGATGTTTGGACGATTAAAAGATAATTTTTCAGCAAGTTACAGCCTTGTTCATCCAAGGACATTCGAGAAAAAAAATGATGATTGAAAACTCGAAAAAAAAATATATCTCGCCATGAGAACATGCAATCGGCTTCGAAAAAACACCAAAATGTAGAGAATTTGAAGCACAATTAAAGAAAAAATAATGTCATTTCCTCGCGCTCCGGATTCAATGATAAAAAAAATGTTTTTTTGTTTTATTATTTTTTTTACCGATACCGCTGGTTCGTACAATTACCAAACTTTTTTCCCTCTATCTTTAGACAGTCCCCTATCACCTCAATTTTTGTCAAAAGTCCCAGGAAGGTACGTCATAGTTAAAAAAAATAATATTTATTTGCTCATCCCATTTCTCGAATATTATATCATATACTATTACGAAACTTTTTTTCCTCTTTCTTTGTACAGTCCCCTATTACCTCCATTTATTTCACAATTTTCAAAAATGTACGCCATGGTTAAAAAATAATACTTACTAGTTTATTCGGTTTTTTTAATATCACACTAAATGCATTTGCGAAAATTATTTTCTGTATACTATTCCTGAACCTTATAATGACGTATTAATAAGATTTGCTGTAGCGATAAACAGTGCAATCGGTTTGGACGTTTTAAACGGACCGAAGCGCTCATGACGCTCGTGAGTATCTGAAGCAGATGATAGAAAACATGCGCGGGAGCGTCCGAGCGCTTGATGCACTGCTTGATGACATGCGTCTTAGTGGCGACATCTACTCCACTTAGTAGCGTCTCGGCGGCGTCCAGTGATATATATCCGATTTGTATTTACCATTGCTGTCTTACGTTCAGTTCATCATTGTACTGTACTGTTTGCAGCGTCTCAATAGTGTTTGCATAAGTTTTTCCTTAACTTTTGTTAAAACATGGATCCTGTCAAGACGGACAAGTGCGTGATTTGTGAAAGAAGTGTGAAGAAAGTACGGGGAAGTAAGAAGAAAATAGACACAGTGGATGATGCTGAGATGTTTCAACAAATCTTTGGTAAAAATGTGTCTATAAATGATGTTATATGTGGATATTGTCGTGTTACCTCATAGAAACGCTGCAAACAGTACAGTACAATGATGAACTGAACGTAAGACAGCAATGGTAAATACAAATCGGATATATATCACTGGACGCCGCCGAGACGCTACTAAGTGGAGTAGATGTCGCCACTAAGACGCATGTCATCAAGCAGTGCATCAAGCGCTCGGACGCTCCCGCGCATGTTTTCTATCATCTGCTTCAGATACTCACGAGCGTCATGAGCGCTTCGGTCCGTTTAAAACGTCCAAACCGATTGCACTGTTTATCGCTACAGCAAATCTTATTAATACGTCATTATAAGGTTCAGGAATAGTATACAGAAAATAATTTTCGCAAATGCATTTAGTGTGATATTAAAAAAACCGAATAAACTAGTAATTATTATTTTTTAACCATGGCGTACATTTTTGAAAATTGTGAAATAAATGGAGGTAATAGGGGACTGTACAAAGAAAGAGGAAAAAAAGTTTCGTAATAGTATATGATATAATATTCGAGAAATGGGATGAGCAAATAAATATTATTTTTTTTAACTATGACGTACCTTCCTGGGACTTTTGACAAAAATTGAGGTGATAGGGGACTGTCTAAAGATAGAGGGAAAAAAGTTTGGTAATTGTACGAAGCAGCGGTATCGGTAAAAAAAAATAATAAAACAAAAAAACATTTTTTTATCATTGAATCCGGAGCGCGAGGAAATGACACTATTTTTTCTTTAATTGTGCTTCAAATTCTCTACATTTTGGTGTTTTTTCGAAGCCGATTGCATGTTCTCATGGCGAGATATATTTTTTTTTCGAGTTTTCAATCATCATTTTTTTTCTCGAATGTCCTTGGATGAACAAGGCTGTAACTTGCTGAAAAATTATCTTTTAATCGTCCAAACATCCCCTTAAATTGCCGTTAAAAAAACTCTAAGGGCAATTTTTGGCTGCTTACCCGGCTACGGCCTTTGTAGTGAATTAATGTGGAATTTTCAATAAATCAGTACGTTTCTTGGCAATAATTCTACAAATAGCTCTGTAAATCACTGAATTTTTGTAAAGTATAATTCAAATTGAAATAATACGTAATATTTTTGGCACATGAACGTAAAACTGAAATTTGTAGTGAATTAATGTGGAATTTGCAATAAATCAGGACGTTTCTTGTCAATAATTTGACAAAAAGGTTATTAAATCACAGAATCTTTATAGAGTATAATTCTATTTGCAATATTATGTGATATTTTTGGCACATAAACGTAAAACTTAGATTTTTAGTGAATCTGGAATTTTCAATATGTTCAGAACTATAAATGAACTATTTAAATGAACGTCCAAGAATTTGAACGATTCGAATTCTAGTGCAATCTGATTCGTTTTCATCAATAACAAAATTAATTTCAGGTAATTACGGGAAAGCTATCAAACCAATTGGCGATTATCTACGAAATATTTCTTATCAACACTTATTGCTAGTTATTCCTGATAAAACTGATGATATTGTGAATATAAAACAAATCTCTCCTAAGTCATCAATAAAGCATGAATCAAACACCACTAAAAGCTCGCAATTCCTAGGAAAACAGAGGGCAGAATTTTATGTAATTCTCTCGAACGTCAAAGAGCTGCCATCATTATCTTTATCAGCGCTATCAGCAGCGATATTCATAACGATAAGTCAGCATTGCAGCACACATACAGACACGCCTTCCCATAAAAACGTTGTGTAAAAATAGACAGACGGCAGCGTCGTCGTCGGGCGTCGAAAACAACTGTGCCACAGCTGGACAGATAATTCTCCGCGACTTCCTCCCAAAAAAATCTCCCACTACTACTTCTTTCTCAAAATGTATAATTTAATGGTGGTTTTTATTTGAACAGCGCAAACTTTTCGCACATCACTAAAAATACAATAAAAATTATCTCTTAGACTTAGACAAAAGTCTTAGTATAGTAAACATTATTTACACAAAATATACTTTATTATTATACTTAAAATCGGTATTCGAAACTTTAAGGCTTGCGAGCTAAACTCCTAATTAACAAATATGTTTTGATAGTTAAAGTTCCTTTCTTCTCAATTATTTTTTAACCTAACATGTAACAAAGAATATAGTTACACTCAAATAAAAATAAAATTTGTTGAAAAAACATTCTCCGCGATTTAAATATCTAACTCGAATCGAAAAAGAAATCAGCAGTGGTAAATATAATGCTTGCACGCTAATTAATGCTGGAACGAAAAGAGCTTGGACGATGTTCATGTGACTGAGACGTGATGCATTTTTCCTGACCTTCGTGAACATTCTCAGGTTTATTTATAGCGCGCCGGAACGCCCGCGACTTTGCAGCAAATCGGAGCGCTCGTCCGACACGTATTCTGATAAAGTTGAAGTTCCGTTCGAGCCCATGTGACTCACGGCAACTTGATCCGAGTCATTGATACAATTATGTCACTGCGAACCCACCGTATTTGTTGTTCGCATAATTCCAGTTGAATAAATTGAATAAATTGGATAAATGCCTGGGGAATTGAGGACTACTCACTACCCTCACTACCTGCTAGCCATCTCGTTTTGGTTTTTATTTTTTTGGGTGGACTTCCCGACCTTCCCCGGGACTGAAATTTGGTGGAGAATGTGCCCTTGCGTCAAGGAAGAAGTGATATAAATTTTAGAGCCCTAGCTCAAAGTTTAGGTTTTCACCTATTTTCGACCCTCGAGAATGGTCAATTTTTTCAAGTTTCTCAAAATCGGCCGAACCCGGGATATTTTAATTGTTTTCGTATCAGGGTGGAAAGAGAACAAAGAATCCGTGAAAAAAAGTCCGGATTTGCAACGAGAACGGGTCGAAAAACCGTCCACAAAAGTCAATTTTTGCTCATTTTTAACGGTTTTTATTTTTTTTGGTGGACTTCCCGACCTTTCCGGGGGCTAAAATTTGGTGGGTAATGTTTTTTTGCATCAAGGAAGAAACCATACAAATTCCAGAGCCCTAGCTCAAAATTTTTTTTTCGGCAAATTTTTCTTAAGGGGTACCCCTTCAGATTTTTTCACGATTTTTCGAAGGTCCCCGAACTCGGGCTTTTTCTTCAGGAATCGATTGTTTATGAATGAAAACAGATAGAAAACAAGAAATCCGTCGGAAAAAGTCGGGATTTCCATCGAAAACACTAAAAAAACTGGCTCTGAAGTTCGATTTTTTCGGAATTTTCGCTGGTTTTTCCCATGTTTTTTGGACTTCCCGACAGTTTCCGGGGCTGAAATTTGGTGGGGAGTCTCCCCTTGCATCAACGGAGATGTGATATAAATTTCAGAGTCCCAGCTCAAAATTTTTTTTTCCCCATATTTTTGGCCATCGAAAATATCCAATTTTTCAAAGGTCCCCGAACCCGGCTTTTTTCTTCATGAATCGATTGTTTGTGTATCATAGCGGATAGTAGACGAAGAATCCATGAAAAAAAGGCCGGATTTCTATCGAAAATACCAAAAAATCGTTCCTGAATAATGAATTTCATCTAATTTTCACGGTTTTTCCCATATTTTTTTTACTTCCCGTATGAATTGAATAAATTAGATAAATGTTTTATGAGCATTAAATAATTGTAAATATTCTGTTCAAATACAATAAACTTTTTAAAGTTTTTCATTATAATTATAAACACCAAACACCAAATAATTGAATTTAAAGACCAGTTTGTTGCAACTATTCTGCTAATTTATACTTTCAGATTTAAAAATGAAACATTTCTATGATATATATGTTGCAATCTGATTATCGATATGTTAGAATTATTAAATGTCACGCTATAAAAAACTATATCATACGTAGCTAAATGTCATTGGAAGTTTCCATGTTTTGTGTGAATGACTGGAAACTTCCTGTGTGAAACATCCGGGGAAATTGAGGTAGGTTCTGTTGTATGATGACACACATATAATGACGGCCGATGTGTATGGTGCGACACATACACGTCCATTGCCACTTATCAAGAATTTTAAATAGATCGTTTCAGGAAAAGGTGAGTTATTAAGTTTTGTATCTTGCTTGAGCTATCAATAATTCATTTAATAAGTTTAACTATTTTTTAATTAATTTTTAACGATTTGATGCTTTTAATGCAACCTGGAAAGAAACTAAATTATTTTTTAAGAGAATGCAAAAGGAATCGCTCAAATTAAACCAAATAACTACTAAAAAATATAAAACGATTATTTAAGCATATCTTTTATTAAAACATTATTGTTAATTGCAAGAAAACAATGTCAAAACAAAATAAATAATACGAAAGGAAGTTCTTTGATTCTGAATTTTATATTGTATGAATTATAATTCTGCAAATGCGTTGTATTGTTTGAAAACTAAGCAGAAAATACCAGGAAGTTTTCACATATTTTCCGATGATTATCAGCACTGAGATTAGGTCGAAGTAAGATTCCACCGCGGTGTGTTGTGAATTAGCTTCGAGACGTCAATATCATTGTAAAAGTCATTATCGGAGTTAATACGTCGTTAAATGCGCTCTTTCCGCTGCAATAAAAACCTGGCCATCATAAACAATCGCAGAAGCGATAAAGTTTTGTATGATTTTGCGATGCGCATCCATTGATTTTGCGATGCCGAACTTAAACAATGTATGTTTCATATTTAATGTGTAACAATGTTATGATATATTTTGTTTTGGCAAAATCTCGCACTGAAAATGCTGAACAGCAGCACAAAACTTGAATGAGTGGCAAAGCCTGAAAGTTTGCCAGGTGGAAGTTGGTAGAAAGTTCGTTCACCGAATGCTTTTCAACTCGTCAGCATTTCATTTCAGGTGGAACTATTTTCACTTGCGATTCAACGCTCATGAAAAATTGACAGACAAAGTTTGTGCAGAATTTCTTTTTGAAAATGGAACAAACACTAAAAATAAATCAGTGCAAAGTCTTTTGTTTACAATGTTTCGAATTCTTTTAAGAGTCTTTACTGTACGTTAATTTGTAGTAATAATACAAATAACAAAAATGAACGGACTTTGGAACTAAATTAGACTCAAATTTAAATTAAATTAGAATAATAAAAATTGAAAATAGGAAAGCAAACTAATTACCAGTCACATGCTCCAATGGCTTCTCCAAGCCGTGCATGGTGTAAATCCAGCGATTATTATCCGACGGCGTAATTGCGATCATTCTCGCGCACTTAAACGAAAAAGCTCTACTCAAAAAAGTCCGCGCAAAATTCCCTTTAAAGCATCACACACTAAATAAACTCGTAACGAATGACGCGCGTTCGCCGGCGCCAGTGGCAATGATTCAGGTCACGTTGTAACTTCGTCGCCGTTCCGTTATTAAAGAGCTTTCCACGGTTTCAGAGTTTGCAGGTGCAGTTGCGTTTGTATCTCAAACAAAGTTCAAACTTAGGAACCGCGAAGAACTTCGGTTGAGTGCAGTGAGCGCCGAAAGCGGAGGAGAAAACGATCATCCGCGTTCGTATGGAGTTTGAATGGACGCCTGCAGACAACTGAAGCAGAGCTACCGTCGCACGCTCGGCTGGACTCCTGCCGATTCTCTATTTCTCTCGCTCGCAGTCGTCGCTCGCACTCGCGCCGAGCATTTGCACGCTCGCTTCACTCCTCTGTCTTTGTTGCGACCGTTACACGAGCTGCACTTGCTCTGTCTGGTGAGCGTACACGGTCATGAGCAGCCTCCGTCAAGAAAAATCGTTGCTAATAAGCTTTTGCTAGTTTCGTGGTTCATTGTAAAATGAGTTCTCTTTGTAAAGACTGATTTTGACAGTTGAAACATTGTATGAAATACATTTGCAGGACATTGCAGTTGAAACATTGTATGAAATAAAATTGCAGTACATTGCAATTGAAGCATCGTATGAAATACAATTGCAGTACATTGCAATTGAAACATTGTATCAAATACAGTTGCGGTACATTGCAACTGAAACATTGTATGAAATATAATTGCAGTACACTGCAATTGAAACATTGTACAAAATACAATTGCAGGACATTGCAGCTGAAACATGAATGATGTATGAAATGCAATTGCAGTACAGCGCAATTGAAACATTGTATGAAATACATTTGCAGGACATTGTAATTCAAACATTGTATGAAATACAATTGCAGTACATTGCAATTGAATCATTGTATGAAATAAAATTGCAGTACAGTGCAATTGAAACATTGTACAAAATACACTTGCAGTACACTGCAATTGAAACATTGTATGGAAGACATTTGCAGTACTTTGTATTCCCAAAGCTTGCAAATAAAACCTGTATTATTCCATCAAGTTTAACCTACACTTGACAAATATAAAAATAATTCGGAGCCAAGCAAAATACATTGCTGTACAACTGGATTGTTCCATAATTGTGTCTAGCAAAGTTTCTATCTTGCTGGTGGTGCGCGCGATAAAGCAAGCCTCAGCAGAGGCTTGGCGATGTTGCATCTTCGTCTGGGAAAGGTTTCTCGCGCTCCGTCGCTCTTTCTCCCCACCATGGCCGGCGAGTCACCTTATTCGGTCGGAGAAAAAAAGTTCTATCACTCGGTGAGCACGTGCTCGTCCGACGTCCTCTGCCCCGCCGCACACCCGCCCCTCGCGCACTAACACCAGCGCAGGCTATCAGGTGAGCAGCCCAGGTTATCGTCTGGCTCTGCCAGAGAGAGAGACTCAGCTGCAATTCGATTTCGCCCGTCTTATTTACTATCGCACAGGAAATCTGACCAGAGCCCAGCAGAACCCGCTGCAGTATTTGAATAAACCGGTCGTCGGAGAATCGAGTGAACTTGCGGAACCTTTTGCACTCGATTTTTTGAGTTACTCGAATTTTTGTCGTGCTTCTCTGCATTTCTTAATATTTGAATTTCGAATAAAGATTGTTATACATTTGTTGATGTGATACAATACAATATATCTGTGAATGATACAATATATCTATTAATTTTTACACTTCAAGAAACAAAGTAAAGTGTGTTTAACATTTGTATCACAAAAATATTCGCGTATATGTTAGTTTAATATGTGTTTTAACTAAATAGAAACAAAGAAAGCATGTTATACAGCTTTTAGAATAAAGACTTATCTGGAATTCCAGAGTTACTCGAATTTTTGTCGTGCTTTTGCAGTCGGTGTTTTTATCAATTTTTCTTTGGGTTGTATTAAAGCTTGGCACTCTTTTATTGTTCCTATGTGATTTATTGTAATTTACTGTAATTTCAAAATTGCAATTGCGATTGCAATTGCGATTTTAACGCCGCCCTGTAATGTCCAGCGATTCCAGTGATTTTATTATAAATTTATGAGAGAGAGAATTTATTTTCTGCAAAAATCCCAATATAATTTCGTTGTACCACCATTTCAAATCCAAATTTATTAAATTCTGGGCCTACTGATCCTTGACAATGCACAAAATACAATCAACGTACAAAGTTCATCAAAGACAAAGTTTGCACAACTTTAAACAGAAAGATATTAATATAAAATTGAGGAAACAACATCAGTCTCTATAGAGACTGATGTAAACTAAACTTGATTTGAGAAGACGTTTACAAATCTAAGTTTCGAAGCAGGTGATCATAAAACTTATGAGCGGCGGAGAAACTCATTTCAGTTGAGTTTACCTGAACCGTCCCAGGTCAGGATTTCGAAACCTATTTCCGACCCGAAAGCCAACACAATGCTTAATCCTCGAGCGAAGGGAATTCCTAGTTTATCCCACAGAACCCTTAGCAGTCCCGGCAGCTCTCCGTTACACCACCACCCCAGTACTTTTCCACTCCTGCTTTCACTAGCAGCTGTTCCCAACGCGAAGTCCTACGACGTGTTCGTCGTACGTTCAACCATAATACCAACGGTACAAAAAAAACAGACACAGACACACACACACCTGGTATCGCGGCATCGATATTTAGATAACAATTACACACTTCTCGATTAGCGGATCGACTTCCTCGTGTCATCAGAGTGTTTGATAACAAATGGATTCTGACGATCCAAGGCGAGGATTACTAAACTCTTGAAATAACAAATAAATTAATACTAGGTTTGCGGTTTCCGTCATTTCGACGGATCTCGGACTTCATTAGCGAAATTATAACACTTCGAGAATTCTATTAATCATACAATAATAGCAATTTAATATTAGAATTCTGCATAGAACAGCAATATTAATAAACTGCAATAAAATACTTGGAAAAAGTACGGTTTAAAAATGAATGCTTAAAATATACTTTTAGCTACTATACTGCTAAAATATACAAAGCTTATGAATTTTTCTTCCAATTTATACTGACAATTATTTATGCAATGCTGACAGATTTAATTCACTTATATTATGTCTGCTGAGATTGTAATTGCCTGTAAATTAAAGTAATAGCTTTTTTTAAATGGAAATAAGTGTCCATAAAAAGAGTTAGTGTCCTAGTGTTAAATATCCTGTTCTAGATTTTGCACTGTGTTGTAATTATTTGTATTGTCTACTATAATGCAGAATAGTACGATGGGAGTTCGTAAACAATTAAAAACATTCTTTGATACTGCCACTTAATTGATAATAAACTACTAGAATTTTAACTATTTGTATAGCAGAAAAACACATAAAAATATTGTTTTCCAGAACAGAAATATTAATAACTTCCTACTCAATTTAATTATACTTTTTTAAATTTCTATTCGTAATAGAAATAAAATATTTCCTATTAATAAAAATATAAGGTACAAAACGTGTGCAAATTGTATTATATAATTTATTTCGCTATAATTCATCAAATGTGTTTAATTTAATTCCCATCGCATTTGTAGCAGCTCTGTCATGAAAATTCAATGCCGCTCTCCGATTGGATCTCGTCACGTGCGCCGGCAATTACAAACAATGAGAAGCACGTGGTTGCTTGCGATCGACATGTGCTTAAAAGCGAAGCTCGAGTTCGACCCAATTCTAGCTAATTCGCAGTCATTCATTGCCAGCACAAATCTGCATATTATGTAATCTTAGCAGATATAAATTTTAATTTAACATTTTAATTCAATATAGAAAACAAAACAGAAATTGTAGCATTTGTGGAAAACGTTTGTGTATCTTTCAATTGTTAATACAATCTTCCTTTTGTTTCATTTATGATATAAACAATATCATATTACTTGCTGCAAATGAGTCATTCAAGTCATTCTAACTTGTGAATCAGCGGTTTACTGATTCTTCCGTGTAAATATTTGTATTACTTTGAGCCTCTGTTTGTACAAAAACAAACTCCGCATCGAATGTGTTAAACACTTGGTCAGTAAAAGTGGGCAAAGTATATTTTCGTTGGCTCGTAGTCGGTTATATTCATTTAATCGGATTCAAATTAATATTGCTGTTCTATGCAGAATTCTAATATTAAATTGCAATTGTTGTATGATTAATAGAATTCTCGAAATGTTATAATAAAAGTACAAAGATCACAACAATTGTATGACTACGAATTATAAGATCAATATCAGAAAATTGTATTTTAACAAACTATTGCTTGTTACAGTTGGAAGAAAAATATAATTCCAAGAGTCGTATTGTATACAACGCAATACAATTTATTGTATTACAACGCAAATGTTCAAAAGTATATGTTCCACAAGTATTTGCCAAAAGCACAAAAGCTGTTTGTGCATTTGGAGATTAGAAAACTGGTTTTCATTGTCAACATACAATTGCAAATATAAACAATCGAACGAATTGTTGTGGCTTTAAATGTATCCACAGCAGCATATTCTCTTTTTGGAGTCAAAATTGTTTCGAACATTTAGCAATCCAATCTACGTTCTTCAGAATTAACGATTTATCAACACCGTTTGTTTGAATAAACAGTCAATACAGACGCCTTCAAACAGATTCAAATTCGACGCAGTTACGTCAGTGGCATTGGAAGGTTCAAACAGCGTTTTAGAGCCAATTGTGCAAGCATACAAACCCTAAAACAAAGTGTACTAAAACCGCACTCACCCAGATAAGACTTCTTGAAGCGTTCGACGCGTAGATTCTCATACAAAAAGGTGAAGACATCAACGCCCATTTTTCCGCCCTTGTGATAGAAAGAAGGCTTCGAGGAGCCCAACACAGCCACCGATGGTGGAATCTTCCAGAACGATTCCCCGAAAGCTTCCCCGCTCGATCAATATTGCAATTGCAGCCCCGCAAACGAATTCCCGCACTTTTCACTGACCTCCGACTCGTCGACCGTTCGCGAAACAATGCGGCGCAAGAAGTGTTGGGTGCTCGAGGATGAAAGTCGCTTGTTCGCGTAAACAAAAGCCTCGAATTCCAGTTGTAACAGCTAATGCGACTTCCTACCGCATCGACCACCCGCTCACAACTCGCCCCTTCTTCCCAAGCGGAGGTTTCGGGTGATTCCGAAGAGGAAACCGATGTGCGCCTGCGCCTTTCCCTTCGGAAGCGGAGGATCTCGCCAATGGCAGAGTTTCTTTTGAAACTTGGTGTATGCTGCATTTATTGTACAACTATAGTTGTTTTGCGTAGCTGTTTGTATGATTGTGATTTTTATTTGATCACTCAGGGTATTATTATTTAATTGATTTATAGTTTAAGGTTTTTGAAACTTCGTTTCATTTTCGCTAGGAAGACACTTGTATTATTGTTATAGAAAATACAATTGTTATGCTTGTATAGAATTTTAATACCAGTAGATTATGAGTCTGGGTAAGTAAATCTGTTTACTGATCATGAATGCAATAAATATCAAGCAATAACAACTAGTTTATCTTTCCTTGCATTTCCGCTAAGACGACACTAGTATTGTTAATATCAAAAATACAATTGTCATGGTTGTACAGAATTTAAATATCATTAAAATTCGAATAAATAGGATTTTATTCCAATAAACCAGTCGATTATTAGTCGTAAACTTGTGACAATGAATTTATGATACAATATTAATATTATACAATCAATTGCATTAATCATCAAACAACAACTACTTTTGCTCTAAATACAAACAGACTTTGTAAATGCAACATTTCAGGAATTAATTAAATAAAAACGAATTATATCCGACAAATTTCTTTCACTCTACTTTTCTCTGTCATTGTGAGTGAGTGTATTGCAAGATTGTATTTTTTCTGCTTAATATACAACATTAATATTACACAATCAATGGCATTAATCGTCTAATAACAACTGGAGACTTTTAAAACACAACATTTTAGAAATTAATTGAATAAGAACGAATTATATCCGACAAATTTCTTTCACTCTACTTTTCTCTGTCATTGTGAGCGAGTGTATTGCAAGATTCGCGTGTTTGCTAATCTGCGAGCGGCGAATGATAGTCATGAGGAGTCAATCAATGGGCCACGCGACGGAGCATACGAGCCGAGGAGGCGTCGACGTGATGGGGTAAAATCGGTGGCCGGTTAAACGAGCACGTGATACACGCGTGACGAGCGGGCTGCTTCGATTGTGTGAGTGTACGTGCGTGTAGGATGTTCGTGCTACGAGCAACGTCGTCGTTCGTCGCTCGTCGTCCCTTTCTCCGCAGCTTGTTGCTCACAGCCGCCGACTGTGGATTCTTCCATATCGTTTCTTGCGCGCTGCGCATCTAGCGCTATAACTTGATTTATTTGTTCCTGCTTCTTTTATTCACGCGGCTGGATATCCAATTTTATGAATAATGGAATTATGGTTGCATTGGCGAAGAATGTTGGAGCGAAATTGTATGTGCAGTTATGGAAACAATTTTATGAAAAATATATAGCGATTTGTATGCAATAGAATGCAAACTTAATAGTATTAATTTAATTTAATTTCAAATACAAATTTAGCACATCCAATGCTTGATCTTGATTTATTTATTTCTACTTCTTTTATTTACGCGACTAGATATCCAATTTTATAAATAATCAAATTATGATTGCATCGACAAAGACAGTTATAGTATTAATAACAGAATTTTATATAATAATAGAATTAATAATAGATTTGTATGCAATAGTATACAAATTTATTAGTATTAATTTAATTTAATTTCAAATACAAATTTACTGCTACAATAGTATTGATTTATTTTTTGATTTGCTATTACTGATACAAGGCAAGTGTTGGGAAAAATCGAACTATGATACAAGAATACAGAATTGTGTACCTTCCTTGTATATTACAATATTAATGTAATTCCCTGTAATATTATAATAATGTAATGGAATAGCATATAAATACAATAATATTCTTATTATACAGTCCAAAATAGTATTATTGCGTATCACAAAAACGACAGAAAATTGTAACATTGCACATGTACATCCGTATCAGAAATGAATTTCAAATCATACATATTTTAAGCATATCGCATCATGGATAATTTATTTTAAGTCCGCATCACTCAGGCCAATTTTAATTCCCGCCCAATACGCACTTGACCGCTTTTTCATTACTCATCATATTCCCTCAGTTATTCAAACAATTTTTTATTACGGCTCTTTTGAAGTAGCAATTCCGTTATTTAGAGAGATGCGGTAAAAGCAATCTTTCACGATGTTTGCGCTGCGAGGGAAACGCAAAGAAACAGCGCGGCGAAGAAACGACCGCTGAAGGACGCCCAACTATTTGACATGCGAGAGTACTTTTTGCGATTTACCGGATCCTAACGCATATACTCGCTCGAGCGAATTATTCATCGCGCTTCGATTATGCATTGTTTACTCTGCTGTCAGCCAATACCAATCGCGAGCAAAGTCGAGTAAACGCTGCAAGGACAATAAAGAGAACTTCGTACTTTGGTGAAGTATGAATTTAGTGATAGGTCGATTGAAATGAGCTTTGTATTATTATTTGAACTTCCAATGAAGATTATTATTCATTTGTGTACAATACTTTCAAATCACTGATTTTCTATTGTATCATTGATTTATTTAACATCTACTAATTTTTACACTCCAAGAAATAAATTAAAGTAAACCTTTTGCACCCGATTTTTCGAGTTACTGGAATTTTTGGCGTGTCTCTTTGCAATCATTGGTCGAGTTTTATATTAATACTTGAATTTCTATTGTATCATTGATTTATTTAACAATGATACAATATATCTACCAATCTACGAATGTTTACTAGTTTTAAAATTTAAAGATCTACTAATTTTTACACCTCAAGAAATAAACCAAACTGTGTTGAAAAGTAGTATCACAATAATATTCGCGTATATGTTTGTTTATTATGTATGTTAACTAAATAGAAACAAAGAAAGCATTTTATACAGCTTTTAGAATAAAGAAAAAATTTATCCCTGCTACAAAGTTTTAACAATCATTTTGACTTATCACTGATTTAAACTGCTTATTTTGAAAGTGGCCTAAGTTCAATTTGACACAAACTCTGTAATATCTCAAATTAAATAAAATTGAACTTAGATCACTTTCAAAATAAACGGCCCATTTATTTGCAACACCGAAAGAACACTTGAAACATACAATTGTTCGAATATTTATGCGAGCCATTGTACGCGAAAACTTTCGCGAGCTTTATCGTAGAGAATTGCCAGGAAATCGTGTGAGTCAATGTTGATTCACAACTCGCGGAATGCTATTCAATTATTACTACGATTTGGCACGTCGATCGTTCTTATCGTTCAGCAACGTGCCTCGAGATTTACACACCGATGTGTGTTCGCCGCCCACACTGCTTTATTTCGCACGTTCTATTTATGGAAGCTCGAGCAATTTAAATGCCCGCCGCTTTGCATTGCTTGCTGCTTCCCACGAGTTTCACGGTTTTCCCGAAATAAACTTGGTATTTGCGGAAATCACATTCGCGTTGGCTGTCAATCAACTTTTAACAGATGAAATTGATCAACTTTGCATTTTATTTCAACTATTATATTTTAATTTGAGGGAAATTTAAATTATTTGTGTTCTGTTTCTTCTTTGTATTTTGTATGTGCATTGTTTAATTAGTTCTCAGAGTCCTGTCATTTATTTTCTTCGAAGTAATTTTGTTTATAGTAATTTTAAGATTGTATTCTTGTTGTATTTTGAATACAATGAGAACAAGCTTGTCTTCGGCTTTTATAATGGAAACAAAATCATGCTGCAGCAATGAACGTCATCTACACGCAATGACAGTAAGTCCTTCGTCGACGCGAACTCGTTGGATAACCGGATCGACTTTATTTTTAGCGGGAACATTCGACTTGTAAGCGCTAGATTCAATTTGGACTACGAGGCCATCGCATCCAATCGAATTGCTAATCGCTGTCAATTATTGTTACTAGAATCAATAACAAATCCTGCAGTTTTGGGATAATTAGAAAAAAGATTCATACTAATATTGACTTTGTTTCAAGTTAAGTTAATTAAGGTTCGCAGTACTATAATAATATTTTACTGTGACCTTAATCCGCTCGTTTCAATTTGAGCAATAGGTTTCAATGGAACTGTGTCAGGCGTTCTCGAAACTAATTGCAAGCCAAACAATTCAGTTGTGCTCGCGTCAGTATTAATCAACAATTGTCTCAGATAGTTCTGCGTAAGAATAATCAAATGAAGGTTTTTAAAATTTTCATTCAGATAGCTTTTGAGTTCATTTTTATATTCAAGAACTTTCGAACAATAAATGAGAACACTAAACTGGAACAATTATTATTCGCGAGTATATCTCAGAATGAATTAACAATTACTACTGAGTACAATATTATTATATCACTGACTATAATAAATTAATATATCAGCATTTGTTGCACTTATAAGTGGTGCATACACACTTAAGTTCCTTAAGATAGGACAATGATTATTTACAATATACAACGAAATGAATAATAAACACACAATATAATTCGTCAATTTAAATCCCACTGATGCTAAAATAAATAAAATAAATGTACACCCCTTGCAATCATATAAATGACGAATACTCAGTTAAGTCCCTTGAGTTGGGACGATTATTATTTGCAAATATATAATAAATGACTAATGAACACTCAATATAAATTGTTAATTTAAATACCACTGATATTATGAAATAAATCAACACCTCTTGCAATTATTATAAATGACAAATACTGAGTTAAGCCCTTTGAATTGGGACAATAATTATTCACATATATACAACAAAATGAATAATAAACACACAATATAATTCGCTAATTTAAATACCACAGATATTACGAAATAAATCGATATCCGTTGCAATAATTATAAATGACGAGTACTCACTCAAGCCCCTTGAATTGGGACGACGATTATTCCCGAGTGTGTCTTTGGTAGTATGTAGTAGTGCGTAGTAGTCGCGACTAAGAACTGCAGCTGGTTCTGGGACACCCTGCACGGTTTATATTAGACGCCGGAGCGTTTCGAGGTCCATCCGTGCCACTTCGGCTGCGCTTCTGGCGGATCGGCGGCGGCTTTTCAGCTGCAACGAAGACGATCTCTAATCAGCCGGAGCACTGATTTCAGATAACACGTGCCACTCAAATGACTCTCCGCCTCGCAGACACACTGACACGCACGCAAGCACAAGCACAAGCACACTCTTTCTCTCTTTCTCTCAGTGCCGGGGTCGTTCTGGGTCGCTCCTCACCCCAGCCCAACAGTTCATCTCGCTGCTCTGTCTCTCGTCACGCACACTAAATCAACTCTCGCTCGATTTCTTTGTACGTGTTTTCACACACGCACTCGTCTATCGCGTTCAACGATGTTTAGACACGTGCTCTCTAATACTCGCCGCGGATTCTCTCCGAGAGCGTGTGTGGGTCGGTTTTATCGCAGTTTCTTGCAATAGTATGCAATGGTATATGATAATATTTTATAATAATGTAATGGAATACCATGTAAATGCAAGAATATTGTTGTTATACAGTCTGAAGTTATAGTGTTGTTGCCTATTGTTGTGAAAATGAAAAAGAAATTATAACATTGTATATGTATGTACATTCGTATCAGAAATGAATTTCAAATTATACATATTTCAAGCATATCGTGTCATGGATCATTTATTTTGAGTCCCCATCGCTTTTGCAGTCATCACTCAGGCCAATAGCTCTCTCTAATACTCTAAAACAGTGGCAGCCGAGTGAGGGGCCCCTCACGCGCTTTTTTCCCTTTCCACTACTCGGTACTCGGTGGACCCTGCCTGGGCAATTGAGGGATACTCACTACCCTCACTACCTGCTAGCCATCTTACCCCTCTCTGCCCCACTCGACAGCTACGTCTAGCAATACAGCGCGCCAATATTTTACTTTCATTTTTGCTCATTTTTGACGGTTTTTATTTTTTTTCATCGACTTCCCGACCTTCCCCGGCACTGAAATTTGGTGGAGAATGTGTCCTTGCGTCAAGGAAGAAGTGATATAAATTTCAGAGCCCTAGCTCAAAGTTTAGGTTTTCACCTATTTACGACCCTCGAAAATGGTCAATTTTTTCAAGTTTCTCAAAATCGGCCGAACCCGGGATATTTTGATTGTTTTCGTATCAGGGTGGATAGAGAACAAAGAATCCGTGAAAAAAAGTCCGGATTTGCAACGAGAACGGGTCGAAAAACCGTCCAGAAAAGTCCATTTTTGCTCATTTTTGACGGTTTTTATTTTTTTTGGTGGACTTCCCGACCTTTCCCGGGGCTGAAATTTGGTGGGTAATGTTTTTTGGCATCAAGGAAGGTACCATAAAAATTCCAGAGCCCTAGCTCAAAATTTTTTTTTCGGCAAATTTTTCTTAAGGGGTACCCCTGCAGATTTTTTCACGATTTTTCGAAGGTCCCCGAACTCGGGGTTTTTCTTCAGGAATCGATTGTTTATGAATGAAAACGGATAGAAAACAAGAAATCCGTCGAAAAAAGTCCGGATTTCTATCGAAAACACTAAAAAGACTGCCTTTAAAGTTCGATTTTTTCGGAATTTTCGCTGGTTTTTCCCATATTTTTTGGACTTCGCGACATTTGCCGGGGCTGAAATTTGGTGGGGAGTCTCCCCTTGCATCAAGGAAGATGTGATATAAATTTCAGAGCCCCAGCTCAAAATTTTCTTTTCCCCATATTTTTGGCCATCGAAAATATCCAATTTTTCAAAGGTCCCCGAACCCGGGATTTTTCTTCAGGAATCGATTGTTTGTGTATTAGAGCGGATAGTAAACGAAGAGTCCATGAAATAAGGGCCGGATTTGTATCGAAAATAGCAAAAAATCGTTCCTGAATAATGA
Source organism: Ectemnius continuus (assembly GCA_910591665.1). Taxonomy (NCBI): domain Eukaryota; kingdom Metazoa; phylum Arthropoda; class Insecta; order Hymenoptera; family Crabronidae; genus Ectemnius; species Ectemnius continuus. The sequence continues at coordinate 2,975,420 of OU342856.1, forward strand.
ATTTCATTATTATATGCATTTTTTTATTTTACTCTACTTTTTCCCTTTCTGATTTTTGAAATTTTTAAGTCTAGTTTTACATTTTGAAGGTTAGAAAGACGTATGTATAAACTATTCACAGTGATTTCCACGTATCCATCGATGAACTTGAAGATAGAGCGCCGGCAAAACATGCTTTTGATATCGTCATTGGAATAGAAAGAAAAAGTGGAGATTAAAATATCCGTCATGCAGCTCTTATTAACAACGATTGTTTTGAGGAAAGTGCGCACGCTATCGAAAGGTCGGCGGAGTGCATGTTTTCCTCTGAGCTTTCTGTGAGAACTTATTTTGCTCTCGCGCGCGCGCGTTCAATCCGCCCTAACGCGGAAAAACCTGCGGCGCATTGGCTGCGCGCGCGTAATTGCGATATCGTCGATTTGGATTCGCAATATTTTCGTTTCTGACTTTTCTTCTTAGATCAAAGACATCTTAGATCTTAAATAAAAATAAAAATCTTAGATCAAAAGTCCGAGGTCAAAGAAAAAAGCAAAAACATTTATACAATCAGAATAATTGTGGATAAATACAAAGACGAAATAAAACAGCAAACCTAAATAAAATAGCAAAGACGAATAATTAAACAAGAACACCTTCAAATTTACTTTACTTTTATAGATTTTATACGAGTTTACTTTGATAAGATTAATCGGAATTATTTATATTCTAAGTCAAAATTCTGTTGTTTGATACACAGATATTTTTTCACCATCGCTGGAATATTGTTGTCCGCCTATTAATAAACTTGATTAGTTTCCCTCGCACGTGAGTCGCGAATGATTTTCATACGCTGCTCCAAAGTCCTCCGTTCCTTTATCGGAAGTTACGTGTCCCCTCGTATTTCAACCACGACGTAATTAACATTTTACCAGGAAAAAAATGACTGGCTTTAATATCAAACATGATTTTTTAGAACTCCAAACATTATTACTATTTTAATCTTCATTTTTACTATTTTTATTAAATTATTATTCAAAGATTTATCTTCGAAAGTATATTTTATATTTTATAGAAAATCGTAATCTAATAAGTTGTGTGTAATTACGCACGATCTTCCATGAATCATCAGTTTCATTGATGTTTGAAACGAGCGAGCCAATATCTCGCGTGGACACGAAGGCCTAAAAAAATCCAGCGGTGACATTGATGCCGGCAATTAATCACGCTAGTAATTAAAACTAGTTGTCGACCGGTAGCAGACTAGAATCTAGAGCGGTTGGAAGAAATAGATTACTCCTCACCGTGTGCATTGTCTTCTTGCACACACAAAATACAAAGAAACTTACAAAGAACACTTAAAAAGTATTTGTTTCTTATTTAAAACTTTTTATTACGTTTATTTCCAACAAAGTTTTCTTGGAGTTTGTTATTGTTTTATTATTAATGTATGAGAAATAGTTGATGCAATGTTTAAGCAGGAAAATCTAAATATATTGAATTGTAGGAAAGGCGGAGACAAAAAGCGCTGCAATGTGATCGATCCCATTAATAGATCCTTTTTGCAAGGAAGTTGTTGTTTCGATATCCGCCGCGCTACTTAGCAAACGTAATCAAATGACAGTTTACCTCACGAATGCCGGCAAAAAATTGTATTCATGAATTCATTTGATAAGTCTTTTTCGTTGGCTGATGCATAATACATTTTAAGGACGCGACATACAATGAAACTGTGTATTAATAGAACATACAATTGCACATAATAATCCAATTGACAACGAATAATTCTGCATTGTACGCGAAGTTGATTTCACAATAAATAATTAAATAAGAAAACTATGCGTTTAAATGTAAATTGTATAACTTTAATATAATTCAATATAATTCTTTAATATAATTCTTATAATAGTACAAAATAATGGTGTAATATCTGAGAGATTTAATATACAATTATTTAACATTGTAGTATAAATGTTTATGTGCACATTTTTGCACAGTTTCTCTGAATTGTGTGTCAAATTAAAAAACAATGCATCCTGAAATGTGTATTGAAATGTGCATTGTGAATTGAACTCAAGAAAATTCTTTCTTGAATTACTTGCGAGTAAAACTTAAGTAAACACTTGCAAGTGCTAATTAGCAGTTGAAATTAACCTTACAAATATGAGGTGCACCAGAAATCCAGGCGGTGTGTTATCACAGCACGAGATGTGTTCTTCAAGTAGTTCTGATATGCAAATCATTTCCGATAATGCACATAACTTTGCATTTCAAGTGGTTCTACCAAGGAAATGGAAAATCGCACTGATATTGCCTCCATGCAAACCACACCTGTTGTTACATCAGTTTATCACATTTACTTTGTCCTGTTTGCTAATTGTCAGCGTAATCCAAATGAGTTTTTGGATTTACAACTTTCTATGGAAACTGATAATTAAAGAGAAGAGAATTTATTATTGACACAGTGTAATTATGATAAAGAATTTCCTTTCTCTTTTCTTGTCTCTTAATACTTTCAAATGATATTTGAGAGAATTTCACTTTAAGTTTTTGTGTCGCAATATTCAATACAAGAATCATTTTACGAGTGTTGCCCTTTTGTGAGATTTTTCTTAGGAATAATATGAAAAATTGAAATGATTTGACGGAGTGAAAGGATTTTAGTTGTAAATTAGGTAAATGTTTAGGCTTGTTTTATTCAGGATTTTCTTGACTTTCGCCGGGATGCTTAGATTCTCCCAAGGAATCCATCTGCCATAGCAAAAAATTGGATAAACCAGTCAGGCTGCATTCTCTCTAGGCTTGAGTTTCGTATGCAAGAAACTGAAATGCACTTCCTTCTGAACGAAAGAAGAAATTTTGACCTGCAAACTAGTTTTCCTACGAGATTGCCATTTCAAAATATTTCTTCATTTAACACTTAAATATTTCTAATATTAATCTTATTATAATCTAAGATATTCTAATATTCTGTATTAAATACAATTAATCTACAATTATTAATCGACTGATAAACTTGAGCATATGCATTTTATACGGCGACGAATGAATATTATTAATGCACTTTAAATTCCGAAATATTTATAACCTGATTATTATTAATGCGCATTATTATTTAGCATGCCAGCTTTATCATGTTTTTGATATGTTTCTTTTCATTTTTCTACCCTTGCTTGGCTTCTGATAATTAACTCATCCAGTTAACTATCAAAAACAAAGTTATTCTTCATAAAATTATATAATAGATTGTGTAATAAAATATACATTCTTTTGTACTCGATATTGAAATGGTGCAACAATGTCCAATGCATCTTAACTATTCTCACCTAAATTATATTCACACAATAATGTAATAAAATATTATAAAAATTACAGTAAGATGTCATTTACCACAAACAGTATAAGTGAACTATTTTCAACCAAATTATGTTCAGTGGCTCATATAATGAATTATTTACTGAAAACCATATATTTTCTGTATTAGATATTGACGTCAGATATCAGTGTCAATAAATAATTTATCTGACATTGTTTACGACAAATAGTGCAAGTCAAATGACTGCTGTTTTTAAGAGGGCATATATTTCATGTCAAATTGCTTATCACAAACTGTAACTTAACTACTATCAAGTGAATTAAATTCAGTGGCTCATATAATAAATTATCCACTGAAAAGCATATATTTTCTATATTAGTTTCTGTATTAGATTCTAAATTAGATAATCTTATTTGTACAGCAATCTATGAATTTTCCAACAAGTCCTTCAACCCCTTCGATTGTTTTGTGGTTATGTCATACAAGGTTTCAATATATTCGAGGATTCTTAGTTAAATAATCTTATCAGCATAACAATCTACTAATTTTCCAACAAGTCCTTGAAGTCCTTGTCCAGAAATTCGACCTTTGTTGGTGAAGATTGGTCGACTCGATTAATTAAATCAATAATACATATTTCTCGTATTCTAAAACTCGATTAATTATATCAATAATTACGTATTGACGTAAGATATCAGTGGGAATACGTAACATATCTGAAATTATTTATGACAAATAGTGCAAGTCGAGTGACTGGTATTTTTAAGGGGGCATATATTCTTCATATCAAATTGCTTATCACAAACAGTGTAACTTAACTATTTTCAGTGACTCGTACAATAACTTATGCAATGAAAAGCATATATTTTCTGTATTAGATATTGTCGTAAGATATCAGTGGGAATACGTAACATATCTGAAATTATTTATGACAAATAGTGCAAGTCGAGTGACTAGTATTTTTAAAGGAGCATATATTCTTCATATGAAATTGCTTATCACAAACAGTGTAACTTAACTATTTTCAGTGACTCGTACAATAACTTATGCAATGAAAAGCATATATTTTCTGTATTAGATATTGGCATAAGATATCAGTGGGAATACGTAACATATCTGAAATTATTTACGACAAATAGTGCGAGTGGAGCGACAGGTGTTGAGAAGGGGGGCAGCAGCGTGGCACGTTTAATTGAATAGTAGCCGAGAGTTTGATTGAAGAGGGAGACAGAGAGGTCTTTGATATAAGTGTACACCCACGTAGGGAACAGGGCGGAGACGAAGGCGTCGAACGAGCTGGAGAAGAGAGGCAGCAGCTCGTGTCTAGTGGGAAAACGTCCAAGAGATCGAACTCGAAAGAGCTAGCCGAAGCAACCGGTCGCGCGACGCCTCCTTTTCCCTGGAAATTTGCTGCCGCCGCCGCCGCCGCCGCTTCACTGGCATCATGTGCGACGCGGCACATTGCTGAAATTGCCCGCAGTTGCACCGGTGTGCGAGACAGCTCGCGCCGCCGCCGCCGCCGCACCCGCAAACAACCCCCGGATTTTCTTTGTGTATATTTGACTCTCGGTGATTCTTTTTTCAACCCCCGTTCGGACTCAATTGTGACCGGCAAATTGTTTTTCATGTGTTCCTCCACGAATCGCAAAGGCAAGTCTCTGAGAATGATTTTTCGTTACTTAAGGATTTCTTCTATCGCACTGTGTGATGAGTTTGTGATGTAGGATTGTGATTGTTGGATGTTGATAAGTTGATTTCGGTTTGTCAGAGAAATAATGCAATTTTAATGCGTGATTTGATTCTTGAATTATGGTTTGTGAAGGTTGAAAGTATCGCGAATGGTTTTAGTGCGCTGTTCCATCGAATTCTGTGATTGTTTCATTTGAGGGTACAAAAATTCACGGTATTGGAATTTTAAAAATAATTTATATCAATTTTTTGTATAACAACGAAGTTTAAAAGACGAATGTAAAATCTAAGCAAATCTTACATAAAATCTACCAAGTTCTACAATTTCTAATCGAATCAATAAAAGCATAACATTTTCGAGTGATTAACACGGTTTTTAGTGCAGTGACGAGTGATCTTTTTGCCGCATTTCAGTAATTTGCAAGTCAACCATCAGTCGTTTTTCTCGGAGTCATTTGATCCGACGGATCTCGGATGATGGCAAACTTTTCCACTATCACCGCGGCAACGAAATCAGCGTACTTTCTGCCTGGACCGCATCTCGCATGCGGGAAATGCGCGCCCGCTTTCCTTTCACACGCGCTCGCGAGCGCGTTCCGGATCATTGGCTAGTCAAGCAAACGAAAAATCTCATTCGCTGACGCAATGATCCGGAACGCGTTCAATGGATCTATCAGTGGATTTCATAGTAGAACTTCCCAGTGTTCAATTTCTTTCAACTTTCCATAAAAATTCACTACAATACTTCTAAAAAAAATTGGCAAACAGCATAAAAGAATTCTCAAAACTAAGAATTATATTATTATTATCTTCTGTTTATATAAAATATAATAAAAATGGTAAAAAATCGTTGCTGTTTTCGTAAAAAATGATTCATAAATAATGGCAATTTTTATTGAATCAGAATATTATTGTTGGTTGTTTTAAATTTCGTACTTTTTTAAAATTTTAATAAGTGAATTGTGTTTTGCTGATGTTACGGTTATTATTAACGCTGTAGTAGATTGTAGTGTAACTGCCCGCGAGATTTCTCCGATACTACTTTCACATTTGTAGTCTCATACTCGCAGAATAGGTTTGCTTATGCAGTGAGAATTACTACACGTTTACTTATATTTGTTTCAACAATATTGTGTTAATCCTCTTAAATAAACAGTTCTCAATCAATGAATTTAAAGATAAGTTTGGATATTAAATAAAAGACCTAAAGAATCTGCAAATAAAAACTAAATGACTAAAAACGAATAAACCAAAGAATCAGTAAAAAGAAAATTACTATCAATTATTAATATATGTTTTCATGTATATAAATATTCGTCAACATAAATTTCGTGTAATAATATTATTCGTACAATAAAATCTATATTTTATATAAAGGCAAAGGAACGACGTGTAAATTACAATCACACATAAATTATAGCATTCTTCATTATTCAAGATAAGTTTTATATGAAATTCTTTTTATATTATGCTTTTATCGAATTTATTATATTTCTGCCGACGATGTTGAAAGGTTTTCGCAGTTTGACATTTCTCGCGGCGGAACATTAACACTTGAATCGGCAGCTGTTCCATTCTGAAATCCCGCTGGGAAATCATCTCTGCCACTTGTCATTATTAGCGTTCGTGATGTCAGGCTGGCATCACTTTCGTCATTGCAGTTTCTGTGCCCGTTATTTCCCCGAGAATCATTCTCGCCGCGCCTATCACACCTTTTGGCAGACCATTTTTCAGATAACCATCTGATCGGAGAAGTATTAATCGTTTGTCATGATCGATTAATTTATCCGATCGATCACAACCGGCATAATCTTTGTGGTGGATTTACGCAAAAATAGATTTACAATTGGCGGTAAACAGAATTTTTCTCAGATTTTTCAGTGCTGTTACATTATTGGAACTATTCTTTTAGTGGAAATAATTTTTCTAGTTTTGTGGCACAAGTTTATGGATATTTATTATTAAATTTTGTGTGATTCGAGGAAAATTAGGATTTTCGTTGTAATTTAATTGTGTTTTCGAAATGAATTTAAAATACGTAAAATACCATAGAAATAAGTCATACGATTCTAATTTTATTTGATTCATTTTTCATTTCGAATCAATGAATTTTAATCCAACGAATTCACAGTTAATAGTTCAATCCTTGAATTAATAGATAAGAAGTATTCATTACAAATAAACCGTGCGAAATATTACAAATAATTCGTGTTGAATATTAAACAAAATAGCATAAATTTCCCATTCTTTAATACCATTGCATTTCCATCAACTCTCAAATACTTTCCAACCACAGAAATATACTATTACAATATAAAAAATTGCGGACTTTCGCTCAATCAAATAATCAGCCAAACAAAACTACTAAACAAAGTAAACAAGAAAGGTTTTCTTGATGCCGCGCCCCACAAAACCGCGGTGGAATTGCGATATACCATTAACGAGCCGCAGTCATTTATGAGATTTTGCAGCACCTGCTTTATTAATATTTATTTGCCGGTGCATAATTGCCGCGATAGTCCGCGATTCATTAGCGTTTAACTCCTTGCACTTATGTCGAACACGAATGTGTGTGCGTGTGCGTGTGCGTGTACAACCATAAGCGAGCAAGGCGACGACGTTCGGAATTTTCCTTGGCAGATATGCGATCGGCCTGGCGCGTTAATTATGCGGCTAACAATGATATATCGATTTGTTAAGCGCGGCTCTATGTCGAAAGGCTGACACGCTCCGCTGATTAATACGGCGCACGAAAAAAAAAAGAAGGGAGTCATAGGCGGATATTATTTAATGACTTTATTCGTGGCACTTGGCGCTAATGGCCTCGCCAATCTTCCCACTGCTTAATTGCCGGATATTTCGTGCCGGAAATACTATAATCGTTGCCGGGGTAAAAGGAAAAGCAGTTGATTAATGATTGGTCGATATAAATCGCTGTGGTGTGATTAGATTCTAGTCATTAAAAGCATAGGTAAATATCTTAATTCTTGGTAGTTCTAATGCAAATATCCAATTTTGGTTTGCGGGCTACGATTTTTTTTTACTATAAGCATTGCAAATATTTGATTGGGGACCTAATTTTATATTTTGTATAATTTTCCGTGGTTTAATTATTGGGATTATGAGTAATAATACTGGAATTTCTATTAAAAATAAATGTTTTAAATTTCTATTCGTTGGAGCATTGAACTCCAAATATTCTTCTGATTCCTCTTATCAATTATTTAATCTTTTATCGTTCAAATTCTGGAAAATATTGACATTCATTTGACAATAATAACGAATTTCCAATTTTATTTCGGTGTATTAAACCCCAAAAATTCTTCCAATTGCTCTCATTAATTATTTAATGTTTTAACTTCTAAATTATAGAAAACATCAACATTCCTTTGATAATAATAACGAATTTCCAATTTTATTTCGGTGTATTAAACTCCAAACATTCTTCTAATTGCTCTTGACAATTATTTAATCTACTAGCGTTCAAATTATAGAAAATTTAGACATTTATTTGACAATAATAAAGTTTTTCCAATTTTATTACGGTGCAACGAACCCCGAACATTTTTCTAATTGCTCTTATTAATTATTTAATCTATTAGCATTGAAATTTCTGGAAAATATTGGCAATCATTTGATAAAAATAGCGAATTTCCAATTTTACTTCGGTGCAATGAACCCCGAAGATTTTTCTAATTGCTCTAATCGGCTGTTAAGTCGATTAGCGTTTGAACTTGAGAGAACACAGTGAGTGTTTATCGGCTCTGGCGAGCGAGGAGCGAGGAACCTCGTATTTACAGGATCCCTGACGAGGTGTAACTGAGGTGCGAAGTAAACAAATTAGCCGCGGTCACATGCCACCCGTTTCGAGTTCCCCTCAACTTCAGTCGAACTCCAATCGCCGGGGTTTCGCCAGCCTATTCTTTCCCTCGCACCAAACTCATTTAAAAATAGCACAAATCCACGCGAATCTCTCCTTCCAACCGTTAAATCAATAACTGTAACAATCGAGTGTCGATCGATCGGTGATTAAGTTGAGTGATCAGTGAACTGTGAAATCGAGACCGTTTTCGAAATGCTCGACGGATATTTTCGAGTTCGATGCTGGTGAAAAGGCGCTAATTCGAGAACTTAATAACGAAAAATTCGCACTGGTTTTTCAACATCCAAACGAAGCCATTTAAATCCCTCGATTAAATTAATTATTCCTTAATAGTCACCGGCGAAATTAATCCGCGAATCGAAACGATTATAATTAAATTGTCGCGGTATAATTATTTCCTCTTAAACAGAAATCATAAGAATAACAGTAAAATAAAAATACATAAATGCTTCCTCGTATGCAAATAGAAGCATTAATTAATTAACGCTCATTAAGCGTCGATGCAATAAGAACACCAATAAGAGCGAAGGTTGTTCCGTTAAGCCTGTGTTTATTGACATCGCTCGCCCTCAACAAATGCAACCTATTCAACAACTTTCAATTCAAACTCTTCAAACTAAAACCGCTCCCGGCGGAATTAACGCACGCAATCAAGCATTGCAAAGATTAATTAAGTATCGCCAAATCTAAACTACTGTGTCTTCGAAATAATGACACAATTAAACGCGCGGCCATAAAAACAAATCTAGTAAAAAGCCGCGTTATAATTCAAATAATTATTATTATTTATTGTTATTAAAATAACAATATCGTCTTTAACGTAAATATTAAGCTGCGTATGTAAAGATTTCCTCTGAACAATGGTGTTCAAAAGAATAATGGATTTAATATCGATGTACGGCCACAAGCGTTTACATCGTAGGTGTCTTTCGATTTTTGGATTTTCAATTTCTCCGATTTTGTAGCCAGTAATTTGTCGAAGTTCATACTACAATGTCGTTGTGAATATTTTGAAGGTGAGGACGTCAAGCCTGAGGATCCTGGGCCAGCAGATTTCGAGCGTGCTATTGTACAGTCAGGTAAGTACTGTTTTCTCATTAACTAGTTTCTTAATTAAATTTATGTACCCTCGCAATAATAAGAATAATAATGAATCAGTAATAATATTTAATATTTGTCGATTTTTGCAAGAATTACTCCAAGGAAATAGTTTTTAAAGGTAACCATTCACAATTAGTGAATTTGAACCCTTGGTGATTTTCATTTCTCATTCCTAATTGAATTTAACGATCAATTAATCTTCTGTTGATTATAAATTTCTGTGAAGTAAGTGCGCAGCTTTTGATAAATATGAAATTGTCAATATTGAATAGAAAAGTCTATTTTAATAACTAATTTTATCTGAGAGTATTTTAAATGTGTTTCATTTAATTTGTGATTATTTTATAAACATGAATTAAATGAAACACGATTATTTAATTAATCATGAATTAATGGCAAAACCACAGGTGAGGACAAAAGAATTGTAGATGCTCCTTGAAAATAAGCGAAAAACATGTCAAATCAGTAAAACTGTCTTTGAAAATGCTTCATTGCAACAATGTTTTGCAATTCGATCGCATTATTAATTGATTTTTGATGCTGATCATATCTGTTACATTAGAAACGTTTAACTGATGATTTCCACGAAGAATTCTGCTTAAAAAATATTTTTTTCGTGTTAATTAGCGCAAAATTTGCAAACGCCAAACAAATCTACAATTACAAATTGATTTTAAAAGATCACCAAAGGGCTCATGCAATAATAATTAATAATTATTAGTTGAAAGGCTGATGCGATATTTATTAATAATTATTAATTATCGCATCAGCCCTTTTGTAATTTTTCAAAATCATTTTGATGCATGACATTTACTGCAAAACATATTTAATCAATAATTATCGCAATATTTCGTTATGAAATTGTATGAAATGTTAAATTGACGATTTCTGCGAGAGCTAACACTGAACACTTTCTCATAGGGTATGGAAAATTTAATTACTTGCTGTTGTTGGCAATTCTGCCCGCCAGTCTATCAAGTATCTTCTCGTCATCGGCAATATCGTACGTGTTGCCATCGGCCGAATGCGACCTTAGCCTGACGATGTTCGACAAAGGACTGCTCAACTCAATGTCATTTGCAGGTGTTACCACTTTCTCAATTAGTCTCTACTTGCCAATCATCCAAATTAAGCTCACGAAAGTTCGGAGTAAACATTACTCTTTCATATGATTAATTTAGTCATCGAATTATTAAGTTGTTGCTCATCCTGAGTTTTCATTAGCTTAATTTCCACCACTTTCGTATCCATCTGTGAACATAAATTAATCCAATAATTGATTATGAATTATCCAATTGGTATAATTTAATTTTTCTCTGGGTAAAATTGTCTTCTTGCAACTCTGCATATGACTACTTCACACGTTGTTATTTGCAGTCCGATTAATTAATAAAAGCACTCGAATTTCAAGAATTTTCTCAGTTTAAATGTAATTATTTCGTTTCTCAATGTTTCTGTGGGGAAGAAAATTTATTCACCTAACAATGAATAAACCTGCCTTGTTATTTGCAGTTCAATAAATTAACAAAGACATTTTCTCAGTTCGAATTTAATCATTTCTCTTTTTTCTGTTCTTTTATTTTATTCCGTGTGGGGTGGAAAATACAAAATACTATTAAAAAGAAGTTAAATGAATCAATTCGAGCTGATCGTTCTGTGGGGAAGAAAATTTATCGACCATTGATATATTAATTCAACTCATCAATCACGCACTTCCTACAACCACGACGAAACAGCGCATCGTTACACATACATACACAGTGGATGAAAAAAGTATTGGTCCGCCCAGTATTTTGAAAAAAGATATTCTTACAAGAGAAAACTCTTCTCTAAATAGAAATAAATTTTCTCACCGAAGAAAACGTTAAAATTTCAAAGAGAGAGTTTTCTTATCGAAGGAATTTTATTGCAAAATGTCTGAGGCGCGCAAATAGTTTCTTCAGCCGCCGGTGGATTTCGTAATGGGCTTAATCAGTGAGTGTTAATCTGTTGCAGGTATGATCAGCACCTCGTTTTTCTGGGGCTTTATGACCGACACGTTCGGCCGTAAGAAGATAATGCTTTACGGTTACTTGTTCGCCGGGCTGCTCAGCTTGGCGACTTGTTTCTCGCACTCCTCTTGGCTTTTAATACTGTTCAAATTTCTCGATGGCGTTATGTAAGTTGACACCGACGCTAAACGCGACCCGATGCCGGCGTCGAACTCCCCCCGAAACAATAAATCATTTTTACCGTCACCCTCTTTGGCTACCAGTCATTTTTATCCGCAATCTATCCCCTTTGCCAGCGCCAATCAACCCTTGCTAATTGCGTCCGATGGAATTTTAGGCAAACAATGTAAAACCTGCTCGAAGTGAGTCACTATTGTATTCGATTCCAGCTGTTTCTCGCAATTCTTCAAGCTTGCCATTTTTAAATAAATTGCAGACAATATTTTATAGAAATTGAAAAGTATAATAATAAATAAAAATAGTTTCGCAAAGCAAAATTGGCAAAAGTGACTATTTGTTAGACAAGATAATTAGCAGACTGTGAATTCTTCAAGCTTTCCCTTTTTAAATAAATTGCAGACAATATTTTATAGAAATTGAAAAGTATAATAATAAATAAAAATAGTTTCCCAAAGCAAAATTGGCAAAAGTGACTATTTGTTAGACAAGATAATTAGCAGACTGTGAATTCTTCAAGCTTTCCCTTTTTAAATAAATTGCAGACAGTATTCTATAGAAATGGAAAAGCGTAATAATAAATAAAAATAGTTTCCCAAAGCAAAATTGGCAAAAGTGACTATTTATTAGACAAGATAATTAGCAGACTGTGAATTCTTCAAGCTTTCCCTTTTTAAATAAATTACAGACAGTATTTTATAGAAATGGAAAAGCATAACAATAAATAAAAATAGTTTCCCAAAGCAAAATTGGCAAAAGTGACTATTTACTAGACAATTTAATTAGGAGACTGTGAATTAATGATATTGTTATATTTAATATTATAAATAATACCTTTCGTATTTAATAATAATTTCTTAGAGCCCCTGTTGAATTTTATTCATTTAATTTAAGCACTGTTTAAATTAAAGTCGAAGTGTTATTTACTGCTTAAATTTAGTTTACTGATTAAGGCGACATTAATTGAGATTGCAAGTATTTATGAGTGTTCCATGTGTTTTCAGCATATCTGGCCCTTACGCGGCACTCATGTCGTACCTGGCGGAAGTTCACAATGAGACCCAACGCGCCAGGAGTTACATGTGGCTAGGAGTGTTTTTTTCACTTGGAAATATTTCATTGCCTTGTAAGTAATAATTGTATTTACAGAAATATTAATTATTCCTTGTGATAACATTCTTTCTTGTGAGAAATAATAATATTCTGCTTACTGTTAATATTAATACAGTTGGTATTAATATTAACACTGTAATATTACAAAGTATTTATTAACACCAGTTAATATTGGTGTTTTCCTTTTGCAAATGATATTTTACTATAAAAATTATTAATATATTATTACAGTTTATTACAAAGAAAAATTGCATCCTAATTCATTATTATTAAATGAATAAGTCTGACAGAATTTCTATTGCAGATCTGTCATTAAAAAATATTATTAAATCGTATAATTTCAGTCAATATCAAGTTCAATTATTATTAATTCGAATTTGTAGAGATAGATGCTTTAAATTACGAAATATTATTATAAATTGAACTGGGAATTTTGAATCGATCAGGTATCGCCTGGCTGGTGATGACCCAGAAATGGAAGATCAATCTGCTCGGCGGTGCGATGGAGATCAATTCCTGGAGGGTTTTCCTGGCGATTTGTTCGATCCCGGAGTTCATAGCTTGCTTCGCACTGTCAGCGTTCCCCGAGAGTCCTCGCTTTCTGCTTTTAAAGGGGCGGCGGGAGGAAGCGCTCGAAGTCTTCAAGAAGATCTACGCTCTCAACACCGGAAAGGACGCCGACACTTATCCCGTAAGAATTACATTGTCGAAGGACAGCGATCTTTATCTTTGAAGAGATAGAAAAAAAGAGTCGATCGATCATTGCGTTCGACTTAAACACCGGCAAAAAGCTCATTTTCATCTCAATCCTGCCGATTGGAAAATAGCAATCGCACGATTCCCGATTTCTACTTCCGCGTGCTGATAATTAAGCCGCTTGGTTAATTCACTTCCCTCGGAATTGTTTTCCTCCCGCATGCTAAGTCAGCCTGATTTTTTTGGTTTTACGAGTTCTTCATCGATTTTAATATTAATTCTTCCGCATTTCAAGAGAGATGCGATTTTTAATGGATAAATTAAAGTACCACATACAAGTAAAATAGTAGAAAACGGTAAAAATTCGATTTTTTCCCTTGCAAATCATTTCTTTTCGGAAAAAGTATTATTTACATGTTAAAATGCATATTGTGAACAATGTATCCTGTAAATTTTGTTGCAATTCTTGTAGTAATTAGTGTGCTACAGCGACTTTCGTAATGTCATTGTGGCTTTCACTATTTTTCATCTGATTCGAATAAAACAGTACTCTTTATTTAATAGAAAGATAACTCTACTGCACTACGAAAGCAGATCGTTGAAGTTTCATTTTGTGTGCAACATATCGCTATTTATAATCATCAGATCGATTTTTTCTATAAAATTAAGCATTTTATATAGAAACAAAAAAAAGAACTGGGATAGGAATGCGAAAAAACGCTACGTAGTCCAGTAGATAAGCCTATGAAGAAGATCTGATTAAATTTTCAGCTTGATACGTTCAGTGATGAATTAGTTATGCTGGTTATTGCCCGCAGAAACAGTATTTCGAGAAAAGCCTGTTTCAAATTTTGAGTATATTTAGCAAATATCTTTCGTATCTTTTTACGCAATACATCAGAAAGTTTCAAACTTCGTTATACTTACATAAAATCGTCAATTCCTACATCATACACTATTATTAACACAATTTTTGGGGGAAAATTTGATTTTTTTCACCCATTTACTTGTATGTGATAGCTTAATCGGGATTGATTGTTAATGGATGATCGATTTGACTTGCAGATCAAAGACCTCGAGGACGAGTATTCGGTAAAGACGGTCGGCGACACGTTCGCAAGCAAAGTGGCAGGCTGCTGGATACAAATCAAGTCACTTTTCGTCCCGCCGAATATCGGCAAGCTCGCGGTCATCTCGATGATTCAGCTCGGCGCCACGATAGGGTTAGAAAAGCTTCTTTCCTTAATACATAACCTAAAAGATTCTAATGAATTCCAAGCTAAGGCAATATTTGTATTAATTAAAGTTTCTTTACATATTGATACTTGATTTTATTTCAAAGATTGCAATTTGTATTAATTGTATCTTAATTGCAGATCGAATTCCTTGAGACTGTGGATGCCACAGTTATTCGCGATGATCGAACGCTTCAAGAAGTTCTCCATAGAAACCAATCACACGAGTTTGACGCCCTCCTTTTGCCACATGCTCGGCCAAGAATCGAGTAATTCGTCCGTGACTCATTTCGCCAATCATTCTCTGATAGCGACAGGAAAATGTGTTCCGGTAAAGTTGTACTAATATTTCTAATCTTTAATTTCATTAAAATTAAATTATTCCAAAGTGTTATTGTTGTATATATTTTTGTATACATTTTGTATGCTTATAAATATTTTCTTTTCATTTTAGGCAGAGTTAAATTCGACAGTATTTATTAATTCGATCGTAATCGCTGTGACAGGACTTATCGGGTACACGATAGCCGGCACTTTAATTACTGTCATAGGAAAAAAGAAATTAATGGGTGAGCAACACTTGGCACTAATTAAAAATATTTCTGGAACCATCGGATTACTTTTGTATATTCTTTTATAATACACTTTATATTTTGCTTCATCCAACTGCTTTAATATTTAAAGAATAATATATAAATAATGATAATATTATAGCATTACAGTCCTTGAAAATATTTTCTATTACTTCAATTCCCCAATTTTTAATCTTCTAATTTAAATAATCAAATTTCGCGATAACAGACAATAAATAATTATAAACGATTTCTTTCAGCCATTTGTTTCTTAGTGGCCGGCGCGTGTTGCGCCTCACTTTATTGGGCGGAGAACGCCAATGGTATTTTAGGATTATCATCAGTATTTGTCGCGATGTCGAGTATAGGCGGCGCCGCGGTCGTTAACGTTATTGTTGATAGCTTTCCAACTTGTTTAAGGTACATTATACAATCTCGAATGTGTTAAAGTTGAAATTTATTATTTAATTAATATGAATTTTGCAGGACAATGGCTGTGACAACAACAATGATGGCCGGGAGAGTCGGCGCGATTGTAGGAAACTTATTATTCTCCATTTTAATTGATCTGTCGTGCGTGGGTCCGTTTGCAATGATTGGGTCCGCGAGTTTAAGTAAGTTAAAAGAAATTCGTGTTTCAATGTTCTTGAATTAAATATTTTTATTATATTTTTGTGGCATTTAATCAGTTAGTTAAATATATATTTTTATACGACATATTTATTGCCAGTATTTAGATTTAACTATCTCAAAATAAATACAATAATATAATGAATATTAAAAATTGGGATTGTTTTGTGATAGTTAAGTTTAAATATTCGCAATGACTATGTTGTATAATCTCAAAATAATGTCGATTTTCAATATTCATTCTATTATCGTATAAACAATTTCGAGTTTCAATTTTCTTGAATTAAATACCTCAATTATAATTGCATCGCATTTAATCATTCAACTAAATATATATTATTATACAACATGGTCGTTGCCAGTATTTAAAAGTAACTAGTTCAAATCAAATAAAATACAATCTTCAGTTAAAAATAGATATAATATAGAAAATTAGAAATAGAAATAATAGAACGAATATTGAAGATCGACATTATTTCGAGGCACTTAAATATAAATACTCGCACTCATTCAATACAAATATTCATTCTATTATCCCATTTACTTTTGAATTCGAATTATATTTAATTGCTAAACAAATGTTTTCAGTGTCAGCGCTGTTGATTCTCGCGCTACCGCGAAAGAAGTTAGCGCAGGAGAAGGCGAAGGAAATTGCTTGACAGTGGTGCAAGCATATCCGGATTAGTTGGGCCTTCCAATTCTAACTGGACGGGGCCCACGTGTAAATAGCAAATTCCTAACTTTAAGCTCTACCATGCAACGTTTACGTGGCGGCGGCGCGCGCCTGTGTGTCAATCTTCCATCGTGTAAATATGTACATACTCCACACATATACATATGCCACACTTATGTAACATAAGACCCTCGCGTTTTATATGTACGCATCAAATAAATATTGCATAAGTATAGAAAGTAATCGACGTGTTTTTGCGTGCGGCGTCCGCTCGAGTTTGATGGCGATTAGTTTTTGCAAAATCTGTCCCTTTTGCCACTAATGATAAGTAATTCAAAAACAGCCATTATTCTATTAGCGGACACGTATTTTGAAAATAAAGCATAGGAAATCCGAGTCTAATTAATATACGTTTGTTTCTTTGTAATTGTTTTTAATTGTATAGCATTGGTTCTGTGTACAAATGTGTCCCATTTGCCACGAACCATAACGAGTTCAAAAAACCACTATTATTATATTAGCAGACACGTATTTTGAAAATAAAGCATAGGAAATCCGAGTCTAATTAATATACGTTTGTTTCTTTGTAATCGTTTTTAATTATACAGCATTGGTTCTGTGTACAAATAGGTCCCATTTGCCACGAACCATAATTAGTTCAAAAAATAGCCATTATTATATTAGCAGACACGTATTTTGAAAATAAAACATAGGAAATCCGAGTCTAATTAATATACGTTTGTTTCTTTATAATTGTTTTCAATTGTATAGCACTTATTCTGTGTAAAAATATGCCCCTTTTGCCACTAATGATAAGTAGTTCAAAAACAGCCATCTTTCTATTAGCGGACACGTATTTTGAAAATAAAACATAAGAAATCGGAGTCTAATTAATATACGTTTGTTTTCTTGTAATTGTTTTTAATTGTATAGCACTGCTTGTCCAGAAAATTGTATTGTTAAGCAATGATATTTGAAGTCGACTTCAATTGATATTAAAAAAATAATAGTTCTTCTAAAATCGTAAAAAATGACGTGAAAGAAGTTGTCGTCGCAATAATACTTAATTAATTTGTATCGCAAACGTTCTGACAAACTCTTCTACGCTAATTACATAGTTTGCACAAAAAACGTTGTTTCGATTAGTAAACCCATTTAAATTAACATTCTAAAGAAAATAGAAGACTTAGAAAATCTACAGGTGTATCAATTAAAAATTCCCACTTTCTGATATATTTTCAAGCAATATTACAACCTTAAGTTGCAATAATTTATTAATAACAAACGTGAGGGCATTTGTAATAACCCTCACTGTTTGAATTTGATTTCAAAATGTATTAAACCATTAAGATTTGATATATCAAACTATAGTTTGTAGTTAAAAGCCTCGTTGATAATTATTTTCTTATTGACTGCGTTTTATTCAACACTTATGGCAATTAATATGTTAAAGAAAGTCGATGTAAAAATATTGCGTACAATGAAGAATTCACAATCGAAGAAGATGAAAGGTTTGGTTATCGGTACATTACCGTGCGAGGCAAAGAAACCAAACAGAAGCTGGACAATGGAACTGCCTGTTGCTAATCACTTCTTGCCTTTGCCAGTGTTGATGTTCACAAGAGAATTAAACACGATAATTAACAGACTATTGTATCCAATATCACAGTCAACAACACCTCCTTCTCAAATACAGTGTGCCATCTGGAAAGTAGACTCTGATACTTTCCAAATATCCCTAGGTTCGAGTCCAATTCATTCGAACGCTCTCTTCGACTCATCAATTAAGTCCACAGAGAGATTAAATCGAAAATATAAGTGATAAACCTCTGAAAGGTTGTAATTTAGTATTACAAAATTGTAAATTAGCATTTCAAAGCACTGGAATGATTGTTACAGGGACTTTCGACAAGAACAACCTGTAACCATCCTAGTCAGGGAGGTGAACGTCAGTGAAGGGAGTTTCGCGGAATCCGAGCGAATTTGAGAAGTGCGATGAGGAAAACTCGAGTGCTATGAATGAAGGTAACGGAGTGCTTCGAGTCCCGTGAACGACCGCCATCCTCAGAATCATGGAAGAAGTCTTTCAGAACGGCAATTACCAGCAGAACGTGAATGCTAAGATGACCAGCACTGACAGCCAGAAGGAGGTAAACGAGATTCCGCTCGACCCCAGCTTTCCGCCGCTTTCAATTGGTCCGCCGAATCGATACGGTTCTCGAAACTTTTGCCCTAGTTCTTCAACTGATTATCCTTTCCCATGGAAGATCTATTGTTGGCTCGAAGATCGCTTCGCATTAGCAATTCCTATGCCTCCAACTGTTAATGATCCGATCGACATATGTATGAACATATGTCATAAAGAAATCAACCGAGCGAACATCCAGTGGTTCTCACTGTTTGTTGTGATTGTCGATCGAGCGTACGATGAATTTCTATGCTGGCATTTTATGATTCCTCGTACAATTATACAGCGAAATTGAATTGATTTATTATTTAGGAACTGAAATATCCAAATAATAAAGTTGGATCTTTTCCAATATTGTTTTGGCGAATAATCAATAAATCTTTGTATGTTGTACACATTCGTATAAATTGTTAATCGTTGTTATTACGAAGTTATAATTTAGTCAGTCACTTTTTAGTGAACGTTTACGTTTTAATTGCAAATCAGGTGTTTATAAGTTTGCGTTCATTTCGTTCGAGAGGCAATTGGGAACCGCTGATTTACTATTGGCGGTTCTTATGTATTGTGCTGTGGCTAGACACTTTCTGAGGCTTCTTTCTAATTCATGCCGACCCAGCAATATGCCTTAATCCATAAACGTTCCCATTATAATAATTACGAACTTTTAATACCGTCAATATTTTTAATACAATTAATTAATTCCTATATTACTATTATGACTAATTCTACTTTCGCGCTCTCTAGGAGTCGAAAATTCCAACGTTTCGTTATTGATCAGTAAAACTTTCACGAGAAAAGCTTCGTAAAAATGATGGAAATAATGAAAGGAAATTCTTGATTGTAGGATTCATTGTTAGACCACATGGAGATCTCGATTGTTGAGGCTGAGAAGCGTGCCAACAAGGCACTGAATTTAAGAGAATTTTATACAGTCTACCTCATTGAGACTAAGTATGTGTAAAGTATCATTTATAATTTGTAATAAGATGCAAATTTATTTCTAGATTTTTATACTGTAAGAATATTGGAGCCATGTTTTTCTATTTTGATATTTGAGACTCATGTTTGTACTATTTAAGTTATATAATTCAATTATCATTTATAATTTGTAATAACTCTTAAATTTATTTTTAGATTTTTATACTGTAAGAATATTGGAGCTATCTTTTTCTACTTTAATATTTGAGACTCATGTTTGTACTATTTAAGTTTCATGATTCAATTATCATTTATAATTTGTAATAACTTGCAAATTTATTTCTATATTTTTATACTGTAAGAATATTGGAGCTATCTTTTCCTATTTTGATATTTGAGACTCATTCTTGTACTATTTAAGTTTCATGATTCAATTATCATTTATAATTTGTAATAACTCACAAATTTATTTCTAGATTTTTATACTGTAAGAATATTTGAGCTATCTGTTCCTATTTTGATATTTGAGACTCATGTTTGTATTATTTAAGTTTCATGATTCAATTATCATTTATAATATGTAATAACTCACAAATTTATTTCTAGATTTTTATACTGTAAGAATATTGGAGCTATGTTTTTCTACTTTGATATTTGAGACTCATGTTTGTACTATTTAAGTTTCATGATTCAATTATCATTTATAATATGTAATAACTCACAAATTTATTTCTAGATTTTTATACTGTACGAATATGGCATCTATCTTTTCCTATTTTGATATTTGAGACTCATTCTTGTACCATGTTTGTACTATTTAAGTTACATGATTCAATTATCATTTATTATCATTTGTAGACATTGTACAAATAAAACTGTAGTTGGTGCAGAATTCTAAAGATACTCAAACTCTAATTAATAGATTCAATGATTAATCTATGTGTTTAATCACAGAGTTACAGATCCAGACTTTAAAGCCGTGCTTAGTAAAACAAGCTCACTCTGGAGAAGATACACTGAATTCGAACTCCTCAGGGAGTACTTAGAAATGTCCTATCCTTATATCGTATTGCCGCCACTACCAGAAAAAAAGGTTCTCTATCCATGGCAGAAAGTTACAACCGATACGTTTGATCCGGACTTTGTTGATAGAAGGAGAGGAGGATTGGAAGTACGTTGATTATTCCATTTGAGAAACAAGCACAGTTGTTAATAATAAAAGAGGAGCAGCTGTTACTAATATAAATATATAATTAATATTGTATTATGTTCTTCTGTGTTTAAGAATTTCCTGTTGAGAGTTGCTGCGCATCCAATACTCTCCAGAGATGAACATTTCATGGGGTTCTTGCAGCAAAAGGATGGTTGGAGGGAAAGCATGAAAGAAACTGGTATAACGCAACATTCGTTACAATTAGAAATACTTGAAGCTCACACTGTTTTTGGTTTATAACTAATCTCTACTCGAACAGGATACTTGCAGTTGGCAGAGTCAGAGTTAAAAGCACTGACCGTTGCAGTGCGATTAAAGAAACCGGATGAACGATTTGAAACCATAAAGAATTACGGAATTGAGTTGCAAGTGTGTAAAGTGGAATCTTACTTTATTTTATTTGTGAAGAGTAAGGAGATATTATTTAATACTTGTTTTTAGAGCAATCTCTGTAACTTACTGCGGGTTCGTGCTCGACTCGTCGAGAAACAATACAGTCTGTTTAAATTACACGCGAGTTACGGACGCGTGTTCAGTGAATGGAGTGCCATAGAAAAGGAAATGGGTGATGGATTACAGGTACCACTTTTCTTTGTTATATTTCGCATTTAAATATGATGACTGTAATAACAATTCCTCGTTTTAATTGTACCGCATTTAAATACATATTCAAAAATCGAACACGCAACAATATTCTTAAGATTAAATATTGCAAGACACACTGCATTACAGCTTCTTTTCCTAGAAAACGGGACACTATCTCGACTCGCTAGCAGCGACGATAGACACAACATTAGAAGAAGAAGAGCTCATAGCTGATCAACTGAAAGAATGGCTGTTCGGCGCGTCCGCGTTGCAAGCAGTCGTTAGAAGAAGAGAAGCTCTGCAATTAGCCAAAGACAAAGCGCATGATGCCCTTACAGGCACGTATGAGCAGAAAGAAAAAGTTATGCAAGGTAACATATTACTAAAATTACCCATTTGAACATTTTAAAACAATCACACGTCCTAATGTTTCAACATATTTATTTATAGGAAAGTTAGGTTTAATGTCAAGATTATTTGGCTCGGTTGACACCGAGGAAGTTCGCGAATTGAAGGTCCTGCAATTGGAGCAAAGGATTGTGCAGCACGAAGAAGCTGTGAAGCAAGTCGATGAAGATCTGAAGTAAGATGCTTTAAATATCTTATTATTCATGTACAAAAATCTCTTAAAAATATTCTCTACAAAATCCTCTCCTTCCAGATCATTCTCAATAAAAGCAATGATGGACATCGAGAGATTTCAACATCAGAAAGTCGTGGATCTGAAAGAAATATTAGCAGCTTATTGTATTCTGCAGTTTAAGTTAGCCCGAAAGGTATTTAACGTTTGAGAAATCGTATAACTGTTATTGTATTACGTTAATTGGAATATTAATTATTTTTGTGTATCGCAGGGTCTGCAAGCTTGGCAACACATCAAAGGTTGTCTCGAAAGTATGCCGTAAGGACAGAGACACTAACGTTCACGGAGGACAGTACTTGCTCTAACTCTCCAAGCTGATACACATTCCTACGTTCGTAAGCTCATTCATACCGTACGCTTATTATCGTATCGATGTACAAGATTGTTTTCTTTTTTTATTTAATGTTAGGATAGAGATCGCGCGAGTATACACATTAATGTTGAATATATGAAATACGCGAGACATTATTTAAGAATTCTACGTGTCTAATGTACCTCGATGTAAGTATGAAACGTAATCGCGCTCGATGAAGGAATGGCCGACCAAGGCCACTAGTACTTAAAAGCTAAGCAACCGAGATCTGTCTAGTTTGCATCAGGGATCGGCAAGCATGAATAATATAAGGTCATGATTAATAATAATTGTGGAGAAAAATTCGTGATTATTTGTAATCGTGGAGAGAAATCCGTGATTATTTATAATCGCGAAGAAAAATTAGTTATTATTAATCACGAATTCGAATGATTCAAAGTTGAATATTTCAAATTCGAATGAGTAAAGTATTCAATTCGAAATCTTCAACTTTGAATCATTCGAATTCGAAGTATTCAGCTTTGAATTATTCGAATTCGAAATATTCAGCTTTGAATCATTCGAATTCAAAATATTCAACTTTGAATCGTTCGAATTCGTGATTATTTGTAAATTACAAATAATCACGGATTTTTCTGCACGATTACAAATAATCACGAATTTT
This sequence comes from Ectemnius continuus, assembly GCA_910591665.1. Taxonomy (NCBI): domain Eukaryota; kingdom Metazoa; phylum Arthropoda; class Insecta; order Hymenoptera; family Crabronidae; genus Ectemnius; species Ectemnius continuus. The sequence continues at coordinate 2,998,996 of OU342856.1, forward strand.
TCTCCACGATTATTAGTAATCATGACCTTATATTATTCACACTTGCCCATCCCTGGTTTGCATACGGATTATCCAATAATTACAGCAATCACGGCAATGTGTTTACATTAATAGGAATTGGAAAAGAAATTTTATATAAAAGCATTAATATATTCAAGATCGTGACAGTAAATCGTATTCTGTTGGGACAAAGAATACGATTGTTCTCCAAAAAGTTGCCGTAAGGATTGGTAAGTAAAAAGGAAGTTCCGAAGTGAAATGTAATGTCAGGCATCTTCGATAGAAATCCATTCTGATTCGTTCTCTATTTTAACCAGCACTTCGCATACACAGCGCAAATGATTACACTAACGTCATATGAAATAATGTTGCTACTACGTTTTTCTACTTTTCGTGTGCTAAGCATAAAAGCGGAATTATTACGGAAAGCCTAGGATTTCGCGGTTGCTTACCAAAAGATCTGTAAGCTGTGTTCGACTCTCTGAGGATGGCATTTATTATAGTAGTTGGTAGTTCGGGGAAATGAAGATACTGTAAAATTTCAGGTTTAAGATATTGTTTTGTATATATTACAAGATCTGTTCGTTGTACAAATTCTAAGGATGAAAAAATTAGACGTCTTTGAGGAAGTTTATGAATTTAATCGAGTCTAATCTAATTATTTTCATAACATGTTTTGTATGTGCGTCATATTGCGCTGAGCAGATAATGTTCTCGACATCATGGAATGCATTCTTTTTGTATAAAGTTATGGGGTGTTCGTAGTTTCTTAATTATTTGCGGTTTGAAACTTGCGAATACAATAAATTGGCAGATTAACACAACTTGCATTACGTTTGCATTGGCAAATGTAATATGATTTCGAATAAAACGCGTGTTACAAGTCTCAAACCTGACAGTGCACAAGTCATTGCTTTGCTGGACTATTCTGGATAATTTAAATCAATATTACTTACGATTCTTTCGAAAATAGAACATCTACTCGACTTTCATTAACATGATCGCGCGAAAGTAATCTGCTTTACGCGAAATGATCCTTGTATCAATTAGAATTCATGTATTTTTTAAAAGAACAATTGTTACAATGAGTGTGGATAAGTATTTATCAGTAAACTGTCGGACCACATTACATTTCCTGTGCGAGGGTAAAGATTGAAATTATTAATAAATATAAAGTCGATTCATATATAGTTTTGCCATTTAAATCTATCTTTGTTACCATTCATGTAATAAACAACAAACTACTCTGCATTACAATAGCATTTATCACTTGTCCTTCTTGAAATCCATTTCAAAATAGCCTTTTTTTCATTTTCCCTGCTTGTTACAATTATTTCGTTTGTTTATCAAGTTTTAAACACTTTGTTCTTGTTCTCCTTATGAAATAATTCAGACTTCTCGTCAGTTGATTTCGTTTTTTCCTCATTTCATATCATTTTATTATTGTCTGTTTATTATTTTATTCTACGTTAATTCCTTTATTCATAAACTTTTCCAGTATCTTCCTTTATTTCTGCTGTTCTGTTTTCGCGCCAGAGAACGAAAGTGCGATTCAAATTTGCTGAAAGTTACGACAAACTCTGCCACAAGAGTGCGCAATGATAATGACGCCATGACGTAATGCGTCAGTGAGTACTCTGAAGTTTGAACACGTCAGGCAAGAAAAGTGCGTGGTTTCTTTTAGTGCAAACACTCTTTCGAGTTACATTTTGCAATTATGTCAACGTTTATTGTGTAATTGAGTTACTAACAAAGTCATTAATACATTGGAATTGAAGAACAGTGATTTATTCTGGCTGTGCTGCAACTTCCCCAATTTCCTGCCTTTGCTGTTTTCCTGCTCTTCCTATTTGCGACAAAAGATAGAACAAAGTAAGCAGTTGTGGAGTTTTGCAATAAGTTGTTTTGATGTTGAATCGAAGTCATCGAAAGTAGTAAGTTCTGTTTTATTTCTTCGTTTATATTTGTACTTGTTCTTGTTATTGTTCTATGCAAAGTTGTCTCCTTACTGAAGGAACATTAAGAAATATATTCTTTATTGTTGACGAATGATTTTGGTAATTCTTGTTTGATACAAAGTTGTCTTCTTACTGAATATTAACAAATATATTGTTTGTTATTGGTGAATGATTTTGGTTATTCTTGAATGCAAAGTTGTCTCCTTATTAAAGGAACATTAACAAATATATTTTTGTTTATTGTCAGCGAATGATTTATTATTAATTCTGTTGATATTTGTTTACTCTATCAACATATGAACAACTTATAATTTTTGTTGCTTGCAACTTTCCCGCGAAATGTGTCTGTAAAGTTTCTTCGAAAGTAATACAGTGGCGTCCGCACAGATGGCGCCGCTTGTACAAATTAGCAATATGATGGAAAAGTAATTAGATTCGTTCAATTATTTTGGAGCGAATTACACTTACATGTTTAAAACTATGCTTACCGTCATTTGCCATTGTTTTCTCGAACAATAAATAATAGGAAAATGAAATGAGAAGAGAAAACGTAAAAATGAAAATATTTAAAAGACAAATTAGCAATATGATGGAAAAGTAATTAGATTCGTTCAACTATTTTAGAGCGAATTATAATTGCATGTTTAAAACTATGCTTACCATCATTTGCCATTGTTTGCTCGAACAATAAATAATAGGAAAATGAAATGAGAAGAGAAAATGTAAAAAACAAAATAAGAAAGACAAATTATATTTCACAGGTCAAGTTTTTGCAAAGTGAATCTTGAATTCGACAGTTTATTACATTACAGTGCGCCGGTATAGAAATATCATACAAATCCGAGGATATTCGAACAGATTACGAAACTCTAAATCTACAGGTTCCTCATTTCAATACATTTCCAACATATACATACAAGTCAACTGCGTGCTATTTTATACAAACACCCAAAGGTTCCAAATTAAGATAATTGCTGAAAGAAACTCTTATTATTTCTAATGAAAGAATGTTTATGTACAGCATAGTGCTCTCCCATTTTAAGTGCTGCACAATTTTATCATTTGACTGCATTAATTTGCTTTAGAATTTTATTCTAAAAGTTAATGTGATAGCTTTTTTAAAAATTCTGGTAAAAATTCCTTTTTGACGCCTCGAATATTTCGTTTATTCCATTTATTTCAAGAAACCATTAAAGGAATATTAAATTAAAAAGAAATGTTGCTTTCAACATCTTAAGATTTTGTACAAAATGAACTGCGATACAAATTCAAAATCATATTTTAGTGAAGATTTGTAACAGTTGTTCTGTTCTTAAATACTTGTGCAACACTTACTCCAACTTTGGATTGACTTCCAAGCGTCGAGAATTCCCGATCGTAAAGAAACAAGGCTCTCATATGTTTTCCATATATTTTGGGACACTTTTATTGATATACCATTGTGCCAAAATTCCATTATGCACAACACTTTTTTGGAACATCCTGCATCATTACATGTGCCTGAGTATGATTACTATATCGTGGCCAACGTGTCAGTCGAATGTACAGTGATACAACTATTTACAGGGTTACATAGATGGCATAGGGAGTTTGGTTACTACTTTATTTACATCGAGTTACCAGAGTTTTCCACTTAATTGGCTATGCTGCTTTAAGGAGCGAGGTGTGTGTGTCTGTGTGTGTGGAAGTGGCGGGAAGGAGATTAATGATCTTTGGTCAGAGTCACTGGAGAGTCAAAGAAACAGGAGCCGGAGAAAGTGGAGGGGGGGCGCCGAGCGATGTGAAGATGGCAAAAGCGGAAGAAATGTCTAAGTGAAATGCAAATGACGTTTATTCGAAAAAGGCGCGTGTAAACGAAACCACCCTTTCGAGACGACAAACTCGCCAGACTTAAAACGAATGCACGGAGAGAGATCCTCGCACAGAACAGCAACACTTTCATCTCGTTGGATCTACTTTTCCCGGCTGCTTTATCGCCGCTTCTCTCGAACTTAAGTACAATCGTTTGCCGCACACTTGGAACTTTTTACAATGTGGTGTGTGCACGACTCGCACGGCTATTCTTCTGGATTCGCCACTTAAACACGAAGCAACGGAAGTTCGCCTATGAAAAACGCAAACGTTCAATCGAATATTCAAAGCAATGTACACATTGAGCTCGGCCGAAGTATTCGCTCGCGCGACAATACAGGTCGCGGAGTCATCGGAGCTTGATGATTACACAGTTCTAAGTCCACGAGATCTTCTCGCTCGAGTACCACTGACTCAACTTGCCAGTCGAGTCCTGACTCAAATCGTTCACTGGCTAACTCGAAGCCTGACTTAAGAACTATCTCGATCGCACGAGTCAACGCTTGAATCCTACAAATTTCGAGTCAATTAACTCAATGTGATTTACTGTTCATGAGTCTATCGAGTCGTTCGAGTCATGAATATTCCTACTTTTCACAACAGTTTTGAGACAAACTCAACATATCAGAGTACTTATAATGCAATCGAATCATTGACTCAAGTTATTTTCAGAAGACTCATGTTAAGTCAGTGAACATTCCTGCTTTTCACAACAGTTAGTCCAATAATTCAACATATCAAGGCATTGACAATGCGATTGAGTCTTCTTTCGAAGACTCATGTTAAGTCCATGAATATTCCTGTTTCTCACAACAGTTTTTCTAATAACTCAACATATCAGAGCATTGACAATGCAATTGAATCATCTTGAGAAGACTCAAGGTAAGTTAATGAACATTCTTGCTTTTCACAACAGTTTCTCTAACAACCCAACATATCAGAGCATTGATAATGTGATTGAATCATCTTCAGAAGACTCACGTTAAGTCAATGAACATTCCTGCTTTTCACAACAAAGTTCTCATAAACTCAACATATCAGAGTACTTATAATGCAATCGAATCATTGACTCAAGTTATTTTCCGAAGACTCACGTTAAGTGAATCAACATTCCTGCTTTTCACAACAGTTTTTCTACTAACTCAACATATCAGACCATTTACAATGCAATTGAATCATCTTCAAATGACTCACGTTAAGTCAATGAACATTCCTGCTTTTCACAACAGTTTTCCCACAAACTCAACATATCAAAGCATTGACAATGCAATTGAGTCATCTTCAGAAGACTCACGTTAAGTCAATGAACATTCCTGCTTTTCACAACAGTTTCTCTAACAACTCAACATATCAGAGCATCGACAATGCGACCGAGTCATTGTCCCGAGTGATCCTCAGCAGATTCCGACTGACTTGAGCCAGAATCCGAGGGTTTCTCTCAGCGTATCGAGAAGGTTCAACTGGGAGTAGGAACAGGCCGAGCGTTTCCCATGGGTTCGCTCACTTTGGCACTATGGACTGCCAGTGTCATGGTGGAGGGAATCGCTGTCACTCTCGAGATAAGTCACGTAACTGTCGGTGCTGTCAGGATGCTGGCCCATGTCTGGACCGCCGCCTGGATGATGCGGGCCCGGCGGTGGCAAAGGTCCTCCGCCACCTCCGCCGCCTCCGTCGCTCATCGGTCCTCCCAGCATGCCTGGCGGCGGCAGTTGCGGTGGTGGACCTCCGTGCAAGTCGTAACCGTGCATCTGTAATGATTTGTCATTAGACAATTGCTGACTTTTTATGGATGAGTGTGGAAATTAGTGAGTGAGAATTCTTTGGTCAACTTTGAAGAATATTGCTGCACTTTGTTTTAGAAATTCTTGGGACTGTGATATGAATTAATTATGTTTATATACATAATTGTATTGTGATACAATTATATTATTATAATATACAATGCGAATACAAATGCAGTTATTATTATAATATGATTGTATTGTGATACAATTATAAGTGTAATGAGTTGAAAATGTTACTGTGACTTATTCATGGCGTTTGCAATTTATTGTTTTTACAACTGCATAATGACACACTTATATAAATGTATTTTATTGATATTGCTATTTTGAGAATTTCTAAAATTGTGAAAGAACAATTCCCAAAGCATTCATAAACACTTGGTCACTTTACAATGTTCATTCAATTTTAAATGAACTTTTACATGATTTATTGAAATATAGCAAGTAATGTTTGTTCTATAAAATAACTGTGAATTTGCAAGCAACTGTCAGCTGTCGAATTAAAAACTGCTACATCCAGAATCGCATGTGTCGACGTGTTAAATATTTACAAAAATAAGCTTCTAACGCAATACACGTGTATTAATTGAATGGGAGTGAAATGGATTCGCGAGTAGCGAATTCCCATGTAACGACAGGCGTATTGTGTCGTGTAACGTGTGTTGACACCGGTGTCAAAAGGCAACGCCAATTTTTCGCCCTCGATATTCCACTCCATTCTACTTTATCCGATTTGTAAAAGCTGGCAATAGCAAAGCTATTAAAAATTAATCTTCCAAGTGAAGAATTATGTTTCCGTAGAATTCTACAATAACATTTTTACGACGTTGCATTTGCCGGCAATTTGCCGAAAACCTAAACTTTGAGCTAGGGCCCTCGAATTTATATCACTTTTTCCTTGACGCAAAGGCACATTCTCCACCAAATTTCAGCCCGTCAAATACACGGGAAGTATAAGAAATATGGGAAAAACCGTGAAAATGAGATGAAATTCATTATTCAGAAACGATTTTTTGGTACTTTCGATACAAATTCAGCCCTTTTTTCATGGATTCTTCGTTTACTATCCGCTCTGATACACAAACAATCGATTCATGAAGAAAAAACCCGGGTTCGGAGACCTTTGAAAAATTGGATATTTTCGATGGCCAAAAATATGGAGAAAAAAAAATTTTGAGCTGGGGCTCTGAAATTTATATCACATCTTCCTTGATGCAAGGGGAGACCCTCCACCAAATTTCAGCCCCGGAAAATGTCGGGAAGTCCAAAAAATATGGGCAAAATCAGTGAAAATTCCGAAAAAATCGAACTTTAAAAGCAGTTTTTTTAGTGTTTTCGATAGAAATCCGGACTTTTTTCGACGGATTTCTTGTTTTCTATCCGTTTTCATTCATAAACAATCGATTCCTGAAGAAAAAACCCGAGTTCGGGGACCTTCGAAAAATCGTGAAAAAATCTGAAGGGGTACCCCTTAAGAAAAATTGGCCGAAAAAAAAATATTGAGCTAGCGCTCTGGAATTTTTATGGTATCTTCCTTGATGCAAAAAAATATTACCCACCAAATTTCAGCCCCGGGAAAGGTCGGGAAGTCCACCAAAAAAAATAAAAACCGTTAAAAATGAGCAAAAATGGACTTTTCTGGGCGGTTTTTCGACCCGTTCTCGTTGCAAATCCGGACTTTTTCTCACGGATTCTTTGTTCTCTATCCACCCTGATACGAAAACAATCAAAATATCCTGGGTTCGGCCGATTTTGAGAAACTTGAAAAAATTGAGCATTTTCGAGGGTCGAAAATAGGTGAAAACCTAAACGTTGAGCTAGGGCTCTGAAATTTATATTACTTCTTCCTTGACGCAAGGCCACATTCTCCACCAAATTTCAGGGCCGGAGAAGGTCGGGAAGTCGACCAAAAAAAATAAAAACCTCACCTGGCTGGCACTGCTTTAAATGCTACGATTTTACCCCCGACAATTTATAATAATAAAAAAGATTCTCCTTCGCATTACAATCTTTTTCAAATTAGCTCTAAAAGAACTTCGATTTTAAAAGTTTTGCGCGTGAAGAGTGCGAGATATCCGACTAATTGGGCGGTTAAAGGGTTAAAACTGAAGGTAATCATTGACTGACCTGCGAGACTAAGTGATGGAAGGAGGGTGCATTAGGGTCTAATCTGTCGAGATCCGTGTGTAGGGCGAAGTCCGAGAGGGCCTTCCACGGTGGCTGATAAGCTTGCACTTCGAGAGGCGTCATTCCTATGGGACTCTCGTGTCTCACAGGACTGCTCGCCACCATAGGGATACCATGCATACCACCGAAGCCCAACTTACGGCCGTCCTGCGACAGAAAACACTTCGATCCGTTAGAATATCTTTCCAAAATTCAATCATTTCTCTTAGTTCCCCTCGAAATAGAAGTTTGTCGGAAGTCTTAAGAATTCTTTCAGGACACCACTTTTTTTACATTGTAATATGTGTTTAAAAATGTTGAATTGTGATATGAGTTTGTCAGAAGCAAGTGGAAAATGCAGACTTTAAATTGAAGGATTTATAGTTTCGAGTTACAAACTTTTATTCATGCAATTTATTATGAATGTTAATTAGCTGATTTTATTTACAATTTCATTTACAGGAGCCTTTTACTTTTCTTTACATCAATATTGTTAAAGTTACATTGAAATAATTCCACATTAAACATAAAACAATGTAGAAGAAGAAAACCTTTATTAATTTCAATTTCCACAAAGAAACCCTGACATTTATATTCAATTTTATATTTTACATTAAGAAATAAGCAAATTTCAAATTCCCCGAAGACTTCCGCAAATCTTCCAAATCTCAAAAACCGCCAAGCATAAATGCATTACCTTCTCTTGCATCTGTTGCTTGATAGCAAGTGTCTTCTTCTTGTCCTTGCACCGTTTATTCTGGAACCAAACCCTGATGACTCTCGGACTGAGCCCAGTCATTTCGACGAGCTGCTCCTTCATGAGGGCGTCGGGCCGCGGATTAGCCGCGTAACAAGTGCGCAGAGTGTGAAGCTGCTTCTCATTCAGCACAGTGCGAACCCTCGTCGGCTTTCCATCGGAGCCGCCGCCGCTCTTGTGTCCGCTCGAGCTGCGCGAGCCGCCGACGCCCGCTTTGTGCGATCCGCTTTCCGAGCCGGAATCTGGAAAACCAAGAAATACTTTGTTAACCTCGTCCTTTTTCATTTTAACCCCTTGACTTGAATCACCACGGTCGAGCATACAGTGTTCCATATAAAATTATTATAAATAACCTAGACATTTAAATTACACTCAAATCTTTCTCAACATTTGTCTGCATTTGTCTGCATTTAGACTTTTATATGTTTCAGTTATGTTAAATCGCACATGAAATTTCAGCCTGCAGAAGCTAGTTATACATAATATTCCCCTATAAATATAATATAATAAAATATTGTCTCCTTACGTTGCTAGCCATTCGAAGGAAGTCGATGCTAAAACTTGGTAAAATATTCCCTCCAACAGACTACAGAATTTAATACAGTCTATTGTTAAAGGGAGAATACATAGTATATAATTAAATAGATGTCTAGTAAAAGTGAGGTTAGGAGAGTTCTGATTTAAAGGCAAGTGAATCACCACTATCGAGCATACAATGTTCCATATAAAATCATTATAAATAACCTAGTCATTTCAATTATACTCAAATCTTTCTCAACATTTGTCTGCATTTTATGCATTTAGACTTTTACATGTTTCAGTTATGTTAAATCGCACATGAAATTTGAGCCTGCAGAAGCCAGTTATATATAATATTCCCCTATAAATATAATATAATAAAATATTGTCTCCTTACGTTGCTAGCCATTCGAAGGAAGTCGATGCTAAAACTTGGTAAAATATTCCCTCCAACAGACTACAGAATTTAATACAGTCTATTGTTAAAGAGAGAATACATAGCATAATTAAATAGATGTCTAGTAAAAGTGAGGTTAGGAGAGTTCTGATTTAAAGGCAAGTGAATCACCCTGTACAAATACATACAAAGCTCGCATTCAGACATTTCAGGAATAGAATGCTACAATGTTTCTTTATCGACGAAATCTATTGCGAACATTTCATTGGATTTCAGAGATTTTTTCCTGTACGCTCGAGTTCATTCGAGCGCGTTACACGCGTTTTCACAAAAACTCTGCGTAAAGGGGTTAATGAATTATTGTTCGTTTAGATTGCAATTGTACCCGAAAAACTTAGCGAACAAAATCGTAATTGTATATTGTATTATTGTACAAACAATTGAGAAAATAATGTGATTGTTTACATTTTATTTAAGATCGCATTAACTGCAATTTTTGTGGACGTTTTAAGGTTTTCATTTATGTCCCATTTGGGATTATTTTATGTTTGGGATATTTAATGTTGCAGTTTATTTATATTATTTATTATAAATGCATCACACAGAACTGATTTTATAAAATAGATTTTGAGATTGTTATTACTGTTTTATTTTCTTATTCAGAAATGAAAAAGAATATCATTTTATACTTCACGTCATATTAAACAGTATTATTTTTTCCTTCTCATATAATTCTTGTATAACTTCATTATATCAGTACCATTTTGAAAACAAGTCTGCCAACCTTCCACCTTCTACCATTTAGGCAAAAAGTATCCTAACTCGTGTCTAATGATGTGACATTATAATAATTTCTTAATATTCCCTCAAAATACACGGATTTTATTCTTCACGTCATATTAAACAGTATTATTTTTTCCTTCTCATATAATTCTTGTACAATTTTATTATATCAGCACAATTTTGAAAACAAGCTTGCCAACCTTCTACCTTCTACCATTTAGGCAAAAAGTATCCTAACTCGTGTCTAATGATGTCACATTATAATAATTTCTTAATATTCCCTTAAAATACACTGATTTTCCCGCGGGGATCGTTTTCCACGGGGAATATCAACCGGATCAATTAGCCAGTCGGCGTAATTCCGAAACCGTGAAACTGCCTTTATCTTTATTGGCAGAAAGAGAGAGGAAAGAGGTGGGGGGGATTCGGGGCGGGCGGCTTCCTCGAAAATGGGCGAGATGTTCGTTTTTGAATTGGCATGCTTCACTCTGCGTCTGCCATTAGTCGAAGTCTTGAGGGACCGGTTGTACTTCGTTAGTCGGCGGGATGCAACACACAGAGAGAGAAAGAGAGAGAAAGAGAGAGAGTTCTTCTACTCCGCATTCCCCTGATAGAGTCCTGTCTTGGAAGGATTCGAGGCACTCGAGGTTGAACCCGTGCCAAAAGCCGGAATGCCAATGATGCCTTCCACTGTTGGAGAGAGAGAGAGAGAGAGAGTCGCTGATAAGGGTTCCTCGTTTTACGAGTCGAATCATCCGGCCACGGGATCATTCGGCGTTGTAAACCTGCGTAAAATACCACTTGACGCTGCTCATTATGCTCTGTCCCGATTTCGGTGACGACTACGGCCACTGCTAATCTCTCGCGAGCCTTCCTTCCACCCGTCCCACCTCGATAAGCCCACCAATGCCTTCCAGGAATCCGACAAATCTGTAATCTTTCCGTGAGATCCCCTGCACTCCTCTTCCTCCTCCTCCTCCTCCCTAATGTTTAACGCGCCGAGTCTAACTGTGCGAACCCTTTCAACCGTCAAACTGATTTTTGAAGTCAGTGGATGTGTCCGAGTTTTTGGAAATATTCGTAATGCCATCCAAGTTGGGAACTTCAAATTTAAGATAGGCAATGTTCTCGTTGGAGAAATATTAACAAAGGAAGTTGGTACAAAATCATGTTTGGTAGCACTTTTGCTTTTAGAAAATAGTACAATTTTGCGAAACACTCGCACGTTTTACGTGATTTGCGGGAATTTGTTTCTTAAATTATCAATTTTTAAACTGTTTGAATTATTGAATGAATTTTCTACGATTTATTGCGTGATTGTCAATTTTATCTTTAAGCTGGCAATGTTGTCGGCGGAGAAATATTAAAAAAGGAAGTTGGTACAAAATCATTTTGGGAGACACTCGCACGTTTTACGTGATTTGCGGAAATTTGTCTCTTAAATCAGCCATTTTTAAACTATTGGAATTATTGAATGAATGAATGAATTTTCTACGATTTATTTTGTCATTGTCAATTTTATCTTTAAGCTGGCAATGTTCTCGTCGGAGAAATATTATAAAGGAAGTTGGTACAAAATCATGTTTGGGAGACACTCGCACATTTTTCTCTTGAATTAGCAATTTTTAAACTATTGGAATTATTGAATGCATGAATTAAGTTCTACGATTTATTATGTGATTCAGTTTTTCACTGACCTCGCCCTTAGTCTTTTATTTTGACGATAATTAAAAATAACTTCATCATTTATCGACAATTTCCAGTGAATGTTAGTTACAAGTGCGATATTTGTAGAACAAGACGTGCAAAGATTAAGAAAAGTGATACGTTTGAGAAATAAAACTTGTCCAAGAAAATTGATGACATTACATCAACTTCGACTTCTCCTAACGATAATCAAAGATCGACACAATTAACACAATTAACCACTCGTTTCCCGAACTTCTTTACTCGATGCGTCAACACAGCCAATCAACAGTAGTTGTTCTAGCATTAAGTAATAATAATCTGAGAAAACAAATCTAAGACAAAGGAAGCCGCAGCGAAGGTGCAACGTGTCTTTAGACATCTTCCTGTGGGATAAATAGCCGGTGGAGATGGCTTGTTTGCCAACGGCAAGAGAGAAATGGAGGAAAGCGAGGCATACAGAAAGGAGCAAACGAAATCCTGTGCCCATTTTTGCGTCCTAACTAAACAACAGCCTCTGCCGTCCTCTCAGTTCGGAGGATCCACAAAGAACAATCATTTTGGACACTGGAATCCGCTGGATTCTGTCTTTTCGAGAAGTCAAAGAGTCACCCGTGTAGAAATTGTACTTTGACTCCGATGAGGATTTGATTTGGGCCCGTTTTCGATTTTAATTCGGGGCCTGGTCAGAAATAGACGCTAATTTTTAAACATGGCGCTTGGTGACGAGATGGCACGTGACTTTTACTTTGGAGAACTTTCTTGTCGACGCCATAAAACTTTGTCAGCATTGCGACAATTTTATATTTACATTGTTTTCTTAACATTTCAACAAGTGTCCGTATTTATTTGTATTTGTACTTTTGTACAATACTTATTTATTTGTACTTATTGTTTGCTATTACCAAATTATAATGCTATTCTTTACAATTTCTCTGTGTTTGGAAAATATTTGTTATGTTGGCTCAAAGTTTGTTTGTGAATATTTTCATTTGAAGTGTGTTGTAAATCAGGCAAAGTAGATATTTGCTACTATTTTAGTTTTCACCTAAACAATAAGTGTTAAATTTTATTTCATTCACTTTTAGAGATTGATGTAGGAAATAGCAATACAATATGTACAAAGTTGTCCATTATTCATAATAGTTTAGTATTTTTCTCCCATTTATCATACCCGCTTTGTTCTGAGTTTCCCGACTTATTAAGGCCGGATTTCGTTGCCCGACCTAATCCCGAAATAGGTTTTCCGAAATATTAGGAATACAAATATTCCCTTTCAGTACAAAAGTCTCAAACAACAAAGAGGCAAAGGAAATTCGTAAAAATAAACAATAAACATAGCAAGATATGCTATCTTAAATCAAAGAACACTGGAATATGTTAGTTTACGAGATAGTTTCTCATTCATACTTGACATTGAGCATTGAAATATTTCCCATCTATATTTTATACACTTAATACAAAATGTATCAGCATATATTATGGGAATAATATAACAGTAGTTGGTCCTTAATAAGTATTTCTGACCAAGTTCCGAATTGAAATTGGGACACCAAAAGGTGTCCTGATTGAATCAACACGAAATATTCCAGAGAAAAATATTTCAAATTCAATTAAACGTTTGTACAAAAAATCTCAACAACCCCACACACATATTTATCATGGAATGTCAAAGATTCCTTTTCGAAGTTGCTTAAAAAGCCAAATGCCAAAAAAGGATGAAGCAATAAATTTTTCATTAATCCTTTAACTTTTGAGGAACTGATCGAACCAACACGAAATCTTCCAGAGAGAAGCATTTCAAATTCAATTAGACATTTCTACAAAAAATATCAACAGCTCCACACATACGTTTATCATCGAACGTCGAAGATTCTTTTTCGAAGTTGCTTAAAAAGCCGGATGCCAAAGAGGGAAGGACGAGGAGGAGGAGGAGGAGGCGAGAAGTAGGAAGGAGATCGTGCGTAGTTATGTGCGACGGTAGTTGGCAGGAAGATGTTACATTTGACACCTCCCGGACACCTTTCCCCTAAAGAGTTGTCAAACCACTGACTCTACGATGATTCAAGCGCGCGCGGCGGCGACGGCGGCGTCCGGGAGGATCACGCAGCAGGACATTTAACGACGATTTCCATAAGAAATCCAAGGGACAAACATCGCTCGTGAAATACAGTTGCCGTTCGCCGAGAACTCCGCCAGTTGCTGCTTCCACGCTTCCACAAACGCCGAATTATTTGCTCGGCAATTAGTACGCGTCCACAACACGCAACCCGCACGTTCCACGCTCCTCCTCGGAGTTAGTTGCAACCGCGACTTGGCTGCACAACTTTTGACAGATGCTTCTTTTTTCGCTTTGCAACTGGTTTTCGCGACCGAATTGAAGTGTCGTGCGTCGCTCGAAGGAAGTCATTTTTGTGGCTTTGTCGTTGGGAATTGTGTCACGACTTTGTTTCGTCTTTTTTTTTGTTCTTATTCTTGTCATTTTTTTACGGGATTTTTGTCAAAGGAAAAAGTCGAAACTGAATTGTAATTACTATTAGAATTAAATCTGTCGGAAATGAATGAACATCTAAATTTATAAAATGCATGTTATCTTAGAATCAAAAAATACTTTCATTGTTAGATATATACATTTGATTTTTATAACGTCTCTAACATATTGTAATTCAATATTTAATCAACAATTCCTCACACAAACAGAGCAAAATTAATTTGTCATTGCCCATTTCAACTTATAAAACGTACTTTGCCTTAGAATCAAAAGATACTTTCATTGCTAGACAAATACATTTCACTTTTATAACATCATTATCATATTATAATTCAATATTCAAACAATTTCTTACAAAATCGGAGTAAAATTAATTCATCATCACCAATTTAAATTTATAAAATACATTTTACCTTACAATGAAGAAATACTTTCATTCCTAGATATAATTCAATATACTTCAATATTTAATCAACAATTTCTGACACAAACAGAGTAAAATTAATACACCATTACCCATTTCGATTTTACCACCACACAAACAGAAGCGCATATCTTCCTATAATCACTGACACCTTCAAATCCAACTGAAAGATCATCCTCTGTCCATACAATTCGAGCATAATCAGAGAGCTTTGTTGTCGGAGTGAATGATTTCTGCGCGGCGCACATCAGCGATATCAATTTAATCCAGTTGATCCTGGAGGTGCGCGCGTACACAGAGAGAGAGAGAGAGAGAGAGAGAGAGCGATGGCCATCCGGCGTGCTAATCCTATGTAATCCCGCGCGCATAGAAGGGAAAATGGTCAAGGCTTCGGGTTTAACGGGTTCAATTATCAACACCTAATTATGACTCCTCGTCCTAACACAACAGAAGGCTGCCTCGCCCTCGAGGGCCGCAAAACCCTCTCGCAAATTTGGCCTTTGTGTCTCGATGAACCGCCTAATCCTTCTGTTAGTTGACGTCATTTGCCCTGCCAAATGGACGCCTGATACTCTTATCGCTAATTCGCGCCATCCCTAATTACAGCGAGTAATCGCTCGTTCGCTGTCAGGAATCGTAGTTACTTCTGTTTATAGACAAATATCGTTTTTGTTGTTTTATTTGTGATTGTATTATTTAAAGCATTGATTTTCACTGAATTTAAGTGGAGTAATTTCGGAAGGTACAATTTATTTGTTTGTTTGTAGTATATTATTAGTTTCCATTTGTTGTGGTTGTATTGTTAATTGGGAATTGATATTAAATAATTGTAGAGTGCAATAATTGTAATATTATTCTGGTGTTTCTTTTGAGTTATTCAAATCTGAAGAAACTGCTATTCAAGAAATTGTTGGCGCTTGTATTTTCAAAATGGATTAATATATTGGCTGGGAATTAAATAATTACACATTTTCAATTTTAAATCAGTCTCAAATCAAATGAATATTGAAATACAAATTTCAGAAAATTCGTACAAACGAATAATAGCATTAACATAGCAAAATATGCTATTTCAAACCAAAGAACACTGAAATATGTTAGTTTACGTGACACATAAATGAACACAAGTATTTCCTTTGAATACAAAAGTCTCCAACACCAGAAACGCAAGGAAACTTCGTAAAAACATATTAACATACAAAAATATGCTATTTCAAACGAAAGAACATTGAAATATGTTAGTTTACGTGACACAGAAATGAACACAAGTATTCCCTTTCAATACAAAAGTCTCCAACACCAGAACCGCAAGGAAACTTCGTAAAAACATATTAACATACAAAAATATGCTATTTCAAACGAAAAAACATCGAAATATGTTAGTTCACGTGATAGATTCCGAAGCATACCTGACATTGAGCCGTCGTTCGGATGCAGGTGATGATTGTTGTTGGTGAGGGAAGCATTGTTGTTGTTTTCGTTGCCGGGGACGGAACCGGGCACGGAACAAAGCTTGCCACCCTCGAGGACGTCGTGATCGTGCCTGCAGAACAGTCCGTCCTGCCGCAGTGCGAACTCGTCCCCCGGCAACAATTGTCTCATGCACGCCGAACATCTGAAGCATTGGATGTGGTAGGTTTTGCTCTTCGCTCGCATCACGAAGTCGTTTTTGCTGAAGCACTGACTGCACTTGTCACACTTCTTGCCGAACAGCCTGCAAAAGAAAGGAATTCCTCCTAATTTATTGTTGCTACTTCAAATGCCATTCGTTGTATTACAATTGTATTTGTTTTGCCTTTGTTTAATGCTCGACACTTGAAAATTCTTGTAAAGTCGAAGGAATTGATATAAAATGTTTTACAAATATTTTTATAACTAGGAATTATTATGAATTATTGTTGCTACTTCAAATGCCATTCGTTGTATTACAATTGTATTTGTTTTGCCTTTGTTTAATGCTCGACACTTGAAAGTTCTTGTAAAGTCGATGGAATTGATATAAAATGTTTTACAAATATTTTTATAACTAGGAATTATTATGAATTATTGTTGCTACTTCAAATGCCATTCGTTGTATTACAATTGTATTTGTTTTGCCTTTGTTTAATGCTGGACACTTAAAAATTCTTGTAAAGTCGAAGCAATTGCTGTAAAATGTTTTAGAAATATTTTTACAACTAGGAATAGAATTGTTAGGGTTCACCAATTTTAATACAATATTAATACAAAGTAGATTAGCAAGTAAGTTATTTCTGACTTCAATTAAACGAACAAACAATCTTCCTGACAAACAACAAAACAACTTTCCTTTGTTCTTAAATCGAACAATGTTCCTGCTAACTCGTTTCAAATGTTCGCTCTTGTATTCATACACGGAGAGCACAATGTCAATCATTCCAGCAACAAATGATAATCATTGCGAGCCTAATGGACGCGATCGAACGAACTGCGTTTCCTGGCTGACCTTTGCGAACGTAGGAGCGCAAGTTCACCGATGTTAATACAATATTAATACAAAGTAGATTAGCAAGTAAGTTATTTCTCACTTCAATGAAACGAGCAAACAATCTTCCTGACAAACAACAAAGCAACTTTCTTTGGTTCTTAAATCGAACAATGTTCCTGCTAACTCGTTTCAAGTGTTCGCTCTTGTATTCATACACGGAGAGCACAATGTCAATGATTTCAGCAACAAATGATAATCATTGCGTGCCTAATGGACGCGATCGAACGAACTGCGTTTCCTGGCTGACCTTTGCGAACGTAGGAGCGCAAGTTCCCGATAATAAACTCAGTTTAGCCGATGCTTCGCCGTCTCATTAGCATCGGTATTACGGATGACTTTGAATTATAACGAGCGCGACTTTTATAAGCGGCGATCGAGCCTCGCGTTGGCGTCTCAGGCATTTCTATTGTCAGCACTAGAAACAGGTCGAATGTGTTCTTCTCGGCGACAATAAACTTTCTCTGCCGCGCATTCGTCCCCTGAAATACCAATCACATTCCGAGCGCGAATCATCGAAACATGCCTGGTGCGCGCATTCTCATTAACAGTGAACAGAAGCAGCTGAAATGATTTTAGTTGAGAGTCGTGTTATTTATTTTTCTTATTTTAAGTTAATTGTGCAATATTTTATGGTTGTAGTTATTTAAGACAGAATTCTTTAATGATTGTTTAAAGATTGTTGGTGAATGATTTTATATTAGGAAAAATTAGAATGCAATATCGAATATTGTTTATGATAGTAAATGTTAAACTGGCTCATACAGCTTTCATACAATTCATTTTATTGTATGAATTTATAATACAACAAATTTTGTTGACTTGAGTTGAGAATATTGTTATTTATTTTTCTAATTTTTATGTTCATTGTGCAATATTTTATAGATGCAATTATTTAGAACGCAATGTTTTGACGATCGTTTAAATATTATTGGTTTGTGATTTCTATTTTTAGATTTATTTCATTAAGAAACAGATACAATTCATTTCCTTCCTCAAGTTTAATTATTATTACTTTATTATGCTTGTCAAATTGTAAATATTTTATTCTCTCATCTTATTAGACATCCAACTGTTTGAATTAAATCATTTGTATTAAATAATGACAGACAATTATTGTTCCAACAAAGAATTGTCCGCATTAATAAAATGAACAGTAGTTCTTTTAAAACTAATTTCGATTATTTCACAAGTGGTTGGATTTGACGCTTTCGAAATTGGGAATCGGGAACACCCAGTTGGGATTTCGGGGCGTCATTGCTGGCGACGCGACGCGACGCGGAGATTTTCGGGACGAGGCTGCGACAGGAGGAATAACAAACGCACGTCGTCGGTGTCGCTTCGCTTAGCAAATCCGTGCCGCGGCCGGATACGCCAGTCTACAGCGACGTCCCGGGAGCCATTTCGACGTCCGATGGATCAGTGCAAATAAACCGACTGTCCCCGAAGAGAGAAAAATATTTGGTCCAGCGAGCGGCGGCGGTGGCGGCGGCGGCGGCGGCCCCCCCGGGATGCGCCGCGCACGCCCGAAGAAAAAAGCATCCGCCTTTTTCCTGCTCCGGCAGGATCGGGTTTACTCTTCAATTATCACACTCTGTTACTTTCTAATTTTAATCGAATTTTATTTGTGCCGAAGAAAATACCTGGGGTTTTCTAATTTTAATCGAATTTTATTTGTTACAAAGAAAATACCGGAAATTTCGTATTTTTAATCGAATTTTATTTGTGCGTAAGAAAATACCTGAAATTTCCTACTTTTATCAGAGTTTATTTGTTCGGAAAAAATATTTCAACTCTCCTATTTCTGGATTTCTTCTTTGAATTTTAGTGTAGATGAATTTTAATAATGCTTGGTAATTTGAGTAAATGTTTGAACATCATCCAACAAGATTTACTTCGACTTGGATAACACGAAGTTGCGTATTATAATTTTTAATTGTTAACTTCGCAACAGTATTATCATTTCTAATTTTCAATTTCACATTCTTGATGGAATCGAACAAACTCTTAGTTCGACTTTGAAACCAACAAGACTTACTTTGACTTATTTTGGAACTGAATAGAATTCACTTGAATACCACGAAGTTGCGTCATTTGGAACTTATCCTTAATGAGTTTCAAACAGTATTATAATCTTTAATTTTTAATTTCACATTCTTAGTGGAACTGAACAAACTCTTAGTTCGACTTTGAAACCAACAAGATTTACTTCGACTTATTTTGGAACTGAATAGAATTCACTTGAATAACACGAAGTTGCGTCATTTGGAACTTATCCTTAATGAGTTTCAAACAGTATTATAATCTTTAATTTTTAATTTCACATTCTTCGTGGAACTGAATAAATTCTTAGTTCGACTTTGAAACCAACAAGATTTACTTCGACTTGGAACTCGATAGATTTCCGATCCGGAGAAAAACAACCTGATGAAACTACCAACACACAGAGAATCGAATCGCTCTCACACGAGCGTCTCCGAAACACAGTTCGCAGCATACATCTCCGATAAAAATACTCGGCAGGAGCAAAAAAAAGAAGAAGAAGAGGAGTCTCTCTTCGTCTCTTTTTCTCTTTCTCCGTTCGCTCATTCCCGGCGAACTTTTTCTCCCAATGACTTCTTCCATCGCATCATTCGCGAGAGGTTGCATTTGCAAATGCGCGTATAGAGCGTCGGCGCAAAGCGGATCGCGTGTCCAAGGAATCTCATTGACAAGACGGATAGTTTTGCATTAATTACCATATCGCACCTTCGCCGCTTCTCTTTTTCCCTCGGAGATTTATGGGGAAACGTGGCGGTAGTGCGCGCTTCCAAGAGTGGTTTACGTGCTCCGCCGTTATCGGCGCCACCTTCCTCTCCTCCGACGAATTAATTACCCCCGATTTTTCAGTAATTGAACACACCCTCGCCCCTTGCATTAGCGAGCGAGTGTTTCGCCGGGGAAATTCATGGCGCCCGTTAACTTTGTATTTTTGGAAACTCGACGAGTCTTTGTTCACGCGCGTTCTAAAAGTGTTTCTTTCTTCGACGACCAACAACGAGTGGTAGGTTATGTTTCTGTTATTAGAAATAAAAGTTGCGGATGTAAAATATGATTATTGATGATATTGGAATATTAAGTGACAAAAAGTTCAATTATTAAGTTATAAGTGCCACTTTAAGGGTAAAAAATATTGTGTTGTTTTCATGTTGTTTGCATTTTTCACTTTATAAGGTTATATTTATATATTTATAATTTTCAAACATTAATCTATTTTACTCAACTATCTATTATATTTAAAATGCGAAATTGCCTGTCACCTTCATGTTTACTCAACTTTAAAAATCATTCTAAGCAGAAGAAAGACATTAGAAAAAAACTAAATATTTAGTACCGATTAGTTTCCTCACAAAATCCTCTTTTCCGCCAATAAACTATTTCTTCATCTTATACTAAATTTTCTATCAAGTTCCAAGTCAGCCTTTTTTAAATCCAAATCAAAATAGATGATCAACTGCAAAATTACCTATCATAGTCCTGTTTGCAGTAAGTCTTGCCGTCGCGTACGAAGCAGGTGCAGCTCTCATCCAAAAACTGTTGGCACTCGGCGCATTTCAAACACGCCGCGTGCCATTCGAGATTTGGCGCCACCCTCAAAATCCAAGGGTCGTGGATGAGACCGCCGCAGCCCACACAGTGGGAGCTTCGTCCTTCTGAAACCAAAAGAGTTTATTATAAATATAAATAATATAGAAAATGTCATATTAGAGATATAATTTCATAATTTACATTTAATTACGCAAGAAATATAAATTTGTGACTGAGTGTGGAAACGATGGTTGAAGCAGCTAATTTTCTGACTATTAAAAAATATGTTATAATCAATATGAATAATGGAGAGAATGTTATATTAGAAATATAATTTTATATTTTACATTTTATTACGTTAGAGGTATAAATTTGTGAGTGATTATTGAAAACGATGGTTGGAACAGCTAATTTTTTGGCTATTAAAAAATATGTTATAATGTTTTATGATATATTTTATTAATCAAGTTTCTAAAGGGCGAAGTTCTTACATCAATGGAGAATATTTTACTAATATTATACATAAAAAATATATTATACTACATTATTATGTATAATGTAATATTAGTAAAATATTCTTTAAAGTATTCTAGAATTTAACAAAGTAATTCATCCCCACAGAAACAACAGCAACAAAGCAAGAAAACACTCTGCAATTTTAGTATCAAATATAACCAATAACTTTTATCACAACCGATGTAATTTTGTACTTCAGAAATTCTATCGTTTATTTATGTACGTACAATAAATAGAATAATGAGAAAATATTTGCATGAGCTTGTGGGGAGTTAAGAACAGTTTTGTGTAGCGGAAGTTAGCACTTAATTCTGGCGATTGATTTTAACCTTGATATTTTATAATAATAAAAAAGATTGTTCTTTACATTACAATGTTTTTCAAATTAACTATAATAAAATGTCGAATCTATTGCGCGGTTGAAGGGTTAAACTTAATGTTGATTTGATTACAAATATTTTCGCGAAGCACTATCATAAGAATCGAAGTGGTTGTTCACTGACAAGGCTTTTCAATAAAGCGGACTATCAATGAATGTGCCGATGAATGTACAAAAGTCTATCAATATCGATAACGTAACAAGCGCGAGTTAAACCATTTCTTGATTTCACGAGAATCGGCTAATCCCATCATCGCTGGCAAAACCAGAATAACATTGTCGCATTTGTTCCGAGCTACATTCATTCCTCTCTCTTTGGAGCGTCGGTGCTCTTTTATTCATCGGCGTCGCTCTGTTACAAGCACTTTGCCGATAATATCCGGGTAATGAATTATGACGGCGAAAGAAGAAAGTCAGTTGGCGGAGTTAATCGCTCCGCGGAATCTGGTTATCCAATTATTGGGAAAACCGATGTGCACTTTAATAATTTATCGAGCGATATTTGTCCTATTATTAAGTGATGTCGGACAACTCGCGTCCAATCTGACGCATGACAAATAGACAGCCTGATAATGTCACTAACAAATCCCCCGGAAATTACCGGAAATCCGCGTAATTTCCCGCATCAAGCTTCTCGTGGCTTTCGAGCGAGTGCTGCTTGTTAAATAGGATTTTCAAAATATACTCTACTCTCATATTCAATCGGAATGATTTTTATATCAGTTTATTTGGAGAATCGTTTTACTTGTTACTTGATTCTCGAAATAAACTCTCGAAAAAGCTCGGAAAGAATTCTATGAAACAGAAATTTGAAAATATACTCAATCAGAACGAGTTTTAAATAAGTTTATTTGGAGAAGAATCATTTTACTTATTCGTTACTTGATCCTCGTTTATTTAATGCCGATTCTTCTAATTCTTTCCACATAAAACTTATTCTAGCAACATTATTAACTGTGAATGAAGAAATAATGGTTGAGATTGTTTAATATTTAGTAGAACGATTTTTCATATTGATAAATTTCAGTTTAATTTTGGTAGAAGTGAAAGAAAAGCAATAATACTGCTACAATCAAATTTACACGAAAATAGTTGGAAGAATCGCAATTGATTAAATGGAGAACCAAGCAATGAATCACTAAAACGATTCTTCTCCAAATATTAATTTGCAAATCTTTGTAATTCCAGAATAAATGATTAAAATGATGAAAATGATGAACGCAGTATTGAAGTCTTAAAAATTACGATTTCACAACTATTGAACCATAAATGGAATGTTTAAAATAAATTATAACAAGGGGCGTTTATTTAAAACTTGAATTATCTAAGAAAACGTTGTCCGCTAAATTAGCAATTGGAAGTTCCGCTTTAACAGGAGCTTGGATAAATTATTGCGAAATTGGCAAGCATGAAACACCTGCCATGTTGGAAAGGCGATCCCTCATGATTTTCCACGAAAGATAATGCTTTTGCATTAGCTTTCAGCTAGGAAAACAAGCGGAGGAACCCATGGGAATTGACAACGCCTTGTTTCAATTAGCACGATGCGTTTTTGTACGCGGCTTTAAATAGTCCTGCGGAAACAGCCGATGATACCGATGATTATCATTGAATATATTCACTTGTGCGTTCATTTAAAAGTAGAATTATTATTGTAATTGTATTTCGAATCTTGGAAAATTGCATTAAAGGAATAATTTCTATTTTGCGCACCTTTCTTGAAGTATTAATTTTCATTAGTTCGTGTCGTTTTCAAGAGTGGGAAATGTAACATATTTAACTTATACTTGTTCGCGATTTCGCTCGAATACAATTACGGTTTATTTCCACTTAACATCCACCATTTAAATAGTAATTACTATTGCTCTTACAGACGATATTGTCAATTAAAGTAGAACCGGCATTTTTCGAATGGCAATGCAATTTTTGTATTGTACAACTACTTTAAAAAATCCACGAACAATCCTATCGAAACAAAGCCTGTACAAATACCACAAAAGGTCAGACAAAACCCATACAAAGCCCATACAAGATGATTTCTACCAGAATGGCAACAATTGTCACTTTGGCAGTACGTTGTACTGACATTCGATGAAATTCTAGCGCCGTAAAACATTCTATCAATCAATCACAGTAGAATCGACATTTTTGAATGGCAATACGAATTCTGTACTACAAAAATCTATGATCAATGCTACTGAAACAAAGCCCATACAAAGCCCATACAAAACTTGATACAAAACTTGATACAAAGCCCATAGAAACTTATGTCTCGCAGAATGGCAACAATTGTCACGTTATCAGCAAGTTGTACCGATGTTTCATTAAATTCGAACGTCGGAAAAGATTCCACCAATCAAAATAAAATCGGTATTTTAAAATACCAATACAATGTTTGTACTACGGCTGCCTTCTCACAAATCCCATGAATTCTGTACAACAGAGAATCCATGATCAATGCTATCGAAAAACAAAGCCTGTACAAAGCCCATACAAAGCCCATACAAAACTTGATACAAAGCCCATAGAAACTTATGTCTGGCAGAACGGCAACAATTGTCACGTTGGCAGCAGCACATCGTAGCGGGGTTCGATCGAATTCGCGCAGCCGTATCTCCGAGCGAAATTAGCCGTCGGTGGCAGAGAGGAAATCAGTGGGCGCTCGCGGCGCGGCGCGGCGGCGGCGGCGTCCGCGCGGCGCGGGAGCGAGAGGGGGTGGGAGAATTCTGTTCGAGAGGAGAGTTGGCAGAAGAGAAGGAGAGGAGAGGAGAGTGGCGGAGTGGTAGCGAGGTGGTAGCAGTGGTAGCAGAAGGAAGAACGAGTGGGTTGTTGGGCGGTGCGCTCCCCGAACATAGCCGAACAGCCAGACCCCGCCCAGATTTCACTGATTCAAGCCGACGCGAAATTCCCTCTCCCTTCTCTCTCTCCTCCTCTCTCTTGCCAAGCTCCTCTCGTGTATGTCTGTCTTTGTCCTCGCGCCCCACCATGCTCACGATTTCCCTCGAACTTCCACTCGACGCCAACAAAGACGCGACCCTAGAACGCCCAACCACCCCAAATAATATTTAAATGTTTAGGTAAGTTCGCCTGGAAATGGTTTTTCGACTTTTGTTGCTGGGGGTTTGTAATAGAAACACGAATGTAGAAAAGGATTTGTTTCTGAGGGAAAAGGAAGTCTTTTCAATGTTCAATCATCTCAATAATATGATAGACACAATAATACAACTAGAATAATGTAATATGTTTCGGTAAGAGGGAAGCCTTTCGAATGTTCAATTATTTCAGTAATATGGTAGACACAACACATTAGAATAATATAATATGTTTAGGTAAGTTCGCCTGGAAATGCTTGTTTCTGTTTTTGTTGCTAGGAGTTTGTACTAGAAGTACAAATGTAGAAAAGGGTTTGTTTCTGATGGAAAAGGAAGCCTTCCGAACGCCCAATCATTTCAATACTGTGGGGATTGTGGGGAAATAAGTCAGAATATCGTGCACCGTTTAAGGTTTTCGTTTTCTTTATTATTTAGAGCTCCGCTCTTATTACACTCTGTATCGAATCTCTGGACACTCTGAGTAAACTCTCTGCTGAAATTGCTCAAACTCTGTCTCTGAACTCTGTCACTCGACTCTGTCTCTGAACACTGTGACTTGACTCTCTGTCTTGACTCTCCGCTTGACTCTGTGTCTTGACTCTCTGTGCTCCTCCCTAGGAGCACATCTTATATCTACCCTCATACATACATCGCATTCGTACAGACGCACTCACACATCTCCTTATACTCGAACCCTTGCATCCCATAATTCACTCTTTAAGTTTGCACACACGACAGGTCAGTCTTACTCCATATACACTCTTTTCCCAATCACTCCTGCTCGGGCACTCTGGTCATCGCATCCGTACCTCATTCCACTCGCTCGCCTATCGCTACCCACTTGACATCACATATACTACACTCTTTACGATCTCATGCACCCTTCCTACTTTCGTACGTCTTTGCAGTCACTCCTAATCGTCATCCGTACTGTTCCCCATTCCACTCGCTCATCCCTCACACCACTCTTCACCACACTCTGCATCCATACCTGCCGTCTCGGTCTCTCTACACACACACACTCACTCGCTGCTTAACCCTCTTGCATTCCGACTTCCATACGTTGCTTAAATTCATTCCCACACTCGGCCATTCTGCGTTGACATTCGGCCTCGGATGTCGCACTTTCCTAGTTATTCTCTTTCGCTCTCAGAATCGCTTCCCTCGCATACCCATCGCTTCATACAATCTGAGGCTGTGGAGGTTTGCCACGGTCCTTCGCCAGCACTCATTCGTTCAACAACATATCTGTTATTACGCAATTTCTTTGTTACTGTATAAGGCCCTAAAAACTTATTTGCTAATTTCAGGCCGGGTGCCTGCTGCGTTCGCTTGATCGCTACTATATCGCCTTCTTGATATTCGGTACTCTTTATCCGTCGCTTATTATAATTTCGGCGGTTTTCCTCCTGTACTTTCGCAATTGAATCTGCTGCCTGTCTCCTCAGGTCATTGCGCTCGCATTGGAATGCTGTTACCCACTCTTCGTCTAACAGTCCTCTTATGTGTGGGTCCTCTTTAAGGCGTAGGTGCACACCGAATAATAGGTGAGCTGGTGACGTTCCAATACTTCGGTGGAGCGTCGTATTTAAATATTTTTGCGCCAAATCTAAATATTTATTCCAGTCCTCTTTTCGCGGCGCTGAGAGTTTAGTCGGTACTGGTACTGGTATTAACGTCTCATTAACTCGTTCATTGGCACGTGGTATACTGGTTGTACTTAGGCTATGCTCAATAGCTTCCGCTTCGCAATAATCTCTTTCTGCTACCGCTAACGCTTTCACGACAGGGAAATGTTTCTGACCATGGAGGTCTCGCAATATCTGCCCTGCTACTTTCTTCGGTACAACTAATTTCGGATCGCCCTGACTTTCCTCAAAAAATAGACCACCTTTTATTACATGTCCCTCTGTCTGATTCTTATCAATAGGCTCTGCGACTTTCTTTATGTTATATAACGCGTGATCTTTAATATCGCGCTGTAAAGATATACCGCCGTAGCCAGATAAACACGCGTCTGTGCGCAACTCTGTCCCTGTCTCTGTTCGACATATCTTTAACACGGTTTTTTCGCATACTACTTCTTTACATTTAATGGGCTCGTAATCTCTCACCAGTGTCTCAATAGATTGCTGGCACGCAGCAGAAATTCGGGAAACATCAACTTTCTTGTTTTCTATTACGTCTATTTTAAGCACTTCTGGAACCTGCGATACTTCGTTATTAAAGAATTGTGTAATCGGCTGAATGCGGATTTCTCCAAGTCTAATACTCATATCTACTGTACTCAAAAAGTCCGTTCCCAATAACAGTCCCCAACTCGTGGCTGTATCGGATACAACATGGACTAGGGCATTGTAGTCGTTCCCGTCTATGTTTAATCGCGCTTCAAAAGAACCAAGTGTCGCGTTATTATTGTTACCGATTCCGCGAAACATTATTCCCGCTGACTGCATTCTCGGACTTCCTAATTTAATATAATGCTCGGCCCTCATGAGAGTGATATCGCTTCCGGTATCAACTAACGCATTCATTTTACAACCATTAACTGTTACCTCCTTTTCGTACTTCTTTTTCGGCGCGTGATCGATGGTAAGTGTCCTTTTTACCTGTTCGAGTCCGTTCGGGCATTTAGATGCTAGATGCCCTCGCTGATTGCACTGGAAGCACTTTACACCTTCACTTTTTGTTGGGCAGTTAGCTGCCAGATGACCTACTGCTCCGCAGTTGTGACAGTTCCGTCGTTGAACGCCGGTGCTTCCTCGTAATTCTTCTCTCGCATCTCTGCTCGCTGTTGCTCTCGTTGCGCCGGTCACACTTGCCGGTTGCTGCCTTTGGTAAGGGCTGCCGTCGCTCGCTGCTCCGCTCCGTCCTCTCGTCGATGCCGGTTCTCGTAGCATGATGCCGTCGAATGCTTCCAACAGATCTGCTCTCGTTTTGAACCTATGTAGCCTCGTCTGGTCTCTCAGCTGCAGATCGGGGATACCTTCTATGAGATATTCGATCATCTCAGGCTCTGGGATTGTCAGTCGGTTACCGAGGATGATCTTCTCATGGACATACTCGTGAAATGTCTCACTCTTTTTCCACACTCGCTCTTCGAATTGTCTTTTTAGGGTGATTATCCCAGGCACATAGCGATACATCGATCGCAACTCGGTGAGTAAAGTTTCCGTCGCTAGCGTGAGATGTTCCGCCTTCGAGTGAAACCATCGGAGAGCTTTACCCTTTAATCGCATACTGATCAACACTTTCACTTCATCTTCTTGCAAACTGTATGCACTCATGAGTAGTCGCAATTGTCTCTCCCAATTGTCGTATTCTCCTAACTCTCCACTGAAATTGCACAGAAGATCCGCAATTGTACATATGTTTCTGAAAGGACGATGTTCACTGACACTCGATGATTGGGTTGTATGCTCTCCTCCATGTCGCCTTATACTCTCTTGTGACTGCACACTGCCGTTAATGTTTGTTTGTTGAGCACGTCGCATCATGTCTAATTCCTGCCGTGCAAGAGCTAGTTCGCGCTCAGCCAACTCTTTGGCCTGCCGGTGTAATTCAGCTTGCTGTCGACATAAGGCCGCTTCTCTCTCATAGGTGTTGCTGTCCTGCGAACCCTCTTCTCGAAAGGTGCTGGCAGCCTCGTCAGTCTGCGCATTTTCGCGTGCCCGTTGTAGCTCTCGAATCCAAACACCCGCCGGATCCGCGTCCGTCAATCGCTGAATTAAGTCGGCTTTATTGCCGGCTGTCTGTAAGCCTATGCTTCTCAGTTTTTCCCTCAACTCGACTAGCGTGAACATCGCTGGGCTAATCGAAGGGTTGCTCATGTTGCTGGGTTGTCACACGTACACTTTTCACTTCACTCGCTTTTGCACCTTGCACTTTTACACTGTTTCACTTTGTCACTGCTTCCGTTAACACGAACGTCTGACTTATTTTTGATGGAGTTTTTGGCTACAATGTTACACAATCCCGGACGAGCCCCCAAGTTTTGTGGGGATTGTGGGGAAATAAGTCAGAATATCGTGCACCGTTTAAGGTTTTCGTTTTCTTTATTATTTAGAGCTCCGCTCTTATTACACTCTGTATCGAATCTCTGGACACTCTGAGTAAACTCTCTGCTGAAATTGCTCAAACTCTGTCTCTGAACTCTGTCACTCGACTCTGTCTCTGAACACTGTGACTTGACTCTCTGTCTTGACTCTCCGCTTGACTCTGTGTCTTGACTCTCTGTGCTCCTCCCTAGGAGCACATCTTATATCTACCCTCATACATACATCGCATTCGTACAGACGCACTCACACATCTCCTTATACTCGAACCCTTGCATCCCATAATTCACTCTTTAAGTTTGCACACACGACAGGTCAGTCTTACTCCATATACACTCTTTTCCCAATCACTCCTGCTCGGGCACTCTGGTCATCGCATCCGTACCTCATTCCACTCGCTCGCCTATCGCTACCCACTTGACATCACATATACTACACTCTTTACGATCTCATGCACCCTTCCTACTTTCGTACGTCTTTGCAGTCACTCCTAATCGTCATCCGTACTGTTCCCCATTCCACTCGCTCATCCCTCACACCACTCTTCACCACACTCTGCATCCATACCTGCCGTCTCGGTCTCTCTACACACACACACTCACTCGCTGCTTAACCCTCTTGCATTCCGACTTCCATACGTTGCTTAAATTCATTCCCACAATACTGTTTAAATTTTGTTCGTAAATTGTGTTAGAATTTTTTATATTTTGTGTTTTGTAATGCAAAGTATGGCTGACATGACACTAACGATGTTAATTTCCAGTAGAAAATAAGATTATTTAAACATTTGGATGCTCAGCGTTCTAAATTCAGAGTTTTCAGTATTAAAAGTGTTTGTTCTTGATGTTTTGTTGTTGTACATTGCTTAAAGCGAGCAAACATTGTAATATTATAATATTGAAATATTGCTATGCCGTTCATACATTTCAAGTTATCTTTGCCGAAGGTGTTGTTAGCGCAATTTGAATTTTACACAATTGAACGAAAACTTGCACAATTCCAACGACATTATGACAAAATAGAATTTTAACTTTTGAAGCACATTTCATGTTAAATATCATCTTTTCCTTATGAAAACACAACACTTTCACTAACGCCTTATGCAAAAGGAGAATTTAAATTGCAAATTTTCCAGATGTGCCAATTTCTTTTCATGATAACAAACATGTATGCTTGCGGTTACCATTTATGATATACTGGTGGCTCATTTCACCGTAACAAAGAGTTCAATGAGAGCGTTTAGCTTATCACGCAATAAAGAAAATCCACTACAATATCGAATACAAGAAAAATCAAGAAAAATCGTATAAAACAACATTCCAAGCTTACTTCTCAACAAAATATTCCACTCACTTTGTGCGACAAATCAAGTACGAATCATAAATCGATCAATTTCAACAATACAATACAACAAAAATCAAGAACAATCATACAAAACAAAGTCCCAAGCTTACTCCTCAACAAAATATTCCACTCACTTTGTTCGACAAATCAAGTACTAATAATCAAGTATCAATTTGAACAATACAATACAAGAAATATCAAGAACAATCATACAAAACAAAGTCGCAAGCTGACTACTCAACAAAATATTCCACTGACTTAGTTCGACAAATCAAGCACTAATCATAAATCGTACAATTTGAACAATACAATACAAGAAATATCAAGAACAATCATACAAAATAAAATCCGAAGCTGTCTACTCAACAAAATATTGAACCCACATTGTTCGACAAATCAAGTACTAATAATCGAGCGATCAATTCGACCAAAATACAAGAATCGAAGGAAGGAAGGCTCGAGAGGGATCAGTGAGGTCATCGGGACAAGTAAGAAAATAGATAGGAGGGTTGCTGTTGCTCCACATTCGTGGCGTGTTCACAAAATCGGCCAGTTCTACCGGATCGGCTCGGTACAACACACCTTACACGCATGAGACTCGCGACCACCATGAAGATCCCGAGAAGGCAGTGGATAAGGTCAGCCGGCGACGAACAAGGAAAGGAAGAAGGGAAAGAGGGAAGAAGGGGAAAGGAAGAGGGACGAGGAGAGGAAGGAGAGGATGAAAGGGAACGTGGCATAAGAGGCGAGAGAGCGAGTTCGGCCAGGATCAAAGGGATCCGAAAGGAGAGGAGAGTGTCGGCGGCGGTCCCATTAGCTCCCAGAGACGACAACCACCTCGTATCTTTGAGGACCGTGCCTGGCACGATGCATCGGACCCTCAACCAGCCAACAACAATGCAATGCATCGGCAAGCATCGCCCTTTCCACCAGAATCTTATAAATATTCATGAAAAACCTAGCCAATGATATTAATATTTATTTTGGTGTGCTAAATATTTCGGAATTTTTACAGCAATTGCTATATTTTTACAGGGTTTGGTGTTAGTGGTTGTTGCAAAGTTATGTTGCAATAGTCATTTAATTTAGGTATAATTTAACATTGAAAACAGTTATTTTTATGAATAATGTAAAAATAACAATGCAATGCATCGGCAAACCTCGCCGTTTCCACGAGAATCTTATAAATATTTACGAAAAAAGTTCCCAACGATATTAAGATTTATTTTCGTGTGCTAAGTATTTTCAAATTTCAAATGCAATTGTCATATTTTTACAGCGCAAAGGTTTGATGTCAATGAAATAGTTATTTAATGCGATAATTCATTTTTGTTATTAGTGTTTGGGGTAGGAAATACTTTCAGAAATGCAACTGCTAGATTTTCACGGCGCATATTACGAAATAGTTATTTAACGCGCTAATTTAATATTGAATATGCAGTAGAAAATACTGAATAATGTAAAAGCAACAGTGCAATGCGTTGGGAAGCTCCGCTGCATTTCCACAAGAATCTTATAAATATGTAGTACAAAATACTGAATAATATATTAAAGCAGTAGGTTAATACTTTCTGTGGTGAAATGTATCTCTCGGTGTTTTTATAAGGAAAAGTTTCGTTTGTGAAATGTGAAACGGAATGCACTAATCCGGCTGAATTTAATCCGAGCATAAATTAATATTTAATATTTTAAGCAAGATGCACTGAATAACGGAAAAGCGAAAGTAATTACATGGCGTGGAGAATACTTCAACAGAAATGGAACTGCTACGGTTTTACATGGTAAAGTTGCGTGTTATTCTTATGAAACAATTTTTTAATGCGGTATACAATAATTCAACTTAGTTTAGTTTAACTATAATTTAATATTCAGTGATATTACATATTCAGTATTATTAATATTCAATAGAGAATGTCGAAAAAAGCAAAATTAGTAGTGAATACCTCACAAGTTTCGAATACAAGTGGTATTTCCATGCGAGAAGCAGTCTAACCTCAAAATTTCTTGTTTCTATTAAACTAGCGCGCGCGCTAGATAAGTGCTAATTATACCGAAGCCTCCCAGCATTAACCGATAAGTGCAAAATTCATTATTCATTGACTCACTCGATGCAATCACGTGTACCAAGACAGGTCAATAAAAACGTCGATTTATATTCAGAACGAGTTTCAATGAAGTACAATGGTACTTAAAGATTCATCTACATGTCTTGTCTCTTCCGTAATGGGTAATGGACTTGCCAAGTCTATTAAATACTGATTGGGTCTGACCTCATTAAAAAACACTATCGGTTACTTAGGAACATAGTGCTTGAAGAATTGTTTCTTCGGTGTATCAAGGAAACTCAAATGTGACTTAAACTGACTCAACCTTGTAATAACTACAACAGAATGATTTAAAAACTAGCGTTAGTCAAATGAATCTAACAGACTCAAATATGACTTAAGTATAACTTAAACTGACTCAAGCATTGCTAGCTGCAGCTAACAAATTCCTCGAATCCCTACAATAGAGAAGTTTGGCAATCTAGACAAGTATGTTAAACAAACTCAACTGTAACTTAACTATGACTTAAATATGAGTTAAACTGACTCAAGGATTGCCAGGCTCACCCAACAAATTTATAAGCACCTGTAACAACTACTATGATACAAATTACAAATCCCTGCAGTCAAACTGTTCAGCAATCTAGTCGAGTATATTAAACAGACTCATCTGTAACTTAACTATGACTTAAATATGACTTAAACTGAGTTATCGACTTCTGCAATAACTACTCCCAGGCATGATTGCGATAAGTCATTATTAAATCACTCTAACAGAACAGTTCAGCGATTTAGTGGAGTTTATTAAATAGACTGAAACATGACTTAAGTATGACTTAAACTGACTTAAGTATTGCGAGTAGTTGCTAACAAATTTCTCGAATCCTTCCAACAGAACAGTTTAACAATCTACTCGAGTACATTAAACTGACTCAACAATGATTTAAATATGAGTTAAACTGAGTTATCGACATCTGCAATAACTACTCCAAGATATTATTACGACCAGTCATAATCAAATACCTCCAACGCAACAGTTTCATAACTTAGCATAGCATTTTAAATAGACTCAACTATAACTCACTATGACTTAAATATGAATTGAATTGACTTGTCGACAACTCTAATAACAACTGCGCGATACGATTGCGATCAATCATTATCAAATCCTTCGAACAAAGCAGTTTAGCAATCCAGCTGAGTACATTAAACAGACTCAATGATATAAGTACGACTTAAAGTGACTCAAGGATTGCCAGGGCGAGCGAGCAAATTTGTCATAACTTTCATAACTTAGTGGAGCATTTTAAATAGACTCAACTATAACTCACTATGACTTAAATATGAATTGAATTGACTTGTCGACAACTCTAATAACAACTCCGCGATGCAATTACGATCAATCATTATCAAATCCTTCGAACAAAGCAGTTTAGCAATCCAGTGGAGTACATTAAACAGACTCAATGATATAAGTACGACTTAAAGTGACTCAAGGATTGCCATGCCGAGCGAGCAAATTTGTCGACACCTGTAATAACTACTGGGAAGTATGATTGCGATCAGTCATTATCGAGTCCCTCGAACAAATCCGGTACAAGATGCAGCCTGTTGCCGACTGGTTTCGTGCTCCTCGCGTCGCTCATGTGCCGCCGCCGCCGCCACCGCCGTCTTATCAGATCGATCTTCGATAGCCGGTTGTCGCATAATACTGTCGCATTACAGCCTCCACTGAGAGAACTCTTTCCGAGTTTCGTTGGCGCCGATTTTTCACGCCAGTCCAGATTCGGACTGGACTCGTCGCTCGGCTCTGCCACGGATTTACGAGTCCGTGACTTGATTTATACCATTTGCGCTCTCAAGCCGCCTCACACGCACGCATACAATCGCAGGGAAAGACTCGCGCACACACTTGAGACAGTGAGTGTAATGTATGCGCTTTATTACAGCGCTTTATCGCATAACTCGCCGTTCGCTGATCAAAGAATCCTGTCCGGGCAATGCACGTGTGCCTTGGCTTTCGAGCCGCGCTTACAACTTACAAGCGATATTACGATTTCTGCTCGCCCGATAAGATGACGATTTACCCCGAACATTTGTAAAAGTGCCCTGTTACATGTCGTTTTCGAATTTATCGCCTTGCCCAGCCTCCTCTGCACCCTCCTTTCCACGTTCCTCGCGCGAGCCGTCACATGTAATACGCGTTAAGCCGCTAATTTTGAGTCATTCATTATGAATTAAAAGTCGCATGATTTACGCGCAGTATAACATATTCTAGTATTTTAATAATACATTTTAAAATGTATATTTAATACCAAGTATTTTATGGGATATTAAATAAAACGAACTGCGTCAGTTTAGTATTAAAATAGTGAAAGGAAAAGATTATGGCAGTCGAAATAACATCATTTTTCGATGGCAATGTAATTTTTGTAGTATTTCTCCTAGTACAAGTCCCATGAATTTTGTACAACAAAGATTTCACGATTAATGCTATCGAAAACAAAGCTAGTACAAAATCCATACAAAGCTCATAGAAAGTGGCGTCTACCAAAATAGCAACTTGGCAGTACGTTGTATGAACTTATAAATTCTGTATTACAAAAATCTACGATCAAAGTA
The DNA here is from genome assembly GCA_910591665.1 of Ectemnius continuus. Lineage (NCBI taxonomy): Eukaryota > Metazoa > Arthropoda > Insecta > Hymenoptera > Crabronidae > Ectemnius > Ectemnius continuus. The sequence goes on from OU342856.1 coordinate 3,033,935, forward strand.
GCATAATTTACGTTCACTATAAAATATTCTAATACTTTAATAATACATTCCAAAATGTATATTTAATATTGCACAATTTAGTATTAACATAATCAAGATTGAGTTTGAAAAATTCGTACAAAATTACTTTTCATTGTTAGATCTGCAAGTTATTCTGTTCTAGTGTTAATGATCCTTAGAGTCAGAGGGAACAAAGCAAAGAAACAATTTTGAGAGAATCTCGCTACCGGTTAGGCGTGGGCGGTCGGTCGTCATTAATTCCTTCCCTTTTTCAGAGCTCTCGATTCGAATATCAAAAATCAATTAAAAACTCTAACACAATGCTCACATTCCTATGAAAATCATTCACCAACTAATACGTACAATTAAATCTACATAAATAATCATTTATTTAAATATAAAAAAATTCTTTTACAAACTTTATATTTTAAATCATTCTATTACTTCGTTTTACATCAATTCCTTCCATTTTATTGTCATTCACCAACTAATATTTAAAATTAAATCCACATCAATAATTACTTATTTGCAAATAAAACAAATTCTTTTACAAACTTTATATTTTAAATCGTTCTATTATTGTATTTTACATCAATTCCTTCTATTTTATTGTCATTCACCAACATAAAATCATTCACCAACTAATATTTAAAATTAAATCCACATCAATAATTACTTATTTACGAATAAAACAAATTCATTCGCAAACTTTACATTTTAAATCATTCTACATATTACTTCATTTTACATCAATTCCTTCCATTTTATTGTTTTGATTTGATTGACAATTTATTGTTGGAAGGAAACACAACTTTTTCACGAGGCGTCTTAATATATCCGTCGGAATAAAATCGGAGCGTCGAGAAATAAGCGGCGGCGGCGCCGGCAGACGCCATAGTGGCAGAGAGTCTGTGACAGATTGAAACAAGAGCGAAAAGAAGGGGGCGGGTTTTCTGGCTGGCAGTTGCGAGAGTAGGTGCGCGCGCGCGCGGACGCGCGTTCACTTCGCAGCCGATGGATAAGCGTCGCCGGTAGGACGCGTCGGGGTGGCGTATAAAAAAGCCTGAATTTAGAACAGGTAGATAAGGCGGAGACGAGCCGAGGGTACCAAAATAAGGAGGTCCATGAATAGAATAAGAAGACGCGGTGGAGTAGCAGAGCGGAGAACCCTCGGCCAAGTCGATAGAGTAGCTTATCGACGAGCAGAAATTAACAAAAGAATTTAATTGCCATAGTTTTCGATATTTATTTAGTGATTCTTCAATGGAAATGTTCAGTTTGACGGGGTTTCCAATGGATGAATTGTTCGTTGTGTACAATACAATAATAACTTTTATTAAAATTGAATTGAATTCCTCTTTGAATTGAAGCTACGATATTTATTTAGTGATTGTTCCATGAAAATGTCTAGGTTTATTGTTTGCTGTGTATAATTATTTAATTTAAGTCAGCTTTAGAATTTTTATTGTACGAAACATTGAAGATACGTCAATCTTGAAAATATTAAAGTCATACGTGTCAACTTTAATATTTTATCCTAAAATAAATACGTCTTACAAAAAACAGAAAAAATCCTAAAGCAATAATGAACAGCACATTTACAATTTAATTGTAGTTCAGTGAAAGGAAATCCCAATTACTTGAAATTTATTAAAGTAATTTATCAGTAAGCAGAAATAAAAGAATTTAATTACTATATTTTTGGGAATTATTTAGAGAATCTTTAATGGAAATGTCTACTTTAATAAACTTTCAGTAGACTAATTATTTGTCGTATATAATAACTTAATCATTTTCATGATACAAAACCTTGAATTCTTTCAACTTCAATACTTCATCCTGTAAAATAATTAATCAGACAAACACTACATCTTACAAAAAACAGAAAAAATTCTAGAGCAACTTTCGACGGTACATTTACAAGATAATTCCAATTGCAGCAATCACTAATCATCAAATCTAGCAAAATCATTCGAGTGAAAGGGAATCCCGATCACTCAAACCACCGGGACTTCTGCTGCTCGAAAGGTGTCTGTCCAAGTCGAAAGAGGGCTGAAACATCGACTGGCAAAAGCCGACCGACAGATCTTCCACGTCATCCGGCGATCAGTCACGGCAGCCACTCGACTAATCGATCTCGAAAATCTCGAGTGCCGAAAATGGATGAAAAGTTGAAGCGAAGAATGCGCGGCGTAGAATGAAATCTCGAGTAAGCGTATGAACGTTCGCCGAGGGGAAAGAAAGAGTGCTTGGAAGAGAGAGAGCTGCGTTCAAAGAGAAAGAGAAAGAGAGAGAAAGAAAGAAAGGGAGATCCGAAAAAGGAAAGAAGAAGGATGCATCGGAAGGGTAACATGCTGGCGTACGAGGAGGTGGAAAGGAAAACGGCGCCGTGGACGGTGTCGAGGATGTCTGCTTGGCAGTTCAGAGGCGCCGACCCGGTGTCCCACGGCGTTCGTTTGGTATTTCATTAACACCTCCGCTAATTATTTCCCTTTTTTTGCCGCGGCCGGCCGGCCGGCCGGTTTCCTAGCAGGATCGGGAATGCACCTTACAAGTCGCGAGCCCGACACTTCGGCTGCCTTTGCATTCGTTTAAAGGACACGCTTTATTCCACGATATCCTTTCCTCTGCCGCCATATTCCCCTCGCCGCGCCGCGACGCGCCGCGACGCGCCCCATCCTTACTCGCACAAATATATTCCGCCCCGAGATTATTCAGAATCCTCGATCGATCAACCAAATGGAACAATTTATGCTAATCGATAATTGGATTAGCAAGAATTCGTAATCTTCCCAGTCCAATGGATTTGGAATTCGGAACTTTGCGGGAATCAAGTGTAAGATAAAGATTTAAAATCCTGTTTGGTTTTTGGTATATTAATCAATTAATTGACCTGGCGAATTTGGAATTCAGTATTTTGCAGGAATGAAATTTAAGATAAATATTTAAATTTCTGTTTGATTTTTGGAATATTAATCAATTAATTCTCCTGGCCAATTTAGAATTCAGTATTTTGTGTAAATGAAGTATAAGATAAATATTTCAATTTGTATTTGATTCTTGGAATTTCGGTTGATTAATTGATCTAGTGATTTTAGAATTCAGTGTTTCCTCTATAAATTCTATTTTTGGAGTATTAATCGATGAATTACTTTCAATAAGTCTGGAGATTTGTAAGCAAATGTACAATTGGATTCTGAATGATTCTGTGGAATTTTGCATTAATCAATTATACATATTAGAAATTTTATTCAAGTCATATTTAAGTGAGGAATTCAACAATGCAAATTAAATCATCCCACTTTCCACACAATAAATTAGTAGTATTATATCTCTGTCTTAATAATTCTTTGATCATTTTTGAAATGGAAAATAATTCATTTAGATTTTGCATTTTGCTTCTAGTTTTCTTCAGTTTATTATTACATTCCGCCGATGGTGGAGATCAATTGGCATAATTCGATAGTCGTTTACCATGAGCCAATGATCAAACGATACTTTGTCGTGATTCGCTGACAAGTGATGTGATTTTGCATATTATTATCAAGAAGCCTGGCAGGATATATCGCTGCTACGTAGCTCATTAGCTGCCAACTCGGCTTCTTTCGACAAACCAGTTTACATTTTCTACATCTCGCTATCCGGTTACAGCATACATTTGACATACAGTCAACTACTAATTCTGTCATTAACAGATTCCTACGAAGAATAACTAATGTCGCACTCTGCATATTCCTTGAAATTCGCATTTTTAAATGGCATACCTGCGCGCACACTTCATTATTGTAATCCGGTTGTTGTAATCAATGATTTCTGTAATTTGTAGTAAGTGAATTATTTCTTCATCGATTCTTTCAATTGTGTTTTGAGAAATATTGAGTTTCTTAATGGTACTAATTTCTGTTGTCTGTTAGTTTGCTATTAGTTAATTAGTAATAGCCTTGTATTAAAATACTTTCTGTGAAAATTGCATTTGAACATAATGTAACATAGTTGAACAGAAATGTATTTCAACTTCAACTGAAAACAACATGGAAGAAGCTTATAACTTTTCCCGTAGAAAATTGAGAAAAAGAAAATCATAGACAAGTCTGCAACCACATTGTTTTAAATATACTTCAAAAGTACTTTTCAATAAAATTAAACAAAATTGAAGGAACGAAACAAACAGCAAATATATGGAGTAGCTTGCAACACTGTTGATAAAACATTCTTTTCTCAACAGGGCTATCTACACAATTGAAGCAACATAAGTGCGTTTCAACTTTAACTGGAAACAACATGGAAAGTTCACAACATTTCCATAGAAACTTCAAAGAAAGAAAATCACAGAAGACGATTTTATAACCACGTTATTTAAAAAATAGTTGAAAAGTACTTTTGAAAAAAAACTAACGAAAATTGAAGGACCGAAAGAAGCAGTAAGTAAGCTTGCAACATAGTAGCTAAAATATTCTTTCCTCAACACGATTATTTACACTTAAAAATTTAATTTCAACTTCATCTGAAAACCATTTGGAAAGTTTACAACTTTTCCTATAAAAGGTTCAAAGAAAGAAAATCATAGAAGACGATTTCATAACCACGTTATTTAAAAAATAGTTGAAAAGTATTTTTCAACAAAGACTAAGGAAAATTGAAGGAAGGAAAGAAACAGCAAGTAAGCTTGCAACATAGTTGCTAAAACATTCTTTCCTCAACACGATTATTTACACTTACTTTCAAAGCACTGAAAAATGTAATTTCAACTTTAACTGAAAACAACTTGGAAATTTCACAATTTTTCCTATAAAAGGTTCAAAGAAAGAAAACCATAGAAGACAACTTTACAACCGCGTTATTTAAAAAATAGTTGAAAAGTACTTTTGAACAAAAACTAAGGAAACTTGATGGAAGGAAAGAAGCATCAAGTAAGCTTGCAACATAATTGACAAAACATCCTTTCCTCAACACGATTATTTACACTTACTTTCAAAGCACTGAAAAATGTAATTTCAACTTTAACTGAAAACAACTTGGAAATTTCACAATTTTTCCTATAAAAGGTTCAAAGAAAGAAAATCACAGAAGACGATTTTACAACCACGTTATTTAAAAATTAGTTCCAAAGTCCTTTTGACCAAAAACTAAGGAAACTTGAAGGAAGGAAAGAAGCAGCAAGTAAGTGGAGTAGCCGAGGAGAGGAGTGTTGATGAGAAGTGATGACTGGGCCGGAGGCCCGGAGCCGATAGAGCACCGAGGCTGCTCCTAAATTTAGGATGTATGTTTAAATGAACGAAAGGCCGTCCTTAGATATCCCCGGTCGAAATTTATGTAGGTGTTGTCCGTGGCTTTTATCAGTCCGGCCGGCATTCCTGTGCGTCCACCCGGCGCCCAAGCGTCGCCGGAGAGCAGGTTCTAATTCGTGTGACTCCTTCGGGCTTCGTTCCTTGAATCACTCCTCTCCGCTCGTCCTCGCGGACTTGCTCGAGAGAAAAAAAAAGCAACCAACGAGCAGCCCGCAACACGCACGTATTAACCCTTAACTGTTCCACCCCAGACTACGCTTTCGCACCTAACAGTATTCTTCACGTCAATATTTCTAACTTACTTTTACTCTTGCAAGATTTATTCATTTGCTAAATTTCAAGAATAAAAGTTGTACAAAGATTTAAGAAGAAGATCATAATGGGAGTTGGAAAATTGGTTGTTTGTTGTAAACTGATTCAAAATTGACTGAAATATGACTTAGAGTCAAAGAAATTTGTGGGCAATTATAAATTGATTAACTTGGTTAAATGAAAGAGGACCCTGGCACGCATGTATTAAAGAGAATTAAAGTTGTTTTAAAAAGGAAGTTGTGATAGGAGTTGGAAAATTGCTGCTTTGTTGTAAACTTAGTCAAAATTGACTAAAATATGACACAGACCCAAAGAAATTTGTCGACAATTGTAATAAACTAATTATTTTTTGATTAAATAAAAGAAGACCTCGACACGCACGTATTAAAGAGAATAAAAACTGTTTTAAAAAGGGAGTTGGAAAATTGCTGCTTTGTTCTAAACTTACTCAAAACTGACTGAAATATGACTCAGACTCAAATACATTTACTGATAACTGTAATAAATTGATTAATGTGTTTCTAATAGAATGTATAAGAATTAATATAAATTTTAGTGCTCAACCACTTCTGTTTCATAGCTTCTTCACAAGTGGATGTTAAAATGTTAGAAGACCTTTCAAATTTCACCGTTATCGCATTAAAGTAGAAATTTTCCGCGTACTCACAGGTCGCTGGATAAATTGCCATAAAAGAGTAGCACAGCAACATTTATATATTTCATAAAATAGATATTTAAGTGAGAAACGTCAGGTTTAATACTCGAAACAAATCAAACGCAACTATGAAGTTTCTATCATTTTGCGCAAAGAAGGCGATTGTAAAAAAATCGCGACTAAAACGAACTTATAATAAAACCCTCCAACTTCCTCTCACTCGACTCATTTATTCGCATGAAACTTTCTCTTTAAAACATCCATTTCGCTCGCTTAAAGCTGCCTAAAAGACGCCAGCAAAAACCACTTTAAAATTCCTCGAACTGGCCCGAAAAAAGTGCTGCCCCAAAAAAGAGGGACGAGCAAATTTGGCGGCGCAAACATATCGATATCGGCAAACGCCATAAACCAGATAGGTTTCTATGACAGGTTATAAACATTAAGAATGTTCGGGACGAATATTAACACCGGGCATTGTTTCTCGGTGGCGGCGCCTACTGGCAATGCAAATATTGCTAATCCGATGGGCCCAATTCCTCGGCTGCGATGACAGGAAGCGGCGAAGGGAAGAAGCGGGACACGGTTTTACAGCTTACGGCGGTGATGGTGGTGGTGGTGGTGGATGAGGCCCCATTTGAGAAGGAAGGGGCCCGTGTCACCTTCTTTGCCGAGCGGAGAGAGGCGAGCATTGTAAATCGAGCTTTCCTAGCCCTGAGACGCCGGCGCCAGCCCTTCACGGTTTACGACACGAAATCGATACGGGGCCCCATCATTAGTTCTCTTTAACGAGCGGGCATCACCGTCCTTCCGTTTCCTTCCTTCTCGCCGACGACGCCACCGCCCCACTCCCTCCACCGCACCCAAGCCTGACTCACTTTCCTACGCGTAACACCATTAGTCCTTGCTGACCGACTACTTTGTCGAAATTCTAGTTCATTTTTTCATGTCTCTTTTGGGACTGTTTTGAAGATTATTTTTGATTTTCTAAGAGGATTTAAAAGGGTTGGTGGGTGATAATGTTTGTTCGAGTGCAATTCAAGATTACTTTGAAATAATGAAGTATTTCTAATTCATTGTTGGTCATAAAAAATATTGATAGTGCATTGAGATCATTAGAGTTCTATTTATTATAATTATGAATGTTAGAATTATTATATTATAGTTATGAAAATTCGTCTGCTCTTTTGGAATTGTTGTTGAATTATAAGGGTTGGTGAATAATAGTATTTGTTTAAGTGTAATTGAAGATTACTTTGCAACGATTAAGTATTTTTAATTCATTGTTGATTATAAAAAATCGTAATATTGATAGTGCACTGGAATCATTTGAATTCTATTTATTATAACAATGAACTATTAAATGTATTGCCAACTGCTAATTATTATATTTACTATTCTTAAGAATTCTATTTACCACTTCATAAAAATCATTAATACTTCCATTCTTTTATTTCACTACTTATAAAAAATCAATGCAACGTACGACTTATAAATTATTCCCCGCAAAAATCCCCGGCAATATAAACAATCTATCAAGAAAGTTTCGTAATTGAAATCGAAGATCTTCTTTCAATAATTCTTGGGGAACAAATCCGAGAAAGCTCTCCGCAGCGAGAGCTTTCGGAGCGACGCTGCAGTTTCTCGGCTGCTCTAAGCAATCAATTAAGCAGAGTGAGTTTACGTTTACGGGGCATTTAAACGGGCGACAGGGCCATTTTTAAATCGCGCTCGGAAGTTAAATGGACTGTGACAGACGCTCGGTTAAGTGTGCGTTTCTCTTCGACCCTTCGTCGTCGCTGGCGGCGACGTGCGCGCGCGTGCCTCTCGGCGACGACGAAGGGTAAAATAAGTGGCAGTTTTCCCTGCGAGTCGAGCGCGAAATCTTTGCGCATTTGCATCGCTCGTGTTTGTTTGGAAGGCGATGAAAGAATGACTCAATTTTCCTGATGATTCTCCGTTTTTAATATGTTAGTAATTTAACATGTAACTATTTTTGTATGAGTAATTCATTATTGATTGAAGAAAGATTGAAATATTATTATATATTTGCTTGGTTATTATTTCTAATTGACACAAAATTCATTCTTGGGTTAATCGAATTAATATTTAACAGCTCAACAGTGGAAGATTATATTAGATTACATTAATTTTGCCTATCATTATTTTAAATGAACTGAAATTTATGTTAAGTTCAACAAATACACAGTAGAATACAAAATTTAGTACATCATTGTACTCAATTCATAATTATTTCTTATGATGGAAAAATAGAAATAGAAATACAGATGGAAAAGTATAATTGCGATTTCCGTTTCTATTCACCAAAATCAGAGTAGTTATAATAATATTACATTTTTCGAAACCATTATGTAATCATTTTTAACAGAAGAAATCATACAAATATCTAAAAAATTAGCTTTTCATAAATGCATTGTTTGAAATCATTGTATAATCTTTTTCCACACAGAAATAATCGTACAAATATCGAAATAATTAACGTTTTATAAATTATTATTTCGCGTTGCACACATCAAAAACATTAAGTAGGCAGCAGAAGCTCTAGCTAATGGAATTATGCAGCAATCGCTCGGTGTGCTTGTACTTCATATTTATAGAGCAGTTTAAAATTAATCCGTCCTCGAAACATCGTTGCGTTACAAGACGCGCGCGCGCGCGTGCGTGCACAGTTAAAATTAAAAATAATATTCGCTATATGCGCGAAGTTTTTCCACGCGAGTGAAATGAACGCTCGACTGTCGGCGAAATTTAATTAATGCGAATAATTTATGAGAATTAAGTAAGTGCGTGGATGAAGCTTGGAAGTTATTCCGAGTTATAATTAGTTTTATTGGATGTTTGCGAGAGAAAGCTTTGCTTGATCAATTTGTTTTCCGTGATACAAAAGAGCTTTTAATGACTGATTTCAATGGATGATTGTGCGTTTGAAATCACGGATTTACAAAGAACGATATTCTGCGATGAAAAGAGCTTTAAAATCATTCTTCTCGTGCATCGAATATTCATTCGGAAGTTGGATAATTCGAAAAATAGCGTTCGCGATTAAAAGCTGCGAATAATAAAATGCCTTTATTTTGCAATTCTTCAGCGCAATTTTTTAATTCCACGCAATAATTAAAAGGCGGGCACAAAAAAGACTAAAACAACTCGCTCGACTTTGCAATGAAATAAAACACGAAATAAAAAAGACAAATCCAAACAAAGCCCGGCAAAAATCGCACGATCGAAAAATACAACGAATTGCAGAAATGTGAGCATTTGCCGGCGACAAACAATAACTGTATTTACCAACACTGGGAAAAGGGGGCGAAAATTAGAAAGAAACAATCGCCCGTCAATGATACCGGAACAGAGAGATTCATCATACAGCGATCAGTGCGTCGCGGCGCGCAATCGCGCTTGGTAAACAGTATTATCAGAGAATCGAAGACATCCTTTTCGCGTCACTTCAGCCTCGAAAAGTAAATCAGTGCTCTCGAGGAGATCAAAGCGGCAGACCGCTTCGGAGAAAAAAACAGTCTTCCGAGTATCGAAGGTTCGATAAAATCGGCGCTTATCGGACCAACGAATTGACTAACTCCGCTGATAACTGGCCGAGAGCATTTCATCATTGATTTCGTGCTCGATGTCGTCGAACTCCTCGCGCGCACCTTCATTCTACCAGCCGAACAATTCCAGCTGCTTCGTCACTGATTTTCTTGGCTAATGATTTGTTCATTTATAACTTGGTAATAATGATAAGTAAGAATTGTAGTTGGTAAGTTTGGGATAAAAGATAGCAGAATTAATTCAAGGCTTTGGCAACAATTAAAAGTCATCGTTTTCTTCGAGAACAATAACGTTAATTGTAACTACAAAAATTCTATTCTTTATCATAAAAGTATCATAACGAAATTCATTTGACTTCTTTAAAGCCAGTTAATAGTTCCGTTCAAAATTTAAATTAGATAAACTTGTTAATAATAACGAATAAAAATTGTGCTCCAAAATTAGAATCGAAATTGGTGGAATTATTTTGTACCGTCGAAAGTTTTTGTTTGTAGTGTAATTTCCTATCAATTATAGAGAATGAAGTACTTTGTAGCGTGGCACTTCACAGATATCTGTAGTGGAGTGCTTAAAACCGCATAAGCTTGACTTACGTAGTCAATGACACTTAATTTCTTAGCACTTGACGCGAATTTAATTAGCATTGCAATTGCGGTTCTCGGGATTAATTAAGTAAGCGGGAGTAGTTAAACAGTTACTCGGCATGCTATTTACTTTCTTGCATAAGCGGACTTCATTAATATATTTGTATGTTTAACTAAGTTATAATTAACGATGCCAGAAACATATTGTATTTTATTTAAGAATCAAAGATTAACATTTAATTTATGATGACTTGTTCTTTGTAGGTAAGTTCTTAACTTTGACATAAATAAATTGTATCTTTTACAAGAAAATTACTTGTGTCTTTCTCTAAAGCAGTGCCAACCAAGTAAGGGGCCCCTCAAGCGCTTTTTTCCCTTTCCACTATTCGGTGGACCCTGCCTGGGCAATTAAGGGCTACTCACTACCCTCACTACCCTCACTACATGCTAGCCATCTTACCCCTCTCCAGAAAAACCGTCCACAAAAGTGAATTTTTGCTCATTTTTGACGATTTTTATTTTTTTTGGTCGACTTCCCGACCTTCCCTGGCATTGAAACTTGGTGGAGAATGTGTCCTTGCATCAAGGAAGAAGTGATATAAATTTCAGAGCCCTAGCTCAAAGTTTAGGTTTTCACCTATTTTCGACCCTCGAGAATGGTCAATTTTTTCAAGTTTCTCAAAGTCGGCCGAACCCGGGATATTTTGATTGTTTTCGTATCAGGGTGGATAGAGAACAAAGAATCCGTGAAAAAAAGTCCGGATTTGCAACGAAAACGGGTCGAAAAACCGTCCAGAAAAGTCCATTTTTGCTCATTTTTGACGGTTTTTATTTTTTTTGGTGGACTTCCCGACCTTTCCCGGGGCTGAAACTTGGTGGGTAATGTTTTTTTGCATCAAGGAAGATACCATAAAAATTCCAGAGCCCTAGCTCAAAATTTTTTTTTCGCCAAATTTTTCTTAAGGGGTACCCCTTCAGATCTTTTCACGATTTTTCGAAGGTCCCCGAACTCGGGGTTTTTCTTCGGGAATCGATTGTTTATGAATGAAAACGGATAGAAAACAAGAAATCCGTCGAAAAAAGTCCGGATTTCTATCGAAAACATTAAAAAAACTGCCTTTAAAGTTGGATTTTTTCGGAATTTTCGCTGGTTTTTCCCATATTTTTTGGACTTCCTGACATTTTCCGGGGCTGAAATTTGGTGGGGTGTCTTTCCTTGCATCAAGGAAGGTGTGATATAAATTTCAGAGCCCCAGCTCAAAATTTTTTTTTCCCCATATTTTTGGCCATCGAAAATATCCAATTTTTCAAAGGTCTCCGAACCCGGGTTTTTTCTTCATGAATCGATTGTTTGTGTATCAGAGCGGATAGTAAACGAAGAATCCATGAAAACAAGGCCGGATTTGTATCGAAAATACCAAAAAATCGTTCCTAAATAATGAATTTCATCTAATTTTCACAGTTTTTCCCATATTTTTGATACTTCCCGTGTATTTCACGAGCTGAAATTTGGTGCAGAATGTGCCCTTACGCCAAGGAAGAAGTGATATAAATCCCAGGGCCCTAGCGCGAAGTTTTGTTTTCGGCAAATACAATGTTTCCGGCATCGTAAATTATAACTTACTTAAACATACAAATATATTAATCAAGTCTGTTTGCGCAAGAAACGTATATATTAACCGATTAGAAATATATTTGAATCCATGATTCGACTTGCGCGAAGAAATTCCTTTTTCCAGCTGTCGTTCGCGACTAACACTAACCGACAGATATCTCACAACTCCAATTAATGTGAGCGCTTCGATATCGGAGAGCGCAGTGGAAGTCCGGTTTCCAGAATGACAAACGGAAGAAAACGACGCAGTGATAAGATTTAGCGAGGAGACTTGATTGACACCAAGCAACAATAAGAGAAAAAAGTGCAACATCCAAGTTTGCCGGGGAGGTTTGGAGTGCGCTCGGGAAAAAGGGCGCGCGCGCGCGCGATGCCTAATTCGATTGCAGGGCTCCGTTCCGCAAACACTCATGATAATTCAATCAAGCGCACCCCAACCAAAGCCATCGTCTCCCCGCACACACACACACACACATCGATTCTTTTATGGGGCACCATTCACACAGAGACGGCTTATAATCTTCGTAGGAGAACATCTGCACTCTAATCGGCTGATGATTCCCAGCAATACTACTAAGTCCGCCCTCGGAGACAAGTTTTCCATGGGGTTGCTCTCCGCCATCGCCAACCCAACCCAACCCCACCCTTCTTCCTGATAAATCGTCGCGCTGTCTCCTAACATCTCCCCGCTGGGAGATCCTCTTTGATTATTACTCGAATTTGAGTAGGCTTTTCAATTTTGAGTAGTGCCTTTTGTGGGATCTTATCGTTATTGGGCCTTTGGGAGATGTGCTGTGGATAGGAAGATGTGTTTGTGGTGTTGGATTGAATCAGTTCACTTATATGTTGAACGAAAATAATACGATTATTATTCAAATTTGAGTTGGTTTTTCAATTTTGAGTAGTGCCTTTTGAAGCATTCGTTTATTGAATCAAAGCAACGTTCGAAGTTTGATATTTCACAATATTTTTTAGATATTATCTTTAGTTGGTTTTGTGGATGATTATTAAATCTATCAATGATTCATAACTAATATTACTACATTTTTATAATAGAATAATAGAACTTGTTAAAACGACGATTTAATAAATATGCTGTTACTTGATTCATAGGCAATATAATAGAAAACGTTATTTATTTGTACTAAGACAATTATAAATTATCTAGCAGCGTTAATTATCCATGAATATAGTGTGATACACAAACAGTGGGAAAAAGTATAAAAGAAAAACCAGAGAATTGGAATCCCACATAATGATTTTGCAAAACAAATTAGTTGTTTCATATTTATTGCCTCCTATTAACTGTATTATTATTTGCACAAACTGTTAACTGATTATTACGACGTTGTTGATACTTAAATATTGCACAATGCAATAATTATGTGAATAATAATTTTGCAAAGCAAATCAATCTCATTGTATCAATTGCATTATTATTTCCAGAAAGTGGAACAAATCAAATTCATTGTATTAATTACATTATCATTTGCAGAAACTGCTAAACGAAAATTCCCGCGTTCCTTATACTTATTATTGCACAAAGCATGAATGATTTCAACAATAATTCTGCAAGGCAAATAAATCTCATTGTATCAATTGCATTATTATTTCCGGAAAGTGCTAAATAATTATTCCCAGGTTCTTAGTAATTATACAATTTTGCATAATGCAATAATCTTGCAAAAGGAATCAATCTCTTCGTATTAATTACATTATCATTCGCAGAAAATTCCGCAACGAAATTTCCCACGTTCTTTATACTTATTATTGCACAATTATTTCAACAATAATTCTGCAAGGCAAATCAATCTCATTGTATCAATTGCATTATTACTTCCACAAAGTGCTAAATAATTATTCCCACATTCTTCGTAATTATAATAATTTACTTAGTAATAGTAATTATTAGCATTTTGCATAATGCAATAATCTTGCAAGAGGAATCAATCTCTTCGTATTAATTACATTATCATTTTCACAAACTGCTAAACGAAAATTCCCACGTTCGAAATCTCCCGAAGAGATTACACAACGGGAACATCATCGATCCCAAGTGAACGGCGACAATCGCAGTTCTCGCCGGACGACGACGTTTGCTCCTTTTGTCTCGAAGCTCGCGTTATGCCGGAGCGCATGTCACCGCCGCCGCGCCGCTCTCCGCGCTCGAGGAAGGACGAGGAAACAGCGGCGGCGGCGGCGGCGGATATTTAAATATTTAAAGCCGACGTCGCTGAGAGTTATATGCGTCGGTGAGCGTCGGATGCGAGGAATCCCACCATTAATGTCGTGGTCGTTTTCGATCAGCGCGGAATGCCGCTGCCGCCGAGCGTAATTCTCTCCCACTCTTTTCTTCTGCCTCTCTCTCTGCCTTTCTCTCTCTCTTTCTCTCTCTGGCGAGCGCGCTCTAATCATGCAAATGTATGAGCCGTTAATTAAAACCGACGCAAGCGCCGCGTTTTGCCAACGGCACCCGAAAAACGAGGAGTTCGCTCGGCGTCGCGCCTTTCTTGCTCGCTCGCTCGCTCTTTCTTTCTTTCTCGCGGCTGAAAAATTCAAGCGCTCTCCCCCGAAAAGGAAGGAATCGCCCGGTCAAAGTTTCGCTTACACCGTTCCCGAATCATCCCGCCGGATTCCCCTTTGGATTCCTCTCGCTCCACTTCTCTTTATCCTCCTTTTCGCCGTAGCTTTTCCCCCTTTCTTCCATTTCGAGACTTGCTTCACTTGCTCCACTTGCTCCTCTCGCGCCCTGAACTTTGTACACCCGGCATTGTGTGCAGATTGCCCTCCGGGCTCTAAGTTCATTATCATCGTGTAAAGTAAGTCAGGGAATTTTCTCTCCAATGACTTCGAGCATCTTTCTTATTTTCGATCTATGATATTTCGATTTTTAGTTATCGTTTATGCAACATATGCATTTTTTGATTTTTGGTAATCGTTGGTATCTTTTTAATGAGTTGAAAATCGTATTTCATTTTTGTAAATGTTATTATTTGTATTACCATCGTGTAAAGTAAGTCAGAGAATTTTTTTCCAATAACTTTGACGGTGTTTGTGACTCCTGATGTATAATTTCTTGATTTTTACTTATCATTGCTATATCTTTCTGTAGATGTTTTCTGCATTGGATTTTTGGTAATCGTTGATATGTTTTTAATGAGTTGAAAATTGTATTTCATTGTAGATATTATTATTTCAATTTTAATCAAATGCAATTTGCATGAGAACTTTAAGGAATATTTATAAGGATTTAAGACTTTAGCCTGACTTCTTTGTTCCTTTAATAATTGTTATTGTATTCCTAATGATTTGAAAATTGTATTTAATATATATTTTATATTTGTATACAATAATCAATATTTTGTGAGTTGTGTAACAAATTCAAGGAACATTGAAAAGAATTTAGTCAGACAGTTTCATTTGACACTTTCTTTTAGTAAACATTGACAAAACGAATATCTTTATATGCGAGACGCTTTGTTATTCTAATTGTTCACTTACAAGTTCGACACGACAACAATTTGATAAAACTTGTATTTTTGACTTGTATTTACGAAATACTAACACGCAAACTGCAACGCGAAAGACAAACTCCTGAAAAGATAAAGTTAAGTTAGTAAAATTAAGTCAAGCATTCTGTGACATTTCACTTGCCATTTATTTATTTATGTTCGTTGGTAAATTTTTATTGTTTTAGAACACTTCCTTTTATTCTCCAAGTTTTGAAATATCAATTAAATTAAATTCTGTGCACTGATTATTCTTTATAGCAGAATTTGCTGTGAATTTCCATAAGAACTTTATACGTTCTAAAGATGTGTGTTCAATTTGAACATAATAATAAATTCGTTTATTTCCTGCTTGGCAAATATTTAAATATTCATTCGACTTTCAATCAGTTTTGTCCTTTTTCTGCATTATTCTTTCGCAAAGAAAATAAATACTTTAAAAAGACACGCATTTCCGAAATATTTAAATATTCACTCGACTTTCAATAAGTTTTACTCTTTTTCTGCATTATTAATTACAACTATTACATCGCTCTGATACAACGAATTATTGTTAGATGGAAAGTACAGCAGAATTCCATTTAAGTCGACACTTTCCCAAAATTGGCGAAAGTGCTTTTCGCAAAGTATGAATATTCGCTGGGACAAAAGCGTGGCGCGGCGGGAAATCACAGTGCGCGGTTTATTTTTGATTGGAGGTTCCTCGAGCGATCCGCAGCCAAGGTATTCAGTGGTTAAGTAGAAACAAATGAAGTGAATTCGTGGAATCCGAACTGAGAGTACGATGTTCGAGGGTGCTCTAAATAGTTACGAGCGATCGAACTGCCCCACCTTTTTCCCACTCTGCCAGCGAGAATTGCCGAATTCGTGCTTTCAATCGCCCAAAACTCGCTCGCCAACAGAAGCAACAAACGTTTTCTACGCTAATTCGAACGGTGATTCAAAATTATATTCAAAGAAAATTGCTATTTGTAATACTTTATCATCACAGTTGGAATTTTTATAGCTTTTTCTTGACGTAATTGATTGTAAAAATTGAATTCTTTATTTATAAAAGATTGTAATATTCGAGGCATTTAATTTGTAATGCTTTGATATCACAGGTGGAATTTTTATAGCTTTTTCTTGACGCTATTAATATCAGAAATTGAATTCTTTCTTTATAAAAGACTGTAATATTTGAGTCGATTAATTTGTAATACTTTATCATCACAGTTGGAATTTTTATAGCTTTTTCTTGACGTAATTGATTGTAAAAATTGAATTCTTTATTTATAAAAGATTGTAATATTTGAGGCATTTAATTTGTAATACTTTATCATCACAGTTGGAATTTTTATAGCTTTTTCTTGACGCTATTAATATCAGAAATTGAATTTTATATTTATAAAAGACTGTGATATTTGAACCATTTAATTTGTAATACTTTGCCATCACAGTTGGAATTTTTATAGCTTTTTCTTGACGTAATTGATTGTAAAAATTGAACTCTTTATTTATAAAAGATTGTGATATTTGAGGCATTTAATTTGTAATGCTTTGATATCACAGGTGGAATTTTTATAGCTTTTTCTTGACGCTATTAATATCAGAAATTGAATTCTTTCTTTATAAAAGACTGTAATATTTGAGTCGTTTAATTTGTAATACTTTATCATCACAGTTGGAATTTTTATAGCTTTTTCTTGATGTAATTGATTGTAAAAATTGAATTCTTTATTTATAAAAGATTGTAATATTTGAGGCATTTAATTTGTAATACTTTATCATGACAGTTGGAATTTTTATAGCTTTTTCTTGACGTAATTCATTGCAGAAAATGAATTCTTTATTTATAAAAGACTGAAAAATTTGAACCATTTAATTTGTAATACTTTGCCATCACAGTTGAAATTTGTATAGCTTTTTCTTAACGTAATTCATTGCAGAAATTGTATTCTTTGTTTATAAAAGAAGATTGTATTGATTGAGTTGTTTACTTTGAAAGTCACCGAAGTTTATTTATCAATTCTTTGTTATTAACTGTAGCAACGAGCACAACTTGAAGAAAATTCTTTAATATCTCTATTGAAATATAAATGAACTTAGCACACTTACTTCCTGTATTTCCACTAACAATAATTTTAAATAATTGACAATTAACTCAGCTAACCAAACGATTATATTATACTAAACCGATTTCCCATATCGCAGATTCCCAAAAGCAACAACTAACTTATTTAAAATGCACTGCATTTTCCACTGAGCCAATAAAGTATCGTGAAAATTGATATCGCAAAACTATTCCGACGCTCGCTAATGTGAACGTGTGTCGCTGCACGTAATAGAAGCACAGGAAAACACTATTTTGCACGAACTCGAGTTTTTTCCCCTGGCGCATTAAATTCATTGAGCGCGATAACGAAGGAGTTGTTTCCTCTTGCATCAATTGGAGTAGTGATCGGAGGGGCCGCGACACATAATCTTCAAGATTTGCACTCATCACTGATTCATTCGGCACATACCGGATACGCAGGTGAAACACATTTTGCCGCTCGAATATTTATGCGACTTCGTTTGTAGTTCGACTTTGTTCCTTAGAACGTTGATGCTTGATAAAGTCGTCGGAAAAGGAAATTGAAAATCCACTTCCCTTCGTGAATTGTAGATCGCGTGACGATTGCATCGCTAATTGAACGGTTAGTCTAATGATTTAATAACACAATTACAACACGGATTAGTGGGGATTAGTAAATATTGTTGTTATTGTATTAACATCCAATCATTATCATTACTCAGAAAATTGATGTTTTAGTGAAAATATGATAATTCAGGAATGAAAGGCAGCCGAGAAATTGATTTAATAACTCTGATTTGAGACTCTGGTTGAATTATAATAGATTAACAAATATTGTTGTTATTGTATTAACATCCAATTATTATAATTACTCAGAAAATTGATGTTTGAATGAAAATATAATAATTCAGGAATGAAAAGAATCCAAGAAATTGATTTAATAACTGTGATTTGAGACTCTAATCGAATGATAACAGATTAACAAATATTTTTATTATTATATTAATATTCTATTATTATTATTACTCGAACATTGATGCAGCAACATAAAATAAAGCGATCGAAAAGCGAAAGGAGCGGAAAAAATTCGCTAACAACACAATTCCGTTCCGTGTACATTTCAAACTTAGAAACAGAGGGACGATTTTAGTGGACAGACAGGTCGCCAGGGAAAAAAGGAAGCGATTCTCCAACAAAGTGGACTAAAATCGACAGGAGCGACACTGCTCCTCTCGAATAATGGCTGATTACCGCGCTCGACTCTCGGCCGGATGAAATTCCCGTCAGTTCTCGCGATCGGCTTCTCTCCTTTGATTAGCCCATTATAGCAGCGCCAGTGCCAATAATAACGAAAGACAAATTATTGACTAACTGGCGTGCAACGTCTTATTAGCGCAGGATATCCATGTCGAGTCGCTGTAATTACCGGACGGCTAAATGCCGCCGATTTTGATGTCACACGATTATGAGTTCCGAGCCCCCGTCGCTTCTCTCGCCGATTTGTAATCGCTCGTGCGCCCCGCGTTAACAACGCAGATAATTCACTCAGTCTAGTTTTGGTGTAATCATGAATTATGGCAAGTTTATCTCCGCCCTATTTAGTGGTGGTAGTTGTTAGCGTTGGGGAGAAATTGATAAAGGGTTTTTAACAGCATTGGGAAATGTAAAGGAATAAAAGAACATTTGTCGAGACAATTATTGCAAGTGTTAGTATGGTTTTGCATAATATTGATGTAATCATGAATTATGGTTGTATTATCTCCGCCCTATTTAGTGTTGTCAGTGTTGGGGAGAAATTGATAAAGGGTTTTTAACAGCATTGGGAAATGTAACGAATAAAAGAACATTTGTCGAGACAATTATTGCAAGGGTTAATGGCTCAGCATAATTTTTGTGTAACAATGAAATATGGTTGTATTATCTCCATCCTATTTAGTGTTATTAGCGTTAGGGAGAAATTCATAAAGGGTTACGTTGAAGCTTTAAATATTACATTTTATATCAGCATTGGAAAATATCATTAAAGAATGAAACAACATTGATTCAAACAGTTATTACAAATGTTAAGTGTATAATTTAGATGTAACAATGAATTATGGCAGAATTATTTGCGCCTTATTTATTGATAATAGTTGTTAGTGTCAGGGAGAAATAATTTGGTCGCAAAATGAAAGAAATTGATAAAAATTTTCGTTGAAACTACAAATATCACACTTTTAGCAGCATTGGAAAATGTATGTTTCAAGAAAATGAAACAACAGTGGTTCAAACAGTTGTTACGAGTTTTAAGTGGCTTAGCATAATTTTGGTGTAACAATGATTTATGGGAATATTATCTCCACCCTATTTAGTGGTAGCGATTGTCAGTATATTGGGGAGAAATTATTCATTGGCAAAACGAATGAAATTGGCAAATGATTCGATTGAAGCACTAAATAATACATTTTTAACAGTATTAAAAAATGTAACAAATGAAACAACATTGGTTGAAACAGTTATTACAAGTATTAAGTGGTTCAGTATAATTTTAGTTTAACACTGAATTATAACAATATTATCTGCGCTCTTTTTAATGTCGGTGGTTGTCAGTGTTGATTGTCAAATGATTTGGTTAAGATTCTCATTCATATTTTTTACCAATGCCGGATGTAACAACTTTGGAAATAACCATTCCAACGTTAGTCCTAACAACTAATACAATGATTTTGAAAAGTTTGACACTAAAACATTGCGGCACCAAACATTCTATCATGTAAAACAACGTTCCTCAGAATATTTCATATTAAAATGTTGGAATTAACGTTGATTTCGAGTTCTTCTTGCGTTTGAAACTTCGAAATTAAGGTAACTAATATTAGTTCCATACAGAATTGTCTTGTGTTGATAAAAATTAATAAAACTTTATAAAAGCACTTGAATTGAGAATTTCTCGCTTGCGGGTGTTTGCTGCTGCTAATCTTACAGTACTGTTTTAGAACGTTCAAGGCGATAAAAGTGTTTTAATCGCAGAATAATTATACTCTGTGAAAGTGGAATAATTATTTATCATTTCCTACTTTTATATAATCCGCGCGCTAATCGTATCACGCTAAACTCGTTGCAGCAACCACAGAATTACATATTTAACAATATTGCAGACTATTTTATAGTACAATCACACTTTATACTCTAAAAATCCCAACAATTTCACTTCCAACTAACAATTTATTCTCACTAATTCGCAATCTTCAATGATTCAATATTCGCGCAACGTCCAACGAGAATTACAACCGATTTCTCAATGTACAATCAACTGGCGCGTTCATTACACATAATTAAATGACAATATTTCACGAGTGAGAGACTTTTCGCCGATTTCCAATGAATAAATACGAAGGAAGAATTAATTGCGGCGCAAGTAATGACACGATTTGTCAATGCGGGGCACGATTTAATTTGGAAGCCGATTAAATTACAGCAATTGTTGCGACGCCTGAAAGGAATCATCGATCGACTCCGAGTGTCATTAGCAGCGGCGGCGCCTGAATTTCTGCCGACGGATCGCGATCGCCGAGACGCTCGCCGCGAAACAGTCATTCGCGGTTGGAAACTGTCAGTTTTAAGCCAATTGACAGGTCACCTCAATGATTTGTCAGAATTCCTCTTTCAGTTCGCATTTATTAATCAATTAATCATTGATCGGTAATATTGTGTCACTTGAGGAACCAACAGAAGAATAACAAACTTTTTAATGAACAATTGCATGTTCATTAGAATGCTCAGAGTTGGAAATCACGAGACTTAATGATTAGTATAATATTTCCTTTGTTCAAGTTGATTTAAAACTGTCGCCTTCAAAATTATTTGACAATAAAAGATGATTATGTTTATTGCACGTATTTTAGTTTCATCGATGATTATTGCGGTGAAGATTTAATGATTTAAACTGTAACGTCTTTTAACTATTGTTTCTTTTATAAGAAAACAACACTCTCTCAAAAAAACATCGTTAATCATCAGAAATAATTCAATTTAGTTTAGCCGAGATAAATAAACTCTTTTATCACAACGCAAAGTCAGATAATTAAATGATTTATGAGACCAGTTTGCGGAAACTAGTTTCTAACGTAATAGGAATTTTATTGCATTTTTGCAATATTAATTTCAACCGACGAGATTTTAGTTGTGATAAATGCAATCTTATTGCAATTTTAGAGCAATTATAGTTTAAAGTTGTCAAAATTTTGGAGCGGCTAAAATCGCCAATAATAATCAAAGTGTTCAGAATTATCATTGAAACTTGATTCAAAATTCGAGTTAATCTCTGATGGAAAGCGCTAACTTCAACCGACGAGATTTTCACTGCGATAAATGCAATCTTATTGCACTTTTAGAACAATTATAGATTAGAGTTGTCAACATTTTAAAGCAACTAATAGTTTTCAAAGTATTAAGAATTATTATTGAGATCCGATTGAAAATTCGAGTGAATCTCTGATGGAAAATGCTAACTTCAACCGACGAGATTTTAACTGTGATAAATGCAATCTTAGTGTATTTTTAGAGCTATTATTATTTACAATCGTCAAAATTTTAAAGCAACTAATAGTTCTCAAAGTATTAAGAATTATTATTGAGATCCGATTGACAATTCGAGTTAATCTCTGATGGAAAATGCTAACTTCAACCGACGAGATTTTCACTGTGATAAATGCAATCGTAATGCACTTTTAAAGCGATTATTATTTATAATCGTCAAAATTATAAAGCAACTAACAGTATTCAAATTATTAAGAATTATTATTGAGATCCGATTGACAATTCGAGTTAATCTCTGATGGAAAGCGCTAACTTCAACCGACGAGAATTTCACTGCGATAAATGCAATCTTATTGCACTTTTAGAACAATTATAGTTTAGAGTTGTCAAAATTTTAAAGCAACTAACAGTTCTCAAATTATTAAGAATGATTATTGAGTCCCGATTGACAATTCGAGTGAATCTTCGAAGAAGAAGTCTCGAACATCCGGCGGCCGCTATTAAAAGCCCCGGGACTCCCATGCATCCGTATTGCCGCATGTGACTGGCCGAGGAATATCCGATATAAATAACTCCATTAGCAAAAGATATACGAGCGCAACCTTGGAAACAGGTGATCCATTTCATAAAAATCCAACGCCTGTCATAGTAAAGGGACACTTGTTTTCATTTTTACGTCAGCCCATAATATCCGCCGCTCGCTTAAGTAACTCCCCGCATATTTCCAGTATACCTTCGCCACATTCTTTAATTATTCCTACGAAGTATTTATGGATCATCCTTTTTACTAGATTGTTATTAACAATTGGATGTGTTTTACGTGAGTAGAAAAATGGATGATTAATAGAATATTTTGATACAAAAGACTGTTCGGGTCTCAAGTTTTGGAAGATTATGAAATACTAATTAGTTTAAAAGTTTATATTCGAATTTTCAGTGGCAAATATGAGAAATGGCAGTGAGATTTTCTCTGTCTTTCAATTTCATAAAATCGCCATTAAAATTTGTAGAAATATCGCCAAACATCTAACATGTTGCAGAATTAAAAATCATCGCATTATTCCCCAAATTTTGAAATAAGTAGAACGCAATAAGTAAAAGATAGATTTTTAAGCACGTTTAACAATTCCTCAGTTAATTCCTACGAACATTCACCACTGATTTCTGACATTGATGATTAATATAATATTTTGATGTAGAAGATTTTCCTGAAGACTATGAAATACGTTTTTAATGAAGGTTTGTTTAGTATACTATTTTAATTTATTAATATTCCAATTTTCAATGGCAGTCAGACTTTCTCTGTGTCTTTCAATTTCACAAAATCGCCATTAAAGTTTGTGAAAATATCGCCAAAGATCTAACATGTTGCAGAATTAAAATTGCAGAAATATTCACCATTGACTTCTGTCATTCAAATCATTTTTCACCAACATCGCGCGATTTTAAAAAGGGGCCAATTTGTAATAGGCAAAGATTTTTGTGCTAATGAATTAATAATTGGCTATTTTAGATGATGGCACTTACTTTTGGAAGGTCGCTCGCTGCTGTCGTCCTGGACGTTGACGGGTGATGTTTTCACTGACCTTGGGGGGCCTTGGAGACCGAGGGGCCCGGGCCCCACGTCAGTGCCCGCCCTCTGCATCGTCGCAGCCCCTATTTCCCCTGGCCTTCCTACCCTTCTCGCCTCCTTCAACGGTTTTCGAGCAATCTTGAAGGCTTCCCCACACGTACGACCGCCGGTCGTACTCCCGCCGATTGAAATTCCACCCAGAGACTTCAACGCCTCCTACGATTCTAGCAAGTTCCCTCCTCGCCAATACTACCCCGATTACTTCTTCCGTCAAGCACACACCTTTCTCTTCGATCATTCAATTTAATCGCACTGTTGTTTTGCGATGTTTGACGTGCAAGTTGCTTGGATAATTTCGAAAGTATTCCTGTTGTCTCCGTTGTTCGACGAAACTCACTTTCATTTCTCTTCGCGAGGGTTTGAAGTGGAGAAATTTCACTTTGACTTTTGGGAAGTAGAAATCTTTTCCAGTCCTTTGGAGTTCGATGTTGCAAGGTTTCAGTCCACTGTTTGAGTTGCAAGTTGCCAGTACACGAGAACAACGCACAGACTTCAAGTTCACAGCTCACAAAGCAGACGACGAATCACAATTACAACTCCAATCAGTTCTTCTTTCACTGCGATCTTCTCTACTTCGTTGATCTTCAAACTGAACTTCAAAAAATCCCACAACTGTCATTTAATATTTCTCTGCCTCCAGAAACATATTTCTACGATCTTCGAAGCATATTTTCAACTCCAAAGATATTCCAAACGAGTTTGATCTTCGAATCAAGCATCGAACACAATCACCGCGGCGAGTGCGCACAATTCTTATCACTGGCGGGTGCGTTCTCCCTTAACAGTGGGACAAGTGGGCGTGCGAGAGGAGGGTGAGGAGAGGAAATCGAAGGAGAAAGAGAGTGAAAGAGAGAAAGAGAAGGCTTGCAGGGTTGAAAGGTGGGTGGTTCGGGTGAGGAGAGAGAGGGCAACGTGCCGAGAAGGACCAAAAGGAGAGAGGAGAAAAGGAAGAGAAGGAAGAGAGAAAGAGAGAGAAGTGATAGGCGAATGCGACGCGACACAACACGAACGACGCTGACGGCGCGAGGGCCTCGGAGCCACTGACTGCCGGTTTCTTCCCTATAACAGCCGACCTAACCGTTCCGACATCCCCCTGCCGATACTTCGATCTCTCCAACACCCCACCAATCTCTACCACCACCAACTTCCAACCACTCCTATCTACCACCAATTGGAACCGCAGCCGCCCGACGCCTCGTAGAGGACGCGACGCTCTGGTTGGCTCGAGCTGCGAGTCGACGCTCTGGCGTACACGCCTACGATGCCCGGCGTCCCGGCGGTGAACGCGCTCTCCTCCACTCGGCCCTCGCTTCGAGTTGCCCCCAACAAAATGGCCGACAGTCGTCTAATCGATTCGCAGGAGCGCCGCTCTCGCCTACCCTCTCGCTGCGACGCCGCTCTCTCCTCCGCTACGCCGACGCTTCGATACGCGAGAGACGCCCGACGCCGATGGACGATTCTCGTGGTTCCTGCAGTTTTACTTGTCGCGAGTATCGTTTTTGGGGTTGCTTTGGATTTGGTGGAGGTTTCTTGAAGGGATTTTGTGGTTGGGGTTGTATTTTGGGGGATTTTGTTGGATTGTTTGTTGAGATGTTGGATTCTTGTGGATTTTGGTCTTTGGAATTGATTGGGGACTTTGAAGGAATTTGAGTTGTTGTTTGGATGTTGTTGAAATTGGATTTGAAATAGTTCTTGGAGTCTTTGTGCGATGGATGAGTTTCAGTTAAGTGCAATTGAATTGCATTGTTTCATTGTTGAATCACTTTTTTGTATTGGATTGTTTGGGAGGATTTGTAAAACAAAGACAAGTTTTGATCCAACTTCGTCATCGCACTTTAAATTACGAACGTTCTCATTTCTTTAATGCCAAATAATTGCTCTTAAAAGAAGAAAAACATCAACGCACGCTGACAAAAGACAGAAACCAACAACGTTCATTCAATAACCAATCACTTCACTCGCAAATGCAATCATTGTCAAGTGGCACATTAAATTCACTTTCAGTTGGAATTAATTTCCGCACGAAATTCACTTTCCCTACGAATTTCTTTCTGTTCCAAATTCATTTTCAATTCCATTTGATTTCCATTTCGAGGCTGGCATTGGCAGCGCGGCGAATGCCAGCGATCGGACAAGGCAGCGATTCGAGCGGAAATTCTTTGGTCGGCGGTGGAAAGAGGAGCGAGAGAAGAAAAGGAGAAGTTGCGGGAAAAGAGAGCATCGCCGAAGAAGTGGCTGAGACGGTGATTTGTCCGTGGAAAAAAGCTGCTCCCATTTTTACACCTCACCGATTCCGCATTAGCTAATCCCTGTTGCATCGACACCCTCCACTACCCCGAAACGCATTCCCATCGTGTTCCATACTTGCGTAAGTTCTTACGATCATCCCTTGAGAAATCTTCGCTCCGTTGCATCCCATTTCATGGAATTGTAAGAAAGCGACGAATAATGCTTTGAGAAATATTTATTTTGCAAACTATAAACGATTTTATTGTGATTTTATTTGCGAGTGATAGAAATTACAGAATTTTAAGGAACTAACAAATGATGAACTTCAAAAAATATTTATTTCGGAAAATACAAACGATTTTATTATAATTTTATTACTAGTTTTACTTGCGAGTGATAGAAATTATAGAATTGTAAGAAAGTGACGAATAATGGGCTTTGAGAAATATTTGTTTCGAAAAATACAAATGATTTTATTACGATTTTATTACTAGTTTTACTTGCTAGTGATAGAAACTATAGAATTGTAAGAAACTACCAAATAATGGGCTTCGAGAAATATTTACTTCGGAAAATACAAGCGATTTTCTTATGGTTTTATTAAATGATTTTATTACAAGCTTAACTCGTGAGTGATAGACATTGTATTATTATAAGAAACTGACAAATAATGCGCTTCGAAAAATATTTATTTCAGAAATTACAAGGCATTCTACTATGATTTTGTTCGAGCTTTATTGTCGTTTTCCAAAAGACGATCTTCTTTATACAATCTTCGTTAAATGAAATCATTAATTCCCAATTCTGCAACCACTATTTGATTCTAACTTAATATTGCAATTGAAACTACTAAAAAGGAAAAATGTTTCTCGATCGTTATTTATTCTACGTTTCCAGCAAGTGTGAGAGTAATAAAATAATTAGTAGTATAACAACTGCACATTATTGCTAATAGAAATTACTATTACGAATGAAAAAGTAACAATTATAATACTAACTCTTACAAATATTCTACCTTAACATTACCACATTAAAAATTAATACTAAATCAGATTCTATTTTTCCAGTATCACAACAACATACAATAAATAGCATACCAAAATTCTTTACCAATCCGAACTAAACGAAACATTTTAAAACACACGCGCCGAGTAGGAATAAATTTGAAATAGACTTATTTGCAAATCTACAAGGAGGTACAAACGCAGCTTTGTACGTCGAGCATTAAGAGAGGAGGAGAGAGGAGGAGAGGAGAGGAGAAGAGCACGGGTGGCAAAGAAAAGGGGATGTTCGGGGTAGGAAAGAAGGCTTCTTAAGCGGCTCAGTGCGTAGGAGCGTGGAGCAACGAGAAGCCGACAAAGCTATCTACGCGCCAAATGCATCCCGGGCAGATGCTCTCTTTGCCGTCCACTTCTACACTTTCTCTCTCTCTCTCTCTTTTTCTCTCTGCCTCCCTTTTTCCCTGTCTTTCTGCCTTTTGTGCTCAATTTACTGCCGGCCACATGTTGACAAGCAACGAGGAAAAAACTCGCCGAGTATTTCAGTGGAATCGAATTTGGATGTAATGAGCCTTCTTCTCCGAGGGGATGAAAATCGCTCTGAAATGGTTTCCCTGTGGTTCGAAGTCGATGGATGTTTATTTTGCGAGTATCGATTCGCGGCAGATTGTGAATAATTGTTTCGCGAGTATTATAAGTGCTCTATAAATAAGTACCTTTTAATTTCGTGGTACTGGAAATACTCAGTTTGTCAGTGACATAATTAATTTAAAATCGATAACGTTCCCGTCAATTTAGGGGAGGTGGTAGAATAAATAATTATTTTTCAACCACACTGCTATTTTTGTGGAATGTGGTACATTGTTTGTGAGCGAAGATCTTTTTTGGAGTGAGGGACAAGACCACTTACATTTTAATGTTTTTGAGGGGTATAATTATTTTCAAATTGTTTGAAATACATGAACAGCTTTGAAATATGACTTATTCAATAACTTACTCAATGACTTACTCAGTGACTTATTTAATAACTTACTCAATGACTTACTCAATAACTTATACAATAATTTACTCAGTAACTTACTCAATAACGTACTAAATGATTTAATCTTTGCTTTAATGATTACTTCGCGTCACAAACCAAAGAACCACGCAAAATTTCTTCTTAGAACACTATTAAAGACTTTTTTATCCTCACTCACTTTTTGCCCGGCAATTAATTCCACATTTATACTCGACTTTTAATACTCCGACATCTGGAAAAGTACACTGCGATTGCGGACTGGCGGGTGCCTCGTTGGCCATGAAGAATGGAATAAAGAAGAGTCGCCCAATTTCGTGCGACAATAGAAGACACTTCGAGTCCGATCCGCCGTACGAAGAGACACTTTCGCCTCCACTCGAAAGGCAACAGCGTCGAACAGAACGCAGAGGACAATGGGGCCGACGCGACACTCGCCGCGAAAATTGCTGGATATGGTGCGTCGCCCGATGTAATAGGAGTAGCGAAGTGGCCGGCCCTCCACGCTCCCAGTACGACGACGTCGACGTCGCGCCGCCGCCGCCACTCGATGCACCGATGCGCGTTACAAGCCCCAAGGAATTCCATCGAGGGCTGATGCGAGTCTATGAAATTATTGTACGCGTAATGCCGTTTCAGGGATACTCACGAAGTGAGTATATTCATATGATACTCGCAAAGTGAGTATATTCATGTGGTATTCACAAAGTGAGTGTATTCATATGATATTCACAAAGTGAGTATATTCACATGATACTCACAAAGTGAATATATTCTTATGATACTCACAAAGTGCGTATATTCATATGATATTCGCAAAGTGAGTGTATTCACATGGTATTCACAAAGTAAATATATTCATATGATATTCGCAAAGTGAGTATATTCATATGATGTTCACAAAGTGAGTATACTATTCACATGACATTCACAAAGTAGGTATGTGATACCCACAAAAATGAATATATGATTCACACGATGCTCACAAATTGAGCATATTCGCATAATTCTCACAAAGTGTGTATATTCATATGATACTCACAAAGTGGGTATATTCACATGATACTCACAAAGTGAAAATGCGATACTCATAAAACTGAATACATGATTCCGACGATACTCACAGAATGAATATATTCACATGATACTCACAAAAGTAAGTATGTGATTTACATGATACTCACTTTGAGTATTAACTTAATACTCATTCCGTGAATATTATTTGAATATGAATAGAAGTGAGTGTGTTGTCGTTCAAGTTAAGTTATTGTATGAAACAGGATCCTGCGAATGTTGCAGATAATACTTATTCATCGGTTCAATATTAATAAAAATTAAAGTATACTCAGTTATAACTCCGGATTATTATAAAGACTGAATATAACTAAACGATTATCATCGAGAATATTAAACCAAAGCACAACTACCAAACGAAACAGCAAAAATGAATTCCAATTCATCCAAACTATTTAACTTCGATTTCCCATGAAGAAATACAACTTATTTCGTCATTAGCCACATTGTTCCTTATAAATAATAAAAATTATTTATTATGGAACGTGAACTTCGCTGTCTTCAATAAAAGCAAAGAGGGCGAGGATGGCAGGCCAGTTGGCAGGGCAACGATTTCAGTGAGAAAAGGAGCAAAAGATTCGGTGGCGCCTGGGTCGCGCGCGCGCGCGCGCAAAAAGGAGGACGGCAAGGTGTACACGCCGCCTCCAGGAAACCAAATCCTACCTACTTAAGCGGCTCAGAACGGCTTCTAGTTCGGGCAGCCTGGAAATATAGAGGTCAATCGGTTGCTCCAGGCGCCTCACTGCGGAAGGAGACCTTAATCCACCGCTCTTCTTCTTCAGCCTTCCTTCTTTCTTTCTTTCCTTCTCTCAACTGCCAACGTCGACGCTCGCAGCTTCTGCTTTTGCTTCTTCGCCTTTCCCGTTCTTCAGTCTTATTCTCATTCCTGCGTCTTCAGTCTCGGCGCTCGACCTTGCTCGCGCAGCAAAATCGCAGCCCACCTTAACCCACTTCTTATAATTCTGACGCGAACGGATTTCACGGGATTACCGCCACCGCTCGCCTAGCAAATCTTCTGTTTGCTGAATCAGTTTTGACATTAAAATGCTGGAAAAAGCACAAGTTGTTTGATTTATTCATAGAAAAGGAGTTCTTGGAGTGTGGTTTTTAAAAAAGTTTTAGTTGATGTTTGCTAAAATATATTTCGTGTTTAAGACAAATATTACAGGAAAATTGTAATAATGAATGTGTGGAGGAATTGGAAATTGAAAATCAAGTTATGATACAAACATTATGTTGAATCAGATATGTGTTATTAGAGTTGCAAGTTGCAAATGATTTATTCAAAGTTAGATACAATAGTGGAATAAATAAAATATTGTATTTTAAAATTGATTACTTTCAACAGTGTTACAACTTCAAGCTTTCACTTTGGCATTTTTTAATCACAAATAAATATAATCAACAATATAACATTGTTCTACAATATATAAATATTAGAATCGACATTTTCAAAAATACTGTACATTATAATTGATTATTTTCAACAGTAAATTAAATATAATCAACAATATAACATTACACTACAATAAATAAATATTAGAACTGACATTTTCTAAAATATTGTACGTTAAAATTAGAGTTACGACTTCAAGCTTTTCACTTTGACATTTTTTAATCACAAATATAATCAACAATATAACATGACAACTACAATAAATAAATATTAAAATCGACATTTTCTTTCCATGAAAGCAAACAATATTGAAGACCACTCGAAGAAAGCAATTACAAAGCGGCGGCGCTTTCCACTGACAAGTAGTGCGTTGAACTCGACGAGAGAGGAATTCCTCTCGGCTTCTCCCAAAAACTTGGAGAAAAACCTGCCGGCCGGAAAATCAGCAGGGGGTTGACGGGGCACAGGAAACGGCGCTCGAGTTCCGGCAGATTGCGGAGACGGAGCCGAGCCGAGTGTATCCGAGGCACTTGAGGAAGGCGCGCACGAGTGCGCCACTCCAGCAGTTCCGGTTGAGAATCATTGATAAATCAGGTCGAAGGAGAGCAACCGTTCCAAGGAAAGCAAGGAAGGTCCAGGTAGCACCATAAATTCCAACCGATCGTAAAGTGTACCCGCAATGTTTTGATCTACAAGATCTAGCATGCCGAAATAATCGTCGCGCGAATCTCGCCGGAGATTCTTCCAGCCAGGAGGATTTTAAAGATTCTTGTGTCCCTTTCGAGTTGGTTTTTATATTTGTCGGGAAGATCGTCTTTTGGAACTTGGGAAGAGTGAAACTTGATTCACTGCTCTAAAATATAGCAAGTATTTTTATTCGGATGCAGTTTTACGAAACGAAATATTTGTTAGGAAGATCGTCTTTTGGAATTTGGGAAGAGTGAAACTTGATTCACTGCTCTAGAATATAGCAAGTATTTTTATTCGGATACAGTTTTACGAAACGAAATATTATAGCAGTCGAAACTTCATATTTGTTAGGAAGATCGTCTTTTGGAATTGGGAAGAGTGAAACTTGATTCACTGCTCTAGAATATAGCAAGTATTTTTATTCAGATGCAGTTTTACGAAACGAAATATTTTAGCAGTCGAAACTTCATATTTGTTAGGAAGATTGTCTTTTGGAAATTGGGAAGAGTGAAACTTGATTTACTGCTCTAGAATATAGCAAGTATTTTTATTCACATACAGTTTTACGAAATAAAACATATTAACGTTCAAACCTTTATATTTGTCAAGAAGATTTAGAATTTGAGAAGAATGAAATTTGATTCATTGCTCTAAGGTGACGTACTTGCTCTAGAATATAGCAAGAATTTTTATTAACATCCAGTTTTACGAAATAAAACATGTTAAAATTCGAAATAGTATTAATTAATAATACAAGAGCCAGAGTTAATGGAGAATAAATTAATGACTAGAATTGTGGGAATAAATAAGAAAAATGTCACTTTCGAATTTTGAAATGGCAATACATTAGAAAAATATTAGAGCTAACACAGTTAACTTTATCACAATAGGCAAAGGACTTTAATTGAATCCATTTAAACTAGCATCGTCAAAAAAATTTCTGCATTAAATTTACAACAAATAAATATTAACCTTAAAGGAACAGCCAAAGGCTGAATTACTTAATTTCCCTGCTCACTATTACTAATTTTATCTCAACAACTAAACAAATATAATTCACTCCAATAAAACTAATACTAGCGCTAAAGAAATGCCTGTTCTGAATTGACATCGAATTATTATTAACTTTAAAGAAGCAGTGAAAGGCTGAATTACTTGATTTCCCTGCTCACTATTACTAATTTTATCCCAACAACTAAAATAATATAATTCAATCCAATAAAACTAATACTAGCACTAAAAATGCCTGTTCTGAGTTGACATCGAATTATTATTAACTTTAAAGAAGCAGTGAAAGGCTGAATTACTTAATTTCCCTGCTCACAATTACTAATTTTATCCCAACAACTAAACAAATATAATTCACACCAATAAAACTAATACTAGCACTAAAAAAACGCTTGTACCGAGTTGACATGGAATTATTATTAACTTTAAAGAAGCAGTGAAAGGCTGAATTACTTAATTTCCCTTCTCACTATTACTAATTTTATCTCAACAACTAAAATAATATGATTCAATCCAATACAACTAATACTAGCACTAAAAATGCCTGTTCTGAGTTGACATCGAATTATTATTAACTTTAAAGAAGCAGTGAAAGGCTGAATGAGTGGATTTTCCCAGTGAGAAGGGAATACTAATTGACTGGAGGATGATGCTCGAGGAGGTCATTGTGATATTGGGTAACGGATTTACGGATAGGGCCTAAGCACGGTCTGAGAGGGGCCCTAAGGCCTCTTTACGGCAATAAGTGCCGATCCCTGCTACCGTCTAAGCACTGTAAATGTTAAGTGCGTATCGTTGCGCCTGGCGCCACGCTTTATGACGCGTATCTTTTTCCGCTTACCCTCAGGTAGCCTGGGACCTCCTCTCCTCCTCCGCCACCGTAAAGACTTCCCTCACCTTGATTCCAATCGTAAACAAGGTCATGAAATCTTCCTCTTACTTCGACGCCCTCGAAAGCACCTCCAAATATTCCTCAATGAAAGAATCCCTCAAAGAAAAGACCAAGTTTTGCGATCCGGAAAAATTGCGTCTTTCTTGTTTCGTTTGTGGATTTCTTGCAAGAAAGAAGTTTTAGTTAGTAATATTAGCTACGATTTATGTGACTTAGAATGAATTAAAAAATTGAACTGTAATTATAGTAATGCGAGTGTCTTCGTTTTTAAAGCACAATTGATTGTACAAATATATTGGACATTTTTTAGCCGAAAGAAATTAACTTACAAAGCTTTGAATTCTAATAATTCGAAGTACAAAATTGTAATAATCAATTTTAACTTAATAATAAATTTAACGTATTATAGTTTTCTTCAATAATTCTTGTTATATTTTCTAATAAAACCTGTCCGAATTACAAATGAAAGAAATTCTTATCTAACAAAAGAAAGGAGGCAACAATTTAGTATCACTTTGAAGCACGAAGTGATTCAAGCAGGTGCTTTCAGAAGCTTAAAGTTGCTTTGCCGCGGACTGCTTCGAGAATAATACCGCAAGGGAAAACGGCAATAGTAATATTTGCTATCGAAATTGCACCTCGGAAAATCTCGCCGAGCGAAAGAAGAGCGGGCGGGATAACCTTTTCCAAGAAAATAATTAGGCCAGTGCGATTAGCCAAGATTACTTTGGCAGAGAGCAAATCCTGTCTAGACCGGAAACCTTTGAAATCCTTGGGTCGGCGGACTTGGCCGAGGAGGAAAAGAATTAGGCGAGTTAGGCAAATGATGAACTCCCTTCTTAACTTCCGACCTACTCTTTCACTGTGTGTGCGATAGTTGTTAGCGCTCATTATGCGCGTTTGTATACGCGCCGCCCGAAATCTCTCCCCTTTTTTTTTCTCTCTTTCTTTCTCCAAATGCGTGTGTTCTATTTAATCTCGTTAGGGAGAAATGCATTTCCGACCGCTGCGCACACACACCACGAACAAACATATTTGACAGCCAATTGCTTTTGTTTACGCTCGCGCTTATTTGCCAGGGCACTTTTTCTTCCTGTCGCAGTTTCGGTTGCAAATCATTCGCGGTGTTTATTGTTAACTGTATTAATAGTACAACGAACCATAGAAAAATTAAAGTTATTACCAAAACAGTATAAAAAAGATGTAGTAATTGTTATTGCTATTTTATTTTGAATCATAGAGAGGATTGTTTAAATTATTCACGAAATCATCAGCCTTGAAATCCATCCTTTCCAGGCAATAAATTAATAAATTAATACACTGCGACAATCTTAAGGATTGTAAATAATTCGTAGTATTTATTGTTAACTGTATCAATAATGCGAATAACCACAGAGGAAACGAAGTTATCATAAAATCAGTACAAACTAGATTTAGTGATTGTTATTACTATTTTATTTTGAAATCGTAGACAGGATTGCTTAAATTATTCACATCCAACCATTCCAAACAGTCAATTAATAATCAATGCCTCCACAAAATTCGATGGAACTTCCAAAGAAAATGTTCCACTGCTACAATTTTGAGAATTATAAATAATTCGTGTTATTTATGATTAACTGCATTAATAACTCGGTAATCACAGAAGATATGAACTTATCACAAGAACAACATGAAATACATTTGACGATTATTATCGCTATTTTATGTAAAACCACAAACATTGTTGAAATTAGACATACAAATCGTTCAAATTGTTCAAATCCAACTTCGAGAAAAGTGTTACACCACTACAATTTTAAGGATTATAAATAATTCCTTTTATTTATTGTTAACTGTGCGAATAATACAACCAACCATAGAAAAAATGAAGTTATCACAAAAACAGTATAAAATAGATTTGACGATTATTATCGCTATTTTATGTAAAACCACAGCCATTATTTAACTTAGACATACAAATTGTTCAAATTATCCAAATCCAACCAATCCAAACAAAATAAATAATCACTGCCTGACAAAAATTCAAATCGAACTCGGAGAAAAGTGTTACACCACTACGATTTCAAGGATTATAAATAATTCGTTTTACTTATTGTTAACTGTACGAATAATACAACCAACCACAGAAAAAACAAAGTTATCACAAAGACAGTATAAAATAGATTTGACAATTATTATCGCTATTTTATTTTAAATCACAAACACAAAATCAATAATCACTGGCTGACGAAAATTCAAATCGAACTCGAAGAAAAGTGTTCCACCACTACGATTTCAAGGATTATAAATAATTCGTTTTATTTATTGTTAACTGTACGAATAATACAACCAACCACAGAAAAAACAAAGTTATCACAAAGACAGTATAAAATAGATTTGACGATTATTATCGCTATTTCATTTTAAATCACAAACACAAAATCAATAATCACTGGCTGACGAAAATTCAAATCGAACTCGGAGAAAAGTGTTACACCGCGGCGAACTTAAGAAGGAGTTCGACGCCTCGGCTGCTTTTTTTCCTTCCCGAGGGGGCATCCGAACGAAAAAGAGAAAAGGGAGAGTGTTCGGAGGAGTAGGAAAAGTCCGTTTCCTCTGCTCCGAGTAAAAGAGAGAGAAGGAGAGGGAGAGGGAGAAAAAATTGGGACAATGCGGGAAAGGAAGGTGAGGCGCGCACAGCCTCTTCCTCGCAAGTGTGCCGAGAGTTTCACAGCTGTCTGCGCGCCCATGTATATGTGTCTGTCTGTCTGTGTGTGTGCGTGTTGGAAGGGACGGAGAACACAAGGAGGGAGTTGATGGGGAGAAGCTTTTAGCCGAGCTAGATGGTGCCGAGATAACGGTGGCGCGCCGAAGAGTGCAGAGTGCGCCCCGATAGTCACTACCGCCACTCGTCCTTACACTCGCGCCAGTCAATCCGTGTGGAACCAGCGCTCGCTCGCTCGCGCGCCACTCTCTCTCTCTCCTTCTCTCTCCTTCTCTCTCTTTCTCTTGCTCCAGTTGGTTCTCTCAGCATCCAGCATATCGCACCCCATTCGAAGCTTTGTATCGTTAGCTCCTTAACACTTCGAGTTTCATCTCGCGTCCAGCAGGCATCCTGGCAAAGAGAGAAAGTGTTGGTGGAATTTTGAAGTCTTTTTTTTTTATTTGGCTTCGTTTTTTAAGTACTTGCGTTTGAGATTGCTGATTTTGGGATTTGTTTGCCGGGGTTATTTGAAGTTGAGTTGGAATTTGTGTGGAATTTAAGATTGAATCTTATTATTCTTTTTAATTCAACTGATTTTTGTGTTTGATGTTGTGCAGGGATGCTGGAAAAAGAGAAAGTGTTGGTGGAATTTTAGAGGTTTTTAATTTAGTTTTATTTTAAAGTACTTTCTTTTGGTATTGTTGATTTTGCAATTTATTTGTGAGTGTTATTTAAAGTTGATTTGGTTGTTTGCTTTTATTGTATTTGTGGAATTTGATATTTTAGGAAGAAATATTTGGAATAAGCGAATATTTGATATTTTTGAAAGAGAAAATTATATTAAATTATCAAGATAATTAAATACGATAATTATATATCAAGAATTCTAGAGAAAATGGTTAAATCTACAAAGCTTGACGAGAAAGTAATTATTGGGATATTTTCGAATCACATTATTAAAGTTTGAATGGGAAAAATGGATGTTATTTTGGACGGAAGTTTTTTGGAAATATCAACGAGTTGGTGGAGACTCGAATTTCATTAAGGGACTAAACTGTTTTGCACTTAAGTATACGCTGCGGTGAAACTCGGCTGGTCTTGTTAAATTATAAGCAAACAGCCGCTCCAATTTTATCGGAGCGTTCCCCGCTCCGGAATTAGATTTTTACTCGCAGCCCCGCAGAAATTGTTATTTCTCTTCGGTGGGGGCTGAAATACTTTTTCGATATTTCTGATAATCTTCGATAAAAAGGTTTCGCTATCCAAAGATCTTGAAAAATTAATTATACCCATGTTTTCTATTAAAGTACACTTTGGAATCCAATTCCATTCAGTATTTTATTATCTTAGCTGCGAACCATCAATCAGTTCACGAGGGTTGAACAACCCTGTAAAAAGCTCAATATGGAAAACATACACGTACGATGTTATGTGTGTTGAAAATCCGTGTGTAAAATATCACATGCGAATAAGATAAAGCTGTGTGCAATTCCACGTATATAAAATACGCACATATGCAATTTCTCGTCTGTAAAATCCACGAGTTAAATTCCTCATTTATAAAACACCCACATACAAGAATTCCACGTGTGTAAAATATACACACGTAAAATTTCATATCTATAAAACATACACACATATAAAATCCCACATCTGTAAAATATACACACGTAACTTTGCACTCGTGTGCAATTCGACGTCTATAAAATCCACACACGTACAACTTCTCGCCTGTAAAATCCACACACGTAAAATTCCACATCTGTGAAATATACACACGTGTACAATTCGACATTTGTAAAATCCACACGTGAAATTTCATATGTACAAACCACATATGTACAAAATTACACGTGTATAAAATACACAAACCTAAAATTCGACATCTATAAAATATACAAACGTAAAATTCGCTTGTCTACAATTTGACATCTACAACATTCACACGCATACAACAATTCTCGCCTACAAAAAAATCCATACGTAAAATTCTGTATGTACAAAACACATTCATACAAAATTCCACGTGTATAAAATATACACATACAAAATTTCACGTGTACAAAATACACAAACGTAAAATTCCACATCTATAAAATATACAAACGTACAATTCACACATCTACAATTCGACATCTACAAAATCCATACAAATACAATAATTCTCGCCTACAAAATCCACAGAAATACAACAATTCTCGCCAACAAAATCCACCTGTAAAATTCCACATATCCAAAACACACACCTCCAAAATGTTACGCGTATGCGTGAACAGACATAAGCGGTGGAAGGGTTGAGTCGTCGATCGGTCGGTCGGTCGGTCGGAAGGAAGGAAGGCGGTTTCATGAAAGACGAGGCGCACGTCGCCGCTCCCGCAGGATCGAATCGCGTGGCCGGGGGGGTGGAACCATCCCCCAATGACGCAACCCCCTCTCTTCTCGCCCTCCGTCGCCGCCGCCGCCGTCGCCGTCGCCGTCGCCATCCCCTGGCAAACGTTGCGCAGGTGAACGAGACGGTACACGAGCGTGCACGCGTGCGTACTCGCTCGCACGCTCCTCCACAGACGACGGGGTTGATGGCGAAAGGGGTGGTAAAGGGGTGGCGGCGGCGGCGGAAGGGATCACGTAATGTGCGAGAACTCGAAGAGTACGCCGCCAGGTATTTATAGTGGAGCGCTATTTTTGGCGCAACTAATGAAAACAATTTTGTTAATATGTCGATCACGAATGTTCTAAGATTTTCGGTGTATGAATGTATTTTTTTGAATTATAGTTGTACAACTATGCAATGGACTTGGTTTTAGATCTCTTTTTGTGATTTGTTTCACAGCCTGTCATAGAATTCTCTTTTCTCTTTCTGTGTCTAACCCCTTGGGCTTCTTGTTTCCTGTTTCTTTTCTAACTCTCTTATCCATTTTACTATTTTTACGCATTTTCTTCCGCTCAGTATATTTTCTAGTGCTATTCTCTAAGATTTTTAGTGTGATATTTAATGGATATACTTGAATGTTTTAATGAGGAATAAATGAAGAAGTCTGTTTGAATAGTATAATACTCAGGAAAATGTAAATTTATGCTGTAATAAATATTAGTTAAAATTACTGTTTACTGTATCACAACATTAACAATATCCAAGAATGCCTGAAGAAATTAATTGCATGATTCAATGCGAATTTGCTTTCGAATTGTGTTTATTTTAAAAGGGGTGGAAAAGGGGTAGTAAAGTTATATTTTCGTTCCTATCAAAGAAATCCAATACGTTCATACTTACTTTCGAGTTATGATGTACAAATTGTCTTACAATCATTAACTGACACTTAAATGTAATACATTGTACGTACAAAAGGGGTGGAATAGGGTAACAAAATTATGTTTCAGTTTCAGTCAGAAAACTCCAAAACGTTCGTATTTACTTTCAAGTTATGATTTATAAATCTTGTGTCTTCAAATTATCAAGAGAAACTTAAATTCTAGTACATTGGACGTACAAAAGGGGTGGAAACGGGGTAACAAAATTATATTTCAGTTTCTGTCACAAAAATCCAATACATACAATTATATTTACTTTCGAGTTATGATTTATAAATCTCGTGTCTTCAAATTATGAAGAGAAACTTAAATTCTAGTACATTGGACGTACAAAAAGGGTGGAAAAGAGGTAGCAAAATTATATTCCCATTCCTGTCACAAAAATCCAATACATTCATATTCACTTTCGAGTTATGATTTATAAATCTTGTGCCTTCAAATTATTAATTGAAACCTAAATTCTAGTACATTGTACGTACAAAAGGGGTGGAAAAAGGATTACAAAATTATATTCCCATTCCTGTCACAAAAATCCAATACATTCATATTTACTTTCAACTTACGATTATGAAATCTTGTGTCTTCAAATTATTAATTGAAACCCAAATCGTAATACATGAAATTCTAACACACTGTACGTACAAAAGGGGTGGAAAA
The DNA here is from genome assembly GCA_910591665.1 of Ectemnius continuus. Classification (NCBI taxonomy): domain Eukaryota; kingdom Metazoa; phylum Arthropoda; class Insecta; order Hymenoptera; family Crabronidae; genus Ectemnius; species Ectemnius continuus. The sequence goes on from OU342856.1 coordinate 3,073,629, forward strand.
GGGCTTACAAAATTATATTTCCATTCCTGTCACAAAAATGCAATACGTTCATATTTACATTCGAGTTATGATTTGTAAATCTTGTGCCTTCAAATTATTACTTGAAACCTAAATTCTAGTACATTGTACGTACAAAAGGGGTGGAAAAGGGGTTAGAAAATTATATTCGTTCATATTTACTTTCAACTTACGATTATGAAATCTTGTGCCTCCAAATTATTACTTGAAACCTAAATCGTAATACATGAAATTCTAACACACTGTACGCGCAAGAGGGGGTGGAAAAGGGGGTTGGCGGAAGGGATCACGTAATGCGAGAGAGTTCGAGGAGGACGCCCGCAGGTATTTACAGTAAAGCGCGACAGACTTGCGCGCTCGCCCACCATATCGATCTGCCGGAGAGTTTCGAGCGCGCGCTCTCGAAACTCTCCGGCGACTCACGCCCGAGAATAATAATTCATGGCTCCAATGGCGAGCGCCCACCACACCAACTCCTCACGTGCCTCTGCCACAGATTCACTGGATAAGCTGGATTTCTTTCGAAATTATGCATTTCCAAGATCTATTTTTGGGGGGTTGACAGAACTTTGGGAAAAAGTCATTGATTTAAGAAAGTTTAATCAAATGGAGTTGATAATTTGTTTGAAGAAAATTTGTTGAGATGATAATTGCTTGATAACTTTGGGAATAATTAATTTAGTAGATCACAGAATCTTGGAAAAAGTCATTGATTTAAGAAAGTTTAATCAAATCAAGTTGACAGTTTGTTTAGAGGAAATTTATGGTGGTGATAACAGATTGATAACTTTGGGAATAATTAATTTAGTAGAAGATCACAAAACTTTAGAAAAAGTAATTGATTGAAGAAAGTTTAATTAAATATCGTTCATATTTTTTTAAAGAAAATTTTTGGCGATGATAACTATTTATTTAATAACTTTTGGAATTACTAAAATATTGGTGGAAGATCACAGAGTTTTAGAAAAAGTCATTGATTCAAGAAACTTAAATTAAGTGGAGTTCACATTTTATTTAATACATTTATGATGGTGTTAGTCAGTTAATGATTTTCTCGAATGGTAGATTTGCTATCATTCATTGAAGCAGTGGATTTTGGGAAAAGCCATCGATCGAAGGAAGCTAAATATTTGTTTGAAGTAAACTTATAATGGCATTGGCTAGTTGATGATTTGGCAAATCATAGATATCTCGATGCCAGATATGATTTTGTTGAACCGCAGTAATTTCGGGCAAAGTCATTGATCCAATAATCAACCGATGCTATATTTTCGTTTGGTATACATTTATAATGGCATTAACTTTATAATGATCTGACTATTGAATCATTACAATATTTTAGAAAAGTTCACTCGTTAATTCATACTAAGCAAGCGAATTTAAATAGGATGTTTTCAATAATTACAAATAAAACTATAATTCAAATAATTCAACAACAAATAATTCACTCTGTTGTACAAGAATATGATGATATATAATACAACAATCTTTACAATCATTATACTGAACTAAACAATAACCAAAAAACTAATAAAATTGTATAAAAAGAGTCTCTTCACAAGACCATGAATGACTCTGATTTCCCACAAAATATCAAGAATGACTCCAACAGTATCGATCACGAAAAAACCGGTAGATCGTGTCAACTCCGAAATCCGACACTCATCTCGCATTCCATCGGATCCAATCGGCGATCACAATCTTCGGCGATTGGATCGAAGATGGGCGAGCGATCGCATTTACACCGGGGAATCATCATTCCCCATTGAAAAAGAGGGTTGCTCGCCAAGCTATTATTTCCGCAGAATGCAGGTGTCACCATAGACAGAAAGGATCTCTCGGATGCTGGAGTGGTGTGGCATCCTAGATGGCCTAGATCAGCGCCTGCCAAGTTAGGCTCCCGGAGCTTAACTGGCACCCCCACTCTCTCAATTTTGAGCTAGGGCCCTGGAATTTTTATGGCGTCTTCCTCGATGTAAAAAAACATTACCCACCAAATTTCAGCCCGTGAAATACACGGGAAGTATAAAAAATATGGGAAAAACCGTGAAAATTAGATGAAATTCATTATTCAGGAACGATTTTTTGGTATTTTCGATACAAATCCGGCCTTTTTTTCATGGATTCTTCGTTTACTATCTGCTCTGATACACAAACAATCGATTCATGAAGAAAAAACCCGGGTTCGGGGACCTTTGAAAAATTGGATATTTTGGATGGCCAAAAATATGGGGAAAAAAAATTTTGAGCTGGCGCTCTGAAATTTATATCTCATCTTCCTTGATGCAAGGGGAGACTCCCCACCAAATTTCAGCCCCGGAAAATGTCGGGAAGTCCAAAAAATATGGTAAAAACTAGCGAAAATTCCGAAAAAATCGAACTTTAAAGGCAGTTTTTTTAGTGTTTTCGATAGAAATCCGGACTTTTTTCGACGGATTTCTTGTTTTCTATCCGTTTTCATTCATAAACAATCGATTCCTGAAGAAAAAACCCGAGTTCGGAGACCTTGGAAAAATCGTGAAAAAATCTGAAGGGGTACCCCTTAAGAAAAATTTGCCGGAAAAAAAATTTTGAGCTAGGGCTCTGGAATTTTTATGGTATCTTCCTCGATGCAAAAAAACATTACCCACCAAATTTCAGCCCCGGGAAAGGTCGGGAAGTCCACCAAAAAAAATAAAAACCGTCAAAAATGAGCAAAAATGGACTTTTCTGGGCGGTTTTTCGACCCGTTCTCGTTGCAAATTCGGACTTTTTTTTACAGATTCTTTGTCCTCTATCCACCCTGATACGAAAACAATCAAAATATCCCGGGTTCGGCCGATTTTGAGAAACTTGAAAAAATTGACCATTCTCGAGGGTCGAAAGTAGGTGAAAACCTAAAGTTTGAGCTAGGGCTCTGAAATTTATATCACTTCTTCCTTGAAGCAAGAGCACATTCTCCACCAAATTTCAGTCCCGGGGAAGACCGGGAAGTCGACCAAAAAAAATAAAAACCGTCAAAAATGAGTAAAAATGGACTTTTCTGGACGGTTTTTCTGGAGAGGGGTAAGATGGCTAGCAGGTAGTCAGGGTAGTCAGTACCCCACAATTGCCCAGGCAGGGTACCGAGTAGTGGAGTAGGGGAAAGGGAAAGAAGCGTGTGAGGGGCCCCTCACTTGGCTGGGACTGGCCTAGATCAAAGATCTTCGCCGCTGTCCCATTCATCTGTCTAGCGAGGATCCTCTTCGAGTGGCTCTTACATACCGGGTGACACTCCACCGCTCGCTCACAAAGTCGGCGCGGCCTCCTCTTTCTCGTCCCGTGCTTTTTCTCCTTTTCTCCAGCCTCTGAAGATCGCCGGCGAACGATTGAGTTTTCACCGGGCGATATTCCCCCTTTTCCAAGTCGTCCAATGAAAAAACAGAAGGCATGTGGAATATTAAGAGCGTCTGAGATGTGCTTTTATGAGGTTTTGGAAAGTCAGTGGTATATGAAAGGTTTTGAAAAAGAGATTTTCTGACTTCTTACAAGTCTTCTATAACGACATTTCTTATTAGGCAATCGTTAGTTTTATGCTATTTTATATTTACAGAGTGTTATACGCATTTTATAATTATTTTATAATTAATGGAAGTATGTAATATAAAGTTAAGATTGTCATGAATATGCTGACTGTAGTTTCGAATAATAATTTTTATTTATAATAACTGAAGGTTGTTAAGTATTATATGGTTATTGTAATATAATATAGCATTTCAAATTCATCTTATGTTTCAATATTTATAATCCAGGCATTTTATATAACACGTAATAATTTTAAATATCGTTGTATTTATTCTCGCTGCTCATACAATGAATATTACAAACTGTAATAATAAATATTCCAAGCTTCAAGACTTACAAAACAAACCAAAATTAACCTACTTCATTGATCCCAACATTCCAGCAATTTTTCAAAATTCCATATAAAAGGCGAAGCAATAATTAAAATTGTCCAATCGTAAATTCTTCAAGGAAGCTTGCACTATTACCTGCTTTTCGATTTCTCTAATCCTCCCATCAATTATTCCCTTTGGAACTCCAGCGATCGACTTATTTATTTACAATCTGGCATGGATATGGCAGAACGCGCGAAGGAAAAATCAATTACCACAAGGAGATCAATTGGAAATCTTCGCGGCGGCGGGGGGAAGCGGAAGCGGGGCAATGTTCCAAAAATTCGTCGGTCAGTTGGCCGCGGCTCCAGCGGCTAAAAGTCCCCATTTGTTTCTCCGAGCGGAGGAGACAACGGCCGCGCGAGCCAAATTCCGGCGCGCAAGTTTGATCGCTAAAAGCTTTCGAATTGCCAGGAAATTTGTCACTGCTCGATAATAGCTCGGCCAAGAGAGAAAGAAAGAGAAAGAAAGAGAAAGAGAGCGGAGGGCTACGAAAGAATCGCGGGGAATCGAAGAGGTCGCCGGGAATAATCGTTCCTCCGTCGCATTAGGGATCCATTACGTACAGGGTGTAACGGATAGAATGGCATCAGCTTTTTTTGTCATCGAATTATCGGTAATATCAATTGGAAAAAAATGGTCTCATTCACTGATTCATTGCGTAATTGTTTTGTTAGCCGTGTAATGTTACTTGTGATTTCGTTTTCATTAGGGATCCATTACATGCAGGGTGTAATAGATACAATGAAATCAGTTGTTTTATTATCGAATTATCAGCAATATCGAAGATACAAACATTGTTTCATTCATTCGTCCATTGTGTAATTGTTTTGTTAACGGTGTAATATCATTTGTACCACTTGTGTCAATTTTTTTCCATCGAATTATCAGTATTATCGATGATACAAATATTGTTACATTCGTTCATTCATTGCGTAATTGTTTTGTTAGCCGTGTAATGTTACTTGTGATTTCTTTCATTAAAGATCCATTACATGCAGGGTGTAACAGATACAATGAAATCAGTTGTTTTATCATTGAAATATCGGTAACATTGACGATACAATAATTGTTTCATTGATTCATTGTGTAATTATTTTTTAGCAGTGTAATATCACTAATGTACATTTTTTACTATCGAATTATCGGCAATATCGATGATACAAACATTGTTTCATTCATTCGTTCATTGTGTAATTGCTTTGTTAGCGGTGTAATATCATTTGTACCACTTGTGTCAATTTTTTTCTCCATCGAATTATCAGTATTATCGATGATACAAGTATTGTTTCATTCATTTATTCATTGTATAATTGTTTTGTTAGTTCTGTAATGTCATTTGTCACATATAAATAGTTCAGCCGAAAGTTTATTCGAACAGTACAGTTATTGTACACTTAATTCTTTGTATTATGTATTTTTATGTTATACAACATATTTTCTGTGAAAGTGGATACTTAACAAACAGAAGTAGCATTGTATTATCGAAACGTCATACTAAGAAATTTGTTTTATAATTATTCTGAAGACTAATATTCAATAAATGTACGTTGAAATTCGAAATCAGATTCGAAATCGTGAAAGAAAGTGCGCACTTGACTTCCTAAACGTTCACAGCAACTGATGGGAATTCTTTTCTGCAATAATAGTTTTCGAAATTTATTATTAACTCTTGTTATACTTCTACAAAACTAAAGTGATTTGAACAAAACTTGCTTAACAATTATTCTTCGGACTAAAATTCACTAAACGAAGATTGAAATTCGAAATCAGATTGGAGATGACGAAAGAAAGCTCACGAGCGTTCGTGCAAACATGCTTTCCGTGAAAGTGGATAAAAATGCGCGGATACTCGGCTTCCTAAACGGGATGGAAGAAGTTGGGAGAGGAGAGGAGAGGCGGGAGAGAGAGGGAAAGAGAGAGAGAGTGGAGGAGCCGGTGGCGGCTGATGGGGACTCTCTCTCACAATATTGACTCTTGACCGTAAGTATTTATCCTTTTTTATAGTTACATATTTATCCGTGGCTGCCCTTTTGTCGGACGGATTGGAGAAGGAAGCCGGCGGAGAAGAGAGAGCCAACTCTCCGGCCAACTCGGACGCGATCGCATATAGACATAACTGCTTTGCCTGTGAAGATGCGCGCCCCTACCAGCTGCCTCTGCAGCCGCATCCGCACAACTCAACCGGTGAAACTGGCTTCTTCTCCTCTCCTCTCCTTTCCTCTCCGCCGTCATCCTTCACTCTTCACTCATTCTCCGACTGCTCCTACCTTTCTTTCTTTCTTTTTTTCTTCTAGTTCGAACGACGTCATAATTATTTTCGCGCGGACAGATTCCACTTGCTCGGCCACTCTCCGATGATTCATCGATCAGCCACTGATAAGTTCATTCGAGGAAATTGTTTGTTTCGCGCATTTCGTGTGCTTCGTAATTATTTTTGCGAATTTACATAAGCAACAAGCGAAATGAAAGTGATTTTCTTAGTCTTGTTCTATGTTTCATTGGTCATTGTTCGTAGATTTACTGTTCTTCTCTATTTTTTGTAGTTCGACCACGTTATAATTATTTATAGTTATTTATAGATAAGTTCTTCCCTGTTAATTCTATAAAATCGTTTGAAGTTTTAAATAATTTGAATAATTAGTATTACTTTTTATATTTAACGCATTTCGTATGCTTCACAATTATTTCTGTGAATTTACATAAGCAAAAAGCGAAATAAAAATCATTTTCTTGTTCTTATTCTTTATTGCTGATTGTTCGTACATAGATTTATTGTCCTTCTTTAATCCACTATAAACAATAATACTCGTTATTCAATCACTCCAGAAACAACCATAATTTCACCACCAAATCCTCCCCTAATAATCCAAAAGACGAACTCTATCGTTTCATCTTACATTAATAAAGTCATTAAACTGAAATGAAGCCCCGGAAAAAATGTAGGCATATTTAATAAAATTATACAATGTACAATTATACAATTATACAATTATACAATTATACAATTATACAATTATACAATTATACAATGTGATATACAATGTTGAATACCATCAAAGTTCTACAGCGAGTACAAATGTTTTGCTCCCATCAAACAATAATGCAGAAATAATTGAAGTATAAGAATGAGCAAACATACAAACATATCTTTAATAAAGTTATTGTCAGATCAAGAAGATTTAAATTGAATATTATTATCATTCGATATACAATGTTGAACAAACATATACATACTTATTGTTCCTCTTCAATCGCTCCAAAATCAACCATAATTTCACCATCAAAATCCTCCCCCAATAATCCAAAACGCGAACTCCCTCGTTTCATCTTACATTAATAAAGTCATTAAACTGAAATCAAGCCCCGAAAAAAAACTAAAACACAGGAATTACAATTCGATCCATAAAATCGTTTTGGTCGTCCGAGTTATTAAGTGAAGCTTGACCGTGAAAAAGCGTGGCGGGGCGAGCGGCACCCCAAAAGCGCGCCCGGAAAAAGTGACATTAGAAACGAATGATGGTCAGCGGCGGTGGAGTGGGGTGTGGGTGGATTCGGCTGGCACTCCGTTCCGCTCTGGCATCGAATGTGAGCATCGCGTGCCTCGATGAACTGGCTAACTGACTGACTAACTGACCAAAGGGTGCCGGAGGCCACGGTAAACAGTTAAGGGATCCCGGTATATTTATAGGTGCGCCAGGATGACATAGGGATGAACGCGTAACACGCAACTTTCCTACAGGCTTCTCCAAAAATGATCGCCACACTTTTTTATATCGACTTGTTCCGACTTGAAATAGTATAAATATTATATATAACATAAATTGTATATTTCAACATAAATTGTGAATGTTATTTTTTATAACATAAATTGTACATTTCAACATAAATTGTAAGTGTTATTATGTGTAACATAATTGTATAATTTGTACAACATCGTTGTATATGGTATAATTGGTATCCTATATTTCTAGTTTTATTAAAACGCAAATTCTTTAATATCTCAGTTTCAATATAAATGAACTTGGCTCGCTTTAAAAGTACATAACTTATACAATATCGAAAATGTGAATAGCATAAATAGGATAATATGTTCAATACACCATTTATTCATATTCTGTTATTTTGTATTTGAACAATAAATGCAATAATACATTAGAATAAAATGTTTTCTGAATCATTTTTGTTTACTTATGTTTTGTTAGCTGTAAGTTACAAGATAAACAAGCTGTTGCGATGTTGTTGCATATTTCCTCCAAAGATTTACAGCTTTCGTAATTTTTGGATTACTCTTGAAGCAGCTAATGTAAACAAGAAATATTGCAGTATTTAATACTCTACAATTTGTCCACAATTTTAAATAAGAAATGTATTTTCTACTGAAAGAATTTATCTCAGTCAAACACCAATGCAAAATTCATCGTTTATATACCAGGATAAATAAAATTCACGGTATTAATTAAGTATTTAATCGAAATCAAAATATCTAATGTTCCTTTAACTTATATTTCGTAGTATTTCACTAAAAGATCGACTAAACAAATAATACCACGCGAATTATAATAAAATACCAATCTTAATTTAATCAAATATAGACAAAGAACAATAGAACAAGTGCAATGAATAATTGCTGTTTCTATTTAAGAAGAGCCAAAGTGCTTCCTCGAATGGAGCTCGCGAAAGTCAGCAACCGCGGCCGCGATTGGATTTGTTTGCCGGGACAGAATGGATCAAAGGATTATCTGCGCAAACAGAGCAGGCTTTATCGCGCTTGTTCCCTCAACTTTTCGTGTCGCGCGATCACCTACTATCACTTTTATCGAGTCCGCGCAACTGTTAATATTTTCGTAAACCCTCTAAACGCTCTTATCGCGCGGCTTCCCTGAGAAAGAGTCTGTTCCGTCGATGTTCCGAGGTGTTCGATATGAAATCTGCTTCGGCCATGCTCAATTTTTATTAATCCTTCTTTTTTGCAAGTGTTTGTACCAACAACAATGTATAATAAATAAAATATAATAAATTATTGTATCAGTAATAAAGTTACGATTATTTTGGTAGAGTTGTTAAATTCCATCGACAGATATAAATGAACAACGTTCACATATTAATAATAAATATTCTATTTCTTGTTTATTGCAAAACTTTTTGTTGTATTATGTATTATATTTTATACAATAATTTTGCTGTATTTATTTTATATTTTATATTTGACACAATATTTAAATATTGGTTTAATGTTAGTGCAACTAACGTTCACATTATTTCCATACGATCTATAAACATCTTATATACAATCAATAACAAACTTAATTTCTATTTAAGACTATCTTAACCAATTAATTTTATAACAGCACTTCTCCTTGTCCAACAATAAGTTCTCAAGTATTTCTTTAGCCATTAATTTAAATAGTACTCTAATTATTAATATTTATTTACATTCCTTATTGTATTATTAACAAAAACAAATACAGCTTTAAAATGATCAACAATAAAAATCCAAATTCACAACCCTCAATCAGAACGGCGTATCCAAAAGCATGGGGGATTCATTTCGGAATGAAATAAATGACTCGTAGAAACTACCGCACTCTCACAAGCAAAGCGGCGCGCAGACACACAGACAAATATACTTACTATGTGAAAGAGGAGTGGGGGACGTGGAAATTCGAGTAGAAAGCTGGAAATAGTTGCGTCATCCTCCCACGCGATCGCATACAAATTTTGTGCCATCTGCAAATCAAGTGGGAGTCGGCTGCTCGTGCTGGAAGGACGAATGATGAGTACACACATACGAAGAGAGTGGCACACAGACACACAGACGCATAGACACACAGACAGGGATAGAGGGAAGCGATCGGATCGGCAGCTGGCCTTTTCGGCCATATGGCATGCACCAAGCGCACTCTGTTTTCTCCTCTGCCCTCTCGTCCGACGATATCCTCTCTCGCCTCTTCAACCCACCTCGTCCTTCGTCGGCCACCCTCGCTCGCCACCCATCTGATAAGAGATCGCATCCAGCCGATAAGCGGTGTCGCATCTACCTAATAAATCTAAGGAACCAACCCCCCCACAAGCCCTCTCGAAAAGAGAGCAGATACAATGCGATTTGTCGGTAAATCATAATTGAAATTTAGTAGTAATAGAACTGTACCTTTTGATTTTTTGTGATTATTGTTTGCGAGGGGTTGGTTTGCTGAGGATTAAGTTGATATCGTTTTTATTTAATAAAATAATGACATTTGTCGGTGTGTTGTGATTAAAATTTGGTACGAATAGAATTGTACTTGTTGATGTTTTATTATTATTGTTTTTGAAGGGTTGGTTTGTTGAGTATCAAGCTGCTATCATTTTTATTCAATAAAATAACAATATTTGCTGGTTAGTCTTGACAAACTTGTAAATACATAAGTACAATGATATTTGTTGAGTTTTTATAACTATTGTTTTATAACAAATGAACCTCCGAATCATGTATACAAAACAATGATACTTATTAATTGTTCATCATTTTATTTTCAAACATGTTAAATTATTAAGTTACAGCTATAATTCTTTAATTGTAAACAACAGTACATACAATTTTCTCTTATCAAACAATAATGCAGAAACAATTGAAATATCTAAATGGGCAAACATATATGTTTAATAAAGTTATTGTCAAGTCAAGAAGATTCAAATTGAGTATTATTATTATTCGATATACAATGTTGAACAAACATACACATGTTTAATAAAATTATTGTCAAATCAAGGAGATTTAAATTGAGTATTATTATTGTTCGATATACAATGTTGAATACCAACAAAGTTCTACAGCGAAAATGAATCAAACAATAATGCAGAAATAAATTAAATATCTAAATGGACAAACATACACATGTTTAATAAAGTTATTGTCAAGTCAAGATTTAAATTGAGTATTATTATTCGATATACAATGTTGAATACCAGCAAAGCTCTACAGCAAGTATAAATGTTTTGCTCTCATCAAACAATAATGCAGAAATAATTGAAATATCTAAATGGACAAACATGTACATGTTTAATAAAATTATTGTCAAGTCAAGAAGATTTAAATAGAGTATTATTATTATTCGATATACAATGTTGAATACCAGCAAAGATACAAAGCAACAATGAATGTTTTGCTCTCATCAAACAATAATGCAGAAATAATTGAAATGTAAGAATAGACAAACATATACATCTTTAATAAAGTTATTGTCAAGTGAAAAAGATATAAATTGAGTATTATTATTATTCAATATACAATGTTGAACAAACATACACATCTTTGATCAAATTATTGTCAAGTCAAGAAGATTTAAATTGAGTATTATTATTATTATTCGACATACAATGTTGAATACAAACCAGCAAAGTTATAGTAGAACAAGAATGAATGTTTTCCCCTATTCACTCAGCCAGGGCTTTGCCAGGATTAATAGGGGGTGGAGTCGCCGGAAACGAAAGGATTTTGAGGAGACCGAACTTCCGAGTCGTTTCGACCGGTACCCTCCGCATCGCGCAGTTTCGTCCAACAATAAATATTTTCCGGGACAATGCGCGATATCGGTGCTTTTGTGCGATCTCATCGAAGAGGCTCTCTTGCGGCTTTCGATCGGAACCACCGAAAGCCCATTGGCCACGGAAGAGTCACTGTGGCCGGAAGTCGGGGACGATTCACGATCGGCCCCGGCACGCGCCGCCGTAAGCCAATTAATTCATTACCACCCTTTTCCCTTTTCGGGGAGCGAACACTCCGTAAAATAGACTTTCTCCGAATTCAATGTTATAATATTAATACTTTGAATTTCCAAGTTGCAAGTTTCATCTTGTTTAAAATATTTATTAGCATTATTATTGTAGAAATAAATATATCTATGAACGTATTAATAATTATCTTTGAACTATTTAAATTGAATTCAATTTGTCAATCTTTTGTGAGTTAACAAAAGCGAATTCAAGCAATTTTCGAGGAAAAGCAGAGAAAGAAAAAAGCGCCCCAATATGTTAAAAGGGAACATCCTTTTAAAGTCGCCGAACTGACGAACCATCCATAAACAAGAGTAAGAAGAAGAACTCTGAGCAGCAAATTGAAAAGTGCCATTAAAAGGACTGCTTCCGGCGTCTAAAAATGGCGCTTCACTCAGAAATAGCTGCACACCGTTCTAAAGGGACATTATCGGCACGAGTGTTCTATCTTGCTGTTTGCTATTAATTATATTTCCCAAGAACCAATATTATAATTAACTTAGACCCACGCGAAAAAAACTATCACAAATAGAAGTATCAAAAATTAAATAAACATAATTAAAAGATCCTTATATTAAAAAAATCACTATCAATTAATATCCAAAACATTTCGAAGCAATTTCCAGGCTTTGCGAAACCCCAACAAAACTAGCTTTCACCAACACTAAATTTTACGGTGAACGTCCAACTTCGAAACTTTTACCTGGCACAACAATCTCAATTTCAAAGCGAGCACTTTTCCAAAAATAGCTGGACATAATTTAACTGGAAGACAATCGGCAGGAGTGTCCTATCCCGACTCTCATCGGAAGAGGGTTGTTGCGGGAAAGGAAGGGGAAGGTTTCCATAAGGGCGAAGGAAGGAACATCAGGCATTTTCGGGGACCCAAGGGGGTAACACTGTGCACTGTGAAGTTGGTCTCGAGGGTGAAGAGGGTGCCTTCTGACTTTTGGTTAACGTCCTCCACGGAGACATGCACGGACACGTGACCACGTGGCCGCGCCGCTCGAATTCATTGCCACCGCCACGTGACATCCAATCAGCCGGCATTGTGCGAGATGTTGCACTCGCCGCTCTACGCTCCAGCTCCCTGCCAATCATCCAAGTCGATCGCGATGTCTTGATGTGCTTGGCAACGCTCTGGCGTGTTTAGTAGCTTTGTTGTTTTGGATATTGATAGGATGTTTGAGGGATGTTTCATGGTGGTGAGAAGTCGTTCAATATTGAAGTTAATTGGAATATTTTATGGGAGATTAATAGGATGTTTTATGTTGCTGAGAAGTCATTGAATATTGTAATTAATTGGAATATTTTATGGGAAATTGAATACAATGTTTAAGGGATGTTTGATATTGGTGAGAAGTCATTGAAAATTGAAGTTAATTGGAATATTTCATTGACAATTGAATACAATGTTTGAGGGATGTTGCATATTGCTAAGAAGTCATTGAATATTGAAGTTAATTAGAATATTTTATGGGAAATTGAATACAATGTTTGAGGGATGTTTCATATTGCTAAGAAGTCATTGAATATTGAAGTGAATTGGAATATTTTATTGGAGATTGAATACAATGTTTGAGGGATGTTTTATATTGGTGAGAAGTCATTGAACATAGAAGTTAATTGAAATATTTGATTGGAAATTGATAGGATGTTGAAGAGATGTTTGCTGTTGCTGAGAAGTCATTGAATATTGTATTGCAAATTGAATACAATGTTTGCGGGATATTTGATGTTGGGAAGAAGTCACTGAAAGTGCAAATTCATTACAATTAATAACCATTGAAAAATTGAATAAAATATTAGGAATATTTAATGTTGCTGTACAATACAAATCATTAAATACTTAACTGGTTTTTACATAAAATAATACATATTATTGGGAAAAGTCATGCAATAATTCATCTTACTATAATTCAAACTGTTTGTATGATTATTACAAGTCGACGAATTATTCTGTCACATATTTAATATTGTAAAACCCTTTCATTAAATTCAAATTGACAAAATATCCATTTATGCCAATTATTTTGTTAAACATTGAATTATAATTTGCATAGCGATAAATAACATTGTCGAATACAGAACGTATAAATATTTCAGGCAATAATAAATTTCTTATCGCTCAAGATGTATGAAATATAAATATAACTATAAACATTTTATACATTTTCTAAAGATGTATATACATTTATTATAATATACATTATCCATAAAATGTTTATACATTTTAAGCAATAATACAATGTTTGTGCGTTCTATTATTGCGGAAATTTCGAGAGGAGTTTCTGGAGATTCTCAAAGAGATTTTCCTCAAAGAGCCATTGAAGATCGAGCGGTCCAGGATCCGGAAGTGCGAACTGGCGAGAGGGTGGTCGCCGTGCAGGAAGCAACGCTCGAGGACGCCGCATTCAGGAAGCATCGCTCGTGGGTGCGCTTTCTCGCGGGGACGCTGACAAATGACGCGTGGCGTCGTTCGGCCACGCGACGCCTAATTGACGCTACCGTAACGTCACGTGCCGCCGCTAGCCTCGCTTGCCAGTTTACAGGCACACTAATACTAATGCGATCCTTGCCAATCACGTGCCGCCCTCCCATTCACCCAGGTTACGGAACATTTTCACTTCCCACTCTTTAAAACCTTTTTCTCAATTTGAATTTTGAATTGTTTTCGATTGACAATTGTAAGAGTTTTGTAAATGAATTATTACGGTGTTTAATAAATGAAATTTGTAGATTTTATTAGAGAAATTTGGAGAATAAGAAATAAATAATAAAGAAAATTTATAGTATTTCGTAATAGAAAGTCTGTTTTTGAAATAGAAATTACTTGGAATACTTGTTTGGACAGATTTTTGCGATGCTAGTTATAAAAAGGGATGAATTATGTAGAAATTAATAATAAATATATATCAATGTTTGGCAGAATAATTCTTAATTCATTAACGAAAAAAACAGCATATCACATACGACATAATAATAGTAAATATTACTATAAAATTACTACCCCTATTAAATATATTACAGGGTTGTTTGGGTTGTTTGGTACCTTGGCGATAAATTTGTACTTTTGTATTGCATTAAAAATGTATGATTATACCACATACATGACATAATAATTTCCATCACTTATAATAAATATAACAACAAAATTACTACTACTATTAAATATATTATTATAATATTATTGCTATCTCATTACAGAGTTGTTTGGGTTGTTTGGTACCTTGGCGATAAATTTTTACTTTTGTATTACATTAAAAATGTATACATACATGACATAATAATTCTTATTACTTATAATAAATATCACAACAAAATTACTACTACTATTAAATATATTATTATAATATTACTGCAATCTTATTACAGAGTTGTTTGGGTTGTTTTGTACCTTGGCGAAAACTTTCTGCTTTTGTATTACATTGGCATACAAATGGCATAATAATTTCCATCACTTATAATAAATATTACAACAAAATTACTATTACTATGAAATACAATACTACAAAATTCCAGAACAATAGAACACTGAACAGAAGGCAATAACTTTGAACGCGCAGCGATAAATAACCAATGGCGACAACAAATCATTAAGCGTTCACGGCACTTCCGGCGCGCCGGGGTGCGATCGTACATCCCGATAAAACTATGGAATTACACAGCCGGGCAACAACCCCACGCGCCGCCTTATCCAGCAGATCATCGCTGCCGGAATGATAGTCGAATGATTACAAAACACCAACAGACAGACCAACACACACCAACACAGAAAGAAAGAAGCAAACCGAATATCCGGTTGGGTCGCGTGCGCTCGCCGAATGCTAATTAGCCGATTGTCCGTCGCGCGCCGGAAGCGTAGCATCAATATTTTTATCGGAGCGTCGCGCGCGGGGGTTGGTGGTTGCGAAGTTGGCCGGCGCTGCCCTTTTTTGCGCGTGTCACGCTCGCCGAGGGTGGCTCGCCGCGTCGACCTAAGTGATATCCTCCTCTCCCGGCGTCATTCGACGTCATCCAGCATCCAGTATGCTCTTTTCCACGTCCAACGAGAGAAAGAGAGAGAGAGAGGGAGTGGAAAAAGTGCGACGTTCGATGGGCCAGCATAGATTAATGGACCGCTCTCGAGGACACTCGCTGATGTGAATTGGCCGAATGGGAAGTCTATGAATGATTCCTGCTCGGAGGGTCTGTCGCTCTCTGTCTCCATTGAATGTCATCTGCATACTTCGAAATCCTCGCGTCGAGCATTTAATGATCTTTGATTGGCGGCTTTTTTCTTCAATTGTAATACCAGTTGAAATTGTTGGATTGTGTGTGTGTATTTTCTCTAATATTATTTTGTATTATTGCTGTATCTTATATTATTGTTGTACCTTTCTCTAATATTATCTTGAAATCAATTGGGTTATGTTTTAATTATATAAGTTAATATAAGTAAGAATTATTTCAATGTTTCTCTAATATTATCTTGAAATCGCTTGAGCTATGCTTTAATTGTATTAGTTAATATAAGTAACAATTATTGCAATATTTCTCTAATATATCTTCAGAGTTCTATTTAAATAAAATAATTCGAATACTTAGCATTTCATTATACAACAAAATATACAACGAAAAAAATTTCATTATTCAAATTCACAAATAATCAATAGCACAATATTATTACCATCTTTAAAACAAATCGTCTTTTCCTATATTTGAAAAAATTGACAATACAATTTTAATACCTCTAAAAAAAATTAATGTATCAAAATAGTAATTAACCCTTTTAGTATCGAACGACGATATATCGTTGTTCGTAATATTTGCGAAGAGAGTTGTCCATCTAAAAAAAAAATCATCAAACGTTATAAATGATTTAATTTCGTTGCAACACAATTGAAACAATTGTTCATAGATTTAAATATTGCTTTAAAAGAAAAGTTCACTTTTATCTTTTTCATAATGTTTTATATTCATAATATTCTTGGCATGGGTGCGATATTTTTCCTCGGTACTAAAAGGGTTAAAAGGACTTAAAAAGAGATGAATGATTACAGTGCAATACAAATAAGGCGATCCACGTCTCATTTAGCAGGAATCTGAATCGGATCGCCGAAAGAAAGAGGAAAATGTGTCCACTTTGAAGAATAGTTCCACTTCCAGCGGCGAATCTCTCCCACAAATGGGACGGTTCCTGCCGGAAGTAGAGGCGCACTAGATTAATGGGAACTCTGACGCTGGTAGACTTATCATTCGGGACAAGCTGAAAAATCGTGGAAGCTTTGTTCAACGAGCACTTAAGCCTCTCCTGGCCGAGCTGTGAATCGTCATTTGTTGAGCTGCTCGGTTTCCATTTATAATGTTATTATGTCCTAGTATTTGTAGGTGTGCGGCATCGAAAACGTTTCGTTGAAATGTAAACTCGAAACGTAAGCCTGTCGTTCTGAATTATAGAATTGCTAATGATTTAATAAGAAGTATAAAGAAATTCTGTAAAAGAAATATACAACACTGAAAAATAGCGCAGGTTTAATAAAAACGTAGAATATCTAAAATAAATACAATGAAACGTTGCTGTAATAAATTGATGCTTGTCGTTCTTAATTATAAAATTGCTAATGATTTAATAAGAAATGTAAAGAAATTCTGTAAAAGAAATATACAACAATATACACTGAAAAATAGCGCAGTTTAAATAAAAACGTAAAATATCTAAAATAAATACAAGTAAATGTTGCGATTATAAATTAGTGTTTGTCGTGCTTCATTACAGAAATTCTATTAAAACGATGTACAAAAGTGAAAAATATTTCGCAGTTTAAATAAAAATGTAGAATATTTAAACTAAATACGATTAAACGTTGCGATAATAAATTGATGCTTGTCGTTCTTAATTATAGAATTGTAGTACAAAGAAGTTCTATAAAAGTCTATAATTCTATAATTCTTTAAATAAAAACGTAGAATACCTCGAACAAATACACCTAAACATTGCGATAATAAATTACATAAAAATGAATCCAAGCACAATTTTTCAAAAATAGCCACAAAATAATTTCAATTCTCTCTCAAAATATTTTACTATCAAAAACCGAATATCTCAAGTATGAAAAAACTTGTCCTAGTAACCGAATAAATTCTCTGAGCGCAGAGGCCCTTTTTCCCACAAAGTGATGACGAACGAACTTTCTCTGGAGCAGTGATTGCAGTGGACGAACCGAGCCGAGCAGTGTGTCTCACGCTTGCGGTCGGAAGTACTAGCTTAATAAGTGGCGATGCGTGGAATATGATCCGCGTTATGCGGCATAATGTCGCGTTATTACTACCCTTTTGTGCGGGAACCGCCGCCGCCGCCGCCGCCGCTGAACTCCCCCGCGTGCCATTCGGCGATCATTCGCCCCCGCTTTTTCCCACCGCCTCACCCTAATATACTTCGGGGTGAAATCCCAGGGAACGAGGTCTCCTCCCACCGCAGAGAGAGAGAAAGAGAGTGATCGAATGATTGAGTAAAGTAATACTCATCCTCCATCTGAGAGTGTAACGCAATACGTTTTCCACCGCATTTCGTCATTTAATATCATAATAATATATCAATTGTTATGATATTGTCGAATATAAAGAGTTATCTATGAACAGAAATGTATAAATAATTGGAGTTGTTTATGTTTCAATATAAGATTTTGCAGAAAGAATCATTTATCTTTTTATTGGTAAGTTAAGTTATGAAATAGCAGTATTATATCGTCGAATATTTATTATAGAGAATTATCTACGAGTTGAAATAAATGTATAAATAATCTTTTGCATTTTCTTGTTTTTCAATATAAGATCTTGCAGAAAGAATCGTTTATCTTTTTACTGGTAAATTAAGTTAGGAAATTGCAATATTATATTGTCAAATATTTATTACAGAGAAGTATCTATGAGCAGATTTATTTTTATTTGATTTAAATAAACTTATAAAATATTATTTCTATATTCTTATTAATCAATACAAGATTTCGTAGAAGGAATCGTTTCTCTTTTAATTGCTAAGTTCAGTTAAAAAATTACAATATTATATTGACGAATATTTATTGTCGAGAATTATCTACGAGTTAAATAAATTTATGAATAATCATTTGGATGTCCTTGTTTTTCAATAAAAGACTTTGCAGAAGGAATGATTTCTCTTTCTATTGTTAAGTTACGAAATTGCACTAATATCAATAAGTGTATTAATACTAATTGAAATCAACTTAAATATTTAAACATCAATACTTGATTATTAAGTGTAACTTTATAGAATTCACAGATATTACAATATTAGAAGAACTGAACTTCGATTTCCAGTATTTAATTATTCCATTGATATTACAATAAATCTATATTAACCAGTTAAGTGCGTTTGACGTGTATACACGTCGTACTTGCATTTGCTTAATTTTATATAATTGCATTTTTAATTTTGCTTGATTTTTAAAACTAAATTCCAGAGTTAAGAGGTTAATTCACATTAAATCACAATAAATTTGTGCAATTCTAATAAAATGTGTGAGATCCTGTCGCGAGTGTGAGTTAATACCAGGTGACGAAGTTCACGATCACGGCGAACTGACTCAACAGCTTGCGGCGAGCCTAGGAAAGTATGATTTTCAGGAGGAGGAGGAGGAGGTGGCGGAGGCGGCTAATGGAGCAGATGATGCGCGGCATGTTTGTTAAGAGATTTGCCACGCCGGCGTTCCTGCGGCGGGAGCGCTAAGTGCATCCCTCTATTATGCAAGATGCATCTTCCTTCGGGAGCTTGCGAAGTAGGAGCGCGACCGAGCGATCGCGCGCGCTACCCTCTTAATGAAAACATGATGCGCCATCCTCTATCAAATTGATTTATGCCCTTATCGCCCTGGATCGCAACCCTGCCACTTTACTATCCCTACCGTTGGAACCACCGTAACCGTATTCATCCCTGTTTCGCGTGTCCTCTAAGGAAATTGCTCGTTTTCTATTTGGACTTTTCAAAAAATCGTTTTAGCAAATATTTTAATGTGTGGGAATTCTGGTAAGTTTCGACTTAATAATTAATAGAATTTAACTTTAAATGTGACTGAATTGAATAATGTAATTTATCATCCCTGTTTCGCGTGTCCTCTAAGGAAATTGCTCGTTTTGTATTTGGACTTTTCGAAAAATCGTTTTAGCAAATATTTTAATGTGTGGAAATTCTGGTAAGTTAAGACTTAATAATCGATATTTTTAACTTTGAATGTGATTGAATTGACTAATGTAATTTATACTGTTTCAATTAGTATCAACTCACTCACTGATATTTTTGAAATTTCGAAAAAGTAAAAATAGGACAGGAATTTTAGATGTCCTTTTAAGGATAGTAGAATCTTGTTTATCTGAACAATCTTTTGTATGATAACTTTGCAGGAATGATATTGAATGAAACTAGTGTATTTAAAAAGACGGATGCTAGTACAATGGTTTTTCTGAAAATATAAGATTTATGACAAAAATTGCAATAGTGTTTAATTAAAAACATAACATTTCTGCAATAAGTATTTCCTGTTGCCAAAGTATATTGTTATCTCATTGCCAATTTTTATATTGGAAATCATAAAGACTAGCATTACAAAACCATCATAATAATATAACTCTACAAAAATATAATAAAATCAATATTAAAACAATAGAAAATGGGGTTCAATGATTTTCTATTCTAAAGCAAAAAAGGGCCACCCTTTCACTTTATAATACAATACATGGTAATAATCTAACTACTTATGTAGAAATATAATGAAATCAATGTTAAAAGCAATATCGAAGACCTGAAATGTTATACCAACGTTAAACAAATGATAATAAAGGAATATTATAAAGTGAGAAAGGGGTACAATCAATACAAAACACAAAAAAATATAATACAATCAATATTAAAACAATACAAAATTGCATACAATAACTTTTTATTATGAAGCAAAAAAGGGTGACCCTTTCACTTTATAATACAATACATAATAATAATATAACTATATAAAAATACAAGAAAAAATATGAAAAAAAATAGTATAAAGTGAGAAAGGGGTGGTAAAGGCTGATTTGGAGGATATTCGAGGATCGTAGGGGGCTCAGTTCGAATGTTACAGAGCGGTGACATCAGTGCCGCCGAAAATAGACAGGCCTTTAGTCCACCATTGTAAAATTACGAATGTACTCTACCAAAATATATTGTTAAGTCATTAATCATTTTTACGTACGTACACTTAGAATTATAAGGGCAAGCATTAAAAAACCATCGTAATATTAATACAGAAATATAATAAAACCAATATTAAAACAATATACAAAATTGTGTTCAATGAATTTCCTTTATAAAAAGAAAAAAGGGGTGGTAAAGGCTGACTTGGAGGATGTTGTCGGATGTTGTCGGATCGTAGGGGGCTCAGTTCGAATGTTACAGAGCGGTGACATCAGTGCCGCCCAAAATAGACAGGCCTTTAGTCCACCATTGTAAAATTACGAATTTACTTTGCCAAAATATATTGTTAAGTCATTAATCATTTTTACGTACGTACATTTAGAATTATAAGGGCAAGCATTAAAAAACCATCGTAATATTAATACAGAAATAGAATAAAACCAATATTAAAACAATATACAATTGTGTTCAATGAATCTCCCTTATAAAAAGAAAAAAGGGGTGGTAAAGGCTGACTTGGAGGATGTTGTCGGATGTTGTCGGATCGTAGGGGGCTCAGTTCGAATGTTACAGAGCGGTGACATCAGTGCCGCCGAAAATAGACAGGCCTTTAGTCCACCATTGTAAAATTACGAATTTACTTTGCCAAAATATATTGTTAAGTCATTAATGATTTTTACGTACGTACACTTAGAATTATAAGGGCAAGCATTAAAAAACCATCGTAATATTAATACAGAAATAGAATAAAACCAATATTAAAACAATACAAAATTGTGTTCAATGAATTTCCTTTATAAAAAGAAAAAAGGGGTGGTAAAGGCTGACTTGGAGGATGTTGTCGGATGTTGTCGGATCGTAGGGGGCTCAGTTCGAATGTTACAGAGCGGTGACATCAGTGCCGCCGAAAATAGACAGGCCTTTAGTCCGCGTTCGTGGAAGCCGTCGGCAGAAGAGGGTAATCCCATATCGAGGAGTTGCATCTGCCACGTCATTGACCGGAGCCACTCTCACCGTTCCTCGGGGTGGTGGACGCCGACTGCATTCCCCGGCGCGTATCCGCGTCCTCTCGCTCTCTGAGAGCGACGCCGACGCCGGCGACGCTGCCGCCGACGACCTGGCGATAATCTACCTGGCCATCTACATCAGCGTTATCTTGCATCGGCCGACCGAGAGCTACTAATTCGAGGATTTAGTGAAAGTAAGACTTTAAGCGCACCCAGCCTCCGCTGGAATTCCCTGCCCACCTTCGGACAGCCCCGCTCTCCCACTCGGAGACACTCCGGTGTGAACAGCACCGGGACAAAGCTCGCGATCGTGTGATAAATCGACCCAGCTTCTTCCTCTTCTTGCTCCAGTTTTGTATGGAAATACTGGCGTTTTTAATTCATGAAGAAATTTCTATTAATGGTTGTTAATTTCAGGTTTTAAATGACAAGAGTATTTTTGACTTTTGATGTGGTTATCTGGTAATTTATCATGGTTGTGTATTAGAGAAATGTGTTAAACATTTTGTATTATAATTTGTATTGCAATTTGTATTATAATTTGTATTATAAATAGCATGATAAATTAAGGCAGCTTCTTCTTGGTCCAGTTTCTCAAGGAAATCCTGTCGTTCTTAATTTGTGATTACATTTTTATTGATGTTTGTTTATGTTGGACTTTGTATTTCAATTGTAAAGAAAGAGGCAGAGTAGTATGAGGGTTGTTGGGGAACAACAAATTTAAGGCATCTTATTATTAAAAAAAATCGTTATTCTTGTTATTCGTATATCGAATATTTATATTACATAATTGATTGACTAGTAGAAACAGGTGAATACCACTTTTTCGTGGTGCATACAAAAGACAAATGTATATGTCTGTCGCATAATACCTGATTGCTAATAATTCATAAATAATTCATTATTAATACTAGCACTTGTCGTGCATTTTATTTTAATAAAAGTAAAGAAATCGACAGAGTTCCATAAGGATTCCTGTAATTTCAAACAAGTTGCAATGTAAAATTCGTCATTTCCATACACCCCTTAAGTGTATTCATTATAACTGTTTCCCCAATATTATCTTTAACACATTTCCAACTAGCTAAAGCAAACAATCCAAATACTTTACATCTTCTAAATATTCAAATAAATATTCGAATCTATTCTACGGTAAAATTTGTAAAATAAATGAATCGACGTGCACTTTCTATCTTAAACAATCTCAATTTAATAAATCCATTTGAATAATATTGAAAGAATGATCAGATTGCCATTGTAACTTCGATGTGAGCGCGGGGGCGTTCAGGGTCGCCCGGGGCCTTTTTGCCCATTGATTCGTCGGAGACGGCGACTCGTCGACGTGACGCTTTTACGTCGAGGCTCGTTGCGCTTTTGCGAGACGGCCAAATCGAATTTATTATCCGCCGGCAGGGGTTGTACAGCAGCGTGTTTGTACGGCCTTAATCGAATCCGGCCGCCGGACGATAATCGAACCGGACCTGTTACTATTACGGGGGACACGCTGTGCCGCCGCCGGTATTAAAGCCCGTCATTGCCAGACGCATTTGCATCGGCAAACATTTTGTTAAAATAATGTTACCATTATGAAATAAATAAAGAACAGTAGTGGACAATTGGTTCGTGGTCATTTTCATATTATTATTGTTCTGGAAGGATTTTGCGCGGATACAAGGTTGTTTTGTAACTTGGTGATACAAAGTTGTGCTTTTGTATTACATTAATTTGAATAATTTCATTTAAATAATGAAATAAATAAAGAACAGTATTGGACAATTGGTTCGTTGTCGTTTTCATATTATTATTGTCCTACAAAGATTTTGCGCGGATACAACAAGGTTGTTTTGTAACTTGATACAAAGTTGTGCTTTTGTATTACATTAATTTGAATAATTTCATTTAAATAATGAAATAAATAAAGAACAGTAGTGGACAATTGGTTCGTTGTCGTTTTAATATTATTATTGTCCTACAAAGATTTTGCGCGGATACAACAAGGTTGTTTTGTAACTTGATACAAAGTTGTGCTTTTGTATTATATTAATTTGAATAATCCCATTTAAATAATGAAATAAATAAAGAACAATAGTGGACAATTGGTTCGCGGTCATTTTCATATTATTATTGTTCTGGGAAGACTTTGCGCGGGTACAACAAAGTTGTTTGTATCTTGGCGATAAATTTGCACTTTTGTATTAAAATTAATTTAAGTAATTTAATTTAAAGAATGGAATAAATAAAAAACAGAATTGGACAATTGGTTCGTTGTCATTTGAATATTATTGTAGTGGAAAGATTTTGCGCGGATACAACAAGGTTGTTTTGTAACTTGGTGATACAAAGTTGCGCTTTTGAAATAAAGAACAGTATTAGGTAATCGGTGTAATGTCATTTTAATATTACTGTCCTGGAAAGATTTTGTGAAGGTACAATAAGGTTGTTTTGTACCTTGACGACAAGGTTGTCCTTTTGTATTACATTAAAAATTTATTGTTATATCGCATTAATATTAAATACTTCAAGTAACTTTACTTTGTACTTCTACAACAGAAAAAAATTATTGTTACAACAACAACGTCAAAATTAAATGTCCACATTCGTACAATGAATACTTCACCACGAAAACTGAATATTTCCCTGACACAAACAATTGTTTTCCTCAGCAACAATATGCTACAAATTTAATCTTCCCTGCCAATCGTTCCTTCCCATGCATAATCGATCCTGTCAGACATCTCGTCGCCGATAAATAACTAAGTCAGCCTCCCTTTTCATTATTATTCTTCGGGATGTGCGGCGTAATGCAATAATCGGCGTGTATATCAGCCATATGTGCCGCCGGGAATGATGCACCCTTCTCGCCTCACCCATGAATTCAGTGGCGCACGCTTCGCTGTATTCGTAGGAATACTTCTCTCTCTGCATATGCCCCAATCCCGAGTCAGGAATTAAAGGTGGCTTAATTGTGTGTGAAGAACTTTTTTCCCTGATCGATTCATCGAACGTGTTCGGCTCATTCAACTAAACACTCGCAACTTCCAACGTTGTTTTGCTTGGCGTTCGTTTTGGGGTTGATTTGTAAGGAAAACTGTAATTTTATATTTTTTGGAGTTGGAAAGATTTAATTATGCTGGGGGTTTTGTAGAAGTACAATTTTAAGTATTGGGATGGTAATTAATAGGATTTAATCGTTGTTAATAGTACTGGGTTATATGATTGGACTTTTATGTTAATATACAAATTGCAATTTTTGTTACTTGGTGATACAAATTTGTGCTTTTCTATTGTATTAAAAATTTATTGTATACCTCAAGTATGTATGTAATTACATATGCTATTATTTTTATATATATTTACTATAACAGTATTATTATAGAATATGCTGTAACATACATGCTATTATTATGTATGCAATTACATACAAATATAATTTACATACAATACATTATGTACAAATAAATTACAATAATATACAAAAACAAGGTACAATTCAAGATAAAAACTATAATTCTTGCCAAACGATTTTCCCTGCAAATGTATAATACTATTTCTTAAAATTATTTCCAACCACAATAAAATACACAAATATTAATAACAATCATTGTACACTGCGTTAAACAGAGAACATATTTTCTAACAAAACATACAACAATCGAACATTAGTTAGATATTAAAACATTACACATTAGTTAGTTAGTTTAACATTTTAGATTCATTTCTACCAAACCACAACTACTAAAACCTTCCTGTTACTTGCTAATCCGCACTCCACCGGAAGCAAAAAGGTTCCGGCGATTAGTCGGAAGTTGATCTGGCGGCGGATAAAAGTACGAGATAAGCCCGCGCTTAAGTACGGGCACAGGGCGGCCTCGCGATAAGGCCTCGCCCGCTCGCTCGCCCGCTCGGCAGTGAAAAGCTCGGCGCTGAAGAGGATGAAGCCGGCAAATCTGAGAGTGTAGGCCGCCGGCGCTGATTAAATCAGCATTAGAGCAGTTGCACTTGCACCACCAACCCCACGTCTCACGACAATGACACCAAATGTCGAAACCTCCCCTGGCAACCTTCCCCTTGGAGGGTGAACCAGCGCGCGCGACACAGAGCGAGCGAGAGCGAGCGAGAGAGGTTTAATCACAATCCTGCAGGAGCAGGTGTCCAGGCAATGCCACCCTCGGCTTCGATTTCCATCGAGAACATGTTGCACTTTGCGCTCGATTGCCGCACTGTTCGACCACCCCACGCGCCCCCTGATTCTGATACAGAATTTCGAGAGACCTGACAGAGAGAGAGAGAGAGAGAGCAAGAGAGAGAGAGGGGGCTGGGATCAATTCCGCCTTTTGATCTTGCCATTGACATCGTCTTTCATTCAGGCGATCACCCGTGTGTATGCTACTTGTAATTGCCAAGTATTTATGGCGTTGCGCCTTTCCAGCTTGGCGATACTTAATTGAAATATATCAATCTGTGAGATTTGTTTAATGTTACTGTATTTATTGCAATAGTTGTGTGTGATTGAAAGAATTAAAGTAATATTTAGGGAGTTATTTTTACGCGAACAAATTATTTTGTCGATTTTGTTGTGCAATGAAATCTTTATATGGATTCGAATTCTGATTTAGCATACCCGTTGTGTAAATCGACATCACAATGTGATGATGGCTTTACAGATTGTTTAAATTTACCCATATTTTAACAGAATTAATAGTAAAATATAGCAAGGAATTTACGATATTGGTTTATATTAATTTGCTACTTAGTTTACTCGGGTTTTAAATCACTTACCAGTGTTTCATTTATTCTTATTTGATTTCAAAGATTATTTACTTTTAGAAACATATCTGCTGCATATACAAATATGCAGCAGATATACTCTAGCTCTCTAGCAATAGAGCGCGCCAATATTTTACTTTCAAGTTCAAACATTTTTGACGGTTTTTATTTTTTTTGGTCGACTTCCCGACCTTCCCCGGCACTGAAATTTGGTGGAGAATGTGTCCTTGCATCAAGGAAGAAGTGATATAAATTTCAGAGCCCTAGCTCGAAGTTTAGGTTTTCACCTATTTCCGACCCTCGAAAATGGTCAATTTTTTCAAGTTTCTCCAAATCGGCCAAACCCGGGATATTTTGATTGTTTTCGTATCAGGAGGGTTAGACAACAAAGAATCCATGAAAAAAAGTCCGGATTTGCAACGAGAACGGGTCGAAAAACCGTCGAGAAAAGTCCATTTTTGCTCATTTTTGACGGTTTTTATTTTTTTCGGTGGACTTCCCGACCTTTCCCGGGGCTGAAATTTGGTGGGTAATGTTTTCTTGCATTAAGGAAGATACCATAAAAATTCCAGAGCCCTAGCTCAAAATTTTTTTTTCGACAAATTTTTCTTAAGGGGTACCCCTTCAGATTTTTTCACGATTTTTCGAAGATCTCCGAACTCGGGTTTTTTCTTCAGGAATCGATTGTTTATGAATGAAAACGGATAGAAAACAAGAAATGCGTCGAAAAAAGTCCGGATTTCTATCGAAAACACTAAAAAAACTGCCTTTAAAGTTCGATTTTTTCAGAATTTTCGCTGTGTTTTCCCATATTTTTTGGACTTCCCGACATTTTCCGGGGCTGAAATTTGGTGGGGAGTCTCCCCTTGCATCAAGGAAGATGTGATATAAATTTCAGAGCCCCAGCTCAACATTTTTTTTCCCCATATTTTTGGCCATCGAAAATATCCAATTTTTCAAAGGTCCCCGAACCCGGGTTTTTTCTCCATGAATCGATTGTTTGTGTATCAGAGCGGATAGTAAACGAAGAATCCATGAAAAAAAGGCCGGATTTGTATCGAAAATACTAAAAAATCGTTCCTGAATAACAAATTTCATCTAATTTTCACGGTTTTTCCCATATTTTTATACTTCCCGTGTATTTCACGGGCTGAAAATTGGTGGAGAATGTGCCTTTGCATCAAGGAAGGAGTGATATAAATTTCAGTACAACATAACTTTCCTTTATTTGTATACTTGTATTTCTAAATCTATCGTAACTGTATTCGAAAGATCATATACTTGTATACTTTATGAACTTTATAATATTACATACTTATTTACTTCTCGAATCAAATCTGCTTTATACACACGATACTTGGAGTGGTGTGCGTGTGCTTGCCGAGGCTGTGTTCCCCTCTCGATCGCACTCGCTCTCTTGGTTGTCGCCTTAATGCAACGACGACGGCGGCGGCGTCGTCGGCGGCGTCGTTGGGCGCCTTGGCAGGAGAGGCTTCTCTGTCGGTGCGTGAGCGGCTGCTCCAGCAGCACGTATTCTCCACTCCCGTTCAGGGAAGACGCGTGCGCGGCCGGGAACGCGCGCGGTGCGTGCGTGTTCCACCCTCGGAACTTGCGCTAAAAGCATATCTATGTCGCCTTGCGAATACAGCGCTGCTCTCCGCCGCCAAGGGGAACGAGGAGTTCCAATGGGAAGGCACGCTTCGCTATACGGCGAGGGTAAAACATTTATTTGTTAAATAAAAGGGATAGATCGCACGCCAGCCAACCGAATATATGCTGGGCGCCTCGCTTCCTCCTCCTCCTCCTCCTCCTCTGCTCTGCTCTGCTCTCTCGCCGCACCGCGCAGCATCCTCCATACAGTGAAATATCCTCGTCATCGTAGCAAGTATACGGTGAGTCAGGAATTCGTTTGTGTTAGCGCGCAACACCCGCTTTCGTATGACTGATGCATTAAGTGGGAGATAAAGGATTTGCACTCCTCGCTCTTTTTCTATCCCAGGACATTCTTTTTAAAGATGAAGGTTTATTCTGGGATTGGAGTAAAAGTGGAATTTGGGTTTACTGGATTATGTTCTGTTGAAGGTGAACACTTTATTTCTATAAATGAATATTGAATTTAGCTAGTTTTTGCAGGATTAATTAATTATTCCCCGAAAATTCTTTTTTGAACTTTGAAGAAATTAATTGGTCCGCTATTAAATAATTCAGACAGTTCGATCGAGACATCTCACAAATATCAAATCTCTTAAATTGTATATTTGTACAATTCAAACACAAATTATTTAAACCGGACAAAATGAGTGTTAAAAAGAAATGATACATTTTACAATTTAATTATATTTTCAATACAACTAATCAAAACAATCCCTCAAACAAATTCCCACAAACAACCCCTCCTTCCAAATACATTTTCCTAACCAAACAACTTCAAAATTACAAATCAGAAAATACGAAAACCCAACTAATAAAACTAGACTAAACCAAAAACGATGGAACATGAAAATCGATCATTCGAATAGAGAACGAAGAAGTCAAGACACGCGTCGGTCATAAAGTAAGAAAAGTGCGGGGCATCCGCGTGGCAGGGTGCGTTTCGGTTTCTATCATAAATATTGACTGAGAGAGAGAGTTGGGAGGTTATGTTCGCCGGCATATAACCGCGGATGCGATGCTCGCCGATGGGATGCTCTCCCTTAGATTTCGGTCATAAATATTGATCAGGAATAGTGTATGCTCCTTAGCATGGCGTATATCCGATGGCCTCGGTCAATGATGTCCCGCGGGAACCCTGAACCGTCTGCCTCCTCTCCTTCTCTTCCCTTCTCTTCCCTTCCCTTCGCTTCCCTCTCCTTCTCGCTCGCTCTGTGTTTGCCGTCAATGATTGCGGTTAATTACAACACTGCCCGTCTGTTTGTATGTCATCTCTATATGCATACCGTGTAACGATCTCCCGTGGGAACCGCCTGGTTACGATTCCCTGCCACGCCAGAGGAATTACTCCGCCGAGCGCTAACCTCACTACTCGCCTTTCGATGCTCGCGATCGTGATGGATCGCGCAATAATGAGTTTTCGTTGTCGCGAATGTTAATCGTAGATGAATAATTTGATGGTGAAAGAATTAAATATAGGAATTGTTAATTACAGGCTTTAAATGACAAGAATTTTTGAGGTGCTTTCGATTTTTGTTGTGGTTGAATGTCCTTTGTGTGAGGAATTATGAATTTTCGAAGTTGCGGATGTTAGTCGTAGATGAATAATTTGATGGTGAAAGAATTAAACATAGGAATTGTTAATTGCAGATTTTGAATGACAAGAATTTTTGAGGTACTTTCAATTTTTGTTGTGATTAAATATCTTTCGAGTGAGGAATTATGAATTTTCGAAGTTGCGAAAGTTAGTGGAAGATAAATAGCTTATCTTATAGTGAAATATTTAAATATAAGCATTGTTAATTGCAGGTTTTAAATGGCTTCGATTTTCAATGTGGTTATCTGGCAAGGAAATTAATATATTTATTATGATTCTATACTAGAAAATTATGTTAAACAATTTATATCAAAAAGAAAATCGTACAAAAAAGATTCATTGAAACAGAAGCATTTAATTTTCGTTCTCAAATCGTTCTAAGACTATTTTTAACAACAATTCACTGTCACTGACACGAATTCATCACTATCGATCAGCGATTCCCTCGCGAAAATATAAATTTCGATAATTAATATCAGTAAAATTCGAGCGGACAGTGAAGAACAGCCGCTTTTATTGTTACGCCGAGCTGTTTTTTTCGACGGAAAATCGTTCCGCGCGTTTTTCGTTACAGCGAGTTTTATCAGTCGGACAAATATTTTGAAAATATCGAGGACCCCGGTGAGTGTGTCGGCCGGTGCAGCAGTCGCATTTCGCAATTAATTTGTCAGCGATTCGTGAAAAAAGCGGAAAGTGCGCGCGCGCCCTTTTTTTTCTGTTCCGCCGTACTTGGCATCGCCTGATAATGGACGTGTTTGGACAATATTGCCTTTTCATGGCAACAGGTAAACAGCAACAGTACAATTTCAACTGCACTGCCAACTCTTGCATTACAAACCGCGTTAAATAACCTAGCTTTTAATTAATTTGACAGACGGTGTACCAGAAATTGGCCACTGTCGAATTTCGTTTCATTGTAATTGCATGATCGAAATTTGGTGTACCATTTAAACTGTACAATTCAATATCTTACATTGCTGGAGAATAAATCAATTGTTTGTTTAGAGTAACTTTGGGTTTATTTACACAAAAGTTACACGAAATAATTTCTGTTGCATTATAGTACTTTTTTCCTCTATTTCGAAATTTTGAAAGCCAGAAAACGTTAAATATTTTCTATACTTCGTTGAACGATTAATATTAAAGATTCGGCTACTAATAATTTATATTAAAAGAATGTAAGACATTGGAGAATCCAAAAATGTATGAATATTGAGATAGAAAATATTCAAAAGTATTTAAAAGTATTAAATAATGTACATACTAATACTATATAGTATTAAACAAATATTTAAAAGTTCGCAAGTAAGCGAACAAATATTACAAATGAATCTTGCTCATATGTACAGTGCGAATGGGAATTTTGCTTAAATACAATGCAAATGAATTTTGTTCTCGCGTAAAACCCATGTAAGAAAATACAACGGGGCCTTCTTGGGGACAAATCTGGCTGCCCAATTGGGCCCCAGTGGCTCAGGGCCCAAACAAGGAATTCCCTAATAGGCCCCAAGTTCGGGATCGCTTCATGGTGAATAATTCCTACACGGGAATGCGAATAAATATTGCAAATATATTATCCCTGCCACAATATGAATAAATTTTGCTAATAAATGTTGCTCTTACGCACAATGCAAAAATATTTTACGAATGAATTTTCTCTGCACAATGCGAATAAATATTGCGAATGAAACCCATGATAAGTTGATGATAAGTTCGTACCAACATGGGGACCCCATGATGGGCCATAAATGGCCACGGGCCCAAACAGGGAATTCCCCAATAAGCCCCAAACAGACAATCGGTTCATAGTGAACAATTCCTACATGGAAATGCGAATAAATATTGCAAATACATTTTCCCTGCCATAACAAGAACAAATTTTGCTAACAAATTTTGCTCTTACGCAAATGCAAAAATATTTTGCGAAAAGGACTTCCCAAGGGAGCAAGAACGCCAGCAGTATTTGATACGTTTAACTAGTGGGAGAGAGGCGGGGAAGAGTGCACCACACTAACTGAACACCTTCCATACGCAGAAAGTGTTTTAACCCAGCCGATAATATCGGATGAATATGCCAGTTTTATTATACTCCGCCATCATACTAGGCGCACCATAAAGTAGCAAAGTGGCCGCGCCACTTCTCCCAGTGCCAGGGAATGCACGCGAAATAACATTTTTACTCGCCGCGGCTGCGACACGCGCCGGTCATTTGCTCTCGAAAGCGAGAGAGGCGCACTTTGCTCCAAAAATTTGCCCATTTAACAACTTAATTACATCGCGCTCTTCCTAATAATTAAATAGTTCTCGAGTAAACGTCGCGAATGTTTTATAGCATGTTTTTGTACCGTTCTTTTTAATGGCTGAATTATTTATAATGCCTGTGATATTTATAGTAACTAGAATATGTTTTGCGTTCGTCAATAAACAGAGTGCAACGCACCTCGGATACTAATTGTTTCATGTAGTTAATATACAATCGCTTTTCTAACTTGAAACAAAGTTTTTGAAACGAAAAAAAACGACGGGACAATTATTGCAATTACCAATTAGAAGTGCAATTATTTAACTGATATATTTTGTTCTAATATTAATATTGTACTGTTATAATTCTGAGTTTCTATGACAGAACTGTCAATTTTTACTGTGCTATTTTTAATTAGTCGCGTTCTTGTAAAGACCAGTAATGGACAGACTTTATAATTCACATATAGAAATAGAGGAAATTAGAAAATGTTAACAACTAGGAAGGATTGACTCGTATAGAAAAAGGTGACGGATTGGCAATGTTGAAGACCGGGAATCTCCTATTGAGATGCTATTAGGGAATTCCCTATTTGGGTCCTATTTGTGTGTATAGCAGCCCGCTTGTATTTTCTTACATGGAATGCAACACTGATTTAATGACTCGCAATTATTGAATTATTGAAAATAAAATAGCAATAATCTTTAATTAAAATATTATAATTTGATTTTAGAAATACAAAGTTAGTCGACGGAGAATCCTTTGCAAACCACAAACGTTAGTCGATGTTATGTTTGAAGGTCTCCACGTACAATTATACGTCATTAATCATTGGCTTATCCAGTTTTGCGATAATTGGATTATAAAAAATTGTGAATCATCGACATATAAATATTTAATCCTTCGACTAAATGCATTAAGATTGCATTTATCACAGCTAAAATCACATCGATTAAAATTAGCGTTCTCCATCAAAAGGCTAACAATATTTATTTCATAAACTATCTTCAATGTTTTTTTTCATGCAACATTTAGATTTGTCCTATTTAAATAAAACACCCACAGTTAACCTTCAAATTTGTCTAAAATTAATAAGGCCGCGCTCGATGCTTGCTCAACAAATTAGGCAGATAAGTAGGACACAAACAGAAGGATCTCGTTATTTCTTGGCTATTTGTTTAAGAAGGACGAAGAGATAACGAGGCGAAGAACCGCGGAGGAAAGCGGGCGATCGCGCGCGCCGCACTTTGGGGATGCTGCGCGTCGCACGCACGCGTTCGAGTGCTCACATCACCCCGAAATAAATCAGAGTTTGCTCTAGTTAATTGAAACCGATGGGAAAGAAACTCGAATTGCTTTCGGCTTTTGTTTCTCTTTCTAACGGGGATTAAATGGCCTTTCGATCAACTTGTCGACATGAATTGGCTTGCTCGGACCCAAGTGTACTTAGTGCTTCTGCCAATTTCAAGTATGGTAACACAGTGTCTTGTGGTTCGAGAGAAATGTCGAATAAACTTAACAATAATATTGGGAACGCTCAGATTAATTGATAATGTTCTGCGTGTATATTGAAACTTATATTTCATTTATTATTATTGGAATACTCGAATTAATTGATAATGTTCTGCGTGTACATTGAAACTTATATTTGGTTTATTATTATTGGGAACGCTCAGATTAATTGATAATGTTCTGCGTGTATATTGAAATTTACATTTCAGTTATTATTATTGGAATACTCGAATTAATTGATAATGTTCTGCGTGTATATTGAAACTTAAATTTGATTTATTATAATTGGAAATTTTGGGCGATTGTTGAAGTAAAAATTTAATCTGAATTCAAAGTGGCAGGCAATCTTTGATTATATTTAATAATTGAAACCTTGAATTATTAAGTTATTAGTAAATCTAATAACTATCTTATCCTTAAAACTCTTTGACAGTTATGTTTGGACTGAAACAGTCTTTTTAAATTCTTCTATTTATTTTATCGCATCAACTTCTTACTAATTAAAATTCACAACGTATAACATCTAATTTCTCTCTGCAGTTTCGTAATTCTACCTCAGTTCTAAGTTCAATATTTTTCAAAACCTCGAAACACTTATGAAAATCGGCCAAGTGGAGTTATGGATCATGCGATTTCGAGGTTAATGAGCCAAAGTGCGTGGCGCTCCAGTCTCACGCCTCTGATTGGCCGGTAGCTCATGGAGGATTGCAATTCCGCTCCCATAACGACATTATTAGCGGTGGGCCTGGCATGGCGAATCGTTTCGCCTCGAATCCCCATGTCGTTGATAGCTCCACTCGTCCTGAAGCAGCGGTGGTGGTGCGCGCCGCTCTCTCCCTCTCTCTCTCTCTGTTCTCTTCGCTACTGGTTCGGTAGCCTCTCAGTGGAGCGTCTGTCATCCCACTCACGATGATACCCCTAAATAGCAACCCCCGTAGAGACAATCAATCAGCTGGCCAGTGGACCTTGACTCTGTCCACATTGCGCTTCCTGGCTGCTACCAGCTCCCACTCTCTCTCTCCTTTTCTCTTGCTTTCTCTCTTTCATCATCAGGAAATAACGGGCGTGAAGCTTTTTTCTATTTTATTGTCTTCATTGCGAATGTCGGAGGTTTGCTTTTCATAATTTATTTTCTCGCTCTTTCCTTCGTCATTAAGAAATAATAGACGTGAAGCTTCTTTCTATTTTATTATTTTCTATTGCGAATGTCGGAGGTTTGCTTTTCATAATTTATTTCCTCGCTCTTTCCTTCGTCATTAAGAAATAATAGACATGAAGCATTTTTCTATTTTATTATCTTGTATTGCGAATGTTGGAGGTTCGTTGTTTATAATTTATTTTCTCCCTCTTTCTTTCGTCATCAGAAAATAAGAGAAGTAAAGCCTTCTTCTATTTT
Source organism: Ectemnius continuus (assembly GCA_910591665.1). Lineage (NCBI taxonomy): Eukaryota > Metazoa > Arthropoda > Insecta > Hymenoptera > Crabronidae > Ectemnius > Ectemnius continuus. The sequence continues at coordinate 3,108,653 of OU342856.1, forward strand.
ATTATTCTCTATTGCGAATGTTGGAACTTCATTCTTTATAATTTATTTTCTTGCTTTCTCTTGCATCACCAGGAAATAATAGACCTGAAGTCTTCTTCTATTTTATTATCTTCTATTGCGAATATTAGAACTTCGTTATTTATAATTTAAATTATTTGTTCTTGACTGGTTAGTGTATTATCTTTTTACAATGAAAGTTTAGGTGGTTCTTGTATTTTAATATTTTTTATTCACTTGGAGCTTCGTCGTGTATACTTTGAACCTGTCTTGATTTTTGTATCTTTTACCGACTAGTTTTATCTCCCAGTTGCACCAACATTCACCCTTTGTCTTTTTACACTTCCTTTTTCCTTGCTATCGCTTTGTTTTTAATGGAATAACAGGTACAAGGTTTCATCTATATTTCTATTTTCTATTCTGTTTTGTTACAGCTTTGAATTACATCAACAGCAACAAGAAGTCTGACAGTTTTTCTATGTTTCTATTTTCTTTTATTGTAATAACACATTTGTACTTCATTCTCGCCTTCTGTTACTCATTATTTATCTATTTCTTCTACTTAAATTCCCACGCAACAGCAAACCTAAAATATTTTCTATTCTGTTTGTTTTAGCTTCAAATTACATCAATAAGAAGTCTAACAGTTTTTCTATTTTTCTATTTTCCTTTATTGTAATAACACATTCATACTTCATCTTCGCCTTCTTTTTCTATATTTTCTATATTTTCTAGTCTGTGTTCTCTTATTTCCATCTCGATCGTTCATCCTCTGCCTGTTTCCTATCTGTCTCCATCTATTTCTCCCTCTCTCCTGGCTTTCTCGCCAGGTCGACGAGACAGCAGTGCATTGGAAACAGGAGGGGTGAGAAGGGGGCGCGAGACCCCCACGAAATAAACTATGAAGTAAACTAACAGACACGTCGTCATGAATTGAAAGGCGCATCTGTGACTTTTTCGCCCGGCCAACATTCGATCGTGACGCTCGCTCCCCGCCTGTCGATCGCACATTTGACAAGTAAACATATGTAACCGCCGAAAGTTAATTAAAAACGATACTTTCAATCAATCTTTATCTTCCTTGATGTAAAAGAACATTACCCACCAAATTTCAGCCCGTGAAATACACGGGAAGTATAAAAAATATGGGAAAAATCGTGAAAATTAGATGAAATTTGTTATCCAGGAACGATTTTTTAGTATTTTCGATACAAATCCGGCCTTTTTTTCATGGATTCTTCGTTTACTATCCGCTCTGATACACAAACAATCGATTCATGGAGAAAAAACCCGGGTTCGGGGACCTTTGAAAAATTGGATATTTTCGATGGCCAAAAATATGGAGAAAAAAAAATTTTGAGCTGGGGCTTTGAAATTTATATCACACCTTCCTTGATGCAAGGGGAGACTCCCCACCAAATTTCAGCCCCGGAAAATGTCGGGAAGTCCAAAAAACATGAAGAACACCAGCGAAAATTCCGAAAAAATCGAACTTTAAAGGCAGTTTTCTTAGTGTTTTCCATAGAAATCCGGACTTTTTTCGACGGATTTCTTGTTTTCTATCCGTTTTCATTCATAAATAATCGATTCCTGAAGAAAAAACCCGAGTTCGGGGACCTTCGAAAAATCGTGAAAAAATCTGCAGGGGTACCCCTTAAGAAAAATTTGCCGAAAAATAAATTTTGAGCTAGGGCTCTGGAATTTTTATGGAATCTTCCTTGATGCAAAAAAACATTACCCATCAAATTTCAGCCCCGGGAAAGGTCGGGAAGTCTCCCAAAAAAAATAAAAACCGTGAAAAATGAGCAAAAATGGACTTTTCTGGACGGTTTTTCGACCCGTTCTCGTTGCAAATCCGGACTTTTTTTCATGGATTCTTTATTGTCTATCCCTCCTGATACGAAAACAATCAAAATATCCGGGGTTCGGCCGATTTTGAGAAACTTGAAAAAATCGACCATTTTCGAGGGTCGAAAATAGGTGAAAACCTAAACTTTGAGCTAGGGCTCTGAAATTTATATCGATTCTTGCTTGATGCAAGGGCACATTCTCCACCAAATTTCAGTGCCGGGGAAGGTCGGGAAGTCCACGAAAAAAAATAAAAAGCGTTAAAAATGAGAAAAAATGGACTTTTCTGGAGAGGGGTAAGATGGCTAGCAGGTAGTCAGGGTAGTCAGTACCCCACAATTGCCTAGGCAGATATAATATAATAAAAAGTATGTTCATATATACATACATAAAAAAAAAGTGAGAGGAAGAAACTTGGACTTCGACGAGGAAACGATGTGGTTTATGCATGGAGGGGAAAGCGATTTCGAAAGAGCGAGCTCCCAGCTAAGAAAGCCGAGTTTGTATTAGGTGGATTCAGGTGCGGGCAAGGAGAGATCGACGTAGTCGAGGGAACAAAAGGGCCTGCCAAGCGTAGGAGACATTCTACTGGCACCACCACCACCACCACCCCTTCCAGGAAGTATTTCTTCCGAGCCGGTGGTCCGGGCCGGAAATGAAAATTTCACATCTGAATTTTTCCACTGGCGCAGTCAGAGCACGCGGGACCGAAGGACAATGCTCGTGAGCGTGGCTCTGTCACCCTTGCGTTAATTCCTAACGTTCGGCCTCCCTCGAACGCTTCCTTCAACCACCCTCCACGCCAACATTCTACTTTCGCCTGTGCAACTTGACTTTTTTTTTTATTACAGTAGCCCTTTCCGAGGATGATTAGTCAGCACAGAAGATATTTCGATAATAATTTATTTTATATTAGTATAAATAGTAGTAGTTTGGCATCTGCAATTTAATTTTTGCTAATGCTAGTAATCATTTTTGCGAGGAGAATTAGAGTCAACAAGGAAAATATTTCGATGGAATAGTTTGTTTTATATGAAAATAAAAAATAATAGTTTGGCATCTACAACTTCATTTTTGCTAATGCTAGTAGTCATTTGTGTGGACAATTAGTCAGCAAGAAAGATATTTGCATAGTGGTTTATTTTATATTAATACAAAAAGCAGTAGTTCAGCATCTGCAACTTGATGCTTTCAAATGTCACATGTAAAAGAAATTAACAAATAAAAATAACTAAGATCGGAGTAAGTATAGCGAAAATATTCGAATAGTTATTTATTATTCATAACTTACGTCGGAATGAAGTTGCTTATTCTTTACAATGACTGCTTTAACATTGATAACAAAGATACAAATTGATTTAAAATTGTTACTCCGACAGATTATATAATGATTGACTTTTGAACGACAGAAAACATATTCAATTGGAGAAAATGACGAATTAACATTTGTCAACTGCTGTGGAATTGCTTGCACCTTTCAATCATTGCAAATTTATTGCATGAACCAACCAATAATAAATGCCAGCCCAAATATTCCTACGAACTACAAACACTTAATTAACTCCTAACACAATTCCACCCACCAAATCCTATAATTCAAATTAACTCTTAGTAAAAAACATATGTAAAAGTACATGTAAACAAAAATAGACGTGAATTCTCTCGCGTCAAAGGAATTCATCATCAGGAAGAACAATGCTCGCGCGAGGTTGCGTTACCCTCGCGTTAATTTCTGACATTCGTCCTCCCTCGAACGCTTCCTCCAACCACCCCCCACCCCTCTTTTCAACCCCCGTCCGTTCGTCCAGCACGTTCTGCTCGAGCGACGCCTCATCTCCATTATGGAGTTCTTCGAGTACATATCCGGTGACCCGATTTAAACCCCAAAGAGGCCGATTTCCGATCGGCGACAAATCGACTCGGCCTCTGACTAAGCTCGCCGAACGTTAATGGCTCTTTCCACTTCTACACTTCTTAATGGCTCCTCGAGCTCCTAAATGCTTATTCGCTATACACTCGCTTTCGTGAGTGTTGGTAGTATTTATTGTCGGCATGGGGAATTCGGGGAGGTCGAAATAGTCGATCGTTTATCGTTCTGATTTCGTTTTCAGATCTGATTTTCTTGGATTCGATGATAGTTGTATTTTGTGCAAGATATTGTAAATGTTAAGAAATTATTTAGTAGATTGTGCAAGTAGTAATAGAATTAGCAAGTAGGAATAAATTATGATTTAGCAAAATTAGTTATTGGGAAAATACTTATTGACACGTACAATTTTCTACTGCGATTAATATAACTTTCTTTCTTCGACTCTTAAATAATCAAGATTGCGAGTTTGATTTTAGAAACACTATTTCTTTAAATTATATATACATTCTCTAAATAAATTATATAAAACTGATTGATTTAGCAAAAATAGTAACTGGAAAAATACTTATTGACACGTACAATTTTTTACTACGATTAACATAACTTTCTTTCTGCGACTCTTAAATAACCGCGATCGTAAATTTATCTTTCGAAATACCATTTCTTTATTTAATTAATCACAGCGCATTAAAATTGAAATAAAAGCGCATTATCACAGAGTAAATAATCTTCTCCCAAGAACAAAACTTAATAAAATAAAACAACCATATTACATACAATTTCCAAATTACACTTAGAAAAGAATAATTTTTCTAAAGACAGTAAAGCTTTCGGAGTTGTGATAGTAAAGATTCACGCGTCATCGAATACGACAAGGATGGAGCGGGCAAAAATTTCAGATGTGACCTGTTCGTTTCCCCTTCGCTCCACTGGCTTGGAAGAAATACTTCCTGGACCGGGCGAGGATGTAAAAAAAGGGTCGCGGAGCACGAAGCCCCCCCTTGTTGTGTCGCAACCCCGACAAGTTCATAACTCGGATGAATTGCACATGCAGATTACTGCGCAGTGATCAGAACTCCCTGCGACCCCACTTGGCAAGTTCAAGTTCCTTGAATGATTGCGCAAGGAACTCTCTCTCTCTCTCTGCGAATCTGGCAAACTTTGTTGTATTACTGTTTTTAAATTTGTTGTAGTACTTCATTTTGATTATTTTACGTTTATTTTGCAATAGAAAATGTACAGAAGTTGTTAAGTACACACATTTATTTGTATCAATTACTTGTTACTTGGATTGTATAATTATCGATATAAAATAATACAAATAAGGAAGACATTTGGATAATAGTTTATTTTATCGAATCTGGTAAACTTTGCTTTAGTATTTTGTTTTTATGTTATAATAGAAAATGTATAGAAATTATTCAGTGTCCACATTTATTTGTATCAATCACTTATTACTCATTGATTGTATAATTATCGATATAAAATAATACAAATAAGAAAGATATTTGGATAATAGTTTATTCTTATTTAGTTTACTTTATTTTTCCTTTCCAAAGCCAAATAAAAATACAGAAAAAATTGTAATCTCATCTCAAAGTATAATACTCGCATAATTTTGTATTATTTTAAAATTATACAATAAAATATATCAGATAAGTAATATAAACCATGCAGAAATTTATGACAATATTATACTTTGAGATGATGAGATTCAACATACTTCTGTATTTTTATCTGCTTCTGGAACGGAGTTATTTTTATTATTTCATTTCGATAATTATACAGTCCATGAGTAATAAGTGACTGATACAAATAAATGTGGGTACTGAATAATTTCTGTACATCTTCTAGTATTCATAATAATTCCTGCACTGTGTATTAAGTTGGCCGATCTTAATTAATTTCTCCACCTGGAAACTTCTTATTAAATATACATAAATCTTAATAGATTCTTAATACATATAAATATAATTAACGATATAAAATAATAAGGCACTGTATATTTTCAAGTTATGTTTCTATAATTTCTTGAAATTGTTTACTCAGACCACTTTAATAATTAACACTAAATGAATTCCATACAATGTTAAAATTCCATCCACTATCTAACGGTTCGTTTTTGACGATATCCTACAAATTGCATTGAACAAATTTAGTTTAAAATGATGTCGTGTGAAATGACTGATAAGCATGTTTTTCAAATTTCGACTTAGACCACTTTCCTAATTATGAGCACATTTGTCAGGACGTGTTACGTTATTGTCAGTGAAGCTCCCAACTCGTAAGGATACGTGAAACGAGGCTAAGAACGATCTTCCACGCTTCCGCCAGCCCACGCACCCCCTGAAAGGTCCGATGGAAATCGGATCGGTTGTACTAACTGTCGAGGCAGGCACCCTTTCCCAGCGGATGGAAACGTCGAATGGCGAACGGGGATGAGAGACGCGGGAGCCGTCCGTCGTCGTGTTAGGCAGCCGCAGTCTGCCGAAGACGAGCTCGACGAGGAAACCCAATCGGTGTTTACCTAGTGCGTCGTTCCCTGCGTAAGCAAAGCATTCAGCCATCCATCGGCTCGGGCAAACACACCAACCCCGCTTCGTCTTCTTCTTCTTCGTCCTGGCAGTGCCGTAAAATCCGCCTCTTGCACCCCCGACTTCCACCGATTCTACCATTCCGCCTTCGTAATTGCCAGCCAATTATTCTCTGGTTGTGCGAGAAATCGGGAAATGTTGATCGAGCATTTCTGGCGATTCGTTCGATTCTGACGTATTTCCAATTGGGGCTAATTCAATTACTCGGTTTAATCATTGTTCAAGATTAATCGGAGAAATGCATTCTGTCATTTTGTTAGATTTATTTCATTGGATAGTAATATTATATTAATTTAATATTGTGTTTGTTTCGATTTGTTCACTTGTTGCTCGATCGTGTGGGAAACATAATATGTGGGCCAACATTAAAACAAAATGGGAGGGAGGGGTAAAAAAAGGGCTTTCTATTGGGGGAATCACCTATTTGGATCCTATTGGGAGATCTTTTTGGGTCCAATTGGGGAATTCCCTATTTGGATCCTATTGGGGGACTCCTATTTGGATCGTATTGGGGGATCTCCTATATGGATCCTATTGGGAGATCTTGTTGGATCCAATTGGGGAATTCCCTATTTGGATCCTATTGGGGGATTCCCTAATAGGCCCAGATAGAGGCCCAGATTTTTCTAATTGGGCCCAGGGTCCATCATGGGCTCCCCATATTGGTACGAACTTATCATCATCGCTGTCCACCATGGTGGAGCTCAATTGGACAGCCAAAGTTGTCCCCACATGGATAGTCTTCATCAACAATTCTAATTTTACACAAACACACAAACAGTCAATTGCATACATTTAATTCGACCAATCCTAAACCAAATAAAGCCTGACCAAAGTAGAAACAGTCCCAAGTCAGACAATCACCGTTCAAAACGGAGAAAAAGGCAGAAAGTAGAAAGCACACACGAAACAGGGGAGGGAAAAATGCCCGATTCCAGGCATTCCTCATCATGCCGCTTTCCCGTGCAATCTCTTATCCCCGCATTGACTCGTGAAATCAGGGACTCCTTTCGAGAGATCGACACACTGAAAACGAGTGAGAGAAAGAGAGAAAGAGAGAGAGAAAGATCGATTGAAGGGAATAAGGAGGAAGAAAACGAGAGTGGAATCGTCCTTATCTGGCCCCACTCGACTCCATTGAGGAACGTGTTCCATCGGCTTTGAATAAAAAGAAAAAGCAGGGAGAAAAGATAAAGAAAGCAAGAAAGAGAGAGAGAGAAGGACGAAAGCAGGAGAGTCCTGCAGGAGTAGTGGGTTCTCTCCTGCTGGGAGGGGCGCGACGCCTGATTGCTGTCGCATTGTGCGTCGCCTCGTCCCGCAGCCGAGCGAGCATTGTCGCGCGCTCGATGACTGAATGCCCTGGACAACTCGGCGCCCGATGACGTGGGAGGAACCGCGCGTTTCTCCCGCCGGAGAATGAGGAGAGAGACGCTCGCTCCTCTCTGTTGCGCGCCGTGGACGCGCGCGCGGATATGCCGGGCGTCGCCGGGCACAGAAATTAAACCTCAGAGACAATGGGTCAAGCGTCCATAGAAAGGGAAACACCAAACACGCCCTCTCCTTTTATTTCCCGCCTGGCCTTTCAGATCGAGCGTCGAGATCGATGAATCGACTACGCCTCACACTGCCGTCACTCGAAACCCCTGCTCAATGCCCGCGCTTACCTCCCTCTCTCTCTCTCTCTCTATGTCACTCGCCACGAGTCCGCTTTGGAAAGTGGATCAAACGCGCCGCGACAGGATTTCGGGATTCATTCGCTTTGTAATCCATTAGGTTGCTCCGTTCCTTGCTTCATCCCTCCGTTATTGCTGTTTAGTGCGTTGCGAATTTTATGTACGATTTTTTGCATGAAGTTCAAGTAGGAATTTTGTGTACAATTATTGGTGTTTATTGTAGAGAATCTTGTGTGGAATTTTGTACACTGAGATTTGTACGGTCAATTTTAAGAATAATTATTCGTGTTTAGTGCAGAAAACTTTGTATGGAATTTTGTACACTGAGATTTGTACGGTAAATTTTGTGTATGATTTTAAGTATGAATTTTGTGGATATTTATTGATGTTTACTTGCTAAAATCTTGTGTAGAATTTTGTATGCAAAAATTTGATTCAATTTTGTATTAATAGATTGAATTTATATTGGTCAAGTTGATTGATTTAGACTTAGACATTTGATTTGAAAGTCTGAATGTATATAAATATATAATGATTCATGTATAAAATATAAGCAAATTTGTGCCAGTTGATTAAAGCAGACTTATCCTTAAACTGAATTTAAGAATCCAAAAAGATCTACTAAATCAAAATGACTTAAATACAGTTCTTTCAATTAAAATCAAACAAACCAAATATCATTTAAAACCAGATAAAATATATGAACTATATTTTTCATTCAAGTAGAATTTTAAGCAGAAAGAAAAGGAGATACTGCAAGAAAGCCGAATCATCCGTTATTGTTTTGAGTAAGTTCAACAAGCCTTTCGAGAAAGCGTTCCCACTGGATTTGCGGCGGAATAAACTGCATTAGGGGCTGATTAAAATTGACGAGGAATCGGTCGGGCGGTAAGAAGAAGAAGAAGAAGAAGGAGCCTTAATTGAATGGGGAAGCGCGGGGAAGGAAGAAGTTGGAGAGAGAAGTGGAAATAGCCGAGGCAAAAGTCCTTTCAACAAAATGAGCGGCGAGAGCCGATCCTCAAGAAATCGAATCACCGCTAGGGTCAGCCGTGCTAAACTTGTCAAACAATAAAAGCTTCCGGTGGCCCAGTGGAGAGTGGCGCATCGAGTTAGCCAAGTCGAACTTTTCACCGGAAACCACCGCCGCAAACTCGAGGATCGGAGGGGGACGCACGCGTGTGCAACAAGCCGGAATTACCGTGTTTCCTCTCTCCCAGCGAGTTTTACATTAGTAGTCCGAGTTGTTGGACTCCGTTTCATCATCAAGTCCTTTGACTTGAAAGGATTTCTGTGTTTTTTGCCGAACAATTGCCACGAATCGTTCCGCCCATTACAAATAAGCACCCAGTGAAATAATCAATTAACTTTAATTTATTTACCATCGGCTTATTTGCGTATTTAATTCCCCCCCGCCGCCGCCGCCGCCGCGCGAGTGTCAATTGGAATCAATTAACTTTAATGAGAAATAAATTCAATCCAAACAACTCGAAACCAGTTGACAAATATCGAGTTGTTGTTTATTTCGATTGAAAATATCTAAAAGATATTAAACGATTATTTTTGTCACTCTAAAATCAACTATTATAAAATCGTGATTGAAAAATATTATGCATTATTACAAAAGGTATGCAATGTCAAATTCATTGCCATCAACCCTGAATTATTTAGTTCAATTATTTTATTTAACAATCACCCAAACACTTTTCTTTTTTCACCCCAACACAAATTCCGTTCCAATAAATCAAATTTCCAAGACAAAACTACTATTTTCAAGAGAAAACAAATTACATACATTTTTGCCATTAACCCTGAATTATTTAATTTAATTGTTTTATTTAACAATAACCCAAATACATTTTTTATTCACCCTAATTTCCCCATCTTCACCCACAAATTCCATTAAAAAAAATCAAGTTTCCACGTAAAAACTACTATTTCCAAGAGAAAACAAATTACACATATCTTTGGCATTAACCCTGAATTATTTAATTCAAGTATTTTATTTAACAATCACCGAAACACTTTTTTTATTCACCCCAATTTTTTTCATCTTCGCCTACAAATTCCATTTAAAAAAATCCAGTTTCCAAGACAAAACTACTATTTCCAAGAGAAAACAAATTACATACATTTTTGCCATCAACCCTGAATTATTCAATTCAATTATTTTATTTAACAATCACCCAAACACTTTTCTTATTCACCCCAATGTTCTTTATCTTCGCCTACAAATTCCATTAAAAAAATCATGTTTCCAAGACAAAACTACAATTTCCAAGAGAAAACAAATTACATACATTTTTGCCATTAACCCTGAATGATTCAATTCAATTATTTTATTCAACAATCCAAATACTGTTCTTCTGTTCACCCACAAATTCCATTACAAAAAATCCAGTTTCCCCGTGAAAACTACAATTTCCAAGAGACACGCACACACATCTGTCGGAGAAGGGTGGAATTAGGGTGGCGTAGAAGCTGATAGGTCGTAGCCAGAGTAGAATTCCAGGAGAATGGGGGCAATTTGGTTACCTGGCGGGGGTGGGCGGGGGCGGGCGGACTGTTGCAGGTCGGGTGTCGATCGATGTTCATCCCCGTAAAAGGGTGGGTGGCGATAGGCGGAGGGAGCGGATGGTTAAAGGATAGTGGCGGCGGTCGGGGGTTGTAATAAGCGTAATGGATATAGCAGGCCTGCACGCATGTCCTCCTCTCTCCCTCTCTTTATCCCTCTTTCTCGTCCCCCTTTTCATCCCCCGCTCGCACTCTCCCTCTCTTCCTTTTGGCTTTCCACCCCTTTTCATCCCCCGTTCACGCAGCAAAGGGTTGCGTATAATCGTGAGAATCGCCGCCTCTCTCCTCGCGCTTTATTCCTCTCCTCTCCTCTTCCAACCCAGCTTACACGCTTCTCGATGTCCAGCATGTCCTCGCTTTCATTACGCTTCGCGCGCCCCCTGCCTTCGATCTCCTCTCAATGGGGAAAATGCGGGAATTCCATTGTGCGCGCCAAGGCGGAATCACTCGCGGCGATCCTCGTATTCCATTTGCAGGCCGCTATTGGAAAACTTTGAGGGCTTTTCTTGCCACGAGAACCTCTCGATGATTTGATGTCGCCGATTCGTTTTGTGTCACAGTGTCCCTTTTGTTAGGGAGAATTAGGGAGAATCACGCAGTCTACTTTGGATTGTCGTCTCGTTGTTGCTTTGGCTTCTTTGTGGAATAAAATAAGGGCGAGTTTTCTCTTTGTTTGCTTTCGACTGGAGACGTATTGGATCGACTTTCTCTTGGGGGAGGTTGTAGGTTATGTTGGTTGCCGCGGTAGCAAATACAGACTGTATACAAATAATAAATCTCTTCTAGGCGAGTAGAACTTCTGCTAGTTTTGTATTAAGTTATTGGGAAATAATTCAAAAATGAAGGCCAATCGAGAATTTCCAAAATAGCCATTTTTATCTACGTCCCATCGTTTACAAGATGGCTATAGTTTTTTATGACATTTTTGAAACACCCTGTATAGATTACAGTTTAATGTGTGCTACAATTAAATGAGTATATAAATTATTAGTAAATGAAACCTTATTTTTGTTAATTCGTTTTACTATTTAATGTTCGCCATTCGTATAATTTTGAAATCTGTAATTTAATAAAAGAAATAAACTCGACAGGAGTTAACTATTGTTAAGACAAATAATTAGTATAAACCAACACATTTCTGCAATCAATTTAAATATGTTGTTAGCAAAGTAAAAAGTAAAAGTAAATGTTTCTCAAAAGGTGAATCAAAAAAATTCAATATCTTAGAATTGAATTCTAATATAAATGATTAACAAGTTAATACGGTCATACTTTTAGTTCATAATTGTTATAATATATAATTCTGTATAATTGTATGTCATTTTACTTGTTTCATTTATAATTCTTATTGAAATATAAAAGAAATAATTGAAGATGCTAGAATTAAATTCTTATAAAAATATAGCAAACAATATAGCAGTTTTTACTCTACAATTTTAAAATCTATAATTCTTTAAAAATCACCACACTCTTAACATCGTAAATAAAAACTGGATTACCTAATAATTAATAAAACGAATTTTCCAAAATCAACAAATTCGACAGAGACTACAAAAACAATCGAAAAACTAATATTGAAAAACCACCATACTTTTACCATCGTAAATCAGAACTGCATTACCAGCGCGGAGGGTTCGTCGAAGGTCTCGTTAGTGAGTGAACTTTCAAGCCCAAGAAAGCAGGGAGCAATAAAGCTGTCAGTGCGCCGGTAGGTGACGAGAGAGCGTCGTTGAGAGAATCGGCGCGCACGTGGGTAGAAGCGTCGGTGGCGTCGTTGGCGTCGGTCGACGCAAAACGCGTATAGTTTACGGTGTAAAAGCAGTGTGGCGCGTGATATATTATAAAGCGGCGGCTCTAAGTGGAGAGCGCGCGCGTTACCGCAGCGTAAAAGAAGGAGCGCGGCGAGAAACCGAGAAAGCAAACTGTGCACGAAACGAGACGCAGCAAGAAAATGCAGCGGCGGGGGTGGTGGTGGAAAGAGAGAAAAGGGGGGAAAGTGTGGTGGAAACGGTGAGAGTGAAAGAGAGGGGGAAAAGGTTACTCGGATGAGAGCAGCTGTATTAAGTGCGACTATAGATTACCTCTCGCCGGGGAAAACTAGAGGGCCGCGCTAAAATGCGCCCCGGAAAAAAATTACCCTTCTCGCCGCCGTAAGTCATCGCGCGCAGGCAGCCGATGTTCTGAGGCCACGTTAAAAAGAGAAAGAGGAAATGGCTGGACTTCCGATTTCAATGTGCTGCCCCGTTTCTCTTGGCGCACTGAAATATCGAGAGATGCTTTCTGTCCTCCAACACCTTTCTCCTGTTCCCCAGTTTTTTACTCGCCTTTTTTGCTGTTCCTTTTTCTTCGATGTTTAAGACACAACTGGCACGATTGAATCATTTATGACTCGGATTTTCTTATGTAAAACTTATGTAAAAATACTGTATTTTTAATAGTTGTCAATTTGAAAAGAAGGGAATTGAAAGTTTTATTGCTGGAATAAGATAAGATCAAATAATGACAGATATATTTTAAATAATCCTGTAGTTTAAGTGTGATAGTTTAAGTAAATAATTAAATAGTTTGTTGCAGGTTTATTGGTTGGAAAACGAGATTTATGTAACGTAAAATTAAATTGGCATTAATCGAATAATGAAAGATATATTTTAAATAATCCTGTAGTTTAAGTGTGATAAATTATGTACATAATTAAATAGTTCGTTGCAGGTTTATTCATTGGAAAACGAGATTTAAGTAACGTAAAATTAAATTGGCATTAATCGAACAATATCAATGATATTCGTTCGAATTAAATACGCAAGCAATCAAGTATGTGTACTGTTTGAATTATATTCGATAGAATTAAACTCAAGCTTGAAATAATATCAATAAATAATTAATTGATAAGCGACATCTAAACAATGCAAAAAATCGAATTTATTATTCTACTGCAAATGACAGACTACTGTAGATGAAATAGTATGAAAGATAACTAAAATCAAGTTGACTCTAACATAGTTTAATACTCAAACAATCAAGTACAAGTTTAGTCTTTGAATTATATTCTATAGAATTAAATTCAAGCTTAAAATGATATAACTGAATAAATCATTGAAAAACGACATCTAAACAATGCAAAATTTATTATTCTAGCATATAAATCGAAAAATATAAAAGGCAACTTAAGTGAACTCAACTGCAACATAGTTTTATGGTTTTATCCGACTGCTTCGATCAATGTTTTCTTCAAAATCAAGTATATCTGCTGCTTGAATTATATTCCACAGAATTAAACTTAAGCTCGAAATAATATAACTAAATAATCCATTGAAAAACATCTTCTAAACACTGCAAAACTATTAATTCTATCATAAATGAAACAATATAAAAGACATTCGTTCAAATCAAGTCAACTCCAACATAGTTTTATGGTGTTCGATTCCTCCGATCAATGCTGTCTTTAAAATCAAATATTTCTGCCGTTTAAAATGATATAATTCAATAATCCACTAAAAAACGACGTCTAAAGAATGCAAAATTAATTATTCTACTATGAATCAAGCAACATAAAAGACATTCGTTCAACTCAAGTCAACTTCGACATAGTTTCACGGTGTTTGGTTATCCGATTCCTTCGATCAGTGTTCTTTTCGGCCACGTAAGCTCCCAATCGAACAGACAGAACATCGGCGCGCGCGACACCTCTCGCTAAAACGGAGGCAGGCAGGCAGGCGTGTTTTTTTGTAGCTGGTCGGGTTTGCAGTAGCGGGCGCGTGTATCTCTCGATTTCAATCGGCCTGTCAAAGCGTAATGCAAAGCGACCTGTCATTCGGCCGCGAGCGGAATATGGCATGGAAAGAGCGCGCGCGCGCGCGCACGGTCAAGTCGTCTTGTTTTGCCATTAAGCGCAACGAAAGCCAGATTCGAGAGAGCCGAGATAAGAGTTCCTCCGCAGAGATGAATATGCCGCGCGCCGCGCCGCTCGATCAATCGGAATCGCCCACGTGAACGCGATTCCTGCGAAGTTTAATCATTTTCCTCTTTCGAAATGCACATTCCTCTGATGAACATTTTTTAAACCAGATTTTAAAATATATTAACTAATTAGTTTTTTTAAATAAGTAAAGTCGAATGTCTTTGCTGTAGAAATAATATAATGCAAATTCCTCTGGTGAACATTTTTTAAACCAGATTTGAAATAATATTGATTCACTAATTTTTTAAATAAGTAAAATCGAATGTTTTCCTGTAGAAATAATATAATGCAAATTCCTCTGATGAACATTTTTTAAATCAGATTTTAAAATATATTAACTAATTAGTTTTTTTAAATAAGTAAAGTCGAATGTCTTTGCTGTAGCAATAATATAATGCAAATTCCTCTGGTGAACATTTTTTAAACCAAATTTGAAACAATATTGGTTCACTACATTTTTTAAATAAGTAAAATTGAATGTTTTGCTGTAGCAATAATATAATGCAAATTCGTCTGGTGAACATTTTTCGTACTAGATTTGAAACAATATTGATTCACTAATTTTTTAAATAAGTAAAATTGAATGTTTTGTTGTAGAAATAATATAAAACTCTACTAAAATCGCTAAAAGTTATGTGAATTGTATAACGAAATTATAATTTATTTCAACTGAAGTGACAAATTAAAATTCATCATTTACAAGTTTAATTTTTCTAGCATTGAAGTAGTAAAAATGGAACGAATTATTAATTATAATCCCACGTGAACGCAACTCCGAGGAACTTTAATCATTTTCCTTTTTCGAAATGAAAATTCCTCTTTTGAACATTTTTCGTACTAGATTTTAAAGAATATTCATTCCCTAACTTTTTTAAATAAGTAAAATCGAATGTTTTTGCTGAAAAAATAATATAAAGGTGTACTAAAATTGCTGGAAGTTATGTCAATTCAGTAAAGAACTTATAATTTGTTTTAATTGAAGTACCAAATTGACATTCATCGTTTACAAGTTTAATTCTTCAAACATTGAAGTAGAACAATGGAAAAATTACTAATTTTAAAACCTGACATTTAAAATACAAAACCAAATTCCAATTAGAAACATAATACAAATCTACATAAACATGTTATTGCCAGGAATAAATAGAAAAATAAATAACACGAATTTGCTATTGTCAATGTTATTATTTTAAAAGTCAACTTTATACTTATCTTCACTGTCGACACAGCTCTTCCACTTTCCTGCCAACTGAAACAATGATTACCATAAAGAAATAATCAACAACTGGAGAATCTTTTCCATCTAGCTTTATTTCCGTCATCATTCGGCGCTATCAACTACTCTCGATATAATGATCTATGCGTTGTTCTAGCCTAATCGGTGGAGACATTGAATTCCCTATCGAGATGAAACGAATTTCGAAAAAAAAACAACAGCTAGCCTATCCTTTAAGTACTAGTGTATTGTCGGCTATTGATGATGATGATGATGATGACGATGTGCGATGCGTCTACTGCGATCGATCGAAGGGTCAAAAAGTGGGTCGATCAGCCGGCTAAAACTTCTGCTAGGAGATATGCGAATGCTGCTAATAAGCGAACTAGCCGGAACTAGGAAACCATTGGATTCGATGGATTATACGTGTCACTGACATTAACAACATACAAATACGATCATCACTTCGTACTAATTCGACGCTTGGTGCTTAGACGCCAGTTACGATTTCATTGTTAATCGCTTGCTGCCATAGAAAAATAAGATTCTCATTAGTGCGCGCACTACCTTCGTGAGCGTCGGCTAGCTTGGATAACAATAGCATTCTGCGACATTGAAATATTAAACAAACTAAGAATTCCTGTCAACAATTCGTAATTATGCATTTTCATTTGAGAAATTTCACTTTCTAATGCTTTTAAATATGAATAATATAACTTTAAAATCGAAGTAAAATTTTGAAAAAAGATAAAACAATAAAGATAAAGATAGTGTTTGATAAAACAATCTTTTAATTTGCAACGTTTTAATAATTAAAACAATAATTACTGTTTATGAAGGAAGATGTAAAATGCTATGTTATCCAATAGCTATCGTCGTTGATCGAAACACGGCTACCTATCATTAACTTATTAAGCTTTACACTTTATTGCAGTGATTAGCTAATTCTACCTTAGAAACGTATCAGTCGACGCCAGATTCTCATCGGCGTTACTGCAAGATTCTTAATCCAATTAACATTTCTGCCTTCGAAAGGAACTAACAAATTAAAATAAACAAAACAGCCCTCAACGAAACCAACATAATTAACCCTGCATTAACATAGTTTTTCCAATTGGAATAAAGAAAGCAATAATAAAGAAAATAATACAAAAATAACTATTTGGTTCTCCCAAAGGCTTTTTCCAGTATAAAAACGAAAGAAGACTTTCTGGGAAAACCTAATATTTAAACGAAAGTTAGATTGTTGCAACAATTTTTCGTTTCGCAGTTATGATGATGAGAATCCCGCGGGACGCTTTACATCTTAGCTCGCCAAGCAGCCCAGTTTACAAAGGGCAATTCTTGGCCTCATTAAATGTTCCCTAAATACGTAACAAACGAATACTAATTGCATTGGCAGGACATTGCACGAGTGCGCTCGCCGCACCACGGAAAAACTGTACCACGCGAAGTACAATTCAGCAGAATTTCCGATTTCTTCGCAAGAAATAATTCTAATTCATCTCGTGAATTCGTTTGTAATTGTTTAACAATAAATTTGAATTGTTACTAGCCGGGCAATTGGCCTGTTGGGAGAATAATAATACAATCATCGAAACAAAATAAGTAAAATCAACCTTGCACTTAGTATACGTTAATAAAACACGAGTAACTTCGTATTATCCAACTCTTGCTTCAAGCGAATGAGAATAAAGCTGCTTTAGAAAGCTGAAGCACTTTTGTGTGGACTTGTGAGAATTGCGAACCACAACAGGAAGGCTTGACTCGAATTTCCTGTCGAATGATTTCCATTGTTCAAAAGAAAAACCTTACTTGCAACAGGAAACTTCAAACTTTTCTTTCTCCTGTTTTTCTTTTAATAGCAATAATTATTCATATTAAAATAAAGCGAAGCTTGCAGTGCAGTTGAAAACTGTCTCGAAAGCTCTAATTCTCTACTCTGACAATAGCCCAGAAAATATGAAGAAATCTGTGACGAGAAAACGAACATATACAATATTAATTACTTCGGATTAGCGATAGACATGATTAATCGAAACCTTTTCGTTACTGGTGAAATTATGATACACTAGACTGACTGTGACATTCGGCATTCGATTCTCATTGCGAACCTAACCTCGAAAAGGGCCACGCGATTATGTACAGTTCGAATATTGAACATTCGGTCGTTGAGTTTCGGCACAGCCTACATACTTTAATATATGTATATATATATAATATATATAATATGTATATATATGTGTGTACATAGTGTATATTATGTAGAATAATAAAGAATAATATAGAAGTCTCGAAAGGCTCGTCGAAAAGACACGTTTCCCGCCCGAATCGTGAACCGCGCATGCGCAGTGTCTCATCTCCATCGAACTCTAACCTAGAATACGCACATTTCGCGCGTAACCGACGATTAATGATCCCGTGCGGACTTTGTAAAGCTTCCAGATCATCGAATCCACCAGTCCAAGTTTAACTCTGACGGTCGCACTCGCCGCCACCGCCGCCGCCGCCGCCAATGATTCCGAACTATTTTCGGCGAAACCCGCTCCTCTACATATTTCACTTTCGCGAGGTTAGGTCACCTTCCGCTCGACACTCGCTCGAGTGGAAAGCTATTTCGCTTCGGACCCGACTGATTGAATTGAACTCTCTTCTCGATACTCCTCTATCGACGGAATATGGAAATGATATTCGGCCAAAGTGGCGACCGTTTAAGGGATCTCGTAAGTGGATTTGCAAAAAGGCAAATTTTTGGAATTTCTTACTCCTTTTTTAGAAAGAAAATCGTTGTGTCTTAAATAAAGTTCGTTATATTTGCTATATTTAATATATTATAGCAAACTTGAATACTATTTTTTATACAAATAAAGTAAAAGCACTAAAAAATAAAGCAGTGCCAAGTAAATAATCCTGTTAAACATAAAGTTATGAGAAACATCGTTGATTTCTTATTGGAAATGTTGAAAGAAAATACAGGATCAAAAAATTCCCCAATTTTGCCAAGTTTTCGCACTTCCAAATGATACACTTGAAGATTCGATCGATGGAACATTTCACGAAACTAAAACTTTACTGCTCCAGGATGAAAGCGTCCAACAGGCGAAACGTGTCTCCAAAACACAAACGTTAAACAAGAGCGACGAACAAAACGAGTTACAACCGACGACAGATTAACAACAACACAAAAAAAGAAAAAAAGCTCGCAAAAGTGGTTCTCCTCGCAGCGAGAGCCGAGAATTGTTTTCTGTCGCAAACCAGCGACAAAGGGGGAACAATAAATATATTCGCGCGAGATTCATGCTTTATTTACGTGGCGGTTCGACGGCGGAAATTGGCGTTCGCGCGAAACGCACGGCGAAGAATAACGCGTAGCCCTTTTTGCGCCCTTTCTCCCACGAATTACGGAATGCTATGTTCGACTAAGCTGTTATAGTTGTTTGTCCGCGGCTCGGAAAAAACCTCACAGCGAAAGAAGCGTTCGCACGTACAAATAGACGCCGCTGTCGATATGCTAGAACGGAAACAAGCGTTTTGAACGAAATAACATTAAATAATATTAAAAACAATATATATATATATATGTTTGTATATTGTATGCGATAGTATATATATCTATACTGTGTGAGAAAAAGAACTAAGGAGATATACATATACTTTTCATCTATAACCTGTTTATGTATTGCTTATCCCTGTCGAAGCCTCTGGAAGTCACGCGGGCCCGCTTTCGCGCGCTCAATGACGCCGAGTCTGGCGCGGAATCATTGCAATTCACTGATTTCTATTCCTCGTTTGGAATAAACAATAAACTCAAACTGATAATTGCAAGGGAACGCCTGAAAAGTACTCTTTTCTTTCGCTTCCTTTAAATAAGATAAGTGTTTTTTCTTTAGTAAAGAAATTGATTTCGTCTAAGTTTGAGGTTAACGGAACGTCGTTGAATTATTGGGGAAGAATTGCTATGAGAAACCAGCCCTCATTTCGTAGCAATTGATCTTTCTCGCACGCATTAACGCGCGCTTCTCGGTGTTTTAATGGTCGACGATGGTGTTTCGTAGGTTGGTGTTAGGTTAGGGCGCTGAATGATTGAAATAGGCTCGATTTTCCTAGGCGGCCCTTGGCTAAGGACTCGGAGATTCCTTCAGGAGTCGCACCAAGCGGTTCAACTTACCGTCCTCGGAGTTCCTGTACTCCTCCAGCAACTGTGGGATAACAGATTTCTTAATGCGAGCTGCCTTCGAGTGCGTTTGAGGTTATGTCCGGCCGACCAAAAATGGCGAAGGCAAAGATGCTTTTTATCTTGCATATTGCAGGATTATTACATTGGTGAATAGTTGGTAAAAATGTATCAGTTATGATAATTCAATTTTGTTACTAATATAACTGATTGAAGAAACTTCATTTTTAGTTAAAATGTATAAATAAATGATGGATTTTAATTTCTAAGCTAAATAATTATTAATACTTGTATGGTATTCTTGGAAAGTATCAATTATAAAATAAAGAAATTCAATCCCACTCCCCTCCATTTAATTACTATTAAATAATTCAACTTCAACGAATGACTTATTTAAATAATAATTTTCATTTCGAAACAGAAACGACTGTTTCCTTTCACATTTTGCTATGCACAGCTCAATCATTCTATTTTCTAATCCAACAATATAAAAAACTCTGCGATTTGTATTTAAAAAACAATATTTGTATACAACATTGTAGCCTTCTCAAATTTGTCATACACAGCATTTATAAAATTGCAAAAAACGTGGACTATCAAAGTAGAAAGTCATTGAATAACTGAAATTTGTATATAGACTTACCTGATACGACAGCTCGCAGGACAAAATCGCTGTCGCTTCAGGATTGTTATGGGTGGCAGCCAAAAGCGTTGGCAAAGTGTACGGCGTCAATCTAGGATCGCCGTAAAAGGGGAAGGGCAGCGTGCACAGTTGCTGCAGAACGCTTGCACCAGCTCCAGCTGTCTGGAGAACCAACTGCAAGCAAACCAATGAAACGATCATCAATTTCTGTGTTAAAACTAGCAGACAAAAATCGGCAGCAGGAAAAATGGAGGTCGAATTGGTCGAACTGTGTGTACAGGGTGAATCACAACTGTCGAGTATACACTGTTCCATATAAAACCATTAGAAATAACCTAGAAATTTTAATTATACTCAAATGTTTCCCAACATTTGTCTGCATTTTATGCATTTATACTTTTACATGTTTGAGTTATGTTAACTCGCACATGAAATTTCACCCTTCAGAAGCCAGTTATATATAATATTCCACTGTAAATATAATATAATAAAATATTTTCTCCTTACGTTGCTAGCCATTCGAAGGAAGTCGATGCTAAAATTTGGTAAAATATTCGCTCCAACAGACTACATAATTTAATACAGTCTATTGTTAAACAGAGAATATATACTATAATTAAAAAGATGTCTAGTAAAAGTGGGGTTAGGAGAGTTCTGATTGAAAGGCAACTGAATCACCCTGTACAATTGATGATACAATTTTCCTGTCATCCTAAGCTAAAATGAATGCCTGTATTCACTATAATTTTTTAGTTGGTTTTAACAAGCTTGGAGTAGAAAATCTTATTCATAGTTTCATTCATATTTATACATTTATTATCTTACACATAAAAATATATAATTTCTATATTTTTGTATATTGATTTGTAACAAAGCTATAAATATCCATTATCCATTATAGCCATTCGAAGGAAGTCGATGCTAAAACTTGGTAAAATATTCGCTCCAACAGACTACAGAATTTAATACAGTCTATTGTTGAACAGAGAATATATAGTATAATTAAATAGATGTCTAGTAAAAGTGGGGTTAGGATTCAAAGGCAACTGAATCACCCTGTACAACCGCACACCGCACGTGTGTGGTTTATGGTGTTCATTATGATAGAATAGTGAACAACTTATTAAAGGTGTTGAACGTGAAAAACGATGGTTACTCAGAGTTATGAGTGGATAATGACGAATAGAGCAGATGTATGACTCCTGGCAACTATTTTAATTACTCTCACATGCAGAAAATTCAAATTTAATATTCACAGGCTGCTGTTATTGTAATTAATGGACTTATACAAAGTCATTTAAACGTATTATGCTGGTATTATTTTGTACTGACCTTCCGTTTTCGTAATCAGACAAACGGTGCGCTAAAGTTTAACACGACATTAATTTAAATAATTATATACAAATTAACTTCGAATTCAAGCTGTTTCATTCTTGCGCGAACGTCTTTCTCTTGATTGCTAGTTTATGTGCGGTGTTAAAATCCTTATCATCGAATGCAAATGATTAAAGTGGCCGCAATTGGCAGATCGGCTCGAAATGTCTATTTATAGCAGAGCGATTGATCATTCGGCAGCCGTGGATTTCCCTTTTAATTGTAAAGTACCCGCACGTGTAAGACACGGACGTGGAAGCGGATGGGCGTTGTAATTGGAGTTGGAAGAGCGAGTTCTTTGGAAGCGGACGATTTTCTGGAAAACTTGTGGGAAAGAAATCGAGCGACCCAGGTGCGACGGAACTTGTCATGGACAAGTGCTGCGCACCTGCGGAATGTAACTAGACAGGAAATACCCACATCTTCTGAATTTTATTCCCGTGACCGGTGCGGCTGTTTAACATATTTGCTTTGCGAGGACGTTGCACTTGTCCGCAGTGTCGCCTAATGGATTTATTCTTGGTTGCGTAGTACAGTAATTGTTGCCCGGCTCGTACACTTCACTGGAAGTCTTATTTGATCGGTGGTTTTATTTGTGCCTCGTCATTGGAGATAATTACTTTGGAACAAGAAATATTACGTTCTTTTTTATTCGAAATTATGTTTGGAATATTTTTGTATCAATAATTTTGTATCTGCAGTTTTGTTTGTGGCTTGTCATTGAAGACAATTACTTTGGAAATGAGTCTTTTGGAAGAAGAAATACTTCGTTCTTTTCTGATTGGAAATTATGTTTGGAATATTTTTGTGTGAACACTTAGTGCAAGCAAGGTGTTGCGATTAATAATACAAAATTAAAGTAATGCGATAAGTAGAATAGGTAATTATGGCCACTTACAAAATTTAAATAAATGTTATATAATTTTCTAAAAGCTGCTGTGAAATAAAGATTGCTTAGAAATTCTGTAAGTATTGCAAACACAAGGCACAAAATAAAGAATTATTATGTCGTTATTACCGTATTTTCAGTAAACAATTATACACATTTCCATATAGAATAACAATACAAGCACTATTAAAATTGTCCAGTACTTGTTATAAACTAGAGAACCTCTCCAACATTTCTACTGCACAGGCATTAATTATAAACATTGCAGTACCTTAATAAAAATCAATCATTGTACAAATAATTTTGCTAGGAATATATACTTATTTCTCAAGTAATACATTCTCAAAAACAAGTCACTTGTAGTTCTTCAGTCGACATAAGTGTAGGTTAAAACTTTGGTGTTCCAGTGTCAAATGTTAAATATTATTTTCGAATAATAAACATTAATCACTACAAATAATTTTGTTGCAAAGATACACTTATTTGTCGAGCAACAAATTTTCGAAAGCAAGACCTTCAGTCGAAATGGACGTAAGTTAAAACTTTGGCGGTCCAATGTCAAATGTTAAATATTATTTTCGAATACTAAACAGTAATTACTCTACAAATAATTTTTCTAGAAATGTACAATTATTTGTTTAGTAACATACTTTCAAAAACCATTAATTTTTATTCTTGCAGTCGAGATAGGCAAAGGTTAAAACTGCAGTGTTCCACTATTAAATCCTCATGGAGATTGTCGAATAATAAACATTAATTACCCTACAAACAATTTTTCTGCAAGCATACACTTATTTGGCGGGCAACAAATTTTCGAAAACAAGAACGGTCGAAATATGCATAGGCCAAAACTTCGATGTTCCGATGTCAAATGTTAAACATTATTTTCGAATACTAAACAGTAATCACTCTACAAATAATTTTTCTATAAACACACACTTATTTATCAAATAACATAATTTCAAAAACAAATCATTTTTATTCTTGCAGTCGAAATAGTTGTAGGCTAAAACTTCGATGTTCCAGTATTAAATCCTCACGGTTATTTTCGAATACTAAACAGTAATCACTCTACAAATAATTTTTCTATAAACACACACTTATTTATCAAATAACATAATTTCAAAAACAAATCATTTTTATCCTTGCAGTGTCGAAATAGTTGTAGGCTAAAACTTCGATGTTCCAGTATTAAATCCTCACGGTTATTTTCGAATACTAGACAGTAATCACTCTACAAATAATTTGTCTATAAACACACACTTATTTATCAAATAACATACTTTCAAAAACAAATCATTTTTATCCTTGCAGTCGAAATAGTTGTAGGCTAAAACTTCGATGTTCCAGTATTAAATCCTCACGGTTATTTTCGAATAATAAACATTAATTACCCTACAAACAATTTTTCTGCAAGCATACACTTATTTGTCGAGCAACAAATTTTCGAAAACAAGAACGGTCGAAATAGTTGTAGGCTAAAACTTCGATGTTCCGATGTTAAATCCTCACGGTTATTTTCGAATACTAAACAGTAATCACTCTCCAAATAATTTTTCTATAAACACACGCTTATTTATCAAATAACATAATTTCAAAAACAAATCATTTTTATCCTTGCAGTGTCGAAATAGTTGTAGGCTAAAACTTCGATGTTCCAGTATTAAATCCTCACGGTTATTTTCGAATACTAGACAGTAATCACTCTCCAAATAATTTTCCTATAAACACACACTTATTTATCAAATAACATACTTTCAAAAACAAATCATTTTTATTCTTGCAGTGTCGAAATAGTTGTAGGCTAAAACTTCGATGTTCCGATGTTAAAAGCAGGCGTCTTGTAGGGAAAAGAAAAAGAGGGGCGAAAGAGACGAATGCAGAGCGTCGTCGATGCACTCTAAGCTACACATCGGGCGGCGGCCTTCCACTGCCAGCATCAATCGAGCGAGCACGCGGCTGCACGCGCCTTGACGTATGGAATGGAACGGCGTAAATATATCTTAACTGCATTTCGCTTGTACATCGGGGAAAGGTCCGCTGAGTGTGTTGTGTCTATAACGGCGTCTTCCCGTAACTCGGAGCCACCACCGGCGCTCCCTCCCACCCTCTCACGCAAATGTTACGGGCGTCGCGTCGCCCTTCCCACTCACCGGCGCATTCACCATTGTTTACTTTTACATTTCTTTGCCAATAACTATAATTGTATTAAAAGAAATAGTTTAGTCAAGTTTTTTTAATAATAATTTGATCGGATTTAGTTATATGTACTACTCTCATTAATTTTCATTTACTAACGTATATACTTTCTGTAATTGTCCATATGAAAAATTAAAGCCTGTATTATTGTGTATGGATTATTGTGTTCAATGAATTACTTCCTCTACTGTCATTACTAGTTAAATCATTTGGAATTAGTAAGCGTTTTTTCGAATTATTAAGTTTATAGAATGAAATATTATTTGTATTATTATTTGTATTATTATTTGTATTAAATATTGTATTAAATATTGTATAATAGTTGATTGAAGTTCAAACTGTTAATTCCTTTGAAACTAGTAAGTATTTTTTCGAATAATCAATTTTATAGAGTGAAACAGTTTGGTCAAATTTTTTAATGATTGTTATTTGTATTATTATTTGCTCATATTTGTCGATGCTTATTATTTATGGTATTATTTAGATTAATCGTTAGATAACAATGGATTGCACTCATCTCACATTTATAATAAATGCATGTAACATACAATATGCATGTAACACATTCATGTTCACATGGAAATAGTTGCATCTATTTAATGCTGATGAAATAATAGATAACTTGTTGTTAGAGAACTAAAGATCGCATTTTTAACACTAAACGTATCAACTTTTCTTCTTTTTTCACTAAAAACAGTCAATTTTACCGACATTTGCTAAATTGTGGTGTTAAAGGAAACATTTCTCAAAGCCATTATTTTTAAAACTATTCTTCACGTGCAATTATCCTGCAAATAAAATGGAGAATGCAAACACATTGCACAATTTCTAGGATCCAACGAATACAGGGTGTCTCAAAAATATATTAAAAGATTGCTGCCAAAAATGGCAGGTTTGAAAATTGTTGTTCAGCCTTCAATATCGAGTTATTAAACAATGAACAAATGTATATTCGCTGAAACAACCTTCATCGTCCAATTCATCAAGACTGCATTTTTAAAAGAGAAAAATTCGCCTCGAATTAAAACACTGTCAAAAATGTATTCACACTTTGAACTAGTGAAACAAATTAATTCATCGCAAGCGTGAACAAAATTGCCGCGGCAAAAGGTACACAGCGGATTATCTGGGAGGGAAGAACAGCTGGCGAAGTTCGCGGATCGCATTGGCGTCCGCTAATCTTCCACCCCAAAGCAGAGGCGTTCTGTTTTTATTCATCGACATTGTTCTATCTCTCCCATCGGACTAAGACTTTGCATAGGAAGAAGGAGGCTCACTCCCGAAGGATAAACAGCGGCCACGTGCATCGCCTCGTTGATCGTTCTATTCGAAATTAAGAGATCTTCTTGCCGGCATAAATTGGAGTACACAAGGCTTCCAGAGAAATTAGTTCCGTGTCGATTTATTTGCGGTGCATGGAATACAAAGTGGAGATTCCTTCCTTTTTTATTTTCTAGTGGTGCGAATTAAATTCGAGTATGTTTATTCGATCGGATTTATATTGTATAACTTCAATTAATTTTCACTAACCAGCGTATACACTTTTTGTAATTGTCAATAGAAAAAATGTAAGCTTGTATTATTATTGTATATGATTGTATGTTATTATTGTATATTATTGGGTTATTGTATGCAATGGATTACTTTCTCTACTGCCATTACTAGTTAATTTATTACTAATTTATATTTAAACTAAACTCTTAGCCAATTCTTAGATAGAGTTCATAATAATTAAATGATAGTTAATATTTAATATATTTGGAATATCTGACTTTCAGACGACTCCAAAAATAGTCATCCTGTCCACTTTAAGAACACAGAAAAATAGAAATTTGGATAATTTCGTATCAAACGACAAAATGTTAATCTTTTTAGTAATCACTGATTTTTCCCTAATACGAATCAAGCATGTAAAATAAACAACTGTGCGAATATTTTACAATAGTTAGAGCATACTTAACATTTAATTTATTTGTAATATCTCATTTTCAGACGATCCAAAAAATTATTACTAAACGATTTTAGTACTATTTACGAAATGTGAATCTTTTTAGTCATCACTGATTTTTCTTTAATACGAATGAAGCATGTAAAATAAACAACTGTCCGAATACTTCACAATAATTAAAGCAGCTTCAATATATTTACAAGATCTAATTTTCGAACGATTCAAAAAATTATTACTAAACTATTTTAGTACTATTTACGAAATGTTAATCTTTTTAGTCATCACTGATTTTTCTTTAACACCAATCACACATAGGTGACAAACAATTGTCCGAATATTTCTGGCAAGTTATTGTATGTGTTCTCAAAGGAATCAGAGCCTGGCATTCGGTTCTATGGCAACGGATAACACCGGAATGGTCCAGGATCTCGTCTCCCAGCCTCTAATTGTTCCTCTCGCTCTGAGATTCGTTCGAGTCATCGCTCGCCCCGGCGAAGATACCAGGTAAGCGTCGCGGACCAACTGAGAGTGTTTCGTGAAGTGGTCCCGCGCGCGGTAAAATATGTGCCGCGATAATTCCTCCGGCGGAGGCCAATGATTGCTTCGAGGAAACGGTCAGCGAGCACCTTCGATGCTGTGTTAAATGACTTCGGATTGGGCATTGCGCGCACCCGAGGAATTCCCGGCTGAGAGGAACCCTCGAAAGTGGACTTTTCGGGTGAATGTTCTTTAATCTTTCGTTTAACGTTGGGGAAATTATTGGTTGCGGTAGACATTTCGATTTTGTCTTAATTGCTGAAAGGAAAATGTAAAAATGACCGGTTGTTCTTGATAAATTTGTCGATGATTTAGTAATAATTGAGAAAGGTGGGCTGTTTCAAATTTTAGTTCTTTAATCTCTCGTTTAAAGTTGTTGGAAATTATTGGTTGCGATAGAAATTTCGATTTTGTCTTAATTGCTGAAAGGAAAATGCATTACTAAAATCCTTATTGATGGTTGACGACTTTCTTTTGATCTAATTTATTAAAGAAACCGAATAAAAAGTATTATTAACAGTTGACAAATTCGTCGTCCATTAAAATTGCAATTATAATAATTAGAAATTGGATATGGCACAAAAGCCACGTGAAAATCCAAATTAAAATAACATGGAGCACAAAGCAGAAGTGTTGCTGCCTGTCAAAACCACATATGTATTGCCAATAAGAAGTTAGCAACTCTGCAAAAAGCCGCGAAACTTGTATTCATTTCCTCAGAAGTTTTCCAATACTTTTCCATTAGCAAGTAATTGATAAAACCACTGCTTAACTCGCAGCCGTTCTTATCGCTTCTATGTATATTCATACGTTGGCAAAGTACGCACCTGATTTTCCAGATTGTTGACTGCGAAATATCCGAGGACTTGGAATAGCTCGGTCAAGATGTAAGTACTGCCGGTGTTCGTCGAAGATCCAATTTCCTGCTTGTCCGATATTGGATCGCGCGATAATCGAGTTATCACGTGGCTGGCTATCAGTCGCCATTGCAAGCTGGCACCCTCCGCTCCCAGCAGGTTCTGAAATAATATGCGACAACCACTCTGATTTAGTTGAATACCAGCACTTATTATTCTTTATAGAAATTATACATATAATTAATCATTTTCTGCTGTTTGATAACCCTTTGACTGGAATTTTTATGGCATCTTCCTCGATGTAAAAAAACATTACCCGCCAAATTTCAGCCCGTCAAATACACGGGAAGTATAAAAAATATGGGAAAAACCGTGAAAATTAGATGAAATTCATTATTCAGGAACGATTTTTTGGTATTTTCGATACAAATCCGGCCTTTTTTTCATGGATTCTTCGTTTACTATCCGCTCTGATACACAAACAATCGATTCATGAAGAAAAAACCCGGGTTCGGGGACCTTTGAAAAATTCGATATTTTCGATGGCCAAAAATATGGAGAAAAAAAAATTTTGAGCTGGGGCTTTGAAATTTATATCACACCTTCCTTGATGCAAGGGGAGACTTCCCACCAAATTTCAGCCCCGGAAAATGTCGGGAAGTCCAAAAAATATGGGAAAAACCAGCGAAAATTCCGAAAAAATCGAACTTTAAAGGCAGTTTTTTTAGTGTTTTCGATAGAAATCCGGACTTTTTTCGACGGATTTCTTGTTTCCTATCCGTTTTCATTCATAAACAATCGATTCCCCAAGAAAAAACCCAAGTTCGGGGACCTTCGAAAAATCGTGAAAAAATCTGAAGGGGTACCCCTTAAGAAAAATTTGCCGAAAAAAAAATTTTGGGCTAGGGCTCTGGAATTTTTATGGTATCTTCCTTGATGCAAGAAAACATTACCCACCAAATTTCAGCCCCGGGGAAGGTCGGGAAGTCCACCAAAAAAAATAAAAACCGTCAAAAATGAGCAAAAATGGACTTTTCTGGACGGTTTTTCGACCCGTTCTCGTTGCAAATCCGGACTTTTTTTCATGGATTCTTTGTTCTCTACCCACCCTGATACGAAAACAATCAAAAAATCCCGGGTTCGGTCGATTTTGAGAAACTTGAAAAAATTGACCATTCTCGAGGGTCGAAAATAGGTGAAAACCTAAACTTTGAGCTAGGGCTCTGAAATTTATATCCCTTCTTCCTTGACGCAAGGACACATTCTCCACCAAATTTCAGTGCCGGGGAAGGTCGGGAAGTCGACAAAAAAAATAAAAATTATTTAAAATAATTTAATCTCAACATACATATTTCCTCGAATCCATTATTGTTTCAAGAAAACAATCATTCTTTTCGTCGTTGAAAAGAAATTCTTCATACTACAGAAATCAGTTCTAACATTCTCGCAAACAAACAATATTCCAATATCAAAACCAAGCAAACACCAATACTTTATTCCACAAGTCAATTATTCACGCAAGTGAAACTCTATGTTTGAACGGCGAATCGGGGAACATTCGGTCAGTGGCGCGTCAGGATGTTAGCCGTCCGAGAGGAAAGTCAAAGGGAATGGATAATAAGCGTCGGTTTCTCAACGGGACGGCTGGCTCTCTGGTAATCGGGGCGTCGTCCCATGGGAGTCCGGTTTGGCCCTCCTGCGGGAGAACGGGATAGCCAGCCCGTATGGTTTTTCGAGAGCGGGGCGCGCGCGCGCGCGCGCGAGCGAGCACTCGATTCAATTCGTGGTCGTGCTGATCATTGCCAACTTCACGGGAGGCCTTTCTGACTTGACAGCTCGAACCCCCTCGATACACGATATCTCCATTGCCATCCTCGACCTAATGACCGCCGCCATCAGCCACTCGCCTACCAACAATTCTTCCTGGCTTTGGTTACCGCAAGCCGTCCTTATAATGGACTGCTATAATCTGCGCTCTACGAGCTATAAATTTGTGTGGCCTCGCAAATTGACAGTATAATATACTGCTCTCTATGTATATAATATAGCAGAAATAAATAGAAATTGTTGTACTATTTTTGTCAAAGTGTGGAGTAATACAGCTTATAATGGACTGCTATAATTTGTCAACAATTATCTATAACTGGCTATAATTTGAGAAAACGTCTCTGAAATATCTCTAAAATATCCCTAAAATATCTCTAAAACATCTCTAAAATACCTCTAAAACATCTCTATTTTAGAGATGTTTCAGAGATTTTTTGCTAACTTTTAGAGACATTTTTAATTTTTTAGAGACTTTTGTTAACTTTGTTAATAGTACAGTAAACGTATAGTAACTAAATTGTACACAGTTGTATCAATAAAGAATCCCTGTGTCTGTGAATCAGAATCGAGGGCTTAAATGAGCAGAATATAAGCTCTTGTGCGTAGGTGGGACACTCGACAGTAAGAAGGGTTAACTGAAAGGACCCTTCTCCCCTTTTCATCTCTACCAACGCCCTGATTACACCCGTAATTAATTGAACACGCGAGGACGTGCGAGTTTCTTCTCATCTCGTCAAGGAGAGACGATTTTATTTTAGGGCTTAGTAAGTTCTCAGCAAAAATGTGTACAAAAAAATGCTGTACTTAGAACTTATTTGTATTAATGTAGTTCGAATAAAATTGTTGAATTCTGTTGTGTTTGAAAATTGTTTTTGATCTTATTATTGTAATAATAATTGTCCTTTTTCTTTTGATGTTCTGAATTTCTATCATTAATACTAAATGATGCTCTTTGCAGATTTGTTAGTCGTAGAAAATTTATTGGAATGCATTTTAACGTAGAATTGAATTGAAAAGATGTTGTAACAATTGTAATATCAACTGTCATTTTCCTTTGTTAGTTCAACTTTGTATAATTTTTGTATATTAGTCCTATTATTTCTGCAAGTTCTTTTCCACAACAATAAAATATGTACAATTATAATCAATAAACTATCAATGCAGAAAATATAAACCATTGAAAACATAGCATTTTGTCGTCATAATTTAAATATAAAAATTGTTAATACATTTTCCTGATTTTCCCACAAGTGTCACTTTGTTTTACCATCATTTAACACATGTCACAATTCATTAGAATGAATTTTACATACCTGCTGCCTTTAAACAAACTCTTATTTTGCTTTGTTTGTTTAACTATGTATAATTTTTTTATATCAGTACTATTATTTCTGGAAGTTCTTTTCCACAACAATAAAATATGTGCAATTGTGATCAATAAACTATCAATGCAGAAAATATAAACCATTGAAAACATAGCATTTTGCCGTCACAATTTAAATATAAAAATTGTTAATACATTTTCACGATTTTCTCATAAGTGTCACTCAGTTTTACTGTCATTTAACACATGTCACAATTCATTAGAAAGAATTTTACATACCTGCAGCCTTTGAAGATCAAGATGGGCGATGGACCTAAGCAACTTCAGGCCTCGAACAATCAGGATTTTCGTCGGCTGTGACAAAGTGGTCTGATTGGGGGTTGGCGAGGAGCCTTTTTGGTTTTGGGGAGTGAGCGCCACCGCGGCGTAAAGTGCGCCGATTGCACCTGCCGCTTCCGTTGACGACAAACTCGACAAAAGGTGAGATTCGACGCTGGTTTGCTCGCCACTGCCACTGTTCTCATGGACGCTGCCACTTTCCTGTTCAGTGGATCGTCGGAGATGCGTGCAAATTCGTGACAGTAAATCGAACGACGAGACCAGAAGCGGGGGTTCGTGCTCTTGGTCGAGAAAGTAGTCCGTTTCGATTAGAGCTCGACTGTGCCGGTACACTCGGTCTATGAAACCACCGGAAACCAAGTATCTGTAACAAAAAGTCATTCGTTTGTTAATTTTATTTAACTATAAAACGTCAGTTAATTTTTAATGGAACAATATGGATTTGTAATGCTGAGTTTCTTAAATATAAAAATTATTGTAGTTTGTATTGTAGTTTTGTAGATTGTATTGTAGATTGCAGAAAAAATATACAAATAATTGTACTGGGTTTGGATTGTACAAAATAATAAAAATACTATATCAACCCTTTTAGTGGCCCGCACCTTATAATAACATTATGTTACACATTTAAAATATCGAAATGTTTTCAATGAATATAGAAAAATTAGTGTCATTGTTTTGTTCTTTATTTCGTCCTTAATACACTGTTTCTTGAATGATGTAAATATTGTTCTTTGTTTGGTTTTAAGTAAAATCGTGAAATTCGGTGAGTTATTCTCGCATAGCCACCTCTTTTTCGCCCGACACTAAAAGGGTTAAACAAATGCAGTTAAAAAATGGCTTGAATTAAAATAATACAGGCTTCATTTGATTTAAATTCAAAATAAACGTAAACAGTAATAGACAACCTTTTGGCACGAAGAGTTCATTAATTCGTATTTATTTTAGATTTAATAATGATTAAAAATTCGATTTTATATATTCCAAACTTTATTACATACTACATTTACTATTTATTTAAAAACAATGAACTTTCCAACAAGACCTTATGATTTTCATTTCAATTTACCACAAACAGTAACGTTTGTCGTGAAATAATAAATTTACAGTGAACGTTATAATGATTAACCCCTTAACGGTGCAACAGTATAGCGAAGTGCAAAAGTACAGTAGTACAGCAGCATACAATCGTATAGTACAACAGTACAACAATGTAGAAAAGTACAGTAATATAACTGCATACAATTATACATTGCAACAGTAGAACAATGTACAAAAGTACAGTAGTATAGCTACATACAATCGTACAGTGCAACAGTAGAACAACGTACAAAAATAGAGTAGTACAATTACGTATAACAATACAGTACAAGAGTAAAAGAGTTAAACAAATGCGCTTCAAAAATGGCTTGAATTAAAATAATACAGGCTTCATTTGATTTAAATTCAAAATAAACGTAGACACTAGCAGACAACCTTTTGGCACGAAGAATTCATCAATTCGTGTCTATTTTAGATTTAATAACGATTAAAAATTCTATTTAATATATACAAACTTTATTACATACCACATTTAGTATGTATTTAAAAACAACGAACTTTCCAAAAAGACCTTATCATTTTCATTTCAATTTACCACAAACAATGCATTACAGAATTCTTTCGCTGTCCTTCAAATTATCACACCGGCCTGCACCCTCGAGCCGAGTGACTCGAGGAGTTCTCCGTTCACCTCGGCATTCTCATCGGCATCAAAGTGTGCATATGGCGAGGAGGCATTCAGACTCGTGGCGTCATAAACCGACTAGAAGGGAAAGAGGGTAGCAGGAGCAACAAAAAAAAGAAACAACAATGTATTGCTTACGGGACATGTGCGATGGCGTAACACGAGAGGATTATAACATCAGTGGGTAATTCTGCACGGGCTATCGCGCGAGAGGGAGACGCCAAGGGGGTGGAAAGAAGAGGGAGAAGGGATGCTGGAGAGAGTGGAGCAAGTGAAAAAAAGGGGGGCTAGATCGGTGGCGAACAAGCGGCGGCGACGGCGGCGTCGGCGCATGCGATGCTCATTCTATCGGGTTGTTGTATATGTTTTCGTTGCAGGCTCGTCGACCCTTCGCCCCCTTTCGGCTCGCTCCCCAATCGGCGGAGGAGAGTGTCGAGGGTGCGCGCCTGTCAGCATCCGTATTATCGTCTCTCCCCCCCCACTCCGTTTCCCTGCCGTTGGAAAAAAAGGGACGAAGGGGCTGCTGGATGGGCTATTGGAATATGGAGTTCGTTGTGCTCGAGGGCCAACTGTCTCCTCTAATCATAACTAGCTGGAAGCTAATCCGCCTGGGCCAGTAGGCGCTAGCCGCGCGCGCACAATCGAGCCCTCGCCGCGGGAGGTAACCCTTGCACCACCGATTACACGTTCCTCGAGATTGATGCGTAGGTAATCGACGCGTATGATTGATTTATTGAATGATGATGCTTTCGGAACTCGAGCGCCCCAGTGCACCGGTCACTCGTGGGTATGCACGGAAAATTAGAATAGTCTGTGATAAGGTTAAAATGGAAGTGTGTGTAATAGTACGACAGTATAATACTGTATGATAGTGCAGCAGTGTAACGTTGTATAATAGTAGAACAATGTATAATAGTACAGCAGTATAATACTGTGCAATGGTACAACAGTAGAGTACTGTATAATGGTGCAGCAGTATAATGTTGTACAATAGTAGAACGATGTATAATGGTACAGCAGTACAACAGTGTGCAATAGTACAACATATCATACTAATGCAACATAGCATACAACAGTATCATACTGTACAATCGTACAGTGCAGTAGTACAACAATGTATAAAAGTACAGTAGTACAAAAGTACAGTAGTACAAAAGTACAGTAGTACAACTGCAAACAATCGGACAGTGCAACAGTACAACAATGTACAAAGGTAGAGTGGTACAACAGTGTACAACAGTACAGTACAACAGTACAACAATATACAAAAGTACAGTAATACAACTGCATACAGTCGTACAGTACAACAGTAGAACAACGTACAAAAGTACAATAGTACAACTGCATACAATCGTACAGTGCAACAGTAGAAAAACGTACAAAAGTACAGTACTACAGCTGCATACAATCGTACAGTACAACAGTAGAACAACGTACAAAAGTACAGTAGTACAGTGCAACAGTAGAACAACGTACAAAAGTATAGTAGTACAGTTACGTATTAGTACAGTACAACAGTACAACAGTACAACAGCACAACGATGTACAAAAGTACAGTAGTACAACAGCGTACAATTGTACAGTGCAATAGTACAACAGCGTACAACAATACAATACTACAGACTCAAGTTAGAAATGATATCGAATCTATAACTCATAAATTCAGAAATTTAACTACATAAAATCGAAATATCGATTACAATTGCCATATAAAAACTTTATCCATTACAAATGGAAATACCAGCGTGAATATAAAATCGAATTTACGAAGTTTATACTCTCCAAACTTCTCCTTGTATCTCATTTACTTGAACCATTCACTTTGCACTGAGAACAGACTGGTACAACAATTTCTCGACTAACTCAGCGACTCCTAATTTGTTTTGCAAACGCAGTCCTGTTTACCGCTAATCTCGCAGCTGCCTAGCAATAATCCCTAAAATTCGGCGAGATTATTTAAATTGGTGGAGGGCTCGTTCAGAGATTCATGAAATACAGTGGAAAAGCTTTAATCTTGGTGATTCCTCGTGAAGCATCGAATGCGATGGGCGGACACGAGTCGATGGTAATGCCGATACTTTCCTCGGCCGCCGCGCCACGCGAGGGGAGGAATCATCGGCCCCGGTAAATACGCTAATAAAATGCAGCGGGATGCTCCGGGGGATTAGAATTATTCCAACTGTACATACAAGCCCGAACCTATAATAACAGGAATAATAGTTGAAGCGAAGGGTCAGTGTACACACACGGAGAGAGAGAGAGAGAGAGAAATACCACTCTGGCTGATCGGTTCTCCGCACCCACCCACAACTCGAAATCAGTGGCGCTCGCCGTATTAATGGATTCGAAGAATAATCCGACATCGCAAACACACTCTCCCTCTAATTCTCCCGATTTTGTTACACGCATCGATCCCAGCAAATTTGTAATTGTACATTGCGATGCTTCAATGATTGTTTACAGGGTTTCGTCGAGAATTTTTGGAGGAATTTAAAGGGAGAAAATTTAATAATAAGAAATCGAAATAATTGGTCTTAGAAAATTAACCCCTTAACTTGTGCACTCGAGTTAATTCGAGCGGCATATATAATGTCGAATATAATCGAGATTTATTTTTTTGCTAAGACAATGTTCCAAAGTGTGTTTTGTTACATAAACAAATTGATTTTTTTGGCCGTTTTTTTTCAACGAATCTGTGCGTTACAGGGTTAAAGGAAAAATTATATTGAAAATGTATTGCAACGATTCTAAGTATACAAAATTATATAACAATAAAATAAACGCATTAAATGAATTATATCCAACAACTCTAAACACAAAAATCGTCCAATTAAATCTTAATTATTAACACCAGAACTACCAAAACCAGGTGCAAAAAAAAGTATGTAAACAACCAGAACAAGCACCATCCAATAATTATCGATGCGTGCCAACCCCAAATAGCCAGGCAAATTCATCAAGGCACCAGTTAGACGAGGAGGAAGCGCAGGGTGGCAAATGAAACTAGCCATCTGCAGGGTAATTCAGAGGGCGCAGCAATTCGGAAGAAACGAGAAAATCCGATCTTGCGATCTTCACGCACGTCCGAGCGCAGCAAACTGGGGGGATGCTGCCATGCATCATCATCCTGAGATTGCGATCTATCACTAAAGATTTGCGGGCGGGGGAAGGAAAAACTGCCCCCCGGCACTCGCAAAGCACAAGCACATTGAATTTATTTATTGGCCCACCGCACCGCACCGCACCGCGCTGCGCAATCCCCGCCATTAGCTAACCATATGATTATTTCATTGGCGAGCGCCAAGGGTGCATATCTTTGCGCGCCCTCGCCTTATGCGACTATTTCCATGTACACATATGTATACATACATACGCACTGCCATGTGGAAATGTCCAATGGGGAAAGGAGGATAGAGAAAAAGCGATCTCCGGCTCGCTCGCGCTAATTAATTTACATATTCATGGAGGCACTCGTGCAATTTCTGTAATAACTGCGATGATCGTTTGGTAGATTTGGCGGTGCCGGGTTCTCTGCTCGATGGAGTGTTAAAGTCGGTGTGGGTTTAAGATGATTTATTGTTTGGACTGTTAGCGCGAGTGATTCGTGGTAAGTGGAATATTTCATTTCTTAACTTAGTTCATTTATATTTCGTTTTTGGCAGACAATTTTTATATCATTTTAGAATATAAAGTTTTCTTTATAATTATGAACCAACCTGTTATTTTTTCTATTTTGAATTAGTCTTATAAATAGTTCGCTTAAATTTAATATTGTTTACTCGTTTCAAAAAAGAGAATCAGTTCTATTCATAGAATAATAACTATGGCTATTATATTTTTAAATCATTTTATAATATCAAATATTCAGGTTAGTTAATATTTCGTTGGAATTATCTTTCTCGTTCACATAAAAGATTATTTATATATTCGCTATTTAATTTTCACTGTCCTCAAAGCATTAATTCAACGAGTAATAATTAAAGTAATACAAAAAGTGACGTTGAAATAATTGTAGCCAACAGCGGATAATTTTTTATCGCGAGGATTTAATGAACTCTTACCTATTTTTAATCCCCATAATTTATTAATTATAAAAAAACTCGCGTTAATATCACATTGCAGGCTTTATGTATTATATTTCTATTTTCATTCTTAACCCCCACAATTCCATGGGATCCTTTCACGCGCGTATCATTGTCACAAACCATAATGGTATGACCGACTTCACTTGTGTCACATTCTAGTATTTCTGGGGATGACGCGTGCTCATCGTTGGAGGGAAGTGTCGTCCACCGCGTCAATAGCAGACTGTTTGCACAGCAATACAGTGTGAATGATAACATTAGAAAATGGGAGAGAATTATTTGCAATTTCCCTTTGGAATATAATTAATTATTTGAGTTGAGATGAATTTAAATTCCACAGGAATTATGAAGAATCGAAAAGAAGTATTGTAGAAAGGAGAATATAAAAATTGAAAGTTGCCAGGAAAGGAAATTGGTCAAGAAAGTCTTTCCAAAAAGTGTCAGTATTTGCAATTTAAAAACTATGTATCTTTATATCAATAAAAACATAATACTTTTTATTAATAAATAAAGTAACAATCTTTTTATTAATATATTAACAAAATTGCATAAATAGCCATCTTTGAAGATTGAAATAATCAAGAAAACCTATAACAATTGCTTCTTCAAGAATGGATTTTCAAGTGCGCGTGCAATTGCTGTTGTAAGTTTATTACAAGTCGAAAAGTAAACTTTTCGCGTGGCATAATCGATTTGCGAAGCTCGGCCGCGTTCGGCGCTCTCGTGGCAAGGACGGCACACTTGTTACAATATTTACAGAGTCGTCTCTGGAACCACCCCTGAAACCGACCCCCTGCCTGTCATTGACAAGTGTCTCCCGCTACCGAATTACAGCATCCCCTGTCAGCCTCTTACCTTTCTCTCTCCTCTCTTTTTCCCTCACCCTCTCCGCCCCGATCATCCCCGCGTCATGTGTAATTCATCGTCACGTACACGCGCATTCTCCCATGTCAATATTGTTTCTATGATTTTCAGCATATCTCATCTTTGGTTTCGTAAAAAAAGTTTGCAGTATAATTGTAATGTTTGTCGTGAAATAATAAATTTACAGTGAACGTTATAATGATTAACTCCTTAATGGTGGAACAGTACAACAATGTATAAAAGTACAGTAATATAACTGCATACAATTATACATTACAACAGTAGAACAATGTACAAAAGTACAGTAGAACAACGGACAAAAGTACAGTAATATAACTGCATACAATTATACATTGCAACAGTAGAACAATGAGCAAAAGTACAGTAGTACAATTGCACACAATCGTACAGTGCAACAGTAGAACAACGTACAAAAGTACAGTAGTACAATTACCTATAGCAATACAGTACAAAAGTACAACGATGTACAAAAGTACAGTAGTACAGCTGCATACAATCGTCACGTATACGCGGATTCTCCCATGTCAATATTGTTTCTATGATTTTCAGCATATCTCATCTCTGGCTTTATATAAAAAAGCGTGGAAATATAATTGTAATGTTTGTCGTGAAATAATAAATTTACAGTGAACGTTATAATGATTAACCCCTTAACGGTACAACAGTACAACAATGTACAAAAGTACAGTAATATAACTGCATACAATTATACATTGCAACAGTAGAACAATGTACAAAAGTACAGTAGTACAACAGTGTGCAATAGTACAACAGCATACAACAGTACAATACTGTACAGTCGTACAGTACAACAGTACAACAATGTACAAAAGTACAGTAGTACAATTACGTATAACAATACAGTATAAAAGTACAACGATGTACAAAAGTACAGTAGTACAGCGGCATACAATCGTCACGTATACGCGGATTCTCCCATGTAAATAATAAATTTAGAGTGAACTTTATAATGATTAACCCATTAACGCACAGATTTTTTGAAAAAAGCAATTTTTTATGCAAAAAGTTATAGCAGCATTAAATACAACGCCGCTCGAATTAATACTTGTAATAAATAATCCTTGTAGTTAATACTTGTTTCTCACATCTTTTGTAGCTTTAGTAAAAGAAACGTCATATTAAATGCAGTTAAAAGTAGTTCAACATACATTAACAATAAAGTTCGAATATTTCTAGCTTAAAAAATCGCAGTAGTCAATTATAAAAATGAAAAGAAGACAGATTGATAATACAATTCTTTTGGAAGTCAGTGAAAAGTAAATCGCAAAAAGTCTAAAATATCCAACCTAATTCACCGATCATTAAAAACACAGCTCGACTACTCGGAGTCTCAGGAATATCACACCCGTCGAGATAAAACACAAACAACCAAACAACCAAACAAACAACAGGAATTAATAAACCTCGTCCATTTCGGTCAGTGAAAAGTTAATGAAAACGGATTAAAGTGTTCCATCAACGCACTAGGAAAAGCTCCCAGCATCCCCCGGGAGAGGAGGCGGGGGCGGGGGCTGATGTTCGTACTCAAATAAACAGCGGAGAGCAGAGAGAGAGAGAGAGAGAGAGGTGGAAAGGTCGAAATGAGCGGCAAGTGCAAGCGATAGAATCTAAAACAAGGTCAAATAGTCGACGAGGCCTTCGTGGAATTGGTAATGTATTATAATCCTGTACTCTAACACCGGCCCGAGCCAGGATATTGCTACTTCGAGTTCGTTGACGCGTAATGCATTCACGCCGGGATTTCAGGATAGCCCGAGGGGAGGATGAGGCGAATCCTGCTACTCTGTACACACCGGCGAAGCCGCCGCCGCCGCCGCAGCTGAGAGAGAGCTGCGCGCCACCATACCATTGTACAGGCTGCTTCAGTTCTGTTTCAATCCCAAGATTATATAACAGTTGTATCTGCTCATTTTATCTTTGTATGATTGTTGTATATAATATATTGTATGTATAATATAAAGGGTGTTTCAGTTCTGTTTCAATCCCGAGATTATATAATAGTTGTATCTGTTAATTTTGTCTTTGTACGAATGTTGTATATAATATATTGTATATATAATACAAAGAGTGTTACGTCAGGATAATACCATACAGGGCGCTTCAGTTCTGTTTAAATCCCAAGATTATATAATAGTTATGTCTGTCCATTTTATCTTTGTACGAATGTTGTATATAATATATTGTGTACAATGTGTGATGCATATAATGTAAAGAGTGTTCTGTCAGGATGACAAAATACAAGGTGTTTCACTTGCGTTTAAATCCCCAGATTATATAAATGTTGCCCAACTTTTTTCTGCGTTCAATAATTATACACATTTTATATTATATTCACTTTCAAATCATCACTGTTAAAATATAAACTGCTCTGTATAATATTGTTATAAATTATTTAATAACTTTTGTTTTAATAGTTTGTTTCCTCTTTCTATATATTATATGTATAGTTTATGTAATATAATATAATAGTTTCTCCTGGACATTCCTCCCCATTCGGAGTAAACCATTGCAAACTAAACTACCATTCACATTAACTTTTAATAACCGAATAAAAAATATTAACACTGTTTCATAGGATACAGAAATAATATTAATTTAATAATAAACTCGATTAAAATATTTTCACGAGCAGATTATTTTATATATACAATGTAATGTAATACATTATTATAGATATTAAATTTATCAGATAATGTACGTATATAATTATAAACAAGTCTAATAAAAATTAGGCTACAGCGAGGATCGAATAGTAACTGAATCAGCCTGTACAGGGCGCCCCAAAAGTCCCGTGAGCGGCTTAGCTTAGCACAGGATTGTCGAGCTTTCTTTACTTTCCCAGCCGAATCCCCCTTAATACATTTTTAACGTGAAATAAATGGATCTCGCATTGTATCGGCGTGGAAGCATTAGTGGCGGAATATACTTCATCGATATCCCATTAGTATTCCACGCGTTTCTTTTACTTCACAACTTTTATTCTTACCGGAACAAGCATCGCGAGAACTTTTTGTTAACTAATTCCGGGCGAGTAAGAGGAAAGGAAATATGCGCGATTCCTATTTGTTTAGCGCAACGCAGTTGGATGAAATTGCGCCGGGAAAAAGGTGGAAAATATTCCGGCGAAGATCGCTGCCGGCAGCGGCAGAATGATTCCGAAATATCGATATTCCATCCATGAATGGGAATGTACACACACATGTGCTACTCCAAATACGAGATATTTTCGAAAGGTAGAATCCACGATAGCAGAATGTAGCAAAAAAGGATTGCGATCTGAATATCCAGTTGCGAAAAAGTGAAGAATATTCCGCGGAACACTCGCGCGCGCCAGCATAATTCGCATTAAAAACACAGGTGGAAAATGGAATGGATTTTGCGAAGCTGCCGCTGCCACTGCTGCTGGCAGTGTTCAGCGGGAGCTGTGTCAACAGGCAGGAGTATTATGGCAGGATAGTAGACAACAGCGAAATTCGGCACTTAGCAGAATGGGAACGCCGGCAGCCGGCCGGCCTATTTCTACTCTCGACCCCATCCACCCCCTGATCAAATACAGCTCCAATCCCTCTGCCTCTCCTTCCCATTGCACTTGTCATTACTGTCATCGATCACTAATACCGGTTAGCTCATAAATCCAAACCCGCCTCTTTAAGTGGATGTAGGACAGTTAACATTGAAATTTTTCTAAATTTTATCAAAATTCCTGTAACTAAGCCAATCACTTGGCAAGCACAGTCATTTTACCTTTCATTAGTACACTTGTACAGAGTCATTTGAGATATAAACATTCAAAATTAAATCAACAATAAGGCAGTTATTAATTGTTAAAGATTGCAATATTAATTATGCGTGATAGGACTCTGCAGATTTTTACAGAATTCTCTTTTAAGATCATACCTAAGGCAGCCACCAAAATCATACGGATAAATAATGTGGAAGTTAATTCAAACCAATTGTTTGTGTTATAAGTTTTATGGTTATCAATATAAACAATTGGTTTGAACCAACTTTCACATGACTTATCCGCATGATTTTGGTTCCTGCCTTAGGTATGATCTTAAAAAAGAACTCTGTAAAAGTTGAACTTCATTGGACCAACCGTACCAAAGAAATCATCCGCAGAGCCCTTTTACGCATAATTGATATCGTAATGTTTAACAATTAATAACTGTCTTATTGTTTATTTAATTTTGAATGTTTATATCTCAAATTATTCTGTACAAGTGTACTAATTAAAGGTAAAATGACTGTGCTTGCCAAGTGATTGGCTTAGTTACACCAATTTTTATAAAATTTAGAAAAATTTCAATGTTAACTGTTCTACGTTCCCTTGAATCGATGAAATATCTCTTCGGGAATTTCTACACTTCCAAAAAAACGTTCCAACAGTTTTTAAAGTAATAAATATTCTTTCTTGCACCCTTTTTTTGTCTGAATTACAGGAATTGAAGTCAGAATTTTTTAATAAATAATTTGCACGTTCGGATGAAATTGTAAATATCTTTTGTGTGGAAGATTTATTTACGGCAAAAAAGTCGTTTTACTGACTTGGCCGCGAGATCGGCTTTACAGCGAAGAAAGTCGGAA
Organism: Ectemnius continuus; assembly: GCA_910591665.1. Lineage (NCBI taxonomy): Eukaryota > Metazoa > Arthropoda > Insecta > Hymenoptera > Crabronidae > Ectemnius > Ectemnius continuus. The sequence goes on from OU342856.1 coordinate 3,151,795, forward strand.
CAGTTGGTAATTGACAAAGTGAATCACTGACTAACACCAGGCCCGCTAAGCCAGCTGATACTTTAAGTGCATCTGCTTCCTAATTCCAGACTGCGCCGTCGGACGAACGCCTATTACAAATCCGTCGAAGACCAGAATGCTCCTTCTTTCATATTCTATTTTTAACATAGAAAGAAATGGGTTTCTGAAAACCTTCTTTATATATTTATAGTTCATTGCACTCGAGAAATATGTATGAATTTTTTTCTGTATGCTTAACGTATAATTAATAATACTTGTATAATTTCTTCATACTCAAAAAACGATTTCAATCAATTATATTTAAATGCACCCGAAAAATCTGTACGAATTTTTTGATCATCATATTTTGTATGCTTAATGTATCATTAATAATACTTGTACAATTTTTGTATATTCAAAAAACGATTTCAATCAATTATACTTAAATGCACCTGAAAAATCTGTATGAATTTTATGATTATCATATTTTGTATGCTTTGTACATCATTAATAAATAGTTGTATGATAATAATATATGAATTTTGTCATATTTTTGTCTAATAATTTGTATGAATTTTATGATTATCATATTTTGTATCATTAATAATACTTGTACAATTTCTGTATATTCAAAACACGATTTCAATCAGTGCCAGCACTTTTATTAAAATGTGCAAGAGATGCTGATCCCTAATTTATCCAATCATCGTTAACCCCGCAACATTTTGTGTCCGCGCGCGAGCGCAATTTTTTAAACTTGTTTGCCTTGCATCGCGCTTAGCAAGCATTTCTTTTTGGGGCGTCGCGAGTCGCGAGGCTTTTAACGCGACTGCATATTTCACGAAAATTGAAAATATACGAGCAACCAACCTCGACAGAGGCGCGCGCGCGCGCAAGCAAGCAAGCAAGAAGCGGCCATGAATTATGCTGGCGTCACGCGCGACAAAATCACGTTGCCGGGGATCATGAGAAATATCTTGGAGGACATTGTTCTTGTATGACACATATCCGAAAGAAAGGAATGCGTAAGAAACGACATATACATCTTCCGAAAATGGAAGAAATTATTTTTTTGTTATTTTATAGTTGTACTAATCCTCAATGATTTTGTATTTTAATCCACGTATTATTCAATATTGTATATCAAATATATTATTAAATTCAACAAAGAGAAATAGAACTTTTATAATTAAAGTTCGAAACGTTGTCAAATAAAAGAGTTGCAAATATTAGAAAACGACTTTTTGCTACTAATGTTATTTTAAATACCAATAAATGAAATAAGTTCGTTTTTATCTTACTGTGAGGTTTAATTTTTCACTCTTATTCCATGGAAGTCTCCATTAATTAACTAATGTAATACCCAACGATCTAATAAAAAGATCCGGCTATAAATTAAACGCTATTCTTACTGGCATTTTTCAGGGCTTTTCGCATTAAAAATAAGCTGTGTCGCATAAGACAAAATGTACTTTTGAAAATGAGTAATAGCCAAAAAAGAAATTCAAGAAAGAGTCCACAATAATTTAACAATATCAATTGTAAATTTTACACACAAATATGTAACATTGTATTCAATTCGACAATACATCACAAATAAAATACTAGTTTCTATTACGTGAAGTGTACTTTTGAAAATGAGCAATATCCAAGGAAAAAGATATAAAAAGAGTCTTCTTCGACCTACAATACAATGATTTGATAATATCAATTTTATGCTTTACATATACAAATATATCAAAAATAAAATATTATTTTCTAGAACGCAGAGAGTACTTTTAAAAATGAGCAATGTCCAAGAAAATAAAAATACAAGAAAACCTACTTCGACCTACAATACAATGATTTGACAATATTAATTTAATACATTTGACATGTACAGATATATCAAAAATAAAAAACTGTTTTGCACAACGCGAAGAGTACTTTTGAAAATGAGCAATATCCAAGGGAAAAAAATACAAAAAAGAGAAAGAGAGAGGAGAGGAGGGTGGAGGGTTGGTGGGTTAGAAAGAGGGGTGAAAGGGAGAGTGGGAGGATGAGACACGCGGTGGTGAGCCGTGTCGAGTCGAGGAGGGTCGAAGGAGGGTTCGAAGCAAGGTCTGAGCCGAGCGAGGGTGAATTTGGACGTCGAAAGAGAAAGAGAAGAGAAAGAGGGCGCCGCGACGGAGAGAGAGAAGGAGGCGAGCGAGTCCATTAGCAGATTACGTATCCAAACTGCCTCGCTCATTCACCCCCGCGATATTTTTCCTTCCGCCGCCACCCTCTTCCACCCTCTTCCACCCTCTTCCACCCCACCTTTTTCTTCCTCGACCACTAACGATTTCTACTTCTTCTCGCATTCCCTTCTCTTTCTCTCTTCTCGCCTCATTTCTCCCCGAGTAATCGCGCTCGCCCGTACATGACTTTCACTGCGTGACAGGTGTGTGTTGTCATTCCGTGTCATTGATTATTCAGCGTGGCTGTTCGTCCAGGATAATTGTTAATTCCTTCGAATGTACTCGCCAAGGATATGGAATGTCGATCGTGTCTGATGGAGTTTGCATTGCTGGTGAAGAATATCATGGGATGTTGCGAAAGATTTGGGGTTTTGATGTAGTTGTTTGCAATTAGGTTTAATGGAATTCACGATTTTTTCAAGGAGTTGAATTATTGTGAAATAAATAAGTAACGATATGTGTGTCAGTATTTCTTAAAGGAATTCGAGACAGAATTTCTCTGGGTTGTGTAAATTAGTGTAAAGTAATAACTGTGATTTTTAATGGACTTCGAATTAATGACACAGATTTTCGTGTTAGGAAATTAATACCCAGACAATAATATTCAAAGGAAGAAGCACTTTGAAAATAGGAAAACGTTCTCCTTTATAATAATGGAATGTAAAAAAGTTAATTACAGCTAAAGTTTCACTTTCCCAAAACGTTTCATCGAACAACAATTTATTGAACCCAATTACACGCACATATTTCCGCCTCGTTAACAAATAAAAAATCGAAAACCAGTAAGGAATACTTAAGTTCTCCTTTATAATAACTGAACCAAAAAAATAATTGCAGCTAAAGTTTCGCTTTCCCAAAGCATTCCATCGAACAACAATCAATTGGAGCCAATTACGCTGGCATATTTCAACTTTATTAAATCAATAACCAGGAAGGAATACTCAAAGGAAGTAGTCGCTCTGAAAATGCCCCTTGGGATATCCGGCTGGTGTCGCAGGAGGCGGCGGACCTTCGAAGCGGCGGCGGCGGCGGCGCAAAGTGCGCGCGGAGAAAAAGCGGCTGCCTCTTTAGGAGGACCAAATGAAATTATCAGATCAAACAGCGGCGCTGTTATATTAATAAAATAGATTTCGCCGGCCGCGCTGCCTTTCAAAGGGAAAGGCGGTATCGCAGCCTCGTCCCCGGCGCCTAATCTAGTTTCGTGCGACTTCTAGTTTAATCATACCGCGCAGAAGCGCATATATATTTCTTCGTGATATAGCCGACCTCCCTGCGCCTTTTGTTAGAAAAAGTCTATTATTTAATCGCACTGTTGGTAACAAATTACTGCCTTTTGTTACAGCTTTCTCAAAAGGCGATTTAATAAAATATGATAACGATAAAGTAACATGGTCGAGTTTAACGAAAGTTATAGTAATATTTCTAATTCTGGATGATAATATTGCTAGTGCTAATTTTCATTTTGACCTAAATTACATGTTCGCGGTAGTATAAATTGTGGAATATTTCTATTATGATTCATAATTAGAAAAGTATTATTTAATCGCACTGGGCACCCCCCCCCCCCCACTCTGTCAATTTTGAACTAGGGCTCTGGAAGTTTTATGGCATCTTCCTCGATGTAAAAAAACAGTATCCACCAAATTTCAGCCTGTGAAATACACGGGAAGTATAAGAAATATGGGAAAAACCGTGAAAATTAGATGAAATTTATTATTCAGGAATGATTTTTTGGTATTTTCGATACAAACCCGGCCTTTTTTTCATGGATTCCTCGTTTACTATCCGCTCTGATAGACAAACAATCGATTCATGAAGGAAAAACCCGGGTTCAGGGACCTTTGAAAAATTGGATATTTTCGATGGCCAAAAATATGGGTAAAAAAAAATTTTGAGCTGGGGCTCTGAAATTTATATCAAATCTTCCTTGATGCAAGGAGAGACTCCCCACCAAATTTCAGCCCCGGAAAATGTCGGGAAGTCCAAAAAATATGGGAAAAACCAGTAAAAATTCCGAAAAAATCGAACTTTAAAGGCAGTTTTTTTAGTGTTTTCGATAGAAATCCGGACTTTTTTCGACGGATTTCTTGTTTTCTATCCGTTTTCAGTCATAAACAATCGATTCCTGAAGAAAAAACCCGAGTTCGGGGAACTTTGAAAAATCGTGAAAAAATCTGAAGGGGTACCCCTTAAGAAAAATTTGCCGAAAAAAAAATTTTGAGCTAGGGCTCTGGAATTTTTATGGTATCTTCCTTGATGCAAAAAAACATTACCCACCAAATTTCAGCCCCGGGAAAGGTCGGGAAGTCCACTAAAAAAAATAAAAACCGCCAAAAATGAGCAAAAATGGACTTTTCTGGACGGTTTTTCGACCCGTTCTCGTTGCAAATCCGGATTTTTTTTCACGGATTCTTTGTCCTCTATCCACCCTGATACGAAAACAATCAAAAAATCCCGGGTTCGGCCGATTTTGAGAAACTTGAAAAAATCGACCATTTTCGAGGGTCGAAAATAGGTGAAAACCTAAACTTTGAGCTAGGGCTCTGAAATTTATATCACATCTTCCTTGACGCAAGGGCACATTCTCCACCAAATATCAATCCCGGGGAAGGTCGGGAAGTCCACGAAAAAAAATAAAAACCGTCAAAAATACTTGAAAGTTGAATAAACACAGGAAAGAGTTACAAGAAAATTTCATCGACTAAATATTACTGGAACAAGTATATTCCAATTCAAATATTAAATATCAAAAGGATATTTTCGTCTTCATAAACATCTCTTAACCCAACCACTTCCGCAAGAACAAAACCAGATAATTACCCATTAAAAAGAAGACTTGAAAGTTGAATAAACAGAGAAAAGAGGCAGAGTCATCGGGAGAACGATAATCACAGCGAAATCACGGCGGCGCCGTTATGCAGAAGGGTTCGATGATTTTTCCGCGCGGCTCTCTCTCTCTCTCTCTCTCTCTCACTGCACTCAGCGTGTTCGTCAAATAAGTATTACGTGGTAGAAAATGATAGATCGCCCTTAGACATCTGCGCGCTTTAAAGCCGGCACACGTACCGGCAGCAATCGGGAAGGCTTGGGTGAGTAAAAAGCGTGACTAGGCCGTTCTCGCATCGGCAGGAAATTAATCATAATAATTCGAGCAGCGGTGCCCCCCGGTCAACAATAATCCCGATCGCACCTTCGTCATTCATTACGCCTAGTTGGACACTTCGCAGCGGTGAACTAGGAAATTTGCAGATTCATAGCCGCGCGTATGTCTTCGCCGTTGAGTCATACTTTATAACTTTAAATAAGTAGAAACTTCCATCTGGGAATTTTCATTGTTAATATCATTTCATATTTCGTATTTCATTGTTAATATTGTTTGGTCGGATTGGCAAGAATAGAATTCATTTGTTGATACTGTTTGAATCATTGTTATATGATTTTAGTTATTCACGATTTTTCTATTCCTCGTAATTATTATACGATTTTAGGATAGAAAATGAATAGAATGAATTGAAAGGTATTCTAGTAAAGTTACTGGTAGTTGTTGAGGATTTATTAATTGCGAGTCTTGTGTGTATGATAATTTCGCATTAGGGTGATAAATTAGAATGGTCAATGCCAAATAAATTAAATCTGTAATTTAAAGCGGAAAGAAATTATACTGTCTAATATTAAAACAGACATGCGACGAATCACAGACCTCTTCCATTTCAAAACTAAAAATTATTACAATAAAAAGTACAATACTTCCCCAAAAACTGGCAAATTTAAATTACAAAAAGTTACTCTTAACATTTATTGTACTTGTTTCTATAAAAAGCAATTAATAGCAGAAAGGAAGAAGAATCCAAAGATAAAAAATACAATACTTCCTCAAAAACTAGTAAACTTAAATCAGCAAAAATGATTTCCATCATTTGTTTCTCCAAGAAGGAATTAATAACAGAAAGGAAGAAGAATCCAAAGATAAAAAATGCAATACTTCCTCAAAAACTAGTAAACTCAAATCAGCAAAAATGATTTCCATCATTTGTTTCTCCAAGAAGGAATTAATAGCAAAAAGGAAGAAGAATCCAAAGATAAAGAATACAATACTTCCTCAAAAACTAGTAAACTCAAATCAGCAAAAATGGTTTCCATCGTTTGTTTCTCCAAGAAGGAATTAATAGCAGAAAGGAGGAAGATGCCAAAGCTGAAAAAGGGTTGGAAGAGATTTCGGGGGGTCTCGCAGGAGGAAGTTGACCCAGGTGTAACTCGTCCGTAGCCGCAAAGATCGGATCTCAGTGGCTGCAATGAAAACAGCTTGCACTTCGTCACGCCTCCCTCTGACTCGCGTATTAAGTTCTACTGGCAGCAACAGAGTCATCATGTTTTTCTACGGGGTGGTCCCTGCTCGTTCTAGTTCGAATGTTTTCTTCTCCTGTCACATCCAAAAGGTGACGCGTTGATCCTTCTTATGCCGGAGAACAGACTTGAAAGACTCTGAGCTACTCTGCCGGAATATTTATTAGGAGCTATGGATTTTTTAAATTATTGCCATTAACGCCTTTGGACGAAAAATTACTTAATTAGAGAATAATGAACGAAAATTAAAATATGAATGTTAGTATGTATAAGAAATAATATTTTCAATGTTGAAATATGGTTATAATTTTATATGAAAACTAAAGTATGAATAACATTGGAGAGACGTTTACAGAAATTATGAATTAAATTACAGTTATTAATTCCATTAGATAGAAAATTACTTTCATTTTGGATATTTGGTGGAATAAATATTAGATATTACAACCTTTCAAATTGTAAATATATTAGAAAGTAATATAAGTAATACAAAAATAAAATGGTATTAATTGGAATTGCAAAGGGTTTTTGTAGATTATGTAAAATGATTAATTCGTCAGAGTAATAAATTGCCAATCTTCGAATTCTCTTACGAAGTTTTATATACTTTATCATTACTGATATACAAGGAATTCTGTTGTAGAATTCATGACTTTCTGAATGGCAGATTCATTCATTATTCCCCAGAAACATTTAGTTTATTCATTTTTCATGTTTGCTTTCAAGTTATCTTTCCCAAAGTACAATTTTAACGGCTGTCTAAAAGTAAATTCGTAGGCAGACGAAACATCGACGGCAAATATCAGGCGTCTTTTTGCAAGTGTGTACCGTTATTAGCGTCGTAAATCAGGCTTCGATCATCATCAGCATGACTAATAGTATGTGCGTGATTTCCCACGCGAGTCGCAAAAACTAGACTGGCAATCCATTAATTTGCTAGCCCGAATTTGCACGATCATCAGCAATTACACGAGGCACTCGCGGATATGCGCGCGGCATCGGTAATTGCGCTTCAATTGCAGCGATCATTGAAATGATGCTGCGAATCATCAGTGGAAGAATTAATTCAATCGGGCATTTGCTATTAATAACAGCGGAGTACTGAAATACAGTAATATGGAAATTCGTTGGTATTTGCTTCGCAAATATTTCGAACTAGGTAATTTCGTGATTTTCATGATTAATTTTCATGAAATTTCTTTGAATATTCCTGCATTTTCGGGGAAAATATTTCTTATATGCTGCGGCGAAGTATTTTTTTTTAAATGCATATTCAAATTTTATATTATAATTTTTTAGCAGTGAAATAAAAGCATTCTGCATTTTCTGGAAATATATTTCTTAAATGCTGTGACGAAGAATTTTTTTTAAAATGCATATTCAAATTTCTTAAACATTTCTGCATTTTCTGGAAATATATTTGTTAAATGCTGTGACAAACTATTTCTTTTCTAAATGCATATGCAAATTTCTTCAGAAATTTCTACATTTTTCTGAAGAAATATTTCTTTTAAATGCAGATTTAAATTTTGTGGGATAATTTTATAGCAATGAAATAAAAGTCATGCATTTCAATGACTTACCCAGCGATATCCTGAACACGAGACTGCAACGCCGGCTTTTCGAAGGACTCCTCTGGGATCAGACTGCACAGCAACTGAATTATATTACTCAGAACAATTCCATTCCCAGTCGAACCATTCGTGATTTCTTGGATTTGACTTTGGTCATCCAAACTCGTCAATGCCTGCGAACATAAGTTTACAATTTTAATCAAACAATGAAAAAACTATCACTAACATTAAATAAATAAAACCTGCTAAAATTACGAAATACTTTGAATTATAATAAACCTTGAAATGCATTTATAATCATTTTTATTGACTTTCGTGGGAGTAAACAATATTGTACACTAATATATTTCAAACAAATGTGATGTGGATATTTATATTTCATATTTAAACATCCAAATTCAATTCTGTGTTGTAATATTTACAAGAGACAAACATAAACTCGCATTGTTTAAATTCAATGTTGAATCAATGAACATTTGATCAAACATTTTTACTCCAATAACAGTGCAAACAAAATGCTAATGAGAATAAAAACAAAGCATATTATATTATATTTAATATTTAAACATCCAAATTCAATTCTCTGTTGTAACATTTACAAGACAAATACAAACTCGCATTGTTTAAATTTAATGCTGAATCAATGAACTTTGGATCAAACATTTTTACTGCAATAACAGTGCGAAGAAAATGTTAATGAGAATGAAAACAAAGCATTCTAAAATAATAAAGAAGAAAAAGAAAGATGGGAATTAGTGTTGGTTTAATGAGGACAGAACTTAAAGGAGCACCCGGATGCTCGACAAAGCGAATTCCTGGCATGTTAAGTCATTGGTCCTCCTTCGACGGTAGAACACATACAGGCGCATTTGAAATGCTAAATTGGTGTTAACGACTCGAAGGATTCCGATAAGAATCCTCGGGAATATGGACTTTGAACGATTTACTCACGAGCCCGATAAGTTCTTCGAGGAACACTTAACATCTTGGGTTTCCATGTTTTCAGTAGAAAATGCCTTTCAAAGTCGGCCGACTCGTTATTTTATACATTCGACAAGATTGGAGTATTTTTCTTTCTTTGTGCGTTTTGTTTATTTTGAACTTCAACAGATTTCAAAGAGAAATAATAATAGTGTTTGAGAGTATATTTTGTAGACGAAGACAAGTTTCACTTTAACAATATTTAGATTTTTGTAATTTGCTGTTTACAAACATCTAAAATCGTACTCTGAATAATACAAATTTTAACTGATTATTACGATAATAATAACTAAACATTTCATTGCAAACACAATATCAAAAATTAGTATTTTAATTCTAAATGTTTATTTGATTTGAAAATTATATGAGCCGTTTATTTTGAAAGTGATGTAAGACCATTTATACTTGAATCTAATATCTCAAATTTTAAATTTGCGTTTTAATAAAAATTGTAAATATACTTGCAGCTTATACAAATTCACAAATGAAACTTTCAAAGGCTGCATTCGAATATGTATTGTCAATACTGTCAGAACTAATTAAGGACTCAATTATAAGCCTTGTGTAAACTTTAACAATACTAGAAAAGCTTGAGTCGTCAAAATATCTCAAAGTTTATACAAAGTTTATAACCGAACATTTAATTAACACTAGGTTTATGAAAGCCGTCATTTCGACGTATTTTTGATTCAATGTGCATAAATACAAAAACAGTTACAATTAATTTTCATCCATTTTATGCTGACAATTATTTATGCAATCCTAAAATTCCATTATCTTATATTATGTCTGTTAAGATTGTAATAGTTTTCAAATGAAATTTGAATTTGACATTGAATGAGACAATGAATTTTATTTAAGAACATCAATTTGACTTGTGCTTGTAAAAATAGATATAAAAAAATGTCCGCAAACCTAGAGTTAATATATAATTACAAATGATTATAAAAGGAAGCTTAGCAACTGAATGATACATAAAGAATGACTGACGCCAGTGTTTAATCCGTGACGAAGTAAATTCGTAAATATGAATTATTGAAACATTGTAAAACAGCGCATTAAAACTCTGGAAAATTATTTGAAAGTAATAGAAAAATCATAGAAATCTGTCTTCCTATAAGAATACTTGTTCTAGAGAGAAATTCAATCTTCTTGTTTCCTGCTTTTTGTAAAAATTGATAAGAATTATTGAAACAGATCTTCATGACTCAACGTGGATTTGACAATACTGTGTGACGCCAGTGTTTAATCCGTGACGAAGTAAATTCCAGAAGGAAGAGGCTGCCCGAGAAAGTGGATGGGAGCTTCCGATAAGAAGGCGGAGGCATCGAGAAATCAGGAATCGCGTAACACGATACAACTAAATCGGCTTTACTAGTTTCGGCCGGGTGGGCTTAAAATCTCTTAGATTAGTAGGGTGAATTCCTGCCAGGCTCTTTTTTTTTACGAGAGAACGTCCAGAACGAGTCCAGTTCCGAAGGCAGTGATCCTAGTCGTCCAAGATGAGGAGCGCATAAATTGCCGTCGAGACAGAAACCGACCAATAGCGAACGCACGATTTTGTGCTTTCGAACGATTTGCAGGAAATTGTACATTTGTTTGGAGATTGGAAAGCACCCCTCGGACAGTTCGGCGAGCATTCGTCTTTTTGCCCAATGGCCCGATTCTTAATAGCTTAATACTTTTTTTAAAATGCATATTCAAATTAGTCTTCAAACATTTCTGCATTTTCTGGGAAAATATTTGTTAAATGCTGTGACGAAGTATTTTTTTTTTAAATGTATATTCAAATGTCTTCAAACATTTCTACATTTTTCTGCAGAAATATTTCTTTTAAATGCAGATTTCAATTTTATATTATAATTTTATAGCAGTGAAATAAAGGCATTCTGCATTTTCTGGGAAAATATTTGTTAAATGCTGTGACAAAGTATTTTTTTTTAAATGCATATTGAAATGTCTTCAAACACTTCTGCATTTTCTGGGAAAATATTTCTTAAATGCTACGACAAACTATTTCTTTTTTAAATGCATATTTAAATTTCTTCAAACATTTCTACATTTTTCTGGAAAAATATTTCTTTTAAATGCAGATGTAAATTTTGTAGGATTATTTTATAGCAATGAAATAAAAGTCATGCTTTTCAATGACTTAGCGGATAAATTGCCGCCGAGACAGAAACCGACCAATAGCGAACGGGCGATTTTGTGCTTTCGAGCGATTTGCAGGAAATTGTAAATTTCTTTGGCCAACGAGAGCGAGATTGGAAAGCACCCCTCGGACAGTTCGGCGAGCATTCGTCTTTTTGCCCAATGGCCCGACTCTTAATACCTGCTGTTCCGCTTAATAATAGGCTTTCACGTTGCCCTTCCCAATTTCGCTGACCCATTTTCTAGCCGCTGTAATTGTACACCGGCTGACTGTCACCGGGCGAATCTCCTTCACGAAGTTAGAATTTTTCCGTGCTGTCTTTTATTGGGCATCTTCAATATTTTATTCGGTGCTTTCAATATTTTAGTATTACCTTCTGGACTGTATTAAATATATGTAATAAATATATATAAAATAATAGTGTAGCATAATAATTATTGGCAAATGTTATAGAATTATTTCTTTCCTTTGATTGGCATTCTACAGTAACTTCACTCTTAATTCTTGGAAAATATTTGCAACAATATTTCTTCAAATTCAATCTTCAATGAACAAACTTGATTCCAAAAATAAAATGATTCTTGGTATTACCTTCAATATATAATATAAAATAATATTATAGGATAATAATTAAAAGCAAATATTATAGAATCATTTCTTGCCTTTCCACTCTTAATTATTAGAAACACTTGCAAACAACCTATTATTCTCCAAAATTAAATTACTAATAAACAAACCATGAGCGACAACACATTGCAATATTTATTCCTTGCACAGAATAATCCAAAAGAAATTCCTTCATTGCCAAATTTATAAAAAATGGAATTACAGACCGTCAAAAAATTCTCGCAGTAAAAATTCACATACAAAATATAACCAAACAAAAATCCAACAAAGACTGAAACAATATATTTCAGCCCCAATCAAAGAACAACTAAATAAAAAGAAACCCAATTCTCCCATTGGCCAATCTTATCATGTTAAACGGGGGAAATGGGCGTCGCACGGTGGTCTTAGAGGGGTCCAGTGGAAAATGCGGGATTCTGGGGCAGGCGAGGGAAAAGCGAGGCAGCGAGAAGAAGCGTGCGATAGGCTGGCGAGACAAAAGATTAGGCGGCGGGCTCCTCGAGAGAGAGAGAGAGAGCTTGATGGAAGCGGCGGCGGCAGAAGCAGCCAGAAGTACCCACGCACATTCTCAGCGAGAAACGAAAGAGAGAAGAAGAGAGAAAGAGACGATCTTTCTCTCTTTCTCTCTCGTCTCTTTTGCCGCCGCCGTATAACCCGATTCCAATGTGGGCCTGTGCGCGTGCATGTGCGTCGCTGACGTCACTAAAAGCTCTCTCGCCGAGCCGCTAATGCATTTGCGGAGGGTGATTCCCGAGGGCGCGGCGGCGGCGGCGGCGTCGGCGGCGGCGGAGGGGAAGAAAGTTGTTGGCAGTGCCGTATACCCACGGACCGTGAAGAATCGATCTTGAAATCACGCGGCACGCAGCAGCCCGGCCGCCTTCGATTACCATGCCTCGAGAAACGATTGACAGTACTGCTAATCGCTACCAGCCGACTGGAAACTCCTATCGATGATTGAAGCAGTGTGAAACAGCGCGGTAAATGTCGGGGAAATTTATTGACAGTAATAGAAAAATCGTGGAAATGTGTTTTTGTAAGAAAATCTTTGTTTAGAGGGAAAATCGATATTTTTGTTTCCTATTTTGTGAAGAAGATGATACGAATGATTGAAACATTGTAAAACAGCGCATTAAAACTCTGGAAAATTATTGGAAAGTAGTAGAAAAATCGTCGACATGTGTTTTTGTATGAAAATGCTTGTTTAGAAAGAAATTCGACATTTTTGTTTTCTGTTTTTTGTGAGAGTTGATAGGAATTATTGAAGCAGTGTGAAACAGTGCGGTAAATGTCGGGGAAATTATTTGACAGTAATAGAAAAATCGCAGAAGTCTGTCTTTGTATGAAAATGCTTGTTTAGAAAGAAATTCGACATTTTTGTTTTCTGTTTTTTGTGAAAGTTGATAGGAATTATTGAAGCAGTGTGAAACAGTGCGGTAAATGTCGGGGAAATTTATTGACAGTAATAGAAAAATCGCAGAAGTCTGTCTTTGTATGAAAATGCGGTTTAGAAGAAAATTCAACATTTATGTTTTCTATTTTTTGAAGAAGATGATACGAATTATTGAAACATTGTAAAACAGCGCATTAAACGTCTGGGAAATGTATTTGAAAGTAATTGAAAAATCGTGAAAATGTGTTTTTGTAGGAAAATGTTTGTTTTAGAAGGAAATTCGATATTTTTCTTTTCTATTTTCTGAAGAAGATGATACGAATTATTGAAACATTGTAGAACAGCGCATTAAAACTCTGGAAAATTTATTTGAAAGTAATAGAAAAATAGTGGAAATCTTTCTTTGTATGAAAATGTTTGTTTTAGAAGGAAATTCGATATTTTTGTTTCGTATTTTTCGTAAAAGTTGATAGGAATTATTGAAGCACTGTGAAACAACGCATTAAATGTCTGGAAAATTATTTAAAAGTAATAGAAAAATCGTAGAAATCTGTCTTCCTATAAAAATACTTGTTCTACAAAGAAATTCAATATTTCTCTTTCCTGCTTTTTGTAAAAACTGATACAAATTATTGAAACATATTTTCATGACAACGTGGATTTAACAATACTGTGTGTTCGTCAACACAGCAAATGTTAAATGTTTGTCCAATGAATTCTTCCACATTTCAATTCAATTGCACTGTACAATTAATAAAGCTCCGCAAAGTTTATGCCAACATTTTGCATCCATATGCTTTTTATGTTTACGGGGGGCTTGCGAGTTAGCATATTTCAACAGAGAACGCAGCAGGCAATGCTTTCGAGAAGGAACTCCTGTTTACAGTGAGCGGTACACGCGCGCGCGCGCGCGCGCGCGTGGAAAGTGAGTTCAATCCCCTACGAAAATACACAGATTATTTGAATTGTCTACTTTCGAGTTAAAGGTGGGGCGCTGTTGTTACTGCGAGCTGGAATTACTTACGGTTTAATGCACCCGCACGGCTCGTTGAGCGCGAGAAGTTAATGAATTACCCTCGGCGAGCTTCCCAGCTGTGAAAACACTAATACGATTGCCCCGAATAAGTGGACACTTACTCGCCGATCTCCGAATCGAGAGAATATTAATAAACTTTCGGAACATTTAATTTCGCATTGGCAACACACACTTCGGCCAATTTTAAAATTCGTTTCAATTATTCACTCTTCTTTGTTCTTGATAAAACTAATACTCAAAATAGTAATTTTTTTGTATTATCTAAATTGTATTTTTTGTTGGGGTGAATCGTAAAATTCGTAAATATTTAATAGTTATATTTAAATCGTTCGTTTGGTGTTAAAGAAGTCTGATATACTTTCTTGCATATTGCGATACGGTCGGAAAGAAATCAGGCAATAAGAAGCTAAGAAAAGGCACAGAAAAAGGGCCTAAGACCCTTAATCCTTATTTTGACAAGTCGGACAGGACAGGCATGACAGCTCTCCTTTTTTTCGGCCACTGTTCTCCTTCGAACTCAAAAACAGCCGGTTCGAAGGACAGTTCGACTGTGCCATTGCACGAAATTATTTCAAAGAAATTATTGCGACTTTGCATTAACAAAACATATCATTAAAATAATTAAGAACAATCGAAGAACTTCAAGAATGTTTAGGTTTTCAAATCGAACAGTTTTCTTTGATAATTCTAGTATTTATAATTATATTATAAATTTCCAAAAGGAAAATATACTAAAAATTGAAAGATTCTGTAATTTTGTAAATCTTTCCACAGGTTGCTTTCACAAGAACAAAGTGGTGCCATCTGCAGACCATACACTTAAAGTTGCGATGGAAATTTTTGGATTTACATCTGAATCGCAAGAGCGCAGCACTATCCACCGCCACTTTTTTCGTTTCCCACCAAACGGTCAATTCTCGTCAACAAAATAATGCATTGTTCACATACTTTAATAATTAATAAACAATAATGATGATAAACTTCAAAGCTTCGCTGAATTTGCATTTGTAGAAACTAATTTCTTTGAATAAAAAGTAGTTGAATAGAAAATTGGGTAAAGCTCAGTTGATATTGAGCCTTTTTTCCCGATGAGGCAGAAAATAGCTTTCCCCCACTGTCCGATAAATGGCGACGTAAAAATGTAGGCTAAAATACACTACCAGATGGAAAGAGGCGCCGACGCCTCTTAAAACGTTTCTCCTATTAACAAGTCGGAAGTTCAATATTTATAACATCACCTGCGAAGAGAGTGAACCTTTTCCCGAAAGTACTCCATATTTCTATCATAAAACATAAAACACATGCACTGACTCGACTTCTTCTACATTTTTTTATAGCAGTGTTAACTATTTAATTATTTTTCTACTGAATTCAGATATTCTACTTTCCATTACCATTTATTTATTTAATATCTATTTGTTTTCAGGCTGCAAATAGTAAACTAAGAAATGCTAGTAATTTGCGTTGCAAAAGTATTACTTGTCATGTCTTTTAGCTTCATTCGTATTAAGTTCATTGGAAGCGACAAAGAAAAAGCAGTTTTCTCCCGCATTAGTCAGAAACATCGCAGCGACATAACGTCAATGAATGTTTCCATTTATCACTAATTCATTCGAAATACCGGATGTGCAAACTTGCCTTTGAATCACCAGTATAATATAATATAAAATATTGTGTAAAATGTATAAAATATTGTGTGTAATATATGTATAAAATATTGAATGAAAAAATAAAAAATGTATAAAATATTGTGTGTAATATAAAATATTGTCTCCTTACGTTGCTAGCCACTCAAAGGAAGTCAATGCTAAAACATCGTCAAATATTCGCTCGAGCAGACTATATAATTTAATACAGTCTATTGTTAACCAGCGAAATTAATTAGATGTCTAGTAAAAGTTGGGTAAAAGAGTTCTGATTCAAAGGCAAGTGAATCACCCTGTACAATGTGTAACATTCGGGTGAATATTTATGCGAGCCAGTGTATATTCAACATTCTAAAAGCAGTTGGGCATGCACGGCGCATTCATAAAAAGTGTCAGGAGCCGAGTTTATTTCGGAGCAAGGCTGCATGTTTCTTACCTCTAATCGTTGCAGAAGAAGGTCCAAAATAACGCTGACTTTATTGCTTAAGAGAATAGCTTCGATATTGACATTGTTCTTGCTAACACTGGACTTGTACACTCGGCACAAAGATAAAATGCTCCTGTAACACAATGAACAAGCACAAAACACATAACAAAGAATTTCTATATTTAAAAGGAACAAGATAATAGAAATAAAAATAAAGGCGTTTTTGGTTGACAGTGTAAATATTGTGCTTGTATTCTTACTTGTTTGTTAATCCGTGCGAGGAGTTCGGCGTTTGTAGACCTAGGCTTAGTAAGTTTGTTAGGATATTAAATCCATTTAAGGCATAAAAGGCATCTTGATCGAACGAACACTGAAAAATAACAGCAAGTTATTATCATATTGAACAGTTGCGCAAATCGTATCAACTCTAATGTGTGTAACTTACAGTTTTCGAGAAGGCTCTTGCAATTTCACCGAGGCAGCGTTCTAGTGCAGCAAGTGCGACGCTCGTCCATGCAGCTTTCGAGTGACTATTGTACAGTCGATCCAATACTTTGAGAATCCGCCGGAAGTTTCCTTTATTCGCAGAATCGACAGACTGGTTCTCGTCGATTTTATGACTCTCTTCCCATTCCTCGCCGCGCTGAGTCATGCGTTGCTTTAACTTTCTACATCGGCGCTTTAAAGCTTTTTGCTTTTCCTTCGCCGCCTTTGCGTTATTCGAATTATTGTTGTTAATTACAGCTAGCGGTATATCACGAATCTGTGATATGTTAAACCTTTGTAATTCATCGCGCGATGGTTCGCGTCCATCGTGAGTGTTTCGAACTGCCTCGAGATGAACTTTTCCTTTCAAGTGGCTTAACAAATAAACTTCGTTTGGTATCTGTAAACAGAAATTACATTTTTATTAATATAAAGCACAATATTTGTCTGCCTGATTGAAGTATTCGTGCAAAATAATTGAAACTTACTGTTGTACCACACAGAGAACATTGCTTTTGAGCAGGATACGATTTGAGAGTCGGCGGAACTTCTTCCGATCGCAAAATGGAGGATTCAACAGCCCTTTGCCGGATGTGTTCAATGTTTTCGACGTGTCTCCGTGCTGATTCTTGTTGCTTCTGAGCGATCTTTTTCTGTAATTCTTCCTGATTCGCTAGCTGAGCTGCATGAAGGGCTGACAGTCTTTCTTCTCGATCTCTAGCCTTCTCTCTTGCTAATTCCTGTATAAATACACGCGTGGTGTAAATAGTTCTTATATTGTTTCACAGTTATATAAAGTTATGAGAAATTTAATTACCTGACGTTCCTTTTCCCTTTCTAATTGCATTTTCCCAACTCTCTCTTCACGTTCTCGACGAGCCTGTTTCATTTTCTGAATACGAAGTTGTCTTTCAGCTTCTAAAGCTCTTCTTCGCTCTTCAGCAGCAGCTTCTTTGGCAGCCTTTTCCTCCTGGCGTCGCTGACGCTCTTCGTGGATGCCCTGAAAAGCATTATGTTCTAGGAAATTCCATACAATGAAGTTATCTTGAACGAAGAAAATGAATTTTCCACCTGTAATCTTTCTTCTTGTTCTTGGCAGAGCGCCATGAAATCGTGCCGCTTGTTTTGCGCTTCTAATTCATTGATGAAAGCAATTTCCTTTAATTTCGAATCCTCATCGTGTGCTTTTCTCACAACTTCCAATAAATGCTGTGTTCTATTCTCTTCTGCTCGTTTCAGTCTCAACTCCATGCGCACTCGTTTATCTTCTATCAACTGATTCTTGGCACTTTTAACGTCCTCCACTTTGTTAAGCAATTCGCGTAACCTCTGCGACTTCTCCATTAAGAGTTTTTGACGCTTGTATTGCGCGCAAGCTTGTTTCGCTTGATACCTTCGCAGGGTTTCCGGCAAAGAACGTTTGCGAGAGGGCGAGGAAAGTTTCTGGTGCAACTCAAGAGCTCTTCCAGGATGTCTGGCAACTAGCGCACGTAATTGGGCAAGTGTATCGACTCGTTCTGCCCAAGACATTCCTTCCAACATGTTCTCGTATCTGTGAAATAAGTATAGATATTGATTTCTTCGTTAAAATTGCAGTGATTCGAGCACGTACCTATCTTCCAGACTTATATCGTCGCTCACGGAGGCCAAAGTAACTTGATCGTCTTCCATTTCGAGCGCCAACTCGCCGTCTGTCTCGTCAGTGTCGACGTCAATTTCAATGGACTCCAATTCTAAAATTTGCCTCTTCAGTGACGCCTCTTCGTCAGACAATTGCTGGGAACGTTGGGAATCCGCCTCTTCCGTTCTTCTCTCTTCTTCTAGTATAATTCGCTCGCGCTCCGCTTGGGCAGCCATGAATTGCTTTATACGTTTTTCTAATAGTTCCGCGTCGCTTTTAAAAATAGCCGCGATTACGGATGTAGAATTCGTCTCGCCCAGATTGATCACATTCTTCTTGAATGCGTCTTTCAAGTTAGCCTTGCCTGCAGTGTGAACAATCGATTCCCCTCTGACTTTCTGCACTTCGTTATTCATATTCTTTCCTGCTTTTCCGTTTACAAGCTTCTCCTGCTTATTGTTTCCGTCGGGCGTGAAGCAATTCTTCTTACTCTTCTCGGACGGACTTTCTATCGATAAGGCTGGCAAGGATGTGGCAGTGCTTGGCTTGTAGAATCGCGTGGACATGTTTAAATTGTGGGTGCTTCCACGCCTGTACCGACTTCTCACAATTTGCCACCCGTCGGCTTCGTCTTTCACTTTAACTGTGGTGTTCTGCTTCGTTAACACCTCGACTGACCCATTTATATCACGATTTTGATTCTGCTTCAGTGAACTGTGCTCCGAAATCTGAAACGGAAGATTTATTAATGCATAGTGTAAAAGCAGATATTGGAAACCGTCCAAATGGAATATTAATTGGATACCTTATTCTCCAGTGGTTGGAATCTTTGTCTAACGATCACTGAAGTGCCAGGTCTTGTTTTGTTCGAAGTTATTGAACTTCTATCTGTTAAAGTAGTTTTGCTCCTTGTGAATCTTGGAGTCTCAGGAAGGCTTGTCTGACGCACTTTACACTGTTTCGATTGTGACACTGTCGAATACGCTGGCCGATTTGTATTCTTGTTCGACACATTAACAAGCGATGAATTGGTCACCGATTTCGCAATAGTTTTATTGTTCATATTGCTATTATTCCCACACGATTGTCTCTTTGCATTCTGATTAATTTTATTCTGCGCCTTCGTGACATCCTTATTTGTTAAACTTCCATTGTTCTCCTTCGTCGAAATATCGATTTCCATAGTCATATCGGACGCCACTTTATTTTCAACTCCGGCATGATCGCCGTTCTTTTCCGGAATTTGTTTCTTCACCTTCGCGTTTATCTCGTTTTTCCCTAAACTTGCATCGTTTTTCGTAGTCAAAGGTTTCACTTGCGGGGTATGTTGGGTATCCGTTTTATTGTGTGAATTAATATGCTTTGGAAGTTCCTTATTAGTAGATTCATGGTTATTCTGGTTACTCAATTGAACATTCCTTTCGTTATACAATTGTTCTTCACTCGTCTTAAGGAAACTACTTTGAGGCGCTGACTTTACTTGTCTGGGTACACCTCTAACATCCAACTTGATTTTAGGATCGCGGCACGAAGCGTCAGTTACTTTCTGATCACCTGGCGAGCTATTGGTTTTTGTAGATGCTGTATATTTCATCAGAGGTTTGTTCGCTGTTTTTGCCGATCCTTTGTCCTTATTAAGGGGCTGAGTTGTTCCCTTGTCTAGTGTTGTTTTACATCTCTCTTTCACTGGTACTGAACTGTTCTTGGAAACATTGTTCTTGCTGTCCTTTATCATCTTCTGAACAGGCTCTTCCTTTATATGGTTCATCTTGTTATCCATGCTGCCATTTTCACATATGATTTGATCTATCGGACTTCTACAAATCGATTGTGTTGGGCTCATTCTCTGCACAGGACTAGTCGACTTAGGAATCATCGAGGGATTCCAAATACGGCACGGAGAAGTTTTCCTCACTTCCCATGCTAGTGGAGTGCGTCTCAATGGTGGTGGAGAATTCTCGTATGCCCACTTCACTTTGAACCACTCAATGAGATTGTGAAAGTCTCTGGTATAATTTTCTAGGACCAAGATGGCTTCTTTGCATTCAGAAATGTTCTCGTCTTCTTCGCATGTTTGGTAAATACCGTCAACTGCCCTTTGTAAATTTCCAAATAAGAAAGCCCAATATCTTGCTTGGAGCTCTAGAAATTCATACAGGAAGACTAAAAGGCTGCGTTATAAAATTGATGGCATTCTACAAAACTATTCTTATTAAGTAAGAGTCATCTCTGCTAATATTATACAAAGTACATTTGACTGTGTGTCTATTTTTTCATAAATATACTTCAAAACAATACAACTGATTTAAATACAATTTTTCCCTTCATATAATTTCAAATAAGAAAGCCCAATATCCTTTTTGGTGCTCTAAAAATTTATACAGCAAAACTAAAAGGCTGCATTGTGAAATTGATAGCATTGTATAACACTGTTCTTATAAAATAACAATCATGCTTGCTAATGCAAAGTACATTTGACTCTTTTTTCACAAATATACTCCAAAACAACTCAACTGATTTAAATACAATTTTTCCTTTCATATAATTCCAAATAAGAAAGCTCAATATCCTTTTTGGTGCTCTAAAAATTGATACAGCGAAACTAAAAGGCTGCATTGTATAACACTGTTCTTATAAAATAACAATCATGCTTGCTAATGCAAAGTACATTTGACTCTTTTTTCACAAATATACTCCAAAACAATACAACTGATTTAAATATAATTTTTCCTTTTATATAAACTTATGATCTAAGTAAAGTTTGGACAAAATAATATTGCAATATTTAGTTGTTATACCAGTTGCTCCAAAACATCAACTTGGTATTCTTTGACTCAAAATATTACACAGGTAAAACTGTTTATTAATAATACAGTTTAAATATTCATTTAGTTAGATTTGTAAAGTGGCATTTACTTACCAGACTTTGTGCTCTACAAATTAATACAGCAAAACTAAAAGGCTGCATTGTGAAATTGATAGCCTTGTATAAAACTATTCTTATAAAATAACAATCATGATTGCTAATGCAAAGTACATTTGACTCTTTTTTTCATAAATATACTCCAAAACAACACAACTGATTTAAATACAATTTTTCCTTTTATATAAACTTATGATTTAAGTAAAGTTTGGACAAAATAATATTGCAATATTTAGTTGTTATACCAACTGTTCCAAAACATCAACTTAGTATTCTTTGACTCAAAATATTACACAGGTAAAACTGTTTATTAATAATACAGTTTAAATATCCATTTAGTTAGATGTGTAAAGTGGCATTTACTTACCAGACTTTTTGTCACGGCCGGTTGATGCTGATCTGACTCTTGCCACTGGTTTCATTGGCCTTTTTAAAGAACCACCCTGCACTATACGTGGCACACTAGGTGGTTTTCTAGTAATCTTCTCTGCGTTACACGTAGTTACTGGCACATTAAACGCTATCAGATTCCTGGCTGCTCTGCCTTCTTCTTGTATGAGCAATCGTACATCAGCCATTTTAAGGGGAATCTCTGGGAAAAAGGGAGATCGTCGTACCACATTGCAACTGCGCTCGTACCCAACAGTTGGAAACACGAGGGAAACGATCCACGAATAAGTACAACCAAATTCTACAAAGTTCTCCCTTTTTATTTCTTAATATAATCAAACTATAATTAATAATGCAATCTTTAAACAGTTTCTTGGATGTCATACGAAAAACGAGCAGCAACAACAAGAAATCGACGAAAGAGAACAATCTTATTCAAGAAACAAGCAATTCGTGATTTTCCATGGCAGTGGAAAGTGACTTTTCCTATTAAAAATATAGGCAGGTTATAGAGTCGCAGGATTGATGGAGGCAACGCGCACAAAAGCGAACAATCGTTCCTCCAGGCGATGCCGAACAAAACAAGGGGATTAGCGCGCAATTACTTGGCGACAGAGTAACATGCAAATGAATGCATGTTTACACACACAGTGCGCGATTGTCTCTCTGTCATTACGTTTGGAGTTCTACGGATTTGCCACAATATTTTCGAACTCTAGCCTGTGGCACCCACCTTTCGCCGACAATTACCCGGAAGTGGTGCGGAGAAACTGCTGGCAGGTATTCGGCGGAGAACAACGTGTGGCTGACATTTCGAGGGCGGTCGAGGATCTCTCTCACGACAGGCGAATAGTTTTGTATGCATTCATGATTTCATATGCTTTTGTGTGTGCAATCCGCGAGGAGAATGCCACTGCCACTGCCGCCACGGCGCTCCGATCATTTTCCGGTCACTCCGCTGGCAAAACTGCACAACTATTTCTTATCGGGATGAGTTTCTAATTTCAAAATCATGGCATTTTCAGTGGCTGCTCTTCCCAGTAATAAGTACGAATTTCTTCTCGAAATTATTGTGT
This sequence comes from Ectemnius continuus, assembly GCA_910591665.1. Lineage (NCBI taxonomy): Eukaryota > Metazoa > Arthropoda > Insecta > Hymenoptera > Crabronidae > Ectemnius > Ectemnius continuus. Next base: position 3,174,687 of record OU342856.1, read on the forward strand.
AGTATTCTGTGGCGTCACATTAAATATTTCAAGAACTATCAACCAATTTGTAGTAATTATTTCTAGTTCTGAAGATATAATCGCAGTGTTTTATTGTCCGTTCCAGTACAGTAACTTAATTATTTATTGTAATATATCGCATCACAACAATATTTTGTAATTTCCCTTGAATATGGTACAATTTGTCTGAACATTTTTTCTAAAGATTTCTCTGTATTTTAAAAGTTAAGCGTATTATAAGCTTATTCTACGTAGATATATCTAAAGTACATTGATCCATTTACGACGGTTATGTAAAACCACGTTTCATGAGATGTAATATATATTATAAACTACATGCTGTCTTTTATTACACACATAACACCGAGTTTTGCGCAATACTGTATCAGGGATATCTGATTCGACAGGCAACCTTATGTTTTTAATCTGTCTTGACATTACTAACTCAAAAAAGACTGTGTTCTTAGATTGTAATATCTGCTTCTACAAAATGTAATACAATATGAAACGAAAATAGGTCGAAATTTATTAGAACAAACTATAAATACATTGTACATTCGCTGATACATAAATATTGAATATTACTACAAAGAACATTGAAAAGCGCACGAGGTTCATTCAAACTCGAAAAAAGACCTTCATCAAACGCGACGAATGATTCTTTGCCCTCGAGGTGCTTGTTGGCAGCCCTGAGAAAGCAGCTCGGTCGCACAAGCGGGGAGCGCAAAATGAATGAAACTTTTCCATAAGAGGTACAACTAATTTCTAGGTGGTAATCGGGCGATAGTGAAATTAAATAAAAAGGGGAGCGAGTTATCCAGCGGGCAAGAGAAGTTCCTGGTGAGATTGGGCGCTCGGCTGGGCGCGATGTTCTCTGAGGGGAGCGGAGCCAGCAGCGCCATCAACGCGTGATAAGATGAATCGTGCGAAGCGGTTGCGAGCAGGCTGCGCCAGAGCACACATTTGCCTGTGGGAATTTAATTAGCAGGTCGCCGAGGCTGATCTTTCGGCTGTGCTCGAGAGGGCATAAGATATAGACCAGGCCGATTTCCTCTGGCCCGGCCGCGAGAAGCCGATCCCGCAGGAAACGCCGGCGCACATCGGCAATCCCGATTAAAAATCGATCCCCGAGAGGTTTCTAGAAGAAGAGAAGCCCACCGGAGGAGGAGGCGAGCAGGCAGGCAGGCAGGCGGACGATCTGCCAGAGTTGAGAGAGAGAGAGCGGCCTGACGCGGGGATTATTGCCAAAAATCGTACGTATTCCAGCCGCTTGCCGAGAGCGGAGAGAGAAAGAGAGAGCCGCTCGGTGCTCGCCGGCATCGGCCGCGCGGCTAGCAACTCCTCCGACTTCGCAGCCCCGCGCCGAGTATCCTTCCTCTTTCAATTTCTTTGTTTACGTGACCGTGCAGCTACGAGCTGCTCCTACCTGCCTTCTTTCGAGGTTGGCCGATCCGCTCGAGATTGAAAGGCCGCTCGCCGCTCGCACTTCGCACTCCTTCATTCTCCCACCGAACATTAAAACCTCTCCCAGACCCGAGACTTTTCAGCTTGCATTGTTCCGCGTCCAATTCCACCGATTGTTTTTTCCCCAGGCGACATCAAGCCTGGCGAAACCTGTCAATTAGCGGCGAATCGACATTAATTACTAACCTGCGCGCAGATTCTCTGAGCGGAGAGATAGTTTTCGTTGATTGTATTTGAGACGTTCCAGTTGGAATTAAGAGCTCCTCTTGATAACCTTCGTGCGTACTTCTTCCGCGCTCTCGACTTCCTCTCGCAGTTGCATGTTCTTGTAATTCCAGTTCCCTCTGCTTTTCTATTGTACGCTAGGATTGTTTGCCGGCTGTTTCCTTGGGTTAGTAGAGTTACGCTTGGTCTAGCAAAGCACAGCCATACGGTATCACTACTGACTTCCTTTTTTCTCTTTCAATGAGATGTACTTTGCGCGCAACAAGGGCAAAGTTTGCTCTTGTATTCTTGACTGTAGAGTTGTTTGATACCTCGGACGATCTTATGTTTCCTTGTTCAAGCTTTTGCGCTTTTTGAAGTTGTATATACTCGAAGATTGTGGATAATCCTTTGCTTTGAGAATCCTTGTTTGTGTAATAGTACTCCGAACGAAGGAGAGCCGTTTGGAAGAAGTATAGGAGATTTCGTTGTAGGAGATTTTTGCGAAACATGGCAGCCCTACCGAGAAGGATTATTAAAGAAACACAGAGATTAATGCAAGAGCCTGTTCCTGGTATAAGTGCTGTACCAGATGACACGAACGCTAGGTATTTTCATGTAATTGTAACGGGACCTGAAGACTCGCCGTTCGAGGGTGGACTTTTTAAGCTCGAGTTGTTCCTACCAGAAGATTATCCAATGTCTGCTCCGAAAGTTAGATTTATTACAAAAATTTATCATCCAAACATAGACAGGTAGTTACAAACAATTATGCACAAACACTATAATTCTCTTTTCTTCGATAGTTACTGTTGTATCTATCGTTGGACTTTCTAAGAATGTCTCACAGGACTCTGATTTCAGATCCTATTTGAAAGAATCAATTTTGTTTGCCAACAATTTTAATTAAAGATCAAATGGCTTTAATTCTTTGAATGATACAATAAATTTCTTGGTTGTATATTAAACAGTGGTGCAAGGAATAATGTACGAAGCTTTGTTCTCGTCTAATGGGAAACCTGTTTGTATTTACTTCCTAGATTGGGCAGAATTTGTCTGGACATATTGAAGGATAAATGGAGCCCGGCTCTTCAAATCAGAACAGTTTTGTTATCCATACAAGCCTTACTGAGTGCGCCGAATCCAGACGACCCTCTGGCGAACGACGTAGCTGAGCTCTGGAAGGTGAACGAAAGCGAAGCAATACGTAACGCCAAAGAGTGGACCCGGAGATACGCTATGGATAACTGATCTCAGATCACCTACGCCGTGAAGTGACATTACCCCTATCTTTCCAAGTTTACTGATCACTTTACCCGCACCAGCTGCATACCCTGCACCTGTGTCCACAATTTTGCTATAAAAATAAAAGTTTTGTAAGAGTAAACAGAATGGAGAACTGTATTTTCTATATCGCGGGGAATACAAAGAGAGAAAGAGAGAGAGCGAGAGAGGCGCCGTTGCGATTGGATTTACCTTCAAGCATTTCTCCGGCGAACCTACTGTGTGTAAAGAATTCTACTAACCGGATGGATCCATGTACTTGCGAGATGATGTGTTTCGGCGAGGCGGTGTAAGTTTAATTGCTAGGTTTTACTTAAAGGCATACCTTTGTAGCGGAAGTAATGGAAGAATGTAGAGCATTACGTGGACGTTTTTTCATATATGATTACAGAATGGCTTGTGCAATCAATAATTTATAGCCTTTATTTTGGTACCTTTGCTGGATTCCTGAAAATAGTACTGAGAAATACATATATATATCTATATGCGTGTGTATTTATATATGCACGAATATATAAATACATACTATATTAGTATTAAATTGCCGTATTTCGTAATATGTACTAACTGGTTGTTGCAACAATCCGGAAATTCATTAAACTATCACTGGACAACTGAAAATAGTCGAGCAATAACAATGGGCTTATATATATATATGTGCGCGGGTGGTTCATTTTACGATGGAGAATCGTCGTTGGTTACATGCGTGTGAGAAGTGTAAAACTCCATTGGGAATATAGGATTTCGATCTGGATCTGTGTGTAGCTACTATGGCATTTGTAAATGAGGACAGAAAGCTTCTTTTATTTATTAACGTATTGTAACAAAGCATTCTTTTCGTTTCACCCTGCAAGCTGATCGAATCGGTATATATGTGTCTTCTATATTTGTGTCAAGCGACATTTTTACACTGTAAATATAAAGTGTTAAGCAAGAACAAGGTCTTGTCTTTCTTTCAGTGGAAGAATTCGCGAAACTAGAGCAGGAGCGCGTCTCTGTAGGATATAAAGCAGCGAATCACTTGTTTCCAAGATTTCTCTCGAAATATACTCTGTTCCTCAAAACTGTAAATATTGTTATGTATTTCTCGCTACATGGACACTACAGCAAACGAAACACCAAGAGAGAGAGAGAGAGAGTGAAACTCATCGAAATAGGGAAAAAGAGAGTTAGATTTCGAGGGGTTCACTCTCCGAGGAAAGGCAGAGTCGGCATTTACCATTCACGGAGTAACACAGAATATGCGTGATGTAAGCGGGTCACATTTGCAAGCAATAAATTAGGTATCTGGGTTGACATTTCACTATGTAATGTGCTAAGTATCAAGGAATCTGAGAGGATAGGCAGGTAATGATTTTGGAATTGCTTGCATTCTGGAAGATTAGTGTAAGCGGTGCGACAGTCACACGAGGCAGGAATATACTCTCCCTGAACTTAAGGTTCGCAAGCTTCCTTCGGAGTACTAAAAGTCGATATCGGTTAACAGGAATGAAAACATAATGAGATTATGTATACCGAAAAGCCAACTAGGTAATCAGAAATAAAATGATATTTAATTCGCAGAGAGGATCACTTAATTTCAACGGAAACAACCTTAATGATCAGCGCCGACTTGACACGGAAGTCAATATTGTATCAGCAAACGCGCAAGAATCAGTATCGTTAACAATTTGCGTGCTTTAAGAAACTGTGAGGATATAAAATCTATAGAACAGTTAGATATACTTAATCGGTACGGGTAAACATGTGCGTAAAGATATACGTCTATATTTCAAAATCCATTTCGCATAGTTCTGAACGGCGGCATCGCTGGCATTATTAATGTGAAACAGTGTTTGTAGATAATTTGCAACAATAAAGGACGTGTATGCTGTTATGTATAACGCTATACGCTTTTTCTGAAAACGCTGTGTAATCGAAACGAACATACAAGCATTCACAAAGATTATTCATTATGTCGACTTTATTTAAACACAGACAACGCATGATTAGTGATTTTCCACTATTAATTTAAACAATTATATTTTCGTTGTTTGCCCCTCATTTTATTAGGCATTTTTAACACCACCCTTTTAAATCATTAAGTATTTATGTCGAATTTATTTTATATACTGCATAATGTCTGAAGTTATAATTATTTATGTTTTTCTGGACGTTATTTTTCAAAAACGCAGTTTACAAAAGAATAGCTCAGATAATAGTTCGACGATCATTTCCCCACACAAGAATGCGAATTGTAGATTTTCGTTTCTATTCAATAACATATAAATTTCGTCAATCCTAATTGCAGTTTTAATGAGTATATTTTGATTGCATTTTTCAGAACTCTACAATGGGAATAAAAGTTATTTAAGTTATTTAATAATTCAGAGAGTAATAGATTAATATCAATCATTTTTGGAAGTATAATGGAATCTTCTATGATGTTTTTATGCTATTTATTAATTATGGTAATTAATTTTATAATAGCAACTTGATGTCTATTAAAATTAGCGAATATGTACATCTGTTTGAAAATACGACTTATAATTTAAAATAGAACTTTGCTAATTCAACGTGGAATTTTGGAGATTAGATTTATTTCTGGGTTTAGGAGATTAATTGTGGGTTTGAATAATTGTAGTATAGTTAATTGGCAGTATAGTATTTTTATTTAAGAGGACAATAGAATGGTGGCAGCTGACATTTCATCAACAAAGGGTAAGTGAATTTTCTATTCAATCTGAAAATATGTTTTGTAAATTAATATCATGAAAGAATAAAATCCTTTGTATATCTTGCGAATGAACTATAATTAATGAGTTCAAAGTTGTGTTTTCTTTCCAAACAAGTTTCACTTTTGTGCAAGTAACGTATTAAATATCTTTAATAAGAAATGTTTCTTTAATGGTAAAGCTCACCGATTTTTTAAATGTAATTTAAGCATAGTTTTAGTAGTTTTTCTACGAAGGTAATAAAGTTACATCAAATCCAAAAAGTTGCAAGCAAATTTCGTGGAAGCAAACGAACTTTCGAAGTTTTTTAGGCGTCGGAAAACATCGGGCAATACAGGCTCTTTCGTTAAAGTTCGCGATTGTTCGACCGTGCGTACGAATATGCCAGCCCGCAAAAGGGGGGAGGGTATAAATTTCTTAGTATTCTGAAACGCGTCCAGCTTTCAATCCAACGCAGCGACCTTTCATTCGAACTTTGAACTTCCTGTATCGAAAGTGCGAGTTGAAATGCTCACTTCTGTTTGAAAGCTCGTCTTGAAACTAGTTTCCGATTCTTGACACGTGAATTATGATCACTATTAAATATTTTATTTATGAGCGTCAAAGTTCTATTTCAAGTACGACAAATATTCCTTCAAAATATGTAACAAATGTGCTTGCGATTCTTCACACGTGAATTTTGATTACTATTAACATTTTATTGAGCTTCAAAATAATAATTTATTTGGAGTACTAGAAATATTTCTGCGAAAAATATTGCATTAATAAATTAAAAACAAAAATTTTGCAGAGGTTTAAAAAGAGGTCAGATTTTATTTAATTTGTAAACTGTTGTCTAATTCGATAATTAGTCAATTTCGTACTCAAGTTTAGCAAATTTTTGCATTAAATCTCTTCGATTTCAAAGCAAAATTGGAAATGCATTTTTATATTACTCAGTAATCAGTAAATTTTCATTACTCAGCGCATTTTACTTTAGTGTCATTCTGTGTAATGTACGTGATTAATACTACTTTCGTGCTGGGCGTAATTATTCCGTGCAAAAAGGAAAACAGTTTTTAAATTCTCATTCCTGTCTTTTTTAGCAGTCTACGATTATATCAAGCAGCAGATGCAAGTGTGCAATTCAGAGCGTTGCCCGGCTTTTTTTTTTTGGTGCGCCCAGCAGAACGTGATGCGAATGAGAGTTTCTCTGGGCGAGTCGCTTCGAACAATTCTCAAGCGGCTTCGCATATTCGTTTCCGTACAAACAAATCGTGCGCGGCACGTTATTCATTATCGAATTGGATCGCTCGACTTCCTCATAGCCGCGGGATATATAACTGATAGGATTTTTTCTCCTGGTAACTCTCACACAGAATGCAGAATTCCAGCTTCAGTGCTTTATCAGTTGAAATTGTTATGCTTAATATTTATTTGCGAATATTTTTTAATACTGATTTTGGGTGCTATTAAAAATTAACTGTTGAATTTTATGAGCTAGTTATTGTGAAAGTGAACTAAGTCTAGTCATATTAAGATATTAAAGAATTTGCGTTTTAATAAAATTAGAAATACATATACTATAATATACTGTTGGGAAAATCCCGAACAATGTGTTCTTAGGAAAAACCCCGACAATGTGTTCTTGGGATTATTATATACTATTATATACTATAATATACTGTTGGGAAAATCCCGAACAATGTGTTCTTAGGAAAAACCCCAAGAATGTGTTTTTGGGATTATTATATACTATTATATACTATAATATACTGTTGGGAAAATTCCGAACAATGTGTTCTTAGGAAAAACCCCAAGAATGTATTTTTGGGATTATTATATACTATTATATACTATAATATACTGTTGAGAAAATCCCAAACAACATGTTCTTAGGAAAATCCCAAACAACATGTTCTTGGGAAAATCCCAAACAATCTATTCTTGGGAAAATCCCGGACAAAATGTTCTTGGGATTATTATGTACTATTATATGTATATGTCTAAGATACCAATTGACAAATGGACTTAAGCCATTTTCAATATAAGCGATTCGTATGTATTTATTTAATAGTCATCTTTATATTCCCTTGATTTAAGGAATACATTAATTATGCTGGAATATCCTTCTTGTTAAGCTACCAAAGTTTATTTAACACAAGTGTCATTAACATTTTAGTGTCAATTGAAAGTCTTATGCGAAGAATAACAGACGAATTTGAGGAATTTGCTGAGATTTAAGAAGAAGCTCATAAAAACCAAAAGAAGAATGATATTTCAAAAAGGAGTATATTACGAAATAAAGGGAGAATAAAGTAATGCCGATTATATTTCAATATTTCTTAAAAATCATACGAACAACAGAAACATAAAATATCATACAAAACCTAGAAATTAATTTCTCTTTTACAAACCATATTTAAATCCATCACAAATTCTTTCAGTTGTTTTGCAACGAAATTAAACCACTTTTAACGTTTCACAAATTTATTTTGAAATAGAGGACACTTTTCGCAGGAGTTGCGAACAACGATATACGAGCCGTTTATTTTGAAAGGTGGCGTAAGTCCATTTATGTTCTACTCGAGATATAACAATCAAGGGTTTGTATTTGATTAAATTTCAAAATATGGGCGACAGATAACGTATAGGAATAATGTTTTTGGGTTTCTAAAGGCGTCAAATATCGTTCGACACTAAAAGGTGAAATGTAATAAAAAAACAAATTCGGTGATATTGTTTTCCATACTGTTTAACTGTTAATATCCGATGATTATTTACACGTGCCACGCAATAATAACCGGTTTGTTTACTGGTTAATTTAACGATTCGATGAACCATTTAGCTGGATATTCGGTCGGTTAATTGTTATTCTGCGAGGCAGTGGCGCACTATCAGCCCAGTTAATGGTCCCCAGGTTTCTCTAAAGTGACGGGGGAACTTAGCCCATATTGAGTTATGGCGCTCTCGGCCCCGGTGCGCAAGACGCCCCACTCCACTGACTACTAGTTATTAAACTTACCAACTATGAACATTGATTTTAACTCCTCGACGCTCTTCCCTTCCTCGAAAGTCAATCAGTTTGCCACTATGCAAGAAAGCCTGCCAAAGTGAGATCGAAAGTTTCCTTGTTCTAGTGTCATTCATTCATTTAATGACGAAACATGTTTTACTAATATATAAATAGTCTAATTATATATGGCGATTTTTTAACTCTTTGTATATATTTCTTATGACAAAAGTAAGTCTTGCAATTGGAGAATATGTTTTAATTAAAGTAAGAAAGAATCGTATTCTCTTTGCCAAAGTAATATCGAAATTTGTCACGTGTTTTAATGTCGAAACTTGTTTTATTAATATATAAAAAGTCTAATTATATATGGCGATTTTTTAAGGCAATTTATATATTTTTATGAGAAAGATAAGTGTTGCAATTGGAGAATATGTTTTAATTGAAGTAAGAGAGAACGTATTCCTTTCGCGATATTTTTATAAAATCAATAATTGCTTTTATTCTTTTCACGAAAGTAAACTATTGAAGGACATATTTTATTAAGGTAAAGATTTCCTTCTGAGACTTTTTACCAGAATTCCCTGCAAAAAACTACGACGTGCAGTAATTGTTTAATGAATACTTGAATGATTACTTAATAGGATCACTAATTCTACAATGCCTGGTGCTGTTATAATTTAAAATAGTTCGCAACAACAGATTAACAACCAAGTAATACAATTATCAACAAAATCACGTTTGAAAGCTGTAACTATAATAATTCAAAAAATCAATGCCAATAATTTCCTAGTATCAATAATTGCTTCGAGATGTTCTGGCTATGTATTTTGTTGCGAATCCGTGCTTTTCGCGAAGGTAAACAATTGAAGGACATGTTTTGTTAAGGTAAAGAAGATTTCCTTGTAAGACTCTTCCAGGAATCAATGATTGACGGTGCATGGTTGTTTGTTCTCTAACAGAATTTCTTGATAAAAAGCTACAATGTGCAATAAATTACTTAACATATTTCTGCAAGGAATGATCAATTAATACTTTGAACGACATGTCGAATCACTTAAATTTGAGTGGCACTCGAAGATCCATTCACACATATGTTTATTTTCACAAAATAATTGTAGTAAATATTTTTAAGAAGGTATAGTGAAAGAATTAAAAATTTGCAACTTGGGTACTCAAAGTGTTAATCGGATCACTAATTCGAGGACGACGCCGGAAGCAGTCTTTTAATGGCACTTTTCAATTTGCTGCTCGCAGTTGCTATCCTTACTCTTGTTTATGGATGGTTCGTCCTTTCGAAGACTTTAAAGCAGCGCTTGCTGAGTTGGGCTCCCGGAGCTTAACTGGCACCCCCACTCTGTCAATTTTGACGACGTTTCTACCTGTTTGTACCCTCGCGTGCGATGGGAAGTATACAAGATATGGGAAAAACCGTGAAAATTAGATGAAATTCATCATTCAGGAACGATTTTTTGGTGTTTTCGATACAAACCCGGCCTTTTTTTCATGGATTCTTCGTTTACTATCCGCTCTGATACACAAACAATTGATTCATGAAGAAAAAACCCGGGTTCGGGGACCCTTGAAAAATTGGATATTTTCGATGGCCAAAAATATGGGTAAAAAAAAAATTTGAGCTGGGGCTCTGAAATTTATATCACATCTTCCTTGATGCAAGGGGAGACTCCCCACCAAATGTCAGCCCCGGAAAATGTCGGGAAGTCCAAAAAATATGGGAAAAACCAGCGAAAATTCCGAAAAAATCCAACTTTAAAGGCAGTTTTTTTAGTGTTTTCGATAGAAATCTTGACTTTTTTCGACGGATTTCTTGTTTTCTATCCGTTTTCATTCATAAACAATCGATTCCCGAAGAAAAAACCCGAGTTCGGGGACCTTCGAAAAATCGTGAAAAAATCTGCAGGGGTACCCCTTAAGAAAAATTTGCCGAAAAAAAAATGTTGAGCTAGGGCTCTGGAATTTTTATGGTATCTTCCTTGATGCAAAAAAACATTACCCACCAAATTTCAGCCCCGGGGAAGGTCGGAAAGTCCACCAAAAAAAATAAAAACCGCTAAAAATGAGCAAAAATTCACTTTTCTGGACGGTTTTTCGACCCGTTTTCGTTGCAAATCCGGACTTTTTTTCATGGATTCTTTGTTCTCTATCCACCCTGATACGAAAACAATCAAAATATCCCGGGTTCGGCCGATTTTGAGAAACTTGAAAAAATTGACCATTCTCGAGGGTCGAAAATAGGTGAAAACCTAAACTTTGAGCTAGGGCTCTGAAATTTATATCACTTCTTCCTTGATGCAAGGGCACATTCTCTACCAAATTTCAGTCCCGGGGAAGGTCGGGAAGTCCACCAAAAAAAATAAAAACCGTCAATACGCTTTTGTTAACTCTCAAATGACTGACGAAATTAATTCAATTTAAATAGTTCAAATAGAATTATTAACACTTTCGTAGCTATGTAAAATATATTCATTTTCGCAAAAATAACTCTAATAAACATTTTAGCAAGTCACAGTGAAAGAGTTGAAAATGTGCAACTTGGGTACTCAAACTGTTAACAGGAACACTAATTCTAGGATGCCACTAGCTGTTATAATTGCCAATAGTTGGACATTATTACGCAACAACTGGTTAACAACAAAGTAATACGATTATTATCGAGCGGACGGAGATGGGAATCACGTGAGGCGCACATGTCATTGGGTATCATTTGCATCGGAGCTGGAATATCGCATCTTTGATTTCAGACGATCATGCGAGCAAGTATTTCTCAGGCAATTAGTGATTGCGTTCCTCTGTTTCCCAGTGTTCCGAAATAATAATCCGTTCCACTTGAAGTTCTCCACGTACGTGTAATCCTCCGGCGTGTGTTTATTTCGTCTGATGGACGCAATCTGTTTGTACTTTCCGACGCTTTGATTTAGTTTCTAGCTTGCGCACACTCCGCTCTCCCTCTCTCTCTCTCTCTGTGTGTGACTTGCGTTAAATTGCGAATGATATTTGCTTCTTTGGCCGCGCAGCTGCGCCCAGTGGCGAAGTTATCTCGGCGCGGATATAATAATATAATACTATAATGCGCCCCCCGCTATTTATATAATTGCTATTAGTTAGCGCGAGACTCTGCCCCGAGTATTATATCATATTACATTAAATTATACAATAACAAAATCTATCATTTATAAACCCAGCGAATAAACGAGTCATCGATAAATAAAGAAGGCTATTTTTAAAGTCGTTCTTTATGATTTTTCATTAAGTGTAATAAAACATAAAAATATTATGTTATTAATATATTTTAAAGGAAGCGCAATAACGCGTTGTAGAAATATTTGGCAAACCAACATTTTCCAGCAGCCGTTTTTATTACAAGAAGACAATAAAAAAAATTGTTTTCGTCCCTTGAACCTTGATTACCCTGGTCGAATCAATATCCTGAACTCCTGGAAAAAGCTGGAAAATAAACATTTACACAGACAGGGAGAAATATTGCAAAAATATTTGACGCTCGAAAATTTCCATGCTGCCACGAAAATACAGTCTTTTACTAAATGAAAATAGTAGGGAAAACTTTCATCCCTTATTTCGGATCATTAGAAGAACTATGGCAAATAAAAAATGTACCAAACAAGTATTGCAAAAGTATTCGATGGTTAAAAACATTGACAGTGATTCGAAAAACAGGAAATATTAAGAAAAGCGTGTTTACTAAACGAAACAATAAGAAAAACGTCTTTTCATCCCTTATTTTGGTTTATTAAAAGAACTGTAAAAAATACAAAATTGACCAAATAAGTATTGCAAAAGTATTCGATGGTTAAAAACGTTGACAGTGATTCGAAAAAAGGGAAATATTCAGAAAAGCGTGTTTACTAAACGAAACAATAGGGAAAACGTTTTTTCATCCCTTATTTCGGATCATTAAAAGAACTACAACAAATACAAAATTTACCAAACAAGCAAGTATTCAAGCAAAAGTATTTCATAGTTAAAAATATTGACAGTGGCTGGAGACAAAGAAAACATTAAGAAAAGCGTGTTTACTAAACGAAACAATAGGAAAAACGTCTTTTCATCCCTTATTTTGGATTATTAAAAGAACTACAACTATTACAAAATTTATCAAATGAATATTGCAAAAGTATTGGACACTCAAAACTGTTGACAGTGGCTGGTGAAATAAAGAGGCCTCGAGGAAAGGAAAATACTAAGAAAAGCGTGTTTTCACCCCTCGGCGGTGGGTTACACTTGAATCAATATTTTGGTCTAATTTGCCGAATGTCCCGCGCGCACACCCATCCGCCGTACATTTCGGGGCAGGTCTGGCTGTCTGCGCTAGCGAGCGAGCGAGGAGGATTTTCGAGCAATTTGTGTATTGAGCCACCTTCTCTTTTAATTTCTAGAGAGGAAGGAGGGCATTTTCTCAGCTGGAAGGCCGAATGAAAATGAAACGCTGGAGAAAGCCAAGCCGCCTCGTATTCCCGGCGCTGCGCTCGCCGGACAGCTCGCATCCGACATGCCACTGGGCTCGGATTCGTCCTCCTGGCATAGTCATCCGCCACGACCTGGATCGCCGAGGGCAACACCGTCAAGAGGGACGCCTGCGATAGGTCGACTCTCGCGTACACTTGCCGGAAGAAATACTCCCTGCTCAACCTGCCCTTTCTCCTGCGACAACCGCAGCCACACTATACAAACAGCTCGCATTTCATCACTTTTCGATTGTATAATATTATATTGCAGCATTATGTAGTAGGTTGTACAATATTATAGCAGTTTGTAGTATCAAAAAAATTGACAACGTAGTTTTATTTCAAAATGTCTTCTTCCTTGTTGCTGTTACAACAACATTTTTATTTCATCACTTTTAGATTGTATAATATTATATAAGGTTGCATAATTTTATAGTAGTTTGTAGTATTAAAAAAATTGACAACGTATTTTGAAATGTGATCTTGGTTGTTGCTATCACAATCTTATGTACTTGCATTTCATCGTATTAGATTGTATAACATTGTATATTTTATAGCAGCAGGATATAGCAGGTTGTACAATATTATAGCAATTTGTAGTATCAAAAAATTGGCAACGTACTTTTATTTCAAATGTGTTCTTGGTTGTTGCTGTTACAACCTTGTGTACTTTCATTTTATTATATTAGATTGTATAATTGTATAATAGCATTATATAGCAGGTTGTACATAGCTATATAAGGTTGTATAATATTATAGTAGCTTGTAGTATTAAAAAAATCGACAACGTAGTTTTATTTCGTTTTGAAATGTGTTCTTGGTCACAACAAAATTTTTAATTCATCACTTTTAGATTGTATAATATTATATAGTAGCATTATATAGAAGGTTGTACATTGTCATATAAGGCTGTATAATATTACAGCAATTTGTAGTATTAAAAAAATCTACAACGTACTTTTATTTCGAATGTGATCTTGGTTGTTGCCGTTACAATCTTATGTACTTTCATTTTATTATATTAGATTGTATAACATTGTATAATAGCATTATATAGCAGGTTGTATATAGCTATATAATATTGTACAACATTATAGTAGCTTGTAGTATTAAGAAAATCATCAGCGTACTTTTACTTTATTTTAAAGTGTGTTCTTGACTGTTACTGTCACAATTTTAGATAATTGCATTTTATCATTTTAGATAGTACAACATTATACAAATAGTAGTATTATATGGCAGGTTGTATATAGTTGTATAAGGTTATACAACATTATAGTAGCTTGTAGTATTCACATCAATGTATTTTTATTTTGTTTTAAAATGTGTTCCTGGTTGTTGCTGTCACAATCTTCCGTAATTGTATGTTTAGAGCAATTCATGGTGTATTTTACATGAACTAGAATTGTATAATTATTTCAAAGAGTTACAATTCAAAGAGGCTGCGAAAGTGTTACAAATGTGTATTCGATATTGAAAGGCGAAGCATTATTTTAGTGAATCGTCGCTGGAAGCATTGACCTGCACTACTTGGCACTTCTGGAACTGCGAAGATTCGATAAACCTTTTTATGGATCATCTAATTGCCAAATTTTAACGTATTAGTAATTACAGCTGTAATTTCTGCGTGTGGCCGATATTGAAATCGTTGCCAGGAGAGATTACGTGAGTGCAATTACACAGTAGGATTTCACGGAGTGTTATTTCAGTGATTGGTCTGCGCCAGCATTGATTCATACTACTTGGAATTGCAAAGGTACGGTTTCGAATTATCGATTAATTGCCTGTTCAATAACAGCTTTCCACCTCGCGATATTTTATTTGTTCCCCAGTGAACTCGTTGTTGCTTTAATTAAAATTACTCTCAGCCTTTTACCAATGCCCGTGTAAATCAATTTGCGAGCGTCAAATTTTATTGTTTGCTTATACTGCATTGATATATGCATTTCACAAAAATAATCACAGGATTCCTGAGGAACTAATCACAGTTTAGTGGATCTTCCTATATTAAAAGTCAAAAGGACTTTTACTTTTTACTATTATAATTAAAATTAAACAATAATCTCAGGCTAAACTTTACTGTATTTTTAACTTAATATTCTTTTATCTGTTCAGAATCATGTTTAATTTTATTATTCATATAACATTGCTCGAACAATCCAACTCTACAACTTTACACATAAACTCCCAATTTCTGTACAATTAATACGAATTAAAATTAATTCCATCAAACTACAAAAATTCCCTTAAGAGGCTACTGTAATTTAATCAAAATTCCCGTTTAACACCATCATCTTCCTAGATCAAAATCCCCTAAACACCTCACCCGACAAAACACCCTTAAAGCCACCAAGCGATTCGCAAGGCGGACTTCTGTCGCGCGCTGTACACCTTTGCGGGCGTGCTCGGTTGCGTATTCGGGGCCGGTGAGGAGGGCGGCAAAAAGTGTGCGCGGCGAGGCAGAAGGGGTGGAAGGGGTGGAAGGGGGGTGGGTTGGAAGGGATCAGATTGCCACGGCTGGATGTTACGAGTGTCCTTTCTCCGTCCTCCTCTCTCTCTCTCTCTCTCTCGGCGGCTTGTGCGCAAAGCCAAGGGCGGCTGCGCGCTGGCCGTCGTCGAAGTCTCGAGAAGGGGTAACGCGCACCAGGGAAGGCAAAGAGGGGTTGGCAGCAGCAGCAGCAGCAGCAGCAGCAGCCCTTGCGAGCGAGCGACGCTTTCAGCGAGCAGGCACGTCGCGACCCCCGACGCAGCAGCATCCTCGCATCGCCGAGCATGAGAGAGCGTCGGGTGCCGGCATCGAGGGACACATATTACAACCCCAATCGCTCTCTCTCTGATCCTCACTGGCAAAGCTCGCTCTCTCCTTAATCATCCCCCGCGCTTCGTTTTAGTGTCACAATACTTGCACCGGCAATTTCTTTTTAAATATATATACATATATATATACAGATATATATAAACGTAGAGAGAAAGAGAGGGAGAGAAGGGATCGCGGAGGGGGCGAAGGAAGGATAGAAGGGTTGCAAGGGGTGAGAGAGAGAGAGAAGGATTGATGGAGTGGGAGGTGCGATCTCCGGACGAACAGGTGGTGCGGCATCGCCGAGCACTATAGAGAGATACTGCCGTCGAAGTAACAGGTACTGTGACAACCACTCTTTTATACTATCATCCTCATCTCCACCCTCCTTCCACCCTCCGCCTTTCATCCCCCTTTCATCCCCCTTTCACTGATTGCGCACTCCTGATTTCAGATCCCTTTCGATTATTCCTCTTCCAAGTGGATTGGATGTCTACTTTTTAAATGTACCCCTCTCTCGACTTTCTTCCCACCCCCCTTTCATCCCTTAGTAATGGCTTGTAAAACGTTGCGACGGCGTATGTGGATTTTTAATGGGTGCTTTTCTTTTGTGCTTTTTTGAATTATTGCAAGATCATTTTGTATGGATTTGTTTTTTGGGGGATGATTTGTGTTTGGTGGTTTTAATAGTAGGGCTTTTTGTAAGTGCGTTTTTGTGAATGGAGAGCAATTACGGGGGTGGTTTTGCGGGGGATTTCTAGTCGGGGGTGGGTTTGAATTATGCGGGCGCACGTTCCCTCGCCAGGAAACCGGTGGCCTTGAGATTACTTTGCGGGGAAATAGTCTGCGCGTTCTTTTTTGGCTGGTGTGCCGCGCGAGAGGGATTCTCTCCTCTTGACTCGAGTTCGTCCCTTTAATTTATATGGGCGCCCGTGAAAAATCCATAACCACCGCCATCACACACCTGTGCCGAAAGAGTGCCTCTTCTTTGTTTCTCTTTTTCTTTGTTCTTTGTTCTTTGTCGCTTTTCTTCTTGGCCCCCCTTGCCACGAAATTCCCTTTCATTTCGCATACCGTATAAAATGTAGCGGCATTTATTGATTTCTATCTGCGTATGAGTGTGCCACCGCTTACGACACGTCATGCACCATTACACGTAATAAAGCACTCGGCTTTCCTTTAGTTTCGATAATTATCTGACGGATTTCCTTGGCTTTTTTCTTTCCTCGAGATTTAGTGTTTCGTGTGCGCATCTTCTCTTAAATGTTTGATTCTCCCAATTAGAGGCACGTTGAAAATCGTAGAAGGGTTGTTTAAGATTTGAAACGCATTAAAGTGACGTTCACTATAAAATTCAAATATTTAATTAAATTTTATTCGAATTCTATTTGGAATTGTGAATATTCAATTGGCAGAGTATATTTAAAGATTTATTGTCGAATTTTTGAACGAATGGACCATTTTTAAAATATTATTCATTTCATTAAGCCAAATATTATGGATTATGAATTCGTAAATTATTTAATCGATCATTGAAAGAGGAGAATTCTCATTTATAACCAATGATTGCAGTAAAAGGTTCATTTTATTAAATAATTTGAATGATCGGAAATTTTGATTATGTTCATTATCTTTGCACTCCTTTAATTCGAAGAGTGCAGTGATTATTCCCCTGCGGTTTCCTCCGGTGTAACAAAGCTTCTGTGGCTGATGAGTAATACACGGAACGTTCGCTATTTCACCGTGAAAAGGATTGGTACTTTGCAGAGAATGCTGTAATGCCACTTAATAATTCCTGGCTGCTATTGCAATCTGGAATCGTGTGTTCCGATTTTCCAAATCTCTGGACGTCGATAAATTATGTAATAATACCAAATATCTCTTTTCACGATTTTGTTATAAACTGTAATTATTATTGTAATAATGACGTGTATGATATTCTCTTGTTTCGAAGGATTTGCCACAAAATATAAACAATTCTTCAACGGTATATTACAATTTTATTTTGCATTTGGTATTATTAAATCTTTATAAAGTAGAATTTGCCACACGAATGTTGATACAGTGCTTCTTCAGTGCTCCAATAAATATGTTGATTGTTTTTGTTTAAGGTGTACAAAATTTTCCAAGAGTAATTTTAATTTTTTATAAATTGCTCTCACTTTGATTTGTATTATTAAATCCTCATGAAGTAAAATGTGCCACTTAATAATTCCTGTCTAATATTGCAATGTGGAATGCTGTGTTTCGATTTTAAAAATTTCTGGACGTCGATAAATTATGTAATAATGCCAAATATATTGTTATAAACTGCAATTATTATTGTAATAATTATGTGTACGATATTTTCTTGTTTCGAACATAATATTGACGTGCAGCAACTTATTATTCAAATTTCTGTAAATTAATCAACAAAATTCGAATTTTATCATTGCACTTTCTTTGTTTTTTATTGTTTTGCAAGGTTAATAAATTTGTTTGATTATTTCTATGGTACGAGCGAGCATTAATACTGTTGTCGGTGGTTTCTATTAAATTCGAGACCGTTGGAATTCCGGAAGGCGAGACTATTGTCGAGCAGCTGTGAAACTTTGACATCGCGTAAGATGACGTTCGCATGACGATGACGGCAAACACATCCCCGTTAGTTACTGTGATAGTTCAGTAAGCTCGGTCCTTTGAAGCCTTACACCAAGGTGAATTCGAGACGACATTTTCCACCAACACTTCCCTGCCAACAGCTTCCTTACACATGAGTACCTCACCGAGCATCACTAGCTACCAACTTTACTATTTACATGTACTCGTAAACTCTATTTACCTGCCCTTGAGACATGAATACTGACACAGTGCTTCTTTAGTGCTTCAAGCCGCGCCTTGACTCTTCATGTCTAAGTTGAAAATAATTCGCGTAATAGAAATTTTAGTGCTTTAATTTTTTATGAATCGTCCACGATTTGATTTGTACTTTGCAAATTTTTCTGCGGTGGAATTTGTCTTAGTCGCTTGAATACTGACACAGTGCTTCTTTAGTGCTTCAAGCCGCGCCTTGACTCTTGATGTCTCAGTTGGAAATAATTCGCGTAATAGAAATTTTAGTGCTTTAATTTTTTATGAATCGTCCACGATTTGATTTGTACTTTGAAATTTTTATGTGGTGGAATTTGTCTTAGTCGCTTGAATACTGACACAGTGCTTCTTTAGGGCTTCAATAAATATGTTGACTCTTCATGTCTAAGTTGGAAATAAATTCCGTAATAGAAATTTTAGTGCTTTAATTTTGTATGAATTGTCCACAGTTTGATTTTTATTTTGAAATTTTTATACGGTCGAATTTGTCTTAGTCACTTGAATACTGACACAGTGCTTCAATAAATATGTTGACTGTTGATGTCTAAGTTGTAAATAATTTCCGTAATAGAAATTTTAGTGCTTTAATTTTTTATAAGTTTCCATGCTTTGATTTGTACTTTGAAATTTTTATGTAGTAGAATTTGTCTTAGCCATTTAAATACTGACACAGTGCTTGTTCAGTGCTTGAATAAATACGTTGACTGTTTGTTTCTAAATTGTAAATAATTTTCTAATAGAAATTTTGATTTTTATAAATTACATAGGCTTTGATTTGTATTATTAAATTCTTATTCATTCGAATTTGCAACATAAATGCTGACACAGTGTTGATGTCTAAGTTCTAAACAATTCTTCAACAGCATATTACAATTTTATTTTGGATTTGGTATTATTAAATCCTTATCAAGTAGAATTTGCCACACGAATGTTAATACAGTGCTTCGTCAGTGCTCCAATAAATATGTTGACTGTTGATGTTTAAGTTGTAAATAATTCCCCACAGAAAATTTCTCCTCCATTATTTTATTTCCCTGCAAATCGCCCAGTCTTTCATTTCTACTAATAAATTTTTATGCAGTGGAATTGATCGGAAAATTCTTTAGGCAGCTATTCAGAAACAACAAAATTCGAGTGATTGGTGGGAAATAATCGGGAGGAATTTCGGTGCGCGAAGGGTCAAACATTTCAACCGGTTGTTCGCGTCCGGCAGAGGCAATAAATATGCAAATTAATTATAAATTATTTGCATTTATATAGTCAATTAGTAATTGTCATTTTAATTGTGACAGGTTGCAACTCAATGACCTGCTAAAATTGCACATTGCGTATATGAAATTCACTGTCGACAATCACTTTTTTGATTAGCCGATTGTATTTATGTTCTTAACACAGTCAACAATATCACTTACAATATTGCTATTTTACAATAAACTGTATCGCTTTAAATAATCCTCAAAAATTAATTAATCTTGTTTGCCAAACAATTATATTGCTCATTTCATTATTAAAATTGTAAATAAGGAGTCTTTTGGAAAATTATTCATTGTTATTGTTATCTGAATAAAAAATTAGGTATGTTCTGCATTAAGATCAATTGCTACTGTTAATACAGTCAACAATATCACTTACAATATTGCTATTTTACAATAAACTGTACCGTTTTAAATGTTCTTCAAAAGTTAAGCAATATAATTGTTTGCCAAACAAGATCTATTAACTTTTGAAGATCATTTAAAGCGATAGAGTTTATTATAAAATAGCAATATTGTAAGTGATATTGTTGACTGTATTAACAGTAGCAATTGAAGCCTGTTCTTTTATTCACGTAACAATAACAATGAATCATTTTCCAAAGGTCCCCTTATTTACTAATTTAATACTGAAACAAGCAATATCATTGTTTGCCAAACAAGATTAATTATTTCATTATTAAATTAGTAAATAAGGGGACCTTTGGAAAATAATTAATTATTAGTGTAATGTGAATGTTGTTACAAACAGGAGTAATAATATTGTTGAAACCTTTTGTGATTCAGGTCAATGGGCCAGCCTCGTCTCGGACTTTGAAGAGATCGACGATCCTAGGAAGGTTTCGTGCTATGAAAGTGTGCGCGTTCTAAGTTTCGTGACATTTTCTGTGCCACGAGTTATGCGGGACAATCAATAATCATCGCAGCGGCTCATCAAAACTGCTGATACCGACTTGTTAATATGCTCAGCCCCAAAATGCAGAAGAACGGTGAGTCAATAATAATAGTCGACATTTACACTTGAGAAATCATCGCTGGACTTTAATAATTTTATTTAAATATCTTTGAAACCACAAAGTTTGATTAAATAATATTTTTGAGTGTAATTAATATCTGCTGAAGTTTGTTTATTACTTTATTTGTGTCTTTATGTCTTATTTGTTTATTACACTTTTCAAATTAGCCAAATATGCTTTAAACAGATTTATTCGAGAAATTCGAACATTGTAAAATAGCAAACTATAAAAGAATATTAGATCTTCAATTATTAATCATTTACAACGAATTGCAAAGTGACTAAATATTATTAAATAACGTTTTTAAATGCCTTAACTTCTTTTTATACAAAAACAGTATAGAAATATAGAATCATAACAAAATATAGAATATAGAAATATAGAAATATAGAAATATAGAAATATAGAAATATAGAAATATAGAAATATTAGAATCACATAAAAAAAATAACAAAAGGCAAATTGGACAATTGAATAAAAAAGACTGTCAATGTTTCCGTGCAATTTTATTTAAATAAACAACCCCAAAGCTCAGATTTGGAATGCTAGGCAAATATTAAGCGGCAGCAAATATGAATTGCATTCGTCCACCGTGGCTAGAAAGCTCTCCGTTCATTTTTCCACATTTGAAAACTTTATCGACTTGAGTAGAATAGCATTGGCGAGTGAGGAGAGCGCAGACAGACTCTCCGATGCACACTTTTTCGTGTTAGCATGAATCCTCGCTGTCGGAGAAACGGAGTGACAAGTCCTCCAGTCGAGTACACATTCTCTCTAAGATACAGTTGGATAGAAAAGTGTCTGTCGCAGCGCTTGAGAAATTACAGTAACAAATAATCGAATACTTTTTGTAGATTTTGTTGTTCGATTTCTTTGGACTTCCCATTCTTTCTGTGTTGCCATTGTTTTATTGTTTAACTAATGACAGTTCACATTGTAGTTTTACAGTAAAACTGCAAATATTACAAAGTTATTTTTAATGACCGTGAATCTTTGAAAAGTATTTGAATTAGTAAGTTTTATTAATGGTTAGTATAATTTATTGTAATAACCAGCAGTTTTAGAAAACAGTATTGCAAATGTCAATTATTTCTTATTATAATAATCAACGTGACAGTGAAAACTATTTGAATTAGTAAAACTTATTAATATTTAGTATAATTTATTGTATTGATAAGTGAAAATACGAATTATTTCTTATTACAATAATCAACGTGTCAATACATTTTTAATACCAATCATCGAAATAAAAATATTGCAAACTTCTCGCACCATTCGTATAACATTATCGAGTGATTAATGTCTAATTAATTCAAAAACTGTCTAACTCACTCTCACTTTGCAAAAAAGAGTACAAATATTCCCCCAACACAAGAGACTTGTTTGTACAGTTTATTAAACCATAAAGTCTATTTTTTTGTCAAGTGCGCCAGAGGCCAACCGTGATATTGGTATCGACAGCCGGCAATAGAAACCGGTGAATTCGATTTCCTTTTGATTGATAAAATATGGGATTTTAATCTGCGTGTCCTTTATTTGTTGTGGCGTACAGTGTTGTTAGCCAATTACCATATAACTGTATAACTGTCACTCACTAACTTCGCTACTCTCGCGTGGAACGCGTCGACGAGTGTAACATATCGAACTGCGAAACACATTGCGAACTTTATTTGATAATTAATTTAGGTGGTGTTGGTTCGTTCGCGGAATGATACGCGACGACTGGAAAATTTGCCAGTAATTTTGGGAGCAATGACAGACTTAATTAGCACTGAAGACTGGTTTATTGACGAAATATTTAACAATGGAACGACAGTGAATATTTAATGAGTCGAATTAGAAAGTTAATAACAAAAGAATTTACTAGATCGATAATGTGCAGTGTATATAGTATTTTTTATTTATAACGATGCATTGTATAATATAATTAAAATATTGTCTTTTATTAAAGGATTTCCTTGCTACTTTAAAAATCAGACTTTGCAGATCATAAATATATGTTTATTAAAGTTTATATTAAATAGTAGCATAAATTCGATTCAACTTGAAACAATTGGTGTACTTATAGTAAAATTATTTTTACAACAGACAGCCATAAAATAATTTACAAAATTGTATTATTACGCGAAATGAAGCAAAACTATTTTCCCATTTGGTTTGCCAAGCTTTTATACTTTGTGCTACTTTAAAGATAAGACTTTGCAAATCACAAATTTATATTTGTTAAAGTTATACATTTGATGGTAATATAAATTCTCTTCAACCTTAACAATTTGACAAAACTTTAACAAAAAAA
Organism: Ectemnius continuus; assembly: GCA_910591665.1. Lineage (NCBI taxonomy): Eukaryota > Metazoa > Arthropoda > Insecta > Hymenoptera > Crabronidae > Ectemnius > Ectemnius continuus. Next base: position 3,198,041 of record OU342856.1, read on the forward strand.
CAATGGACGTATTTGTAATAAAATAAAATTTTCACAACACACAGCAATAGAATAATTTATACAATTGTATTATTGTGCGAAAGGAACCAAAACTGCTTTCGCATTTGGTTTGTCAAGTTTTTATGCTTTCTTGCTACTTTAAAGATAAAACTTTGCAAATCACAAATTTACATTTGTTAAAGTGATACATTTGATGACAATATAAATTCTATTCAACTTGAAACAATTGGCGCACTTGTAATAAAATAAAATTTTCACAACACACAGCAATAGAATAATTTACAAAATTGTATTATTGTGCGAAAGGAACCGAAACTACTTTCGCATTTGGTTCGCCAAGCCTGCATACTTTTGACTAGAAAACACGCATCATTTGGAGTGCAGCCCGCGGCGATGTCGGCTTTGTGAACTGTTTATTTGTTCTTCAACTTGAGGGCGCCGCTTGTATTTTTCCGCGGAGTTTAGAATTACCGAGCGAAGAGATGAACCGGAACTTTTTGACCGGAAAAAAACTTTGAACTCTGTATTTCCACCGTCAAAGGACAGGGAATATAATTGCTGTTGGAAAGGAATCAGTTTTTCCCTGGGAAGCCCCGATGCTGTTTCTCTTCCCTTTGGTTTAGATTTCTCCCGGAAATTCTATTAAAATCGTAAAATAACGAAGCTGGATATTTTTTAAAGATACTTGCTTTTAAATTATATTACAATAAGTAATTTTGTCTTTTTTATACGTTTTATACAAGATTCCCTTGACATTGACTTGTAATAATTAGATTACGTTGATTTTATTATTTTTATTCACAATTCTGACTTCGAATTACTAACTCATATTAATGGATAAAATTGTCCGACATTATTAACAATAGAAAGTCACATTTTACGATTTTTATTCAAGACTCACTCGATTATGAGCCCAAATTATGAAATTGTGTTAATGAAATAGCAACCCTATTGCAGAAGTTTCATTAGATTTAATAGATTCCTTTCTGTTAGGAATTTTACAACTTCCGAATGTCATATTATTGTAATATTAAAGTTGGGAAACGGTTCCCAGCAACACATTCAACTAGCTGTCTGTTTACATTAGTAAGAAATCTGAAATAATTATTTTTCGTGAAACGATTTAAACATAAAATATATATGTCAATGTATATAGCATGTAATATCATTTCAGTATTGAGGAAATGTCTTACAATTCCTTAAAATCGTAAAATAACGAAGCTGCATATTTTTTGAAGACTTATGTTTTTAAATTCTATTACAATAAGCAATTTTCCGTTTTATATATGTTTTATACAAGATTCCTTGACATTGTCTTGTAATAATTAAATGACATTGATTTTATTATGCTTATTCACGATTAATTACTAACTCATAGTAATGGATGAAACTGTTCACCATTATTAACAATAGAAAGCCACATTTTGCAATTTTTATTTAACACTCACTTGATTTATGTGTTCAAATTATGAAATTCTCTTAACGAAAGAGCAACCCTAATGGAACCTGGTTAAAACTTTCCACCATTGTGAATTACACTCCTTATTAATTAAATACAAGCGTATTGAATGCACACCGGGCATCCAGGAGCCAAGTTAACTAAAGCCAATGAAACTTGGTTAATGCTCGCCGGCTTTAATGCATCACGTGTTTTCAGACTTCGCCCTGATAATCAACTTTACACGAGTTCCTCGGCGAGGTTTAAGTAGCTTCTCAGAAAAAGCGAATAAGCCCGGCATAAATTCGCGGAAATCCAGTTAGCACAGTTATATTACGCTTCTCTAGAAATTATAGCCGACTCTAATGCGAGTTTCCTCTTCGCCTCATTGATATACGTTTCAGACATCATTTACCAAACTTGGAATCAAAATAATTACACCGCCATTATGTTAATAAACTCGATTGTTTATTGGATCAAAGTAATTAGAAGGTCATTATGGTAATGGAGTTGATTATTTATTGAATCAAAGTAATTACAAGCTCATTACGTTAATAGAGTTGATTATTTATTGACGAGCTGAATAATATGTTGATTATTCGTGTCTAAGGTCGAAATAATTCCCCAGCAGACATTTCAATTTTGTATGAATTGCCATGATTTGTATTATTAAATTCCTATCAAGTAAAATTTGCCACACGAATGCTGACACAGTGTTTCTTCAGTGCTTCAGTAATTATGTTGGTTGTTCGTGTTTAAGGTGTACAAAATTTCCCAACATAAATTTCAATTTTTTATAAATTACCCACGTTTTGATTTGAATTATTAAATTTGTATGCAGTAGAATTTGCCACATGTTTTCTACATTATGTTAATAAAGTTGATTATTTATTGAATCATAGTAATTAGAAGGTTATTGTATTAATAAAACTGATTATTTATCAATGACTTTGGTAATCTTGGATTATTTGATTGTATGTTTTGTGGGATTTTGTTTGTTCCAGTGAGAATACAAGACTGTCAGCTGCTTATGCTCTCGGAGCGAGCTCGGGCGGATTCGAAGGTGAAGGGCTACTTGCAGAAAAGGAATTCGGATTCTGCGAGATGGCAAAACCGTTGGTTCGTCTTGTATCAGGTAAGTTCATTCTTGGGAATTTCTTAATCCATTCTTGTACCATTCCGAATTAGTTAAATTAGCCGAAGAAAGCATTTCAGAATTTTAATATTTATGGGTTAATATTAACTGGAATATTTCACTTCCTTTTAATTTTAATAAAAATCGCCCAACAGAAATATAAAAATCGTAAAAGAGAAATTAGTTTTAATTTGTAATTATTTTAGCTAGAAAAATTTCCAGGGCTTATTTTCCCCGGAAGTTTATTTCCTAAGGAAATATTAATTATCGATTTATTAATATTACCGAGCTTCGTTTATTGGCTGCTGGTGTTTTTGTTGGTCGATTCTTGGCAAGTACGCCGAAGGAGGAATCTTTGTTCGCGTCGAGATTTTACGGAGTTGTAACTAGCCGGGTTGTTCAAGTCGAGAATAGTCGGGAAAATCTCTAAAATATAGAAATCCTTCCGGCGAAAAATAGGGCAGCTTCCTCATCGAGCAAGAAAGGTTAACCGATATTCCTTTTGTTGCTTCTCCGCTAACATGGCAGAGAAAATATTCCCAGCGAACTTTATGCAAGCGCAATTGGAAAGTTGCCTTTTATCATTCGAGTCATTTTTCGAATTCAAATTCCACTGACGCGATGCGAGGCTTTCCATTCGGTTTCAATGTTGTCTTTAGGCGTTGGCGGATTTTCTCTCTGGCCTTTGTAACGAACTAGTAAGATCAGTTTTAATGATCTCGCCCGAGCAAGCATTCAGACTTCTTGCCGCGCGTGGGTTGCAAAGAGGAAACTCCATTGACGAAATTCTTTGATTTTCCCTTCAGTTTTACATTAACCCTTTCACTGCTAAGTAGTCTATTTCAATAACTATCGCTGGGCTTGAATACTTTTTCACGCAATATGAATCTGTTCGGCGGTGTATTTAATTATAATATGCCACAGAATCCAATTACTGTTGCTTTATCCACTTCAAAATTAAAATTTGTAAATTTTTTTTCAATATATATTGTTTATTCATCAATGGTAAAATTTTAAAATACCATAATTTGATAAGTATAATGTACAGGGTGATTCACTTGCCTTTGAATCAGAACTCTCCTAGCCCTTATTTTTTTTGGTCGACTTCCCGACCTTCCCCGGCACTGAAATTTGGTGGAGAATGTGCCCTTGCGTCAAGGAAGAAGTGATATAAATTTCAGAGCCCTAGCTCAAAGTTTAGCTTTTCACCTATTTTCGACCCTCGAAAATGCTCAATTTTTTCAAGTTTCTCAAAATCGGTCGAACCCGGGATATTTTGATTGTTCTCGTATCAGGGTGGATAGAGAACAAAGAATCCATAAAAAAAAGTCCGGATTTGCAACGAAAACGGGTCGAAAAACCGTCCAGAAAAGTCCATTTTTGCTCATTTTTGACGGTTTTTATTTTTTTTGGTGGACTTCCCGGCCTTTCCCGGGGCTGAAATTTGGTGGGTAATGTTTTTTTCCATCAAGGAAGATACCATAAAAATTCCAGAGCCCTAGCTCAACATTTTTTTTTCGGCAAATTTTTCTTAAGGGGTACCCCTTCAGATTTTTTCACGATTTTTCGAAGGTCCCCGAACTCGGGTTTTTTCTTCAGGAATCGATTGTTTATGAATGAAAACGGATAGAAAACAAGAAATCCGTCGAAAAAAGTCCGGATTTCTATCGAAAACACTAAAAAAACTGCCTTTAAAGTTCAATTTTTTCGGAATTTTCGCTGGTTTTTCCCATATTTTTTGGACTTCCCGACATTTTCCGGGGCTGAAATTTGGCAGGGAGTCTTCCCTTGCATCAAGGAAGATGTGATATAAATTTCAGAGCGCCAGCACAAAATTTTGTTTTCCCCATATTTTTGGTTATTGAAAATACCCAATTTTTGGTGGTGATTCAAAGGCAAGTTACTCACCCTGTGTATGCTTGCATATTGAACATTGAAAAATTGAACATAATAACAAGTAAAATCAGTACTCTACACAGAAACAAAAACCCACCGATGCTTCTTACATCATATCAGTCAAAGGGTTAAGAAGTGGTGTAAGAATAATATTTCGTCCGAGTGTAATGTTCAATTTGCCGTCGCCAATTTATTTTAAAATTATGTTGGCTCGTTCAATGCTTTTTCTTGCTGTCGTCGTGTTTTTCCTTTGACATAGGAGAAGCGTTCTAGAAATATGCATAGAACGTGTTCAAAGCGCTTGACATTTTCTCTCAGTTTGTTAATTAATCCTGTCACAAATAAAAGCGCAGGAACTCAGGAAATACAAGGTTTACTGATTTCATGTCTTCGTTGGGAGAGAACTGAATTGTGTTGCTAAGCAAAAGAGAAACAATTGCTAATTTCAATCATCAAAATGATGAAATCATTGAAGTTCATTTAACTCAAGATTTTTTAACTTTTTCGTAGAAAAAAGCACAGATTTTTACATTTTGTTAATGAATTTTCTAACAAAATTTCTTCTCCACTGCAGAAATTACATCAAAAAATATATTTAAGTTACAAAACTCGAAACATTCAACATTTAGCAATTTCTTTCTGTCAGAATAACAGGAATTAAAGTATTCAATTGACTTGCTACTTTTTATGGACCAAAAATTAAATTCGACTCCTCAACTATTTGAACGTTTTGACTTATTCTTTTTTATAAATACACTTGCTAATTTCTACTGTAATGATTTCCTTTCTTCATCTTCGAAAGGTGGAAAAAAATGGGGAAAACACCCACTCCAGTTTCCACTCACTTTCTCAGATTGCGTGTTACATTTTCCCCATTGTAATTGCGAATGAATAATTCAGTAGAAATAGTCGCCGGTCACTTTATTTACTGCACTGGAGTCTCTCACGGTAACGACGCTGACTGTTGCAGAACTTGTTGTTCTATTACGAGAATGAGACCAGTACGAAACCGAGCGGCCTTATTTTCTTGGAGGGCTGCTACTGCAAACACGTGATCACAGCCAATGGGAATGAGCTTGACAAGCAGGTTAGTGCGCAGCTTATACCTCTCAGAAGGCATCGCTCTATTTTTCATATAAGTACAAATGGCACCAATTGAAATCCAAAGAGTTTTATTCAAGATTTCTAACAGTTCAACTGAAATGTTGTATTATTGTTATATTTAATTTATTAATTTATATATTTAATGCCAAGCATAATATGAGCATTAGAAAAGAAGAGTAAATTTTATTCATTCGATTTCCACTTTGTATTTGTATTTATACATACAATACAAAATTAATGACTGCAAAGAAGAATTATCTTTAAAATATTACTTTTAATATTATTTGTAATTGTACAGATTTGTACAATTTATTGTACAAATGGCACCAATTGAAATCCAAAGAGTTTTATTCAAGATTTCTAACAGTTCGACTGAAATTTTGTATTATTGTTATACTCAAATTGCTATATTTTCTATTAATTAATATATTTACTGCCAAGCATAATATGAGCATTAGAAAAGAAGAGTACATTTTATTCGTTCGATTTCCACTTTGTATTTGTATTTATAAATACAATACAAAATCAACAACTGCGAGGAATTGTTTTTAAAATATTATTTTGAATGTTATTTGTAATATTTATCGTACAAATGTTTTTCGAAATGTAGAAAATGTTCAGGAATTTATTAAATAGCGTTTGAGTTATCGCAGATGTGAATGTCAGGAAAGTAAATGCTGGCGAAACAAGGTTTCGTTTCTAATACAGGAAATGAAGAATTTAGTATGCTTAATAATTAACATATATTTTCCGCTGGCTTCGTTAGGGAAACATTAATGATACACAGAGCTCGACTCAACTTCTGGGCTAGCATAATAGGAGATTATGTTAATTGAGTATTAGTTCCTGCCGAGCTAGGTTGATGAAGCAGTAATGGAGAAGTGTACCGATCCGTTCACTTCGGAGCAATTTACTTGGCGCATTAAAAAAGCCTTTTAAAGAGGCTGCTTTTTCCCCTGTCGTGTAATCAACCCGCCTGCAAAATTAAATACTCCACACTAGCTTTGCCTCTTTCGACTTTAAAAAGTAACGACTTCAATTTTTGTGCGCGAACCGCCATTTATCTTGAAAATTTTAAAACGTAACATCAAAAAGGCAAGCGTTCAAAAAATGTTACCAGTGTTGCGATTTAGTATAATAGTAATCTACGACTGTGGTTTTATTAATATTAATAAATAATACCACAAACTGCAATTCATTTGCAATTTACAAACTGCAATTTAGTTGCAATTTATCTTGAAAATTTTAAAACGTAAAAAGGCAGACATTCAACAAATTTGAACAGTGTTGCGATTTAATATAATAATAATCTACGACTGTGGCTTTGTTAATATTAATAAATAATACTGCAAGCTCATCGATCTTAAAGTAAAAAGAAATGACTTCAATTTTTGTATACGAACTGCAATTTACTTGGAATTTATCTTGAAAATTTCACGAGTTTTACCAATGATGAAATTTAATATAAAAATATAATTGTTGTTTCTTTAATATTAATAAATAATATTGCATATTTATTCACCTTAAAGTAAAAATTAACAACTTAAAGTTTTGTATACAAACTACAATTTGTATTGCCAATGTTGAAATTTAATATAATAATATGATTGTGCTTTCTTTAATATTAATAAATAATACCGCAAGTTCATCAAGCTGAAAGTAAAATCGTGGGCAATTCGATTCGCGCTTCGTCCACCGAGAATGCAAATCATAAACAACGAGGTTTTTACTGTCATTGAAAAACTGGGCGAGCATAAACTCCCTTTCGGATGTGCTCGTTAGGGACGTGCGAAGTGCTCGAGAGGTTGTGAAAAGCGGGGAGAATAAAGCGTGTGCCCGCTTTCATAGAACGCAACAGGTCGCAATTTCCGCGGAAGCCGAGCGAAAGGATTCCAGCTTTCTGAGTGGCTAACTTTTTTCACAAGGCTTTCACGGCTGCTGGACGAGGAATCCCTTTGGCTCAAGGAGATTCCTGCCAGCAGCCCAGGAACGTTTCACCCTCACCGAAATCCTAAATACTAAATTCTTCAAACTTTGCATTAAATTATCCTATCGCCCGGCGCAACAATCATTATTTATCATTCATAAACCGCCGACCTACGAGAATGCTTTAGTTTATCCTGCAAATTGTTGAATACTCGCGCAAAATTCCACAGTAAATTCCACGGGAAGTATGCAAAAAATAAGTATGCTGGGAATTTTTACTTTTAAAGGGCGAAGTGTTTCAATTAAATTATGTTACGTTGCGATGCAACAATAACAACGTACAAATTGTTATATAGAAACCTAAATATCTTTGCTTATTCTGAAAAGTGTTAAGGATTTTTACGAAATTCTTTATGGACATTTCTCGCGAAATATGTAAAAAGTAAGCAAGCAGCCAATTAAATTTTGTATTATTATTATTTGCAATCTTGTTCCACCTTGTAAGTTTGCTGTCGTATTAATTATAAATTGACTAGAAGAAAGAAATTGACTTAAAGAAATACTTGAGTGACTTTTATATAATATTTTACGATTTTTATCAAATATTTTTATATAATATTTCACTTTATATTAGAGCAGTTAAATATAAATTTATTTCACTTTCTATTTCATAGCTTGACTGTTTACTTTACAAATTGATACAACAATTCTATTTGCGACTTAATAATAATTCCAGCTATTTCTATTCCAATTTTTGTTTGAAACAATATTTGTTCGTTCATGATGAGCAAAAATTTTTTACTTTTATTTACTTTTATCTTTACTTTTTACTTTTTCTATTACTTTTTACTTTTTACTTTTTACTTTTACTTACTTACTTTTTACTTTTACTTGCTATTTACTTTTATTTACTTCTAAATCAACTAGTCTTACAATTTCGAAACCTCATGCAACACTGCTGTTTATCAGAAAACAGTGAAATAATCATTTCAAGCATTTCCAGTTGCATTTCTCTTTTCGGTGGTAGTCTTTGCCAGGGCGGAGTCACATTCGATTACCGCATAATGAGACGGGTGGAGCCTTTGAGGGTGAACGAGGCAGCGCAGCGGAGGGCTTACACGATTGCGTATGACGTTGCAAGGTTGTCTGCGCCGATCTGCCGGTGCAGCTAGTGTAACTGGAAGGGACACTTGATGAGGGGAACGCGCGAGGGGGGCGGAAGAAAGGCAATTAGCGCGGCATGAAGTCCTCCGTGCTCGCGTTACTCCATTTTCCCTTTGCACCGGTGTATTAAACGCACGCGCTTCCACGTACACACGGTGAACAACTTGCCTTTGTATCGCCACTGTCCAGCATACAATGTTCCATATGAAATCATTAGAAATAACCTATAAATTGCAATTATACTCGAATCTTTCTCAACATTTGTCTGCATTTTATGCATTTAGACTTTTACATGTTTGAGTTGCGTTAACTCGCAAATATAATATCGTAAATATAATATAATAAAATATTGTCTCCTTACGTTGCTGGCCATTCGAAGGAAGTCGATGCTAAAACTTGGTAAAATATTCCCTCCAACAGACTACATAATTTAATAGAGTCTATTGTTAAAGAGAGAATATATAGTATGTTAAATAGATGTCTAGTAAAAGTGGGGTTAGGAGAGTTCTGATTTAAAGGCAAGTGAATCACCCTGTACAATTGATGATACAATTTTCCTGTCATCCTAACCTAAAATTAATACCTGTATTCACTATAATTGTTTAGTCGGCTTTAACAAGCTTAGAGTAGAAAATCTTATTGATAGTTTCATTCATATTTATACATTTATTATCTTACACATACAAATATATAATTTTTGTATTTTTGTATATTGATTTGTAGCAAAGCTATAAATATCCATTATCCATTATAGCCATTCGAAGGAAGTCGATCCTAAAACTTGGTAAAATATTCGCTCGAGAAGACCACAGAATTTAATACAGTCTATTGTTAAATAAAGAATATATAATATCATGAAATAGATGTCTAGTAAAAGTGGGGTTAGGAGAGTTCTAATTCAAAGGCAAGTGAATCACACTGTATATATTCTGCGTATCAACAAATGCCAACAAAGCTCGCATTCAGACCTTTCAGGATTAGAATGCTACAATGTTTCTTTATCGACGAAACCAATTGCAAAAATTTCATTAGATTTCGACTTCTTTCTGTTAGGAATTTTACAACTTTCGAATGTAATATCATTGTAATATTAAAGCTGGGAAATTGTTCCAAGCAACACATTCAACTAGCTTTCTTTTTACATTAGTACAAAATCTAAAACAATTATTTTTAAAGAAGTCAAATGTAAAATATATTTGTTGATATATTACAACTTTAATATATTACAACTCCTGCCAGTTAGCAATTTTCAAATTTATTTATGTATAATATTAAACATAGAAAATAATTTCAAACAACAAATTGAACGAGCTTTTTTCTGTATTCCGTAATCTTAGATTAAATAATTATAAAACAAAGCAAATGTATTGCAAAACTTTAGAAATAATTGATAAACGAAATGGAAGATTGTATTATAAATTTACAATATCAGATTTACTCGACTTCTTTCTGTTTACAATATTTGCAACACTTTTTGTATAACATTGAACTTAAAAAATGACTTCAAACAACAACTTCAACAACTCTTCTATTTTTTATATTAAAGCAGACAATATCACCTTCAAACAACAAATTGAACAACCCTTCGCTATTTTATACTACCGACAAATCGAAATGACTTATTTTCGTTAAAGCAATCAAATGTGAAATATATTAATACACGCGCAGCAACTGGCAGGGAGACTGGATGATATAATGAGAGAGGGTGAAAAAGGGCAATTAACGGGGCATAAAGTCATTTCGCCTTTACCCCGGCATTAAACGGGAGCGCAGGGATGTATCAGTGTATCAAGGGACGCGTCGAAAGGTCGCATTCAGACCTTTCAGACCACACGGTATTTCGAGTAGCATTCTTCGAGTTTGTTACAATACAAAGCAACATAGCAACTTCGCGCCATTGTTGCTTGCGCCACATTGTTTTCTCATTCCCCAGTTTCGATTTTGCCGAGTTGCGCTTTTCGACTGCGAACGAACAATATTGGATTTTATTTATTGAGGTTAATTGCAAAATGTGTTGCAACCGCAAAAGCGACGTTCAATTGATTGTCGAACGTGACTTTAATCAAAGTGTTTGTGTAATTCGATTGTAATTGCGATTGCCGATGCTTTCGGAAAGGTCGAATGATTAACTTAAATTAACTGGGTTTGGTTTGGTGCTGTTTTTTTTTTTAGATTGTATATCGTGCTCGATAATTATAATTAAGTTGTTGCTTAAGCGAATTTTTTGCCGGTATTTTGCATGGATCCGTGGACGGGAAAATAAAAATATCAACGCTGACGATCCAACGCATACGTTAATGATAAGGTTGTTGATTAAACACACGGCTCCACCGCACCGCGCTTGGTCTTTTAATCACGACGCTCGAGCGTCTTTAAAGTGTGCTTAATTAAGCGTGTACTCCTTTCAAGCTCGTCTTTGTAACGCCTGCTCTTTCCTCCCGCTCTTATTGTCCCGCAAAGTCATCCCTTAATTAATCCGGCGCATATGGAATTAAAAGTTATACCATTCCCCTCGTTTCTGCTTCTCGTAAAACAGCCATCAAGCTTTTACATTGCAATATTTCATATTTTACGTTTTATCTCGAAACATCTTTCAGTCTAATGTAAACAGATATAAATTTATTAATCCATTATTACTGAAAAAATTCCACAAATCCTGTATTTTAATTTCAATATTAACAAAATTTCTAAAAATTTCGTAATCCTATAAGTATTAAACTGGTAATTCACAAGAATATTATTCCTGATATTTTTTAATACTCTTACAAAATTCGCCACGAAGCATGTGCAAAATAAATATATTGCAATATTTAATACTTTACATTTTATCTCGAAACATCTTTCAGTCTAATATAAATAAATATAAATTTATCAATCCAGTATTACTGAAAACATTCCAAAAATCCTGTATTTTCATTTCAATATTAACAAAAGAATTATTTGTATCTGTAATAAAAAATCTACAAATTTCGTAATCCCATAAATATTAAACTGGTACTTAATTCATGAGAATATTATTCCTGAAACTTTTTAATACTCTTACAAAATTCCCCACGAAACATACGAAAAATAAATACATTGCAATATTTAACATTTTACATTTTATCTCGAAACATCTTTCAGTCTAATGTAAATAGATATAAATTTATCAGTCCATTATTACTGAAAAGATTCCACAAATCCTGTATTTAAATTTGAATATCAACAAAATTTCTGAAAATTTCGTAATCCCATAAGTAATAAACTGGTACTTTAATTCATGAGACTATTATTCCTGACATTTTTTAATACTCTTACAAAATTCCCCACGAAACATACGAAAAATAAATACCCAGAGAACTCTCGTTCGCGTTTGCAATTATTTATACAAATACTCCTCTGATTTCCTCGAGGGCATGTGTGTGTGTGTGCGCGCGCGCGCGCGTGAACGTACGCCCAGGCTGATATTGGGTCACGTCGAACAGTGACGTCAACATATCACCTATTTATGCTGATGGAATGACAGTTATTTCCGTGTGGTTCAGCAAGTGGTTCCGACGTAGATGACAGGCCAACTTCGTTTAATATGCCATTACTATTCCGCAATAGCTTTACAACATTCAGCGCATCAATAAATTGCCGTCTGAATATGTTACAGCAATCAGCCGCCGATGATTCATCATACAAAATTAACAGATGCATACCTAGCAGAAAAATATCTAGTGCATAAATTCTAATCGGTGTAATTGTCGGTTGTTCGTGTTTGATGATGATCAAAGGCAATGAACAGGTTGTTCATCATACTCTGATCGATTCTGGAACATATTCATCCATTGGAAATGCGCATAATTTATCTGACGGTGTAGCATATCGAACAAAGAAAAAATAACATAACTTTGAACGATTTTTTTCAAGGATTTACTGTTTTGTAAAATACAAAAGCAACAAAAGAAAACTAATGACGATATATATTATTCCATGTCATTAAAATTGATGCAGTTTATACAACCATTAGTAAATAAATAAATGACAAATATTTTAGTAACACTTTTAGTAAGTAAAATCAATAAATTGCTATCTAAATATGTTACAGTAATCAGCTACGAATGATTCATCATACAAAATTAACAGATGCATATCTAGCAGAAAAATAGCTAGTGCATAAATTCTAATCGGTGTAATTGTCGGTTGTTCGTGTTTGGTGATCGATTCTGGAATATATTCATATTGTACAAAGAAAAAATAACAACTTTGACTGATTTTTTTCAAGAGTTTACTGTTCTGTAAAATGTAAATGTACCGGAATGAAAACAAGAAAACAACCAATGATGCCATTAAATTTTAAGCAGTTTACACAACGATTAGTAAATAAATAAATGACAAGTATTTGGCTGACACTTTTTTACTAAGTAAATTCTATAAAAGAAGTGAAAACACCCATTGAACGTCAATTTTCTTCGAGTCCTTGTTTGCTGCAGGCTTTTATCGAATCTTTTAAAGTTCGCGCGCGCGCGCCCGCCCGCCAGCCAGATAATTAGATTAATGGTCTGAGAAATTCATCGGAAGTAGGTCAAGTGACATCATTACCTAAGACTTATCCCGTTGGCAGTGCTTAATCGCTCCTTATTCGAGTCATTTGCTAGAAACGAGGCCTTAATTCTCAACACTTTTCAACCCTTCGTTTTATTAACAGCGCAACTAAAAGTCTGCAGCACTTAGCACTGATGACTTACACGACGCCTGTCGTCATTAATTCGTTGGCTGTAAAAGTTTTACTGTGCAATTACACGCTGTGCATTTCTGTAGAAAAAGTTGTTACTGTGCTTTGTGTGTCTGAAATAATATTTCGAATTTATCTACTTATCATTGAGAGATTTCTAGTGCAAATATAAATATATATGATTATTAGCATAGATAAAAATAGAATTTATATTAGTAATAGAACAGTTTATATTGAAAATATTACGAAAATATTCGTGATGAATTAAGAATCTCTTCCTTTTGGAAATTAGTTAAAAAGGAAAGAAAATTCATAGTATATAAATTACGTTGTTAAATTATGAATCAAAATTAAAATGCAAGCAGGCATTACTTGCTTCTAATTAAAGCTTCATCCTGTGAATTCTACGTTCATAGATATTTATTACGAATAAAAGCTTTTCTATTATGAATAGAAAAGCTCGCATCGAAACGGGAAAACATATTCTACTGATTACATCTCTGATTTCAGAAACTTTATAGTAGATAAACGAAGTTGCTGAATTATGAATCAAAATTAAAATGAAAGCAGGAATTACTTGCTCGTAATTAAAGCTTCATCCTGTGAATTTTACGTTCACAGATTTGTATTACGAACAGCACAAAAGCTTTTATGTCATGAATAGAAAATCTCGCATCGAAAAACGAAGACACTTTCTACTGATTACGTATCTGATTCCAGAAACTTTATAGTATATAAATTACGTTGCTAAATTATGGATAAAAATTAAAATGAAAGCAGATATTACTTCCTTGTCATTAAAACTTCATCCTGTGAATTTTACGTTCACAGATATTTATTACGAACAACACAAAAGCTTTTATATTATGAATAGAAAAGCTCGCATCGAAAAACGAAGACACATTCTACTGATTACGTATCTGATTCCAGGAAATACACATATAGTACATAAATTACGATGCTAAATTATGGATAAAAATTAAAATGAAAGCAGATATGAGTTCCTTGTCATTAAAGCTTCGTCGCGGGGAGTTCTGCATTCAGGGACTTTTATTACGAGCGACACAAAAGGTTTTATATTATTAACAGAGAAGAGCTTCGTTCGCATCGAGAAGGGAAGACACATTACACTGATTACATCTCTGATTCAAGCGCTGCCGGAGAGAAATCCAATTTAGCATTGCACTTTTAAAAGTGCGCGGCTGCTCTGTGTTATTAAATCCATGCCGCGCCGCGTATATTTACGATGACCGATGACGGCGTCTGTGATATTGGTAGCTTTGCCAGGATAAAGCGATCAGAGAATGTTAACGATACAGGTTTCCATCGCGCTGATGGAAACCCGTGTGCGCCCAACACTCGCGATCCCTTTTCCTCCGACTTCGCAGGCTCTCTTTTTTGTCTTCCTATTGATTTCCCTTTTGTTTATTTATCCGAGGCTTTCGGGAATAAAAGATTACTTTGACGCCGGAATTATTAAAGTCTGACGAGTGTCTCCGCTTTCAGCAGGGAATATGAATTTCGGTAAAAGAAACACGAAAATGCAGAGGAAATTTGTAGAATTTAATAAAAATGTAAAATTTAACGAATAATTGCAGTGGGAAAGTTAGTAGAAACGTCAGGGAATATCAATTTTGGAACAAGAAAGACGAAAATACAGAGGAAATTTGTAAAATTTCATGAATAATTGCGATGGGAAAGTTTTAGAAAATCAAATCTTGAAATTGGGTGCTTGCAGTGAAAAAATCAGTCATTTTAACTGTTTATTAAATATATATTTAACAATCGATGGATTAAATTCTGGGAAAAGAAGTAAAACGAAAACAAAATCGAAATCATTCCAAGCATTTAATTGCATGGTAAATTTATATTTCTTTGTTCCTATAAAGAACTTGGAGCTTTTTGGCGTTTTCAGTTCTTTTTCTATTTATGAATTCGGTTTGCTCGCATAATAAAACCGGCACAAGTGCATTTGCGACCGAATACGCAAAACGGTATCGTTTGTCATAAATAATGAGCTTGCGTTTCTTAAGATGCTTGTAAAGCGGTGAAGTAAAGTGGCGCAGAGAGATTTTAGCGAAGAGAATGCAAACGGCCATCTTCCTTTCTGATCCGCGTAAAATCGGTCTTAATGAAATTTTAATGTCATCGTTCGAGAACGTCAGAAATACGTGCGACACCAAATCGAAAAATGAATACCAGCAGCAATTCTTCTTTTGTTTTATTAGTGAATTTAATTGGATTTTGTACTAGTTTTGAGAGCAGATCATATTATTTTAATATATTTGACAACTTTATTTGTTTCCCTTTTTTATTTTAGCAACCAATTTAAGGAACTTAGTTTTCTTTAATTTTATTAAATGTAAAATGTATTAATATAGATGCGACATAATAATAATTCCTTATCAAATAAATATAAAATGAAAGTCTGGCAATATTGGTATTTGACAGTCAATCATTCTTTTACTTAACAATCATCGAGTTTACTTGAATTCTTCCTGTTAGCAATTTTAGAAAATCCTTATAAAAAAGATTAAACTTAGAAAACGACTTCTGACAACAGATTAAGCTAATTTTCCGTTTTTATTTGAACAGTAAATTGAATGAATGAAGTGTAATTAATATTAATTCATATAGAATGTAAAATATGACTTTACCATCAGCCAAGTGAACTGGAGATGTGCTTCCTTCCATAAAAGCCGGCAAGTTCTGCATTATGCGCTCTATAAATATCCACCTTGTCTCCCTCGGAGAGGAATTCTCGCAGTTCTTTCAGTAGGAATCCGACAAAAATGAATTCCTTATTGCGCGAGCGTCGCCCGAGTCCGCTGAATGTTTCAGAGCTGAAACTTTGACTTTCCCCGGCAGCAATTCTCTTCTCCTCCGCCGAGGAATTCATCTTCCAGCTGCACAGTAAAAATTCATGCCAATCATATTTCCGTCCCAGTATTGGCACCTTCTTCAAAAAGAAGATATAAAAGAAAATTAGTAAATAATTCTGTATTTTCAAACAATTAAACTGAAAGCTCCATCAAGTTTATACAAAACAAAACAATGTAATAATAATTGCGTATAAAAACCTTGTAGAATTCGAACGAATAATACTTTGTTCTTTGAATATAAAAGAAAATCAGTAAATAACTCTGTATTTTCAAACAATTAAAGTGAAAGCTCCATCAAGCTTATACAAAACGAAACAATGTAATAATAATTTCGTATAAAAACCTTGTGGAATTCGAACAAATTATACTTTGTTCTTTGAATATAAAAGAAAAGCAGTATATAATTCTGTGTTTTCAAACAATTAAAGTGAAAGCTCCATCAAGTTTATACAAAACGAAACAATGTAATAATAATTTCGTATAAAAGCCTTGTAGAATTCGAACAAATAATACTTTGTTCTTTGAATATAAAAGAAAAGCAGTAAATAATTCTGTATTTTCAAACAATTAAAGTGAAAGCTCCATCAAGTTTATACAAAACGAAACAATGTAATAATAATTTGACTTTCCCAGGCAGTTCTCTTCTCCTCCGCCTAGGAATTCATCTTCCAGCTGGGCAGTAAAAATTCATGGCAATCATATTTCCGTCCCGGTATTGGCACGTTCTTTTCATTTTTCGGATATATGTATTCTCGGATCGGTTATTAGCAGCGAGTGCTGCGAGGTCCACCGTCGACGACGTAAATGATTCTGACGCAGGGAAAATGCGGCTGGTGTGTTCTGGGTCATCTCGAAAGATCTCTCAAGTGAGAATTGTCAATCGAATGTTCTATTTGTATGCACGGAATATTTCGATGTTGGTTTCGAAATTATAAAGTTGTATAAAATTATAACTCTGTGATTATATTATTTGATTTGCATCGCATTATTTGAAATGAATTTATTGGATTAGCACTTAATATTTAATAAAATATTTATATTATATTTCGATATTTAACCCTTTTAAAGTATCGCACCAATGCGAAGAATAATTTGTCGAATTTGACGAATTTGCTAAGGTTTGGAAAAAAGCTCATGAAAAACAAGATCAGAATGATATTTAAAAAATTCGAAAAGGAGCATATTACGACACGAAGGGAGAATAAAGTAATGTCAATTATATTTCAGTGTTTGTTGAAAATGATATAAAAAACATAAATATAAAATAGTGTGTGAAATATAAAAATTAATTTCTCTTTTACAAAGCATATCTAAATCCATAAACAATTCTTTCAATTATTCGATTCTTTCGATTTTGAGGTAGAGAACATTTTTTTCAGTACTAAAAGCGTTAATATATTTAAATTAATATTGCGATATTAAATAATACTATAAACTTGAATAAAAACATACGCCTTCTCTTTCTGTGTTAGTTTCTTCGTTAAAATGTCTAGATTTCTATTACATTTATTATTTTTTAATACTCTAGCAATAAAACAACATTCAAACAGAGTCATCCATTTAATATGAAATTATTCTTGAATCCTGATAAAGCGAAATCCAATTTCGTTTAATCGTACGAGTTCAATTACAATGTGTAATGAAGGGAATTGAAATCTAGCGAGTTTGAAGTATGGAAAAGTCGAAATTGAGGGAGAAGCGCGTTATTGCAGGGCTAAGCTTTCCCGAGCTTTTTCCGAATCTGCTCGAAAGTGTATTTGCCGGAGTGTTTACCCTCTCGAAAGCCGCTCTCCTTCGATATTCCGCTTTCGCCTGCTCGGCGCACTCGGGCGAAGGGCGGCGCTGGCCAATCGATGACGCTTCCCATCCTTGATTCTTGCCGCGAGCAACTATGTGTCTAACAAAGGTATATGAAAACCGGCCCTATCTTTGCCTGGTTGCCGCTTCTTTCATACAGTTTGGAGATTTATAATTATTATACTGGCCCTATAATTGTGTGTATAATATAATTATGTGTATAAGATTAAAATATAATACAATTTGCAAAAAGTATGTGTATAACAATTTTATGTGTGTAATATAATTGGAGATTTATAATTATTATACTGAAGTATAAACAGTTTTAGTTATCACCGTTAAAAAAATCTGAAATTAGGTATACTTTTTCCAAATTGTATTATATTTTAATCTTGAAAATGCCACAGTACTGAAAAAATGACCCTGTTCTTCTAATTCTCCTAATTTCTGTCACACAGCTTCAAAAATGAAGACAAATCATTTTTCAAAACTTTCCAATAAGTGGCTAAAATTTGGCGTCAATCAAATTGTTCGTTCGTCATTGTATTTTAATCCTAAAATTGCCACAGTACTGAAAAAATTACCCTGCGCATCTAATTTCTATCACAAATATTTAAAAATAAGCGCACATCGTTTTTTAGAAGTCTCCAAAAAATAGTTAAGTCAGTTGTTTAATGTTAACTGGAGTATTTCCATCGTACAATCCTTTTAAGTCATGCAAACAATTATTGTAATTACTGTTTCCTTTCGACGATCGATCGAACGTCCTCCAATAACAGATAACATTTTATAGAAAGAATTTATCTTTTGTTTACTTCGTCGCCACACAGGAGCTTTCTGTTTGTACAACAAACACCAGTGTTTTGTTTCGCGTATTTGCAATGTGTTGTTTTAAAGCGATCGCAGCTGACGCTAGGAACTGTTAGTTGCACTAAGTTTAAATCAACAGATTGTAAAATCGATTGTTTAGAATTTCGGTTTATCGGTTATTTCGCGGATGAAGTGGAAAGAGTCCGCTGCTTTTGTAGTAGCGCGCACTTTGTACTTTTCACCCTTTAATCTCTTTGTTCTTGGGAAATTCTGGAATGGAAGAATTCCAGGCAAACTTAATTTAGTTTCACAGAAGACGCTAAAAAACAATTAATTTGTTGTTGTAAATCTGGGAAGTCATATATTTTGTTGTCAGTTATATGTAAACTTTAGCATGTAAGTTCTTAAATTTAGCTCATAATTGATTTAATTATTCAACTAAATGAAATTCGATTTAAAACAATCATGAAATAATTGCACTGTAAAGAGTTATTAATCATTTAAAAATCAAGTATGTTTGATACTATTTATTTATTTATACTGTGATGTTTATAATAGAAGAGTTTTCATTTCTTGTAACGTGTTTTCAAAATCATTTGTATTTATACAAGAATAATACAAGAAAGACTATGTTGAATCTAATGATTCGAAGTCACTTTCAGTTTTGTTTGCTGAAAGGTGGAATATCGCATAGGTGTGTGCTACATGTGGCTCGTCAGAGCTTTCTGCTTTAAATATATCTGCCGGAGCCAATCGACCAAGCCGGCAACCTCGATACATGGAATTTTTATATAAAATGCCTTGAAACCAATGATTCCGCTGACGAGCCGCTGACAGTCGCCGAGGAATGTGTTTTTTCTTTACCAAACCATAAATCGAAAATGTTATTTCCTTTAAAAAAGAACGAATTTAAAATATTATCGGCAAAAATAAAATCAGAACTTTGTATTTGTTCTTGTTGTTTGTCCTTCGTGATTTCGATGTTATATTTCCGTGTAAATTATTATTAGCTGAAAGGTGTGGTTTGATATTTCTTTGAATTTCCGAGTTGCGTATAACAGCGGGAAACAGTCGACACGAACTAGCACATTCAATGATAGCTATCGTCAACCTGTTGCTGTTTTCATATAGCACGAAATATTATTGAAACGGATGAAATTCTAACTGCCAGACAATAATAATGGTCGGTTGGTTTTATTAGTCTTTCTAAACAGTAATATTGTATAATAAAATACTAGAAATGTTCAAAGAAAAGTAGTTGAAAAAGATGGCGGTGTTTGTGAGAAACAATAACTTAAAAGCTCGAAACTAAACTTGCATTCAAGTGAAACTGCAAAATTCCAAGAGAAGCAAGAGAATTCTTTTCTTACGAAAACATTTGCATACAAAGACAAACTCGGACGTCGCTTTCGAGGGAAGCAATCACTGACAGAAATAGTCTGTCCGCGCGCGCGGGAATTGCGTCAGCGGCCGAAGAATGGGCAAGTTTCAGTCGCGAATGTCATTGAGAGGGATGGAGCAAGTAATTTAAAGTTGGCCGATGACTTCGGCTCAAAGTGGCAGCCAACTTCGACGGAATCAGCGGATCCTTGAAGCGCGGCACCGACCACTTCTCTCATCGATTGTTCCCAGCGCCCATTTTCTCCTCGCTCGGCGCCCAGTAAACGAGCTTGCGCCTCTGTTTCCAGTAATCAGTAATTAGTTCAACGCTAAACGTACCAACGCCAGCTCAAATTAGCTATCTTTAAAATTCTATTCAATCGTGCACTTTTATTTGCTCTTGCGAAACATAAAAATGTAAATTTATTATTTTTGTTTTGTTAGTCAGAAATTTACAGGTTTATTAAAATATTCTTGTTGTTATTTTGGTGAAAAGTGAATCAGAAATTTAAAATTGCAACAAACAACATTACCTTATTCAGATTATGCTAAATAAAATATTGTTTTAAACATTTTGTATAACAATATTCGTATTAACATACAAAGTGAAAATATAGTTTCAAGTTCAAACATGGCTAAGTTTAATTGATTACTCAAAAAACGAAGCAACAAAACTTGTACGGCAGATAAAGCACTATTAAGTCTATTGTAATAATAATTTTGTATGGCAACATTCTAAAATTCAAACAATAATATGTTGTTATTCAATTCAGTGAACTTATCTTTACGAAAAAAAAATACAAAAGAAAAGCAGTATATAATTCTGCATTCTCAAACAATTAAAGTGAAAGCTCCATCAAGCTTATACAAACCAAACATTGTAATAACAATTTCGTATAAAAACCTTGTAGAATTCGAACAAATTATACTTTGTTCTTTGAATCTAAAAGAAAAGCAGTATATAATTTTGTATTCTCAAACAATCAAAGTGAAAACTCCATCAAGCTCATACAAAACAAACATTGCAATAATAATTTCGTATAAAAACCTTGTAGAATTCGAAGAAATTATACTTTATTCTTTGAATCTACAAGAAAAGCAGTAAATAGTTCTGCATTCTCAAACAATTAAAGTGACTTGATAGCAAAATGAAAGTTACATCGCAGCTGCGGACGACTTGTCTGGCGGTCGGTGTAAAGTGAAGCGTGCTTAAAAGCTCGAAATACGTAGTTACACCGCGGAGTTTACCACGGTAAGCGCGCCATTTGCCTGTTGCGTCGTTCCAGGCGTGTCTATTGGTATGTGAGCGAAACGTATTGAACCATTGGGTTTCATGCACTGCTCGAACCAACCATGAAAAAAAAGAGCCATTTTCCGTTTTATATGTCGTTTCCTCAATGGCTCGGCGCTGCCAGCATCAGCGCTTTTGAAGGTAACAAGCACTTCGAGCTTGCTATAAAATCCTGCCTTGTTTCTGAAAAACTTATGGCCCTGCACACAAAACATTTTAGTGCTTCGTTATTGTTTATCGATTCGCCGCGTTCCTCTTGCTCCAATTTAATGGTTATTTGTAGAGAAACCGTAGTGATTTTTTTAGTAAAACAATGTTTCTGTAGAGTTTTGATATTAAACCGGGCTAATACAAATTTCAGTTAAGTTTTAGTTGTATAATATTACCAAGATTAATAAAGTAGTTGATTTCATCGCTTTAAAGGATTATTACATATTTTATTGCACAACAAAATCAACAATTCGAACACTAAATACAATGTTTGATTATCAAATGTTCCTATGGAATTTCGCAACTATTAGTATATGCTAATTTAAGTTTCACACTCGCATTAATAAAAGAAATATTACGAATTAATAAATATTGATTTCTAAACTCTAATCGCAGGGATTAATAAATATTTTCTTGCGAAAGAAAGACTCTCAGGGTTTCGAGGAAGCCCGCAAATATAATCTCGGGATTTTTCGAAGGATCCAACAGGTTAACGCAAAAAAGAAAACCGAAAGCTTTGTTATCGGTTTTCGAGAAAATGCAGCCTGGTGGTGTAGCGGTCAGCAGCATAGCATTAGAAGGGATAAATCGATTGTGTTCCAGCTAAAAATAAGCTCGTCATGGGCGCTTTACCTGCGAGTGCTTCGCACGCAGCATCTCTCTCCTGCTTATCTCTTATCTTATCCATAATACTTGGTGGAAGCAGCCATTGCAGGCCAGTTTTTCTTTAGTTACCTGTTGCATCAACTTCTCTTACAATTAGAATGATTGATGATGTGACCCTTGCATCGTGTAAGTAATGTAGTGAATTATTGTTGGAATCTTCGGAATGTATAATCAATTTCTGCAATGATCTTTGAAAAATGTTAATTATAAACGGGACAGGATTTCTTAAACTTTGATTCTTATTGGAATATTTATTGTTACTGTGACGTACAACTCTTTGTTAATATTCGACTGATTTACTTTTCATTTTTTATACCAGTGCCTACCAGCGCGTCTTTCCCTTTCCACTACTCCACTATTCGGTGGACCCTGCCTGGGCAATTGAGGGCTACTCACTACCCTCACTACCTGCTAGCCATCTTACCCCTCTCCAGAAAAGTCAATTTTTGCTCATTTTTAACGGTTTTTATTTTTTTTGGTCGACTTCCCGATTTTCTCCGGGCCTGAAATTTGGTGGAGAATGTGCCCTTGCATCAAGGAAGAAGTGATATAAATTCCAGAGCCCTAGCTCAAAGTTTAGGTTTTCACCTATTTTCGACCCTCGAAAATGGTCAATTTTTTCAAGTTTCTCAAAATCGGCCGAACCCGGGATATTTTGATTGTTTTCGTATCAGGGTGGATAGGGAACAAAGAATCCGTGACAAAAAGTCCGGATTTGCAACGAAAACGGGTCGAAAAACCGTCCGGAAAAGTCCATTTTTGCTCATTTTTTACGGTTTTTATTTTTTTTGGTGGACTTCCCGACCTTCCCCGGGGCTGAAATTTGGTGGGTAATGTTTTTTTGCATCAAGGAAGATACCATAAAAATTCCAAGGCTCTAGCTCAAAATTTTTTTTTCGGCAAGTTTTTCTTAAGGGGTACCCCTTCAGATTTTTTCACGATTTTTCGAAGTTCCCCGAACTCGGGTTTTTTCTTCAGGAATCGATTGTTTATGAATGAAGACGGATAAGAAACAAGAAATCCGTCGAAAAAAGTCCGGATTTCTATCGAAAACACTAAAAAAACTGCGTTTAAAGTTCGATTTTTTCGGAATTTTCGCTGGTTTTTCCCATATTTTTTGGACTTCCCGAGATTTTCCGGGGCTGAAATTTGGTGGGGAATCTCCCCTTGCATCAAGGAAGATGTGATATAAATTTCAGAGCCCCAGCTCAAAAATTTTTTGTTCCCATATTTTTGGCCATCGAAAATATCCAATTTTTCAAAGATCCCCGAACCCGGGTTTTTTCTCCATGAATCGATTGTTTGTGTATCAGAGCGGATAGTAAACGAAGAATCCATGAAAAAAATGCCGGATTTCTATCGAAATTGTCTTAATTCATCCAATAATTTCATTGCTTCAATATTAAACTTTCTAGGTGAATGAAAATTAGTGTCTTATTAGAACAAACAAGCCCATAACTGTAAGCCGAAAAATAAAGCTCCAATTTACAGATTCACTGATCATCGATCATGTGAAACCATAACCACACACACATACGTGGAATATTGTTAGATGCTCCAACAGTGCGCGCTAATTAAATTCAGTCAGAGATTTGTCGTATTAAAACTGCAGGATTAACTGCTTCACGGCCAATTAACGTGCCACGTGTGAGGAGTGAGGCTTCTTGTATGCGATCAACTAATTAACCCTTCCGCTACGACGCGTTTATGGGAGAATGCGCTGGAAACGCCTGGCGTTCTGACGCAGATTTATCTCAAGTTCCAGTTGGCTGCAACCCACCTTCTCAATTCCCATTCGGGTAATTGTTCAAAATTAAAGATGATTACGAAGGAAATTGACAAAAAAGGGGAAAAAGTAAATATTTCGTAATAGTTTTATCGGAATCGAAAACTTTTTTGTAGTAAAAGAATTAACAAAATAAAAACTGACGCCAATTAAATCGATGGTTTTCAATTTATAAAGGAAGTATTATATATTATATCTGTAAAGAATCATTGCTTAGTTTCAATTATTATATTGTCTCCCTTAATTTTTTAAAGAAAGAAAACTACAATAACACAATAATACTGCCAGAAGAAATTGCACGTTCGATAAAAATACTTCTAAAATGTAAAGTCAAAGTTTATCAACTTAAAATTTAAAAGTTCAAACCTTACGAAGTAATTATTTGAATTAATTTTCTAGCATCGAAGATTGAGAAAATCCCGAATTTTCTAGAAAGGGACAAACTATTAGCGATATTGTTGTCAGCTGAGCTTTTAGAAATTCTTCGCAGCGAGAACGTGTTATAGATTGTCTGGAAACAATCGGAGCGGACAGCAAGTAAGTGGTAGATTGGCATGTAAGATGAAGGTTGACAGGTTCTTTCTAAACGTCCACCGAGAACGAAATGGAACGTACGCGTTCCCCGATAAATAATTCAATTCTTTTATCGCGGCTCGGTGTCTTGTGTGACGCGGCTAGAATCGCGATAGGAAAAGTATTAACAAAAAGAGAATATTCAATAAGAGAGCATTATATCATAAATCCTTGTATCATATTGTAAAATAAAATGGAGGTATTAATAATAATCGTGCGCAACAATGAACAGAATGTTTCAAATTATTGTATTTCATTGTACTGTTCATTTGTGACTTCAGGAAAAATTGTTTCCGAACAAGTTAAGTTGCTACAAAATTCGAATAATAACTTTCCATTATGCTTTTGGTTGCAAACTTGGAAATGAATTAGCCTTTTATTATTTGTTCAAGGATTAGAAATGTTCATGTTCTTTGTATTTACTTTACTTATTTACGCAAGGTCTTCATAAATAAATTTAATGTTGTGTACAACAGATACACAAAGGATTTGTGAAAAAAGCTGATGCAAAATTGCCAAAGTTAACATGAAATCTGTTTATTTGAATGTAACTTGAACAATTCCAATAATACAATTGCTCAATAATACCACAATTGTTCAAAATGACTATAACTGACATACGAAATCAAATTGTACAAAATGAACTTATCATTTTCCCTTTGTTTCGACACGAAAACTCCATTCTTCAATTATTTCATACTTGATCAGATTCGAAACTTGCCGTGTGTGGCGCGTTCAAGTACACATTGTATGAGAAGCTCGGCTTTAAAAGCTGCAGTGGCGAAGGGATCGCGCGCGGCGCTATAGCCGAGTCTTTTGCAGGTTACAAAAGAGTTGAAAAATGGCACAGTTCTTTTGTGGAGGATCGACGGGTTTGGACGTCTGCGAGTCAGTTATATATTTATAATGCTCGGTGAGAGCGGGCGAGAGGCGTCGAGGTCAAGCGGGGTTTCGAGGTCACGGGTAATCATTACGGATGATAAGGGTTCGGGCTAATCTCATTGCATGGCATTTCTCACTGCTGACGGCACCTATACATATTCCTGACGTCGAAGCTTTAGCCAAGGATTTCATCCTCCCTCGGATCTATTAGGATGCCAACTTGAATCCAAGCATTTAGTCAATATGCTCTTCCAAACAAACTGATTCACTTAACTGTCACTCACAACTATCAGTTGTGAAATTAATATAATTAATATAATAAAATTAAACTACTATAAATTATATGTATATGCATGAAGGAAAGTCTTTCAAATTACGACTGGATTTACAGTTCGAAATTTGTATTGTAGAAACTTGAATTTGTTGTCGAAAAATTCTTGCATTAAAATGACAACGAACACAAAAAGTATTGTTTAGAATCTGTTGTTTAAAGTAAAGAAAAGTTTAGAACTAAAAAGTGTGAGCTAAAATATATATCAAATGACGTAAAACATAGTCAGCATATTTAGCAGCTTTAGCCAAGGATTTCATCCTCCCTCGGATCTATTACGATGCCAACTTGAATCCAAGCATTTAGTCAATATGCTCTTCCAAACAAACTGATTCACTTAACTGCCACTCACAACTATCAGTTGTATGCTAAATTTAGGAATCAACAATAATTAGGATAAGTCAAACAATAAAATTAAACTACTTGCATGAAGGAAAGTCTTTCAAATTACGATTGGATTTACAGTTCGAAGTTTTTATTGTAGAAACTTGAATTTGTTGTCGAAAAATTGTGGCATTAAAATAAAAACGACCATAAAAAGTATTGTTTAGAATCTGTTGTTTAAAGTGAAGAAAAGTTTAGAAGTAAAAGTGTGAGATAAAATATATATAAGATGATGTAAAACATAGTCAGCATATTTAACAACAAGATATATGTATTTGAGAATAATTCCTATAGCAATAATTAATTTCTGGATCGAATAATATTTTCTTTTCTCAAATTGAACATACTTATTATCAACTTTAAATCGCACATGAACTATGTTGTTATACATGAATCAACTTTATGTTGATTTTACTCCTACGTTTGTATGTTTTATGATTCTTTGTATTGAATTGTATACAATTTTCTAACGAAATTATAATCAAACAGTTATTATTATTTTAATTTGTTCATTCAAGGACGTGTTTATTTCTATGTTTTATTATACAACAAACATTTCTTTATTCAGAAAGAGTTCTTTTGAGATTAGAAAAACTATTTAAAGGAAATATTTTGACACTCTGTAAATGAGTAAGTAATTGGTGTAATATGTTTCTATAATGGTTATTAATTATATCAATAAAAAATTGTCCCTGCAGCAATTATATACAAATTTCGTAT
Organism: Ectemnius continuus; assembly: GCA_910591665.1. Taxonomy (NCBI): domain Eukaryota; kingdom Metazoa; phylum Arthropoda; class Insecta; order Hymenoptera; family Crabronidae; genus Ectemnius; species Ectemnius continuus. The sequence continues at coordinate 3,225,115 of OU342856.1, forward strand.
TTTTTGTCACGGTTACTTGGATGAAATGATTTCAGAAAAGTCAGACTTAGAATTGATGATTAAAAGCTCTGCTAGATTTCTAGATTTTGAAGGAATCGTTTTTAATAGATCTCGAAGCTAGCGAATTGGCTATGCTTCGATGAAAAGCTTTCATAAGAGCGAACTTTTCGAGGATTTTCCAGTGGACGGCAAATCGGGAAATACGGTCGTGTTGCCTTGACGCGCCAGCGTAACTTCGGAGATAGGCAATATCACTGGCCGCTGCTCGTTTCCACCGATAGCCAATACACTGCCCCGTAAAAATTACGCCCCCACCTTTTTCCCAATAACACGTTTTTTCGGCTTCCGCTCCTCGAAGATACATACAAATCCACTCTCCAATTTCGACACGCATGCCATTATACGCCGAAATTAAATTCCCCAAAGAGCCGATGACACATCGCCGAGAAATTTGATGTCGAATGGTTAAATAGGAATTTTATTGGCATTTTAATAATAGTTTGTGGAATGTTTAGAATTTTAGTATTGGAAATATTAGCAACTGTAAGTTTCACTGAATAGTAAAATTTCTAATGATAATAATAAACTTCGTAACTGACAAATTAATGTTGATGTTTCGTTACATTCTATGAATTTTATTGGCAGTTTAATAATAGTTTGTGGAATGTTTAGAATTTTAGTGTTCGAAATATTAGCAACTGTAAGTTTCACTGAATAGTAAAAATTCTAATGATAATAATAAACTTTGTAGCTGACAAATTAATGTTGATGTTTCGTTACATTCAATGAATTTTATTGGCATTTTAATAATAGTTTGTGAAATGTTTAGTTTTTCAGTATTGGAAATATTAGCAACTGCAAATTCCACTGAATATTTAAAATTCTAATAATAATAATAAACTTCGTTTCGTTACATTCAACAATTTCAGCTGATCGAGCTTTGTTTATTGCAAAATCGAATAATCAGAGATTAAAATCCTTTGAACATTATTTCTATTTACAATCGTACTTTGCAAAAATCTCAATTGTTAACAATCCCACTTTCCACTTTCTCTTTGCTAGTTTAAAACTTCCAAGCAACAAAATCTAGTGTTCCAACTTCCTATCAGACATTTCCCGAATGTTGTCCAACTTTATTATCATCTTTCTTAGCAACAAATGATTAAGTCGCGTTGCGAAAACTTGGGGCTACCATCGCGCTTGCGAAATGACACACGTGCAGTTTTCCTGCCTTATTATCATCCCTTAAAGCACTGTATCTCGGAGTCCCAACAGCATCGCATTTATTTTTCATGCTGGCAGGATAAGAAAAGTTCGTAGGGAGCTTTACTTCCGCCGGCGAAGAAGGTTATTTTACACCTGGCGAAGAGTCACCTGATAGATTTCGAAGGCTGCTGTATTTTTAGACTCAACTTCACAATAAAGCAGCTTTTATTTATAGGAAACTTTGCTAGACTTTATTATAGTTTTTGTTTAAAGTCAGAGTGGAAGATATAATAATAGAAAAATAATTGAACTGCAATCAAAATTTGATTTCGAAGGCTGCTGTATTTTTAGATTAAACTTCACAATAAAGCAGCTTTTATTTATAGGAAACTTTGCTAGACTTTATTACAGTTTTTGTTTAAAGTCAGAGTGGAAGATATAATAATAGAAAAATAATCGAAATGCAATCAAAATTTGATTTCGAAGGCTGCTGTATTTTTAGACTAAACTTCACAATAAAGCAGCTTTTATTTATAGGAAACTTTGCTAGACTTTATTACAGTTTTAGTTTAAAGTCTGAGTGGAAGATATAATAATAGAAAAATAATTGAACTGCAATCAAAATTTGATTTCGAAGGCTGCTGTATTTTTAGATTAAACTTCACAATAAAGCAGCTTTTATTTATAGGAAACTTTGCTAGACTTTATTACAGTTTTAGTTTAAAGTCTGAGTAGAAGATATAATAATAGAAAAATAATTGAAATGCAATCAAAATTTGAAAGACTTTCTTTCGTGTATATATAATTTATAGTAGTTTTATTTTATTATTTGTCTCATCGTAAATATTGTTGATTCTTCAATTTAGTGACTTTTGTTTGCAGTAAATTTGCAGTATTAAAAGTCCCATTTTTGAATAATCTACTTCACGTCGACTTTAAAACATTTCTTTGTTTACTAACAAATTTGAAAGCAATTCAAATACGAACAAAATAATTTTCCATATTTCGTAAATGAAATCCAATGGAATAACAAACAATCCACGGCAGAAATTCCTATTTAACAAATCCAAATACTTTTCTTAATTATTCTATTTCAATTTCAATGTGTTAACAAAGAAGGAAGAATTGTTTTCGATGCCGCTTATAAATAAATATTGCACGACATGAATATTTGAGTGCGTGAGTCATAGTTTCACCCCAGCATTCCTTTACACGGCCCATTATTATGGGGGAAAGCGTTAAGTTCAATTTCAGGAATATTGTTGACGCGTATTGCTCCCTTGTGACTTGTTTCTTTTCTCGGCACACATGTGTGTGTGTGTGCGCGCGCACCATAAATCATTCATTCGCTCGGGTCGTTCGAGGTATTTCTAATTTTCCAGCCGCGCGTGACAATATGTTACAAGTCAGCCAGGAAATGTAGCAGCATATTTCATGAGAACTGATGAGAAATTATTTGTACAATGCGGATTAATTATTTTATATATGTAAAGCAATTGCAGATGATTGAGTTTCCAAAATGTGTCGGTTCAGTTTATTTCTCTTTTTTATAAACTCTTTAAGAAGGCTAATTCAAAGTGTTGCCTTGCAAAGTGCAATTCCAAATTGGAATACTTTAAAAATAAAATTGAAATATCATTCCGTTCAGATTTAAATTCAAATTAGTCGATTTTTTTAATACTAATAGATTTCAATATTTAAGTAACTCAAAGTGTTGCCTTGCAAAGTACAATTGCAAATTGCAATACTTTAAAAATAAAATTGAAATATCATTCCATTCAAATTTAAATTTAAATTCAAATTAGTCGATTTTTTTAATACTAATAGATTTCAATATTTAAGTAACTCAAAGTGTTGCCTTGTAAAGTGCAATTGCAAATTGAAACATCGTTCAATTTAATTTTATATTCAAATTAACTGATTTTCTTAATAGTAATAGATTTCAATATCTAAGTAACTTTACGATATTTTTTGTTTAAAGTACGATAAGATCAGTTGCGATATGATCGACAAATTATATTATTACAATAGAATGCAATCCTATTGGAGAATTGTGCGTCATACGCGTCTCAGCATTTCCAATGCAGTGGAGAATGACGTAAGAAAAGAATCGGCAGTGAAACATACACCAGCATATGTCGCTTTGTGAAACACATGCCATTTGATACTTGGTTTTCTCTGCGCCAAGAATTTCATATTTCATTCCCAGACTTTCCTTGACAATGCAGGAACTGAAATCCTTCAACAACCCTTTGTAATTTACGTAATACGTTTTTTAGCATTCGTTTACTGAAAACATTTTAACACTCTGCTAAAGGAAAATGGTCTCTTTTATTTTCTGTTAATATTATTTTAATTTATTTATGCGAGAATGTATTTATTTCTATGTTTCATTATACAACAAACATTCCTTTATTTAGACAAAGTTCTTTTTAGTTTAGAAAACTATTCAATTAAAATATTTTGAGACTCTGCTAAAGGAAAATGATCTCTTTTATTTTCTGTCAATATTATTTTAATTTATTTATGCTAGGGTCTGTTTATTTATGTTTTATTATACAACAAACGTTTCTTTAATCAGAAACAGTTCTTTTTAGTTTAGAAAACTATTCAATTAAAATATTTTGGCACCCTGCCAAAGGAAAATAATCTCTTTTACTTTCTAATAATATTATTTTAATTCATTCATTCAAGGAGCTCTTTACTTCTACGTTTTATCATACAATAAAAATTTCGTTATTCAGAAACAGTTCTCTTTAGATTAGAAAAACTATTCAATTAAAATATTTTTACACCCTGCCAAAGGAAAATAATCTCTTTTACTTTCTAATAATATTATTTTAATTCATTCATTCAAGAATCTCTTTACTTCTACGTTTTATCATACACCTAGCATTTCTTTCTGTAAAAGAAGTACTTCTTACCGGGGAAGCTCACTGGCAAGATGAATTTCCCTTCCGGCTTCGTAATATTGTGTAAATTTTCCAATTTGCAAGAGTTCCGTTTTACATAGCAGTTGCCGCGGTGAAGAAGAGGAGCAGGCAGGCACATAGCTCCCGTTTATTTTCTTACACGCTCGAGGTCCAGCTGGGCTTTACAACTTGCATGCACAGTGTACAGGGTGAGTCACTTGGCTTTGAATCACCACTGTCGAGCATTACACTGTTCCATATAAAATCATTAGAAATAACCTAGACATTTAAATTATACTCAAATGTTTCTCAACATTTGTCTGCATTTGATGCATTTATACTTTAACATGTTTGAGTTATGTTAACTCGCACATGAAATTTCACCCTGTAGGAGCCAGTTGTATATAATATTCCACTGTAAATATAATATAATAAAATATTGTCTCCTTACGTTGCTAGCCATTCGAAGGAAGTCGATGCTAAAACTTGGTAAAATATTCCCTCCAACAGACTACAGAATTTAATACAGTCTATTGTTAAATAAAGAATATATGAGCCGCTTATTTTGTCAATTGCTATATCTTATACACTTATTTTCAATTTCTATTTAAACACGAATTCTTTAATATTTCAATTTTAATATAAATGAACTGACTATTTCTAAATATATATTTGTAGAAATATATATGTAGATAATACAAAAATATATGAATTATATATTATGCTTTTAAGTATAAGTGGACTTAGTATAATTAATAGGACTAGTATAATTAAATAGATGTTTAGTAAAAGTGGGTTAGGAGAATTCTGATTCAAAGGCAACTGAATCACCCTGTACATAAGCGCGCACACCACACTGAAATTTACGCGCTATACGGCGCACTTTGGACCGCGTTGTTTCTTCGTCGGTGTGAAGTTTAGATTGAGAAGTGCTGCTCGAAGATTGCTTCGGCTTCGGAAAAGAGCCGTCAAAGGGTTTATCTTTGCAAAAGTGAATCGCTAATTCTACATTTAAATTGTAAATAGTTGATCTGATATAAGTTGTGTTCACATTAAAGTTGACAAAAGATTTAATATGCACTTGTTTCAATTTTATATTAACACGTGAAAACATTTGTTATAAAAGCGTATAAGAAGTTAATAAATTTGGCAATTGTATTTGAAGATTTTTCATTATTTGATTTGCTTTTGATTTTGTTGATATATCAGTTATTATCACTTACATTGTTTCTGCATTGAAGTCAGTGAAGTCCTTTCTTTCTGTTTCCTTATTTTGATATTTTGATTTATATTTTCCGTTCCAAGATAATTGTACTAGCTTGTAATAATAATTTCCTGCATACAAATAAGTAATCAATAAAGTTCTTACTATTACAATATAAATAATATTACAATTTCGTATAAATTCTTCTAAAAGCATATAAAAAGCTGATAAATTAAACAATTGTATTTGTAGATTTTTAATTGTGTCATTCGATTTTGATTTTATTGATATATCAATGATTATCACTTACATCATTTCTGCATTAAAGCCAGTGAAGTTTTTCGTTTCAATTTCCTTATTTTTATATTTTGTTTTGACTTTTATCTTCCAAGTCAATTGTAACAGCTTCCGATAATGACTCCCTGCAAACACAAATAAGTCACCTATTATTTTTACTATCTGTTCACTTAAAATTGATCAATTCACAATTATTACACAACCCAGTGTTTCCAACATAAAAAGCAATAAGAAATTATAAAAATTGAATAACACAAGCATAACAAATAACAATATAAAGAACATTACATTTTCGTATGAAATTTCCAAAAAGCTTTCCCGCACTTGGCTTTCCACAAATTATAAAAATGAAATAACACAAGCATAACAAATAAAAATCTAAAGAACATTACATTTTCATAGAAATTTTGCAAAAAGCTTTCCAACACTGGGCTAATTCTCCGCTTTCCAACAAATTGGACGCGCACGCGTATAAATCAGATTGAGTGGAAGTCGAGCGTTATAATCGCACACACACGGCATCAATTTGCCGGGGTGTTGCGGCCTATTTAGTCGCGAAACAAGGAAATTTACTCACAGCGGGAGGATATCTTGCATTAAAGGGGAAACGGTCGAAACGCGCACCGCTGCAAATTATCCGTAAGCAATAGCAGCTGTTTGTCGGCTGCTTTCGAATACAGAGTGAAAGAGAGAGAGAGAGAAAGAGAGAGTCACCGGATGATGGATTGCAAGCTTACGGCTGACTTGCGTCTCGGCGAGCGACGTCGAGTTGATAACGGCAACTCTGAAATGCCGATACTACCCTTCGTACCCTCTCCGCGCAACTTTAGCCGATTGACGCTCCAGATTTATTGGACGCTTTCAAGTGTCTGCATTGTCTTTTTTTCCTGCTGGCATTTTATATTGATACAATAGCAAATATATATAATAATAAATGATTCTCTTGAATTGATTGCTTTTGTTGGAATTAATTTCTGGGAAATCGATTTATTATTGTATCGTAAGAATTCTTAATTTGCTTAATTTGTACGATATTTTTTGTACGATTGTATGATATTGAAGTAAATGAGTATGTGACATTTTATATTGATACAATAAGAAATACATATAATAATACAAGATTCTCTTGCTTTGACTGCTTTTATTTGAATTAATTGTTGAGAAATTGATTTAGATTGGTTTTATTATTGTATGGTGAGAATTCTTAATTTGTTTTAAAAAGAAGTAAATAAGTATGTGGCATTTTATATTGATACAATAGTAAATACATATAATAATAAATTATTCTCTTGGTTTGATTGCTTTTGTTGGAATTAATTTCTGGGAAATCGATTTATTATTGTATCGTAAGAATTCTTAATTTGCTTAAAAGAAGAAGTAAATAAATATTTTATTAATCATAAAATCGTATTTTATTTACTGTTAAATTCTTAACATTTTTCATATTACTAATTCGATGTTTCCCAACCTTAACTTATCTTAGCTTCTGTCAATCATTTTAATGATTATACCCATCAAATATTAAACTAGAATTTGGACTTAAATGATTAAAAACTTTAAACAGAAAAAGAACTAATGGCAAAATGAAGTGCAATGATCATTGATTCTAACAGCGCACAGAATCAGATAACTTAACTAACCGCATTCGTGAAATCGAGGAATTCGTCAGGGATGGAATTATTTTTCCACCCTCCGTTAATTCAATTATATTAGGCAGGCTGGTTTTGCGATAAACTATTCAAAGAGCCCTGATTGCGTATTTCGACGCGAAACGCATTTGCCGGATGTTACTTAATTATGGAAGTAAACACACACACACACACACAAACATATGCGCGCGCGCGCTCCGCTCTCGTCGGTCGGTGCAATGTGCAGCAGACATATAATTAATTAGCAGGCTCTCCAGCGGGAGAGGGCAAGTGTGCTGGTTTAATTTGATTATTCAGGACACTGGGAAGTATCAAGCAGGCAAAGTTTACTTTGCAAAAATGAGAATCTGATACACAATAAATACCGCTGCGCGAATCCGATAGAATGATATGCTAACTACATGGATATTTGCAGTTCGAAATTCTCATGCAAAAACTGTAATTCATCGTCGAAGAATTCTCGCCTTAAAATGAAAATGGAAATAAAAAATATTGTTTATAATCTGCTGTTTAAAGTGGAAAAAAGTTTGCCACTAATAAGTGCAAGTTAAAATGTATGTAAAATGATGTAAACATAGTCAGCATATCTAACAACAAAATAATGTGTACTTAAAAATAATTGCTATAGTAATAATTAATTTCTGAATCGAACAATATCTTCTTCTCTCAAACTAAACATATTTCAAATTGTATAGGAATTAATTTTACGTTGATTATACTTCTACGTTTCTCCTAAGAAATAACCAAAGCTATTTTCACAATGTGACACACATCCTATTTGCCACAAATTTGCATTATTCCTGACAAACAAAATTCCTGCGGAAGCACATAACAGACAGCTTCATTTTTAAAGAAAAAGCTTGACTTTCAAATCGCATATGGAATCGATTTTATGTTAATTTCACTTCGAAAAAGTAATGAAAGCTATTTCAACAATGTGACAAGCATACTTTTTGCCACAAATTTGCATTATTCCTGACAAACGAAATTCCTGTGCAAGCACATAACAGACAGTTTCATTTTTAAATCACATATGGAATTAATTTTATGCTAATTTCACTGCCAAAAAGTAACCAACGCTATTTCAACAATGTGACAAGCATACTTTTTGCCACAAATTCGCATTATTCCTGACAAACGAAATTCCTGTGCAAGCACATAACAGACAGCTTCATTTTAAAAGAAAAGCTTGATTTGTAAATCGCATATGGAATTAATTTTATGCGAATTTTATTCCCAAAAAGTAGCCAGCGCTATTTCAACAATGTGTCAGGCGCACTTTTTGCCACAAATTTGCATTATTCCTGACAAACGAAATTGCCGCGCGAGCACATAACGGGCAGGTTCATTTTGAAAGAAAGAGACGATATTTTAAAGGAATAATAGCGATAGGAGGGGCGCGCGCACAGCCATTTGCACGGCTCGGTATGATTTTAAAGCCGGGCGGATAGTGTGTGCGCTCGCGCGCTCCGGAAAAAGGAAAACAGTATTTTCTTTGACCCATTTTCCGCCCGGCAACGTAGAGGCAACGGCGAATAAATGGGGAAAAGCAATGGCTTTGTGCGCGGCGGCGACTGCCTCCGCTATGTTGCCGCTGACTACAGTAATTATCATACACTGCTGAAACCAACACCGATTCTCCTCCCGACACGCCGTGCAGCCGACGATACAGCGAATATTATAAAATAAATCTAACCTTCCGCCAAGGAAATTATCTCGCATCTCCTAATAATATTTATTAAAATAGTATATCAATAATAAAAGAGGAATTTCGTTCTTGAACTTGTAATTAATTTATAAACGCTTGGAATTTTATTTTGCCCTAATTTTGCGAAGCATATTCTATCAAAAATATTTTATAACTTTCACAAATGAATTTATTAAAATTCTTTTTTATCAAAACTGATGAATTTGTCAGACTACTTCATACAAAATATTTACTACTGTAATATTTCTATATTTTTTCTCGTACGATAATAAATATATTAAGTACATAATAAACATACAGAATATAATATTCTATCAAGAAAATTTTACAGCTTTCAGAAACGAATTTATTAACATTCTTTTTATCAAAATTGATAAATTTGTTAAACTAGTTCATACAAAATATTTAGTATTTCAATATTTCTATACTTTTTCTCGTACAATAATAAATATATTAAGTACATAATAAACATGCAGAATACAATATTAAAGAATACATAAACGTAGATATTTTTTAACTCCTTTGACATACATTTTTCTTTTACCAATGTTGCTTTTCAATTACAGCAATAACATGTAAATATTTGCAACAGGTTCGTCCGCAGAGAGAATCCATTATTTAGCGAAAGTAATTAACAACGCACCGAATGCGTGTGTGATAGTTTGCGATAGTGCTGATAATTCATGCGGTTTGTGTAGCGGTGTAGTTCCAGCGGAGGAATAACAAGTGTGTCGAGGATGGTAAACATTATGTTGCATTGTTGTTTCCATCTGATACTATTATATCCGCGATGTACGCCAAAGTTTCGCTTGAAATCGTATCCCGATTGATCGAACTTTCCTAATTAATTATTACTACTTAATGTATTATTCATTGTTCCGTCAGCCGAATGGAAGCATGAATGCGAATGTTTGCAGCGGTGCGAATGGATGATTTTAATTGTGATTTTGTTCATCTGTGTTTCAGTATTGCTTCGAAGTCTCGTACAGGGAAGAAAATCAGCGACACTACGAGCTCAAGGCAACCACGGAATCCGACAGTGTGTTTTGGGTTCATGCCATTCAGGATGCTAGGTAATGTATTATTATTAATTAATAAGATAGCAAATATAATTGTAATACCTGAAAAATCGAAATAATTTCCGGAAAGAAGATATTCGTAATTTTTGCTGTACATTTTTTGAATATGTGTATTGCTTTTATTTAAGTTTATCACGCAAATCGTTGCAGAAACAATGCTATTTCAGTTGACTAAAATAATGTTTGAATTTGTTTGAATGTAAACAGTAACTTATCTTGATTTCAAATTGCAATTTTTAAAATATAATCTACAAATACTGTCACATTTGAAAAGCTTTCCCCAAAGTTAGTTTTTCGACTCCAAAATGTTGAATTTAATCCAACTAAGAAATAAGACAATAAAACAATAAGAAAGCAAGAAATAACTATTAGCTTCAAATACGATTTTCGACAGAAACAAATCTTTCGAAAAGCTTCGCAATAAAATTTGCAGTAAATACCAAAGATTAACGGTGATAAAGTTTGTTTATTATTTGTGGGCGATAAAGCTCTCCTTAATCCTTGTTTAAGGTCTCTCAGAGCTGCAAACTGGACTTTCCTTTAGTATGCTTAAGCACGCTGAACTAATTACTTTGGCTCTATCCCTCAAAATCAACGTTCTGCAAACTGGGCTTGTTTGCGGGGATACTGTTCTTGCGTCACTCGGTAGTTACAATGTAGGGCAAATGCTTGTTCTAGCTTGGACATTGGCTAAGTGGCATACTGACGAACGCAAAATTCCTCCCAAGCCCCACGTCGATTACATTCTCCTCTGCAAACAATAAACTATCAACTCCAACAAAGTCTTATCTTGCATTGGAATGCTAATAAAATGAAACAATGAGTATTTCAAGTATTAAACAAAAATATATTTTACTTTGAATCTAAAGTGTCTAAAGTGAATCCTTCACTGTCGTGGAGAATTTATAAAGAAAATATTATTTCTATCGAGTGTTTTTTCTGATAACATTGATAATATTTCTTGAAATAATGTCGAACATTACCATATTTGAAATGTTACTTCCTGTTTAAATAACTCACTGATTTACTTCAGTTAGAACTGTTTTTTATTGGAAATATTATTTGAATCAACTGTTCTTCCTAATAATATTAAGAATATTTCTTCAAATATTACTGAACATTACTGTATTTGAAATGTTACTTCTTGTTTCAATATTGCACTGATTTGTTTAAGTTGAAATTGCTTTTATTCACACCTTTATTTATTCAAAGGTCTAACACTTTTATATTATTTTCTTTATTTAGTTAACATTAATAGAACCGTGATTGATGCTTATCCAAATTCAATAATTCAAAATTGAATGATGGAGTTAAAGCAAGCATTAATTTTGTTTCTAAATGAAAGCTCACAAATCATTATAACAAGATTGAACCAAGTGCCTGCTGACTTGAAATATTCTCACTGGACATTTCCTCAAATTTCCCACCATCGGCCTTTGTGCGAGTACAATGATTTTTCTCGAACGCTTTCAATTATTATTATTAATTAAAAGTGCTTTTGGTGCGAGGCCATGCGGGCTTCCATTATGGGCCAGCAAACACCCACACGCACTGAGATACGGGTTCATGATAGCAGGCGTGTGTGAAATGGGTTGAAAAAAATTGGGGATGTACGGTTCAACCCTCTAAACAAAACCCTATAACACTTTTTCAGAATGCGCCCTGGTTACCGAGAAAAAAATTAGCGAATATTGGTACATAGCGTAGCCTTATGTTATTAAGAGGTATGATCTTGAGTGGAACACCAATTGGGCTGAAAAAATTTCTGTACGTACAGTTCGACCATTTAAACAAAACCCCAATAATACTTTTTCAGAATGCGCCCTGGTTGACGAGAAAAAATTGGCATAGATCGGTCATGTAGTGTATATAATCTTTATATTATTAACAAATTCTCGCGTGCCAGGATGGCAGAGAGATCGAAGTAGTTTTTACAGACATGCGTAAAGAGTAAATTTAAACATAAATATCACATTATTTGTTATTAGACGAGTAATTAGAAATTGGATTACAAAAAAGTATTTCGGAAAATCATTACTCAGGCTATAAACAGGCTACACAACTATTTCTTAGTTGACTTAGTTAACTATATCGCGAATTTTTTTCTCGGTAACAAAGACGCATTTTGAAAAAGTGTTATAGGGTTTTGTTTGGGAGGTCGAACCGTACATCCTCCATTTTTTTCAATACATTTCGTGTTCCGCTCTTGACAAGCATCCATTATTAGTCGTCATTTAAATGTTATGCTAGCACGAAGTAGAAAATTGAGTTTCCCTTTGGCTTGGTTGCTCAATTGCTGTTGGGTTGGCGTGAACAAAGCCGTCAAAGGAGAAAGCGAAGGATCCCGGGAAAAATTCGACGGTATTTCTTCGCCGGGAAAGAAAGGTCAAGAATTTCGCACTCCTTTTGCAATGAATGCAGTGGCACTCCACCTTTTCGCACTTCTCCTTTAGTCTTCCAGTTTTTACGCGCTTTGTTCCTCGACTTTATTGTCCTCGGCTCGAAACTCGCCCGGCCTCTGCGCCAGATGTAACCGAAAGTTCTCGCTGAATAGCTGCAACAATCGCAGCATTGCGCTTCCAAGTTTTACGCTCCTGTTAATAAAGATAGTTTCTACTGCGCGACGCTGTAAATGCCACTTTCACGCTCGACATTTCGTGTGTCATAAAGATTTGTAATTGCTGACATTGACTTTGTTATTTATTTCGAAGTATAAAAGAATTGCTGTGAAGAAAGTGTTTCGAAACGGTCTAAATTACAAAGGGGAAAAATTACTTTGTTGGAAATGTAATATTTCCGTTGAACTTGACGATTATATATTGCAAACATTTTTGATGAGTCAATAATCTTTTAATTTATTAAAGATAAATTAGTTTTTAGACAAATTTAAACTTCAGAATTATTTATTTAATATTTCATTCAGGACTTACTGCGATTGTTTTTGTTCTAATACTGTTATATATTCATAATTCCTAGTTTCTTTCAATATTGTTACGTATTCGTAATTTGTAATATATTGTTCGAATATTCTTTTCAATATATTCTAATATTTTCACAAGTTCTATTGTTTAAAAAATATTTCATTCCACTTATTACGACTGCTTTCTCAAATCAGTATTAATTATATCACAGGGAATTCCAAAGTTGAAAACCATTTATTTAATATCTAAATCAGAATTATTTACTACAGTTTTTATATTAACATGTTCATATACTTTTAATATTATATAATAAAAATCGAGGACGCACACAAGCATGCATTGAATTCTATAAGTTGTTCTTAACTTGCAAACTACTCTTCGAATATTCTTTTTAATATGTTACCTTAAAAATACAAAATAAATATTCCACTTATTACAACTGCTTCATCAAATCAGAATAAATTACAGTAGTTTTTATATTCACATCTTCGTACACTTTTAATATGATTTACCAACAAGTGAGGATGGTTAACTTATTGCAATCATCCTTAACTTACAAATTACTCTATGAATAATCTGTTTAATATGTTACCTTAAAAATACAAAATAAATATACCATTTCTTTCGACTGCTTCATCAAATCAGAATAAATTACAGCAATTTTTATATTAACACCTTCGTACACTTTTAATACGATATGCTAATAACCGTGGATGGTTAACTTATTGCAATCATCCTGGATAATGCACTGAATTCTGTAAGTCGTTCTTAACTTGCAAACTACTCTATGAATAATCTTGTTAATATGTTACCTTAAAAATAAAAAATAAATATTCCACTCATTCCAACTGCTTCATCAAATCAGAATAAATTACAGTAGTTTTTATATTACCATCTTCGTACACTTTTAATACGATATGCTAATAACCGTGGATGGTTAACTTAATGCAATCATCCTGGATAATGCACTGAATTCTGTAAGTCGTTCTTAACTTGCAAACTACTCTTCGAATATTCTTTTTAATATGTTACCTTAAAAATACAAAATAAATATTCCACTTATTACAACTGCTTCATCAAATCAGAATAAATTACAGTAGTTTTTATATTACCATCTTCGTACACTTTTAATACGATATGCTAATAACCGTGGATGGTTAACTTAATGCAATCATCCTGGATAATGCACTGAATTCTGTAAGTCGTTCTTAACTTGCAAACTACTCTTCGAATATTCTTTTTAATATGTTACCTTAAAAATACAAAATAAATATTCCACTTATTACAACTGCTTCATCAAATCAGAATAAATTACAGTAGTTTTTATATTACCATCTTCGTACACTTTTAATACGATATGCTAATAACCGTGGATGGTTAACTTATTGCAATCATCCTGGATAATGAGAGGAGTACGCATCGAATTCTGTAAGTCATCTAATGACGCTAGTATCGGGGGCCGCAGAGGCCTTTGAGTAGTCCTGGCAGAGCTCTGCGGTTGCCTTGGTGACCGTGAAGTGGTATGAATGGTATGGTACCCAGTTATAGAGGGACGTGTCCCACGGGATTACTCGCTCGCTCGCTCGCTCGCTCTCTCTCGTATTACCTGGCGCATTGCAGCAGTCCGCGCGCATCAGATAATGATATCCGCGTAACATTAGAAATACCAAGTCATCGAACACCACCTGCCACTTGCGGCGACCCCAACTCTCTCTCTCTCTCCCTCTCTCACTCTCTCTCTTCGATCAATCCTCGACTTTCGACATCTCGGAAAGCTAATTCGATGGGAGCCGCAATTTTATACCGTGGAATTTGTTTGATAGGACATAGTTTGTTATACAAAAGGATGATGGTTTTACTATTTTATGGCTTTATTCTTATTTAATATTGCTGTTGATTTTGTATTGTTGTTTATTTTGACAATCCAATGCAAAAAGATGTTGTTTTTATTAATTTATGGCTTCATTCTTGTTTAATATTGCTGTTGATTTTGTATTGTTGTTTATTTTCACAGTCCAATGCAAAAACGATTATGTTTCTTCCAATTTGTCGTTTTATTCTTATTTAATATTGCTGTTGATTTTGTATTGTTGTTTATTTTCACTGTCCAATGCAAAAAGATTATGTTTTTTCCAATTTATGGCTTCATTCTTATTTAATATTGCTGTTGAATTTATATTGTTGTTTGCTTTCACAGTGCAATGTAAAGAGATGTTGTTTTTACCAATTTATGGTTTTATTCTTATTTAATATTGCTGTTGATTTTGTATTATTGTTTATTTTCACAGTCCAATGCAAAAAGATGTTGTTTTTGTTAATTTATGGCTTCATTCTTGTTTAATATTGCTGTTGATTTTGTATTCTTGTTTATTTTCACAGTCCACTGTAAAATGATTTTGTTTTTCCCAATTTGTCATTTTATTCTTATATAATATTACTGTTGATTTTATGTTCTTGTTTATATTATCAGTACATTAGTGTTTAATGATTGCTAACATTTATTTTCATTGAATACAGTAATAGAATACAGCAAGTAAATATTAGTCACGCTTTCAAGGAGTTTGGAAATTTCGTGAGGAATTCAAGTGGGAAGGAAGGTCTCCGGGGAAAGCCAATTGGGAAGCGCTGTCGCCTGAATCTAGGGCAAATTATTAGGCAGTGTTTGACACACTTCGAAATTTCACCGTGCGAGTGCTAGCTTTTTGTTTACACGGGGGATTTTATTTTCTGGATAAGCGAAGGGTAAGAGAAAGTCTGCCTTTTAAAAAACAGCAGGAACGTTAAACTTGTATTTTAATAAACAAACTTACTAATTTCGTAATTATTTTGAATTCAAAGATAATATATTAGAGTATGCAATAAATAATAAAAGTCAGCTTCTTTCCTGTTTAATTATAACAGGCAGTATGTTGATTGCTATGTTCGATCGAGTTGTGTTCTGAAGTATTTAGAATATTAGCTGGCTGGCAGCTCTCAGCCTAAGTTCCAAGGTCACAGTTCGCCCGTAGATAATTAATTGGAACGATCGATCAATATTCATTAGCGTATATCACATATGCCTCCGTTTGCTGTATAAGTAGGGGGAGGCTTTCGTGTTTCATTAGTACATACAGTTCTGTACATAAAACATAAGAGCTCCGCCAGTACAAGGGTGAAACTCCAATGCGGATTTCTGTCAGTGATGTTTACTTCGAAAGCTCTCTTCTTCACACAGAACTTGTCATAATTCGCTAAATTCACTAATTATTTATCTCTGATGTCGGAAAAATTGTACAAGTAAAACAAATTATTACCGAAATTACACTTGATATAAAATTGTATTCTTACATTGTTGTTGCATTAAAATTTTGCAACGATTTCCAGAAGGTTTGTAAATCATTTCGACACAAAATAAATGAAACACAAAACTGTACTTTTACATTAAAATGTAATTAATATTCTCCACTGTATTTGCTGTTTTCGCGTTTCTTTCTCGTTACAGAGAAAGAATTATCTCGCATCGCCAGTTCAATCAAACAGTAAACGGCGATTAATTCGACAATTAATTTAGCCCGAACCGATCAATTGATTAACAAGCGCTTTACTTCCATGATACAGGTTTGCGCCTCGCTCTGCGAAATCGAGATTCCAGCCGAGAGCAATGAGCAATGAAATCGAGATTCCAGAGTCGATCGAGTCCGTGAAATTCGATGCTCTATCGAGAACTCTAGCCTTTTGCACATTGATATCTCGCTTTTATTATTGCGTGGGCAGTGAACTCGATCAAATGGACGATAATTGGATCAATTGCAAACGAATAACGAAATGGAAATATTGCAGAAGTAGAAGAAGCTTTTTGAAATAAACTGCTGTGTGTTATAACACTATAACATTAGAAAGCAACGAATTGGCAACAAATAAATTGAAAACATTTTTTCTCTTTATTATATTTGGTATTTATATTTGGAAATTCATGCTAGTATGATCAATAAAGTACATAAAAACAGTCACATATATAAACTACTATATTTGTCTATCTGTAAATAATAAAAACTGGACTGTTTATACAAATCCCTGCACATTAAAAATTAAATACGATTTTATTACATAACCATAATAAATGTGACACAATAATAATTTGAGTCCTGTAAAATATTACTTATGATTCATTATTTATACATCAAATTTGTAACAAGTAACTCTTGCAGTCTGTTTAACCTTTGACAATAATAATGATTGTGTAACCGTAATACACGTGAAACAATAATACTTCAAGTCCTGTAAAACTACTTATTATTCATTATTTATACTTCAAATTTTTAACAAATGACTTTTGCAGCCTGTTCAACCTCTGACAATAATAATAATTGTGTAACCATAATAAATGTGAAACAATAATAATTCAAGTCCTGTAAAACTACTTGTTATTCATTGTTTATACTTCAAATTTTTAACAAATATCTCTTGCAGTCTCTTTAGCTTCTAACAATGAATGCCAGGAACATACCCAGCACATTTTAGGATTATTAACTGTGTCTGTCTGTCAGCGTGAAGCGCCCTTCGTAATATCGAACACGTGCTACTTAATTAAACGTTAATATTGACGCGCACTAATACGTTAGTGTTGCCTCGCGTGGTAGAATGTAATAATAACACGCATGATATACGGGGAAATTGAAAACAGTGATTAGTTCAGAGCCGCCTCGCGTTCCTTGTAAGCATTTTATTATTCTAGGTTATGTTGAAGGTGATAAGCTACTTCAGTAGTTACTGTACTTACGAATTTAGTATATTAAGTTGGACAGTAACAATACTTATTCATTATTCAGATCGGGTATTTAATTATTTGAGTGGTTCTTTTTATTATTTAAATCAATGTTGCAGTACACGTTTTTAGTTAACCTGTTAATATAAAGCTATTGACGAATTATTGGTGATGAACTATTGATGGGTAGTTTAAAATGTTGTTTAAGAAATACAATGCTAAGAACACTAATTTAAGTTAATTTAATTTGAGTGATTTTTGTTTTTATTTAACTGAATATTGTAGTACACATATTTTTAATTATCCTGTTAGTGTACAGCTATTGATGAATTATTAGTGAACTATTGATAAGTATTTTAAAATGTAGCTTGAGAAATAAGACGTTTAAGACATTAATTATTTGAGTGATTCTTTTTCTTATTTAAATTAATTTTGCAATACACATTTTTTTAGTTGTCCTGTTAATATAAAGCTGTTGATGAATTATTGGTGAACTATTGACGGATATTTTAAAATGTAGTTTAAGAAACAAGATTCTTTTTCTGCAGCAATTAAAGTGACTTTGTTTTTATAAATTAACTTTGTTGAGTTAAACATAGTTGATCATGTACTTTATTTTCTGAGTGTCTCATTTCCAACTGGAATCCAGTATTTAAATGGAACGGCTTTCTTTATTGATTGCAGCTTTAACAAGTTACTCGAGCAGAAAGTGGAGCTCGAGCACAAGAACATACACCTGTTGCAGGTGTTCGACAGTGTGAATTCGGCGAAATGCCGATACATCAAAGAGTGCGAGGAAAAGGACCTCGAAATAAGGAAACTTCGACAGGACGTGAGTCACTTTGCCGAAATACAGTATTTTTTTTCTGTTCTGTGCACAAAGAACTTGTGTTTCAAAATTTGTATGTTTTCTTTGCATTCAACATTAAGGTTGAAAATATTTTTATATATCGTTTTACCGAAAAACATATCAGTAAATACAACATAGAAGTATAAAAAGACAACGCTGTTATCTGTAAAATAATTCTGTATTTTCAAAGTTAATTAGTACGTATGAAAATTTTTTTTTGAAGCACTAAATTATTGTAAAATATTTTTCATTTCCCTGATGTTATTCAGAATGACTCATTATTGACCTATGTTTATTTGTAAATCGGAATTTCTGTACTTTAAGTTTTCTCCGACAAAAAATTCAAAAAATTATAACTTTATAACGTTCACTATAAAATTAGGAAAAATATAGCAGAAAGGGACAATTATTGTATCATTTCTAGCACTTGTCAAAGCAGACAATAATTCATCGACTTATGTTTTCCTCATACAATAATACAATTCTTATAATTACAGCGTTGTCTAAAACCTGTTTTAATTATCGTATTATTTCTCACACTCATCAAAGTATTAGCATTTTTCTTTAGCAACTAAGTACCGAAATTACGATGAATCCGCAACCACCGAATTTACCAACACTCGCTGGCAATGTTTGTCGCGCTAAACAGTCTCCGGGTAAAGCGCACTTAATCTCGGTTGATAGGGAAGCTCGCGGGCTCTGTCAATATTCCCTGAGCGGCACTTCGAACTGTGATTTAAGTACCTCGTTCGGCAAACATTCAACTGTTACGGTTGCTTGTATTTCCGAGCTGCGTCAAGCATTACACTGCCGGATGGATCATAACTTTGCATCTCCCAGCCAATTAACGAGCGATACTTGTTGCCGTGGAATATTGTTTGTTCTCTCATCGTGCACCGTTCGTTTTTGCGATTGTTACGTTCAGTACGTTTTTTTCCTTTATATTCTATTTGAAAATACATGGAAAAATACATGGAAAATACCTTTACAAGAGAAACATAAAAAGTAAATTAAAAAATATATATTTACAAAGGGATATAAAAAATAGACAAATATTAGTTTCGAACGAAAGAATGCAGATTATTCAATAATTTCAGACTGTTTTAATTCTTCTTTTGTTGAATTTATTTCCTTCGGTTCGAGAAAAATAGAATTACTTTCTTGATAGATTTAACTTCGTTGAAGCCACTGAGAAGTGAGAGAACTTCTTTTATTCTTGGTACTAGCATAACAGTATTTCCTTCGTTAATGGTCGACTTTAACTTCCCACTATTGCAATTTCATTTTTATTCTACGTTTCAACAATCGACTTCAAAAAATTCCTCTCAGTTGATACAAAAAACTGGGATTCCTAACAAATTTAATTTCCAACAGTTCTCAAAAGTATTAATAACGACAATTGTATTTTAGTATTTAATATTTCTTTATTATATTTTTAATATTTCCTTCCTGGAGACTTTCTTGATTCCCGGCAGCCATTCGCGCGGACTATTGATTCGGTGGCATTAACGATGGTTAATGTTAATGAGCGTTAATAGCAGGCGAGGATTCGAAGGGAGGTAATTTCCGGAATGCCCCCGCAGCTCGAGACAGTGAAGAAGGAATGGAAGCCGCCAGGATCGCCGAGCATCCCCGCGAGGCTGAAGGTACGGCGAACAATGTCTCATGGCACCGGAAGTTTGTTCAATGCCGCGACCCACGACATACCGAGCGGCTTGGGAGACCTTTACGGTATCACCGAGACCTTCGACATGGAGAAGATCAAGAAGGTCCAGAGCTTCCTCAGAGGCTGGCTCTGCCGCAGGCGGTGGAAGCACATTGTCGAGGAGTACATTAAAAGCCCGCACGCCGAGACCATGCGCGAGAGAAACAGGTTCGTGCCATCAGTGACTTAAAGTTGACATCTTGGTATATTAACTCTTTGCGCTCGAGGGCTCCGCAGCGCAGCTATTTAAAGTCTCTTCTAAAATTATCTACCGAATCCCATCTGCCTGGGGAATTCAGGGCTACTCACTACCCTCACTACCTGCTAGCCATCTTAGCCCTCTATTTTTGACGGTTTTTATTTTTTTTTGGTCGACTTCCCGACCTTCCCCGGCACTGAAATTTGGTGGAGAATGTACCCTTGCGTCAAGGAAGAAGTGATATAAATTTCAGAGCCCTAGCTCAAACTTTAGGTTTTCACCTATTTTCGACCCTCGAAAATGGTCGATTTTTTCAAGTTTCTCAAAATCGGCCGAACCCGGGATTTTTTGATTGTTTTCGTATCAGCGTGGATAGAGAACAAAGAATCCGTGAGAAAAAGTCCGGATTTGCAACGAGAACGGGTCGAAAAACCGTCCAGAAAAGTCAATTTTTGCTCATTTTTGACGGTTTTTATTTTTTTTGGTGGACTTTCCGACCTTTCCCGGGGCTGCAATTTGGTGGGTAATGTTTTTTGGCATCAAGGAAGATACCATAAAAATTCCAGAGGCCTACCTCAACATTTTTTTTTCGGCAAATTTTTCTTAAGGGGTACCCCTTCAGATTTTTTCACGATTTTTCGAAGGTCCCCGAAACCGGGTTTTTTCTTCATGAATCGATTGTTCCTCAATGAAAACGGATAGAAAACAAGAAATCCGTCGAAAAAAGTCCGGATTTCTATCGAAAACAATAAAAAAACTGCCGCTGAAGTTCGATTTTTTCGGAATTTTCGCTGGTTTTTGCCATATTTTTTGGGCTTCCCGACATTTTCCGGGGCTGAAATTTGGTGGGGAGTCTCCCCTTGCATCAAGGAAGATGTGATATAAATTTCAGAGCCCCAGCTCAAAAATTTTTTTCCCCATATTTTTGGCCATCGAAAATATCCAATTTTTCAAAGGTCCCCGAAACCGGGTTTTTTCTTCATCAATCGATTGTTTGTATATCAGAGCGGATACTAAACGAAGAATCCATGAAAAAAATGCCGGTTTTGTATCGAAAATACCAAAAAATCGTTCCTGAATAATGAATTCCATCTAATTTTCACGGTTTTTCCCATATTTTGTATACTTCCCGTGTATTTCACGGGCTGAAATTTGGTGGAGAATGTGCCCTTGCGTCAAAAAAGAAGTGATAAGAATTCGAGGGCCCTAGCTCAACAATTTTAAGCATAAATTACGTGATGTCTCATTTTTTTTCAAAAGTGGACTTACACCACTTTCAAAACAAACGGTTCAATTAAGAATTGCTGTCTTTTTAGGCTCGTTTTTCAAATGGTGGAAGCGGAAGAGGTGTACACTGAACATCTCGAGGTGTTAGTCAGCTGTTTCGTGAGGCCATTTAAGATGGCTGCCAGTTCGAAAAACCCGCCGTGCACCCACGAGGATGTTAACAGCATCTTCTTGAACAGTGAAACACTGCTCTTTTTGCATCAAATTTTCCTCAAAGGACTGACTTCCCGCATGGAAAATTGGCCCACTTTAGTCTTAGGTACGTAAAATGTGGAACTATGATTATGAATCATCAAAAACTATTGAAATTGCTCAAACTATGTATTAAACAATAATTTAATTCAACACTTATGTCTAATATATTTATATTTGCATTACTTTATATTATTTATATTATACATTATAAATACAAGGTAATAAATAGTAGTATATTAATTTCCTGTTATTTTATATTCTACTAATTCTCTACTGTTGCTATTAATTTTTATTGCGTAACAGAGTAAACATCAGTGAAACAGATCCAATTTGTAATTATATCTTTGATCCAATCACAATTGATTAATCTCCTCTAACAAGGGTTGAAAGAGCGAAGGGGAATATTTGGGAGGAAAGCAGATTTATTGAATTTAATTGTCCATCAATGGATGAAAATGACGAAATTGTTGTTGCAGGTGATTTATTCGACATGTTACTCCCAATGTTGACCATCTACCAGGAATACGTGCGCAATCATAATTATAGTCTTCAAATTCTGGGCGAGCGCAAGAAATCGTCCACGTTTACAAGTGTGCTCAACAAATTGGAGAATCATAGAGCGTGCCGCGGCAGATCCTTAGAAACGTTTTTATTGGATCCCATGCAACAGGTAAGCATAGAATATTTATTGTATTTGCAAATTATAACAGTCAGTCTTGATATTTGCGCGTATGTTGCACTTCTGTACACAAAGTCGAATTATTTATTGGGAACCTAAATTCGATAAATAAATTTGAAAATAAAGCATATAATATTTATTGTATGTGTAAAATATAACAGTCACGCTTAATATTTATAGAAATGTTGTACTTCTGTATAGAATATCGAATTATTTATTGGGAACCTTAATTCGATAAATAAATTTTAATTGTACCATCCATTGTATTTTAAGAAGTTAGTTCAAATTGAGTAAATAAAGCACATAACATTTATTGTATGTGTAAAATATAACAGTCAGTCTTAATGTTTATAGAAATGTTGCACTTCTTATAGAATATCGAATTATTTGCTAGGAAGCAAATTTTCTTAAACGAATTTTAATTGTGCTGCATAAATAATAAATAAAGTATACAATATGTATTGTATGTTCAATGTACGAAATTTTATCTTGATATTTGTATTAAGCATCTGTTTAATCATACACAGATTTCTTTCGAAAAATTCAATCTTTTATCTCCAAAAACTTTATGGTTAAAGATCGTTTGTATTAAATGATTAAATTTAAAATAAAGAGGGTTTTAATTTAAATTGTCACGTATGATTAATTCAATTCCTAGTTTATTGTCCGATTAAGTTTTGTAGATTGTTTATTGCAGGAAGAATATTATAGTAAATGTTGCAACTTTCAGATCAGCAGATATGTTATAACATTGCGCGCGCTTGTCGACAAGACTCCGCACGATCACGTGGAGCTGCGGAGTTTGACGAATGCCAAGGAGAAACTGGAAAGTCTGTCCCGGCAAATACACGACGAGGTAAACAAATTTTAATCTAATTTGTTAATTTTTTTATATATATATTTATGTACATTGCAAATATGTAAATTATTATTCGTTCACAAGGAAAGTGTGACGGAAAATTTGAGGAAGAACTTGTCAGTGGAACGAATGATTGTTCAAGGATGCGATATCTTGCTCGATGTTAATCAAGTTTTCGTACGTCAAGGTGAGTAAAACAAATCGTTTTTTAATAACAAAAAGTGTAGAAGAATTATGTCACTAATAGATTATATTCTTGAAGATTATATGAAATTATAATTCTCATTGAAATCGAACGTAATATTTTGTATTTACAACTTATGTTTTACATCTGCCGTTTGTTTCTAATATTTAAAGTTTTATTTAGAAGTTTTTAGTAATTTATATAATCGATTTTTGTATGCTCAATTAGACTCGTTCATCGTAGATTACATTCACTTTTATTTTCTGTAATATTTATAATCAGACAATCAGATTCCAGAATAAGAAATTTATTCTATTAATTGAAAATTTCTATTATTTTTCTAATAAAACAACATTCGGTAACTAACCCTACGAGTAAACTAATCATTGATAATGACAGAGTGTTAGCTGGTCTCTGATAATAATACCTGCAATATTACCAGTCCATGGTAAATTCGATTCAAAAGCTCAGAGCTTTTGTCGAGGGTCGATAAAAATAACATTGCAATTATACACATTTAGTATTCGCCTTCAAAATATAAAGTTAAAATATTCTAACATTAATATTATTCTTGCCTATTTCATTTTATTTTTATTATTGTTTTCATTTACTAAATCTTATTATAAAAGCTTCGCAAATACTTTTTGCATCGTATGGGGAATGAAAAAACTTAAATAAAATTTAAAGAGCATTATAAAAGTTTCAATACATTATTATAATTAAAAATCGAATTCAAAATGTGCAAATGGTTCGATTTAATAACCAACTAGTTCGAAAGAATAACTCTGATACTTTGTATTTCATGTTAATTAAATCACTGTGCAAAAAATATGACTAAATCAACTAAAATTTGAAGGGCATTATAAAATTTTCAATACATTATTATAATTGAAAATCGAATTCAAAATGTGAAAATGGTTTGATTTAATAACCAACTAGTTCGAAAGAATAATTCGAATACTTTGCATTTCATATTAATAAAATCACTATACAGAAAATATGACTAAATTTAATAATTATGGATGATTAAAAATAATCATTCTAAAGGAAAAAGAGTGAGGACTCCGTAGTCCTTCGGTACGCTCCTGGCACGTTCCAGTCTGATATCTTATCACAGAGCTACCGCGCAAATGCTGCTTCCTTTTCGACGAGTCCTGTAAATCGAAAGCTTGGCAAGTAGAAGTCCTGTCTCCTTTCGCATCACCCACCTAAAAATCCAGCCCTTAAACTGAACCCGCAACAAAATTATTCGACTCGCAAACAATCACGTTAACACAGCAAATATTCCAGTCAAAATTAACAGTGTTCCACTTTGGGGTTGGAAACATTGCTGGGGTGGTTATGGGGTTGACGGGATAAACGGATTTCCAATTACTGCTTTCTTCGATTTCCGAGCATAACAATACAAAATTTCCTCTGGAAATTAATACTGATCGAACTGTGAGTAAAACTATTTTAATAATTAACTTTATGGGTGAATTAATTATTGTAATTAGTGTTCGATGGTAATAACATATGGAGATTGTAGTGTTATTAAACTAAACGAAGTAAAATTAAATTATTCGTGCATTAAAAATTGCCTTTCGAGATAAAAGCCTTACTTATTTTCAAAAAAGTAACTGTAAAATTGTCGAGTGTTTTATTATCCAATTTCCCGAGCTTTGACGTCAGAGCATTGATTTTATTTCATTCAAAAAATTTCAGTTGTCGATTCCAACAGTATTTTTACTAAAAATAAATTATTTCAACATAGTATTAAAATATACTTTTAAGTTTTTTAATTCTTCGTGTCAGATTCTTTATTTATCCAACTATTTTTATTTACTAGCCATTTGTGCGAATATTTCTTTTACGATTTATTTATATATAAATGTGACTCCATTTGTAATAATAAATTATTCATTCCAGGTACACTCATTCAAATCCTAGACAAGCCAAAAGGTGCTCGAAGCATATGGAATGCAACATTCGGCAAAATTAACGCCGAGAAGGAAGTCGTGAGGAAGTGCTTCCTGTTTTCCTATCACTTGCTATTGACGACCCAAGACGGAGATTCGAATCGGCTCAATTTGGTCTCCCAAATCGGCAAAATTGCATTGACTGACGTTCTGTCAATAGAAGATCCGTGTGAACAAGTTGCGACTAATAACGATGGTATTTATTTCACTGGAGATTCAATCATTTGCTGATCGCCTTAAAAAATTGTTGCTTTCATAATTTTATACGACATTTTATTTACCCTTTTTTTTTTATACAAGAACTAATTGTGCATTCTCAATAATTAAAGTTGCCTGACTAAACAAACATGTTGCTTATTGCAGTATGAATAATATTGAATTACGTTAAACAAGAAGTTACACACTTTGCCAGCTTAATGATGAAACCTTTCTGCAACATAATTATGTAAAATTTCTACGCCATTATTTAATCATTGTAAGAATATTTGTTGTTTTAAATTAGAATTTTATTGACTGAGAATAAGAATGATTGTTAAAGTCAAAAATAAGAAAAGATTTGATGTTGAACTTTGAAGTGATTTCAAATGACTTTGTAGTCATTGGGTTGGCAAAACTTTAGCAACACCACTTCTGGGAAAGTCGTCGTCTGCCTGCGCTTCGCACTGGCTGATCCGTAGTGTCGTTTCGGTGTTTAATTATAAATCAGGAAACAGTAACAGCCGGACGGAAAACTGATTTTAGAACTGTCAGTGTGTTCGATGTCCAGTGAGAACAGCGAGGCGGCCTCGGTGACTTTGCAGTTTGAAAACCGTGACTTTAAGATAGTCGTTGACACTAGAACTGGAGGATCGCAGTCTCAAATGACCATTCATTTAGTGGCACCAACCATGCAAGTAAGTATCGTTTGTCCTCATTAGAGAAACAATGACGAACTTTTTCGTAATATTTTCTATTGCTGGAAAAGCTCATCATTGACTGTGCTTTCCAAATTTGTCAGAAAATAAAACCTTGTTTAAAAAATACTTTGTATTAGGACAGTAAATTTTAAACGAATTCTATTGAAAATTAAACCATTTCTATTGGAAGAGGTTTATCCTATTTGAAGTTTCTGGTAATATTTTCTATTGCTGGAAAAGCTCATCATTGACTGTGCTTTTCAAATTTATTATGAATCATTTATCAGAACAGAAAAACCTGTTTTATTAGGACAGCAAATTCTAAACAAATTCTATTAAGAATTAAACCATTTCTACTTGAAGAGGTTTATTCTACTTGAACTTCTTGGTAATATTTTCTATTGCTGGAAAAGTTCATCATCGACTGTGCTTTCCAAATTTATTATGAATCATTTATCACAAAATAAAATCCTGTTTAAAAAATACTTTGTATTAGGACAGTAAATTTTAAACGAATGCTATTAATAATTAAACCATTTCTACTTGAACAGCTTTTTCAAATTTCGATAATCACAATGCATATTCTACAATTTGAAGGTGGAAATAAAATTCAACTTCACCATTTTAAATAATGCAAAATAAAATGCATCAAATTCCTGATAAATTAAACAAGAATATGTAGAAAAATGATCGTCATTGTTTTTTAAAAAACAGCTGATAGAAGTTCGAAACTAAATAATCATTATCACACAATTCAGGAAAAAACTGCTTGGATCACCGATTTGAATCAATGCTTGGACAACGTTCAATACACCGGCCTGCATCACGGATCATTATCGGACACCAATTCAGCGACAATGCCACCATCATTTGGAACTGACCCGAGTTTATTCACTGATGACTGTGACATTCGATTCAGCAAGATTTTGGACTCCTGCAAAATACCACAAATCCGCGAAGCAACTCCCGAGTGGCTGCTTCACAGGCTGACGGATTTCACGTTCATCAGCATTGATTTCCTCAACACTTTTCTGCTGACTTATCGAGTCTTCACTGACGGCGTGACAGTTCTTGAGAATCTCAAGAGAGTCTTCTACGAGACTGAACCACCGAACGCCCCGATAATGAGTGATTCCATAGTGTACGTGTCTACGAACTCACATTTATTAACAATAATCACGCAGAACAAATGTTGTCCCAGTTGTTTTTATATAATTATTTCTACCGTTTACAGTTAAACGACCGGTTATAAAATAAAGATTATATTTTTCCGTTTATAATACGAAAAGAAGTACACAAAGTCAGGTTTAGATAATAATAAGAGAATTATAAATTTCCATTCTTATTTTGGAGGACAAAAGAAAGTTCTTTTTTCTTATTTGTTTCATTATTATTTTATAATCTAATTTTACATATTATTTTATTTAAATTTATTGATACATTAATGTGTAAAATCTAGCCTTTTTGTAGTAACTTCGTTTTTTAATGATTGCAATGAATTAATTGTATTAAAAATGATGCGTGACGGATAACTTAAGCCGAATTTAAAACTAGTATTACACTAATATTAATTGATTTTCTTTCAGATCATTGGATGCTTTGGGATCACATTCCGCAGAGCACAATCTTAATGACGAGCGACGAAGAAGCAGCGGAGCTTCGCCACGCAGAACAAGTGTTGCCAGTTCTGTTTCAGGTGAATAAATATTATATTAATTCGAACGTGTAAGTTGCTTTGTTATTTAATTAATTGTTAATGTTTGGCAAATGATTATGTAGGATATGCTTCTGAAGTCAGCGAGAGTCGCGAAGTAAGAAGTCACGGCTCCTACGATTCGAATTGTGGCTCGCACACCATGAATTCCAAAGGCTATTGGAAATCAAATCATAAAAAAGGTAAATTATGAATTTTCCTTTTGTTGTTATTCATTCAAAATAACTGAATTAATTGGAGTTAAACTGTGCTTTTGCTTAATTATCTTATTTTTTAAAACTAGAATTATTTGTATTTCTATATTTTACTAAAAATATTAAAAAGCTCAGGAACTATTTTATAAAATAAAGCATCAAGAAAAAGCTTGTTATTTTTTCAGGAAAAATTTTGGTGTTTATGTTTGCATAGTTTATAATAACGAATTGTCATTCGATTGTTTCATGATGGAAGACGAACAACAATTGGGTTTCATTTCGGAATCACCGTCGATCATGAAACGAAGCCCCGCTGTCCAGGCGATCAGTAATTGTCAATCACCGAAGCCGCAGAGAAGGATTAGCATTCGCGTTGACAAGCAGGATGACAGCGACACTGCTCACCTGACAATACCGAAAGTGATTGCGGTTTCGTCGAGCTCCGAAACACTCACCGGTAAATCTAAGATTTACTTTTCTTATCTCGAAACTGGCAATTAGTGAAAAAATATAACTTCAACTAAATATTTTCTCGAATTTTATCCACAAAAAGACAGTAGAAATGTAAAAAAGAGCAAATTATATCAAGTTTTGTAGTTCAATAGCATGAAAAAGTTCTGAAATTAAAAGTAACTGCGTTCAAGCTTAACACTTTTGAATCAGCAATTCTGAAAATTCAAATTTTCGAACGATAAACGAATAATACTTGTTGCAGTGAATTATTGTAAATTATAGATTTTCTTTTGAAGTCTTGAAAATGCAAATATATGTAATTCTTAAGTACACATTGCAAAATTAATATTTATCAGAAGTTCAACTTCTAAAGAGAGGTTTAATACATTTTAAGTCATTGCCATTAAAAATTATTACAAGTTTTATTTAAATACTGCAAATATATATGTTTAATGTTATTTCTTTGATTGTTGTTGCAGACAATACAGTTCTGAGCGCAGACTCTTCGCCTAGCAATTTGAGCTCTGTAACGTTAGTTGGATCAGGAGTTTCGGAATCAAGAGATCACAGCCCGCAAGATGGAAGTTCATGCGTGGACACAGCGTCTGAAGAAGCTGTTACACCTGTTGCCAAAGAAGCCCCCAAAAATGGTACCAGAATTCATAAAATATTATTACAATAAGAATCATAATTTGCATGCTATTAAAATCTTATTACATTCGAAAAATATGGCAGTGGAAATAATACGAAATAATTCATCAACAAACTAGTTGTGTTACAAACAATACATTATTTTAAAGATACAAGTTTCATTTTACTTGTCATAAGAACATAAGGAAAACTGGTTAAAAAATAAACCAAATTTTAATAATCAGAACAGTCAAAAGTGAACAGAAAATTATGAATTTTTTTTTAATGAAAGCTCGAACTCTCTACTTTGCAATTATGTATTTTTATTTTCAATTGAGAGCACCCTTAGTTCTACACCCTAATAAATTTCACAGCATGTTCGTCAAATTAAAACTTGCAAAGTTTATTAAAATGCATGGGTTTGGAGATTTGTTTTTCAAGGAGTTTTATTTACAATTTATTTATACAACACATCATTGCAACGTAGAGAATTCGAGCTCTCATTTAAAAAAGATCATAATTTTCCGTTTATTTTTGACTGTATTTTCGTTAGCCAAAGTTATCCTGTTTTTCTACCAAATTTCCTCTATGCCAAATGACTTTTGTGTAATATATAACAAATCTTGTATCATTCTTTGTATAACAAATCTTTTTAATCAAAAATATTACTGTTATATTCTTCGAAACACATTGAAATTTCGCAAGAAATTAAAAATGAATTCGAAAGGTTTGAAATGAGGATAGACAGGAAAAACTTAAAGATTCAAATTGAGCAATATCAAAATGAATTAAAATATGCACGCAATTAAATTTGTCAATGGCAGTGGCGTCCAAGACAACTCAAGCGGAAATGCAAACGGAGATTGTCGGTCAGTTCCCTGACAATTCCTCGTCGATGACTCCAACAACCCCTCACAAGAAGGACGCACAGAAGGAGAAACAATTGTGGGATGACAGTGAGCTTGCATCGACAAGCAGCCAATACCAAACGCCGCCGGCGCAAGGTCCACCGTATCACGTGCGCCACAGCACTTCCATTGCTTCCGATCATCCCAGCAGACTTCGCAGTGGTTCGATTTCCACCGTTACTGGTGTAAATTTTTTATACATCTTTATACAAAAGCAAAAACTGACAGAGTATATGTTGTATGCATTGTGACAGATACAAGGCGTTTGTATTTTTTTATTCTATTGGATATATTTCTTGCAATGTATTATTAAATTTATTTGTTGAATTTAGTATAAAAGTATTTTTTGAATTATCGGAAACGAATTTGAGTAAGAATTTAATATTAATTTGTGCTAACAAAAACATGGTTGCGAATCAAGTTTAATTTGGAAATTGATGGAGAGAATCAATTCAATTCTTATAACTTCGGATTTTCTTTCGACTTTTGTGGGTAATCATTTGAAGGGTCAATTTTGAAATTTCAAGTCCAATTTTGAATGATTAGCATTGTATATTTAAGGGTGCGCGTACTTCCAGCAGCAGCTGCGCGAAGTACAAAGCTTGAAAGCGCAACTGTCAAGTGAGAAAGTGCTGATATCGAAATAAAAAAAGGATGCTTCTTTTGCGCAGAGTTCTTCGTCGACCAAGCCGGGTGTCGTCATTACTAGTTTCCAAGAGCGTCATCGAAGGTTCGTCCAAGTATTCCTGATGCATTTACATGTTTCCGTCCGTATGTTGTAAATATGAGGAGCAACACGCATGTCTGTCAACATGAGACATCAAATTTGCTTTCGAATTTTGCAAAAAGTCCACCCCGGGAGAAAGGCGTCGCCTCGCTCGAGTGCGACAGCAAAATTCGGCACCACCCACTTTCAAAAATTTCCACTAGTCATTTAAGGATTTCGTAGCAAGGAAATACAAATTTCGTTGGCGAATGACATTTTTCGTCCACTTTTTCAATTGATTTCTGAATACTTTTCTAAACGCGTTTCGAAATTTCTTGCTTCTCTCACACACGTCTCAGATATTTTACGCCCTTGCTGGCGATCTTTATGTTGACTATGTTTACGTTCACCCAGTTTTTCAAATTCTTCTACTTTTTTTTCTCTCTCACCGTTATTGAATGCCGAAAATAGCTCGACGAGGAATTTTTCTTACTCTTCTACGCATGCGTGCTTTGTCTCTCGATCCGAACACAGTTCTGCTGATGATCTCGTATGTTGAAAGCAAAGTGTATGGTGCGAAGACGAAATTATGATACAAGAGAATCGATTTCTTCCCCAAAATCGTTTTAAAAATAACTTGAGCCATAAAAATATTTTTAGCATTCCTTCAAATCTTACTTTCAATTGCAAATGCAATGATTTTATTGAAAACAATCAATAAAAATTCGCTTCGCTCCATACAAACTTCTACAAAACTTACAATTAGTTGATAAAACTTTCTTCTGTTTGTTGAAATGGAAAATCGTGTGTACCTCAAAGCTGTTTTTGATCCGCAATGTTGCGACAAGTCTCATCATCCTGCCTCATAAAACTCTGGTTGGCGTGTCAGCTATGTTCTCTCAGTTTCTATCACCATGTCCATTCTTTGACATTGTTTTGTCACATCCGGTGGATAAAAAACGGTGCCCGACAAGTCAAATTCTCGCAAATCAATATTCTTAAAGAAAAACATTTGTTTTCCCTCAAAGAAAAATTGTTTTCGGTCCCAAAAAGGGAATTTGGTTACCCTCACTAAATTTTCTTAAAAGAAAAAACATTCTATTTTGAGAACAATTATTTTCCCAAGAAAAGAAACTTTGTTCTTTAAGAAAATCTGTTTCTCCTCCAAAAAAGAAACTTTCTTCTTTAAGAAAATTTACTTTTTCCCCTAAAAAAGAAACTTTCTTTCATATCAAAATTTGCTCGAAGAAAATTGGAGTTGTTCTTGGAAATTCCCCTTTTTTATCCACTGCACATCGAATGTCTCTACTACCAAATCATGCAGTCAAGATGCAAGTTTGCGAATGTACTTTTCAACTACTCTCACTCGACTATCATGTATTCTACTTTATTCTTCATTGGTCATTGAAAGAGATTCTCCTGTCTGCACGAAGCCTTGTATGTTGTTCTGTCGAGTTCTGTGTTCCATGATTTATTCTTAAATCATTCTTAGCGATGCTCGGAGAAATCTTGTAACGATCGGAGCACGTCGAGAGGTTTTACATTTGTATTTGATTGTATAACAAAAAAGGGAGAAAGAGTGCCTTAAATAAACAACGAGAAGATAGCTTAGAATTACGAAGATGTATGTAAGATCGTCATAATAAACTTTCGATAATTTTCTATGAATCATATATATATGTGTGTGTGTGTGTAAGATATAAAAATTGAGTTGTCGGTGACGATGCGTAGCATTTTCCAGCGCAATTATAGCTCAATCGACGCCGATAGTTTTGGTTTACTTTGAATTTTTCTTGTCTTTCATGTGTCCTTCTGTGTCACTCATAGCATTGGACCTCAGACTCTTTGGTAAGTGCGATTGTATCTGCTTCTAACATAAAGCTGGGCGTGTCTCTTTGTTCGGTGTTGCATGATTGCTTGCAAGTCGTATTCAGTTCGATTTCCTTTCACTTTTCGTTGAGATCGGGCCGACCGGGAATTGACCCAGTCAATTTTACTGGTAGATTTAGACTTAGAAAGTTCGTGTCCTCGGATGACTCGTGATATTCCAAATCATACAACTTTGTATTCAAACAAAACGAAGGAATTTAATTATAATCGTGATTGATTTTAGTTTAGTAAATTTAATCACGATTTATTTTAGAAATAATGCGAGGGTCATTCGTGGAATAACGAAACGATTGCATTTTGAAAGTAGCGTTGTAGCAAAAGTCCCGAAAGCAAATCTTGTTCTTTCCAGATACAATCAGATTCATTGTTTACCGGCTTCTAAAGAGATGACTGTTTATTAGATTGGTGGTTAAAGAAATCGCAAGAGAAAGCGTCTTGTCAGATTTACTCAAAATACAGATCGACTATGAATTCCACATTACCAAAGCGATTGATGTTCAAGAACTTCTGCGATCTTTTTTCGAAACCTTCTGTTTTCCGCGCGCTTCTTTTTCTGCCTTCCCTCACACTTCGACCTGCAAGCTTCTCTTCCCCGTAGAAGGATTCTGTATTTTAGGTGATTGTGACACGATCGGGCGAGCAATGTTCCAGTAAACGTACGAAACGATCCACGTTCACTGCTGACAAACCAAAATTGCACACATCGATCTCGTCGAACGTTCGAAAAACACGCCGAGCTCAAAACAGAAGGGAAAAAGGAACACGTTTTCTCCAAACGAAAAATTCGTCTGACCTTAAAATACTTTTCTCAGAGTTATCAACAATTATTTATCGTATCTCAAAGCACCAACATTTCACACTGCAAAGTATTCAACAAATCCCTCTGTATTCTTGTTTGATTTCGAATCGCGATCGAAAAAGTGTGTTGTGATTGCAAAGTCTGCATAAACATAACAAATCAACTTTGAATTCACAAAAGTTCCATCGTCAGAATCTTCGTATTGTTGTTATCGGACTAATTGTTCAACAGTACTCTTCGCAGTACCACAGTCGTTGTAATAAATATTCATGCGTCGATCAATTTCAACTAAACAAAACATAGTTTCACTGTAATCATTAAACAATGTAAAACAAAAAAGTCAAACTTTCGCTGATAAAACAAATATCAGGCAAAGAATTCTTGACGCATCAAAGAATACGTACAACTTTTTAAATCAGACATTATTTAATAAACAATAATACTATTTTGAATATATAATAATACTTTTTTAAACAGGCATTGTTTAAAACAATAACGAATCATAAAATACGTAGAACTTTTTAAATGAGGCATTGTTTAATAAACAATATTATTATATTCAGTAAACAACTTGTTTAAACAGACATTGTTTAAGAAACAATAATACTATTCTTTATTAAACAATGTCTGTTTAAAAACGTTGTACGTATTCTATGATGCGCCACGTATTCTTTGTCTGACATTCGTTTCAAAAGCATCGGCGAAAGTTCGACTTTGTTTGTTTCCATTGCTTTTGTTAAAGTTCATCAAGGTACAAATACTTTTTACACCGACTGTATATCAAAACGTAGATTTAGTATTAATTATTGACACACGTGGTCGTGCACCGTAGAGAATGGCATACATGTTTTAGAGAGGACAAGCTTGAATTAGTGATAGATTGTAGCGTTTCATATTTCACTCGTACAACAACAAAAGCATTCGTTTTTATTTCAGCAAAAGAATAAAGCTAATGTCAAATGAATATGTTTATTGATAGTGCAACACTTTTGCATTGTTTTTCAAATAAATCAAATTAAATATATCGAATATATAACGAATACAATTTTGTTGAATATTGAATATGTTTCATATTCTTTATTGTTTCATAGAATTAAAATTGAATATTGTAATATTTCGAAACTCGAAAACGATATCGAATCAAATGTCAGTTTTGAGTTAAATAATTTCAGGATAGAATTACTAAAACTTAGAGTAAAATCGGAGGAGGATTCGAAATCACAGGAGATTCATATTCCAATCAGCCCGCATCACTTTAATTTATCAAGCAACAGGACATCATTCAAACTGATTCTAAGTAGATCGGAAGAATGCCCGCTCGTCGGAAACACCTCTGCGAATGTTCCCATCCACTTCCAAGACGACTTTTAATTGTAACAGGCGAATTCAAGGGTTCGAATTTTGCGATCTAGGAACAGTTCATCGTCGGCGTTGACGGCGTTCGCAATCGCCACTTCCGCCAGCAGCAATCCGCCGGACAAGTCATTGGATAGCGCGCCAAGAAACGGCTCCTATCGCGATAAGAATCGCCACAAGGAAAACGTGAGATCAACCGCGGCGACGATGCGCGTCCTGAATGTCCTTCGGCATTGGGTGTCCAAGCAGCCGCAGGACTTCGAGCGCGACGCCAAGTTGAAGACGATGATCGTCGAATTCCTCGACCACATTGTTCACTCGCCGAATTTGCTGCAAGTCGAGCGCAAGGCTGCTTCGGAATTGCGTCGCTTAATCACGCGAGAGGAACCGGACACCAACCGAGTTGACCTGAAAGTTCTACTGACGCCGCCCTCGGTGAGTTTTTCATTCGTTTCAATTAATAGAATTATTGTATCGCTGGTTCTTATTGTGTTTTGTGTTGCGTTTAAAGGAACCGTCGGGAGAAAGTATCGAATCGCTTACTGCGATGGATATTGCTGAACAGATGACTTATTTGGATCATAAAATCTTCATCTCTATTGGAAGCGAGTGAGTAAACTAATGAATTAATTCCTAGTTATAAAATTTCAACAAAACTATAAGTAAGAATGTGTTAATTTCGAAAAGCAACAAAAGTATTCTTTGATCTCTAATTTTTCTATATTAACGCCATATTTATGAATATTGAAATAATTATTGAAAGAATTATTTTAACATTTTCGAATATTAAAATATTCCTAATTAGAACGTTTGCTGCAAAATTTTTGGGCCGTTTATTGTAAAAGTGGTGTAAGTCCATTTTTTCTTGTTTCGAGACACTTAAATGTTTGTATATCTATCAACGAAAAAATATAGGTTTATTCTATCAAGTCTGGCAATGTTTGTACTGATTTTTGAATATGTAATTTGATTATATGAATTTATTTTAGGCGAATTTAATTAAAATAATGTATAGTTAGAATCGATCTATTCGACAATAAACGATCTATTTGTCGCACAAGTTTACTTAGCTTTGTTCATCAGATGATAATTCAAGTTTTTCGTATTATTGCAGAGAGTTTCTCAACCAGTCATGGATAAAAGCTGACAAAGAGACGCGCGCACCGAATATAACACTAATGTCGAAGAGATTCAACGAAGTTTCTGATCTGGTTGCTTCCGAGATTGTGCGCTGCTCTGACATGTCAGCGAGGGTGAAAGCAATCGAGAAGTGGGCAGCAGTCGCTGACATTAATAGGGTGTGGAACAATTACAATGGAGTCTCGCAGATTCGCGCTGCTTTCACGAAGAGTGCCATTTTCAGACTGTCGAAGACCTGGGAGAAAGTTTCTAAAACTGTATGTACAAAACTTATTTTTTTCAACGGTTGGAAGAAAGTTTATAGTTGCTCTGATTAAATTGAAATAGTTTAACAATGTGAACATTGCAAGTAAAGCAGTGCTAGCCAAGTGAGGTTTTTATTTTTTTTGGTGGACTTCCCGACCTTTCCCGGGGCTGAAATTTGGTGGAGAATGTGCCGTTGCATCAAGGACGAAGTGATATAAATATCAGAGCCCTAGCTCAAAGTTTAGGTTTTCACCTATTTTCGACCCTCGAAAATGGTCAATTTTTTCAAGTTTCTCAAAATCGGCCGAACCTGGGATATTTTGATTGTTTTCGTATCAGAGTGGATAGAGAACAAAGAATTCATGAAAAAAAGTCCGGATTTGCAACGAGAACGGGTCAAAAAACCGCCCAGAAAAGTCCATTTTTGCTCATTTTTAGCGGTTTTTATTTTTTTTGGTGGACTTCCCGACATTTTCCGGGGCTGAAATTTGGTGGGTAATGTTTTTTTGCATCAAGGAAGATACCGTAAAAATTCCAGAGCCCTAGCTCAAAATTTTTTTTTCGGCAAATTTTTCTTAAGGGGTACCCCTTCAGATTTTTTCTCGATTTTTCGAAGGTCCCCGAACTCGGGCTTTTTCTTCGGGAATCGATTGTTTATGAATGACAACGGATAGAAAACAAGAAATCCGTCGAAAAAAGTCCGGATTTCTATCGAAAACACTAAAAAAACTGCCTTTAAAGTTCGATTTTGTCGGAATTTTCGCTGGTTTTTCCCATATTTTTTGGACTTCCCGACATTTTCCGGGGCTGAAATTTGGTGGGGAGTCTCCCCTTGCAACAAGGAAGATGTGATATAAATTTCAGAGCGCCAGCTCAAAATTTTTTTTCCCCATATTTTTGACCATCGAAAACATCCAATTTTTCAAAGGTCCCTGAGCCCGGGTTTTTTCTTCATGAATCGATTGTTTGTGTATCAGAGTGTATAGTAAACAAAGAATCCATGAAAAATATTGTATCATTGCAATATAAATTGTCGCGAATACACATCTTAAGTCATTGAAATTTCGTAAAAATTCCACCAGTTAATTGTCTACTAATCCGCCGATACAAGAATATTTTCCAATTGTTCCTAATGAGATACAGCAAATTTAGGAAAGCTTAATCGCCGTTTTGCAGACGCACGACACAATTAGCAAGCTGGAGGCGATTGTTTCTTCAGACGGACGATTCAAAAATATGAGGGACGCCCTCCAAAAATACGACCCGCCTTGCATTCCCTTTCTGGGACCTTACTTGACTAACATCTCTTTCATAGAGGCGGCTACACCCAATTTCAACGAAAACGGACTCCTCAACTTCTCAAAGATGCGAATGGTAGGTTTTCAAATTCGTCCAAATTCGAATTTAAATAACTACTTTACATTTCATCCTAAGTTTAAATAGTGCCAAATATTTCCAACATAAAATATAAATCAAAACAAACTAAATCAAACAAAAGTTTGTGATAATATATTTAAAAAAAAAGTGTTTTCAAAAATGATGAATAGACTTTCGAACACGCAACAAAATTGCAAAAAAGTATACGTTGGTCATTATTAATATTTCTTTCTTTGCACTCATGAATTATAATACAAAATTGTAGTTTATTACGTTTAATATTATTATAAGTAAATAAAAACACCAGAAAATTAAAAGTTCTCTTTTGTAATTAATTCGTATAATGATTTCCTGTTTCCAGATCGCACACGTGATCAGTGAGCTCCGGGAATTCCAGCAGACTCCTTATAAAATCGAGTTCAAGCAACAGGTGGCGAATTATTTGCTCGACCCTTCGCTGCGCATGACCGAAGACGAAGTTTACGCAATGTCTCTAAAGATCCAGCCAAAGAAAAGACTAAGTAGTGCAACTACAAGCAAATAATCGTCCTCGAGATCATTCCGCAGGAGACATCACTAATAATTAGTAAGTTCTGCCGTCTTCAACCCTTCGCTACGAATTACTAACACAAAACTACCCTTGCATAATTAATTCTGTTTTTCAAAGTTGCGTTTTCCTGTTTGCATTTTACTTTCTTTACTTACTTTTCCGTGTTTTATACTTCAAAGTATGTTAAAGTTTCAATTTCTTTGCATTAAATTCAATTTGTTGCAACATTTAAAATGTAGCAAGAGGTTATCTTTACATAATTGACGCCAATCTTTATTAATCTATTAGTCATGCAATTGTAGGAGAAAAATGGTGACCTTTGTAGGTTTGAAACATTGTTGCAAGGATAGCATCTTGCCAATAATTAGTGGCAATTATTAACAATCTGTACAATTCATTAACAACTGCTGTTTCAAGTTGTCTTTTCACTGAAGGAACACCAAACAACTTTCTGCTTTTTATTACCGAATTCTTTTTCATGATACAAACAATAATGCAGCAAATTTTGCGTGAAAACCAAAAATGTTTTTGCAAACGAAATAGTAACACAAGGTTTATTGTTGTTGTTTCAGTGGCACAACTCGGCAATTCGGAAAGCTAGTAAAGGTGTTGCGCGCGTGTGAAAGTACAACTGTAAGTTAGCGCCTAAATCTGAATACAACTGTTAACCAATTCTCCTTAAAGCTACCCAATAAGCTCAACGGTATAACGCAGAGTGGCAAAAATATTCGTACAATAAAACTAACATAATCAAAAGAACTGCAGTATTAAAACAAAGTTTTATTTTGTTGTATTTTAATTAAAACAAAGAATTGCTATGTTTATTAAATAGCATCTTTATAAAATAAGGTATACACTTTCTCATGCTTTTATAATTGTTTATATTATATTTGTTCTGGAAGCATCAGAGAATATTTTTGACTTTTTTATTTTATATCAATCAATTTTCGAATACTTTTTACATTCATTATTTATTGCTACTAACGTTGGTATAAACAGCTATTCAATACATAATAAATAGTTTGCAGTTCTCTTCAAGGTTATGTTGTTATTGTACGAGTACTTTTCACTCTGGCAGTGCATAATTACGATGTTTCATCCGAACCACCAAGTGCTACAAAGTGCCGCAGTCATTTGCGCCGGCGTACAATCATTGGTGGGTTCGAATGAACGAAATCAATACAGTAAGTTCTGCTCTCGATCGATACTTTAGTCGATAACGTTAATTACTCGGTCTCGTATGAGGTTAGTTCTGGAGAAAACGCCGGAGGGCGGCGCTGGTGTCGATCGAGCCATTGGTCGACGGAAAAGTCATAATATGCAACTATAGGTTAATTGTTGACTCACCTGAATTTATTGGAATAAACAAGAGAAAGTCGACTTACATGTTAGGCTATTTTCAAGCCCGTTGGAAAATCAGCCTCTGCGTAAATCAATCCTGACAGGTTTCGTTAATTGTTTGTTGGCTGATTCGATAGGGAATAAATAAGAGGTTTTTCCTGAATAAAGCGCGCGTGTAAACAATTGTTAAGTCATCGTTTTATAGGATTCTTTTCTTATACACACGTATTATTTATTAATTATTGCAGAAATATATTCAGACCCAACTCTTGTTTTGTTCAATAATTAATAACACGATTGTTTACATTCATCCTCTAATCAGATACAAAGGAATTTAATTCAGAATCATGAATATTAACGATAGCATCAAGAAATTTCCAAGTATCATTTACATTTGACATTTAGTCCGACCGAGATCATCATTATACAAAATTCTTTTTTCATACACACGAATTATTAATTAATTATTACAGAAATATATTCAGACACCCCAACTCTTGTTTTGTTCAATAATCAAATACAAAAGAATCTAATGCAGAATCATGACTATTAACGATAGCATTAACAAACTTCCAAGTATTGTTTAAATTTGACATTTGGAGAAGAATGGTAGTGGCAGTATTAAAAAGAAGCGTAGCACGAAGTCAGACTGGACTGGCGATAGTTATGTAAGAGGGTTTCATCGGGGATGCCAAGTCATCCGGGGGATAACAACTGACAATCAAGTAGCGTATAAACGAAACCCGATGATTTCCCAAGCTCAGCCCGTCCCTCCGAGACGCAGCATCCCCGGACCAAGCGAAGTTGCACGGCCAAAATGTGTACGTGAAAGCCAATCGAATCATATCTATGAATCTGTGTCGTTTCATTTATGCTGACGATTTTATTATTAATTAAATCGATGCCGAATGACGTGCATTGCATAAAAACAGACAAGTTCTCGCAAAGTCAGTGTTTTTGGAGAAAATCTACTCAAAGAAAACTTTTCTTTTTAAATAGAAATACATTTTCTTTAACGAGAGAGTGTTTTTCGTAAGAGAAATAAGAGAAGACAGTTTTCATTCTTAAAAAAAATCATTTCAAAAATACTTTTGAGAAGAAAAGTGTATCTTAAATAATTTCCTAACCTTTACGCTGCGCTATTTAGATCTGCCAACCATAAATAACTGGAGAAAAGTACAATGGAATGTTGACGAACGCGAAATTAAAATGAAAGAAACTAAGATTAAGATGAAGAATTTTGATTGCACGCTGAAAAGAAGGTTAAAGAAGAAAATTAAAGGACGAGCAACAATTTCCACGAATATTATAAATTGGAGGAACTAATTACGCAGCGTAAATGTTAATTGAGGGCGAAGGTTACCATATCCGAGGGAGGCGGTTGGAATCGAAATGTGATGAAGCGTTAAAGTACAAAGTAAAGGAATCAATTTGCGTGTACAGTGAGAGGCCACTCGTATCAAATTTGTTCCTGCTTAATAAAAGTAGAAGAAAAACGATACACCTTGTAGCTAGCAGAACCGTTAGTTACCCATGTAATGAGTATTTTCTTAATCTACTGGAGACAGTTTTCAGCCATACGCTGACGCATACAGAATTATTGCCATTTGCTCTTTTTATTTATACAAAATACGCGTAACAGTATTCTAATAATCTCTCTACGTTTAATTACAATTTTCTTTCATTTAACCTTTCATTAAAATGCATACGAATTTATTATAAGCTCTTTAAATTATAAGCTATTTTAATTTCGTTTGTATTCAAACAATTTTAATTATACATAATAGCAATTAAATATCCTTATATCATAAGAAATTTTCATTTAAAAGTAGAAGTTACGATCCTAAAAGTATGCTGAATGTTTAAATATGATTTCTTTTTAATAATTCGATCGTTTTAGAATTTTAATTCCATAGAGATCTAATACAAATGATTATTGTTTATGTTTTAAGTTAATAGTTATCTTTATTTCGCGCAAACGTTATCGTACAGGGATCGTGCCAAAAGCGAGCACTTGAAAGAGGTACAAAATAGTTGCGTCACAATATGCGAACATCATTGCTGCACACTTCCCGTCTTAATAAAAAATAAAAAAGCCGCCTGTGCAATAGTTGAATTTCGTCTAAAGTACCTCGTATTTAGTTCTACGTATTGTAATAGGCTCCTTTTTTCCAAGGCAGGTGTACAAAAGGAACGGCAAGGAATCTCGAAACAAATACAATACAATATTTGTGCGACATTGTTCTTTGAGCCGCGGTACAAAGACAAAGAGAATTTCTATGTGGCTCAGTGCGAAAGTCGAGCACAGCTTATCCACTCGCATACTTAGTAGAAAATAAAACAGATCTTTGTTTCTTTGTTCTCCCAAAGAAATGGCGCCAAACAAGAAAATATTGTATGAATCAGTGATTCAGTAAGAGTGGAACGACAAAACTAACCGGAACTGGACGGTCTTTTCACTCCCTTCGTACGAGAAAGTTACGATTCGCAATTTTTTACAGACCATCCTCTATTTAATAATTATAAATTCCTCCTTTTAATTAGCCACTGATATTAAGATTTCGATTTCGATTCGAGAAAGTATTTCGTATCCCCGAAACAATCAAGGACAATCCACTCGCCGTATTTGAATTCAAGAGTATATCGCGCGC
The DNA here is from genome assembly GCA_910591665.1 of Ectemnius continuus. Taxonomy (NCBI): domain Eukaryota; kingdom Metazoa; phylum Arthropoda; class Insecta; order Hymenoptera; family Crabronidae; genus Ectemnius; species Ectemnius continuus. Next base: position 3,267,602 of record OU342856.1, read on the forward strand.
GTGTGTGTGTGTGCCAATTTCCTGTCGACAATTAAGCGGCTCGGGTCTCCTTAAATGCATAAACAATTGATCGTTCCATCGGTATATATTATACTAACAAAATACACGAAGTACTGCATGTACCTATAATGGAAGAGAAGAATATTTTCTACTAGACTGTATAAAATCTATCGAGAAAACACAGATTGATTAACGCGTCGAACTCACTTTCGCGCCCTTTGTTCCTGCAATTGTTAATCAAGAAATCTTTCCACTTCCAAAAAACCTGCAGTCGATGCAAAAAGTATTCGTGCAGCGATGAATTTTAATCGAAACCACTTTTATTACTGTGTTGTTAAATAATGCCTGTATTAAAAAATGAACATATTTTCCGGTGTCACACAATTGTTTATTCAATATTTATTTTAGAGGAATCCGAATATGTGTACGAGTTTTTTATTTACGGGCATTGTTTAAGAAACGTTTTACAAAATGTTTTTGTTACGTGTTCAATGCGCCAACACTTTGCAATAACTTATACCATTTATTTCATTTATACAATTTATACAATTGATAAAATTATACAATTGATATGATTTCTTTGCACCAACTGTAAACGTTTTACAAAATAGTATATTTTAGTTGAAGTTGTTCAATGAACCAACACTTTGCAGTAACTTATACCACTTATTTAATTTATACAGTTTATACAATTGTATAATTGATATGATTTCTTTGCATCGACTGTTTACGTGTTTAACAAAATAGTACAATTTAATTCAAGTTATTCAATGCACCAACACTTTCCAACAACTTGTACCATTTATTTAATTTATACAATTTATACAATTGATAAAATTATACAATTGATATGATTTCTTTGCATCGACTGTATGGACTTCGATAAATTTCGATTACTCAGCTCTGAGGCGAAGTACCATCCCTGCAAAAAGGCAGCTCTCTATTACCGCATGCATGTGCACTCGCACGACTATTCCCAGTGGGAAATCTATCGATATACCACTTTGTAAGGATATACATGTACGTCTGTATAGGATAAACAATGATTGTATCATAGCGGGAGTATGATAGTTCCGTAACGCGAGACGCCAGGCGTAAAAGCTCGGCTGGAGCAACCCTCGAAAGCTCTCGAATATGTCTAACTTACAAAAGCTCGTAAGCAAATTAACCCTCAACATGTTATACCTTTCAATGTTACTGTTATGGTAGACTATGATGATTAATGGGAGAAACGTAATGAATTATTCGGCTCGTTCATTTAGCTTTGCGCTTGAACGCGACGTTCGGATATTTCTTGGGATACCTGAGGTATGATTGCACTTTATCATACTGTATGATAGCGGAGAGGTTTGGAATTAATGGATAAATCGGAATCAGTCGAGGAAAAAGTGATTAGGAGTTCGCGGTAAAAAGGGACGTCGAACGTAGCATAAATCTAGCGTTAATTAATTAGACATTGTAACGGTCAGCCTATTATAAGCATAAAGAATCGACAGTCGGCAATTCCTTTGGATATCTCAGCTATACTTCCGAAAGAGATTCATTTTCACTCATCACTTTTCATTGTTATGATAGAAGATAAAGTGGAACTTTACTATAATGATTATAAAATAAGGGTTCGAAAGATAATGATATTATAATGCTGGGGTTAATGTTACAAGTGTTTAAGGCTCATTTTACAAGAGGCACTCCGATGACCTGACACATTAAATAGGAATTGCATCCTACTCGACAGATTTTATCACTCGTTGATTCAGACTTTATTCGAACTATTCGAAGTATAAACTAAATATAGAACTGAATATTCTAGTTGAGAGTTCCTTTCTTAAAGATTTATAAACCTTCATCTGGGACAGAGAGAGATGTTAATTGTGCCCATAATTATGAAAGTGGTCTAAGTCAACATTATTAAAAAACATGCTTATCAGGTATTTCACACCACATTATTTTAAACTAAATTTATTCAATGTAACTTTTACGATATTGTCAAAAATGAACCATTAGATAATGGTTGTAATTTGAACATTACATGCAATTCATTTAGTGTTAATTATGAAAGTGGTTTAAGTCAAAAATTTCAAGAAATTATATAAACATAACTTGAAAATATGGGGAAATATTACCCTGACCAGTAACGGAAGGAAAACATAAAGATATTCTGTGTTTACAAGCATACATCCCTCCAGTTTTTCAGCAACATTTTAAGAATCTTAAAAACACGAAACGATAAAAATGGATTACTTTTTAAAACTACTTAATAAATGTTCATGAATTATTTCATTAAAGTTATTGTTTCAAATGAAACTCATAGTTCTTGGTCGCTTTAAGTCAGTTCAAACTATGAAAACAACATTTTCGTATGAAATTCACACGAAATTTCATATTCATAATAAATTTCCATTAATCAAGACTAATAAAATTATAAATTAAAACGTCGCATAATGTACAAATATTTCTTAATTTATTCAAATGCAATTCATTAAATATCTCGAAACAAGAAATATATGAATTATACCACTTTGATAATTAAGGGCACAATTGTGTGATTGAGATTCGTCAGATGGACGAAATCATTTTACAAAGTCCCGACTTGGCGAGCGATCGTACAATCTCGATAACAGCAGGCAACAACAAACTTTGCACATAAATATCGAATATAAACTTTCCCCACCGTGAAAGAACTCGATTATTTCTACCGCTATTTATCTAATAATAAAATATCCTATTAGAATCAACTTTTATTACAACAACAACAACAACAGCAACACCCATAAGTCTGACTTGCGCGCAGAATCTTTTGAAAGGCGACATTAGCAATTTTGTTAGACTAAGATCGAACGTAAGAGGTAAAAAAGACGTAAGTAAGACGGCAAAACATATCAATCCAATTAGCATTTCGTTAATCAACCGACTTTCTACCGTAACTTAAGTAAATCACGACACTCGATTCTCCGACCTGTTTACAATTGTTACTGGCAGAACTTAACGCGCCGACTTTCGCAACTTCCAGCTATGTCGACAAATCGCCACCTCGAATGATTTTAATTGACGGGCGACAGAAAGCGTGCGTGCGTGCGTGTGTGCGGTGTGCTAATTGAGGAGTACGTGCTAATTGAGTCTGCGAGCGTGTGTGCTCATCCCCGCAGTATTGTCGTACCTTCATTGCGTGTGTTGTGGTGGCAAAGCCCTCTAAATATAGTTACTTTAAGCGGAGCACTAGTCCGTTGACAACTCATCAGCTGGTTGTGAGTAAATGTTAATTAAGCATTCACAATTCTTAGGGACAACGCTAGTTCGACACGAGAGAGAGACTGCTCCGGACAAAACAATGGCGCGCGTACACTTTCTTCCCAACACGATAGGACATTATGTGCGTACTCCCTTTTAATCTAAGAAGAAGAGTTTACTGTAAATAAACCCGCGGGAGGGAAAAAAAACAAGAAAGATTAAGATCCTCTTCTTGAAAATCGTTGCGTGGTATTATGTAATGTTAATAATATGTAATATTATATTCCACCGTATTAAGATTTAACAATATAGTATTATGTAATATTAATAGTATGTAATATTATATTCCACCGTATTAATATTTAATAATATAGTATTATGTAATATTATACAATAATCCCACGTTTTCGAAATCTTACCAATTGTCGCAAGTATTTTGTAGAATTTAATACTTTTGTGCAACAATTTCTTCTTTTCGCAAATTTCATTTGATTATCGTCGGGAAAATGTACGATTGTTCTGGTCATTGTTTATTTTAATCCTAAACAATGAGGCAAATATCAGAATACTTTGTTTAAAACGGCTTGCGAACCTTCTGGTTTTACTTTCGACTACTAGGATTAATGAATATCAAGGAATTCGTGGATCGGTAATTACTAAGGAATTAACTAACGCCCGTTTCAAATGTGTGGCACTACTTGCTTGGCTCTGGCGACTAAAAGAAGCCTTTAGCATCGCACCCCAATTTCTTGTACATCGTTCGACTTTTGTTGCTAAATGAAAAAAGTATGAAAGATTGACAATGATAGAATTTTTAGGCGAAGAAGAGTCTCTCGAAATTGAATGATTCTCGAACGATGTGCAACGAGCGGGGAAGTTACTTGTTATAGTAAATGTTATCTTTGACTTAATCGAGAATTTCAATGTTGCACGGTAATAATTATAAGGCGAACAATCGGCGCGCAGGGATGACAAGTTTCCCGGCTCGAGGCTGGAGAACATTCGGGGAAAGCGAGCGACCTCTACTTGTACTTCGATACTATACATTTATCGTTAATTCTCTCTATTGTCTATCAAACATTTTATATCTTCAATCTGTATACATGAAATAGAAAATATTCTTCTGTAAAAGTCCTCGATTTATTTCAACACCTGCTGCAAAATTTAATTACCAACAATTATTATTATTTTTGGTATATTTGTTGTTGGAACTATGAGTAATATATTATATAGTTTGCATTATGTTATATTATAATAATAAAAAAGGAAAATATAAGAAATCTTACAAATCAAATATAATAATAGTATAAATGATAAAAAAAACAGCATTCTTAAATACTTAACACTTTAAATTACAGTATTTCCACAAATGGCTAGTTAATTCTCTCTATTGTCTATCAAACATTTTATATCTTCAATCTGTATACATGAAATAGAAAATATTCTTCTGTAAAAGTGCTCGATTCTTATTTCAACACCTGCTGCGAAATTTAATTACCAACAATTATTATTATTTTTGGTATATTTGCTGTTGGAACTATGAGTAATATATTATACAGTTTGCATTATGTTATATTATAATAATAAAAAAGGAAAATATAAGAAATCTTCCAAAGCAAATATAATAATAGTATAAATGATAAAAAAACAGCATTCTTAAATACTTAACACTTTAAATTACAGTATTTCCACAAATGGCTAGTTAATTCTCTCTATTGTCTATCAAACATTTTATATCTTCAATCTGTATACATGAAATAGAAAATATTCTTCTGTAAAAGTGCTCGATTCTTATTTCAACACCTGCTGCGAAATTTAATTACCAACAATTATTATTATTTTTGGTATATTTGCTGTTGGAACTATGAGTAATATATTATATAGTTTGTAAAATAAAATGCATCCTGCATTATGTTATAATAATAAAAAAGGAAAATATAATAATAGAATGATAAAAAACAGCATTCTTAAATACTTAACACTTTAAATTACAGTATTTCCACAAATGCTTGATTACTTGCTTGAATTATATTTTCGAAACTCTCCAACAACTCTAATAATAATAAAAACAGTTTAAATGACATAAGTTTTACAAAACAAGAATCAGTTTTCAAATTGGCACAGTAAAAATAACTGTAAAAAATTGTAAAAAAAACTTTACAGGCTGAAAGTAGGATTTGTCGAAAAAGAGGTCGTTTTATCTGCTAATATGAAATGCTTGAGCCATCGGCGTTCTATTCGAAAGAAATTACAGGCATACTTACTCGACGCACCGAATAATCCGCCGTGTAATTGCCGCGACTAACTAGATCACGAACAAAGAACCGTAACACTTCATTATCGTGACCAGACATAGTCTGCGACGTAATTGCCGGTGCTGCCGCACTTGATCTTATTACAAGCTAAACGCACGGCGATGTTGTTCGTGCCGGCGGCGCGCTCACTCTGCAATTGAATCTTCAAATCCCTCCGACGAATTACTTGCCCTTCAAATTGTGTTTAACGCCAAAATAATAGAAAACAAATTCATTATGCAGAAATTAAGGAATTGTATACTTTTGCTTCTTGTTTAGTAGCAATTTTTTTAGAATAAAAAGCAGGCGAAATTGAAGGGAATTAAGAAATACGTGTTAAAAAAATTGAAATTGAAAGAATTAAATTCCAAGCTATGTTAAGTGATTCGAACTTTTTCATTCCACTGATTAATGTCATTCGATGTTCACAATGGTTGTTACAATTTTATTTACTGCAATCGTACATCTACTTTTTTTCTTCTTGTTTAATCACAATTTGTTTACAATTAAAAACAAGCGAAATTAGAAAATGATTTTAAAAAATCAAATGAAGAAAACAGAGAATTTAAATATATGTATGTCAAGTAATTCGCCAAGCTATGTTAAGTACTTAATTGGAACTTTTTCATTCCAATTATTAATGTCATTCGATCTTTATAACAGTTGAGGTATTTTTATTTACTGAAACCATACATCTACTTTTTTTCTTCTTCTTTAATTGCAGTTTTTTCCAACAAAAAGCAGGTGCAATTTAAAAAAGGTTACGAAAAAATCAAATAAAAATGCCATAAACAGGTGTTATAACAGTAGAAATTGAAAGAATTCAATTCCAGGCTATGTCAAGTAATTGGAATTGTTTCACTCCACTGATTAACGTCATCCGATCACCGTAACAGTTGTTACACACTTATTTACTGAAACTGTACATCTCCCTTTCTTCCCTCGTTGAATCGCAATTTGCTTAGCATAAAAACAGGCGGAATTAGAAAAAGGTTTCGAAACGTTATAACAACAGAAATTGAAAGAATTCAATTCCAGACTTGGTCAAGTAATTCGAGCTGTTTCACTCCACTGATTAACGTCATCCGATCACCGTAACAGTTGTTACACACTTATTTACCGAGAAGACCGGTAGATGCTTGATGTGGACAAAGTATACATCGTTTGCAGGGTAAGAAAGGAGGAGGAGGATGCTTTAGGTCGCTGGCATCGTTATGCAACGAGCCATTCCGAGTGCAATGAAATTGCCGCTTTTAAGCTAACGAGTTCCTTGATTTTTATGATACGGAGAGCATGTGCTCTCCAAGCCTTAATAGAACACTTAAGCCGTATGTCCTTAGAGAATGGAGACCTTTCAGCTCACACAATAATGCTTCACTCCATTGTACGCGCACTGCCAGCAGCAGCAGCAGCACCGCGCCGAGAGTCGGAAAGTCAGTCGCGCGCGCGCGCCTTCTAGAAAGCACACGCGCAAATATTGAACTCTTGGCGCGCGGCACTCGCGATTAGCTAAGAAATCGGGGATTATATTTGCCGAGGCAAATTAATCGGCGAGAATATTAATTAATAGCTGAATATTCTTATTCTTCTGAGTTGTATAATTATATTTATTTATATGGTTGTAATTGTGTTTAATAACGACGTGTAGATTTGTTATTCAGGAAAATATAAAATATTGACAATTTCATGTGAAAAGATTACACAAAATAAAAGTAGGAAAAATACATAGTCAATTAAAATAATTTCTGTATATAGTTGGATACTTCTTTGTCCTAAAATTGCTAAGTTATACTTTACTTATTATATTTCCCTTTGTTATTATATATGATTGTATTTATTTATATAGTTGTACTATATTTGTAACTGTATAATAAATGTAATTGTACATAATAACGAAGTGAAGATTCTTTATTCAGGAAAATATAAAATATTGACAATTTCATGTGAAAAGATAGAAATACGGAGTTAATTAAAATGATTTCTCTAGTTGGATACTTTTTTGTCCTAAAATTGCTAAGTATTATACTTCACTTATTACAGTTTTTATATTTGTTACATTATTGTATTTATTATATAGTTATGCTATATTTATATTTATGACTGCATACTAAATATTATACAGCTATTTACAAATATAATTATATACAATAACAAAGAGAAATGTAATAAGTGAAGTATAATACATAGTAATTTTACGATAAAAAGTAGCCACCTACAAAAATTATTTTAATTAACTATGTACTTTTTCCCACTTTTATTTTGTAATTTTTTTGCATATGATCGTCAATATTTGATATTTTTCTCAATAACGAATCCGCACTGCGTGGTTTTCTACTTATGATGGTACATATTGGAAACTACTTCTTATTAATTACTAGTCGGCCAAGATCTGGAAATAGTCAATATTTTCTTATTCAATAAACCTGTTAACTGTAACTGAAAGCTGCTGGAGCGATAATTCGTTCGAGTTGGGTGGAATGCCGGGTGTAATTGCTCAGGCAGCATCCAGTTGGAGTGGGTCATATACGAATTCCTAGTAAAATCCTGGGCAAATATTCGCGCCGTTGCCGTTTCGTCGATTTCAATTGGGTGACACAGTTTATTGCATGCGATGCCACGTATGCATATTCGCGTTACGGTGAAAGTGCCATTCTTCCGACAGCAAGATTCCAGACGTGTTCGGAGGAATTGGGGCACATTTCATTCGCTATCAAAGTATGCGTAATCGTGCGCAGGTGTGTGTCTGTGTGTCTGTGTCTGTCTGTGTGAGTGTGGATAGCAAAGCGCGCTGCTAATGACTACGCCTTTCCACTGTTCTTCTTTCTGCTTTCCTCCAATGTTTGGCTGTCGCCGTTCCCAGCGACAATAATGCCCGCTGCGAATTCGCACGGAAACTTTAAAGGCCCGATTGTTATGAATACTAGTCGCAGCCTGGTTAACGCGAATCACGCAATTTAATGTTTAATTAATACTGCCGACGGTGAATGTGCAGTGTTGAATGGTTCGCATTTTGCTAGATTTTTGTGTGAAAGAAAAATCCGGGAAGAATTGCGAGTTGTTATTGTTTACGCGTGTGAATAGTTATGACAAAGAATTGGGATAAACCTAGAAAAAGATATCATTGTTTTAATCATTTGAATTGAAATATAGAATTTGTGTAATTGTTAAGGCTGAGTGAAAAATTCTATTTCTAAAGTCAATCTTTTTGTATCAGTCATTTATGTTATAATTTAAAACTGAAAATTCACACTCAACACTGTTATAAACAAATTTCCTAAAACAGAAAACTGTGTCTCTTAAAGAAATGTATTTTCTCAGCGACAAATTCTTGTTTAAAAAAAATATTTCGAATTAAAAAAATTATTTAGATATATTTTGCCTTAATGTGAACACCGTAATATTAACAAGCAAGATCATCAATGTAATAAAATAGAAATATACAACGTGCAGAATGAAGCATTTATACACAAGCTGGCTTTGCCACTAAACAAATATATCTCGAAAATATATAATCGAATATATTTTGTCTTATACGAAAATCGTAATATTAACAAGCAAGAAAACAATCTCTCCCAAAGAAAAATATATTATTTCACTGACAAATTCTCGTTTAAGAAAACATTTTTCTATTTAAAAAAATTATTTAAAGAAACCTTTAAATATATTTTGTCTTTTACAAACATCGTAATATTAAAAAGCAAGATCATCAATATAATAAAATAGAAATTGGCTTTGCCACTAAAGAAATCATTGTAATCGAATATATTTTGTCTTATACGAACATCGTAATATTAACAAGCAAGAAAACAATCTCTCCCAAAGAGAAATATATTTCCCCAACCACAAATTCTCGTTTAAGAAAAAACATTTCTATAAAAAAAAAATGATTTAGATATATTTTGCTTTAATACGAACATCGTAATATTAAAAACCCAGAAAACAATCTCCCCGAAAGAGAAATATATTTCCTCAACCACAAATTCTCGTTTAAGAAAAAACATTTCTGTTTAAATAAGAGGATTTAAAGAAATCTTTAAATATATTTCGCTTTAATACGAACATTGTAATATTAAAAAGCAAGAAAGCAATCTCCCCCAAAGAAAAATATATTTCCTCAACCACAAATTCTCGTTTAAGAAAAAACATTCCTATTTAAAAAAGAGGATTTCCTCCTTCAAGAACATTTCCTCCAAAACACCCGCCTTTTTACGCGACGTGTATTTTTGCGCGAGGCAAAAGGTTCGCGTCGATATTGAGGAGGGCGAGCTAACTGGATCTGTAACTAATTGTAAGTAGCACGTTAATGAGGGAGTGTGCCAGATAGACGTGCTAAGACCCATTACTCCGCGGGGCTGTGGATTTAAGTCTCGTAGCAGCTGTTTTTACCTCTGCTCGGCCGCCGAGGGAACAAAAACAGTCGGCGCCCCGTTGTTTGAAATCTCTCTCTCTCTCTCTCGACGGCGCGGCGCTCGGCGTCTAGGCGCTCGCAGTGTGTACTCTATTGCGAGTAACGCTCGCCGTAATTATAATCTCTGCCGCGTGTTCCGCGTTATTTGAAAAGGCCCAAGGATCCCAAGGAGTTCATTGGACTGGCGGTGTTCGCGCCGTAGAATTCATTACGACGCCCAAGTTACAAACTGAATGGATAGGAGACAGTGGAAAACGCGCCGCCGATTCGATTTTTCTTCAGCTAGACTTTCATTCAGCTTTAATTAACGGCTGCTTAGGGTTTTTTTGCTGCTGCGGGTGCTTTTTTTTTAAATGAAGAGTTAAAGAATTGGAAAAGTAGGTGAAATTCAAATTGTCTTGAGAATTGTTTGATGGTGGATGATTGGATTGTTGAGACTCTATGAATTTTGTATAAAGCAGCTTACATTTTGATAATTTTATTAGTTTAATTTTACAAACTAATATAAATTTTGAGACTGATTAGCGTAGTCTATAAGTAAGAATTTGTGACTTCTGCTCGTTGATCAATAATAAATAATCCTGTTTTACAATACAATCCAGTGCAATTTCCTGTTAAAAATTAATTTGCGAGAAATAAACCAGCAACACATAATTTATCACAAATCCCAAGATGATCACATAATTTATTAATCTAATTCTAATATCAAATAGAAACTTGACACATCTCTTTTTACTCCACAATGGAATATAACAAAAATCAGAGAACAATGAAACAATGTTATATCCTTTCAAAATTGAAGTCGCTGAGAATTCAATTTAAAAAACTTTCGAGTTCGTATTAATTTCGAAAAGTGTTTATTCGCCATTTAATCTGAGAAAAGTACAAATTGACTCCCAAGACATTTATATAATTTATTAATTAAATTCTAATATAAAATAGAAAATTGAAACATCCCTTTTTAAAAACCAGAGAACAATGAAACAATGTTTCATTCTCTCAAAATTAAAGTCACTGAGAATTCGATTTAAAAAACTTTCGAGTTCGTATTAATTTCGAAAAGTGCTCATTCGCCGCTTAATCCGAGAAAAGTACAAATTGGCTTACATCGATTGGCGGCGAGCGAGTAAGATGATATCGCGTAGATTAAACAGCTGTAATCGGCAGGGATCGCAGAGCAGCGCGAGCGCGCGCGCGCGTGCGGAATAAAGCCAATAATCCCCAAATAAATTTTTACATTCGAGCGCGCCCGTCAGTTACGTTGATCGGATCGTACACGTCGCGAATGAAGATTGTCGATTTGTATGCATCGATTTTCCTTACGCGTCAAGCAAAACAATGCGTTATCAAATAGGGCTTATGATTCCGGCTGATAGCTGCTTCAAATGAATGCATCGCTTGAGCCGATGGGAATTGCATATTGGCGGGCTCGGCGCCGGCGGTGGGGCGGCGCGCGCGTAATTACCGAAAAATGAACGGTAGCTTTATTAAGGATTTAATTGGTCGTACGCGCAAATTCGACTCATTCCCGGTAGGAATTGCCCCGTTTGCTCCATTGTAATGGCAAGTTTTACGCATTAGCATTGATACATGCGTGCGCGCCAATGGTTTTTGCGGTGAGAGAATGAACTACTTAACCCTTTTAGTGCCGAACGACAGAATGAATGAACGAATTAATTTTTTTGGTCGACTTCCCGACCTTCCCCGGCACTGAAATTTGGTGGGTAATGTGCCCTTGCGTCAAGGAAGAAGCGATATAAATTTCAGAGCCCTAGCTCAAAGTTTAGGTTTTCACCTATTTTCGACCCTCGAGAACGGTCAATTTTTTCAAGATTCCCAAAATCGGCCGAACCCGGGATATTTTGATTGTTTTCGTATCAGGGTGGATAGAGAACAAAGAATCAGTGAAAAAAAGTCCGGATTTGCAATGAAAACGGGTCGAAAAACCGTCCAGAAAAGTCCATTTTTGCTCATTTTTGACGGTTTTTATTTTTTTTGGTGGACTTCCCGACCTTTCCCGGGGCTGAAATTTGGTGGGTAATGTTTTTTTGCTTCAAGGAAGATACCATAAAAATTCCAGGGCCCTAGCTCAAAATTTTTTTTTCGGCAAATTTTTCTTAAGGGGTACCCCTTCAGATTTTTTCACGATTTTTCGAAGGTCCTCGAACTCGGGTTTTTTCTTCAGGAATCGATTGTTCACGAATGATAACGGATAGAAAACAAGAAATGCGTCGAAAAAAGTCCGGATTTCTATCGAAAACATTAAAAAAACTGCCTCTAAAGTTCGATTTTTTCAGAATCTTCGCTGGTTTTTCCCATATTTTTTTAACTTCCCGACATTTTCCGGGGCTGAAATTTGGTGGGGAGTCTCCCCTTGCATCAAGAAAGATGTGGTATAAATTTCAGAGACCCAGATCAAAATTTTTTTTTCCCGATATTTTTGGCCATCGAAAGTAACCAATTTTTCAAAGGTCCCCGAACCCGGGTTTTTTCTTCGTGAATCGATTATTTCTGTATCAGAGCGTATAGTAAACAAAGAATCCATGAAAAAAGGCCGGATTTGTATCGAAAATACCAAAAAAGCGTTCCTGAATGATGAATTTCATCTAATTTTCACGGTTTTTCCCATATTTTTTATACTTTCCATCGCACGCGAGGGTACAAACAGGTAGAAACGTCGTCAAAATTGCGAGAGTGGGGCTGCCAATTAAGCTCCGGGAGCCTAACTTGGCAGGCGCTAGTTTAAAGTAAAAAGGCCGAAACAATGTGAAAAGTACAGTGAAATTTTTTTAATTCCACGTACCTGTTATATCAATTTTAGCATACATTAATTTAAAGCGATTCACGAATTCATATTCAAGTAAAAGGTCGCATAAAAGTATACAGCCTGTTTTAAAACTGGAGCTAAATTAAATCGGGAATAAAAAGAGAAAGAAAGAAAGGAAGGAAGGAAGGAAGGAAGGTTTCCAAGTATTTCACTTCCAGTGAAACTCATACATTGATCTTTTCGCCGGGCGAGCTGGCAAGCCGGCCTGACTTACAGCTACCGTGAAATTTATGCTGCCACGTGCACTCCTCTCGGCGCGATAAAGATCTTTTGTCGATCGTCGCCACCTGAACACCAAGCCGGCACCCTTTGACAATCGCCGCGGTCGAAGCGTCGAACCTTGCCTTGCCGCGCGATCGCCAAAGCTTCCCCTTATCGCACGCACGCCACATAATTTATGGAAGTCACGGGAATTCTCTAATGGCACGTGTAAATAGTAACAAATGAAAAGTGTGGAACATCAATCTGAATTTATTGATGACTTTTTCGTGTTTGTCGAATTTACTTTGTGTTATTTGTGCATTATTTTCGGGGATTATTTTTTATACATATAAACAGTGTCTGCCAAATATCATTAAATAGATTGATAACGGTGTTATTGATATATAAAAATTAATTCCGGAAATTGTACTCGAAAACCTTCGTTCTTTTTACAAATTTTCTTACTTCAATTCTGATTAAATGATTCGCCAATGAATGAAGATTTTTACAACAAAAATAAATCAATTTAAAACTCAGCAATAGAAATGCTATGTCAAATAAAGAACACCAGAATTTGTTCTATGTTATTTTCTGGGATTATTTTTTATACAAACAATGTCTGCCAAGTATCAATAAATAGATTGATAACGGCGTTATCGATATATAAAACTGAATTCCGGGAATTTTATTAGAAAACCTTCCCCTTTTTATTTTCCTGCAATAAATGTTCAATACATTACAAATGAACGAAGATTTTTATAATAAAAATAAGTAAATTTAAAACCCAGTAATCTGTTTTACTATGTCAAACAAAAACGAAACACGCACACGAAAGTAAGATTATTCTTTCCATTTTGTGTTTGAATGCAAAACAAAGCGATGAATTGAATCGTCAGCGTCTCGAGCGGAAATTCTCCTCGGCGTCGGCGGCGCCGCTGAAACTTGCACGAGCGCCGCGACGAGTGGGGTTAAACTGGATTGGCGAAGGCACTGTTGGGCGAGTTCGCTTTTATTTATTTATACATTCGAGCCGTCGAATTCTGACATACTTTGCCGAGGAAGAATAGCATCGGCGGCGCCGACGCCGACGCCGACGGGCGAAAGCTCATTGTGACCGAAGCGAGTATATGAAAAGTTTATTGCGAGTGCTTGCGCGCGCGCGCGCGCGCAGTTAATTATGGCGTCTACGGACAGTGCAAGTTAATGCATGACTGGAATCCACATCCGAGCTACTTTCGAAGTTTTAATTTTACTTCATTAGTGCCTTACCATCAATTGCGGCGAGCATGCTTTCCTACTTTTCATTGCGAAGTGTATTTCCCTGATAATAATAAACTACGTGTTTTCTATTATTTTCAATTGACCTATTAATTTCTTTAAATTAATTTCAATTTTTATTATTAATATTAATTGATTCATTTCAATAGCGTATGCGACACTTTTACTGATATTGTTTGTGCGAGTGATATTCAACTAAGTTTGTAAATCTTTCTGTTGTATATCTTTTCTATTTCTATTTTTTTCATTTCTATTTCTATTATTTTTATTTCTATTTCTATTTTTATTTCTTTATTTCGTTCGCTCGCTTGGCTGACGCAGTGTCACACATGGAATGTTGATTGCTTCAAGTCTCATTGTCTAAATTTGCTTTCATGATTGTTAATTGTCCTTCCTCGGGAGTTCACGATACACTTTAAAATAAACCGTATCAAAATCGGTCGAGTAGTCCTCGAGTTATAAATGGTCAAACAGAAAAATCGTTTTTAGGAGATGCGCGTAAAGTGCCATTTTCGATGCGCTCCATTAAAAAGCACTATCAATCTCGGCCATCAATCGTGAATTTATTAATAGTTGCCATCGATGCTCAACGTTGAGCAATAAAAGAGACCAAAAAGAGAGCAATTAATTACAGAAATATTTGAGAATCTTTTGACATTTATTGGTTTCTTCTTTGTTTCTATTTTCCATTTACTTTCACTGTTCTTTTTCCAGTGCAAAAGTCTAATACAAAAAAATAGTATTTAATTACAGAAATATTTGGGAATCTTTTGACATTTATTGGTGGTTCCTTTGTTTCTATTTTCCAGTTACTTTCACTGTTTTTTTCCCGTGCAAAAGACTAATACAAAAAAATAGTATTTAATTACAGAAATATTCGAGTCTTTTGACATTTATTGGTGGTTTCTTTATTTCTATTTTCCAGTTACTTTCACTGTTCTTTTTTCTGTACAAAAGACTAATACAAAAAAATAGTATTTAATTACAGAAATATTTGAGAATCTTTTGACATTTATTGGTGGTTCCTTTATTTCTATTTTTCAGTTACTTTTACTGTTCTTTTTTCTGTACAAAAGACTAATACAAACGTAATAAATAAAATGTTCCAATCTAGAATTGACAGTGCAAAACAAATATAAGACGATCGAAGAATAATGAAAGCCAAAAATCAGTAATTCAAATGCATTTCGTTTACCAAATCATCATAGTAAAATATCCAAAGGGCGTTTTGATATTTCGATCAATATTATTAGGATAAAAATTACTAGTATATGGCTGGAAAGCCGGACTGGCGAATATCGCTAGTGCGCGCGCGCCCGCCGTAATAACAAGAACAAATTGGACCGTTATTAATTGCAGACGCGGTGGTGCACACTTTTAATTAATGCTCTTTTAATTAAGGCCATAATTATGACTCGCGTACCATGGAGGTCGTCCTGTGTGTTTGCCGCGGCTTCGTACAAGGATTCCACCCCTTTCCACCCCTTTTCGCCGCCGCCCCTTCCACCACCGATTCACACTCGGTAATCGCTACAGGCTATACTATTATTAGAAAAAGCCCCTGCCTTTTTTTTTTGTTGTTTTTAGAAAGAGAGAGAGACGAGCGAAACGGACGCTCGCACAACCGCCGCGCTCTCACTTCGCTTTTTAATAAGTCGAGTTTCCCGGGAAATCTGACTGCAGACTCGAAATAACAAGTAGCGCACATAGTGCGCAATTACTTGTCGACATTCGTTTTGATGGGAGAATTTAGTTCTCGCGGTTTGTGTATTGTGCGCGAAGCGACTGATTCGTGTGACTGTAATTTGTATTCGTCCTGTTACTGCGGATTTTGTTTTGTTCACAGTGTACGTGGATTTCGAATTCGTAATTGTATCACATTTCGATAAATATTCGCTATTTATTTGGAGAGTTGTTAATAGTTAATTTTAGGTTGTATACTGGTTGGCTTTGCTACTAAAGAAATCATTGTAATCGAATATATTTTGCCTTGTACGAACATCGTAGTATTAAAAAGAAATATACAACATGCAGAATGAAGTATTATTCATACACTGATTGGCTTTGCCATTAAAGAAATCCTTGGATATATTTTGTCTTGATAGAAATGTCGTAATTTTAAAAAGCAAGATCATGAAAGTAGCATTTATACATTGGTTGACTTTGCCACTAAAGAAATCATCGAACATATTTTGCTTATACGAACATCGTAATATTAAAAAGCAAGAAAACAATCTCTCTCAAAGAAAACTATATTTTGTCAGCGACAAGTTCGTGTTTAAGAAAAAACATTTCTATTTAAAGAAATTGTTTAAGTCAATCTTTAAATATATTTTGCCCTAATATAAACATCGAAATATTAAAAAGCAAGATCAGCAATGTAACAAAATAAAAATATACAATATGCAGAATGAAGCATTGTTCATACACTGATTGGCTTTGCCATTAAAGAAATCCTTGGATATATTTTGTCTTGATACAAATGTCGTAATTTTAAAAAGCAAGATCATGAAAGTAGCATTTATACGTTGGCTTGCTTTGCCACTAAAGAAATCATCGAACATATTTTGCTTATACGAACATCGTAATATTAAAAAGCAAGAAAACAATCTCTCTCAAAGAAAACTATATTTTGTCAGCGACAAATTCGTGTTTAAGAAAAAACATTTCTATTTAAAGAAATTGTTTAAGTCAATCTTTAAATATATTTTGCCCTAATATAAACATCGTAGTATTAACAAGCAAGATCATGAATGTAATAAAATAGAAATATATAACATGCATAATTAAGCATTTATATATTGACTGGCTTTGCCATTAAAGAAATCTTCAGATATATTTTTCCCTAATGCGAACATCGTAATATGAACAAGCAAGATCATCAATATAAAAAATATAAATATACAACATGTAGAATGAAGGATTCATATGATTGGCTTTGCCACAAAAGAATAATGTAATATTAAAAAGCAAGGAAACAATCTCTCCCAAAGAAAACTATATTTTCTCAGCGACAAATTCGTGTTTAAGAAAAAACATTTTTATTTGAAGAAGTTGTTTAAGTCAATCTTTAAATATATTTTGCCTTAATACGAACATCGTAATATTAACGAACAAGATCATGAATGCAATAAAGTAGAAACATACAACATGCAGAATGAAACACTCACCGTTTGCTGCAGAATCATCCACTCAGCAATGAGACTTTCCTCGTTAACAGTCGAATAAAATACGAACTCCAACGTGCACTCAAAACTCTTCAGCAACTCTTTCAGTGCTTAATTTATACATTGGCTGGCTTTGCCACTAAAGAAATCATTGAACATGTTTCGTCTTAATACGAACATCGTAATATTAAAAAACAAGATCATGAATGTAATAAAGTAGAAATACATAACATGTAGAATGAAACATTATTCATACACTGATTGGCATTGCCACAAAAGAAATCCTTCGATATATTTTGTCTTATACGAACATCGTAATATTAAAAAGCAAGAAAACAATCTCTCCGAAAGAAAAATATATTTTCCCAGCGACAAATTCGTGTTTAAGAAAAAACATTTCTATTTAAAGAAATTGTTTAAGTCAATCTTTAAATATATTTTGTCTTAATTACGAATATCGTAATATTAAAAAACAAGATCAGCAATGTAATAAAGCAGAAATATACAACATGCAGAATGAACCATTTATTATATACACTGGCTTGCTTTGCCATTAAAGAAATTTTTAAATATATTTTGCCCAAATACGAACATCGTAATATTAAAAAACAAGATCATGAATGTAATAAAATAGAAATATACAACATGCAAAATTATTATACACTGGCTTGCTTTGCCATTAAAGAAGTCTTGAAATATATTTTACTTTAATACGAACATCGTAATATTAACGAACAAGATCATCAATGCAATAAAGTAGAAATATACAACATGCAGAATTATTATACACTGGCTTACTTTGCCATTAAAGAAATCTTGAAATATATTTTACTTTAATACGAACATCGTAGTATTAAAAAACAAGATCATCAATGCAATAAAATAGAAACATACAATATGCAGAATTATTATACACTGGCTGGCTTTGCCACTAAAGAAACCATCGAACATATTTTGTCTTAATAACAACATCGTAGTATTAAAAAACAAGATCATCAATGTAATAAAATAGAAATATACAACATGCAAAATTATTATACACTGGCTTATTTTGCCATTAAAGAAACCTTGAAATATATTTTACTTTAATACGAACATCGTAATATTAACGAACAAGATCATCAATGTAATAAAATAGAAATATACAACATGCAAAATTATTATACACTGGCTTACTTTGCCATTAAAGAAATCTTTAGATATATTTTACCCAAATACAAACATCGTAATATTAACGAACAAGATCATCAATGCAATAAAATAGAAACATACAACATGCAGATTGAAACACTCACCGTTTGCTGCAGGATTCACTCAGCAATGAGACTTTCCTCGTAAATAGTCGAATAAATTACGAACTCCAACGTGCACACAAAACGCTTCAGCAACTCTTTCAATGCTTAATTACTTTCGAACATTCTTCCAAGCACACAAACCTAGGCAAAAGATACATAACCAAGAGAGTTACACTTGCATGGCACAGCCACCTCGGACTTTATCGATCTCGTGTGAAAATTCCTTAACAATCGATAATCCGTCGTTTACCGACTGCGAATTACTTACTGCCAATACAAAATTCCTTCCCAATAGGAATTTCTGATTAAGGAAGAACAGCTTTGTAGGAGAATCACTTGGAATTATAATAAATCTTTAAACTTACAATCACAGCAACTTATGAATATTGAAGTTACATTGCCTAAGTTGGTATTACAAGCTGCACTTCAGAATATTGCCAACTGTGCATGCACAATCAATTAAATTACCGTGCATCGTTCTTTCATAAGTTGGTATTATATCTGCTCATCACAGCGCTCTGTTAATTGCGCATGCGCGATAAACCTAGAATTACTCTGACGATTCCCTCCTTTACACTTCACAAGGATTCCCATAAGAAATAAGTGCGTCGTTTCTTCACAAACGCAATAAAAGTATAATCAAGCATATTACAAGTAATTAGTGCTGAATATTTCAACTGGAAACAATCACAATCAATTGGATAAAAATTCATTGGGAAGGAAAAACGCAAGGAGCACAAAAATCTTCGATAAAGGAAAGATCGTAAAAGGGTTAAGTCAGTGGAGAATGGGTTTATCATTGCACGACACACTTCGAGGGTGACTTTCGAGCGTGTGCGAAGAGTAGGATTTATGTTGGCCTCACTTATTTCGCATGTATCCCTGCAAGGTGAGTAATCTCCATAAGCATGATAAATGCCTCTGATGCGCCAGAGACAATTTATTTAGTCCTCTTGTTCTGCTTGGACTCTCTCTCCCCGTGCACAATTGGCGCTCCCAGGATTAACGTGTGTTACACTAGGAACAATGTTTCCTTGTTTAAATGTCGACGTTTTAGTTGCCCGACCAGGCAATTCTTCATATTGCTTGGTTAGGTTTGTGTGATGTTCGGGCGAAATGATTGTACATCTGTTTGAAGTATCCACATGCAATATTTGTGACAATGTATTATTCGGAAAGATATAAGAAAGAATTTTGAAATGTTTTATTAGTTTTACAGTTCAGTAAATAGTTTATATTACATGTGTTTGAAGTATCCACATGCAATATTTATGTCATTGTATTATTCAGGAAGATATAAGAAAGAATTTGGAAATATTTTACTAGTTTCACAGTTAAGTAAATAGTTTCTATTGCATGTGTTTGAAGTATCCACATGCAATACTTTTGACAATGTTTTATTAGTTTTACAGTTAAATAAATAGTTTCTATTTCATGTGTTTGATGTATCCACATGCAATATTTATGACAATGTATTATTTAGAAAGATACAAGAAAGAATTTTGAAGTGTTGTATTAGTTTTACAGTTAAGTAAATAGTTTCAATTACATGTGTTTGAAGTATCCACATGCAAAATTTATGACAATGTTTTCTTCAGGAAGATATAAGAAAGAATGTTGAAATATTTTAGTAGTTTTACAGTTAAGTAAATAGTTTCTATTGCATGTGTTTGAAGTATCCACATGCAATACTTTTGACAATGTTTTATTAGTTTTATATTTAAGTAAAGAGTTTCTATTATATGTGTTTGAAGTAGCCACATGCAATATTTGTGACAATGTATTAGTTAGAAAGATATAAGAAAGAATTTTGAAGTGTTGTATTAGTTTTACAGTTAAGTAAATAGTTTCAATTACATGTGTTTGAAGTATCCACATGCAAAATTTATGACAATGTTTTCTTCAGGAAGATATAAGAAAGAATGTTGAAATATTTTAGTAGTTTTACAGTTAAGTAAATAGTTTCTATTGCATGTGTTTGAAGTATCCACATGCAATACTTTTGACAATGTTTTATTAGTTTTATATTTAAGTAAAGAGTTTCTATTATATGTGTTTGAAGTAGCCACATGCAATATTTGTGACAATGTATTAGTTAGAAAGATATAAGAAAGAATTTTGAAGTGTTGTATTAGTTTTACAGTTAAGTAAATAGTTTAAATTACATGTGTTTGAAGTATCCACATGCAAAATTTATGACAATGTTTTCTTCAGGAAGATATAAGAAAGAATGTTGAAATATTTTAGTAGTTTTACAGTTAAGTAAATAGTTTCTATTGCATGTGTTTGAAGTATCCACATGCAATACTTTTGACAATGTTTTATTAGTTTTACAGTTAAATAAATAGTTTCTATTACATGTGTTTGAAGTATCCACATGCAATACTTTTGACAATGTTTTATTAGTTTTATATTTAAGTAAATAGTTTCTATCACATGTGTTTGAAGTATCCACATGCAATATTTATGACAATGTATCATTCAGAAAGATCTAAGAAGGAATTTTGAAATATTTTATTAGTTTTACACTTAAATAAGAGAATGACATTTATATCACATGTGTTTGAAGTATCCACATGCAATATTTATGACAATGTATTATTCAGAAAGATATAAGAAAGAATGTTGAAATGTTTTACTAGTTTTACATTGAAATAAAGAGTTTAAATCACATGTGTTTGAGGTATCCACATGCAATACTTTTGACAATGTTTCATTAGTTTTATATTTAAGTAAATAGTTTCTATTATATGTGTTTCAAGTAGCCACATGCAATATTTATGGCAATGTATTATTTAGAAAGATATAAGAAAGAATTTTGAAATGTTTTATTAGTTTTACAGTTAAATAAGAGAATAACATTTATATTACATGTGTTTGAAGTATCCACATGCAATATTTGTGACAATGTATTATTTAGAAAGATATAAGAAAGAATGTTGAAATATTTTATTAGTTTTACAGTTAAATAAGAGAATAACATTTATATCACATGTGTTTGAAGTATCCTCATACAATATTTATGACAATGTATTATTCAGGAAGATACAAGAAGGAATTTTGAAGTATTTTATTAGTTTTACACTTAAATAAGAGAATAACATTTAAATTACATGTGTTTGAAGTATCCACATGCAATATTTATGACAATGTATCATTCAAAAAGATACAAGAAAGAATTTGGAAATATTTTAGTAGTTTTATATTCAAATAAAAGGTTTATATCACTGTATAAGTATAATTGCACATGCAATGAGAATGGAAAGTATTTCTTGAGTAAGTATGAAAGCAAAAGGGTTTATAATTTGTTCATTGATGATTAGATTGACATACATTTTATAATTATTATATGGCAACATTAGCAATTATTTATTAATATTTCCCAGTGCATTGAACCTAGCACTAGCAATACTAAAACAAGAAAAAATTCTATATTCTACAATAAGACAGTTTCTGTATTTTTATTTGAGTTTATTACAATTATAGCTTTTTATCTACCAACAATTTAATCATCGTCATCGTAAATAATAAACATCGACCCATTCAATGATAATAAATTCTTTCGAGACACGTTTCCTATTCACTTCCTATTCGCAACTATTCGAACGAGGCCGGTTTATAATTAAAAGATTAACAAAGACACGATATCCGCCGGAATATGGGGAAGATTTAATTTAACATTCAAAGTTGGAACAAAGCCTGTTATCCTCGAGCGTAGGCAGTAAAATAATTCCCGACGATCCCAATTAATTAGCTGCAATATATTTCAGGGCCGGCCGGATTTGCCTTGTAAATGCCGGAGCATTTAAATGGCGCATTTTACATCTTTGGACTTAGTTACTTTGACGCTGTTGGGTTTAATTAGGAAATAGACATAGCTCGAGTTAAAATTCATCCGGCCGAAACCCATCGGGTAAGATCTTCCGAGTGTAGACTCCGGTTAAATACGACGGAATTAGCCATGTTAAACTTCCTGAATGCGCTCCGCTAATATGAGATTTATTTAGTACTTGGCTCTGTTTGATCATCTTATGAAATATAATTAGTTGCAGTATTTATTCTACTTTTGTAGTAAGTCTGAATTGTTCTGTTCTTGTTGTGTGAACCAGCTGTCTTTGCTATATAAACTTTTGAAGTATGAAATATTTTTGTAGAGCTTAGAATAACGGTGATAATTATTATTGATATATTGAACTGTTTTTAGTACAGTTATTGTTCAAATACAATTTTTTACAGCCTTGGACAATCATTAAATATATAAATTCAATAAAATTACAAGAATTGTGCTATTTCACTTTTAAACAAACTTAAGTTACTATTTTCTGACAAAGTTAAAGTTTCTATAAACTTCAGTTTATTACAACTATCCACTCATTAATTTCATCATTTCGCATTAATTCCTCCAAAAACTCTACACAGGAATATGAGAAAGGAACTAAAAGGGAACAAAAGCCGTTGCAGTATTTGTTCTACTTTTATAGTCATTCTGAATTGTTCTGTTCTTGTTGTTAATTGTGTGAACCAGCTGTCTTTGCTTCTAAATGAGCTTTTGAAGTATGAAATAATTTTGTAGAGCTCAGAATAACAGTGATAATTTTTATTGATATATTGAACTGTTTTTAGCACAGTTATTGTTCAAATACAATTTTTTACAGCCTTGCATAATCATTAAATATGTAAATTCTACAGAATTACAAGAATTGTGCTATTTCTCTTTTAAACAAAATTAAGTTACTATTTTCTGACAAAGTTAAAGTTTCTATAAACTTCAGTTTATTGCAACTATCCACTCATTAATTTCATCATTTCTCATTAATTCCTCCAAAAACTCTACACAGGAATATGAGAAAGGAACTAAAAGGGAACAAAAGCCGTTGCAGTATTTGTTCTACTTTTATAGTCATTCTGAATTGTTCTGTTCTTGTTGTTAATTGTGTGAACCAGCTGTCTTTGCTTCTAAATGAACTTTTGAAGTATGAAATAATTTTGTAGAGCTTAGAATAACGGTGATAATTATTATTGATATATTGAACAGGTTTTAGTACAGTTATTGTTCAAATACAATTTTTTACAGCCTTGGACAATCATTAAATATGTAAATTCAATAAAATTACAAGAAATGTGCTATTTCTCTTTTAAACAAAATTAAGTGACTATTTTCTGACAAAGTTAAAGTTTCTATAAACTTCAGTTTATTGCAACTATCCACTCATTAATTTCATCATTTCTCATTAATTCCTCCAAAAACTTTACACAGGAATATGAGAAAGGAACTAAAAGGGAACAAAAGCCACAAACTAATGAACATCGCGGGTGAATTCGAGGCTCGCGGCTGACAGTAAATTCGTGGAAGTTCTGGCAAATATGTCTGGTTGGTGGGTGCATTGTTTGACAGAGTCCGCTTTGCCGATGCAGTCAACAGAAATAATAAGAAAGGCTGATTTACGCGGATGACATTTCCGGAATACGTGTTTCAACCTCAGCCGCCGCCGCTGGGTTGTTGCTGCTGGCGGTGCTTTTAAATCATGCGGAGTTTAAGTGCCACCATAAACAAGGCACATAAAGAGAGCAGGCGAAGTTTTTCAGGACGCATCGTCCTCGTAAATCCGCTTTCACTTGTTGGCATACTCGAATAATATTAACGCCGGCGCTGTTTTAACTTTCGCGATATCGGCGCCGCGACGCGCTGCTGCTGCTGCCTTGTTTCCCACGAAACGACCAGTTGCACCGCGCGCGAGCGCTCTCGAAACTCTTCTTTTACTGAGATATGTCGCTCTTTCGTTTCCCGCGAATCATCTAATTATGTTGTCGTGGTTGGTCGCACTCGCCTTTCCTGCTATTAATTGAGTGCGCTTCTAGCAAACATCGCGCACTTGAGTTATTCTGATGAAAATGATTGAATGCGAACTTCACTTTTATTCTGCGATTTTTGATGACAAAGTGGAACAATGACAACAATATTGAACACTGTGTTGAACACAGTACAATAACACAATGTTGATATTTACAATAGCAGGTACAATAACAGAACAATAACACAATGTTGAACAATAACAACAATATAAATAATTAAGTTGGTTGATTTTTATTAGTAGAACATTTGCTAATTCAACGACATGATGATTATTTCTAACCAATTTCTAGATTTAGTCAGGTGATAAATATTAGTTAATTATTTAACATTTTTTGAACTCAAGTGAAAAGTTCAATATGATGTACAAATATAAAATTCTATTTTATAGATTATTTAGATTTCTATTTTTCTTTCTACTATTAATTGAGTGCGCTTCTAGCAAACATGGCGCACTTGAGTTATTCTGATGAATATGATTGAATGCGAGCTTTACTTTTATTCTGCGATTTTTACTCACAAAGTTGAACAATGACAACAATATAAATTGCGCACACTTTTAGTACAAAATGATTTTCCTTGAATAATTTACTTAGTGGAATTTGATTAGTGGAAACTTTGCTAATTCAATGAATCTATGATTATTTCTAACCTATTTCTAGATTTAATCAGCTGATAGATATTCAGGAATCTCATATTAATTATTTAAATTTTTTTTTTACTCAAATAAAAAGTTCAATATAATATACAAATCTAAAATTCTATTTTAGACTATTTAGATTTCTATTTTTCTTACTACTATTAATTGAGTGCGCTTCTGGCAAACATGGCGCACTTGAATCATTCCGATTGAATGCGAGCTTCACTTTTATTCTGCGATTATTGCTAACAAAGTGGAACAATGACAACAATATAAATTGTGCACACTTTTAGTAGAAAATGATTTCCCATGAGTAATTAAGTTAGTGGATTTTTATTAGCACAAACTTTGGTAATTCAATGAATCTATGATTAATTCTAACCTCGAAATATCGAGAATCCGATATGAATTATTTAACACTGTTTTGGATTCAAATAAAAAGTTCAATATCATATACAAATATAAAATTCTATTCTAAATTATTATTTAGATTTCTATTTTGTTTTATTACCATACACAAAGATAGAAATATATTTAATTAACATCCGGAATAAAATACGAAGTTTATTGTATTTTAGCATTGAATTGGAACGCGCTTGTGGATTCGTTTCGATATTTCCATGAGCGACGTGTAATTCTAGTACGCAAAGCAGCAACCGAACCTGGGAATTTTAAGCCTCCCACACACAAAAGCACACATGTACACGCGCGCGCGCGTGCACACTTGGTCGGATGCATGCATTGAATTAACCAGTGGTCAGCGCGGAAAACCACTAAAATTCTACCAGACGAATAAATGTCGCCTATGGTAACATGCGAAAGCAGCAGCAGCGGCAGCATGAGCGCTTGTTCCCCAGCATGAATTGGCAATGAAACCCTCTGAACTGCTGGACCGCGCGGATGGAAAAACGTGTCGATCTTCAGCGGCTCGTTTATCTCCCGGCTCGATTTCAGCTCGATTGGCCGTCAGTGAAAAACAAGCGATTGGCTGGCCGTCGCTTCAACTCTGACACCCAACTCACTTCGTATTAAAAAGCGACGCGAGTCATTGTTTAGCCAAGTAATTACTACTTTGCCTCGCATCAGCTGTGATTGCTCGGGAAAATATAGCCTGGTGTAGTTTTTAAATGAGGATTATTTTTAATAAAAGTGGACAGAAATAATTGTCGTCTTTAGTATTGAAAAGAGTAATTATTTAGTGAAATAATTATTATTTGACTCGCACCAGATGTTTTTTGAAAGGGAAATAATTTTTAATACAAAGTTGGGAGAAATAATTCGTATTTTCGAATTGGAAAATGGCAGAGTGGCAATTTCAGTTGTAACAACACCGTTGGGTTTCAAAAGTGCATTGCAGCCTTCTTTAAACACAGATAATTCGTAATTAGCAAATGCATGTGTGTACACCATGCGAACGAAACAGCATTAGTCTGAGTAACGCCTGTCTGTAAATACCTTTGTAATACTTGCAGATTAATTAAAAACTGCATTACACGGCGACCCATTTTTCTTTCATTTATTACGGGTTTTCAACTAGTATTTCCGTAACCACTGACGAAACAGCATCGTAATTTTCATCAACGAAACCATCCTCAATATTATTTAAAACCCCTTGACATTTTTAAAAGATATAATGCAAATTTTTATTATACGCAGAAAAAAGTTATATACAATAGCATGATTTAAAGAACATTGTAAATTAATTTCGTTATTTTATCTGCCATAGTTACAAAGCTATGGAAATGAATGCTTTTTAAAAAACTCGGTTTGCGGCGCTCATTGTACATCTGGCAATTGTTATTTGAAGAATTTATATTTAGCAAATTTTATTTGTTCTTTCAATCATGCAATTGTATATATTGTTTGTCGTTCATGACGAAAATTTTCATTACGTTTTTAAAGTCTTTATGATTGTCGTTTTTGTCCTGTAAATGTATGAATTCCCCTTAAATAATACGAATACTGTAAAAGAAGTTTAGTTACCAATATTGTCTGGGATTTCCCCAAGAAAGCATTGTCTGGGATTTCCCTAACAGCACATTGTTTGGGACTTCAAATTTGATTTATTCTTTCAATCATGCAATCGTATATATTTTTTCCGTTTGTAACAAAAATTTTCGTTACATTGTTAAAAATATTTATATTAATACTTCGTTTTTGTCCTGCAAATAATACAAAATAATCCTCCGTAAATAATACGAATCCTATAAAAGAAGTTTAATAAAATGAAACTTTGAAATTATTATTAACGCAACACTTGACAAAGCACAAGAATGGAAATTAACCGACTTACTTACAAGTATCCAATAATTAACCAGAACATTTGTAAGTGGATCTCCTTAAAATCAATTCGGGTCACACATTAACAAGCGGCTGTGCTAAATAATTGCTGGGCGAAATCATTGCGAGCGGCGGCGCCGGCGGTGATCTGTCGGTGCGAGGCTGCTGCATTGTAGCACCAGATTGACCCGGGTAAGTAAACACCGGAAGATAATGAGGTCATAACGAGGTCACTTGAAGTGGGCGCGCGCGGAGGGAAATATATTTTATAAAAGCTTTCCGCCCGCCCGCTCGGATTAACTGTACGATCAAGCATAGCCGGTAACCGCATTTCTATTGCGTTCGTTAGTGCTCTGAATATTTAAATATTCCATTAGCCGCGATAGGCGGAGGCCGCTTTATAACACGATTTTACCTCGGCGCTCGCATGTATCGCGCGCGCGCTCCCAGCCTTTCCATTGCCGTTCAAGCGCAATTCCTGCCTGTCATTCTCATTTACCGCTTAATAAATACTAATATCTCCAACCACTCATGATTCTCCGCGGCTCGCGCCTACACTTTTTTCCATAGACGATGCGATGCGAGATTTCTCTCATGTTATTGATAAAAATAATAGTTCGATGTATCATTTATTGTGAATATTGTGAGTATTATTTATTGTTTTATTTTGATTGGATTAGTGATATTAATATTTTTTGCATGGACGATGCAATGCAAGATTTCTCTCATGTTATTGATAAAAATAATAGTTCGATGTATTATTTATTGTGAATATTGTGAGTATTATTTATAGTTTTCTTTTGATTGGATTAGCATTATTAATATTTGTTCCATGGACGATACAACACGAGCTTTCTTTCATGTGATTCATGAAAGTAATTGTTCGATGTATTATTTATTGTAAATAATTTTTATTGTGATTGGATTAGTATTATTAATATTTTTTCCCCGCATAATATGACGCTGGCTTTCTTTCATGTGATTGATGAAAGTAATAGTTCAATGCGTTATTTATTGAGAATAGTTTCCATTGTGATTCGATTAGTAATATTAATATTCTTTCCACGGATAATGCGACGCTAGCTTTCTTTCATATGTTTTATGAAAGTAAGTTCAATGCATTATTTATTGTGATTGGATTAGTAATATTATTATCGCAACCTGTCAAATGACAGCTTTAAAATTCTTAATTTTGAATATAAATGAAAGTATAGAAATAGAACGTTTGACGTGGTTCATGATCGTACTTCATATTGCATATTTTTTTTACAGTAATTTCTTTGACGTATATAATTTTTGTATTATTATCTAATCTCGACTTTTTTTATTGAGTTGTTTGTTGCACAGACGGACAGTGAAATCGTGTGAAATTACTTCCAGGAACATGCATGCGCCGACAAATGATAATATCAAATGTTCAAATAGCATACGACTACTGCTTTTATAATTAATAAGATTTTATAAATAAGTTTATCAATTGGAACATCTGACAGGGCACTCGAATTCCCGTACTGTAATTTGACTTTGGACGAGCTACGAATCGGTGTTTAGTCGATGAAAGCACATTGTCAGATGCTCCAATTGTTAAACTTATTTATAAAATCGTATTAATTATAAAAGCAGCAGTGAAAATGATTAGTTGAGTTTGCGGATCGAATTAAATGGAGCATTTACTTTATCTGCCAAAAAGTGAATTTCTCACTCCAACTCTGGAATCGCGATTGAAAATCTGACAGGAAAACCTGCGAGAAAATTGACTGGTTCCGTTCATTATTAACAAAGTCATGACAGATTTAACGCTAATAAGCGAACTTTTCTAACTCGGAAAAAGTGTGACTTAGCTAAAACATGCTGAAACATTGCGAGGAACATTTTTATTTCCCGAAAATTCGCTAAGAAGATGACGCGAGAATAAAAAACTAAAATACAGCTTTCGAATTGAGTATCTTCTGCTTTTTGAAGTCGGTGAAACCTGCAAAGTTCGCACAATGCGGTGCTCCGTTTTTGTCCCATTCGCCCTTTCCATATTCGGAGTTATTCGGTTCCATTGATTTGGTAGTAGCATTGTTAGACGCCTCAATGACTCAGCTGGAATGACCAATTCTGACAGGCAGCGCGTACGATGAAGTTGTGATAGAATTTGCAAACTGGAATTTGAAACTGCACGCAATCGACAAAGTTTACACGTTTCTTAGTCTTTTGAACTAAATTGATTTTAGACTTTTTATAGCAAAGCCAGTTATGGTAACTGCATTGCTGCAATTCTACATTTGTATTCTACATTATTTACAAATGAAAAGTTCGACGACAGTAAAACAGTGCTTATACAATGCTTCTATCAGGAAAAAGGAGCTTTCAACTTCGTTCTACGCGAATTCTACATTAATTCTCTGTCCTCTGTAAAAAATTCAAAAATAGTTTTAAAACACAGTGCTATTTGATTTAATTTATAACTTATTCTCTATTTTATATAAATACAAAGGGATGATTATACAAGAAAAACGAGGAATAAGGAGCTTTCAACTTCGTTCTACGCGAATTCTACATTAATCCTCTGTCCTCTGTAAAAAATTAAAACATAGTTTTATATCACAGTGCTGTTTAGTTGAATTTGTAATGAATAACGCGCGAAAATAATTTCTACTCGATATTATACAAAGAGATGATTATACAAGGAAAAAGGAGCTTTCAACTTCGTTCTATGCAAATTCTACATTGATTCTCTGTCCTCTGTACAAAATTCAAAAACAATGTTAAAACATAGAGCTTTTTAGTTTAATTTATAATGAACGAATTATATGCGAAAATAATAATAACACAGTGCGAAAATAATGTCTCCGCTCCGTCATACAAATACAAAGGGGGTGATTATACAAAGAACAAAGAGCTTTCAACTCCATTCTACGCGCATTCTACACTGATCCTCTGTCCTGTGTAACAAATGAAAAAATAGTGTTAAAGTTCAGTGCTTTTTAGTTTAATTTATAATGAACGAATTATATGCGAAAATAATAATAACACAGTGCGAAAATAATGTCTCCGCTCCATTATACAAATACAAAGGGGGTGATGCTTGGAGAAGGGAAAGGGAGTTTTCAACTTGGTTCGAGGAGAGTGTTAGTGCAGCAGGAATCCTGGAAGACCTCGGGGAGGAAGACCATTACACTAAACTCACTTCGGAATTTGCATATATAATGCCAGCAGTCAGCTGGCAAGCGATGGGTGGGGATAAGTGGCTGTCTTTGAGCAGCTCAAACCTCGGAATTATTCAATTAATGTATTCATTGAACTACGAGGCCATCCGCAGCGAGCTTGCAGCGCCGCCGCCGCCCTGGAAAAAGCCCGGCTGGCCAAAAAGGGCGGCGTCCTTGTAAACTTTTTCATTAATTAGTGATTGCTCAACTTTAATTAGCAGCGACGTAGTTCGTGTGTGTAACTTCTGCCAGACGGTTTGCTTGTGTGTGCCAGTAGTTTCGAAATCTCGAAGTAGACGTCAACTGTGACTTATTTCAAAAAGCTTCTTTATAGTCCAACTTTGCCGATGGCTTTGTTAATATTTCGAGGCTACTCGAACAAAACTTGTTCATAATCTGATTAAAAGTGTACTCGAAGAAATGGAAACGAAATCTTGAGCAGATTTTAATTAATAATCATTCTTTGAAGTTCTGTAGCAATTTTGAACATTAATGTTCTTTACAATTTTTATTCATTTTATTCAATGGGACAGTAAAAATTATTTGAATAAATTACAACGTACGTACAATAATTAATTATTTAGAATATATTTAGATAATATTCCATACGAATATTGTTACAATATCAATAAAACTTGAACACTTTCGAGATCTTTAGAACTTCATCAGTGACTTCGACTTTTTTCGAGACAGCACAAACTTGACATTAAACCTTGACTTAATTATTGACATAATAAAATGCATTCGAGACTTGCGTCAAACAAAACTCCCAAGTTATTCCAGTTAAAATATCGCGAAAGGAATAAAATTACGTTTTCCGCGAGCGAGCGCTGCTCTTTGATTTCCATTTGTATGAATCCCGCAAATTTCCTGATTACCAATTACCTGCGGACTCACTTCATTCTCTCTCTCTCTCTCTCTGGCCATCCAATTTTTCCTTTGGCAGACAGTGCACGCGCAGCCTCGCCGCAGAAAACTGTGCTGGGATTAATTACACCACTTCGACCGGGAGAATTTATTAAATTCCGAGTAAATTAAAGAAGCGCGGATGTAGAACTCTGTGACGTCATTAGCGGAGTGTACGCGCGCGCGCGCCTTCATGTTTACCTGACTGGTTCAACAACGCGCGGCGAACAAAGCTTCCTCGGTAATTAGAAGGGAATCGGCCGTCGCCGGCGAAAATTGGCACGCGCTAAGAATGACTGCTCTGGCAAACAAAAAAAACAAACAGTAAATTGTCAGTGCAGTGTGAAATCGCGAGCTTTTTCTTTCTCTTCTTCTTTTTGACGCGGCCAATTTGCAGGAAGCAAGTATTCAGGCGGTTGGAAGTTCTCGAGGAGTAATTAAACTGTTTCAATATGTCGAATGATTTAAGTAACTGTCGATGCTAATGTTGGATAATTAATTTGTTCTGTTTTTGTGTTCATTTTAGAGCAAGAAATTGTTCTTTAACGCGTCTAATAATACGATTAAATTGGGAAGTACAATTAAATGCTGCATTAAATTTCATTCAAAGTCAGCAATTTCATAGACGAATGCGATTATTCTTGGTATTTTTCATTCGGCATTCGAATTGCCAAAAATACGTTCAGATAGGAAAAATAACAGTTTTTTTAAAAGCGGCGTCGCTCGGCCTTATGGATTCGAGTTATCTGTCTGAATCACAGCGCGGCGAAAGAGGAGGGTCTCACTTTACACTTGCTCAAAAGTAACCGAAGATCAAAGAACCAATGCAATAATTGCTTTAAGAAGAGGCGAGTAAGATATTCCGTGCCTTTTGCTTCCCGGTAGGAAGGAAGCAGCCTGCAGGAGCGAGGAAAACCAATTAGCATTTAGACGGCTTAGGAAAAAGTGTAATACTAGCCGAGGTCATCGCGTCTCCCTTTCTAAAGGATCCCAAGCAATCTTAAAGCGGATCACCAAAGATCAGATAAAGATTAGCTATCGCAGACGTTCAGCGCCGGTTTACATTAGATCTCGATCTTGTTTTTCCTAATTTTCTGCACTCAAATCTCTCAATCGCGTTGATATCATTTAAAATGCAGTTTGCTTAATATAATCGTTGTCTGTACTGATCATAGCACGTCTGACTACAGACGGACTCGTTTCACTGATGATCAGAC
The DNA here is from genome assembly GCA_910591665.1 of Ectemnius continuus. NCBI lineage: Eukaryota > Metazoa > Arthropoda > Insecta > Hymenoptera > Crabronidae > Ectemnius > Ectemnius continuus. The sequence continues at coordinate 3,300,388 of OU342856.1, forward strand.
GAAAAATAAGTATAAGTTGTATTAGACACTGATTTATGTTAAATAGTTTTCTCCCGAATTTAATATACTCGAACCTCTCAATTAAGTTATTATAGTTTGAAAAATTATATGAAAATAAGAATAACGTACTTCTGTTGATGAATACGAGACTGACTATAAACGGGCTTATTTCACTGAAAGATCAGCTATAACTTATTTTAAATATTAAGCTTTTCTTCTAATTTAATAGTTTCATATCTCTGAATTAATTTACTTTGATTTAAAATAAATTTGTATTAATGAATATGCGTCTGACTATAGACGGGTTTATTTCACTGAAAGTCAGACAAAGTTGAGCTATCATTATACATAATTAAAATAGTAACGCTACACATTGAAACTATTACCTAGTTATATCATCTAAACAATTTTATATACCACAACATTTTTGCAAGAGTGCTGATGAATACGAGACTGACTATAAACGGGGTTATTCCACTGAAAGTTAGTCAAAGATCAGTAAAACATTAAGCTTTCCTTCTACTTTAATAGTTTCATATCTCGAAATTAATTTAATACGATTTGAAATGAATTTGTATTGATGAATATGCGTCTGACTATACACGGGTTTATTTCACTGAAAGCTAGACAAAGGTCAGCTACAACTTATGTAAAACACTAAGCTTTTCTTATAATTTAATATGATTTAGATTGTATTTGTATCGATGAATATGCGTCTGACCATACACGAGTTTATTTCACTGAAAGTCAGACGAAGTTGAGCTATCATTATATGCACTGAAAATGACAACAATACATATTGCAACTGTTGACTAATTATGTTATCCAAACAATTTTACATACCACAATATTTCTGCGAGAGTACTGATGAATACGAGACTGACTATAAACGGGTTTATTTCACTGAAAATTAGTCAAAGATCAGCCATAACTTAAGCATTTCTTCTAACTTAATATGATTTAAGGTGAATTTATATTGATGAATATGCGTCTGACTATACACGGGTTTATTTCACTGAAAGTCAGACGAAGTTGAGCTATCATACTGAAAATGACAACAATACACATTGAAACTGTTGACTATATAAATTATGTGTACCACAACATTTCTGCGAGAGTGTTTCGCAAATGAAAAGGTCAGAATCAAATTGTTTTGACAATCAATCGTACAAAGGAAGATCACCAGCATAAATTCTCATCTTTGATAATTACATGTGGCGCGCTGGTTAAACATAACTGAACTAATATGCGGAGGAGTGTTGTTTGCGGGTGGTGGAGAGGGTGGGCGTTTAAAAATCACGCGATCCAGTTCGCGCGGATGAGAGGCGGCCGCGTCTCAAGTGGTACATAAATATTTGTCGAACAACCTAATGATGATCCATCAGTGGGGCGGCGGTTACGTTCCATCGTGGCAGGCGGAAACAGAAACGGCGCCGTGGAACGCACGAATTATCAGCCAGAGTGCTCTCTCGTTCTCGATTCAAGATTAAGAGGGAGAGAGAGTGCAATTTTAGTGTTCGCCGGAAATCGGCGAATCCAGCATATCGGCGGGCCGCGTTTACGAAGCGCCCGCCCGGAACGAGATTCGAGCGAATCATCGAGCGATTTGGATATTACAATTTAGCGGGCCGGCATTGCGCCGAGATTAGCAATGCCTCGTATTACCGAAATGAAGAGGCGGCCACTTCTCCCCGGTAATTTGATGATGGCATACTCCATTAATGGCTATTTCATGGCGAATGGAACTCCTCTCCAGCCGAATCTACCTTTCTATAACAAGAACATTCCATTTCGTTTTTTCACCGTGCAATTTCGACTGTTAATTAGTCGTTCTTGGAAATTCTCTCTTCGAAAATGTAGATACGAATTGTATGACAGAGTTTTTAGACTGCTTTTAGACTGCTTGTTGTTTTTTTTTGACAGAACTTTTGGGGAAGTGTCGCAAAAATGTGTATGTTAAAATAACCAATTGATACAAACACCTTTCCATCAAATATTCTATTTATTATACAAAAAGCTTATTCTTTACTTTCGTCAGTCTGTTTTAATCATTTGTTAAACAACCTATTCCGCAATTCTTCCCGTCACGATTCTTTCCCGCCTCTATAAACTATAACTTTCATAAAAATCCAATGAGTTTCTCTATAATTTATCCGATATAAATTCCAATATAGCAGAGCTCTAAATGAACTCAAAGTGGAGGATGCGAAGCGGCACTTCTTCCAGGAGGAAGGATTGGCCAATAACTGCTTAAGTCAGATTTACAACATTTGCCGGTACTCTTCGGGGAGTTGTCTGCGACGTTGCGGCGTCGGCGTCGGCGGCAGAAAGTAGAAGGCAAGCGCGCATGTGTGCGCGAAAGGCCATGTCGATAAATTACAATGGCGTAATTTCTGTAGCGGCGTTGCGATAACGGAAGTATCCAGGGAGCGTGCGAGCAATATGCACATGCACACGCACACGCTAGGCAGGTAGGCAGGCAGGCAGGCAGTCGTTTAAATTGGCCGAGCTTTAATACTCTCACGCGCGGCGGCTCGGTTTACTAATTGGTTACTTCTCAATTCGATCCAGCGAAAAATGAACGAGGCATCGATCAAGCTCGTGCGTCACTCTCGCCGATCTATTCCCGGACTAATTACAGTCGCATTCTATCTGCTGTAATTGCCGTTCATAATTCGGATCGGCCAACTGCTAATAAAGCTCGCATCCAGCAGCGTTTAAAGGGAAAAGCTCTGGCTGCGCAGTTTGGAAGCGGGCGAAAGAAACGGTCAATCGAAATTCGAAAGGATTCCTTATCGAGCAATTAATTTGTAATATAAATTTAGTCAATCATTGAAAATCTCGATTAATTCTCATAATTATAGTGGCCGTTCTATGCGTGTTGTAATTGCCGCTCATAATTTAGATGGCCGAGTTGCTAATAAAGCTTGCAGATGGGAAGGAAATTGCGCTAGAAATTAAAGGGAAAGTGCGCCGCGCTCGCTTTGCCGCACTCGCAGATTGACCGACTGACCAATGCGTCATAATTGCGCGCCATTAAGCTCTGCATTTTTTAAAAGCGAGCTTCTATTATTGAAGGGACGTGCTTTTAGTCATGCAGTACTGCCAGATGTACTAGCTTCGTGAATTGCAAGTACAATATTTATTCATTTGATTCTCAACGATAATAGAAAGATCGCAATAATTTTCAATAATATTTTACTATTCATATCTTTTAAATTATACAATTTTATTTCTAAAGAAATATTTTTCCTATTATGCAGAAGTTAGAAATGAATTTTTGAATAGTACGTTTTAGATGATCTCTGCGAATATTACGCAATTTGTGCAAGCTAATTTCCACGGTGATTGATGGAGAGTAATTGCGCGCCATTAAGGTCTGCATTTTTTAGCGGCAAGCTTTTATTATTGAAGGGACGTATTTGTATTCATCGAGATGGACTCGCTTCGAGAACAAAAAGCACAATATTTTGCTATAGTGCCAAGTACTCTGCTAGAGTGATTTATAGTACTCTGCATTCGCGCTCTTAATATTTCGAAAATGAACTGAAAGATATTCTTAAACAGTGCTATTCTACTTGCGAATATTTCACAATTTGCGCAAAAGTTAATTTCCACGGTGATTGATGCGTCGTAATTGCGCGCTATTAAGCTTTGCATTCCCACTCAAAGAACTCGGTGGGAAAAAAATACTAAGCGATGATTAAAATAACTTTCTCGCATGCAAAGTTTGAGAGTCGAGGGAATCTAGAGCAGGGTGGAGAGGATGAGTATCAGCTAATCAAAAGCTCCAAGTGAAGGGAATCAAACATCTGATTGAATCAGTAGTTGTTTTGAAATTTCAGGGCTCTAGAATCTAGAGCTAAAATTTTAGAGCTCTATATTTCTAGAGCTACAATTTTAGAGCTCTATATTTCAGAGTTCTTTGGTGCTTCTAAAGAGAAATCGAACAAAGCTCTTTCCAAACAGTACGTTTAGCTGATTTTTGCGGCTAATTTGCAGTTCGCGGAGGCCAATTTACACGGTGATTGATGCATCGTAATTGCGCGCTATTAAGCTTTGCATTCCCACTCAAAGAATTCGGTGGGGAAAAAAAATAATAATACGATGATTAAAATAACTTTCTCGCATGCAAAGTTTGAGAGTCGAGGGAATCTAGAGCAGGGCGGAGAGGATGAGTATCAGTTAATCAAAAGCTCCAAATGAAGGGAATCAAACATCTGATTGAATCAGTAGTTGTTTTGAAATTTCAGGGCTCTAGAATTCTAGAGCTAAAATTTTAGAGCTCTAAATTTCTAGAGCTACAATTTTAATCGAAGGCTCCAAATGAAGGGAATCAAACATCTGATTGAATCAGTAGTTTCGAAATTTCAGGGCTCTAGAATTCTAGAGCTAAAATTTTAGAGCTCTATATTTCTAGAGCTACAATTTTCGAGGTACAATTTTAGAGTTCTTTGGTGCTTCTAAAGAGAAATCGAACAAAGCTCTTTCCAAACAGTACGTTTAGCTGATGTTTGCGGCTAATTTGCAGTTGGCGGAGGCCAATTTACACGGTGATTGATGCACGCCATCGCCATTAAGTTGTAATTTTTTTCAGCCGCGCCCGTTTATTACGGGAGAGAGAGAGAGTTTCGGGTTGGAAGTGGCGAATAAAATAACTCGCTGGCGTGTGTAGAGACTGATAAGCCGGAACTCTAGAGCACTGCGTTGCGTTATTATAATAGTTTCAAAACGAGTTAAAAGCGGAATGTGGACAGGTTAATGGAACTAGCCGATTCCAATCGTTATATTTAACGAATTTTTGAGAATATTTTGCACTGCCCAGAAACTCCTTACAAAAGGGAGGAGTTGCAGTTGCCAAAGTTCTCTGCTTCAATAGAGCTTGAGGCATTGTCAGAGTTACAATTGGTAACTTTGGAGCATTAAGGAATAAAGTTTGGCACAATCAGTTTATTCCATTTTTAGTGGCATTCAATATTTCAGTAGAATTTAATAATAAAGCTTCTATACAATTCTTGCCATTCCGTTTCTATTTCAATCCTAGTAAGATATAATAAATTATTTTTATTTCCGCAAGATTTCATTACAATTAGCAGGGATTCAACAATTCGAAAAGTGAAACTTTATCTGATCAAACGGATTGAATGGCAACGGCAGGAAGTCGAAAGCGGTGATTTAATTGGAGCGGCGGAGCGCGAAGATTTTGGGAACAAAGGAAGATTAGATTTCCTCTTTCTATTTTAAAACAAAGAAATGTCGGTTAGCCGGGAACGTTGCTCTGAATGGAACTGTAATACCACATATCCTAGAAGCTCTTATTACGCCTGAAGATTATTCTTACGCGGGAACAAAAGAGGAATTATGTTGCATGATACACACTAAATTGTACTTCCCAGGAACAAAGGGAACGAATGCCTGAGTGTCTTTCGCATGATACGAAAGTAACACATTCGAAAAAGCATAATTCCTTGCAAAACATGAAACGACTACACTTTTCTCATCAACTTTATATTCTTGTGAAGCTTTTTTCTAAAAGGTACTAATTGTTTAGAATTATTTCAGTGGATTTTTAATTAAGTATTGACTGGCCCTGCAAAATATACGTTTCACTAGTTTCATTGTTTTCAAGTAATCCCACGTTAATTTAAAAATCACGATTTTTGTTCAATGTATTGCGAAAAGAATCGCAGCAAACTGGCGAAAAATAACATTGAAATACAAACTTGGTTAATAATTTTTTAACTTTATACATCCGCGAGAGGAAAAACATTCCACATAACATTCGAGCGAATAATTATTCGATAAACCGAATGTGTATTTTCTTATGCTTTCAAAATGATTTTTAAAACGCATCGAAAGCACAAATACTTTTTTAAACAGTTTACTTTCCTGCTTCTTTCTTCTATGGATATTTATTATATTTCTGTGTATTGCATTAAATGAGCATTATTAATAAATCAGGGAGAAAATGTAAAAGAGGGGAAGGCACATTCGTTATCGAAACGAGAGCGCCATAAAGAATTCATGTTGCGCTGGGACTCAATTTCAATGCAAATCACTCTATGACATTTAAAAATTTTGATAGCTTTTGTGTCAGCGAATTTCAGCGGAGCCGCGTAACTGCCGGTGCATGCCTCGAATGACTGAATTATTATTTGGCTCTGCCTTTCGTAAATCACGGGGCAGCGATAAATAATGATTAAAATAAAATGCTGCCTCCTCGAGATAATTCGTACGAACAACCGAACGCGCCGAGTTTCTTTCTATCTTCATCGAGGAATAACTGCTTATTTTCTATACAACAACATTTCAGCACACGATCGTTAATTAATCGTGTATTCTTCTGTCGATGTTTTATATTATCAGTGCAGTAAGTTGCACGAGAAATAATGAACTGTATTTCCTTCTGTATTTAATTTACACGCGCTGTAATGAAATTTGCGCGGAAAGCTCTCGCGAAAAAAGAAAAACTTGTTTGCGAAAACCATACAGGCATTCGGTGGCTGTGGCCACTTGCCTCTGCCACGTCAAGTTCTCCATTTAATTTATTTGGCATCGATGGGAATCGGCGGTACAGTTGATTGGCGAATGATAATACAACGAAATTTCGCCCGGCGCTTTTGCGAGCTTGCGCCTACCTCGGGAACGGGTGCACTCGAAATTTATTAAAACTCGCTCGCTTTTTCGCTTAGGCCGCCGAAAGCTTTTCGAGCGGCATATTCCAACAGGATCAAATACACACAGAGAGCAGCATAATATCGCGCGCACTCGCGAAAAGCTCGGCTCGCTTGAAAAATATTTGTAATATATCGGAGTGCACTCCCAGCAGCCCCAGGAATTCAATGACAGAGTCGAGCTTACCGAATGCCGGCCGATTGGCGCGAGAAATTTTATTGATCGCTCACTTACTTTTGCCAAGTAGTTGGCGATACGCGCTGAAAAGCGCCCTTTTCCCCCCATCGGCTTCCTCCTCGTCGACGATAAATCTCCTCGCATTCACTATTAATTGCGAGCACTTTTCTTTTTAGTCGCCGTTTCTCCCCGGAGAAGCATGATTCCACTGGATATATAATATTCAGGGAGAATTCGTAGGTTTTGTTAATGATCTTCAAATTAGGAAATAAGTTCCGCGAACAAATTTTAAAATTATTATTATTTGTGTTATATCTACTTCATTATTTTTGTTAACATAACATTTAAGGAGCATTTGTAGGTTTTGTTAATGATCTTTAAATTGGGAAGTAAGTCCCGCGAACAAATTTTAAAATTATTATTATTTGTGTTATATCTACTTTATTATTTTTGTCAGCATAATATTTAATGTTGAAGAAATTTCTCTGTATTTACTGTCAATTACAATCACTTTTTATTGAAAGTTTCTATAAGCAGCAGAAAAGTTATACCAAAAATTGGATAACTAATTCTTAACCGAGTTACACTTACAATTGTATTGAACAATTATTTTCATTTGTATTTCTTGTTTATTATTCGTCAACGTCGACGTTAAATAAGAATTTCGAGCTTTTCGCAGTCAAATAAGTGCAATCGTTCTCTACCATCTTTCGAGGTTCCTTCGCAGCTCGGGAAAGGTAACCTTTCGAAAATCGTGCCTTTTGTCCTGGCGCTCGAATCCGAATGACGTGAAAATATCGCCGGCGCTTATGAGTTTCACTGAACCGAAAGACTATTTGCTCTCTTGCCAGTATTGTTCCGCTTCTCCTGGCAATTACTGCTAATGGCTTGCAACAGAGTGCAGTTAATTACTCGTGAATGCCCGTTTGACTTTCCCGAAAATTCTATACCCCAGCGAAATTCTAGTAAATGTGAGTGCGCTTGTAAAAGCTCCATTTCCACCCTCGAATCGAATGTTAAATTGCGCATCCATATTTCCAAATTAATATTCCACGGTAATACTGAAAATCAAGGAAATATGCCTGCGAGAAAATAATTCCCTCATAACTCTTATAGTTTTTTATAGTTTTTTTCTTATGATTTGACAGAAAATCTTATTATTAATTGAGCACTTGTTCTTCTTGAATCTAGTAAATGTCAGTGCTTGTAAAAATATCATTTCCACGCAAAAATCGAATGTTAAATTGCACATCCATATTTCCAAATTAATATCGCACGACAATAATAAACAGCAAGAAAATATGCCAGCGAGAAAAGAATCTCTCAATAACTTTCGTACTATTTTCTTACGGCTCGATGGAAAATCTTGATATTAGTCGAGCACCTGTTATTCTTGAAGGACGTCGAAGGAAGCGTATAATCTTCACGTTTCCAGGTAGTTATTTCTCCAATTGAATTACTCGTCGCTCGAGGATTCGGTGTTCAATGACGCGGAAGCGAGATGCGAGGGTGCATTAAATAAAATTGTATAGCTGGGTTTTACTTCCAATTCTCCAGGCTCCGGAGAGAATTCATCTCCGTTTTGTCGTCCTCCGGGAGTTTTTATCTATTATTGTGCTCTAATGCCTACATCAATTAAATTGCCTCTCCCCGCTGACTGTTTAAAATGGTACGCGATATCCGCCTACACTGCGCATAGATAATATCCAATCCTTTGCCCGTTATTTCCATTATCTCCACGGGAATAACTGGGTAAAAATAAGTGTATATATAATTGGTACTTAAGCCTGGTTAAATTAAATTATGTACAGGGTGAGTCACTTGCCTGTGAATCACCACTGTCGAGCATACACTGTTCCATAGGAAATCATTAGAAATAAGCTAGAGTAGCGCCTGCCAAGTTAGGCTCCCGGAGCTTAACTGGCAACCCCACTCTCTCAATTTTGACGACCTTTCTACCTGTTTGTACACTCGCGTGCGATGGGAAGTATAAAAAATATGGGAAAAACCGGGAAAATTACATGAAATTCATTATTCAGGAACGATTTTTTGGTATATTCGATACAAATCCGGCCTTTTTTTCATGGATTCTTCGTTTACTATTCGCTCTGATATACAAACAATCGATTCCTGAAGAAAAAACCCGGGTTCAGGGACCATTGAAAAATTGGATATTTTCAATCGCTAAAAATATGGGGAAAAAAAAATTTTGAGCTAGGGCTCTGAAATTTATGTCACATCTTCCTTGATACAAGGGGAGACTCCCCACCAAATTTCAGCCCCGGAAAATGTCGGGAAGTCCAAAAAATATGGGGAAAACTAGCGAAAATTCCGAAAAAATCGAACTTTAAAGGCAGTTTTTTTAGTGTTTTCGATAGAAATCCGGACTTTTTTCGATGGATTTCTTGTTTTCTATCCGTTTTCATTTTTCAGCCCCGGGAAAGGTCGGGAAGTCCACCAAAAAAAATAAAAACCGTCAAAAATGAGCAAAAATGGACTTTTCTGGACGGTTTTTCGACCCGTTCTCGTTGCAAATCCGGACTTTTTTTCACGGATTCTTTGTTCTCTATCCACCCTGATACGAAAACAATCAAAATATCCCGGGTTTGGCCGGTTTTGAGAAACTTGAAAAAATTGACCATTTTCGAGGGTCGAAAATAGGTGAAAACCTAAACTTTGAGTTAGGGCTCTGAAATTTATATCACTTCTTCCTTGATGCAAGTGCACCTTCTCCACCAAATTTCAGTCCCGGGGAAGGTCGGGAAGTCGACGAAAAAAAATAAAAACCGTCAAAAATGTTTGAACTTGAAAGTAAAATATTGGCGCGCTGTATCGCTGGACAATTAGAGTGGGGCAGAGAGGGGAGGGGTAAGATGGCTAGCAGGTAGTAAGGGTAGTGAGGGTAGTGGAAAGGGAAAGAAGCGCGTGAGGGGCCCCACACTTGGCTGGCACTGACCTAGACATTTCAATTATACTCAAACGTTTCACAACATTTGTCTGCATTTTATGCATTTAGACTTTTACACGTTTGAATTATATCAACTCTCACATGACATTTCACCCTGAAGAAGCCAGTTATATGTCCGTTTATCATTCTCGGTGGACAATGGAGCACACAGTTGAGAATAGCTAAGTTACTGATTTTGATCATCGAATAAACGAGTTACGGGCGGCCACAAGTGGGGCGTTCGACGATATCGCCGGGCGAGCTTAACCTCGCCGGCAACAATGTCGTAGGTGGCACTGAGGGAGCACTTATTGTTAGCGCGGCTAGAACAGAAATGGGGTATCTGCTCAAGTGGCTGTAAGTAGCGGTGTAAGGCAGCTGGAATGACCCTGCATTCATTGCCGATAAAGCCAATGACGATACATCAATATTGTTGTCTGTATAGAGCGGTGTTGCTTATACTGCTACCAAGGGTGCTGTTTATCGACACCGACGTACGCTCGGACCCAGACTCCTGGGACCAACGCCGATCCACATGATTCCCCTGTATCACATCACATTGCGCCTGATAATTAACTGGTGTATTTAGAAACACCATTCAACGATTACATTTGTCTAAATTTAAAAAAAAATTAATGGAGCTTTTATGCATTTTTGAGAGAAAACTAACATCAATGTAAATGTTAGTTTTGTGAATTTGATACTGTAGAAGCACTGTGTTGCACCAGACAATTAACTACGATCTTTAGAAAGACTATTCAACGATTAGGATTGTCTAAATTTAAAAAAAAGGAATGGAGCTTTAATGGATTTTCTAAGTGAGACTAACATTACCGCAAATGTTAACTTTCCAAATTTGGTGCCGTGAAAGCACTGAATTGCGCCAAATAATTAACTAGTGTCTTTAGAAAGACTATTCTACGATCACGTTCACTTTAATATTTTTAAAAAAATTAATGGAGCTTTAATAAACTTGCTAAGGAAAACTAACATAAATGCGAATGATTCAACTGTATCACATTAAGTTCACTCCGACAAATCACTAGCATGGTTCGAAAGATTTGTTTAAAGATCATGTGTGCTTAAATTTAAAAAAAATGATAGAGCTTTAATGAATTTTTGAAGGAGAACTAACACCATTTCAAATGAGTTGTTGCGATTATTCCAGCAAAGTAGGAATCATAAAGTCAATTACACTTACCTATTTACAACACTTAAAATACATTAACTAATTTTCCCCTTTACACCAACATTTCATAAGTCCACCAAATTCTTTCAGATCTACTTTCACAATTAATATTAAAACACCAACATACTTACCACTCAACAATTGTTGGAAATAATCATTAAGGACGAGTTACCCCGGAATGAAAGTACAATGTTCCCACAAATAGTTCATGTTCTCCTTTTAATTGGTTTACGAATTCTGGTACAATTGGATTCAACGTAAACAGTAAGTTCGATATTGTTCGTTATACGTTATTCATATATACACTGATAGTTATTCTGTAGCATTGGTTTTTTTTTTTTTGGTTTGAAACATTTCATCGATTAGTGTCGCTAAGGTGTACGTTTATCGCCAGCTAACAATAATTGATCTCGATACAGCTCTGATTCTCTTAACTTACGAGCTAACAGTCGTTTTACCTCATCGCGCGCGGCACGACGCCTTTTCCTCACCGCGCTCGATCAGCTCGCGATCAGCTCGCGAGCGAGCAACGCGTGTACTTACACATGTATGGTGATTCCTAGCACAGAATGTACAGTGGCCGAGCGGATTGCGCTCGCGTGACTCGGTGAGAAGCCATTTACAGTTCTAATGAGGGCCGTTTCCTTTTTAGACGTATAAAAAAGCATGGCGGAACACCATGAGCTTCCGCGTGGCGACGGTGGCGGCGCTAGTGGTGCTCGTACGGTGGTGGCGTTGGTGCTTGCGAGAAGGGGCCTTTTGCAGGAGAATGAGTGCCGCAGTAGAAACTCCTTAAAGGTTCGTGTTAGCACCTCCTTCGAGACTTACCAAGTACAATCCTCGTTTTGCATTAAAGAAATGCTAACTTTTGAAATGACCAAAATTTCGATCACAAAGTATTTCAAATTTTAAGGAATTTTACAAGTTCTTCAAATCAGCATACACTTTTTCGAGAATGTTAGTATTACAAATTCAAGCAAAAATCTTGTCTCGCGCGAAGTTTCAGCGAGTTCCCACTGCATTTTCGTACTACGATTGCCACACAGCGCTTCCAAAAATGGCGTAATGATCCACTAACCGTGCAAGAAACCGAAGGAAGTCTCGAGTTTTTGTTACTCGCCGTTTATTAAATAATAAGAGAAACTAATTTACAATAATTAGAAAAAGTAGTTTCCTGCTTTCATGAAAATAGCAATGAAAACATAACCTCAATAATTCAGCATCCTTCGCTTTCTCGCACCGGCAACGCAAAACTCTTATTTCCTCACACTTTGCGACATTTGCTTACAACGAAACCGGAGTTCTTCATGCAAATACGTTACGTTTCATCTACGAAAGGTTTTTTTTTTTGGAGAGTAACCGGAAAAGCTTGTCGCGGTACGCGCGAAGATAAATCCCGCGAGTATAATCATTATTATTGACTTCGGCGAATTTCCACTGCCTCGTATTTACATGAACAAATCGCCGGCGAATTGAGATTATTACAGCATATCAATGTTTGGCCCAACGAACAGTGTGGAGAGACGACAATTAGTAATCGTTCGTATACTCGTATACTCGAGTAATTGAATAATTGGCGGTTGCAAGCGTCTGCGCCGCGCTTTATACTTGATGACCTTGCGAACTGTGACATCCAACGGCAAGTTTTTCTCTCTTCTTCTCTCGGTATTTATTTATCAAGACATATCACAACTAATTTCAATGATTTTTATATATGTTATAAAGCGATTTAAGCTGATCATTTTTATATACAGGGTGAGTCACTTGCCTTTGAATCACCACTGTCGAGCATAAACTGTTCCATATAAAATTATTATAAATAACCTAGACATTTCGGTTACACTCAAATGTTGCTCAATATTTGTCTGCATTTTATGCATTTATTGCACATGAAATATCAGCCTGCAGAAGCCAGTGATATATAATATTTCCCTATAAATATAATATAATAAAATATTTTCTCCTTATGTTGTTACTCCCATTCGAAAGAAGTCAATGCTAAAACTTGGCAAAATATTCCCTCCAATAGACTACATGATTTAATACAGTCTATTGTTAAACAGAGAATATATAGTATAATGAAATAGATGTCTAGTAAAAGTGAGGTTAGGAGAGTTCTGATTCAAAGGCAAGTGACTCACCCTGTACATATATGTGGGGGAAACTTACAGGAAAAAAGTTAGACACACTTAAAGTCGAATTTGTCAGCTGTTCAAGAGGGTTAATCTGCAATGAAGGGATAAGAAACTTCTAATACAACTTTGTATTTTGGAGTCCCGTTTGTTAGTTATAGCATGTTAAACAATCACTAGAAAAGGCGCCGTCAGGTGAGTTGCATAATGTTAAACGAACACTTGTTAGTCTTGAATCTAATAAATGTCAGTGCTTGCAAAAGTACCATTTTCACGCAAAAATCGAATGTTAAACTGAACATCCATATTTCCAAATTAATGTTTCACGACAATAATAAAAACCAAGAAAATATGCCAGCGAGAAAATAACTATATATAAAATAACTAACTAATAAGAAACTTCTAATACAACTTTGAATTTTGGAGTCCCGTTTGTTAGTTACAGCATATTAAACAATCAGTAGAAAAGGTGCTTTCTCTACTTGGATCACATAAAATCCGCTTTTAAGTCTGCCTAACTTTTTTCATATAACTTTCCCCCACATGTATATGTATATGAAAATGATCAGGTTAAATCGCCCTATAACATATATAAAAATCATTGAAATCGGTTGTGAGTATGGCTTTGTAAATAATTAGCGTTCTCTCTTCCGCTAGTCTTCTTAATCGCCCAGGTCGAGTAATAATGCAGCTTAAATCTTATCCTCCATTAATTATTTACAATGGCAACACACTATTCACGGAGAGCCGATTCCACAGAGTGACAGTTTCTCTACTCACTAAAGTAGTCGCCGTTCTTACGTTTTTACACATCACACACACACACACACGCGCGCGCATGAAACATACACTTACAATGAGTCAGACGTTATTGGTTTTGCGGTTGTCTTTTACACGGAAAAGAAGCATACATTGACATCGTTCTAGCGCTGCTGGCAGTGGTTCCTTTCTAGTAACGTGCGATGCTTTCTTCACTAAGGTGAAATCGTTTCGAGTTGTTGCTGAAGAGAATTAGCGTACTTGGAAATGAGTAGTTTTCCGATCGTGTTCGATGCTCTTAGAATTAGAGTTTTATTTGTGAGTCATTGTTCAAAGGCGTAGAGTGACAGTTAATTGATACAAAAGTCTTGTCAGTTGGAAGTCATCAGGGTTGAGATTGTAATTGTAAAGTGGTCTGAAATAATTACGCGTAGAAAATTCGGGTTTTGTTGGAGGTGTCATTTCCTGTCATTGTCAGAGTTAATTTGTATTTGTTCATTTGACTTGTGTGTTGTATTTTTTGCACGTAAATGATGTTTCGAATCAAGTCACTTGGTTTATTATAACGCTACGATAATCAATTTCTAAGATTAGTCGAATTTTCGCGAATACAAGTTCGTGTTTTCCATTTTCGTGTCATTTGATATGTTTGTACAACTGTCGTCGACAATTTTGCAGATATCAGATGGCGAGATCTAATTACTGTGTTGAACCTGCTTTACACAATCAGTGAATTATTGGCGAAATGTCAAAATAACAAGCGGCCGGTATAAGTCGAAAGAAAAACTCGGGAATTAGGAAATAATAAAGCATGTTGTTGTTGCAGTGATGAATTTACGTGACAACTTTTAACTGGCTCGAAATAGAAGTTGTCGGAGGCGAGCGCTGTGTGTTTGTTGCCGCAACTAAAATCCACAGCGGGAAAGTTCGGCGACGGCCTTCTCATCAAATTATGAATCCTAATTATCGCCGTGTAAAATCCTAATTATCTCTGACTTTGTATTAAGCGCGGAACTCCGCTTGCTTTCTGCCGCTCGGATTTCTGCGCAAAGTTGACAACAACAAATGTTGCTGCAGCTTTTGCAGGGAATTAAAAATTCTAAGTAAATCTCCTCGAGATTTATAACCAACAACAACGTAATTTTTGCTTTCAATCATGAAACAATCAAGGGAGGTTTGTTTGCGAATATTACGGCAACCATTTTCGACTCAGTAAAATTTCAAAAGAGATAATTCATATTTTGAACCTCAATTAGCGATAATCCGTTTCATTATCCTCATTTCCGTCGCCACAATAACCGCTCAATTTTGCCTCGTTCGGACTCGTCCGGTTTGCGATAAATACTCTCCGATTCATAAATGCTGAAATGACCACGTTGGATCTGCCCGTTTAAACGAGTCTGATGACACGCGTGCTTTAGGAGGCGCGTCCAAAATTCATTTACTATAAACTGGCTGATTTCTACCGGAAAACGAAGGCGACTGCAAAATACGGGAACTCCGAAATTATTTCATTTTCCCTGCGAATTAAAATGTTTATAAAAAATCGCTTGTATAGAAGTTCGACGAGCCGTTCGCATAAAGCTTTTATAAACGCGAAATTGTTAATGCTTGCCTCCAGTAATACGCATCCACGCACTACTGCACATGTTCTGAATTATGGTGATGAGATGACAGAGAAAAAATAATATCTCTCAAGCGCGTCGCTATTTAAATACGCGTGCCAATAATTTAGTTCACACCGCGATTGTTAACTTTGACTTTTATTGAGACATGTCGAGTCACTTTTGGAAGTAATTCGTTGCCAGTAATAACTGACAAAAGTCAGTGAAAAGATTGTAGATAAAATAACGAATAAGAAACTATTGCAAAATCAATTACGATCTTTTGATTAATATTGTGAACGCATTTTTGTGATTTATTAAAAGCCACTATGGTCATTTTAACATATAAGAACACCTTTTAATATTATGTTCCATTAATTAGTTTCAACAGGTTTAAACATATATTCACTTACAGTCAATCGTTCTTTGCTGCAAGTTCTCTGGAACTAACACAAATATTAATTCTGTCAGCATAATATAAAATTTGAACATGGCATCCAACATTTCACACGTAACAACAATAAAGGATTTCCAATGTGGATCAACTAACAACTCGATGAAGCTTGTAAAATAATTAAACCAACCTTACAAAAAATGAAATGAAATCAACATTATTTCACATTAATTTCAGGATTAAATCCAGTAAAAGTTTTAAAATAATTCAAACAATCTTACAAAAAGTGAAATGCACTCAAAAACCTGATCTCAATGATAGAACAAAGGCGAGTGAAATTGGTGAGAGAGAATCAGTAAATCAACATCATTACTCCACATTAATTTCAGGATTCCGCCAACAACGTCCGCGCAATTTCACCGAGATTTGCCGCGAACAGAAGCTACGGGGATAGTCAGGCAGGAATTATTTTAAAGTTCCGTGGTAGGGCTCCTCGCCAGTGCGGCAACATTTGTTTCTCGAAGAATGCAGGTGCGCGCGCGAGAGCGAGAGCGAGAGAGAGCGGGAAGAGAGAGCAAAGGTGGAGAACAAAGAAGAACAAAAGCGGCCGCGCTTCCGACGTCCAGAAATCGAGCGGAATTCCGGGCGGAGGTTTTGTCGCAGTATTCGGGTCGCGTGAGATGGAGCCGCTCGCATCCAGCGCCTTCTGGCGATATTCTCCGTAAGCAGAGGCATAGCGACAGCAAAGTAGAAGAGGCGGCGACGACGGCGTCGGCGGCGTAGGAATACAGGGAGAATAACTAAGATATATCCTTCGTTTCCGGTTGTCGGTTTGCAAAGGGGGTCGTATTTGCATGGCGACGCGACCACGTCCTGCGGAGCAGGTGCCACCGAGAGAGCGCCTGCAGCGCCGCCCCAATACCGACGGCATCTCACCGCAACCGGCGACCGCGCTAATGGCAAACAAACCGGAATTAACCGAACGAACGAGTAACCGCAAATGTCGAAATTAGAGCGGTGTACCAGTATTTGTCGGCCTCGCCGGGACGAATCGGTGAAATGAGCCAAGATTCGACCCAGTTCCAACGCCCTCCCCCAACCCTTAACTGGACCAATGGGGAGGCTGGATCAAAAAGAGAGAAATTATGGGGATTGAAAGTATAAAATTCCCTATGAGAAACCACACGCGTCCTTGGCGCCGCTAGAGTTTATCTTGAATTCCTTTTGATTTCTTTCATTCATCCAAGCTTCCTGGGAGCCTTGTTCTTTCCCGAGGAAAAGGTTTCCGTCGACCCCCTCGGGTTCACCTTGCGTACAAAGACTAGGATACCGAGTGTTCGATGAGGAGGCCAATGAGACGCCGTCCATTAAATTCTGGCTGTCCCTTCGAAGGATGCTCGTTTGTCATTGTCAGGCAATCCACTATTAAACGGGCGCTGTTTCATCCTGGAAATTATTACTCCCGCACGCCGGAATTGTCGCTCGGTTTCTGCGACCGCCGACCGAAAGATCCTAGTTTACATGATAGCCCGTAAACGGCGCTGGCGCTTCCTGCGCGCAGTCTTTCATTTTCCAAGGGGTCGCGATTACAGTTTACCGGCGAACTGAGAAGTGGTCTCGATGCCAGGAACTCGTCGGAATCAGTGAAGATCGCACTGCGCAGCTGCGACGGAGGCCCGGATTACTCGCTACACATCCGATTACACACTCAGCCCACTTGATATAATTCGATTAATAGCTACGGGTACATTGACAGTTCGGCTGTCCGACGCACACGTAAAAATTGGATGAGAAACTGCCGAATAACCGGTTCGCTTGGTCATTAAACTAGGAAGGATTAAAGGATCTCCTGGATGATGAGGGAAACTGCCATTAGGAGCACGGACCAACAACTCTCTTCCTTCCACCGCCATCAGGATGATGGTTCGATGTAGAATCGGCGAGGTCTCCTGTTTTATCACTCACTGGCAATGTCTCCGCGAGTGGGGAATAAAATCCTAAGTATCATTCGTCTCCCCGGATGACCACAGTTGCGAGGAATGCCCGGGCAAGGTGGCATCCATCCAACTTGGCACACAGCTGGTGCGTCCATTAATTATGGAATCATTATCCCATCGCGTTTCAATAGTCCTCTCGGATCCACGTCTTCCGAACACTCATCCAAATGACCACATCCCCGGGCCGCTTTGGAATCAACATCAAACCCCGAAAGGATCGCCAAGCCGGATCCCGGATTGGTTGCATTCACTATCAAAGGTATCCTCGCAGAGAGCAAAATCCATTGACAGCGACAACTGGACCAATGACTGCAACTAGCCACACTTAAAGGACCATCCCGATTCTAGGGGGGGTCCTAGAAACCACAGAGGTCCAGGCTTCCAAACACCACCTACGATCTTCCAAGGAAAAGTAAGAAGGAAGAATTATTGTTCGCAGGATATGCTGCATCCTGTAAGTCCTTAGCGGTCATTGACCCCGGAGGGTTGGGGGTTTAGGGCTCGCATGGTCAGTTGGTTCGGAAGGAAGGTCGGGAGTGAAGTATGGGCTCCGAGGCAAAAGGTGTTACCCCTCCTTTCCAGGGATCTTTCGCTTTCTTTCTCTCGTGTTTTTTTCTGTCGTATTCGAGCTGTCCTCCACGTTTCCAGGGCGTTGTTCGATCATGTCGGCGAGGAATGGGCCATTGGCTGCGCTCCTTCTATTATTAGTATACCATTCCCTGATCGACTAGTCACCTTGCGAAGGATCCGGCGTACAGGAGCAACAGGAGCACCGCCAGCGTTCTCGTCGCGGCGCCGCTGTTGCTCGAGTTCCCGTGCTGCATTGCCGCCGGATGTTCTCCTGGAACACACAACGCATTCCTGAATACTCGCACTACTCCATTGTCTGCCCGCGGAGTGTTATGCAAGCTGATGCTGTTACGTAACACATACGTCGAGTTATATTCTCAGAATATAATTGTATGTTATGATTAATGATTCCGCTGGTGGAATAGAAATCTTGTACAGCAATCAGTTCTCATTACAATATAATATTACTATTTATTAAACAATGTCTGCACAAGCAAAGTTGTACAAATTCTCCAACATTCAAATATCGCGAATTCGTCTGTTTTATCTTATCTTACTGTTGTTCCAAAATAAACGAATGGCAGATTTGATTTAAAGAATACAAACTATAATTTCGTCCTATAATATAAATTCGAGGTGAAAAAGTTCTAAAATATAACATTCCCATTAAAATTTGAATAAGAATGCATTTCAACACACTCGCGCAGAGATCCTTAACGCGCCTTTAATTTTGCATGGCCAGTCAGACGGAAAACTGCCGGCTTGCTGGGTGCTTTGAGAATTTTTCTGGCTCGCGCACACACACACACACACGCGAGAGTCTGTTATTCAAGCGAAAGACAGACGAAACTAGGTTCGCTAATTCAAGTCGCATGACGTGTGTGTGTGTGTGTGTGTGTCTGTGCATATGATATTTCCCGGTTATATGGCTTTCTTGTATTTCACAAGTAGGCGCGCAGTCTTTTTACGAAAAAGAGAAAGAGAAAGAGAGAGAAAGAGGGAGAGAAAACCCGAGCAGTCGGCCTCTTGGCCTACTTATGGATGCAGGAGGATAACACTGAAGAAGGAAGACGAATTTTCTCTGGTGAATAGGACGAGAAAACAGTGCTCGCAATGTTACACTGAAGTCCAGAGCTTACGTTGGCTTCCCACCAATTTCAAGCTCGGCATGCAATGCCGCCTCGTCTGTCTTCTTTAGGTGGACGTACCTCGTTTATTTTCGGGAGGTCGCTCGACGCCCCCAGCCTTTCTCTCTTTGTGTACTCTCTCTCTCGCTCTCTCCCTGTCAACTCGGATTGCGCAATACCCTTTGAATTCGTTGTTTATAATTTCCTCTTATTAACACTCTTTTTCTCAGGCCGAGCATTTTGTGTTTTAGAGAGTATTTGCGAATAAAACTTTGTTGGAACTTTTTAAATATCATGTTGTGGATGCGAAAGTGTGTTTGTTAATTAATGTTTTTTTATTGTCAACTTTGGATAGAATTTCAAGTGTATAAATTACATTATTAACATTCATTTTGGAATTAGGTTTTACACTATTATGTTTTGTTAGATGGGAATTTACGAATTAAATTTTATTGGAACTATTTAAATGTTACATTGTGTAATAAGTCCTAAGAAAAATCAATATTACAATCCTATTGAATGTAGGGAATTTAATACGAATTATTTTTTAAAGTTGATACTTTGTTCTTTAAAATCGTTTTATAGTTATTTCGAACAAATGTCTGGAAATGAAATATATATTATCATTCTCCACGTTTAAAAACAATGTACAATGTGTCTAGAAAGTTGATTGTATTATTAACACGAATTTCCGCGACTTTTTCCCCTTAAAATACTTGACAATCATTAGAAAATCTTAAACAAAGATCAGGCCGGTTCTGCCCTGTTTTATGGAAATCTGTATTTGCATTAATGTATCCAGTTCCCCGAACTGGATCAACATTTGTACGTCGCTGTGTTATCCGCGATCCTATTTTCTTTGTTCTGGCTTGTTATGGGAAATTAATTCCCATGGCACTCGGAGAAACGCGCTAGCGTGATAGGAAGCGGTTATGGCGTAACGTGTGGGATCGTGCCAAAATGCAAATAGCTCGAAATATGAAATATTCAAATTCGGCCGGGGCGAAATCCGATACAGGGTGGGGGAGAGGGAGAGGCTCCTCGGGTATTTAAGGTTGTTCTCACCTTAAATGACATGCTGCCAGCCGGCTTTATTCATCCTCGAAACTGATTCTAAATAACACGTCATGGCATAGTTAACAATTGTGTAGGAAGCGCCACCTCGTCGTCGGCGTCGTCGTCGGCGTCGCCTTTATCCGTCGCTTCATGACTGGCAATTTACATAAGTTAGTTTTCAGTTTCAATCAGCAAACTATCGCCATTTATCTTCGCCCTCCGCCGAAAGTTTATAACAGCGCCCTCTAATTGTTCGGCAAATTCACTTCCATCATGCTGGCACGAACATTTCATGATTTCCACTTGTCCTAATTTTCTCATACTTTTACTATTATTTATCTCCTTTAATATATTATTTCTCTTTGTACTTCGTGTCATGCAAGAACACAGATTTCTAGATTTATATTTATATTCATTTTACAGTTACTATTATTTACTTTCAGTTGTAGGAATTATTACTGTTTGCACTTTATCAATTATTTATGATATAATAATTGTCTCGCTGAGAATACTTTATTCCAAAGTAGAATCAGTTTTTGATTTTGAATTTTACATTTACTATTATTTACTTTCAGTTATAATAATTATTACAGTTTGCACTTTATCGATTGTTTATGGTATAACAATTTTCTCGGTGAGAATACTTTATTCCAAAGTTCCTTCGTCGATTTCATGGGAAAGCAAGGTGTTTCCAGGTGGTAAACAGTTTCCAAAGTAGAATCAGTCTTTGTGATCAATCTCCTGGAAACAGCGACGCCTGCTGTTGGTAGTAGAAATGACCGATGGATAAGGTAACAGCTGCTGATTTAACAACGCTATAGACAACCAGCTGTGCCATATCACAAAGCTCTGACGAATGAGCGCGTTTATGCTGAAGCACGCGCATAAAAAGAAGTCTTAACTACTTTGTAAGATTTTCTGCAAATTATTTACACTCGCGTTTGCTACTAACTTTAGTTGACGTTTTTTATTGTCATTAGATAGAATTTGAAGTATATAAATTACATTACTAACAATCTTTTTGAAATTGCGGTTCTACACTATTATGTTTTGTTAGATAGGAAGAATGAAATTCTGTTGGAATTATTTAAATATTGCATTGTGCAATAAGTCCTAAGAAAAAGCAATATTGCAATCCCATTGAATGTAGGAATGCACAAAATAGTTTTCAATATAGAAAATTGTATTCTAAAATTATAAATGTAATATTTAACGAACAAATTGAACGTTTATGGCTTACAAAAAAAGTAGCATGGAATAAGTAATTTTTAAAAAGTGAATGCGTTTTTATACTAAATTGTAAAATAATACTAAAATAATGTTTCGTATTCTTAATACTTGATTAACTTGCATTTCTTAAGTATATAACCATTTTAAATACGTAAAAGTCATTTACAAGTATCGAATTTGCAAAAGCTCCAATTCTTCTACTTTCTTTCGAGTTTTCCAGGACGACACTTTCCTCGTTCCAAGTCTTTTTCACTGCGAAAGGAGTAGGTTCCGCTACATTTCTTTCCGAGCGGATGAGCAGCTTAAATGAATTTGTACACAATATTTATTCATCGATCCCTGATCCGCCTTGGCTTCGTAGGAGGTCGGGAAGAACTGGAGCAAAGCCCTATTTACATGCATGTGCTCCGAGAGGAGGACTTGCATCCGAAGAGCCGGCAGGCAAATCCTCCTGCATTCTTTGACCGTTAAATGCGCCTGGAATAGCTCGGAGTGCCAAGGAAATCGGCTATCGCTGGATAAGCAGCTGGAATTATTCGGCCGCCTTGAGCTCTCCGTGATAGCATTTCCAGTCTCGCGTTCGAGTACTTAGATTTTCTTATGCTGCCGCTCATAAAAGTTAAAGCTTGATTTATTCAATTAATGGAAGTCGAAGAGAAAAGTATAAGCGGGGGAAATAATTATATAATATCTTGGAAATAGTAAAGTAAGTTGTACTGGAATTAATAAAATTGCAACAAGTCTTCAGATTTAAAATCAAAAGCTGAATCGTTTTTGTTATATTTTTGAATTAGTTGCAGATAAAAGAATGCAATGTTAAGATTTCTCTTAGAAGTATGATGGTAACTTTGATTCTGTGCTATTTCTCTTTTTGTTTAATTGACGAATTATTACTTCATCTGCCAGCAATATTAAAAATATTAATACTAGTCAAAATATCCTTGACTTTGCAATAACAAAGCTAACATTATATATTAGCAACGCTATAATAACAAAATAATGCTAATATTTCTCTTGGGAATATGATTAACATATCAATTTTTTACGATTTTTGGAATTCAAATATCAACTTTAATTCTGTAGTATTTCTCTTTTTACTTAATTGACCAATTATTACTTCACCCATCTTTGGTTATCCAGCAATATTAAAAAATTGTTATTCAAAATGTTAATACTACACAAAATATCCTTGACTTTCGAATAACAAGATTAACATTTTTTATTAGCAACGTTATAATAGCAAAATAATGCTAACATTTCTCTTAGAAATATGATTAACATATCAATTTTTGACAATTTTTGGAATTTTAATGGTAACTTTAATTCTGTGCTATTTGTTTTTCTACTTAATGACGAATTATTACTTCACCCATCTTTGGTTATGCATCAATGTTTGACTTTGCAACCACAAAACCTGATACAGAAAGTTTTCAGTGTCCATTATTTTTTACCACTAGCTTTAACACGTATAACAATAACTTTTACAAATGAGATGAAATTTTATAATACAGTTATTAAGAAAGTTATAACTTTAGTAGAAATATGATAAACATATCAATTTGGACGATTTTTGGAATTAAAATATCAACTTTAATTCTGTACTATTTCTCTTTTTACTTAATTGACCAATTATTACTTCACCCATCTTTGGTTATGCATCAATGTTTGACTTTGCCACAACAAAACCTGATACAGAAAGTTTTCAGTGTCCATTATTTGTTACCACTGGCTTTAACACGTTTTAACATTTACAAATGAGATGAAATTTTATAATACAGTTATTAAGAAAGTTATAACTTTCGTAAGATAGCAGTGTTAGCAGGATAATTGGGTGTATCTGTTACACGAAACTGCGACGATGGCATTGCATTACCAGGTGTACTTTGGAAAGACAATCCTTCTAACACTAAACTACTAAAACAATAATCCTTCTATCCACACGATCTCGATTCACGCGAGCCAGCTTTAACAGTGTCGGCCTTGTACCGTTGACATCTCCTTTAATTAACATTGCCGGGATAACGTGTGGCGGGAGATCACGTGTACGTGAATATATTCCATTAGGTTTGCGTTAGTGGGCATTAATTTTAAAGGGGGCCACGTCACCGCGTGATTAAGTCACATATTTTAGAACGACGACAGAGTCACATCCGGTGCACGCATCGCATTCAAATTGTGATAAGTGGTAACCGGGCGCTAATGGGGATTTCCCCGAATGTCGAGGGGCCACGCGACGCGAAGTCCAAAGGGTTTTAGATTCTACTTTCCAAACTCATAAACACTCGGAATAAATCATTTTTGCTTTATGAATTTCTTTGCAACACTTGACGCAGCATTTTATCGCGCTCGAGCTTTTTAATCAATGGAAACGAAATAGAATCGTACGTAGAAAGAATTCGACGCGAAATTGCCGGGCGGAATGACAGACAACTACTTCCAACGAGGAATTACCCCCGAAAAATTTCCAGCTCTCCTACGTGGTAAAAGCTTTCGCTCATGCAGTTCTCCTCGCGCCGAGATGTATTTCCTCGGCGGGAACACATTTTTTCCGGTAGGATCGGCGAGCGGTGGTGGTGGTGGTGGTGGTGCGCGGGCCTAATTTACGAGCTGCAGTTCGAAGAACGAGGCCGCGCCGCAAGAAGTACTCATTTTTCAGTGGGAACGACCATCAGCATTGCCGGGCGGGGGCGGGAAAAAGTAGCCAGCAGCCGCAGCTGTGAAACGACGCCGATTCCCGAGGAATAACCGGCCGACGCCGACGCCGCGGGAAAACAGATCGAGATTTCATTCTGACATGCCAACCGACCCTCATCGATCCTTCAACCCTAGATTCTCCTAAACGCTCGCAAGAAAGTTGAAAACTTCCCCTTTTTACACCTGCCACGTGCGCGCTTACCTTAATGATTCTCTGCCATCGTGTTGCCCTCAATTCTAGCCGCTCTTTCGCCCACCTTTTAAACCGATTGCTAATTACCGAGTGCAACTAGTGAAGAATGGATGATTGCCGAGTTAATTTCACGTGTCGAACGCATTGATGGTTGTTCCATTAAAATTGATGCGATATATCGAATACAATATTTATGTATTTTTCATTAAGTATTTTTCTGTTGTATTTGCAATCTAAAATAATGTTTAACTGCAAAAACACTCAAATATTTGACAGTTTACTTGTTTTCACGAGTTAATAAAACTTATAAGTTTCTGTTTTTAATGAAATTTGTGTCATAATTGATACAACACACCAAACATCAATATTTTTGTATGTTCGTGATTAAATCGCTTAAGAAATTCCTTCAGATTTTAATGGATTAATAACAATAACCTCGTCCCACTTTTAATCAATAAACTCTTCGCGATAATTCTTCACTAAGTATTTTTCTCTTGCATTTGCAATCTAAAATAATATTAAATGCAACAAAAAGCTCAAATATTTTACTTCTTTTAACGAATTAATCAAAACTATGAGTTTCCTTTCCACGTATCTGAATTTTAACTGTCTTTTTTAAAGTTGTCAATTATATTTGTCATCGCTGAAAACAAATTAAACACACAACAGAACGTTGTCAGAATAAAATGAAACAAACTATTAATGCAAGTTGTATCACAATTGATACACCAATATTTTTCCCCGTTCGCTATTAAATCACTTAAAAAACTCCTTCAGATTTTAATGGATTAATAACAATAAACTCGTGCCGACTTTTAATCTGCAAACTCTTCGCGATAATTGCACGAGATGAAAGTTCTCCGTTTTTACACCTCCCTCGAGCGTGCGTCTTAATCATTCCCCGGTACCACGTTGCCCTGAATTCCGCTCGCTCTCTCATGCAGCTTTTAAGCCACCTGCTAATCACGACGCGCAGTTAGTGCATTGAGGAGTGGCTCGAACTTGCTGTAATAAGTAGTTTACATAGGAGACTTGTTGGTTCACTTGTGAGACTGTTATGTACAAAGTGTTTCGCTTGCAGTCATGCATTGTGTACTAGTTGTTTCACCCGGCTTTATTCGAAAATCACTTGGTTCGTATATTAATAATAATAATTTAAATTGAATTAAGAATTTATTCTTATCTTTAAACATTTAACTGCGTAATTAGTTTGATATTTCGTTGTCTCCACGTGTAAAACTTTTAGATTTGAAATTCTTTTATAGTTAATTTTAAAAACATGGTATTGTAAAAGAGAATCTTATTTATTATTATAAAATATCAGGGTTAAAATCAATCGCTGATGAACGATGCTAGCAGTTAAAGGATTAAATTAGATTAAGAATAATTTAATTTAAAGATAAGGACAGATTATTGCGAATATCTCTTAATAACGTGTAACTCAGCATTTAAGTGTTTTTTATGTTTTGCAGTTACAATTATATACAAAAGAGAAAATTACATTAAAACCAGTTAGTAAAGATTATAAATAAAAAGATATATAAAACTTATAAAAATGCGATGTGGATTATTAATGGTTATTTAACAGTTTATCTTAGTAATGGTACAAATAATAGTCAGTATATATTTTTCTTTCTTTTTTTGAACGTTTGTTTAATTACCAACGACTATTTCTATAATGCAGAATTACAAATAGAACAGTCATCAGTGCAAGAATGCTAAACTATTATATAATAATTAATTGTTAGCTTGTTCTTTATTTTATTCGTTCCTCTAATTTCTCAAATTCAAATCTCGAATTCAAGTGCAAATATTCATTACTTCCATTATGGACGTTGAAAATTAATGAGCGTTTATGTTTTAGGTTGCATAAATTAAAATATAGAAGAAAAAACTGGCGAACTTAGCGCGGACGAGTTGTACATGTGTCTGTCGCGAAGTATTGCGTATATATTTCGTCTTTGGCGAGGCCTAATTTCGAGGCTAGGCTTTGCCCGATGTCACTCCGATGAATGATTCATGGCGGGCGGCTTTCGGAATTTTTATTAGCCGCGTGTCATTAGAACCGAGAGTTTATCAGTAATGCAACAGCCGCCGCAATTTCTTATTAAAGCTGCTTATTATTCCATGCAAATTAATAGCCGGGCGACGGCCGCGTCGCGTCGCGTAAGGTATTCAGCCGGAATATGATTTCACGAGTGAGAGCTGGGATTGCGCTTATGAATATGATTGCCTTTGATATTAACAAAAAGCCCGCGGCCCTTTACGAATTAGCCAACCAGCCAGCCTTCTCCTCCTCGCCGAAGGCAACAAATTGCCTTTCCGAATGCAGGCCCAGAAAGCACCGCGCGCGCGCGCGCGATGCCCACACAGTTTCACGGCGAAAAACTTTCCCTCCCCCCGGGAACAGGCAAACAGAGCGCGAAAAACTCAATGAAGAATTTCCAGCCTCGAAGTTTCCCGGAAAATATTTTATTTCATTTTGCCAGTGAAACATGAAGTGTTTTGCTTAGTGCAAGCTTAAAGCTAGAAATGAAACAAGTGCTGCGTAAGTTGACGTAATATTTAGCACGCAAATCAAAAAAATACAATCAATTTTTTAGAAATTTGTACAATTGGAAGCTCAAAGCTCGAAATAAAATAAGTTCTACGTAAGATTACATTATAATTCCCATGCAAATTCTAATAATAAATTAATTTGCAAACGAAGAATTTATAACTGTTAACAATCGAAAGCAATGTTTGATATTGGCAGTCAATATCAATTGTTAATATTTCAAATAGCATTTTTTGCAGAAAGAAAATTATGTTTATACAAAAATGACAATATGTTCTTTCATTATTATTCACTTTTATGTTGCAATGTCTGATCGAACAGCACATTGTAGAGCTCGCATTCGCGTCGATTCCGAAATAACGGGGCAAAAATTCCGCGTCAATGATCTCATATCGGAGCTCGTGGATGATTAAAGCCGCCGCAAATAGTATATGTACATTCTATACGGCAAAATCAGCACTATCTCGCAAATTCATCAGCGGCGCCATTGTCAGCGCTGTGTACCCGCTGACAGAAAGGCGCAACAAAGCGTAAACGATAAGCGCTCCGCGATGATGTTTCACTCTACAAATCCTATTGATAATGCAAATTAATACGAGAATTCGAATGAGCTTTTTGATTCCTCCTCCTGTCTGATATTTCAATTGTCCGCTCGACATTATTGTTAAATAGGGCTAATTCGATTGTACATTGAAAGGGATTAATTCTTGCGCACGCAAAAAGACAGAAATTGTAAGTATTGAAAAATTACTGCAAGTCCAAAATAAAAATTCATTTATTCTAATAAATTTCATTCGACACAATTAGCTAATAATTGTGTCTTTAATCTACAATTATTCACTGACTGCTTTGCAAATGCTAGAATTCTCGGTGTTTTAATAAAAGCTCGCATAAAAATCATTATTATTTACAACTCAAAAGCGATATTTAAGATATGAAAATTTATGGCCTGCTTTAGAAAATATGTCTTCGTCAACGTGCGAACTATCAGCATTTTAAATAATATAATAAATATGAGGTTATTAAAGAAATTGCTTTAAAAGAATTCGCCATAAAGGAGCATGTAAATATAATCAGCAGTGTCAGGAAGTCATCGGGATGAATTTCACGCGAAGAAGGATTTATACGAGGACGAGTGCCAAATACACGGAGAGCTATGCATTGCCTTCTTCACTTTCCACGCATTAATTTCCATAAAGAGTTCCGAGAAGCAGCAGCTGCTGCTGCGCGCTCCGCCGCTGAAAAAGCTCCGCGCTCGGACTTTATTTTCAAACCCGTGCAGGATTTAATGAGGGTGCCGAGTGGAACCTGCCGCCGCGCCGCGCCGCGCCGAGCGCAGCGATGTTCTATTAAATTTCTGCTTTCCTATCACTCCAGTCGACTCGGATTAGAAAGAGTGACACGCATAAACGATAATTACTACTTTCGAGTCCGCCTTGTTGAGAAGGAAGTGTTTAAAAGTGTGGTTTTAGTGTTCTATGATTTATTGAATTATTCATTCACTGCTTTTTAAATACTAGAATTCTCTGTATTTTAATAAAACTATATTTTTAGCAAACCTGAACATTATTTTCCGGCCGTGAAAAGTGCAAATTTGTCAATTAAAAAGACTTATCTCGATATTTTTGAGATCTGCAATCTTCAGCACGATTTTTAAAAATGTTTCTTTGTATTTTAATAATAAAATAATGATTTAAAGTTACATAGTGGAGAATTAAGGATGGAAGACTTTCTCGTTGAAAGACAACGATCAAGCATCCAATTTATAGTGTGGTTTTATTTAGTGTTCTATGATTTATTGAATTATTCACTCACTGCTTTTTAAATGCTAGATTTCTCTGTATTTTAATAAAAGCTCGCAAAGAGCCATTTTTACCAAACCTGAACATTATTTTCCATCCGCGAAAACTGTTATTAAATTAGCTTCTTCAACTCGATTTTTTAAAAATATTTCTTTCTATTTTAATAATAAAATAATGATTTAAAGTTACATAGTGGAGGATTAAGGGTGGAAGACAGTTTCTCGTTGAAAGACAACGATCAAGCATCCAAGTTTTAGTGTGGTTTTATTTAGTGTTCCATGATTTATTGAATTATTAACTCACTGCTTCTTAAATACTAGATTTCTCTGTATTTTAATAAAAGCTCGCAAAGAGCCATTTTTGCTAAATCTCGACATTATTTTCCATCCGCGAAAACTGTTGTTAAATCAGCTGCTTCAAAATTTTCAATGTGAAAGACTTATCACGATATTTTTAAGATCTGCAATCTTCAACACGATTTTTTAAACTTCTAATTTTCCACAGTAATAATAAAATAATTATTTAAAGTTACACAGTGGAGGATTAAGGGTGGAAGACACTTTCTCGTTGAAAGACAACGATCAAGCATCCAAGTTCCCCCGATCTGTAAACGTTCGGGCAAGTTACAAGTTTCCTAAGTTGTGCTAGCTGCTGGGCAAATCGGAAGGGAAGCTCTCTCGCCTTGATAGTACATGCTACGTACATTGAAGGCTCTAGAACTTCGTGCTCGCGCTTACTATCTAGGATTTCTCTGCTAGTGCCGGGCGACTTGGTTCTCTCTCGAGCAGCCATGGGAAATCTCTGGGGTTCCGTATCTTACGGGCGCACCTTAGAGCGCGCCGGTGGAAAAAATCGTTTACAGCTTGCAAAACTCGTATTCTCCGCAGTAAAAGCGCCCGACGCGCCGCGCCGCGGCCACTCGCAATCTCAGATGTCCCACGACCGAAATAAAAGCAGCGCGCACAGAGATTCCCGATAAGCTTATTATAAAGGGAACGGTCTGTCGAAATATTCCTATTGAAAGGGAGAAAAGCTCTCGCAGCTTTTTCTTAGCTATTTTAAGTATAAGTTTCTGAATACTATGCACAGTTATTTTTAGTTCTAGCTTTTCAATTCTATTAATGTCAATATTATGTCTGATATGATAAAAGGTTTAATATGTTAAAACTCGAAGCCTTTAATTATTATACAACATATATGTTGCAGAATAATTATGGAACATGCAATCGCCTTCTATTTTCACTAAAGCTTACATAATTCTTCCTGAAGCTTCTCATTAGAAACAGACCATAAATTTTCCATAATTCTCTTCGGCAACAATTAGTCATTAAAGAATTAATTTGTCAGTTGAAAAATATCTGTGACCTTTTTCTGAATTAAATAGATTTTTTTGGTGACATTCTACCGATTATAATTTTGTTCAGCAACAATTAGTCATTAAAGAATTAATTTGCCAGTTGAAAAATGTCTGATATTTTACTGAATTAAATAGAATTCTTCCTGAAGCTTCTTATTACAAATAGACCATAAAAATAACATATTTCCCAATTTGCAAGCACATTAATTAATAACATCTAAACTTTAACTGTTTTAAAAATAATGGATATTAATAACTGGATTATAAATGCGACCTTGACACTTAAAAAACAGATTTAAAACAATCAGAGCTGCGGTTATTCGAAGAATGTCATTGGTTGGATCACGAAATACGTGTTTGCCCTGATTGTTGTGCGGCGTAACGAGGCCGGGGGAATTTTTTTGCACTAGCGCAGCGTTAATGGGAAAGGGTGTGTGTGTGCAAGCGGTCGAAGGGTGTGTGAATGGGCATGTAACGTGCCGTGTTCCAGTAATATACGAGGGCGTCCGCGCGCACCTTGCATATTTCACTGTGATGTTGCGGTTGAACTTGTTACATGCTACATTTCCCCGAGTGCGCCCGCTCCACTGCTCTCTCTCTGCCAGTCTTCCGAATACTTTTATTGCACATTTCAGCCCGGCTAATTATCCCCAAGTCCTCCGATTCCTCCTTCCCCCTTCGCTCTCCGCGCTCCTTACGGAACATTAAGTTCAACTCACAATCGCCACTTCTCTGCCGGATGTTTAATTAATTGGGGATATTAATTTTCAAGTCTGTTCTGAGTTAAGAATGCGTCGACGGAAATATTATAAATTGCAGTAGTAATTATTTAGTCTCAAAAATGAGACTTCTCTTTTTTATAGACACTTGTATATTTATCATTAAAAATTATGGGACAGTAAAAAACAAACCAGTAAGTGGAATTCATTTTTTAGAAATTTGTACGATTGTAATTTTCCATTGTACAAAAGAAAAATCGTATGCGTTTACTGTTGTAATTCTCGCAAATGCGTGCAAGTTTCAATAAAAAGGAAAATTCTAGGTTGCAAAAATGGAACTCTCCTTTTTCATGGACACTTGCATATTTATCATCAAAAATCATAGAATAGAAAGAAGATGAATCATTGAAATGGAATCAGTTTGTTAGAAATTTCTACAATTATAATTTTCCATTCTAGAAAAGGAAAATTATAGGTGCAAAAATGAAACTCCCCTTGTTTATAAACACTTGCATTTATCATTAAAAATCGCAGAATACAAAACAGACAAACGATAAATGGAATGAATTTTTCAGAAATTTCCACACTTGTAATTTTCCATTGTACAAAAGAAAAATCGTATGCATTTACTGTTGTAATTCTCGCAAATGCGTGCAACTTTCAATAAAAAAGGAAAACCATGGGTTGCAAAAATGGAACTTCCCTTTCTTATACAATTGTATACTTATCATTAAAAATTGCAGAACAGAAAAAGGACAAACGATTGAAATGAAATCAACTTGTTAGAAATTTGTACAATTATAATTTTCCATTCTAGAAAAAAGAATCGTATGCGTTTAATGTTGCAATTCTCGCAAATGCGTGCAAGTTTCAATAAAAAGGGAAACCATGGCTTGCATTTCGCGGACTAAATAATGGCGAGACAGAAGAATGGCAAGTTGTGCGTCCAGCTTTAGGTCGGCCTCCTTAATGCCCGGAACTAGTAATGGACAAGCCGGCCGACAATGATAAATCGAGCAAGCTCGGCTAATCGAGGCACTCTGGAAAATGCACTTGCAAACACGGCATAATTGCCCGGGACTCGTAAGTTGCCCGGCGCGAGTCCTCTAATGCTCGCAATTTTTAACATGTCAGCTGCAAGCTTGGTGATTCTTAGATGTTGTTTATTGCGAACTTTAAGTTGTACGTGTGAATAATGAAGCTGGGAGAATAAATCTATCACGATGCAATAAAAAATATGTGCCGTTCATTTTGAAAGTGGCCTAAATCCATTTGTCAATTGGTACGTTGTACATATATTTATAATTATATTAAACCGCAAATTCTTTAATATCTTAATTTTAATATAAATGGACTTAGGCCAGTTTTAAAATAAACGACTCATATATTATGGTTCTGTTGATTCGAAATTAATAACGTAAAACGACAGTTATACTATCATCATATTATATTGTTTAATAACACAAAATATAACAGAATCTTGTAATTAATGCTATAAACCTAGTACACGTTTTATGAAGTATTAAAGATTGTATTAATAGAAATTGTATTGTGAAGCGTTGAAGTTTTTATTATTCTAATTACGATTTAAAAATGAAAGAAGAGAAACTTTTTCATTCAATTCATTCAATCGATAATACAATATGAAATACCAGCCAATACAAAAGCATATAATATTATAATACAAAAGAAATTAAAACATATGAAATATAATATAAAATAATACAATCAGTACTAATACAAAAGACAATATTTCTCTGTCGGTTTGAACGCCTGGCTTTTTTGCCGTGTCAGCAGGAAAGCCAGGGATTCGTAAATGTTGGCTGTTGCGAGTTCAAGAAATATATCACTCGCATTATTAATCCCGACACGGCAAACACGACTCGGACCGCGTCGTCTCGGCTTCGTTGTTGCAAGGGGAGGGAAAATCTGCATTTAGTCCGTGAAACGCAATTTCTTTCCCGAAATAATGAGAAACGCTCCAACCAGCTTCTCTCGCTCTCGCTCTCTCTCACTTAAAGTAGAATCCCAGGGAACATTCAAGACTGTGCATTTTAATGGACTACTGTATTTCAATAGAGGGCTGAGCTGCGCTTGACTATTTCTACTTGCGCCAGTTTGCACGCGCCACTCAAGAGTGACACGGCCGAAAGAAAGATTGGACGGTCGATTAGTGGTGTAATCGTGTCGACGTACAATGTATAATTTTGCTTCAGTAATAATTAGTCATTAAATAATTAATTTGCCAGTTGAAAAAAGTCTGTGATATTTTACTGAATTAAATACAATAGAATTTTTCGGTGGCATTCTACCGATTATAATTCTGTTCAGCAACAATTAGTCATTGAAGAATTAATTTTCCAGTTGAAAAATGCCTGTGATATTTTATAGAATTAAATAGATTTTTCCGGTGGCATAATTCAGCAATAATTTGTCATTAAAGAATTAATTTGTCAGTTGAAACATGTCTCTGACATTTTACTGAATTAAATAGAATTTTTCTGTGGCATAATTCTACCGATTTCTTCTTATTTTTTCGTAGTTACGATTAACTACGATATTTTTTCATTATGATTAAGGGAAGTACTGTATTTTAATTAATGGCGGGGTGGCTGACCTCTGCTGACTAATTCTACTTGGCCCAGTTCGCAGGCGCGCATGTGAGAGCTGAAGCAAGGAAAGAAAGATTAGATTGCCGATTACTAGTTATTCGAGGGCAAACTGCAATTTTGTAGAACGTCAGAAACATTACTCAACAAATCATTAATTTATTAGTAAAAAAAAGTGATAAGAAACTTGAAGAAATATTTGATTCTGACGAAATATCCATTAATAATACGAATGATATATGAAGTTGAATATTTATTTACTTTATTATTAGACGAAGATATAATGGCGCAGTCATATAAAGTCACACAGCTCTTTTTCCAATAGTTCTTCAAAATTGCCCACATTTAGAACACCGCGAACGAATTTAGATGACTGTCCGTCAGATATCTCGCATCAATCAAACAGATAATTGGCATGGAAGCAAAAATACTATGTATTTTCGTCACTTGGGAATAATTGTCAGTGTAGATGAGGCCAATCACGAGGTGCCATCATTGCAATCTGTTTGTCAGCTGAGCGCGGAGGTTGATGGGTGGAATTCTCGGAAATAGGATCCTTACTCTCAGGGATCGGGCGATAATCGATCGAAAAGAGGATTCTATTAGCGGTGCTAATTCAGTTTCGCACAAGACCGACTCGTATTTGATTAATCACGAAATTGCCAATTTATCTGGGCTATTCGCGGCGGCGTTGTTAGTGGTCCTGTATGACTGTGTATCCGGCTATCCGAAAGCCCCGCTCAGATCTATCGAAGCAATTAGCAAATCAGCTGTCGTCAATGTTTGCCTCTCTGACTGATGAATGCTCCTCATATTTCTGTGCTCGCATGCTAATCTCAGATAATTCTCCTATAAGGCTACTTCAAGATTGTCGAGCTACTTCAATTATTAAGGAAAGTTTATATTTGTAATACAAGGTATTTAAAACTAGGTTTGCGGAACCCGTCATTTCGGATTTCACCAACAAAATTACAAAGCGTGCTAATTTTTCTTCCAGTTTGTACTGACAATTATTTATGCAATCCTGACAGGTTTAGTTAACTTATATTATGTCTGTTAAGATTGTAATTGTGTTTAAATTAAATTGATAGCTTTCTTTAATGGAAATAAGTGTCCATAAAGAGAGCTTAAGTGTTCAATGACAGAATTGTCTATGAATTTTAATATTTTATGTCAAATTTAATAGAACTTACTTATATTTGTAGCATATTTGTGAACTTGAATGTATATTTTTAACTTCTTTGACAACTATTACAGCTTTATTTAACAGAATTATTAACAGATCCTTGAACTTTCTATTTCATTTATAAATAAAGAATAACTGACAATGTTCATCATGAATACAAAATTACTAGAAAGTAATATTTTTAGTTTCATTGATTCCATCAAAAGATATTGGATGACAAAATCCGAATTATAAACTAATATAATATAATCCATAGAAACAAAACGAACTTTCCCCTTAAAAATCTAAATTTCCAAAATAACTTTAAGCTCAATTCCAAATAAAATACATTCGACAATAAAACCTGAAATAATATATAATATAAAAGAAATGAAAACATTAAACTAATCAAATGAAAAGGAACGTTCGCCTTTAAAAGCACGTATCATCAAATCACTGCGAACTCTCATTGATCTCTGATCGACTAAGAGACGCGCTATTAATCCCGAAGGAATCCTCGAGGGAGCAATCGATTTATCGTTCTATCGAACTAATATTTCTCTAACGAGTGGATTCCCCATTTAACAAGCTGATAAAGTCGGCGCAGATATTCCGCAGAGAGACTCCGCCGGACGATTCCGTCTAATGGGAGAGGCTCACTCGACTAAACTGCATGGCGAAGTCTAATTAAGCTACCACATACAAGTAAATGCGCCAATAAAATCGAATTTTCCCCAAATAATTGTGTTAATAATGGTGTGTGGTCTACGAATTGACGATTTTCTGTAAGTATGACGAAGTTTGCAACTTTTTCATGTATTGCGTAAAAAGATACGAAAGATATTTTCGAAACTTCGAACACGTTCTCCTCGAAACACTGTTTCTGCGGACGGTAACCAGCATAACTAATTCATCATTGAACGGATCAAGCTGAAAATTTCATCAGATCTTCTTCATAGGCTTATCTACTGCACTACGTAGCGTTTTTTCGCATACCTGTCCCAGCTTTTTTTTTGTTTCTATATAAAATGCTTAATTTTATAGAAAAAATCGATCTGATGATTATAAATAGCGATATGTTCCGCACAAAATGAAACTTCAAGGATCTTCTTCCGTAGTGCAGTAGAGTTATCTTTCTATTAAATAAAGAGCACTTTTTTATTCGAATCAGATGAAAAATAGTGGAGCTACACCGGAAAGTCGCTGTGGTACGCTAATTACAGCGAAGATTGTAAACAAATTTACAGGATCCATTGTTTACAATATGTATTTTAATATGTAGATAACACTTTTAACAAAAATCGAATTTTTTTACCGTTTTCTAATGTTTTACTTGTATGTGGCGCAAAAAATGTGGGAAAATCTCGCGCGGTGCCGGCTAATCTTGAATTATCCGAGTTATGTGCGCGTGTTTCTTATTCTCTTGCATCGTTCCTGTCAAAGTGGAATACGCTCGGCTCGAAGAAAGTCGTCGCCGAACGTGAAAGAAGCGGTGAATAATTGCCGCGAATCATTGCGAACCGCTTGCGCTTACGCATTTGCAATCGCCGATCAAGAAGTATTATGAATATCAATATTAATGGGCGTGTTTTGTATTTTCGGATTAGTGAAATATTCAATATTGTATTAATATAAATTGTTGCAATGCGAGTACTCGGACGGCAGGAAAATGTCCGGTAACGCAATATTGGCCAATGTTTAATACAAAAGGGAATTTATGTTTTTGTTATTTGGCAAGTTTAAAACATTAATAATAAGAAATGGTTTTAGTTTCATTCATTTCATAAGCTGGGATTCATTTGAATATTGAATTTGAAGTAATATTGTAATATAAAAGAAATTGCAATACCTGAAATGCTGTATAACATAATATTAAAATGTCAAATATGCGCCAAGTAATACTTTGGTTCTCCTACAAAAATTGCTTGTTATTTTCGTTTAAAAACAATGTAAATTCCACTCAATTCCTTTCTATTGTTAATCGCTAAATGCGAGTTAAATTAAGTTAACTTTGAATGAAAACTTTGCTTTCTTACGTGATCTCTATCTCTTTTTGTTATATCTTTTCAAGAGTTCTAATAAATATGAGAAATTTTTTGGGGGTAATTTATATTTTTAAAAGAACAAAATGAACAAGGAATTTTCCTCTTGACCTCTCTTGACCTGATGTAATGTTGTTCTAACATAAAAGAGATTTTCTCTTTTGTATATAATTATAATTCAGGCAAACTATTATGGTGTAAAATATTATAATATTTATTACTTATACTAGGATTATTCAAAAGAAATCAATGTTCTCTTTAAAATAAATTATTCTTAACACTAATACAACATACTACGAAACATATTATAAAAATACTGAATACGAAACATAATTACACCAAAGTTCCTCGAAATTTAGATTTCAATATTTATTTCTTATACAGGATCTTTCAGAAATTAATATTCTCTTTAAAATGAATTATTCTTAACGCTAATACAACATAGTCCCAAACATATTACAAAAAGAATGAATACAAAACACAATTACACCAAAGTTCCTCGAAAAACCAACGGATCCCAAAGAGCGCTAGCAATCGAAGGATAAATTGCCGGTTGCGAGTTGTACAAAAGTTGATTGCGCTGCCGAATGAATAAGGAAGCAGGAGCGATACCGGCTTTGATTAGCGAGAGCGGCCAAGTTTCCGTCGCATCGCCCGCAGCACGGAGCTCCCATTCTCACGGCGAGTGATTACAGTGGAAAGAAAAGTGAGAGATACTTAAGTACAGAGAGACGCCCGGCGAGAAGTTGGAGTCTCCTTCGGAAGTGGCGCATAATACGGCGTCGGCGTCGGCGTCGCCGTCCGAAAGAATAATCCCCATGCAAGGGAAATCCGCAGAGGGCGAGCGTGCGAACGGATTAAAACTTTCTCATCGGCTGGCGAGGATAATTGGTTTAGTTATTGGATTCTCCGCGGAGCGTCGGTGAGCCAGCCGGCCGGCCTTTCTTCCTATTGCGTCGCGGCGCATTTTTAATTCCTCCGTCTGTCACCCCCGTTCGTTTAAGCCACCGCTCTCTATTTTCCCTCTTGTTCCTCCGAGTATCGAATCGATGAGTATCGAACGCGACGATGCAATCGCGAGCCTTTGCTCACTGATTGATTTCGTTCCCTCGGCTCTATCATACTGCGGAATTAGAATCGTTTGTCGGAACTAAGGTGCTGAATGTGTAATTGCGGTTCCTGCCTTCATAGAAGTTCTCGAGTATTCAGGGAAAAATTGTAAATATTCTTTAAGTATTCTTGGTTTTAATTTTAGAGGGAGAAATTGATTCAATTTTCAATTGTATTTTGTTTCATATTGCCAGATTGTAAATAGCGATTAAAGATTATAGATATTTGTTGCGTGAAACGTATTTTAATTTAGAATCAATCATTCCATCGAATTTTAAAAATGGAGAAAGTTTCATAAAAAAGAAAACTGTGTCCTTCAAGAAAATATATTTTTCCTTGTCTTACTCACGAAAATACATTTCTATTTGAAGGGAAAAATTAGTTCACCTTTCAATTATATTTGGTTTTATATTACTTGAATGTATGTGGCGATTAAAGGCTAAAGATAATTGTTACTTAAAACGTATTCTAATATAGAATTAATCATATTGTCGAATTTTAAAAATTGGGACAGTTTCATAAAAAAGAAAATTGTTTCCTTCAAGAGAATATATTTTATCTTAAGGACTATCTTGCTCATGAAAATACTTTTCTATTTAGAGGGAAAATTTAATTCATTCTTCAATTGTATTTCATTTTATGTTTCCTGAATTTATTTAGTGATTAAATGCTAAAGCATATTTGTTACTCAAAACATACTCTAATCTAGAATCAATCATTCCGTCGAATTTTAACAATTGAGAAAGTTTCACAAAAAGGAAAACTGTCTCTTACAAGTGAATATATTTTTTCTCAAGGACGATCTTGCTCACGAAAATAGACTTCTATTTAAAACCGAGTTGTTTCGTCCGCTGTACATCAAAAAACTTCACAGAAAACCTGAGCAAGACAGTTGTATAAAACTAAATCGGGAAAGATAAAGCGGTCGGTGCCGGCTGACGGAATCTTAAGGGGAATCGACAAATAAAAGAAAGCTTTTAGTGGTCCGACTTCATTTTCCCCGGTGGCGAATTCAAATACACTAACTTTATATGGAGACAGAGAAACGTAAATGGAAGGATTTGGCCTTGCCGGGCGCGGCGTTCGGATATTCTCAAACATTCCCTTTGCTGCGGCTTCAAAAACGCTCCTGCGAGAACTTTCCGCCGGCAGAAGTGCGCCGCCACGAGTGCCACTCATATTACCCTACTCAATTCGCTTTCTGATTCTGTTTCCAGCTTTGAGAAGCGACTGCGCGCTGACTCCGATTCGAGCAGCGAGCGGCGACAGCAGCTTGTTGTCGTGAAACTCGCTATAAAGTGAAGCCTTCGTAAATCGAACTCGAGGACGCGGAAACAATGTTGCCCGCGTGCGCTGAGAGCTACTCTTCCCAACGAAATCCATCGAGTAAGTGCATATAAGTAATAGGAATTCTATATAAAATGAATATACATTGTGATATTTTACTAACTTAAATAGATTTTTTCGGTGGCATTCTACCGATTATAATTTTGTTCAGCAACAATTGGTGATTGAAGAGTTAATTTGCCAGTTAAAAAAAGTCTGTGATATTTTATACAATTAAGTAGAATTTTTTGGTGACATTCTACCGATTATAATCTGTTCAGCAACAATTAGTCATTGAAGAATTAATTTATCGCTATAAAGTGAAGCCTTCGTAAATCGAACTCGAGGACACGGAAACAATGTTGCCCGCGTGCGCTGAGAGCTACTCTTCCCACCGAAATCCATCGAGTAAGTGTATATAAGTAATAGGAATTCTATATAAAATGAATATACATTGTGATACTTTACTAACTTAAATAGATTTTTTCGGTGGCATTCTACCGATTATAATTTTGTTCAGCAACAATTGGTGATTGAAGAGTTAATTTGCCAGTTAAAAAAAGTCTGTGATATTTTATACAATTAAGTAGAATTTTTTGCTGACATTCTACCGATTATAATTTTCTTCAGCAACAATTGGTCATTGAAGAATTAATTTGCCAGTTAAAAAAAGTCTGTGATATTTTATACAATTAAGTAGAATTTTTTGGTGACATTCTACCGATTATAATTTTCTTCAGCAACAGTTGGTCATTGAAGAATTAATTTGCCAGTTAAAAAAAGTCTGTGATATTTTATACAATTAAGTAGAATTTTTTGCTGACATTCTACCAATTATAATTCTGTTCAGCAACAATTAGTCATTGAAGAATTAATTTATCGCTATAAAGTGAAGCCTTCGTAAATCGAACTCGAGGACACGGAAACAATGTTGTCCGCGTGCGCTGAGAGCTACTCTTCCCACCGAAATCCATCGAGTAAGTGCATACAAATACTAGGAATTCCATATCAAATGAATATACATTAACAATTGATAACGCGATCGAATTATTTGATATTAAAGCGTTTAATGTGCGGCGTGCTTGAAATAGAAATAATAAATATCAGGTTATTGTGTAACAGAGATAAATATATTGAAAATTCCAGTGCAGGAAAGAAATATTAATAGTTTTGAGTATATTAGAATTATTTATCAATAAAGGGAACAGTATGATTAAATTCAACAACACACAACAAAAGTAGATAGTGTAATACAATTGGCGTTTTTATATTGGAATGAAATATAAAATAGAAGAATATTTACAATAGTTTAAATGTACTAGAAAATTCCATTGCAAAAAAGAGATTTTAATAGTTTCGAATGTATTCGAATTATTTACTAATAAAGGGAACTGTATAAATAAATTAAACAACACACAACAAAAGAGTGTGATACAATTGGCGTTTTTATATTGGAATTAAATATAAAATAGAAGTATATTTGCTATAATGTAAATGTAATAGAATTATTTGAGAATAACAGTATAGAATAAAAATATAACAATAATCGAGAAAGGTTTTTGCGATTTTTTATTTAACAGCAATCGCTATTATTTCAATATTCAACGCGTGATACTTGAATGCAGGAAATCGCCGGTAGTTATGCCTGTTAATAAATGATTTATAAATTTAGAACAATTTCGCATTAGAACGACGGCGGTTTAAAACGGAATGCGATCGAATATTCATTAACCGATAGATGTTATAACAATCTCGGCTCGATTGAATCATTACGGATAAATGGTTCGCATAAAGTCCTGATAGGTCCGATCGACACGCGTTAATGGATTCCGGGGATTTCAGGATGATGACGGCGTGAATACTGTAATTTCAGATTGTCACTGCTGACATCATTCGAACGGGGAATCCAAACACTGTACTGCAATTCTCGGCCCGTTTTCAATATGTGTTCTTCCATTCTCGGCTTTTCCATGCAGGAAAAAGTCTCGCGAGCACTTCCGGCTTCCTTTGTCCCCTTTAATTTCCTTTTTATTCCCATTAAAGGATCATCGGCGTCAAATTCTTAATAATACAGCATTAGTATTTAAAATATTTATCGAGCCATCGACATTCACCGGTGCAGCAACAAATTTAGTGTGGTTAAGTTACCATTAAATGAAGTAATAAGAATTAATTAGTATTACAGTACGGAAAACAGAAGTTTTATAACAGATATTGCGTATTTGTAATTAGTTTGTCAAGCAACTAATGTTTTCAGACTTGCTTCTATTTTTTTAGTTATAAAACTGCGCCAGAATTATCGTCACAGTAAAATATTAACCTCGTAATTTTATTCCAATAGATTTGAACGCTTTTCCTTGGTCAATTTATTATATTTATTATATATTAACGAATACTTAATGCGAGCTTATTTGAGCTTTCTTTCACTTTGGCAAGTATTTCTGTATTAACCTCGCAATTTTATTCCAATACACTTGAACGCTTTCTCTTGGTCAATTTATTATATTTATTGTATATTAACGAATACTTAATCGGAGTTTTCTTTTTCTTCGGGGTGAAAATTGTTTGGCAAGTATTTCTATAGTGTTCATTACGTGAAACACTGCAGGGAACACAATTCTCGCGAGTATTGCCAAGGTGCCCGGGGCTGGTTCGTCTTTGACCTCGACTACTGCGCGCACACAACAGATGCCAGACTTGAAGTAGTAAGAGTCAACGATAATTCTGACGCATCCTGAAGAAGCCTGCAATTCCGAGTTCCCGGATTTTCTTGCTATTTCCTTCTGACTTTTCATCTCATCCGAATATCCTTCTACCCAGCTTTTCTTGGACAGTTCGTTATACGCTTGCAGTTGCAAAATAAATTTATTACGAACTTATACTCCCGTAAGTTTTATGCACTGTAGAATGTGGAAGATAAATCATCATCTTGGGTCGTTGGTTTTACTTAATGGAGAGTTTGAAAACTTGTTGACAGTTTGCAAAATTAGGCTTTGCAAACAAGTTTCTATTAAATCTTAGAATCTTGCTTGTAAAACACATACTATTTGCGTGAGATACCATATTTATTAATTACTGCTCAAAATAGTTGTCCCAAATTATGTACTACAATAAGTGTATATTGAAACTTTCAGCTAGGGCCCTGGAATTTTTATACCCTCTTCCTCGATGTAAAAAAACATTACCCGCCAAATTTCAGCCCGTGAAATACACGGGAAGTATAAAGAATATGGAAAAAACCGTGAAAATGAGATGAAATTCGTTATTCAGGAACGATTTTTTGTATTTTCGATAGAAATCCGGCCTTTTTTTCATGGATTCTTCATTTACTATCTGCTCTGATACACAAACAATCGATTCATGAAGAAAAAACCCGGGTTCGGGGACCTTTGAAAAGTTGGATATTTTCGATGGCCAAAAACATGGGGAAAAAAAAATTTTGAGCTGGCGCTCTGAAATTTATATCACATCTTCCTTGATGCAAGGGGAGACTCCCCACCAAATTTCAGCCCCGGAAAATGTCGGGAAGTCGAAAAAATATGGGAAAAACTAGCGGAAATTCCGAAAAAATCGAACTTTAAACGCAGTTTTTTTAGTGTTTTCGATAGAAATCCGGACTTTTTTCGACGGATTTCTTGTTTTCTATCCGTTTTCATTCATAAACAATCGATTCCTGAAGAAAAAACCCGAGTTCGGGGACCT
This sequence comes from Ectemnius continuus, assembly GCA_910591665.1. Lineage (NCBI taxonomy): Eukaryota > Metazoa > Arthropoda > Insecta > Hymenoptera > Crabronidae > Ectemnius > Ectemnius continuus. The sequence goes on from OU342856.1 coordinate 3,343,521, forward strand.
TCGAAAAATCGTGAAAAAATCTGAAGGGATACCCCTTAAGAAAAATTAGCCGAAAAAAAAATTTTGAGCTAGGGCTCTGGAATTTTTATGGTATCTTCCTTGATGCAAAAAAACATTACCCGCCAAATTTCAGTCCCGGGAAAGGTCGGGAAGTCCACCAAAAAAAATAAAAACCGTTAAAAATGAGCAAAAATGGACTTTTCTGGACGATTTTTCGACCCGTTTTCGTTGCAAATCCGGACTTTTTTTCATGGATTCTTTGTTCTCTATCCACACTGATACGAAAACAATCAAAATATCCCGGGTTCGGCCGATTTTGAGAAACTTGAAAAAATTGAGCATTTTCGAGGGTCGAAAATAGGTGAAAACCTAAACTTTGAGCTAGGGCTCTGAAATTTATATCACTTCTTCCTTGATGCAAGGGCAGACTCCCCACCAAATTTCAGCCCGGGGGAAAGTCGGGAAGTCGACAAAAAAAATAAAAACCGTCAAAAATGTTTGAAGAGGGGACAGACAGAGAGGGCTAAGATAGCTAGCAGGTACTGAGGGTAGTGAGGGTGATCAGTAGCCCTGAATTGCCGAGGCAGGGTCCACCGAGTATGTAGTAGAAAGGGAAAGAAGCGCGTGAGGAGCCCCTGACTTGGCTGGCACTGATATAAATATAAGAATACAAGAACATAAATATATTCTTGTATTCATGTATAAAGAACCGTACAAAAAATGTAATGCATATTAAAAGGATTGTCAAATTCCGCCCTCTTTTTCGTGACGGTACAACACGTGTGAGACAGGTTAATGCAGGCGTCAATGGCGTCGAGCTGGAGCCGTGTTAACACAATAGGTAGGGCGGCGAGGTGCTCCATGTATCTGATAGGAGGGAAAGGAAACCGGGGCTTTCTTTCGCGGGCGCTGACAGGGGCTATTTCTTGTCGGCGAAATACGGTCCTCGATTTCGCAGTATCGCCACCCGTGTCGGCCGTCACTGGCACCCCCCGTCGCGCCGCGCCGCGCCGCCTTAATTATGCAGCGGGCGTATCTGCCGGCGGATACGGAAGTTCGCCATTTATTGCTCCCATGGTGTTAAAGCCTCACTAACGCGGCTGGCCTCGCCCATTCCCGATCCGAAAGCCGCTTTCCCGCTGGCATAAGAATGGCTAATTAGCCGCGGCCCAAGGTGAGAATTAATGTTACGCCCGATCGCGCTCGACAATGACTTTACAAGCTCCTCGCGGAATTCAGATCTTAGGTGGTATTACCGAGTTGCGCCCACTCTACACTTGTAACTGGCACTGTTGACAACTTGTTCACGGCGAAAATTAGATTTCGGAATGCGAATCTCTCATGTGTTACTAAGTTGCTGGTTAAAGTTAATCATTTGTTAATGATATGGAAGTGAGAACTGGGAAATGCAATTTTATCCAATAGACTTTGAACGCTTTTCCTTGGTCAATTTATTGTATTTATTGTATATTAACGAATACTTAATGCGAGCTTATTTGAGCTTTCTTTCTTTTATTCCAATACACTTGAACGCTCTACACTTGTAACTAGCACTGTTGACAACTTGTTCCTGGCGAAAATGAGATTTGGTAATGCGAATCTCTTACGTGTTATTAAATTCCTGGTCAAAGTTAATAATTTATTAGCGATATGGAAGTGAGAACTGGGAAATGCAATTTTATCCAATAGACTTTGAACGCTTTTCCTTGGTCAATTTATTGTATTTATTGTATATTAACGAATACTTAATGCGAGCTTATTTGAGCTTTCTTTCTTTTATTCCAATACACTTGAACGCTCTGCACTTGTAACTAGCACTGTTGACAACTTGTTCCTGGCGAAAATTAGATTTCGGAATGCGAATCTCTCACGTGTTACTAAGTTGCTGGTTAAAGTTAATCATTTGTTAACGATATGGAAGTGAGAACTGGGAAATGCAATTTTATCCAATAGACTTTGAACGCTTTTCCTTGGTCAATTTATTGTATTTATTGTATATTAACGAATACTTAATGCGAGCTTATTTGAGCTTTCTTTCTTTTATTCCAATACACTTGAACGCTCTACACTTGTAACTGGCACTGTTGACAACTTGTTCACGGCGAAAATTAGATTTGGCAATGCGAATCTCTCACGTGTTACTAAATTGTTGGTTAAAGTTAATCATTTGTTAATGATATGGAAGTGAGAACTGGGAAATGCAATTTTATCCAATAGACTTTGAACGCTTTTCCTTGGTCAATTTATTGTATTTATTGTATATTAACGAATACTTAATGCGAGCTTATTTGAGCTTTCTTTCTTTTATTCCAATACACTTGAACGCTCTACACTTGTAACTGGCACTGTTGACAACTTGTTCACGGCGAAAATTAGATTTCGGAATGCGAATCTCTCACGTGTTATTAAATTCCTGGTTAAAGTTAATAATTTATTAGCGATATGGAAGTGAGAACTGGGAAATGCAATTTTATCCAATAGACTTTGAACGCTTTTCCTTGGTCAATTTATTGTATTTATTGTATATTAACGAATACTTAATGCGAGCTTATTTGAGCTTTCTTTCTTTTATTCCAATACACTTGAACGCTCTACACTTGTAACTAGCACTGTTGACAACTTGTTCCTGGCGAAAATGAGATTTGGTAATGCGAATCTCTTACGTGTTACTAAATTCCTGGTTAAAGTTAATAATTTATTAGCGATATGGAAGTGAGAACTGGGAAATGCGCCGTATAATTTCGTCGCGAAATTGAAGATCTTGTTTGGTGTTCGAAAGTTCGCCAGAGCTTCGTTAAAAGTTAACAGGTGAAGAAGTTAGGAATTGTCTGAAGTTCGTCTGGACAAAAGTCGACAGAAGTATCTTTGAAGCACACTGTAGTCTCCCATTTGTTGTAATAAAGAGCAGCGCAAGAAATCTAAATTTCTAAAAATTCACGTAGAGTTCAACCAGTTTTATGCATTTTCATTTATCTAATTTTTTATTCCCGCACAGAAAAGCTAAAAAATATATTTCATTAGATACTTCATTCCTTCTTCTTTACATTTCTGTTATTAAAATTACAAGACAGTCATATTAATTTTTGTTCAATTTATGCTGACAATTATTTATGCAATCCTGAGAAATTTCATTCACCTATATTATATCTTTCAAGATCGCAATTGTTTTTAAACTAAATGAATTTTGGAGACAATAAGTGTCCGTAAACCTAGTGATTCTATTTCAGTTGCTACACAAAGCGAACGAAAATAGAAACGTCGCATATAATCGCGTCATAATAGGGCGCGTTAAGCAAAGTGGCAAAATGAGGTCTGCGCCGATTACGAGGAGATCGTTTTCCCGATGAATCGGCTGGTGTCCATGACAAGTTCGTGTCTTATTATCGCCAGGGGGGGAAAGGTTAGGTCAGTGGAGGGCTTTCGAGGGCCAGAAAAGGGGAGCACGAACAACGAATTACAGCCAAGGTGTGGCCTATGGTTGATTTGCGTGCGAGATAGTTCTTAACGAAACGGCCGGCTTGATACCACCCAATGGAAGTAATCGAAACGGACCGGACGAAAGGGTGCGAGGTTTATTTATCTTGTAACGAGGGAAAAAGTACACTGCGAACTCGTCGACAGTGATTTCGTGCACGAACCGTTCCAATGACTCTTGGTGATAGCTTGGAATTCTCTCAAGAGAAATATTTGTGCTTACAATTATTATTAATGCTATATTATAGAAGTGTAATTTAGTTGCATTAAATTCTAAATATCGTATAACATGTAGTAATCGTTTAGAATTCGAAGGGTTCTTGCGAATAAATTCTAGAATTCATTTAATAAATATTTAAAAAATTCAAGAGAGATTTCCACTTGCCTAAAAGTTGTCGAAACGGACCGGACGAAAGGGTGCGAGGTTTATTTATCTTGTAACGAGGGAAAAAGTACACTGCGAACTTGTCGACAGTGATTTCGTGCACGTGGTGATAAGTTGGAATTTTTTTAAGACAAATATTTGTGCTTGTGATTATTATTAATGCTATATTATAGAAGTGTAATTTAGTTGCATTAAATTATAAATATCGTGTAACATATAATAATCGTATAAAATTCGAATGACTCGTATTACTAAATTCTAGCATTCATTTTGTAAAGAATTAAGAAATTTAAGGGGAAAAAGTACACTGCGAACTCGTCGACAGTGATTTTGTGCACTTGGTGATAACTTATAAATTTTCCAAGAGAAATATTTGTGCTTGCGATTATTATTAATGCTGTATTACAGATGGAAGTGTAATTCAGTTGCATTAAATTATAAGTATCGTGTAACATATAATAATCATACAGAATTCAAAATACTCGTGCCAATAAATTCTACAATTTACTCAATAAATAATTAAGAAGTTCAAATGCGATCGTCACTCGCATCAAGGATTTGTGATGTTTTTACTCCTCGATTGATTGTATATCTCCGATATATTATACGGTAGGAATTAATTAAGCATCCACACACGAATTTAAATGAAATAAATGGAAATGAAGACTCGCCGGGAATATATAGTCCGTGCAATTTGCCCGCATTAATTTCGGCAGGCAATCTCAGTGGAAGTCGCATTGACGCGCCACTTTTAACTAGGTACACGGGCGTCGGCGTCGGCGTCGCCGGCGTCAGCGCAAATGAGTTCTAATTAAGTGGAACGATTATTCGCCGCCCACGGCGAACGCCTGTTTATGCATTTACATGCTCCAATTAAAGTTATCGCCGGCGGAATCGGGTTTCCAGTGGCGTTCGGCTACGCGTCACGTCACAGCTTTATCAAAATGATGTTGCTACTCAAAGGCAGCTTCCGGCGACTCTTGGCGAAGCCAGGCAGCGCTGGCTGCATCTCCAGCTTCTATTAACTCTCAATGGCATTCCAGTGTCGATGAAATCGATCTCCCCGCGCGCTCCAAGTGGAAAAATTAGCGGAAAGCTCGCCACAAGTTTCCTGCTTAATTAGCTTTAATTTCCCAGACGAAACTATCGACCATATTCCTTGCCTCGCGTTTTGCCAGCCGACAGTCATCCATTTTCAGTGATTTCATGGCGGATGATATTACGAAAATAAAGAAAGCCGAGAATACTCGCAACATTGTAAAAATTGAGCTTGAATTCTCATTCGTTGCAAGTTTTTCTTGTTTACTGATAAAGTTATACATTTTGTTTGCTTAATTCACTAATTGAACGGCAGGAAAAAGATTTTGTGTCAATAATAATGCTAAATCCTTCCAAAAACCAACAAAAATGATTAACCCTTTTTGAGGTTAACGCAAAGCATCACATTTCTTTTGTCAATCAACAATCTGACGATCTTTGAGTAATTAATGCATTGGTAGCGTTGTATTTTTCTAAATACAAACACACACTTATAGATTTTCCAATGGATCGATACTATTTCAATTATCGGTTTATTTTATTCGAATTGCGCAAAGCTAAATGTTAATTAATTATTACTACTCCATTTACAGTTGGCTGGTGCACATTCTATTTATCGCTGTGTCAGCAAACATTTACGGCACGAGAACCAAACGTTTCTACAGCATAAATGGAAGAAGAAAACGTTTTTAACAAATTAATTTAACAACTGGAGCCGAAGAATAAATTGGATGATAAAAGCTATAAAGAACGGAAGCTGGATGAGAAGGAGAAGAGGACGGAAATGGGTAAGGAAATCCGAGGCTTGGAATTTCAGATTCTTTCGCTCGCGTCAGACCTATCGTTGACTCGTACTACTTGCAGTAGTTTAGGTCAAAGACAAAGCAGCCTCCGGCACCTTGGAAATGTTATACTTGTAAAAATTGTGTTTCCTACAGCGCTGACGAATACCGCAGAAATGCTTTTTAAACAGTTAACAACTAAACAAAGAGAAATTCATGATTTATTAATTTATGATGAATATCGTAAGATTGAAATATATTTCCATAAAATTCTACGTGTAATATTTAACTGGGACGATAATTCTGGCACAATTTTATAATTAAAGAAACAGAGGCGAGCACAAAAACAATAATTGCTTGTGAAAATTATTATTAATGGTCAATAATTAAGATTTTGACAAACACGGTTTTTTATGGAAGAGATGGTATGATTAATTTTTAAAATACAATTTTTAGACAAATATTTAACTGGGACGATAAATCTATCACAGTTTTATAGTTAAAGAAACAGAGGCGAGTACAAAAACAATAATTGCTTCTCAAAATTATTATTAATGCTCAATAACTAAGAAGTTCACTAATTTTTCGGCGAAATGCTTGGACAATGCAATATGCGTTGTAAGAATTCTCTTTTCTGCACTGCAACATTAATTAATTGTCAGTACTTCATTTAATGTTAAGTTAACCGTACTAAATTTATTACTGGACCGGTGAATGTTCACGGCTCGATGGGCCGAAGTACTGTGCAGCGAACATTATGATTTATACCGGTCGGACAAAACCAATTTGATCTCGCCGTTAAGGCTGGGTCATCGTTGGTTAACCGAAGGATTAAACTAATCCACAGAATTGTTTTATTTAGAACGCCGCTGGCCATAATAAACTTTGACCATTGAAATGTGTGACGGGTTGAACGATTAATTAATTGTACAAATTTGGTCGCCATTTCACTCTCGCGTGAAACCGGCCTAATTGCCACCCACTATTTATTATACTTGGTGCAAGTCATGGGTGGGTTTGCAGTCGACCGCATCGGTGTGCGTGTGTGCGTCTGTTTGTGAAAGTCTTTGGTGAATATTTATGCAGAATCGTGGTAAGAGAATAAACCAACCGTTAAATTCGGCTAATAAAGTCCTAATAGATTAGTGGAATAAATTATTTGTCCGAAATTAATTACATGCTTTATGTAATTTAATAACAGTTCATTGACTATTATGCGTTATCTGTGTAATTAACCGAGGATCGTTGATTGCAAGAAAAATACGCGGAATGAAATATTCTCGCCAGGTTATACATTAAGTTAATTTACAAATGCAGGTATTATTAAATTGTTTTCAGTTGCAAACGCCTATAAAAAATGATACAAAGTCAAACACATAGTTACAAACTGTGTATTTAATATATTACATTTATCAATTTTAATTTACTAATATAAAAAGGATGAAAATCATACCTTTACGAGTTTAAATATTGTATTTGACTAAATTAAAACCAGCCCCATAGAAATTCGATGGGATTTACAGGAAAATGTTGTGGAGCTCCGCTCGAAATCACTGACGTTTCCATTTCGAAAATTGTCCGACTGCAAGCGGCAGGCAGCGCAGCTTTTCTGTACTTCAGCGGAACACATAGAAAATAGTTGGCTAATGTTATTGGGATATTTCGTAATTGCCCGGACGGTCTAATAGCTGGCGGGCTTGCCCATCCACATTATTTGGATTATTTCGAGCGATTACAAGCGCTGCAGACAGCGGCGACATCGTCCGAAACTCGCGGCGCCATTATGCGCCTGCAGCGAGCGATTAAAAAAAGCTCCGCCCTAACTTTCGAAGCTCGGCTGATTTATCGGCGCGCGCGCGCGCGCGCACGCCAGTCGAAAGTGTGTTATCAACGGATTACGGATATTTATGCTGATAGAGATTTTCACTCGTCTAATACAAACTCGCAAAGCTTCGCCTCTTTTTTTATTAACATTTGCTCAACGTTGCTGCAACGTTTTCTTCAAACAGCTCATACAGAAAACGAAATGATCAAATTATTGTTATGACAGTGCGAGCTTATTTTCCATGAGCTTACATCGAACTTCATTCGTCTCGTTGAAACCATTTGTTATATTAAATAATATAAATAAGCCCGTGAAAAATGTGGATCCTCGGACGTTTAAATGAATATTTCTCGGCATTTATCACACTCGAAATAAACGTGGACGAGAGACGTGTCCTTGCTTTAATATTTATAAGTGGTATTACTTGTACAGGATCTTTCTAAAGTAATGCCAACATTTTAAAAGTGGAGTTATATTTTTAAAGCAATGTTAATAGCAAGAATCTGTCATTCTTTAAATTCTTTAAAATTAATAAAGCTGTATTTATGTACAGTATTATATTTTACATATAATTTTAAATATTACATAATAAGTCTTTGTTTTAATACTTATAAGTCGTCTTTCAAGAGTAACTTCAACATTTCAAAAGTGAATTTACATTTTTAAAGCAAAGCTAATAGCAAGAATCTATTATTCTTTAAATTCTCTATAGTTAATAAAGCTGTTTTCACGTACCGTATTATATTTTACTGGGGTACAAAAATATTAGTTGAAAAGCATTTGAATCACCCTGTACATTCACCGATATGCAATCGAACGTATCATTCATTGTCTCGCTGTCTTCCTTGCTGGAAGAGAGGGAGTGCGCCCTTTCCCTCGCAGCCATTTATTCGATTAGAGTTGACGAAGTTAATCCTGCGAAAGGACAACTTCGTTACGCGGCGATCATTCGCCCGGGCCCGATCAATCGGTCTCTTATATTACGCCGGGAACTTTCGTCGCTCGTTAGCGCCGAGCTCGGCGCAGTTAAATGAGGAACTCGACGTCGCCGCCGCCGCCGCTCAATAGTTTTACTGCTCCTCCGGCATGTTTCCTGAAAAGCTCCCCGGTACATTGCCGTTTTTTCGTTTGCTTGTGGATTTTGGCCACTGTTACCCTCCTCTAGGTTTCTGGGGCTCGCGGGCCGCTTTAAATCTCCAGGCAAGTTTTAATTCTGTATGAAGTGTCGTGTGTATGAATCCTTCAAATGGGAAACCCTCTATTTCCTGGCATGCAATTAGCTCTGCCGGAGTGAAGGCTTTTCGAAGACATTTAATTAAACTGCGTAGAAGAATGTTAAATATTAGAAGTCCTAATGAAAAATTCCCTCGTTATTATTATTACTATTTATTCGTGTTATCGTGAATTTTAAATAATCTTTGCCTGATGGAATCAATGCGATACTAAAATACAATAATAATGGCGAGTCTTAAACAAATTCGACTTTTTTTATCATTACAAGTCATTCACCCATCGCACTAAAAGAACAGAAAGATATATGGTTGTACAAAATTGCTAAATAAATTAGTAAATTAGAAAAGCTTAAAAATCTTTGCCTGGCGGAATCAACGCTGTACTAAAATACAATAATAACGGCTACTGTTAAACAAACGCGACTTCTTTTTATCATTACAAGTTATCCACTCGTCGCATTGAAAGAACAGAAAAATATATGGTTATAAAAGATTGCTAAATAAATTAGTAAATTAGAAAAGCTCCCCAAAAGGAGGAAGGGAGAAGCGAAACTGGCCGATATTCCGGAGGCTTAATTCTTTCGACGCGTGTTGTAGTGGCCATAACTAATAATTGATATCCAGGCAGGCGGAGAGACGCGAGTAATTTATGGCGGTACGCCTGCCTGCCGGCCGGTGGAAAAATTTGGCAGCGCTTCAAATCGTTGTAAAATTGATCGGGGCCGCACAGATGTATCGACAGTCGCTAGCCCGGGTTACCGGACTTACTGATAAATTGCATGCTATTATTAGCCAGGCCGCTTTCCCGTGTACACACGACACGCTAATACATGCGACAACATAGTTCTCCCATGGGAAGCTTAATAGAGTCGTACGACAGAGGAAAAACTATTTCTGCACTTATTTGTTGTGTGCTCATTGGAGCTTTTTTGAAAAAGTGGTTGTAAAGTTGTCGCTGGACGAAATTTCGGGGAATTGCAGTGTTTTCAATGCGAGCAACTTTCGCCGCTGGCGATGGGAATGTTAATGCGCTTTAAAAAGCTTTTGAAACAAAAAGCTTTACCCTGCCAGTTTAAGAACTTAATACTTATGCAAGGGAAATTTTGAAAATGACGGATTTCAGATTGGTTCTAATTTGAAATTGAAAAAGCCCTAAAAGGTGCTTTTAGCAATTTTGCTAAAAAGCACTCGGCCAATAAATGATTAGCCTTATCTTACGAAACAATGCCTAACAAAGCTCTGGAACATTGGACGAGGCTCCTCGAGCTTTCGACATTCCCGTGATTGATTTTTATCCGATCCGGGAAAATTATTCTTGGCTTTTCGAAAGCTTTCCCCCAAGAATTGATTATGTGCTATGGCCGAGCGAATAAGTCGAATTTAATCTGAAGCGAGCAACGAAATATGTGGTGGCTCGCTTCGAATGCAGCGCGCGGCTAATGCAGTGCCCTTTTTCCCTCCACTTTCAGGCGACGGGCCTCATTTTTTTCCCGCCGGAAGCTCTTTCAGCTGGTAGTGATTATTTTTCAGCGGCACAGCAGCGTTTGCGTTATGAAAAGCACTCGCAGTGCACCACGCATACGCGCACGAGCGCGTCACGTTTGCGCGCGCCAAAGTTCAATATCCTCTGTAAGCCCATGAATAATTAGAGCTTTTGCACGGGCGCATCGGTATTCAAAACAAAATTTGAAAGGGAAGCAGCAGCGCACCGGCACACCCACAAAAGCCACATTTAGACTAGTAATCCGATCAGTCACAGTCGCTGAAGCATTTCTCTTCAGCGCTACCTCGAAATTACAAATTGTCCAAAATGCCAGCTATAAATATCTTTTAACCTAGCACTTACAGAGAAAACGGAATAAAAATGGAATGTCAGGGGGAAATTTTGCCGCGCAAAATTGACAGAAACTGTCGAACGGAGCAATTTGCTAATCTTTCATCGAAATCAGGGAAAATGTCAAATGTAGAGTGAATACTAGAAATGTGCTTTTGCCTATTTTTATAAATTTGGAACTATTTTTCGAAGTGTGGCAGTTCTATAAATTCCTGTCTGATAATGTTAATTTTTATTAACACCAAATTTACCAAACTTTCAAAACAACTAAAATAATTTACCACAGTGCTTATTTTTCTAAGATTTATAGTTTTCTCGTATAAATGCTTACAAATTAATCTTCGACTTCCAATGACTATCAAAATACAATCGTTTTCCACCGAACTTGTCAAATACAAAGCTTTCAAAAAATTGTAATACTAGAAAGTCCATAAAGCAGAAAACAGTAAAACATTTACCAGCAGCAATAAAGATTCTCCTTCGCACATACGGATTAAAAAATATTTGTTACATTAATTTATATAAATTCCTGTCTTGCAATGTTAGTTTTCTCTAACACCAAATTTACCAAACATTCAAAACAACTAAAATAATTTATCACAGTGCATATTTTCCTTGTATAAATACTTACAAATTAATCTTCGACTTCCAATGACTATGAAAATACAATCTTTTTCCACAAAGCTTTCCAAAAATTGTAATAGCAGAAAATCCATGAGGGAGAAAACAGTGAAACATTTACCAGCAGCAATAAAGATTCTCGTTGGCAGTCATCAAGCCGCGGATAAAACTCGGCTGGGGAAGAGTGCGCCAAAAGGAGAAAGTGGAGCAAAACAAAAGCAAGTCGGCAGGGTGGGAGGGCGGCGCGTGTGTGGAGGAATGGCCAGTAAATCGGGCGTAAACATCGCAAGTGGTGGAGGGTGGTTACGATCAATTAGGCCGGCAAGTACCGTGCCAGCCGCAAAGCACACAGACACGTGAGGCTATGCATTACTCATAAGGATATTAATCGCGTCACACTACCGCTCACCGCGAAAGAGAGGCGAAACTGCACACTGTGATGTCTTTGCCTTTGAATCACCACCGGCTCGTTTATTATGTTGTTCATCGGCGCAATTATATTTCATGGCAACGTTGTTATTTGTATTCGTGATAACTAAACCTGAAATGTTTGAGGATATTGAATGAATCAATGATGAGCGTATTAAATAAAAATGTCATTGATAAATACTTTTGATGTATTTGATACATTTGATAACTGTTGGTCCATTTTGAGAATGATGTCTTTCGCGTTGAATCACCACCGGCTCGTTTATTATGTTGTTCATCGTCGCAATTATATTTCATGGCAACGTTGTTATTTGTATTCATGATAACTAAACTTGAAATGTTTGGGGATATTGAATGAATCAATGATGAGCGTATTAAATAAAAATGTCATTGATAAATACTTTTGATGTATTTGATATGTTTGATAACTGTTGGTCCATTTTGAGAATGATGTCTTTCGCGTTGAATCACCACCGGCTCGTTTATTATGTTGTTCATCGTCGCAATTATATTTCATGGCAACGTTGTTATTTGTATTCATGATAACTAAACTTGAAATGTTTGGGGATATTGAATGAATCAATGATGAGCGTATTAAATAAAAATGTCATTGATAAATACTTTTGATGTATTTGATATGTTTGATAACTGTTGGTCCATTTTGAAGAATACTGTTTTTGGTAATGGAAATTTTATGGTGTTTAGTTTTTACATATAAATTCATGTTTGGACGACGCTTTTCTGGTAGAATTAACAAGAATTTTTATTGATTATTAATTATGGGAAATAAAACAGTTTTATCTTATAAATGTGTATAAATAATTGTCTTATAAATTCGAAGATGATCATCGATAGTCCTTCCAGTTTTATATTATGTAAAATTGAAATATTAAGACCTACTTGAAATAATAAATTATCTTCCCAACTCTTTCCTGCATTCTATAAATTACACATACATTGTTACACTGTTTGTACATTGTATGTACTTAATAGAATGTCCACATAAATACATAGAAATATAAAAATTGTATCGAAGGTGCGTTAGCTTCCAGCTGAATTATTTTATTTTATTTCGAAACTAATTATTTTACAGTTACTATTATAATATTACTCGAAAGGCCTCAACGTACGATTTCAACAAATCAAAATCAAAGAAGGTTAGAAGGACATCATAAGGGTTAGCTGCGAAAAAACTACCCCAATATTAATACAATGTCAAACGAAACAACCTCTGCAAAAGAAAAAAAGCAAATTCAAGATAGAACGGACAGCAGAAATAGCAGTGACACAAAAATACGAATTTATAAGGGCTTCCAACATAACACACTAAAAACTACCCCCAATAGTAATACAATACCAAACGAAACAGCCTCTGCAAATATAAAGAGAAGCAAATCCAAGAGAAATCTAATGGCAGAGACACAGAAACAGGATTCGCAGGCTAATATAAACTTACAAGGTTTTCCAAAAGGACACTACAAAACTACCCCAATATTAATACAGCACCAAATAAATCACCCCTGCGAACGAAATGGGAAGAAAATTCAAGAGAAATCTGTTGGCCGAGACACAGAAACAGGGTTGACAGACAAATATAAAATTATAAGGCTTTCCAAAAGGATACTACAAAACTACCCCCAATAGTAATACAATACCAAATAAATCACCCTATGCAAACGAAATGGGAAGAAAATTCAAAAGAAATCTGTTGGCCGAGACACAGAAACAGGATTGGCAGGCAAATATAAAATTATAAGGCTTTCCAACACAGCACATCAAAAACTACCCCAATATTAATACAATACCAAATAAATCACCGTTTGCAAATATAAAGAGAAGCAAATTCGAGAGAAATCTGATGGCAGAGACACAGAAACAGGGTTGACAGACAAATATAAAATTATAAGGCTTTCCAAAAGGATACTACAAAACTACCCCCAATAGTAATACAATACCAAACGAAACAGCCTCAGCAAATATAAAGAGAAGCAAATCCAAGAGAGAGGCCAGAAACATAGGACGAGGATTGTCCACGCAATCTCTCACACGCTTGCCTGCCTCGGCTCATATCCTAGCTAGAGCGTCGGCCGGCGGCGGCGGCGTCGCGCGCGCACTCGCGTGTCCCCCCGCGACGGCTCGCTCGCGTGAGCCGTGCTCGCACACGGGGAGGGCGCGGCGTGTGTGCATGTGGCCCGGATTCACGCGGCGGGAACAAGGAGGGCCTTTTCACGAGCACCTGGCAGGGATTTGCATGGGACAATATCTCCGCTGATATATCCTCCCTGCCGGAGTTTCCTCGGCTCTCGAAGGGTGGGGGGTGGGGGGTGGATGGTGGGGGAAAGATGGGCGCCCAGACGTATTCGAAGGATTTATTTCTTCGGCGCTTTATGTACCCGGAGAAATAAAGGAAGAAGGGGATGACTGGGGGAGGGAAAAGGGACAGATGAGGATGAAGGAGAGAGAAGCAGAGAGGTGGGGGAAAAGGGGGGGAAGAGGTGCGGCTGGATGTGATGTTGAACCAGAGCTGTGCTCTCTCCATAGAGCAGGCCAAGTAGGAGCTTCTTCCTTTGCCGAAGATTCAGCACATCGCAACGGTATCGAGTTTATTGTTGCTCTGCTCCTCCTACGCGAGACCCTCTCTCTCTCTCTCTTTCTCTCTTTCTCTCTGGAGGCGACCTCGTTCCTCGTTTATGACCTCTGCCGTTTAGTTTATCTGCCCGGCCAGGCTCCATCACCTTCCGAGGGATTTACGCCCTCCTTCCGAACTCCCGCGATCGCAGATGGAGTTCACCTCGACCCTTTCTTTTCTGTTAGTTCCTCGCTAAGAAGCACTCGCCGTGTGTGAATTATGATTGAACGAGATTTGAATTCGTTGTTGTTGTGCTCCGCGTGGTAATTGGGGAGGTTTGTTTTTGGGGGTTTGCGTGGTTGCGGTTGTAATTAAGGCTGGTATCGATTTCTTGCTACTGATTGGTTTGAATTTCATTATTGTTGTTTGTGGATAAAAGGCAGTGAGGGGTAGTTTATTTTTGTATCAAGAAATGTTGCACTCTTTTATGGTAACACTTTTTGGATTATACAAATTTTACTGCAAACATAAACTGGTAAAAATGAAGTTACACTGTAAATATATAAATAGCTTTTTATCCGACTTTATCTTTGATATAGTTTGTTGTCGCAATAAGAAGATAAGTTCCGCAAAGCTCGCAATGTTTACTATGTTATTAGATGCATCCCGCGACACGCGCGCGCTCTATAAAAACTTGACTCTGACAAACAACGCCCTTAAGGGACGCTGCTAATAACAACAATGATTAATAAGTGGAATGAATCTCCCAGCACAGCCCCAAAATGTTTACGTTTCATTAAAATCTTAGAATAACTTCACGATATTAATTGTCCCATAATCTCAGCTGGCATTTAGAAGGAATCGTCATCGAATTAATCACTAAACTAATACAGCAATCTTCAAAGAAAGTATTTTTAAAGATGTTTAAAGATACCAAATATTCTATTAAAAACAAATAGTAAATAAGCGAGGGATACAAAGCATGTAACATTTTTGTTTTTTTCTTGGATGTTGAGAAATACTTATTCAAAAGTAATTTCGAATTGGGAGATTATTATAGCTTTTCACATAAACCTGTTAAAATAGGTGATTTGTAAAAGAGGCCTTTTGAAAAAGACTCTAAGAAGTTAAAATAGTTTAACGATTTCTGTGTGAGTATATAAAATAAATGTACCTTATTATGGTCTTAATATAAAAACAACAATAACTAACACAGGAACATGTTTAGTGATTGCGGTGCTTTAATATAAAATACAACATTGGAAATAAGAAAAATCGAAAGTTCATCAGTTACGGGAACAGCAAGAGTTATCGGCGTACAAAAACATCAATATCAAAGCTACGTTGAGAGATACAATGCTCTGGTTTCACTCAGGGTCACCTTAATGTGTCATTTTCCACGGACGACAAGAAGATTAGAGAGCGAGGTGGCCGCGGTTTGTTGGGAATTTAAAGACAACGCGATAATCATCGCGATAACGTAGAACTGGAATTGGATTTCTGTCCCTGAAGGTTCAGTCGATTTAAGATGCCCTGATTTTTCATCCTGACTCTGACGTCTCCGCAATGCGATCGGCTCGACACACTTCAAGGCTTAATTGCAGGCTTCGTACAATTGATTATATTGTTATTTAATTTTTCGTTCATTTTTAAATTCAATAACTGACAAGCAAGAATTATTGGAACAAGTAAATATTCATAATATTGATAACCTCGTTAAATTGATTTATTTTTGAGTGGCACGCTGGGATACGTTTTTCTTTTTTTAGCTTTTTTAGTGTGTTTTCATTAAGGTTCAGTGTTTGCCTCGCGTATTCATATACTGACCGATATAAATTCTGCTCATGACGATGAACCCACTGCTTTTAAGCTGGATTCCGCATCACCCACACCACGCACTCGATGAATGTATTGAAAAATCAGTGATGACAATGTTGGCATCGAACTGGTGTCCCACAAATTGTGGGTCACCTGTTTATTCCCCGGCAGAGATAGATTTGTTTATTTATAATACAAACGAGTGAAAAGTAAACTAGTAAAAATTTTGTATAATAATAATCTTTGGTGGTTTATCAACTTGCCAAGGGGAAAGTTATTATATTGTCAGTCAATGAGTTAATCAATGACACTGTTATAATGACTGTAACAAATACATACGTCTAATAAAATTAGTAAATCTTCGTTATAATTTTGTGTATCTTGTAAATTAGTTTACGACAAAATATGCCGGATGAAATTGTACGTTCATCATTTATGTAATAAATAAAATACTGAATATACATCCATTCGATTTGACAAAAAATAAAACTCGTCATGAACCTCCAGAAAAATAGTAAACAATGACACTCTTTAATTAATTCGAATTAACAATAATGAATAAGTAACAATTCACATCTAAAATTCACGAAAGTGAAATTCCCAGCAGCGGTTCGCATAGATTGGCAACTTTCGCAGTCTCCCAGCCAAAATTACTATTCAAATACAATAATAATGGCTACTGTTAAACAAATTCGACTTTTTTTATCATTACAAGTCATCCACTCGTCGCATTAAAAGAACAGAAAAATATATGGTTATACAAAATTGCTAAATGAATTAGTAAATTAGAAAAGCTTAAAAATCTTTGCCTGGTGGAATCAATGCGATACTAAAATACAATAATAATAGCTACTGTTAAACAAATTCGATTATTTTTATCATTAAAAGTCATCCACCCGTCGCATTAAAAGAACAGAGAAATATATGGTTATACAAAATTGCTAAATAAATTAGTAAATTAGAAAAGCTTAAAAATTCGAGAAAGTGAAATTCCCAGCGGCGGTTCGCATAGATTGGGAACTTTCGCAATCTCCCAGCCAAGAGCAGATGCAAATAATAAAGAGTGTGCTCCCCGGAGCGCAAAATTACGGAAAGGAGTGTAAACTCCTGCCGATAGGGATCTTGATGGCGCGAGTGAACATTCACAAGAATAAACCGAGGACTTTATCTAAAGGCAGGGCTGCCGGTCACGAAACCGACAAGTGATTACACACGATATATCTTAATTGAATCTTTCCATTACACAGTCTTATGACTTTATTCTCCCTTCGCACGGCCTATCTTTCCATCTGAATCTACGCCTGATTGCATTAAGCTCGAGAACAGGTAGTGTAACTCGCGCAACTTAGTCTTGGATGAGGGAAATATCCTACAGTTGATGTAAAAAGTATTTATATTGTAGTCAATTTTAATTAAAATATAATATTGCTTTGTTTGTTAAATAATATCTGCGTGAAATAAAGTTGCACGTACTCCTTGATGTTTGAGGAAGAAATATCGGATAAACAATTCCAAAGCCATCAGAAAATAAGGAACAACTTTATTTATGCCGACATTGTTTAATAAATATAGCAATAATGAACTGTATATTTTTTATAATTGAAGAAACTGCAACTTTATGCGATTTATGTGTCTGTTACGTTGAATTTGCATATCCAAATCTAAGTGCTGTTTAAATCTATTTTAGTTTACTCCCAACTTCCCTTAAAACCTCAGAAATTAAATTACAAAACTAGAAAAATTCATTGAAGATACTCAATCTTCAATATTAATTTTTCAGTAATCACTATTGAATCATCTTCAATATTCTTCCATTGTTAATTACATTTTGAATCCAACTCTTTGGAGATTCATTCGAAGAAATGATAGGAAATCAATCGATTATTGTCCGCGGCAATTTCTACTCATGACTCACCCACCATTAAGTACGTGGACGAGGACACTGGCTGACTCGGCCGTGGACGGGGCGCACGTATAATTCCCGGAATCATCTGGCAGCGCCCTGGAGATCAGAAGATGCGACGTCCGCGTTTGCTTCTCCGTGACCACGCTGATTCCGCCCCTCTGGCTGTAGTTTATCACGTGGTCGCCTTTGTACCTGTAGGAATTTGCAAAAAGACGAAGTTTAAGTGATTAAAATGTAACGTTCCCTCGAAATTAAAGTATACTTTAGATCGCGATTTTATTATACTTTTTGTCGAAACTGTTTTCTAAATTTATTATTAAATGTTCTTTGTTGTTTGCATTAATTATTACGGTCAGTGTCGAAAGCATTCGTACAGTTCTTAATTTCAACTAAAATATAGTTAATATAACTGTTAAACAATATCAGCTATACATATTTTTTGATGCCTATAAAATGATTTAACAGGTATTGCTTAACAAACGATGCTATGTTGTAGTAAAAATTGATAACCAATTCTAAATGTCGTTGATATTTAACAAATATTGTTTAACAAACATGTCGATGCTATATTTTAATAAAAATTAATAAGCGTACGAATACCCTTTAAATCAACTCTAAATATCATTGACGTTTTATATATATTGATATTTAAATCCATCAACATTTTTGCGTTAAGTTATTCCTGCGCGACTGAAGAAATGTATAAAATGTTAAGAAGCTTAGTTCTTTCGGAGCGACGTAGACAGCGCATTATTACGGTACAGTAAAAATAGAGTGAACAGTGAGCAAAAAGGTTCGAGCCAGAAGGGCTGAATCTACTGGGCGTGCCGAGGTCGGACAGCTAGTAGAACGAGTATTATAAGCCAGCCACGCGCTCGGTAATACTGAGATTACTTATTCGAAGGCAGACGCACGAGTTTCTGTATTTCTAGAGGAACACATGCATCATAGCAACACAATCGGTGACCTAGTTTTTATTTGACACGTGGAACAAACATTTATAATATTTTTTAAAACTTTTTTGGGTTCTTTTAATCAGATAATGTTGGAATAGTGAGACTTTTCAGTTGTTCAGATTTTATATTATAATATATAATGTACATTATATATTAATGCATCACAGCTACACAATTGGTGACCTAGTTTTTATTTAACACATGGAACAACCATTTATAATATTTTTTAAAACTTTTTTGGGTTCTTTTAATCGGATAATGTTGAAATAGTCAGACTTCTCTTTAGTTCACATTTTATACTGTAATATGAACACAATCGGACATAATATAACACAATCGGTGACCTAGTTTTTATTTGAGACATGAAACAACCATTTATAATATTTTAAAAAATTTGTCTTGGTCCTTTTTTAATCAGATAATGTTGGAATAGTGAGACTTCTCTTCGATTCACATTTTGTATTGTAATATGAAACAATTAATGTATAATGTACATTATATATTAATTTATTTACTATCAACTAAGCTAATTTTAAAGTTCTCTAAAGATTGTGAAAAACAGTTATTGGTCGTTCCAGTGATAAAGTGGATTTTACTCCTAGAAAATAAGCCAATATAATGATTGCACTCGCCGGTTGTGTACTTTTAAATATTAGATCTTTGCTTCTCCGGACAGAGAGAGAGAGAGCGCTCGCAATCAATGGGACAGCTGAGCGAGCATAAAAGCTCACCATAAACCGAAGTTGTGCCAACGAATAAATTATCGAACAATAAGAAACCTGTCCGGAATATATGCGGCTTGTAAATTAACCTCGGCAAAAAGAGGTTATGTCCAACACTGCGAGGGGAATAATATTTCCTAGAATGGCAGAACACGTCAGAAAGCTGTCGGGCACGAGGAGAATTTCATTCTTCCAATTCCGTGACATATCTCGCTCTTCCACCGCATATTACAATTTCAACTCATCTATTTCTGATCTCAACTAATTGGCTTAACTTGGCTTGAATTTTTTATGTCGCGTATGTCATATTCTTTTCCATTGATACTGGCGATCGCTTTTAAGAAATCTTCTTGTTCCCTTTATAATTGGAAAGCTGTCAGTTTTATTGGATTAACATACAGAAATAATCTTGAAATTCATTCGAGCTTTATAAACCAATCGATTATAGTAAAACAGGAATCTTTCGTAGAATTTACAGCGCTACAAATGCAATTTAAAAAAACTTAATCTCGCCCTGAATGAACCTCGCGAATTCCCTCTCGAGAAACTTTCAATATCGTCAACAACAGGATATCGATCGAGGAAACTTTTAATAATTCCTTTATCCAGCGTCTGGGACAGAGAGCCACGTAGGAGGAACAATGGCAGGATTCTTTTTCAAATTTCAATTCACTCCTGATCTCTTATTAGCGTGTCGGCGAGGGTAGCGCCGCGCATCGGCAAGCCTCCGAACCAGCCGGAAGAAAGAGTCGCTCCGCCAGTGGAGCGTTGCTCCAATTAACGCGTAGAAAGAGCGAGCGGAGTGGGGGTGGGTTTGGTAGAGCATTCGTTTTATAGGCCATTAGCTTGGTATCGAGATCCTATCTTAGAGATTTAATCGAACCGTCCCAGCATCCACCTAGCACGTGGCTCTCTCGGTACAAGAGGATCCCGCGAGAGGGTGCGCGCAACCCTCGCATCCCCTATTTCCTACGAATCCGCGCATTTATGCACTCGCGCTCTCTCTCTGTCCGCGGCCGGATAAATTGAATTCAGCCGGAAATCCAATTAAACTCACCAGTAAATAAAGGAGGGCGGCTCGGGCGTCTGCAGCACGATGCAGGTCAGATTGATGTCGCTACCCCTTTTGATGTAGCGCTCCGAATTCCCGCTGATCTTCGCTTTCGACACTGCGGGCACAGATGGGTGCGGCAATTAGGCCGCGTCTCTTGCACTCTCTTTCCTTTCCCCCTCCCCTTTCTTTTTTCAAGAAAGGGGACACACCGGCATTCAGATGCGTTATGAAAAAATTCACCGACGACCACCGAAGTGGGTCGCCTGATAATTAACTCGCCCCGATCTCCCCTCCCCCTCCCCTCCTCCCCCCGGGATTGCGATGGCCCGCTGTAATTTTGGCTGCTTCCTCTCCCCCCACCCTTGCCCGAAACTGCTTTTCCTCCGCCAGGCATTGATAGCATCGGCCTTTCACTAGCTTCCAAACCGTAATGAAATTTAGACCAGTTCGAGCGAGAGCACTGCTCTCTCTCCTTCCCTCTTTCTTTCTCCCCCCTCCTCTTTCTTCTTTGTCTTGGTAATGTTTTGTAATCGGTAACATTTAGTTTGCCGAGTTTGCATGTACGTGGAATTGTCATTGAGCGTATAATTTGAACGATGTGTGGCATATGTTTGTGTTTATTGATGGTGTTTTTAATGGTGTGTTTGTGGGGGTGAAAGGAATAATAGCAAAAGTTGGAATTGATTCTACTGATTCTTGTTTTCATAAAGAATTATTATACTATTCCATTACTATAACATGTTCATCTAAACACTATCAAAGAGTGAATGTTATTAGAAATAAATTTTTGTTTGTATGTATAGTTATCAATGATAGATTTGCTTCAAAATCAAATTCTATAATTCTTCGATGTCACTTATACAAGAAATGTAACAAAGGAGATTTATCCTGTATGTGTAAATTGTTTAATAATAGTTCGTATTCTACAAGACGATTATTGAATTCTTGGCATGTTCACGTACAATTGTATATGTTTGTACAAAAAATATAGCAAGGGAAATGTTATTTGTATGTACAAAACCCTGAATAGTGATCTATTTGTTACGAAACAATTACTGAATTCTTGGCATGTTTGCAAAACAATTATTGAATTTTTGACATGTTTTGCTACGTAAAATTGTACAAATATTGTACAAAAAGTATAACAAAGGGAATTTCATTTTATGTGATCATTGAATAATGATGTATTTGTTACGAGACAATTGCTAAATTCTTGGCATGTTTGCCAATTAATAGGGTTCACGGAAAGCTGTGCATACTAACCGACAACGCTCAAGTTGAAAGCCAGGCTGATCTTCGGATCAGTTGATACCTGACACTCGTATATGCCACTGTCTCGAACTTGCGGCGAGCTGATCTTCAGGGTCCATTCATCACTGCCGTCGCTGTGTAACGACTGGAAACGCTGGTCGTTTGTGTAGGTCAGGATTCCGACGGTAAGAATGTGCAAATCCCGCTGCCTGATCCACGAGACCTGTAAGCCCCATTGACATCACGTTTCCCCCCTCGATTGATGGGATCTTGGAAAGCCATTACGGTATAAACACTTCGAGAGTTCGCGAATATTGTGATCCCATAGTAATTTATACACTAAATAATATCGCACGGTGATTTTCAGTCGAATGCGATAATTAACTGTATTAAAATATGAAAGTAGACAAGAACACAAAGTTCTGATACAAAGAAATTATTGAACAATACGAAAATTGAAAATTAAACTTTGCCATTCTGATTGAAGTTTTGTGATTATTTATTTAGCACAGATTTGTTATTAATAGATAATTGGGGAAACATATAAAAGTAAACAAGAACAAATTATTGAGTAATAAACAACTCTGTTGAATATGTGGCTTGTAAATTAATGTCTGCACGAATTTTCCTTCTCAATTGATTTGGACTCAAAAGATCAATGAATTCCAAAAAGGAAATTATTTTACACATAGTTAATATCGAAAGCTTTCAGCAGCATCTGCTTAAATTATACTACAAACAACGATATTCATAATAATAATTTTGCATACAACTGTACGAGGAAGATAAAATATAGTTAATGCACAGAAAAAACGTTCGAAAGAGATTCATGCGAGATAAAAATACCGAAAACACATGGTGTATTGTCGCAATCATTTTTCCACTTGGCCGAAAACTTTTACGACCAATTATGTTGTACAAAAAATTAAAATAATAGATTGTAGCTTGTAAAACATTGAACAGAGTACATTTTAATGATTCTGTATTGCAAATACTCGAATGTATGTAACACGATTTTAGACTTCGACCCAGTTTTTGTAATTTGATACACGTTCATGATGATACTTAACAAAGGCATAAAAGTCTACGCGCCGTCGGAAAACAGTGCAGTGAATATCCGCTCGAACGTGTTCCAATCGAGAATCAATTGTTCTCGCAATTGTGCAGTCTTTCTAGCAACAATTACAAATTTCGGCGGGCGACAAAAAGAGCTCCGCGGAATTCGATGGTCTACCTTTGCAATAAACAATAGCAACGAAAAAAGCGATTAAAATCTTTCGTCATTCCGCGTGACGCGCGCCGCTTTGTCAATGTTTCGCCGGGCGAGCACGTGCTTCTCTTTTTCACTGTCTTTTGACTTTGACTGGCACGAACATTTGCGCGGCGAAAAATTGTTCATGAAAAAGCACGATTCTTCTCATCTTTGTTGCTGGAAACAATGGCGTGACAGACACTCGAAAATCCCTATAATATAATCCCAACAAATTTATACGAGCTGAAAATATAAAACAAAATCATTAATCTTTGAAATTCGAAAAATAAAACCTCGTCAATTACTTTCGCGCCTTTCAATCTCCATACATGTATAATCATCGCGCGTAGCAATCGATAAACCATTTCTATATCAGGGAAGCCGTCGATAATGACAAAAGTTTGCTTTAATTTGCATAAACCTGGGGGTGTCTAGTCATTACGTTGCAAAGCAAGCACCCAATGAGAGACACGCACGCACACCCACACACAGGTATACACCACTACATATCTGCAGGGAAATGGAACAGGAAGCCTCGGCTGAGAAGCGGAGTGGAGGACGGAGGAAGTGAAATTTGATTTGCCGTCGATTACGATCGATGATTGGAGTTTGACGCGTTCCCGCGGGTGGGTCATGGGTCATCGGGCTCGGCACGAGTAAGCATCGTAACGAACAATGTCACCATTCTGCGGTGCCTTGATGCACTTATCCCCTAAATTACTTTCCATTAGCGCGCCGCTGAATATCGAAACAACCTGCCCGCACTCACAAACGTCATTGTTCCCTCGGAGAAGTTCTGTCATTGAGTTGGATATTTCATTCTCAAGATATGGAGGATGATAAAGCTTGTTTGATCTTTGACAATAAGGAGGTTGGTGCCAAAAATGAAAATAATGCTACCTTGAAAATTTTCACTTGTTTGTCTGTACAGTTTTCGAGTAATCAATGTCGAAAAATCCATTCTTATCGCAACGAGAGCAGAAATGACCGTTTATGGCTTAAAAGTATGTCATACAATAATGACACATGAATAAAAAACATTTCACGTGGTAAATCAGACATTTACGAATAATCAGGCAAAGTTTCAAAAGCTTCGTCTGTCCGGTGTCGAAAGCGTTTGTCCAGAGAGTGAAAAGGAAATATTTTCATTTGGAGAAATAAAAGTAACTTACAAAAGCAGGTGTGACAGCATAAATTAATTGCAAATGGAATTTTCCTACTCAAAAATTGGTTTTACTTCAATTTAAAAAACACCAAATGACCGCACCAACCTCCATCGAGATTGTTTTCTTCGATAATTCGACGAAACGAACAATGAAAACTAATAATACGCTTTCAATAATGATTTGTATTTTATTTCGAGAATGAAAAGTGCAATATTTTTCCTAAACATTTCCCCGAAAGCTCGTCCATCTTTAATAGCGTCTGCTATAATGCTCGAAAGCTGTTAGCTTTTACATAAGTGTATAAAACTCTAGAACGACTAGCTCTTATATCAATACACGAGGCTCCGAAGCTGCCAGCTTTTATAGCCTTTAGAGCTTTCCGAGCTTTTATAGCTTCGACTCTACAAGCTGTACTGTAATTATCAGTATAAATTCGGCTGCCAAACTAACTAAATCCATTTCAAGCCGACCTCCCAAGGAAACGTAACCGTAAGCCATTTCATTCCGAGAGCAAAAGTACACAAAATGAAGACAGTCGGTAATTAAGGTGGAACGAGGTCACGAGACCATCGGGAAGGAGGCACTTATACTGCCGGGACTCATATCTCTATCAGAACTTGCTCAATTACAATTATATCTTCCCGTTCGTTTTTGCCGTCGGCCAATTAACAAATGGTTGGAAATATTCTGCGTTTAATGGCGGGCAACAAAAACTCATTACTCGTTATAGGTGAATTCTATAGAAAACTCTATTCGTTATAGCTTTTATAGCTTTTATAGCAACCACCTTGCAGTCAGTAATTAAGGTGAAACGGGGTCAGCGCAGCGTCAGGAAGATACTATCGGAACTTGACAAAATATTAGATCTTTCCCCAAGTTTTTCCTTTATCGTAATAAACGAGTGCTTGCATTTTTTTCGTTAACAAACACGAAAAATTAGATCAAATACGAATGAACGAAATAAAATACTACATTCTAGTAGGAATTGATTTTAATTAAAAACAGTATTGCTGTTTTTCCAAACAATACTCGTAAACCAAACAATTTTCACGTATGCTTCCAAAATTGTTGATTTAATATTCATTCGAGGTTGAAACATTTCGAAATAAAAACAGAGCTATCATTCAACAATCGCAACAACACCAGATTCCAGCGAAGATTACAACTGGTATTTCAATAAGGACAATAAAATCGCGGAGCAACTAAATCGAGCTGGAGTTGGTCTCGCAGCGAAGCGCAGCCGTGAGCCATTTCATTCGGAGAGGAAAAGTACACAGAGCGAAGACAGTCGGTGATTAAGGCGGAAGGAGGTCACGGGACCATCAGGGTGAGGCTGACTGGCTGGTTGGCTGGTTGGTGCAGTTGTAAACTGGCCGAGGGTAGGTGGCGCGAGCGGGCGCGCGCGCGGCCGAGAGCTTTCCCACGGCCTTATTACGCGTGAGGTATTACGATAAGGAAGAAGGAAAGTTTGGAGGACTTACAGCGCGATCGCCGAGATTGCGCACCCGGCAGTATAGGTGAGCGGTTAGTCCGACGGTGGTGGTGGTGTCCCTCTTGGTGGTGTTCTCGAAGTACGGCTGGCTGAAGGGTTGCTCCCAGTAGGAAGACGGATGATGCTCCACCACGCCGCCACGGCTCTTCGCTGCGCATTCTGCCAACATGGACAATAAGCATCGTTAAGTGGATTTCGCTCCGCCGCTGATACTATTATTGCCGGCATTTTAATAGACTAATTCACCGCTCCTGTTTCTCTCTCGGCAATGCCGAGAGCCACCTCAAGCTTAAAAGTAAAAGCTCCCCCCCCCCATCTTGAGAAGTGTCCTCCGCTGCCATTAACCGCCGCCCCCACTCGCAACTTAATCCCGCGTGGAAAGCTCTCCGTCGAATTCAATTAGCCACCTCTCACTTTTCGTATGTCCTTGTTGTCGAGCTTTGGCAATATTTTGACATTCTAATTCGATGCTTTGTAAGGAATATATTGACGTGAAGAAATTACTATCCTGCACTTGGAAGTTGAGAATGTGTGAAAAGCTCTCGTCGGAATTTTATTAGTTAGTTCTGCGTTGGTATGGATTTTGTTGATTTAAACTAATCGAAATTATACGAAACAGATTTTTATTGTGAATAGGATTGGAAAAGATATAAAAAGTAGAGGAAATTTAAGTAGTACAAGTCAACCATTTTCTATGTATATTATACGTCTACTTGATTACCGAAATATATTTTTACATAAACAGGATTGAAAAAATATAAAAAGCAGAAGAAATTTAAGTAGTACAAGTCAACCATTTTCTATTTATATTACATGTCTGCTTTATTACCGAAATGTATTTTTACGTAAACAGAATTGAAAAAATATAAAAAGCAAAAGAAATTTAAGTAGTACAAGTCAACCATTTTCTATTTATATTATACGCCTGCTTTATTACCGAAATATATTTTTACATAAACAGGATTGAAGAAATATAAAAAGTAGAAGAAATTTAAGTAGTATAGGTAAACGATTTTCTATTTATATTATACGTCTGCTTTATTACCGAAACAGATTTTTAATGTAAACAGGATTGAAAAAAATATATAAAGTATAAAAATATACAAAGAAGCATAGTTTATATTTAATTAGATATACTTAGAAAGCAGAATTTCACTTGCTAAACGAATTCTGTTTTGGCTCGCACACTGCCAGCTGAAATATTTTACGCAATACCTTACGATATCTTTATTTTACTTTTTCAATATAGCTAACACGTCTCAACTTTCGGCCGGGAATCATGAAGCTCCGCCAAGTTCACTACGCAAACTTGCGAGAGTGTTAACTGCGTTAGTACAGTAAGTAGCGTAGAAGGGTTTCCCATAGGCTTCTTCGCCACAGTCAACTCCCAGAGAACTTGAGATGACTTCATTCAATTTGCCCCAAGTTCCGGAAAGTAATTCGTCATTGCAATTACGTCGCGTAACAGTTGCCGGAGAGGCACGTACACAAACAATTGTGCTAATAACATTAAATCATGCAATTAGTAATGCCTATTCTTATGTGTGTGTGAGTGTATCATTCTGTTATTTTTGCAATGTTTCAAGTATTTTAAATTAGTTAAGATAGTGATTGCATTATTTTATGTGGATCAAACTCTTTTATTATATCATCAATATCATATTTCTGTTTTACATACATTTATTATTAAATAAACTCATTCCCTTAACCCTTTTAGTGCCAACCAAAAATATCGCAGGTATGCGAAGAATGCCTTAAACATAAAGCATTATAAAAACATAAATTAATTTCTCTTTTACAAGCAATATTAAAATCTATAAAGAATTCTTTCAGTTGCGTTGCAATGAAATTATTCTCAGAAGAAGAACACTTTTTCCTAGTACTGCGAACAACGCTAAAAGAGCGAAAAGAAACCCAATAATAATTCTGATAATTTCCTTCCGGCGAACTAGAATTTCATTTCGAGCTAATCAATTCCGCTTCGGGACGCGAAACGAAACCAAAAAAGCAGCAGCAGCAGCAGCAACACAAGAAACAGCGTCATTCATTTGAACGGTGGAAGGCTAGTGGAAATTCATTTCTGCGAAGAAACAGGAAGAAAGCGTCGTCGGCGGGCGTCGGTTGCGAGGAAAGCGAGGCATTTCTCGAGAGCGCGTTATTGCGCAGCGCGCCGATACAAGGTGTATGGGAGTTTTTCACAAATATTTCTCGGCCAAGCTCATCGAACACCTTAAAAAGAGGAGGAGAAGGTGGAGGAGGAGGAAGACTGTATTGGCTGTGGAAGCTCTCGACATTCCCCGGGCGAGATCGATATGGACATAACAGTAGAAGATCGCCGGAGGTTGCTTTAAAATCAGTGGGGAAAGCTTATGCGCGGAAGGAATGCAGAGCCCCGGCCGGAAGTGGCTGAAAGTGTCGTCTGCTGCGCTATGGGAACGGGAATGCCTCTCGTGCCTCTTTCGGGTTACCCGGTAAGGCATAGTTGGCGCACTGTCGCCTCCTCCAAAGCCCCACCGATAAGAATGTGTCTCTCTGTTGTTGTATCTTTCTATGCCGCGCGATGAATATTAATGCTCGTCAGAAATCGCATGAAAGAGATTCCTTCCATCGAAAATCGTAATTGCATCCTGGGAATGGACGCCCTTTACACCTTTTACTCGTGTAATCTTCCTGGTCATTGGTAGCAGGAATTTTGTAGAAGATTTTCGAGGTTCTTGCAGACTTTAATAGTCGATGGTGTTTAAGTAGTATAAGTCAACGATTTTCTGTGAGAATATCTCAGGTGTTTTCGATCTCTAAAAAATTATACGTACAATATAATGTTATACGCATATCATGTATAAGACACAGAAATTTATTGGAAAGTATTCGTGTATAATAAAATTATTATAGTTTATAATAATTATAATTTATAATAATTTTATATACAACGGTCTATACTTAATAATGGTGATTCTGACAAATCTATAACTGAAACTAATAAGAAACTAATAAAATACTAGCATTTTGTCCAAGATTTAGGAACAGCTTGCAAAGTTTAATAGTGGATGAAATTTAAGTAGTATGAGTCAACGATTTTCTCCTCATTCTATACGTATGTTCATATGTCACGTGTTTTCGATCCCAAAAAGATTACACGTACAATATAATATGTATAAGAGCAGAGATCCATTGGAAAGCATTCGTGTATAATTTATAATAAAATTATTATAATTTATAATAATGTTATACACAAGAATCTATGTTCAACAATGGTGATTCTAATAAATCTATGAATTGAACTAATAAAATACGAACATTTTGGGGAAGATTTCGGAAGAGCTTGCAATTTTTAATAGTGAATGAAATTTAAGTAGTATAAGTCAACGATTTTCTATGCATTGTACATGTATTTTTATATGCCACGCGTTTTCGACCCCAAGAAAATTATACATACAATATAATATGTACAAGACGCAGAGATTTATTGAAAACATTTGTGTATAATAAAACAACTATATAATTTATAATAATCTGTTATACAACAGCGTATACCCAACAGTAGTGATTCGAATAAATCTATAATCGAAATTAATAATAACCTAACAAAATATTGATTCAAAATTTCCTTGATCTTCTAGTGAATTAAGATTTCAATCAATCTCACGATTGCATCAGGCTCATACTCAAAAAGCACTTCCCTCAAGGACCAGTGGGCGCTTTAGCGGGGAGAACATCCCTCGCTTTGACATCACAGATAACTAACCGTGCCGGCAGCAGGAGGATCTCTTTCATCTCCTCCATCAGAAGGCAAGGAAGCCGCAATTTTATATTTAATATAGCTCCGCCGCGTAATTTCATATTTAATATATATCGAGTGTGCCGCGACGAGGAAAACAGCTCCTCTTCTTCCTCCTCGAGAAATCCAAGCGGAGTTACTTTGCATGGCCGACGACTGTCAGAAAGGCTTTCAGTCGGCCGGCAAGTTTTATTAGGCGCCAAGGACTTTTTCGTCATGGACTTTATCCCACTTTTAGAGCTGGCACACACACACACACACACGCGAGCACGAAACGTCGAGTCATACTTTATTCAGCGAAGCGATCGATAGATTCGAGTAAACCTAAAACGAATCAGAGCGGCTCCGATGGTAATAATGCAGCCCGGCACTCGCACGCCATGGGAACGTGACGCGTGAAAGGAACTTTGGCTTTTTGATCGATAGTGTGTATAATGTTGCTCGACTGCCCGCTGTTCCCTCTATTCTACTTTCTAATGGAAAAGCGATGATAATGTCGCAGCTTTATGCCCACCTCGACTTTGTTAGATTCAATTTCCTTGATTATTTAGTGCAATATTTAATTTGCTACAAGTTGTTAACACTTAGTTTACGGACATTTTTGTATACCTCTTTTTATCGGCACATATTTCCATTAGAAGAAGCTATTAATTTAATTTAGAAACAGATATAATATAAGTTAATTAAATCTGTCAGGATTGCATAAATAATTGTGAAGAAAAATTAATAAGGTTTGTAATTTTGTTCGTGAAGTCTAAAATCCGTCAAAATGACGCGTGCCGTAAACCTAGTGTTAAAGAACTATGACAAAATAACTGACGAGGAAAGATAATAAATTTAGGATTCAATTTTTATTTCGATTTAAATTTAGTATAAATCTTATTTGTGCTATATTTTGTATAATTATTTTAATGATTTTCTTTAAATATTATCTGACCGTTATAAATTCGTCTTATGTTAACAGAATTCTATATTCCTACAAGAATTTTAATTAAAGGTTTACGATGAAACTTTGAAATATGATCGCGTTGTGTAATCAGCATTAAAGAAACCAACAACAAAAAGCAAGAATTGCCTTTTCGCCGGACAAACAAAATTTCACCATGCAAAATATACGAAAGGAATGCGACACTGAAACGGCGGGTTGCGCGTTTCCCGGAAATATGTTATAAAACTGATGGCGCATTACTTCCGTGAGGGTGGTGGTGGTGGTGAGAGGCTTGTTTCGGAGCTGCGGGATCCGATTGAAGCAGAGGCCCGGGCGTTTCAATTGCGTCGCTTTGACGAATTCTTTAGGCCCGAGGAAGAATATTCCGCGTTACTCGTGTACGAGTGAAAGGTGGCCGACGAGAAAAGCAAAGAAGAGGGGGGGCGGAAGTGGGGGACGCCAGAGGGAAAGATGGGGTTTGTTAACCTCAGCAGAAGAGGAGTCTCTTGCTCTTCCACCTGGAACTTCGAGGTGGTACAATGCCTTCAGGACCGGCAACGAAGGAGGAGGAGGAGGAGGAGGAGGAGGAGGAGGAGGAAAAAAGCGAGAAGAAAGTCCAGGTGTTTACTAATGGCCCGCGGCTCCAGGAACACCAAACCATTCGTCGATGGCGGAGGTGCAGGCCTTCGTTTCGTTTGTGAAGTGCATCCTCCTTCGCCGACTCCGAATCCCGCAACCTTCAGTCTCTCCACTTTTTGCCAACTTTTCCTCCCAACACCTAACTTCCGCCGCGGGAGCCGCCGGCTTTAAGGAAGCCTTTGTTTGAGTTGGGATTCTTCGTCCAGCGTCTGAATCTCTTGGCCGGGTTGGCGTCGCTAACGAGCTTGCCAGCATCCAGCTAGTAACGAGCTGAATTGATCCCGCAGCTTATTAATTGCTGCTGATGAGGCGCTCCGGCAAAACGAGCCTTTTTCCACCTTGCCAATGTCTTTGAATTCCTCCTTGCGGATCACCGCTTTTCTCGTGGTAGTTTCGCTGTCTTTGGTTATTATTTCTTTGGTGAATTTCGACATTTCTTTGCTACTCTTGCACACATGCTGATATTTAATCGTTTAAACTTTCGTGAAATACACGGGAAGTATCAAAAATATGGGAAAAACCGTGAAAATTACACGAGATTCATTATTCAGGAACGATTTTTTCGTATTTTCGATACAAATCCGGCCTTTTTTTCATGGATTCTTCGTTTACTATCCGCTCTGATACACAAACAATCGATTCATAAGGAAAAAACCCGGGTTCGGAGACCTTTGAAAAATTGGATGTTTTCGATGGCCAAAAATATGGAAAAAAAAATTTTGAGCTGGCGCTCTGAAATTTATATCACATCTTCTTTGATGCAAGGGAAGACTCCCCACCAAATTTTAGCCCCGGAAAATGTCGGGAAGTCCAAAAAATATGGGAAAGACCAGCAAAAATTCCGAAAAAATCGAACTTTAAAGGCAGTTTTTTTAGTGTTTTCGATAGAAATCTGGACTTTTTTCGACGCATTTCTTGTTTTCTATCCGTTTTCATTCATAAACAATCGATTCCTGAAGAAAAAGCCCGAGTTCGGGGAACTTCGAAAAATGGTGAAAAAATCTGAAGGGGTACCCCTTAAGAAAAATTTGCCGAAAAAAAAATTTTGAGCTAGGGATCTGGAATTTTTATGGTATCTTCCTTGATGCAAAAAAACATTACCCGCCAAGTTTCAGCCCCGGGAAAGGTCGGGAAGTCCACAAAAAAAAATAAAAACCGTCAAAAATGAGCAAAAATGGACTTTTCTGGACGGTTTTTCGACCCGTTCTCGTTGCAAATCCGGACTTTTTTTCACGGATTCTTTGTCCTCTATCCACCCTGATACGAAAACAATCAAAAAATCCCGGGTTCGGCCGATTTTGAGAAACTTGAAAAAATTGACCATTTTCGAGGGTCGAAAATAGGTGAAAACCTAAACTTTGAGCTAGGGCTCTGAAATTTATATCACTTCTTCCTCGATGCAAGGGCACATTCTCCACCAAATTTCAGTGCCCTGGAAGGTCGGGAAGTCTACGAAAAAAAATAGAAACCGTCAAAAATGTTTAAACTTGAAAGTAAAATATTGGCGCGCTGTATTGCTGGAGAGCTAAAGTGGAGCAGAGAGGGCTAAGATGGCTAGCAGGTAGTCAGGGTAGTCAGTAACCCTCAATATAATATGTACAAGACGTAGAGATTCGTTGGAAAACATTTGTGTATAATAAAGTAACTATAAAACTGATAATAATCTCATATACAACAGCCTATACTCATCAATAATAATGGTGAAATAATAAATTAGGTCGGTATTACTAAAGTATTGAAATTTTATTGCGAAGTTCCTCCCTGAAGCTGGGAAATATTGACGAAGAAACAATACTAACGGACAGTTATTAATGCCTGTAATATTTAATTAATAATAAATTCTCATTTCAATTTTACATTAGCGAAAAGTGAAAACTTAAAGGAGGGCACTCGCGAATTTCATTCCATTCGAACATTCCACTCAGGGCTTAATTAAGAGCAACAAAAAGGCAGGTAATAAACAGCAGATTAAACTTCAAACATACAGCATGATCGCTCGAGAAGTCGTTCTTTTATATAGCAGACCTTATAAGAAAGCTGGTTAAAAGTAAAGGATGCTGAGCAATTTTTCAAGGAGTCCAGTGTATTTAATATCCTGAGAGGATGCGCGCAACGAAGGCTTTTAATCTTTCCCTCTTAAGATAGTCGCAGCCTCTCGCGGAACGGTTCCTTTGGAAATGTAACAAGAGACTCGAATAAGGAGCGCGAGCCGAGCCGCGCCTGAGTTTTCAGTGTCCCGGCTCATTTACGTGCAACACTAGCTCGGCAATTAGCGCTACATATTATCTCGGGCGTAAGGGAATTTTAGATTACGACATAAAGTGCGCCATCTTTCTGGATTCCATGCCTGGAATCCGGCTTTGTTAATTGTCCGCGCATATTTAAATCATTCCTGCCGTCTGTGCGCGCAGTGCTCCACTTATGAAATTCTTTATAAATATTACGTGTTTGGTATTCGAATAATTTATGGAATTTAATTTCCTGGAATTCTCAATACTATTTTATTCGATTAATCTTGTTAGCTTAATTCGAAAAGGCAAAGAAAACTGTCCTATTGTTTGTATTATTTATTAATGTGGTGCAAGTCCATTTTTTCTTGTTTCGGGGCAATTAAATGTTTGCATGTCTGTCAATAAAAAAATATAGCTTAACTATATCAAGTCTGGCAATGTTTCTACTGATTTATGAATATGTAATTTGATTATATAAATCTGTCTTAGGCAAATTTAATTAAAATAATATATATTTACGGGCTGCAAATGGACTTACATGACTTTCAAAATAAACGTTCCATATGTTGATTCACAATACGGAAACTTTCCAGCATTTCAAACCATTCAATCTGCTCATACAAAAATTGTCAGTGAATAAATTGCAAAATTTATTGTCGAAAAATGAAATAAGACACAATGATGTATTATAAATCGAATGAAAGAATTAATATTACATGAGCAACAGTCCTATTTGTTGTATTACGTAAACAACTATGTAAACATAAACCATTCAATCTGCTGATACAAAAATTGTCAGAGAACGAACGCAAATTTATTGTCGAAAAATGAAATGAGACACAATGATGTTTTATAAATCGAACGAAAAAATTAATATTGCATGAGCAATAATCCTAAACATAAACCATTGAATCTGCTCATACAAAAATTGTCAGCGAATAAATTGCAAATTTATTATCGAAAAATGAAAACAAACACAATAATGTTTTATAAATCGAATGAAAGAATGAAGCCTGAAAGCTAACGATACATTTCCCAGGAAACGTTAAATAATTCGAGGAGATGTGACAGTAATTGGAAGGCGGGCGCATAAATAACCTCCGAAGATGGTAAAACAACTGTATTCGAAGGGCGGCGAGTAAGCTGGCGGAAGGAGAGAGTTACGCAAACAGTCGGGGGCACTCGACAGTAGATTCTTAGAAGAGTTACGTCGTGAATATAACTTGACACTGCTTTTTGATATACGAGATCCTCCGATATCATAACCCGCTCGCCGCGCCTCCCTTCCATCCTCTCGAAAACTCCTGTACTAACCGACCGAGGCTGGATGAGCTCCGAGCCGGAGAGAAGACTCAAGAAGTCCGCGCGGATATTCTTCTTTCTCTACTTTCGCATGATAAGCTAACTCGAATGAGGAGTTTTACCTTCGAATATACTGGAAAGACGGATAAAGCTTTTTTAGTCCTCCGCTATACCGGCGAGGAGCTTAACTCCTTGTGTTCCATATTTCACCAACTTCCACCTTCCTTCCTCGTATTTCATGATTCACATACTACACACTCCTCTGACTTCCACTGGACTTTCAACATTCTCTCGTTCCTGCTCCTGACAAGTTAATCATCTCTCCGGGCATCCGTTTTGTCATCGCCTAATGCGCGCGATATGCAAAATTCCCAATTTAATGGAGCTTTTTCAACAAAGTTTCTAGGTTCTTTATTGTTAGTTTATTATAATACAATTAGCAAAATATTAATGCTCGTCGGAACTCTCCTGAAAGAGATTCTTCCATCTGAAATCGTAATTGCATCCTGGGAATGGACGGAATTTCCTCCTTTTACTCCTGTAATCTTCCTGGTCATTGGAAGCAGGAATTTCGTAGAAGATTTTCGAGGTTCTTGCAGACTTTAATAGTCGATGGTGTTTAAGTAGTATAAGTCAACGACTTTCTGTTTTCATTGGAAAACATTCGTGAATAATAAAATTACTATTTTTGCATGTAAATTACTGTTTTTGTATGAGCTTTTTGAACAAAGCTTCTAGCTTCTTTACTCTCGTTTTATTATAATAAAATTAGCAAAAGGTTTCACTACATTTGTATTCAATCAAAATCGTCTAATTGCAGTTATATTGCAATTTTAAAGGGCAATTTCATTAACTCGCAGTTACAATCTATTACCAGGTTAATTTAATAATCCAAGAACCTAGTAATATTCCGAGTGCCGTGTAATATCCACTTGCAGATTTCACGCACATCTCGAATTCGTAGCGCCATTTACAGAGGGGGCTGTTAGGATATCGTGCGCTTCAAAATTTCCCTGACCTCGCCGAGCTCGAAGCCCCTAATATCCTCAATTAATATAATTCACGCCAAATTACCCACGATCCTTCCAACTATTTTTCATATTAGAACGGGGCGCCCCCTCTTTCGCCCCGCCGTTTGTACGTGTGGAGAATATCGCGTTGTAGATATTGTATGGCCGCGCAAAATCCGAGTGGATTATGTTCTCGGTATCTCGCAACGCTTTCCCAGCGCGGTCACGTACAAAGGAAATATCGAATGGATTTTCAGGCGGGTCGAGTTCGGCGGCGCTGGAATTGGCGGGGGTGGAGTGGAGTGGGGGGTGGGGAGGGCAAAAGAGAATATCAGGAAAACGTGTTTCTTGGCGTCGGTTTTGTCTTTTGGTGTGTTGGCCGCAACCAACACGCGAGAGTCCGAGTTGGTTAGCCACTTTTCCGCCAGCATGTAGATACTAACCAGCATTACCGGAGATACTGCCCGCATGCAGCGCCGCCCTACCGACGATTCCCTTCTCTTTTGTCCGAAAATTCTTATCGGCCAGTACGATCCCCTTCCCCCTCTCCTCCTCATCGCCGCTCCTCGCCATTCGCACATAAAAGCCTCGTTGCAATTGGACGCTTCCACTGAGATTGCCCTCCTTTTTCCCGCTTTTTTATCGCCCTCCTTTTGTCATGCTTCTTTCCCATTACGATTAGGAATCACTGGCTTCTCTCTCGTTTTCGTTGGTTTTTTTTCGGCCAGGACATTTCAAATGAATTTATGCATCTGCCATTATGCGCCCGACTGCTTTATTAGAAATGTTTCAATGAGTTATTTTCGGCAGATAACAATGAAGATAGCGCGTGTTTTATTTGAATTTTATTCTCGCTGCTATTGCGACGCTTTCACTAATTATAAGAGTGCTCTGCGTTTTTCTAGTATTATGTGCAGTTATTTTTGATACTTAATAATGATTGCGAATATGAGAACGTCAGTAAATCGTAGCTGTCGTGGTTGTATTGTTGTTTATTTAAATATTAATGCTGACTGTTTCTTGCATGCGGGTCTGACCATTGTTACTGAATCTACTAGTTCATTCTGTGTCTGGCGTGTAGTGGCACACGTCACTGTTCTTTTGCAGAGTGTGTTTCATAAAAGTCGTAAATCACTGCGGCTACTTTGTAGAGAATACGGAGCTGTTTTCAAATTCTGAGTCGAGCTTTTCTTTGTTGGGAGGTTGGATGCTTTCGTAAGAAAATAAGAAAACGAAACTTTCTCCTACACCCATTCATAATACAAAAGCATATTGCTGAAAATATTTTCGATTAATTTTAGTGCTTTTGTAAAACATGGGAGTATTGTTTTGTTCGGAGCTTTTATAAATCTGAGCTTTCACTCGTCCACCGTTTTGTATTACACTGATAACGCTGCTCGATCCCCCCTTTTTCCACGAAATGCCACTTCTCCCCCTCTTTTTTTTTTGCATTCGTATTTCATGTCTCCCGCAAGCTCTCCCTCTTTTTCCCAATTGTTGGGATGACAGCGCGCCTTGAAAAACATTCCCGGGGAATTTCCCTGCCACCGCCGGGATATTACCCCCTCCCACCTCCCCCCTTTTTCTCATCTTCGGCCGTTCTAAAAATGATCCCGTGACCTTGCGCAACTGAGAATGCCGGGCCTGACGGGTTCAAGGTGGCCCTTGGGTCGACGGTGAGTGGATTCATATGGCTAAATTGAATATTAACCTTGCGTGTGCTGTCCGTTTAATAACATAGACGCAGGAAAATGATAGTATCATTTTGTCTGTCTAGTAGAAAGTGCTTTTTAGCATAATTTTGTAATACTTATTATATATTTCTTTTTATATATTTGACTATTTATTCATTTGTAAATTATAAAAGCTGTAAATGACGTTTTTATTAAAAGACAAGAATATTCATAGATAATTGATGCGAAATTATTTCAAAGAACTGCAGATAAACATTTGTGCCCATAATTATGAATAAATTAAAAAATATTTTTACATTATGCGACATTTCAATTTCTAATTTTATTAGTCTTGATTAATGGAAATTTATTATGAATATGAATATTTTCAAGTTATGTTTATATAATTTCTTGCAATTTTTTACTTAGGCTACATTCACAATTAACACTAAATGAATCCCATATAATATTGAAATTACAACCACTATCTCACGGTTCATTTTTGACGATATCGTAAACATTACATTGAATAAATTTAGTTTAGAATACTGTGGTGTGAAATAACTGATAAACATGTTTTTTAAAAATTACGACTTAGACCACTTTCATAATTATGGGCACATTTGTCAAAGAACAACTTCTTGTTTGTATTAACACTAGGAATATTCGGGATTTCCTTTGAAAGTTTCCCTGAACTCCCGTCGAACCTTTTCCTCCATGGAATCACGTCGGATGTAAAATTGTTTGCGAGTTCTATCCGAAAGCTCAAAAAAGCGATCCCTGCGGAGAAGTCCCGCGAGAAGTTCAAACCG
Source organism: Ectemnius continuus (assembly GCA_910591665.1). Lineage (NCBI taxonomy): Eukaryota > Metazoa > Arthropoda > Insecta > Hymenoptera > Crabronidae > Ectemnius > Ectemnius continuus. The sequence continues at coordinate 3,381,700 of OU342856.1, forward strand.
TCGGCGTCGGCCGCCGCCACAGCCGCGGCGGTGGAGCTTTAACTAACAATGAATCGATTCGCCACAAAGAATATTTTACTCGATACTCCTTTCAAGAGGCATTCCGCGTCTCCTCCGTGCGCGCTCCGCAAAGAAGAATGTCGCTTTCCTAAGATGTAGGTTACAACTCCGCGTGCACTTTAAAGTAAAATGCCAGATCCAATGCGAACTGTCGTATGAGTTATGTATACCTTCGAGGGTTTTGTCGAGGCTATTCAATGGAGGAGTACTTTGAAAAATGTTCTTCCACTCGCTGCGATGATGCAAGCATTCATTATGCAAAACCACGTCTTTTCAATTCTGATGATTATTCGCTGGAACAAATGTTGTACAATTTTTTAAACGAACAATAAACGACTGGTTTTGAAATTGGATTTAACTGTCTGCATGTTGATGGCGATCTTGTTACAAGCAAAAATGAAAATATATAATTTTTTTATTATAGAGTAATATTTTTATGTACTCGTTTTCCTACGAAATTGATAATTATTTGTACCAAAATCAGAAACATATAAGTTCATTATGCAAAACCACGTCTTTTCAATTCTGATGATTATTCGCTGGAACAAATGTTGTACAATTTTTTAAACGAACAATAAACAACTGGTTTCGAAATTGGATTTATCTGTGCACATGTTGATGGCGATCTTGTTGCAAGCAAAAATGCAAATATATCATTGCTTTTATTATTATCGAGTAATATTTTTGTATATTAGTTTTTCTACTATATTGATAATTATTTGTACCAACATCAGAAACATATAAGTTCATTATGCAAAAGCACGTCTTTTCAATTCTGCTGATTATTTGCTGAAAAAAATGTTGCAAAATTTTCTAAGTGAACAATAAAGGACTGGTTTTAACATTGGATTTAATTGTCTGCATGTTTCTGCTGATCTTGTTGCAAGCAAAAATGCAAATATATCATTGTTTGTATTATTATCGAGTAATATTTTTGTATATTAGTTTTCCTACTAGATTGATAATTATTTGTACCAAAATCAGAAACACATAAGTTGCATTTCATAACCATTTTAATGTTAAACAGTGAAGATTCTACCTTAATTTCTATATTTGATAACTTATTTGTAATCTACGTTTATAACGAAATTAAATGAATTCAGCAAAATAGTAATTTTTTGAAAGCGATTGTTTCTCAAGCTCTTTGATTCGTCAAGCTAGCCATCAACTCAAAGTTTTCGTGCTGGCCACGTTTGGTAAAGTGTGGCGGTAGCGCAGCGAGAGAGAGAGAGAGAGAGAGGATCATGCTTTTACGCATTTCTAAGTGGTGTTATCAGTAAGCCACAGTCACTCAGCTGACCCAGTTCCCGTTGACTGCGACGCAACTCTCGCAATGGAATGGCAATGGGACTCTCATTATTCTGCAGTGCATGACATATAAATTCCAGTTTATCTGCCACTGTCATCCAAACACTATTAACTTTCTGCAAAATGTCAGCTGTTTCTTGTTCCATTGAAATTCGGCTCGCGCTTTCCTTACTTTCCATGTACGAGCTGCCCTTTTTTTTTCTTCCTCTCACTGTGTTTCTTTTTTTTTCTCAATCCAATGCGCTTTTTCTTATCGGCGAAAATATAGCGGCGGACATTCAATTTATTTCTTGGCTTTATTTCCTCTTCTCGGCGAATTCGTTCTCCGTTAGCCCGATTTGAAAATCCCCCGGCGCCAAACGAACTTGTTCTCTTTCGCTTTTCCCGCTACCTCGTGGGAGCTCCGCGCTCTTCCACCTTCGTATTCGTCAAGAATGCACACGCGAATACTGGGCGAGGGAGGGAAAAAAAATCACTCTCGCGAGGTTCCACCCTGATGATTCCTTGATTCGAAAATCGATATTTCGTTGACGGAAGCTTTTGTGCTTCGAATCCTATTTCCAAAGTATTCAAATTCGAGAGACTCCTATTTCGAATTTCTCTCGTCATTTTTACTTCATCGTAATATTAGTATTTTTATTTGTATTTCTCATTAAATTTGTTAAAAATTACGACTTTTTTGAAGTTTAATTCTTTTTTGGTCGTTTTCTTAGACTTTGGCGATTTTTCGGGTCTGTCACTGCTGTTTACCTACTTTGTTCGGCGATAAATGCATGAGCATCCTATGGCCGATGTCGTAAACACCGGCGGAAATGACTGGGATGGGAAGTCATTTCCTCCCGGCTGTGAATATACTGTTAAAACTCGCTATATCCTCGAAAGGCTGTGTTTTTCTTTCGACCTATACCATAAAGGGGAACAAAAAATGGCATGCGCCGAGTATAAAATGTCGAAGCCTGGAACGAGCTGTTGTATTATTCAGTTCGGCTCCGCGCCCGCAGCCGGGCCACGAATAATTCCCGGTGAAACTAAAGCCGAGAAATCATTAAAGCCACTTTCATTCTGTTACTGCTGATTATTCCCAAACTAAGATTATCCTCAAGGTGCCACATACAAGTAAAACGTTAGAAAACGGTAGAAAAATTCGATTTTTTTCAAAAGTATTATCTACATATTAAAGTACATATTGTAAACAATGTATCCTGTAAATTTTGTTGCAATCCTTGCAGTAATTAATGTGCCACAACGACTTTCGTAATGTCATAGTGAATGAAACATGGCTGCGGTAACCGGTGTAGCTCCACTATTTTTCATCTGAATCGAATAAAAAAGTACTCTTTATTTAATAGAAAGATAACTCTACTGCACTACGGAAGCAGATCCTTCAAGTTTCATTTCGTGCGGAACATATCGCTATTTATAATCATCAGATCGATTTTTTCTATAAAATTAAGCATTTTATATAGGAACAAAACAAAACTGGGATAGGTAAGCAAAAAAACGCTACGTAGTGCAGTAGATAACGATATTAAAAAGATCTCATTAAATTTTCAACTTGATTCGTTCAATGATGAATTAGTTATGCTGGTTACCGTCCGCAGAAACAGTGTTTCGAAAAGAACGTGTTTAAAGTTTAGAAAATATCTTTCGTATGAAAGTATGAAAATTCGTCAAACTCACATAAAATCGTTAACTCCTACGCCATACACCATTATTAATACAATTTTTAGGAGAAAATTTGATTAATTTCGCCCATTTACTTGTATCTGGTACCTTAAATGTTTTTTCTAGCTTCTAAGGAATCCTAGAAATATATCGCAAATATTTCGATGACTGCCAATACACTCGGATGATTTATTTCACTGCGGTTGAATAGTTCTGCTCGCGGAGTATTATTAGTTTCATTAGCATGGATGCATTGATTTCGGGCGGAAACAACAATCAGCGAGGCGAGCGTGTCATTGAATATTCGAGTGATCGAATGCGCACTGTAAGACACGCTGCCGGACATCTGTCAGCGGCGACTCTGTTTGCCCCACAACTTTAATCTAACTGAAATGTATCATCGACGCAAACGCCGCTAATGAATTTGTATGTTAATGAATATCCAGTGTCGGTCAAACCTGACCGCGGCATTAACACAATGTTAACATAAATTACACTAAGCATTGCAGTAATTACTGGCACGTGGAGAGTTAATTAACATAAATCCACTGAGGAATCAATGCATAAGAGACGATCATTAATTAATCCACTGAATAAGTTTTAATTAGTTTTATGTGTCGTTTGTGGAAGATGAATTTTTGAGATTAAGTAGTACAGGTCAAGCATGGTCAGCCTTCAGTAGTACAACTCTATTCTTCAGCGATTTCCCTTAAATTCAACATTAAACTGACATTATTCAACGCTATATTAATTTATTCCAATGTACAATTAATTTACTGAACATTTTAGTATTATTTTAATCAAAATTTATCAATATTTATAAACTTTATTAGTATTACAATTCTCTCCACTGTCATGGATTATTTTCGCATTTTGGCAGCTAAGTAAGTTAGCCGAGTGAATAATCCATATTATTATTAAATAAATTGTTCAATCGATATCATTATGATCATTGTAGTGTCGTTTGCAACTGTTTTACGCCAACTATTTGAGAATTTTATAAAATTTGAACTATACATATTTATAAATCCAAATGAATATGTATGGAAAAGTATTCTTTAGTAAAAAGGCGTCACATAAATATTTGCAAAAGGAAAAAGAACATTCTCCGTATAATTTAAAAGATACAATTGTTTAAGGAAAGAAAGAAATGGTTTTGTTGGACTTTTGACACAATTCTCGCTGCGTCGACGTTCACGTGTACACAAAATGTGTATCAATAATTATTATAATCAATTATTATAAGTGTATACCCAAAATTCGATGTGTAAGTGTCAAATTAAACAATCTAGCGTCATTTGACTCGTATTATTTCATACAATGTACAGGGTGGTTCAGTTGCCTTTGAATCAGAACTAGACATCTATTTAATTATACTGTATATTCGCTGTTTAACAATGGACTGTATTGAATTATGTAGTCTGTTCGAGCGAATATTTTACCAAGTTTTAGCATCGACTTCCTTCGAATGGCTAGCAACGTAAGGAGACAATATTTTATCATATTATATTTATAGGGGAATATTATATATAATTGGCTTCTGCAGAGTGAAATTTCATGTACGAATTAACATAACTCAAACATGTAAAAGTATAAATGCATAAAATGCAGACAAATGTTGAGAAACATTTGAGTATAATTTAAATGGCTAGGTTATTTATAATGATTTTATATGGAACAATGGTGATTCAAAGACAAGTGATTCACCCTGTACAATAAAGTTTTCGATGTTGCTGTCGCACGACAAGCAACTTCACTGTCTTTCTTCACAAAGTTGCCGGGCGAGCGGTCGTCCGATCAAAGTGGAAGTGGCCAAGTGCACCGTTTCAGTGCTTTTTCATCGTGTGTCCGCCTGAGTTGCGATATTTATGTGCGGCGATATGTCGATAGTCGAGCGGCGGAGACCGATTATGATATCAATCTTGGCTGCGATTACGGGAAACGGTTTACTGGCTTTTAGCCTGAGCGCCGAGGTCGGAAATAACCGCGCGCGCTCGCGCTCGCCCTGCAAGCTCAATACTGATATAACTCGGCGGGCACAGTTTAACACTAAAAATTCTATAAACCGAACCGTTTTATGGATTCTGGTACGAAACAAATGACAGATCCACGCAACATAGTAAATGTCAAAGAAAATTGTCAGAAAGCAATGGAATTTTTGAAATTTACTAACTTATACCATTTGTGGCGTTTAGTTTGAAAGCGAACCAAGTCTAGTTATATTAAAATTGAGATATTAAAGAGTTTGTGTTTTACTAGAATTAAAAATGTACGTGTAGAATACTAATTCATGAATTGATTTAGGTTTCTTTCAAAACACACGGCTCATTTAGAAGAAAATTGTCAGAAAGCAATCGAATTTTTGAAATTTACTAACTTATACCACTTGTGGCGTTTATTTTAAGCGATCCAAGTCTATTTGTATTAAAATTGAGATATTAAAGAGTTTGCGTTTTACTAAAATTCAAAATGTACGTGTAGAATACTAATTCATGAATGGATTGAGGTCACTTTCAAAATAAACGGCTCATTTAATTTAATATAACATAGAAATGTAAGAATAAAAGAAAGGCCTTTGAGAAAACTTCACGCGTTATGAAATTAATAAAGAAAGCATGTAAAATGAGATAAAGTTGTATCGAACATCGCATTTTGTGACTTACTTCCTTTAAAGAAACAATCTTCTTCATTATAAAAGAAAGACACTAAAAATTTTATAATACTGCAACATCTTATGGTTTCGTAAGAGCGAATACAAATAACAGTATAAATTTACAATGTCTTTTAAACCGGTTGTTAAATCTGAGAAAGAAATTTTTAAAGGACGTTAATTTTACAATAAAAGATACAACTAAATTTCCCAATCACTTTTTGTGCCATTTGCAATATAAAACAAGACATTGACTTTCATATAATTTCTGGAGATTAATACAAACCAGTACAATAATTAATGGAACAATTCAATTCATTTAAATGCTGACATTTATATTGCAATAACAGAAGAGTGACAATATATTTCTTACGATTGAGGGTAAAGATAAGTCGAAAACGGCTCTCTTTGTATCCGACACCTTACTCTCTGATTTCCCAATTTGGATTGAGCGTGTACTCATTGTGTCCTCGGCGAGGCTGTAGGTTCGAGTGCTCAGCCGGCTTTCTTAATAAAGACACAATGGGAGAGAACGCAATCGTGTCTTAAAGACAGGGTTATACTCGGCGAGAGGGGAATCTCGAGTAGACGAGGGCGACGATATTAATAAATCTCGGCGAGAGGGAGAAAGCTCCACTCGACGGAGGCGCCCCTTTGCTAATTGAAAGGATGAGCTTGCCTGTACTTTGTTTACACTGCCAGGCGGACCTCCCGCTCACTTTGTAACGAGTGCTCTCTCTTCTCGAAATAAATAATCGACATCGCTCTCTCCTCTCTCTCGAGAGCGACCAATCCTATTCCAGAATCTCTCCTATGGCCTTTCCTTTCCCAATCCCGGCGAAACCAATCAGCGATTCGACTTTCAAATGGCCGATGAGCAACGAGTATCGCTTTCATCGACACTCGCTCGCTCGACGGCGACGCTGCTCTCATTATAAATTCCGCGTCGCCGGTGCTCGCCTTTCACCTAGTTCGCCGCCATTGATTACTCGCACTTGACTTCATTCTTCCAGGAGTGATTTAATAGCCGGCGAATTAAAATTCGAGCCACTTTCGTTGCCCCCTCTTCTCCTCCTCGCGTTTCTCGACGAGGCGACACAGTTCTACCGAGCTTTTGTTGCCGCCGCGATCAACCTTTCCCATTGAACGCCACTTTCCTCCGAGTTCTAATGCAAATGTAAGAAGCGCGGACGCGAAAATACGAATTGTTAGTGTGATGGATGTTGAAGAAAGAATGAAGACATTTTATAATGAATAATAGATCATTTTTTAGCTGCAATTATTTGGAGAATATTCTGGCGTATTCGCAATAAATTAATTTGATAAATTGCAATGGTGTTGTTGCAGCGAAATTCGCTTTTTTAATAATGAATAATAAATCATTTATTTGGGGAATACTCTGCAACATTCGCGAAAAATTAATTAGGACATGATAAGTGGTAATCCGAGAAAGAAATTCTTAAAGGACGTTAACTTTACCATAAACGATATAACTAAATTCCCCAATCGTTTTTTGTACCATTTTCAGTATTGTTGCAGTGAAATTCGCTTTTTATAATGAATAGTAAATAAAATTCAATTTTATAGTGAATAGTTAATCATTTATTAGCTTCAATTTTCAAGGGAATATTTTGCAACATTCGCAATAAATTAATTTGATAACTTGCAATAGTGTTGTTGCAATGAAATTCGCTTGTTTACAATGAATAGTAAATAAAATTCAATTTTATAATGAATAGTTAATCATTTATTAGCTTCAATTATTCGGGGAATATTCTGCAACATTCGCAATAAATTAATTAGGACATGATTAGTGGTAATAGTGTTGTTGCAGTGAAATTCGCTTTTTTCACAATGAATAGTAAATCATTTATTAGCTCCAATTATTCAGGTAATATATTCTGCAACATTGGCAATAAATTAATTAGGACATGATAAGTGGCGTTAGTGTCGTTGCAGTGAAATGTGTTATCGAAGTATATTTGCGATGTTAAACAACATATTTGTACGCTCGCTATTTTCCGAACAATTAACACATTATCACGAGCCATTGACAGAGGGGGCGAGCAATTAATTACTAACAAATTTAAAGACAGAGCGGAGGTTGGGGATGTTCGAGTCGCTGATTAAAATCGAATGACTCCAGAACATTACGTTTGAAAGCTCTTGAAATATCGGGGACCAATCAGAATCCCGTATGATTTAAACATATCCGGTGGGACAATATCGAAACATTAACACTGCGGCATTAATAACAAGCATTATTATGACTGCGAAAAGATCGCCCGGTGAAATGACGCGAACATTACCAGGAATCATTATCGAATAAGTCAATTGGTGCTTGGAATAGGATGGATTAATTAAAAAGTGAAGTTCCGCGAAATGATGTTGCTCGGCTCTCTTTCGAGCGCTCGCGCTTATTTCTGCCGGGCGAGTTCACCTCGCATTTTTAGCATATTTAAATTTCTCCTCAGGTACCAAGGTATTTCCCACCCCCCTTTTCAACCCCCTCGCTGAAAACAATTTCTTTCCATCCACTTACTGCACCTTTTTTACCCTCTCTTCTATATGCGCGCACATACACACACACGCGCGCGCGCTCGCGCCACTTGAGTGCCGTTTGCAACACAAGCTCTCGCGAATGTTGGGCGAAAAAGGTCGTGCAGGTTGTTTCGGTATTCCGAGTAACTCCGGCAGCACGCGTCCAACCATTAAAACGGTATAAAAGTTTGCCCCTAAAAATTACTGTTAACAAGTGTGTAGTTGGAACAAAGTGGAGGTATTAAATAGTACGAAGAATACAAGTGGAAAGTATTTTGTCAGTGATTTTATTTGTTTCGTAGCATGAATTGATGTTTCATTGATTTAATAATAAATTACCAAGATGATTAGTTGGCATAATATTTTTGTTCGTGAAATCTTGAATTAACTGTTCACAGAAAAATGTGGCAATTTAGAGCAATTGGAGCAATTTAGAGGAATTTAAATCCTTCTAAATCTAGAAATTAAATTTAAAAACAGCTTCTAAATTTTAAATCACAAAAATTAGTTTAGTGTGTAGTTGGAACAAAGTCGAAATGTTAAACAGTACGAAGAATACAAGTGGAAAGTATTTCGTCAGTGATTTTACTTGTTTCTTAGCATGAATCGATGTTTGCATTTAATGTTTCATTGATTTAATAATAAATTACCAAGACGATGAATTGGCATAATATTTTTGTTCATGAAATCTTGAATTAACTATTCACAGAAAATGTGAAAGGCGATCTATCTGTTAAATTATTCGACAGCAATTTACAAGAATTTAAAACTTTCTAAATCTAAAAATTAAATTTAAAAACAGCTTCTACATTTTAAATCTTACAAATTAATTTAGTGTGTCGTTGGAACAAAGTATTAAATGGTACAAAGAATAAAAGTGGAAAGAATTTTGTCAGTGATTTTGTTACTTGTAAGCATGAATCGATTTTTGAAATGTTGTTTCATTGATTTAATAATAAATTACCAAGACGATGAATTAGCATAATATTTTTGTTCATGAAATCTTGAATTAACTGTTCATAGAAAAATGTGAAAGGTGATCCATTAGTTAATTTATCCAACAGCAATTTACAACAATTTAAATCATTTTTCTGCAAAACTTGACCTATCTCGCTTTAACGTCAAACTTCGACAGATTTCTCGGGGAGCTTGCAAGCCGAACGCAAGACAGCAAAAAATAGATGGGTGGTTCGCAAGATTTTCCTGGCACAAAAGTCTACTTTCGACAAAAAAGTATCGAACTCCTAATGCAAGGCGTAGGCAGAGGGGTGGGGGGAAATCCAATGCGGCGGTCATCCCAATTTATTCGTTAGCCTAAATTGCGCAATTTAATTCGCCCCCCAATTTCCCACCATTCCGGCGGCGCGGCGCTCGTGATCCAGAATACATGCTCTGGCTGCCCGGCAGCCACCGCCGCCGCCGGTAAAAACTTTGAATCAGCATTGATTGTAATTCGATTGGGGCTCGCATGAATTTTGAAATTCGGCTGACCTCAATTCCTACTCCCTGTAATTACTTCCCGGCAATTACTTTCGAGCCAGAGAATCGAATAATACTAATTGCAGATTCGACTCGAAATCGAAGCAAATCCACCCCCGTTCGGAAGGTGAACTATTCATTTATAATAATAGTATTTATATTAAGTGTACAACGAATTACTGTTATGTCATCTGATTTTGTTTCAATAAGTGAATCAATAATATTTAAAAAACCGCGATGTTTAATATATTTTATATTCATTCTTTTTACACTGATATTATAGATAATATGAAACAAAAATTCTCTATAAATAAATCAACTATTAATTATAATTACCATATAACTGAAACACTAAGCACTAACTAAAACCATTTTCGTAAGAACTTTTTTGTACACGTTTATAATAAACATCATATTCAGATAATATAAATCTGTTTAGTGGTGCTTTTTTGAGCCGAATGATGGTAAATCATATTAATAGTAATAGTATTTATAATAAATATACAACCAACAATTTATATATCATGTGATTTGGTTCCACTAACGATAAGTAAATTGCATCAAAATGAATCACTAATATTTAAAAAGCACGATTATTATTTATCAAGGCATACATATTTTGTATTAGTTCTCTTTACAGAAATATTGCAGAATAAATAGATGAACTATTAGTAATTCTTGTTTGCAATAATTACTATATAAATATAATACTGTGTATTAACTAAGAACATTAACCGAATAAGTCCTTCGTACCTGTTTATGATAATAAGTGTATAACAAACAATTTATATATCATGTGACTTTGTTTCACTAACTATAAGATAAGTAAATTGCACCAAAATGAATCACTAAATATTTAAAAAAGCACGATTATTATTTATCGAAAATATGAGACTTAAATTCTCAATAAATAAATGAACTATTAATAATTCTTCTCTGCTATATAAATATAATACCAAGAACGTTAACGTAATAACTTCTTCGTGGACGTTTATAATAAACATCATAATCAGACAATATAAATTTGTTTCAGTGGTGCTTTCCAAAGGGAATGATGGTAAATGATATTAATAAGAATAGTATTTATAATAAGTGTATAACAAACAATTTATATATCACGTGACTTTGTTTCACTAACTATAAGATAAGTAAATTGCACCAAAATGAATCACTAAATATTTAAAAAAGCACGATTATTATTTATCGAAAATATGAGACTTAAATTCTCTATAAATAAATGAACTACTAATAATTCTTCTTTGCAATAATTACTGTATAAATACAATACTAAGAACGTTAACGTAATAACTTCTTCGTGGACGTTTATAATAAACATCATAATCAGACAATATAAATCTGTTTCAGTGGTGCTTTCCAAGGGGAATGATGGTAAATGATATTAATAAGAATAGTATTTATAATAAGTGTATAACAAACAATTTATATATCACGTGACTTTGTTTCACTAACTATAAAATAAGTAAATTGCACCAAAATGAATCACTAAACATTTAAAAAAGCACGATTATTATTTATCGAAAATATGAAACTTAAATTCTCTATAAATAAATGAATTATTAATAATTCTTCTCTGCAATAATTACTATATAAGTATAATACTAAGAACGTAAACGTAATAACTTCTTCGTGGACGTTTATAATAAACATCATAATCAGACAATATAAATCTGTTTCAGTGGTGCTTTCCAAGGGGAATGATGGTAAATGATATTGGGGGGGTAAGGGAAAGCCCGGACGGTGCTCTGTCTTCGGCGAGCGGTGCGGTAAGTATACACCGCAAACAATCTGATTTCCACTACTTGTCTTGAGATCTCATACCTGGCACGCAATCTCCTCGGCCATCTCTCTTTTCTCCGGCGGCGGCGTCGGCGGCGGCGGCGGTTAACTTCGTGAAACGAAAATAATTACGTACCCACGCCGATTTAATTTCCGGATAAGGTCTGCCCGAGCCGAGCCGAGCCGAGGTCTGAATCTTGCCAGGTGTGCCGCTGAAGGAATTGCGCTTCAAGAAAGCTCTCTCTATCGATTTCACTCGGCGAAACGACGCTAAACGATCCTGCTTTCAACCGGCCTCGAAACTTCAAATGAAGACGTTATTATCATTATTGTATGCTTTTATTTTGCCCTCGTTGAGGACTTTTCTTTGTTCTTCCATTCCCCTTTCTGTTGTTTCATCGAATTTTATTAAAGACTCGAGAAGAATAGATAGATACTTTTTATTGACTTCGAAAAAGAGGAGCTACTCAATTCGACCGCTATATATTTTAACCCTGATATTTTATAATACGAAAAAGGATTCTTTTGGAAATTACAATGTTTTTCAACTTAACTATCAAGAATTTGCAATCTAAAACTTTTCAAGTTCAAACATTTTTAACGGTTTTTATTTTTTTTCGTCGACTTCCTGACCTTCCTCGGTACTGTAATTTGGTGGAGAATGTGCCCTTGCATCAAGGAAGAAGTGATATAAATTTCAGAGCCCTAGCTCAACTTTTAATTTTTCATCTATTTTCGACCCTCGGAAATGGTCAATTTTTTCAAGTTTCTCAAAATCGGCCGAACCCGGGATATTTTGATTGTTTTCGTATCAGGGTGGATAGAGAACAAAGAATCCGTGAAAAAAAGTCCGGATTTGCAACGAGAACGGGTCGAAAAACCGTCCAGAAAAGTCCATTTTTGCTCATTTTTGACGGTTTTTATTTTTTTTGGTGGACTTCCCGACCTTCCCCGGGGCTGAAATTTGGTGGGTAATGTTTTTTTGCATCAAGGAAGATACCATAAAAATTCCAGGGCCCTAGCTCAACATTTTTTTTTCGGCCAATTTTTCTTAAGGGGTACCCCTTCAGATTTTTTCACGATTTTTCGAAGGTCCCCGAACTCGGGTTTCTTCTTCAGGAATCGATTGTTTATGAATGGAAACGGATAGAAAACAAGAAATCCATCGAAAAAAGTCCGGATTTCTATCGGAAACACTAAAAAAACTGCCTTTAAAGTTCAATTTTTTCGGAATTTTCGCTAGTTTTTCCGATATTTTTTGGACTTCCCGACATTTTCCGGGGCTGAAATTTGGTGGGGAGTCTCCCCTTGCATCAAGGAAGATGTGATATAAATTTCAGAGCCCCAGCTCAAAATTTTTTTTTCCCCATATTTCTGGCCATCGAAAATATCCAATTTTTCAAAGGTCCCTGAACTCGGGTTTTTTCTTCATGAATCGATTGTTTGTGTATCAGAGCGGATAGTAAACGAAGAATCCATGAAGAAAAGGCTGGATTTGTGTTGAAAATCCCAAAAATCGTTCCTGAATAATGAATTTCATCTAATTTTCACGGTTTCTCCCATATTTTTTACACTCCCTTTTAATTCTTTTTGTGCATTCTGCAAATATTTGCGACTAATTATAAACGCTTTTACGAATGTTGTTATTATTGAATCACTTATAAACTTGGAAACTTCGTTCTTTGCACGCTGTCGGCAAAAAGGCGCACTCTAACGCGGCGTCAACAATTTTTCCATCGGCTGTCACAAGTCATAACACTTGGTCTCAGTGTTCCATTCGGCTTGGCCGAGGAAGAAAGGGCCACACAATGGCCACAGTATTCACCTCGGGGAAACTGGATAATGCCCTTTTTTATTTCATCCGGGCAACTTCCGCCGCGAAACTTCCTCCTATCCAGTTATGTTTTCGAACCTAGTTAGTTCTTGTCATAGGTGTCTCTGTGTCTGTATGTGTGTATATGTGTGTGTACGCGCCCATTGTAAGAGTCCCGCGCGTCACGTACACGTATCGATAAAGCTCGGTGAGAAAAGTTTGCGCGGTGCCCGGCCAAGTTTTCGAGCGTCCGCTGTTACAATCGCCGAATTCCTCTCCCATCGGGCCACACTAGATAGCGCGCTAACTAGTTCTCGCTTGTAAACTCCGCCCGAAAACGAGAGATACGATAACGTTTTCTCAAATCCGAGGAATTTCAGACACGCAAAATGTCTAGTTTCGTGGCTGAGAGCGACGTCCCTCTAATTGTTGTTATTTCATTATATTCTGTCGAGATTGGAATTTGTTACTTTAATCTGTTACGTAAATGGATCTGTAAAGCTCGCAATTTCTCTGATTTTCGACATAACGCGTGTTGAAATGTAGATTTTCGGGTTTTTCTAATTATTCTTTTTCATTCTTATTATTTCGCAAAAGCACAAGTAAAAAATACTGTCATTATATTTATTTTTCTACAACTAACAAGAAGATAGTTTATATTAAAACTTTATAATTACCAAGAAAGCTTCTTAACATTACTCTTTACATTTTATTCTTTCCACATAAAACACAAGTAAAGTACCAATTATAAATTGTTAAACACAAAGTTTAACGAAGCACAAAAACTGAATGCTACAATAAATACCGTACGAAGGACTATTTATGAATTTATGTTAATCAGTTTCCATCAAAGGCGCTCTCTCACCGCATTCGCTCGGCAAGAATTTTGCGCCGAGCGTTTCAAACACGCTGGTCAAAGTGCTGCAACAGATTTCGCCTCCTCTTTCGTAGCGCGTCCCGATTTAATAATACGACAATGAGATTAGCATTTCCTGGGAGAGGCAAAAGAATGTCCCTTTTCTCTTTGCGCGGGGGGAAAAAAGCGCGGGGAGGGCACGCATGCCGGCTAATCAACGAGCGGCTTAATTGAAAGTCGTCAGAATTGTTTGGTGTATCGTGGAATATTGATCGGCGCTCCGAACAATATTTAACGGGCGGCGAATGACGTAATCCTCGCGGAGGAAAAATGTGTACACTTGAACCGACGGCGACGACGGGAAACTTTTCCAATTTCTCTGGACAAAGGGAATCGCCGATAAACAGAACGCCGTTCTCTCTCTTTCGTAACAGTAATTAAAAGTACTGACGCGCTGAAAATCGAAGACGCTAAGCGCCCGCGGCTTCTGCTTCCTTCGAGGAATTTAATTTCGGGATTAAAGCCACCGGCCGCACAGATATTTGCCGATCCTGTAAACCAATCAGCCTCCCCCCCGTGAAATGCATTAACCAATTTCCATAATAAGTAAGAATAACCTCGACAAATAATCCATTGATGAATCCTGGATGAATCGGCCGAAAATTAAATGCGCCCCCCCGGCTAAATCGTCACGCGTCAACATCAACCCACTGATGAATATTCAATGTTGTCTATTATATTAATTCATCGATCGCCGCGTACAACTTAAGTCCGTACAATGATATTCAAACATGTGTGCGCTTTGCAATTTAACAATTGATGCTTTTGCAGTCTAAAACTATTTCCAATAATAATTAATCATATGATTTTCATGACTTAACAAAGCGGACGAAATAATACTCGTTTCTTCATATTTATTATAGTATATTGCTAAAATTAATCCAAGAAATTATAAGATCAATAAATATTTATAAAGTATCAGTAAAAATGAAGTACGTTTCATTTCACATTGTCACGCGTTAATATAAAAATTATATTCGAACATGTGTACGCTTTGCAATTTAACAATTGATGTTTTTACAGTTTAAAACTATGTTCAATAATAATATATTATACGATTTTCGTCACTTAACAAAGAGAAGGAAAAAATACACCTTTCATTATATTTATTATACTACGTTTTTAAAATTAATCTAAGAAATGACAAGATCAACAAATATTTATAAAGTATCAGCAAAACTGAATTACGTTTCGTTTCAAATTGTGACGTTTGAATATAAACCGAGTGATGAATATTCAGTGTCGTCTATTATATTAATTAATCGATTAGTACGTACAATTTAACAATTGATGTTTTTGCAGTCTAAAACTATGTTCAAAAATAATAAATTATACGATTTTCATAACTTAACAAAGCCGACGAAATAATACTCGTTTCTTTATATTTATAATACTGTGTTTTTAAAATTAATCCAAGAAATTGTAACATCAACAAATATTTATAAAGTATTTCGTTCCACGAAACACCGAGATTGTTAATTACCGTAAACAACGTTATCAACTCTTACAGATTGTCTATTATCGTCGCAAGCTTTTTCACTTGTGTCGCGCGGGGCGCGCGCTACGCATATTAACGAGGAGGAGCGAGTGCCCGACTGATTACCAGTAATGACAATTAAGTTCGGGAATTTATTGCGCGGCCGCCGCCGCCGCCGATCGAAATGCTACAATCGCGATATTGATTTACGACAGGGAGAACTTGGCGGGCAAGTATTTAAACGCATGCGTGCACAGCTGCGGTATTACGCGAAATCCGATCGCTGCTAATAATGAGAACAAGTGGCCAAGCTCTCTTTTCACTCTGTAACAGAATGCGTTTTCAATGATAGCTGTTCCTGGCGCAGCTTCATCTTCGACAATGCGCGGCATTGTGCTTATTGTTATTGGCTAGTGAAATGCATCCATCGATTATTAGTTTCTGTTTTCCGAAGCCGGAGTTATTCATTCGCCCAGTACATTAATTAAAGAACATTAATAAAGAAATTACCAATTATGGGCTGTGAAATACGATACAAGAAACGGTTATTCATTCTGCTTTTTGAAAAGGTTATTCAATTACAGTGAAAGATATTGAAGGCTGTTATTAACGACTTATTTATATAAATAATCGTTAAATCGTCCCATTATTTGTCACAATTACCTGATTCATTTTGAAGTATACATATACTTGCAGTAGATTAATTAGAATTGCATTAATAAAGGAACTAACAGACAGAGCTACAAATATACAACATGAAACAGTTAATTTTCCAAAGTACGAGAATCATAAAATAAAATTCAGAAAAAGAGAAAAACTACAACCAATAATTTTGACAAGAAAAAACAGAAGGAAAGGAAGATATTTACAGATAGAATATCTAAGATTGAATAATTAATAAAGGAACTAACAATCAAAGCCACAAATATACAATATGAAAGATTGAATTTTCCAGATTACAAAAATCATAAAATAAAATTCAGAAAAAGAGAAAACATGCAATCAATAATTTTCATAAGAAATAACAGAAGGAAAGGAAGATATTTACAGATAGAATATCTAAGTTTTAATAATTAATAAAGGAACTAACCATCAGAGCTACAAATATACAATATGAAAGAGTTAATTTTCCAAATGACAAGAATCATAAAATAAAATTCAGCAAAAGGGAAAACATACAATCAATAATTTTCATAAGAAATAACAGAAGGAAAGGAAGATATTTACACATGGAATATCCAAGATTTAATAATTAATAAAGGAACACATAAATATTAACAAAGGAACTAACAATCAGAGCTACAAATATACAATATAAAAGAGTGAATTTTCCAAATGACAACAATCATAAAATAAAATTCAGCAAAAGGGAAAACGTACAACCAATAATTTCGACAAGAAAAAACAGAAGGAAAGGAAGATATTTACAGTTGGAATATCGAAGATTTAAAGACCGGAAGCGAGTATAATAAATCGAGGGTAGAACAGGGTTATTCCGATCGAAACCAGAGGGAATTGTGCTGAGACAATGGAGGCTGGCATCAACAGGTTCGAGAGAAGACATTGAAAAAGTGAAATTTTCGCGGCAGGGGAGGAAGAGGAAGAAGAGGCGCTTGAAGAAGACAGTCGCATCGGTGGGATGGAAAAATGGGTCGGCGAAATTGTCGGTATGTGGAGCAGCGAGCCGCACAAGAAAAGGGAAGGAAAGAAGCCCGCGGCGGGCGGCGGGCGGAGGAGGAAAAAAGCAGAGCAAGATAAAAGTTTAATAGAACAGGCAAACGATAGGCAGCATTAACAGAGCTTTCCTCGAGATAAAGAACATGATAGGAGAAAAGAAACGGGGATTCGGGTCATTTCTGTGAAGATAGGAAGCTTCAAGGGATAGAAATAGTATACCTAAACAGGGAGAAATGTCGGACGAAATATTCTTACAACCCTTATTACACTTATTGTAAGAACTAATCCCCAAAAAGCCTCGAATTAATTACTGGAGGATTGTTCAACTTCAATTGTATCAGAATAGTTAATGAAATAATTAAAGTAACAACTAAATTCCCTGTAATAACAAAATTATTTCCATCATTGCATTTCTAAGAAAGTTATTCAAACCAAGATTACTTTTGTTTACTATTTTATATTGCAGATACATAAAACTTTGTTCATAAAAAATACAGGTATTGTGGATTTTTCACAATGCAACTGAACTAAATTTGCATAAATATTTGCAGAATAAATGTTGAGGAAGCAATTTGTACTGTAAAATTATATTTAATACAATACAAAATGACTTTATCACATTTTAATCAATATAATATTTTAATTATTAGTGAATAATTTATGCTGAAAAAGTTATATTTAATACAATACAAAATAACTATGTCATATTTTAATCAATATAACATTCTTCCTCAACATAATATTTTAAATATTAGTGAATAATTTATGCTGAAAAAGTTACATTTAATATAATAAAAAATAACTGTGTCGTATTTTAATCAATACAACACTTTTCCTCGATATAATACTGTAATAATTAAAGAGGATCGTGGATAGACTGTTAATGCCGAGTCGCATAACTGGTTAAGAGCTTAATTGATACATTTACGGGGATAATGGAGTTCAGATGTTGCGGTAGAGTGAAGGCGGAGGAATAGAGGCGCGGAAGATCAATGATAAGTGGAGTGGTCGTTAGGCTTTAGGGCGGCCCTGTTCCTCTTCACCTGATTACACAATAAACGAGGAAACAATAGCGTGTTACGGCAACTGATAGCTTTCGAGGGTGGATCGTGGAAAAACTCGACTATCAAATTCCTTGCAAGAAAAAAATGAAATAAGCATCGCGTTCAATTTCCCAAGCGCCGATATAACAAAAGCAGAAATATCCCTTTCGAAGGAACGATTTCTCGAGGTTCAATTGTTCAGCAAGCGCTTCCGGAACGCTGCACGGGAAATTAAATATTTTATGTGCTTAATTCAGTTATTAAACGGGGGTATTAAAATTCCAGAATGCAAGAAATGAAGGAGGCGATAATAACTGCTATTTGAGAGCTAGGGAATTCTAATTAATGCTCGTATTATCAATTCCGGAGTATCCTTCAATTTGAATCATCATCATATCGAAATACGACAATAATAAATCAATTCAAAATTAAAGTGTCGATTCACTAATTTTTTCTACACACACAATAACTTTCCCATACATTTTAACCATTCGTAAAACTTTACAAATCTTCCACTTCAAAGTGAAATCGAAGAAAATCGATATTTCAAGTCCCACAATATTTTTTGCATAATTTTCTCTTAAAAGAGGAATATCCAAAGCACTCGAAATCACTTTTGTTTGGCGAATTCCTTGCAGCAACACTCCTATAGAATTAGTGAAAGTTAGGACTTGGAAATCAGTACTGTGTATTGTTCATATCAAATTTGTTTTAGAGCTCTAAAAAAAAGGCTACAATAATAAGAATTGCACATAATTGCACATTTTTGATTGGTGATCAGTAAAAAGGCACAGTTCGCAGTACGATTTTAAAACAAATCTGGTAACACTGAGCTTAGAACTATGTTCAACTATCTTTCATTCGTCAGAGAATTGTTTGTCAATAAAACGAAAGCTACTCTTCGAATTGTCCTTACTTTAGATACAGAAAACAGCTTAGTTTTCTGTTTTGAAGTTTTCTTTACTTTTAATATTTCACTCCAAGTGATTCTGTTGAGAAATACTTATTTAAAAGTAATTTCGAACATGGCGCTCAAATCAAAAGCGAAGTGCGCTACGATAAAACGAGACTAACTAAACGATAACGATAAAGCTAAAAAGAAGGTACAAAAGAATAATTGAAAGATTATTTTAGATCTTCGGATGAGTCTCTTAGAAAACGACGTGATTTGTAAAAGAGTCCGTTTAAAAGGACTCTAAGAAGTTAAACTAGTTTAACGATTTGTATGTGAGTATGTAAGATAAATGTACCTTATTATGGTCTTAATATAAAAACAACAACAACTAACACAGGAAAATGTTTAATGATTGAGGTGCTTTAATATAAAATGCAACAGATTCAAGTAATCATAAAGAAAACAGCTAACAAAGAAGTTTTCTATTTACAGCGCGGTTTCATAACCACTGTGCGCTCCCACGAATTTTATTATTATTACATCAATTCGCAATATTTAACAATGAGAATCCCTGCGAATATCAGACTTCGAGTGGGGAAAAGAGGAAGAAAAATCGCGGCCAATAACGCTGGAGGTGTGGCCGATTGATCGAGATGGATTTTAATAAAAGCTCTGCGTCGCATTGAGTTTCGTTGGCGGGTGTCGTTGGAGCGGCGCGGAGAGGTGGGCGCCGAAATATGTGCAGGAACGTGTACAGCTGAACCGTCTCATCATTGGGCGCGCGTCCTCTCCGCCGCCGCCGCTGGCTCCTGTTTTGCCTTGCAAATCCAACTGGATTCGAGCGGCCACTCCTCGTTACTAGCACGACAACGAGTCTCCATCGGAGTCAACATCCACTCCGCCGAGAGGATCGAGACAGTGTATCGACCCACATAGGGTGTTAAACTTGTCCTGTCCTCCCGAAATCACCCAACACCCGGAAGCAGCCACCGCTTGTTTGTCATATGCACTGTCAAATAGATAATAACTCGGCCAGGCTGATGCGAGTAAACTGTCTGTTTCTGGGATTCCTTGCTCGGAGTGATGAGCGAGAAATTCACGTTGGAATGCGAGATATTCTGTTAAAGTAGAGCTTTTATAAACGGTGCTCAAGCTGTGTTGAAATTTGAGAAGTTTGTGGAATTGTTTTGAATAAATAGAATTTTATAATATTGGCGAATGAAGTACAATTGTGGTGTATAATTGATTGTGGTATTACTTGAATTGAAATGTTTTGAATTAATGATAAATAATTTCGAATTAAACTTACTATTTTTCTGCATAAACTGCATTAAAAATTAATATTTTAGCGTATCGACATTAAATAATCGCAATATATTGTGAGCAGTGACTGAAAATTATTAAATAATCTGAAGTTTATTTGTATTATATTTTAACATCTCAATAGTCAGTCCATAGAATATAATAAGTCCTTCTCTGTCAAGCCCTTAGCTGATCACCTTTTGTTATTTTCAAGACTAAAAACAACTATTTGCTTCAATATCAATAAGTCTAGATCGAGTGCATGATAGCACAAAATACAAAATGATTTTCAATAAAATATTAATCATAGAATGGAACTTGTTAGAATGGGAAGGGTATCGCTTGAATTAAACACTTTGGAATTAATGATAAATAATTTCCACTTAAACTTACTATTTTTCTGCATAAACTAATCGTCCATTTAATAAAAACTACATCAAAGGCTACTGTTTTAGCGCATCAACATTAAATAATCGCAATATCTTGTGATGTTTAAATGAAAATTATGAAATATAATGGTTGAATGAAATGCATCAGAATCTTGAATTGAACACTGTCGAATTAATGATAAAATAATTTGGACTTAATCTTACTATTTTCCGTATCAATTGATTCTTCAATTAATAAAAACTGCATCAAGAACTAATATTTAAGCACATCAACACTAAATAATCGCAACATATTCTTAGGAGCGAATGAAAATTATGACTTTCGAATTAAACTTACTATTTTACTGCATGAATTATTTCTTCAATTAACAAAAACTGCATCAAAAACTAATATTTTTGCGTATCAACATTAAATAATCGCAATATATTCTTAGGAGCGACTGAAAATTATGACTTTCGAATTAAACTTGCTATTTCCTGCACAAATCAATTCTTCAATTAATAAAGGCTGCATCAAAATTTAATATTGTAGCACATCCACATTAAATAATCGCAATATATTCTTTGGAGCGAGTGAAAATTATGACTTTCGAATTAAACTTGCTATTTTCTGTATCAATTGATTCTTCAATTAATAAAGACTGCATCAAAAATTAATATTGTAGCACATCAACATTAAATAATCGCAATATTTAGCGAGGAGCGAGTGAAAATGATGACTTTCGAATTAAACTTGCTGTTTCCTGCACAAATCAATTCTTCAATTAATAAAAACTGCATTAAAAACTAATATTTAAGCACATCAACACTAAATAATCGCAATCTATTGGGAGGAGCGAGTGAAAATTATAACTTTCGAATTAAACTTACTATTTTTCTGCACAAATCAATTCTTCAATTAATAAAAACTGCATCAAAAATTAATATTGTAGCACATCAACATTAAATAATCGCAATATTTAGCGAGGAGCGAGTGAAAATTGTAAGACATAATGGTAGAATGGAACGCGTGAGGAGTAGGAGGAGAATGGGGTGGTATCGGTCATTGCAGGCGACACGGATTGGCAGGTTTACAGGTCAGCTGGGTTAACGGTAGCCGAGGTCTTTATTAACACTGCATGCGGCGGTCACTCTTGCCCTGTTCCAATTACTTCGGGGCGGCGCGCGGCGCGGCGGCGGTGGCGCGGCGTATGAGAATTAAATTTTGATCGGCTCCAGTCGAGTAAGCCCGTGTCACCGGTACTCGATAGGCATTAAGCTCTACCGAGCCATGTAAATCCGGGGGTGTTGAATTCTCCAAAGCGTTGCGTGACCCGCATCATTAGACGCCAACAGGCACGATAGATCCTCGTTACTAACATACGTGTGTTACGTCGACGTCGTCGTCGTCGTCGACGCCCCCACCCTTCTAATTCTCCAAACACCTGGCAAAGAATTTCGATGCGTGGGTGACTATAATTGCCACCGAGTTCGCCATTAGGGTTCATGATGATTGAAGACCACTCTGATTCGGTTCGATGAGGATTGCGTCAATGATGCGAAAATAGAAATAGATTGACTTTTGCCATTTGACGGAAATGTTTATTGATTCTTAGTAAAAGCTCTTGGGAATCGAGAATGAATTTTTGAAGGATGATAAATGATACTGAAATAATAATGTTGAATGTAGTTATTGTTACGTTATAAAAGAATATAAACTTCGTCCTTTTCATTGTTGTTATTTTGCACAAGAAAAAAATAATGTGCAAGTTTTGCTATTTTTCAGAGACATTTATCGAAACGTACTATTAAACATATTAAAAATTCTGGGGAATCTAAAATGAATTCTCGAAAATATCCCGAAAAATGAACAATCTTTTCTGCTTTGCACACCTTTATAATATTTGTATTGATGATAAAAATTATTTCCACCAAAACAATGGACTACAAATATACTTCTGAAGATGTTAAATTATTCAAGGCTTTTCCCCAACCATCTAACAAATAAATGAGATTAGAGAAAGAAATGTTAGCCGAATAAAAGGAATTTCGTTGAATATCAGTCAACATTTCATTCATGAATCCTTCACGAAGCCTCCACTTGATTCGTTTCGAAGGGTTCTGATTTCTGATCTAGATATTTATACTCGCTGTCGTAATGAGATAAAAGATTTCGGGACTGCATCCGCTTGCTGAATAAAAGATATTTCTCATCGGGGTTAATTAAATTTGTATTTCGTCCACCATCTGTATATTTAAGAAGCCTGCGATGATAATATCTTCGCTATGATTCATAACTGGACTTTGCTTTTTTTATACGAACCCTTTGTTATTCTGCCTCGGATATTATTATTTACTATTGACTGGCGTTAGAAATCGCGGTTCTTTATTACCAATTTATTGATACAAATAATAGTAATAATAGTATTTTATTAAATCAAGATTCAAAATACTCCAAAAATTACGAGTTAAAATCTATTAATAAAAAAGAATAGTATTTTATTCAATGAAGATTATTATTCAAATAGTTATTCAATGACCTGAGAAATCTGGCGTTAGAAATCAAGGTTCTTTTATTACCAATTTATTCCTACAAATAATTATTCTTTTGTCAATCCGAGATAATTCTTTTTTAAAAATATACTCCAACAAAATACTAGTCTATCAATAAAAAACATAGTATTTTATTAAATCAAGATTAAAAATACTCCAACCAAATACTAAACAAATACAAATGCAATACAATGCAATGATACAAAAACAAATACAATGGCGTGAAATGTCAAGCGACTCGTCAATAATTAATGTATTCCCTCATTCCATCATCAAGTTTTCTAAAAGCGAACCTCATCAATTCCCCTGCGGACTCGTTCCTCTCTCCCCATTACAATAAACCGTTGAGCGCGGCATCGATACAAAGTCAATACTCGATCTACTTGCGTAGTCAGTGGAAGCGACAGGGAAATACTTAATACTGCACGAGCAGCCGTGACAGTCGTCGTCTGCTACTACTAACGCGCTAATTCAATAAGAAGTTTCCAAGCAGTTGAGCGCCGGCGGCGGCCGTCCTGAATAATGTCCACGGCAAGACGAGATAATTCCATCGATACGTGATGCGAAAAGGGAAATGAAGGAGAGAGCAGAGGCCGAGCGCCGCGAATCAAATAACAGCGGGGGGTGGGGGGCGACAGGATTCGAGGGGGAGGGAGGTGAAACAGACGCCGGAAATGGGAGAAAGCCACCATGTAGTTTCAGGCTTACACTAGTCGCTGCTCTGTCCATAGAAATGGAGCGGGAAAGAGAAAGAGCGACGCTGGCGGAGAGCTGTCAGAGGCAAACGTTCGGTCAATTATAAGTTGCTTTGAAACGTGCCGCGCTTCGAAAGAGGTCGCTGCTCGTTAAACTGTCGTGTTATATCACTCACCCTCCCCTTCTTCTTCTTCTCTTCTTCTTTTCCCTTTTTTTCGGGTGTTAAGGTTTTGTTGGAATTATTTGCTGTCCCGCGAATGCATTTAGATGGGACGAACGTGGATTGCGAATAGTGTTTGTAAATTCGAAACTTGTGCCGCTTGAAATTAGCGGTCTGTGTTAAATTTCGCCGTAACGAAAGGGTGGATAGAATTAAGTCGGGTGTGATTCATGGAAGTATATTTGCTGGCTGTGAATATTATTATTGTAATATTATTTTTTCTTTGTTATAGTGTTATGAATATATTTCTTGTATTAATAATGTAGGAATTGCCAGAGATTTTTAAAACATATAAAGCAGATTCCTCAAAAAATATTCTTTTTTTGCAGAGCTTTTAATGAAAGGAAATGAATGAAGTACTCATTTCGTGTGTTTGATATTCAAATAATATACAATGCAACAACCACTTTAAAGACAGAACCCCATAGAAATATTATGAATTCTATAATAGCGAATTATTTTGAAGAAGAAATATTAATTTCATACAATTTTAATTCACCTATTTCAAATACAAGAATATTTTAAGTGATTGCTCTTTTTATTTCCTTGCTCTAAGATAAGAAACACACTTATTCTTTGCTATAATAATTCACTTTTAGACGTCAATTGTAAGAAATCCCAATTTCGTACAATTTTAATTCACCTATTTCAAATACAAGAATATTTTAAGTGATTGCTCTTTTTATTTCCTTGCTCTAAGAAACGAAACATCCTTTCCTATAATAATTACAGCTTTTATAGCAAGAAGTGATTCACTTTTACACGTCAATTGTAAGAAATCTCAATTTCGTACAATTTTAATTCACCTATTTCAAATACAACAATATTTTAAGTGATTGCTCTTTTTATTTCCTTGCTCTAAGAAAAGAAACATCCTTTGCTATAATAATTACAGCTTTTATAGCAAGAAGTGATTCACTTTTCCACGTCGAACCCCGTCAAAGGTTTCAAGCCTACGCGTAAGTAACTGATTGACAGAAACGCCGAATGGAACTGCAAAGATGGCAAACCCCATTCACCGGTTATATCGGTGTCGACCGCAGTAGAAATCGTTCCACTTATCACAGAGCAGCGAGCGAGGGAGGAAGCGAGGGAGGAAAATAGCGGTGCGCTAGAAAGAGCAATGGGATCCTCTTTGCGGCGGGGAAATCTGGGTAAATAATGGGTCAAGCCGCAGAGAGCACTGCAACCTCAACTTTCCTCCTCTTCCTTCTTCTGCTCCTCTGCCAGTTAACGCAAACCTGATTTCATCTGGCAACGATACTAAAGAGAAAGCGAGCTCTTCTCGCGAGAGATCAGTGCGGAAGACCATCGAGTCGCCGCTGGGACTCAATCGATTTCGTGCCGCTGCCACCTTGGTTCGCCGCTGTCTGGTGGGAGTCTCTCCTTCCTCCCACTGTCTCCGCGCGCACCTCTTTCGCGTGACCTTAATCCGAATCACTTTTTACTTGCGAGTCACTCGATGGTAAATGCCCGGGCGCCCCTTGTCGTTCGGCTTGAATGCTTGCGGCAAGGAAGAAGAAGAAGGGGAGCCCCTCGGAATCGGGTCGATCGCCTTCCTGGTGTAACCTAGTTCTTAGATTGTCTTCGATAGTGTTGTGTTAGTTGAAACTCCGTTAACAGTGACGAGCTTCCAGTATTTATAGGCATAGGTTTTATTAATATCGCTTATTGCTAGACAGAAGAAAGTTAGAGTTAGAATTCTTAAATGTATTATATATTATAATGTCCAATGTTCATTGATATCGGTTTATTTGTTTGTTAGTGGTAATATAAATTTCGTGTATTTTTTATAAGCAATTTAAAGAACGTCGATGAAGGAATTTTAGTATGTCAAAGCAAGTTAAACCAAATTGCTCTTATAAGAACAATTTTGGCTTTTTTGAATTGGTCTGACATGTTATAGGGTTATACTACTGTTAGTTGAAACTCCGTTAAGAGTGACAAGAAAAGTGATCTAGTATTTATAGGCATAGGTTTTATTAATATCGTTTATTGCTAAACAGAAGAAACTTAGAGTTCGAATTCTTAAATGTATTATATATTATAATGTCCAATATTCATTGATATCGGTTTATTTGTTTATTAGTGGTAAAATAAATTTCGTGTATTTTTTATAAGCAATTTAAAGAACGTCGATTAAGGAATTTTATTATGTGAAAGCAAGTTCAACCAAATTGCTCTTTTAGAAACAATTTTGGCTTTTGTGAATTGGTCTGACACGTTATACGGTTGTACTACTGAAGGCTGGACGTGCTTGATCTTTACTACTTAGAAACGAAATTCCACATTGGGGGAAAATAAAACAGTGGATAGTATTAATTCAGGGCAGTCATAACTAGAAACCTGTTATGTCCAATGTTCATTAATATCATTTTATTTATTTATTACTGGTAAAATAAATTTCGTGACATTTTTATTGGAATTTGAAGAATGTGAATTAACAAATTTTAGTATATCAGTGCAAGTTAAATTAAATCGCTGTTTTAGGAACAATTTTGGCTTTTGTGAATAGGTCTGACACGATATACGGTTGTACTACTGAAGGCTGAGCCCGCTTGACCTTTACTACTTAGAGGCGAAATTCCACATTGACGAAAATCAAACAATAGGAAGTATTAATTTAGGGCAGCCATAATCAAAACCTGTTATGTCAAGTGTTGATTAATATCGGTTTCTTTATTTATTAGTGGTAAGATAAATTTCGTGAAATTTTTGTAAGCAATTTAAAGAACGTGGATGTTCTTTAAATTGTTTTACACTTTAAAGTGTTTTGCTCTTCGCAGATCCAATGGAAATTCGGATATCGTCATTACTGACCCAAACGAATACGATGGAACAAATGACAGACTCAGATTCATTTCATTTTCTCGGAGTGGTTCTTGATTCAAAACCACCGTTCAGCAATCTAGTATATGACAGGTTACTCGCTTGCAGTCGGATTTCCATCCAATTTTCACTGCTCAAAGCTAATAGTCAGCTGCGGATTGCGAAATCCTTTTGTGCACGCGCTTATCTTAACCTCGAGAATTGTTGACTTACATAAAATTGAAATCACAATTTATATATTTAGACTGTGAAATTAATATATTATACGGATTATAAGCTTTAAGAATTAATTAATAGACTAGGCTTACAGAAACTGTCGCTTTAAAGTCGCAATATAAAAAAAATACGTGTAAACGAATCTTGAATTTGTTATAAAACTTTGAATTTTAAGATGGAAATAATAAGCCAAAGTGTTCCATTAAAGCTCCATTAAAGGCAAAGCTTGTATGTAGAATTTTAAATCTTAACCTCGAGAATTGTTGATTTACATAAAATTTAAATCATCAACTTCGGTTCATATTTCGCCTTATTTATTTAGGCTGTGAAATTAATATATTACACAGATTACAAACTTTAAAAATTAAATAACAGACTTATATAAGATCGTTTCATTAAAGTCGAAATATACTAAAATAGAGCTTCGAAATTTAAGAAGAAATGAATAAGGTTAAGTAATTCATTAAAGCTCCATAAAAGGCAAGCTCGTATATGGAATTCCAAATAGAATTTTTCGATGTTATAATGGATTTAATGACACAGAAACGTCTTCGCGGAATGGCAGAAGTTGAAGTAAATAAGGAGGGTTGGAAATTGGGTGGAATATCGCCTGGAACTTCGATCGACTTCTCCTCCACAAGCGTGCTTAATCACCGGCGGATATTTATTCATAAATTTCGCGGAGCGCGTCGTGTTTATTCGCGCAAGAATACACCGCGCCGTCCAATGAAATTGATAATTAGCCGAGTGCCGTAAACACTAATTCGACGTTTATTACAGAAACGGAGAGCGAGTTATGATTTCGCTCTGATCGAATTTCTGCCTGACGTTGTTACGACTGTTGCTGAAAGGAGAATGGCTCCGCTCGTGCCAAGGCGGAGAGCAGTGCTCCTCATCATTGAATTACATACTTTCCGCCGAGAAATAGAACCCCTCGAAACTGCTGAATCAGAAATAAGTTTGTAATTTCCTGAATTCCTAATTCTATTTGGTTATCTTGGATACGTTGCTTGGAAACGTCTCAGAGTTCAGCGGTTTTCAAAAATAGTACTCATTTCGTTTTGCAGATCGTTTCAATTGTATTATGTGATTGCGGGAATTCTAAATGATAGAAATTATAATTATATATTAATGCGAATTTGGTACATTTGAATTCTCATAAATTCAGAATGAAATCACAAATAATTGCACAAAGGTCAGAAATCGTTTTTGCCATCGAAATTTATAAATAATCATATTATTCTCAATAATACACAACAGCAACACAATATCAAAACATAACTAAGTGAAGCACATTTGAATTCTCATAAATTCAGAGTAAAATTACAAATAAATTGCATAACAATCAGAAATCATTTTTGCCATCGAAATTTATAAATAAGCATATTATTCTCAATAATAAACAACAGCAACACAATATCAAAACATAACTAAGTGAGGCACATTTTGAATTCTCATAAATTCAGAATAAAATTACAAATAAATTGCATAACAATCAGAAATCGCTTTTGCCATCGAAATTTATAAATAATCATATTATTCTCAATAATAAACAATAGCGAAACAATATATCAATACATAAGAAACCGACAGTTGCAATTCTCAAATAAACCAACGAATTTCAAGGAACAAACTTAATACAAACAGACTTTGCAAAGCATTTCCAGGGGCCATTGGAAATAATGACTGGCTATTATTGCCCAGAAGTAATTCCAGCGGAACTGCCCACTATTTTCCGCCCAATTGCATGAGCGTCATCCGTTTACTGGGGTGGGGGAAGAGAGAGTAATGCATTGCCAGCAAATTTTCGCCGAATGAATGTCCGCGGAGGATTGCCGGGCTAACGAAGACCAAAATCCCATCACATTACTCATTCAGATTTGCATGGGCGAGAGAACGATTTTCCCTCCCTCGCGCGGCAAAATTACAGTATTGAGAAAATCTGGGGCGAAGCCTTCGTTATGGATAATGAATTATATGCTGTGCGCGCGCGCGCGCGAGGTTTTATGTTGGATTCGTGTTTTGCACGCGGCCCTCGCTACATAGAAATGTTGTAACCCGCTTTGCGCTTGGCATCGCGGCGAGCTGAGCTGCTGCTGTCTTTGCTCCAAGTTTTCGTATCCGGGTCGCGTGCGCTTCTGTCTTAAGTGGAGTTTAAAGCTTTATGGCAGCTGCGCGTTTTACGAATTCAAGCCCTCCGCATTTGCTAGAATTGTTTGCGGCATTACAGGGCTTTCGTTAATTAAGACTCGCCGCTGCGGGAATGCCAGAATTTTTACTTTCAACAAGCAAAATCGTTGCGTGTACTCTCCTTTTTTATTATTAAATGAAAATAATTGATTTTATATATTTCGCTTGCTTTTTAATCGCAAATGTTGCTTGAATGCGAAATCAATGTTGATTATTTCGGCGTCGAAAGCCATGAATGCTTCACGTAAACCTGGCGTCCAATTAGGCCGTCGTTAAAACGCAACCATAACTTTCTATTACTAATTACGTAATTTGGAGCGGCCGTGACAGGCAACACGTTAATGAGTAATTATTTACGAAAATCTCGCGCGAGAGCTTCGTTTCGATTTCAGGCAAACAAGGAACAATGAAATCCAATAAAATATCAGTCAATAAATGCGTGAAACAAATTGAATATTAAACAGAAAAGAACTGTTATTATTTTACCATCACAAAGCAAAAAAGGATCTTATTTAATATTACATTTCAAGAGGCAGGAAATAATTCTGCAAAAAGCTATTAGCACACCGTTCGGCAACAAGACTGGAATTCCTTGGGGAGGAGCTGGAGTTTCTACGTGGATTTGAGTAGTACTTGTGTTCGGCGGGCCGCTCGCACAAATAATGC
The DNA here is from genome assembly GCA_910591665.1 of Ectemnius continuus. Lineage (NCBI taxonomy): Eukaryota > Metazoa > Arthropoda > Insecta > Hymenoptera > Crabronidae > Ectemnius > Ectemnius continuus. The sequence continues at coordinate 3,412,061 of OU342856.1, forward strand.
CGACAGTGGAGAAAAGCCAATACTAATTACGAGGAGAACAATCTTGGGGAAGCCGCAATAACTCATTGTACGAATCGCTGCGATTCCTGCTATTCTCGTCGACGGCGGCGTCGAAACAATGGGGGGCGGCGCGGCGCGGCGGCGGACGATCCAAAAATGAGACGCTCGCCTCGCTGAATCCTTTCAGCGAGCACACAGTCGCCCGAGAGCGGATTCGAGTACACAGTAGTTGAATGCGAGCCTGAATCGACGAGCGAAGCTGCGACTATGTCCTCCTCGCTGTGTCGTCGTCGTCGTCGTCGTCCTCCTCCTCGTTGGTTTCCGCCTTCGAAAAAGGAAAGCGAGCGGCGCCGGCAGTCGACGCGCGTATTCTAATGCGAGACGTAAATCGATGTTCCATCAGCCGAAAGTGACGAAGAGAGAGTGTGCTTGGTGTGCCGTGCGCCACCGCCTTTGTGACGGAAAGCATTTCGGACGCTTTGCGCCGCCCCCTTCTCTCGACACCTCTGCCGCCGCCGCGACGTCACTTTCCGCCGGAAATCCAAAGAATAACTGGCGTTTCCTTCTCTCACGTCGTCTTGGAAGGAAACAATAAAGTAGACCTAATATTTCTGGCCAGTTTGTTATATTACGAATTTTGAGGTTGCTTTCATTATAATTAATGAACCTGTATTACTTTTTACGTTGTCATTATATTCTGAAAGAATTTTGTGCAGTTGAAAATATTTAAATAATTACATTCGAAATATTTGTCAATTCATAATGTTTTAATTTTGAATATATTTTGGACTACATTAATATATTTGTCGTGCTCTATAATTACATCGAAAGACTGTAATTTAAAACGATACATTTTCGAAAATAAGTCTTAATTTTATGAATCACACGACGTTAATTAATTACCTGGAAGCGAATGATTTTTGTGGGCGATTCTCATTAATATGCAGGATATAGGTCATCGCGAGGTATGCCACTAACACACTCATACGCAGAGGTCACTCGCGCGTGTGACTAATTGTAAGTCTGACAGGATGCGAGCAATTTTTCGTATTCAGATCAATACACATTGGAGGGTGATCGGTTGGGGGAGGTCAACGGCGGCGCTCCGCGCCGCGGCGAGCATCCATTTAAGTCAGCTTTTAATTAAACTTCTTGCTAAGTCAACCGGCAAATTCGCGCGCCTATCGGAGATCCCATAATAGTAGACTACAGTTCAACATAGTAATATCGACGGCGACGGCGGCGACGGCGACGGTGGCGGCGCCGGGCTTCTGTTAGTTTCCCCTACGATAACTCGATAATTCGAAGCCATCGTTCCGTTACTGTATGATATTCGTTGTTGGCGCGCTTCCAAATGGCGCCAGGGCGAAGGTAAGCCCATCTGGCATATTCCTCTCTCGAGCACCCAAGAATATCGGCCAACTGTATTCGACTGTGAACGGAGCACGCAGTATGTTCTAAGGAATTTCGGCATATCGCCGCCAGCCGAACACCCACTCCTCTCTCGCCTTCTGCGAATTAGTCCGGCCGAGTTATACGCTTGTTCTACTGGCGGCTGGCCGCGCTTGACCTTTACTACTTAGAGGCGGAATTCCACACTGGGAGGAAATCAAACAATGGGCAGCCATAATCGGAAACCTGTTATGTCTAATGTTTATTAATATCAGTTTATTAGTGGTAAAATAAATTTCGTGAAATTTTTATAAGCAATTTAAAGAACGCACATTAAGGAATTTTAATATGTCGGTACGAACTAAATTAAATTGCTCCTTTAGGAACAATTTTCGCTTTCGTGAATTGGTCTGACAAGTTGTTGGGTTGTACTACTGAAGTCTGAGCGCGCTTGACCTTTACTACTTAGAGGCGGAATTCCACACTGGGAGGAAATCAAACAATGGGTGGTAATAATTTAGGACAGCCATAATCGGAAACCTGTTATGTCTAATGTTTATTAATATCGGTTTGTTTGTGGTAAAATAAATGTCATGGAATTGTTGTCAGCAATTTAAAGAACGCACATTAAGGAATTTTAATATGTCGATACGAATTAAATTAAATTGCTTCTTCAGGAAGAATTTTGGCTTTCGTGAATTGGTCTGACATGTTGTAGGGTTGTACTACTGAAGTCTGAGAGCGCTTGACCTATACTACTTAGAGGCGAAATTCCATATTCGGAGGAAATCAAACAATGGGTAGTAATAATTTAGGGGAGCTATAATCGGAACCCTGTTATATTCATTGATTATTAATGTCGGTTTATTTATTTATTAGTGGTAAAATAAATTTCGTGATTTTTTGGGGGGTATTTGAAGAATGTGAATTAACAAATTTCAGTATGTCAGTGTAAGTTAAATTAAATCGCTCCTTTAGAAAGAATTTTTACTTTTGTGAATTGGTCTGACAAGTTATAGGGTTGTACTACTGAAGTCTGAGCCCGCTTGACCTATACTACTTAGAGGCGGAATTCCACACTGGGAGGAAATCAAACAATGGGTGGTAATAATTTAGGGCAGCCATAATCGGAAAACTGTTATATCCTATCTTCATTAATGTCGGTTTATTTATTTATTGGTGCTAAAATAAACTTCGTGAAATTTTTATAAACAATTTAAAGAACGTCAATTAAGGAATTTTAATATGTCGGAGCAAGTTAAACCAAATCGCCCCTTTAAGAAAATTTTAGCTTCTGTAAATTGGTCTGACAAGTTATAGGGTTGTACTACTGAAGTCTGAGCGCGCTTGACCTTTACTACTAACATGTGAAATTCTACATTGGAGCAAAGTCAAATAAGGATAGCTTAGAACAGCAATAACTTCAAACTTCTTAGCCAAATGTTCATTAATATTGATTTATTGTTTAAATTATTTTTTCTTCGGTAGAAAAACAAGTTTGCATGAAACTTTTGCCGTTAATTTTAGGAAGTTACCGAAAGGAAATTGTGTAATTTTAGCACATCGGTGCTAGGTAAATCAACTCGTTACACACAGCCCGGTTTGACTTCTACGAATTAGTCTGCCGAGTTATAGGGTTCTACTACCGAAGGCTGAGCGCACTTGACCTTTACTACTCCCATTTGAAAATTCGCATTGGAACAAAGTTAAGCAATGAATGGGAACAATTTGGCGCAGTTACTATTCAAAAACTGTAGAACTAGACTTCCATTCATTTCTCTACAAACGCCTCGCCGGAATCAAAGAAGGAAATTTTACGAAATTGTAATAACCACTTTAACCGGTTTGAAAACCGACGTATATTTGGCGATGAAAACTGATTCTTTGTCACTGCTTCTATTAAACAAAAATTATACAACAATTCTGCATTTAATTCATTTAACATTATTAATGTTGCACCCAATCAAAATTTTATTAAAACGACTCGAATGCCCCGACAGAAAATATTGCAGCATTGGCAGCGAGCCGTTTAAAATCCACTCGTTTTATATCGGACTGCATTTGAAATTCAGCCGGTGTGCGCCGCGCGACCGAGCTCATTTGCAAAAATTTCCATGTTTCAGATGTTGCCATCTCGTATTGACTTGTTTCGCCGCGGAGGGGGGGGGGGAAATTAGGTTAATTTGTACAATGCGCCGCGCCTCTAACACGAATTAAGTGACGCGCTGTTATCCTGAGCGACATTCGCTGTATTGATTTGCATCTGTTGATGATGCCTTTACAAAATTATGCTTGTGTCCAGTGGAAGCGTCAGAATCAGAATCAGGTTAAGACAACATCGAGAAAGTATGCAATTATGCGGAATCATTCACGATTGAATATTTAATACGAAACAAACAAACGTATTGTTTTCTATAAATGAAAATCCTTACTAATATTGGGTTGTTCAGAAAGTAATTTCGCTTCTTCCCGACGGAGGATTTAATTGTATTTTTTCACACCCAACTTCACACTTAAGCAGTACAATGATTATCTGTTTTGAGAGCTGATACAGCAAGGCTTGCTTGTGAAAAAGTCCGATTGATTCAACACAGTATTTTTTGGTTGGCGCCCTTTCAAATATGCAGAGTGAAAAGCAGCGTTTTCGGCATATTTTACTTTTTTACTATCAAAAAGGTAAAAATGCTGTTCAAGCAAGAAGAAACTTAGCCGATGCGTATGGAGAAGATGTATTGACAGTACGTCAGTGCCAAAATTGGTTTGCAAAATTTCGAACCGGCAATTTTGATGTTGAAGATGCACCACGTTCTGGAAGGCCAGTTGAAGCTGATAAAGACAGAATAAAGGGATTTATTTATGCAAATCGGCGAATAACAACTCGTGTTATTAAATTCCTCGAATTCAACTGTTCATCACCACTTGAAAGGCTTAGGTTTAACCTCAAAGCTCGACATATGGGTTCCTCATCTTCTCACGGAAACGAAATTACTTTCCGAACAACCCAATAATAACTTAAAATATATACAAATCCTTAATAATAATAAACCCTGCTGTATTAGATAAGGAAAAAAAGTAGTGATTCGTCAGCTTATGAGCTTGGTTATTCAGTGTTAATCTCTCATAAAGGTTTCGAAGCTGTCTTTAAATGGACTATACCACTTTATTATCGAAACTCTAAGTCCTCGGCTACGAACACTAATAAACTGCGATACTTCGGCAACTTTTACGACTCGCAGCGCTTTTCGATACTTAACGAGCCGAATAACTCTAAGCATAACACTGCCGGCAGTGATAGCTTAGCGGGGCGAAGAGCTGCTGAAGATTCTTAAACCTGATAATGCGCTGAAAATTTTCCGCCCACCTACTCCCAAGCCAGTATCTTTCGATATCGATGAGCTTTAAATCTCGCGGCTCGTTGTCGCTGCAATAACCTGTTATAAGCTTGAATAATATCCGGATCATTCAGCTTTTACTGCAAAAAGTCTCTGCGAGTAAAGCTCGAACACGCGCACTTTAAATGAGTCGTTCTTTTAAACAATGTCGTCCAGTTTTTAAAATACTATTTTCTACTAATGATAGAATTGCAGACTAAAGTTGGAAAAAGGCAAATTCCCATGAAACGCAATTGGAAAATGTCAGTTTTAATTTTTCCAAGGCGATATAATCGCATTCTTACAATTTAATATACAACTTAGGTTTGTAAAACTGTTCCACTTAAAAATCTAGCATTTTCACATCCATTTCATATAAAAGAACTAATTTAACTAATTTTCGAGCTACGACAGCTTTTTTTCAAAGTAAAAATTTGTCTTTAACGTACGAAATGCTTTAAAAAAAGTAGTATCGGTCTTCTCCATTACAGTTGCAGAACGCGCGTCATAGCCTGACAATGGACCGATCATTTACAGCAGATAATATAGTATAATGGAATGTTCACGGCTGATTGGACGCGCTAATACATACTCAATGAGTATCTCAATAAGGGACTACGCTGCTCAATGGTCATCGCCTATTGGTACCGCACAATATGCCAAGTGCAGTCACCACTGATTGGAGTATTACCCTTGTAACTGACAATTTAATCATTATACATGTGTACCGCTTGACTGGGATCATTCAAAAACCCGCAGCACTAATAATTCATAGTTTACTTAATATTTAAGATTTCGCAAATACGATGTGAAAAATACGAAGTGAAAAATTATGATTATTTCTGTTTGTCTGACGTTTCAGCATTGTTGGCAATAATTACTTGCTATTATTTATTAAACTTTCTTAATATTTCTCTTCTTTCTTACAATTTAACCCTTTTAGAGTATCGTTGTTCGTAACACTTGCGAAAACTGTTCTCCATCTTAAAATAAATTTATAAAACGTTGTATATGGTTTAATTTCGTTGAAAGATAATTGAAAACATTGTCTATGGATTGAAATATTGCTTGTAAAGGAGAAATCGATTTCTATCTTTTTCATAATATTTAATATTATTTTCTATTAATGATATAATTAGAGACTAAAGTTGAAAAAAGGCAAATTCCCATCAAACGCAGTTGGAAAATGTCAGTTTCATTTTTTCCAAAGCGATGTAATTGCATTCTTACAATTAAATATACAACTTAGTTTTGTAAAATTTTTATTTTATTTATATTTATGGTATTCTTCGCATTGCTGCGATATTTTTTGTTGGCACTAAAAGAGTCATCAATTCATGATTATTAACTGAAATAATTCCCAGCGTTCTTTGACATTTAATAATTGTGGTACACGCGCAAGTAGACTTGTGTGGCGCAACATCTGGAAACGCGAGGTCGCGAAAAAATTCCGGAGCCATTAAGTTCAATCCTGGTTGGGTTTCTTCGAAAAACGTTTCAGCGTGCCCGACAGCGGGCATGCGAGAGCTTTCGCGAGGAGCAGTATAATTACGGAAGTAGCTGCAGCGGCGGCGGCGAGCAACTTTTTCACGAAAGGCGATACGTTCGAGGCCCCAAAGAAACAAATGCTGCACTCACTTCCTCTGGCATGAAAGCTAATAAAATGTCGCTCACGGACATGCCGCGCAATACGCCACGCCACCCGGGATTTACTTTCGAGAACTGGGTTGTGACTCTCTTGCATAGCTAGCCAGGCCACGGTTTATTGGGAATGTCGCGGTAACTTCGCTAACCAAGAACGTTTTGTGTCAATTAAGTTTTTTCCTTTGACAGAAAGTTCACTTCGTTTCTATCGTTTCATCGAACAAGTTTGTATCACTTTAATGGCAAGGCTATTACTGTAGGAATGTTTGTTTCAAGCTGGTCATTTAAAAGAAGAACTATAATAAGATAAAAATAACTTCAGTATAAATTTGCTTTTGTGTCAGTTAAGTTGTTTTGTTTGACAAAAAGTTCCTTCCATTTTTATCGTTTCTATTACTGTAGAAATGTTTGTTTCAAGCTGGTCATTAGAAAGAAAAGCTCTAAGAAGATAAAAATAACTTCGCTATACATTTACTTTTGTGTCAATAAATTTGTTTCTTCGCCATAAAGTTCGTTTCATTTGTATTCTTTGATCGAACAAGTTTGTATGACTTTAATGACGAGGTTATTAGTGTAGGAATGCTTGTTTCAAGCTGGTCATTAGAAAGAAAAGCTGTAATAAGATAAAAATAACTTCACTGTAAATTTACTTGACTGAATAGTAAAAGAACAACAGTTGAATTAGAACAATTTTATGAGTGAACCTCATTGAAGTTGAAATTAATTGTATGCCATGGAAAATAAATAGATATTAATTGAATAATAGTATAAAAATAGTATTCTTATACTGGAAACTTGAATCATCTAAAATAGAAGTATCTTGCAACGCGAAATTGGATGTTTTATGACAGAGAATAAAGATATGGAAAATATGGGCTCTCCTTACCCAATTTTCAATGCCTATTACAGCATTGGATAGCAGCCAAAGCTTTCTTACGAAAAATACATTCAGCCGTTCCGGCCAATAGCGCAACATAAAGATGTGGGTCAGAACTTCTTATCTCAGCAGTCTGAACTATGATACTTACTCCAAATTAAAACTCTCCGAGTAATGAATAAGTGAACTAACAATAAATTTAGTTAATTTAATAATTTCTTGCTTGATACTTCGATTTTAACACCACTTTTTCACCAATGCAGCTATAAACACAATCATTGACAAATCATTAACAACTGTAAAGCGAGCGAATTAAATAAGATAAATAATTAGAATTACGTTTTCCAATTTTATACTTGACAATCAATATTTCAATGTACGCGTTTCATAGTAATACAGGAATAAATACAATTATTAACAGAATTAACCTAAGCAAGGTGACCAAGTTAAATAAATAAAATAACGTCACACAGTTGCACGCTTGCCAATTGGAATGTCGAGCACGCGTTTCGCGGCGAGGCTGCCATCGACACGGTCATTGACAACGTCAAGTTGAGCAAAGTGGGTAACTAAAATTACACTAGGTAAATCCGTGCTTTGCCATTGGAATGCGAAGTGCGCGTCAGCAAGCTACGGTTTCAGAGCTCTAGAATCGAAAGGATACTTCCGATCATGCCGGTTGTCAAACCTTCCTGAGACCAGTGACGCTGGTACACCCGGGATTTAGCCGAGTTCACAATGTTAAACTCGTGCGAGCCGAGTAATCCAGCTAATTCTGCGTCTGACCAACGAAAGTCCTTCCTATTCCTGGATATATATGTATATATGTATGTATGTATACATATACATAACCGGAACAGGCTTCAACTCTGATTTCAGCTCGGCGAGGACTTCTTTCATTGGCTGACTTCGAATCAAGGAGCGAGCCATTTCTCAGATAGGATCTCGGAGGATTACACTGGAAGCCTGATTTTTATCGTACTTAAACGTCGGACTTCAGAAAGCAGCACTTGGTGGGAAGATACTCAGTGAGTATGTTAGTATGTTCATTTGGATGATTGTTAAAAAAATAAGTGCCAATAAATATTGAATTGTAAAGATTAACAATAGATTTACCAGGATTTTTTTATGACCATGAAAATAAATTACTCACAGTCTTGGTAAATCTAGTGTTAAATACTGGAACAGTTGTCTGGGTGGATTGTGGTGTAATCTTGATTTTTGTCATACTTAAACTTAGGCCTTAGGAAACAGTACTTAGTGGGAAAATCAAAACCTTCAGAATCTCACTCAAATTCTCAGCCTTCAGTAGTACAACCCTATAACTTGTCAGACCAATTCACAAAAGCTAAAATTGTTCCTAAAGGAGCGATTCGGTTTAGTTTTTAAGTCCCCAACAAAAATTTTACGAAATTTATCTTGCCACTATTAAAGAAATACACTGATATCCAAGAACATTGGATATTATTAAATACAGTTTATTTCTTTAATAGTGGCAAGATAAATTTCGAACAATTTTTGTTGGGGACTTAAAAACTAAACCGAATCGCTCCGTTAGGAACAATTTTGGCTTTTGTGAATTGGTCTGACAAGTTATAGGGTTGTACTACTGAAGGCTGAGCGCGCTTGACTTATACTACTTAGAGGTGAAATTCTACATTAGAACAGAGTAAAGTAATGAGTGCGGATAGTTTTTTAGGCTTCAGGAAGCAGTACTTAGTTCAAACATACTCAGTTAGTATGTTAGTATGTTGATGTGAGTGGTTTTTAATAAAGTAAGTCCTAATAAATATTAAATTACTGAAGATTAAATACTGAAGCATTTAGATTTTATACTGTCTTAATTCTAGAATATGTAAGCAGTTTATTTTGAAACGGGCCTAAAACCATTTATTAATTGGTATGCTATACATACACTTCTAATTTTATTAAAACGCAAGTTCTTTAATATCTCAATTTCAATATAAATGAACTTACATCACGTTTCATCTAAACGACTCGTATTATTATTCATTAATTAAAAGAAGCTTTAAAGCAAGTCTTTATTAGTACTTTAATGGCAAAGACATTGCCCTCAAAAACTTTCTGTAAAAACCTAATCATACTAAAAAGCAGAAATAATAAAATAAAACTAGCTTCGCTGTAAACTCCCTTTATTAACACTAAAAACACTGAGCGATAACTAAAATATAAAACGGAGATTAAAAGTACGTTGATATTAAATAAACAAGTGACTGAATAATCCAATAGAGTATCCTTCCAGTTTATTATGGCAAATCCTTTGGTAAACGTTACCCCACTCTTACGACTAGCTGGTTTTAATTAATGGGATCCGGAGAATTACATCCTGAGCAGATATGGGTTTTGCGAGGGGGGAGGGTGGAGGGGGGGAGCAGTCTATTGACTCGGGGATAATGGTATATCAGTGGTCGGAGGCTGACCAGGCCAGCTGGAGAGCAAGACTCCAGTAAGATAGGTAATCCGGACAATTGCATACATCTAGGTGCTCGCATACGTGTACTTAGCAAGTCGGGATGATCAATGAGGGTTTCCAATTCCGCAGAGCGCGCACTACTGACCGGCATGCGCTCGGGAAAGCGAGCGTTCGATATCTGTAAACTGGAATCTCGGCCTTTGAGACCTTCGCCCTTCCCCAAAATACTCGGCTTTCCCGCTGCTCCAGAAAAAGCTGCAACACTCGCTACCTCTTTGTATCGATGCTCCAGATAAACTTGTGTACGGTTTAAGTGAATCGAGTCGGTTGCTTCATTACGCTATGGAATTTTTGGGAGTTTGATGGATTGTTTGTGCAACAGTGTTTCTGAGCTTGAAAAGCTCCTTCGAGATTTTATTCCTGTCATATTAATTCGTATTATTATGAAAATAATAATTCAACCTGTTTTATTCTGTTAAAGATTGGACTTTTAGTTGTGTTAGAGATTGTTAATTAGACGATCGTGGTTCAAACCAGAATTAGGAAATTGATAATGATTTCAATAAACAATTGGTACACTAACAGAAACTCTTTCTAGCAACTGTATTTTACAGAGTAAACAAGCTGTTGCTTAATCCTTTTGAATCAATGTATAACAAAACAATATAATACTCCATGCAACATTTGCAGATTTAGGAAATCGATGACTTAAACAAACAATTTGTACACTAACACAAAGTTTTTTTAGTAACTGTAATTGTGTATTAACCAATCTGTTACTTAATCCTTTTAAATCAATGTATAATAAAACAATATAATACTATAAATTTGCAGAATTAGGAAATCGACGACTTAAACAAACAATTTGTACACTAACAGAAACTCTTTTTCGTAATTGTATTTTATGTACTAAACAATCTGCTGTTTAATTCTTTTAAATAAACATATTACAAAACAATATAATACTCAAAATTTACTTGTTTTATACTTGTATAAAACAATCTACAAAATTTACTTGTATATTTTATACTCTACTTGTTTTATTGTCATTGAATTTCTCCCAAAAATCGTTCAGGAATTAAAACCAAATACAATATCAATCAAGCGACTGTTAATCCACAGAGTATTTACATTTCGCCATACTCACTGTATATTCAATTAGGAATAAACTTCGAGCGGTGGATCTGCATTAGCGTGAAATGCGGCTTGTTTAACAATATTTGCCACTAAATGTCTGCATTCCAAGGAGCGCGTGATGTTAGTGGCGGCATTGCTCCTCTGTATTAACAACCCGAGGCCAATGCAACAACCAACCACTATTGATATTGAATGATTGGAACTGAGTTTCACCGTTAATGCGTGTAAACAGCTGCACGCAAACAGAGGGATATACTGGGCCAAGGGAAATGCTCATTAGCAAATGCTCTTCCATAATGGAAGAAATGACTGTTTGCCCGCCCTATCGTTTTATCGGAATCTTGATGGATGTGAGAATGCGTTGTTGCACGTACATTTAGATTTTGCACTTTTACAGTATTTAAGAACAATGTAATAATGCGATTGATGATGGCTTCAAGAAAAGTATAGATTTTGATTTGTTATTGTAATATTAATACTGTTTGAAATAATGTAATTAATCAAATATTAAGAGGTTCTTTGAATGGAAAATATAGTTGAATTATTCAAAGTGTAAATCATTAACAAATCAGAATATTTATCAGACTACAAATGCAAGGGAAATACTGTAATAATTAATATAGTTTGAAATTGTCGAGAGTAACCAAGAGCATAATTAATAAAATATTAAGAGGTTCTTTGAATGGAAAATATAGTTGAATTATACAAAGGGTGAATCATTAATAAATCAGAATATTTATCAGACTACAAATACAAGGGAAATACTGTAATAATTAAAATAATTTGAAATTGTTGAGAACAACCAAACGTAGAATAATATATTAAGAGATTCGGCTGGAAAATATAGTCGAAATATTCAAAGTGTAAATAATAAAGATATCAAAAATAGTTTATCAGAAGTAAAAGCAATTTAATTGGAGTGGCATTTTGCTAGATCCAAAAAATGTTATATAAAGATCGAAATAGATAATTTCGTGTTCTACAGTTGACTCCTTTCGAGGTAGGAAAAGCAAAAGGTCCTGAAAAGCTGCATTAATAAAATTAGAGGCGAGCGTCTTATGAAAAGCTCGGCTCGGAAAAAAAGTGGAAAGTTCTTGGCTTGCAGCGAAGCGATCAGCGAGGCGGAATCGATTCCGGCCGCGGACTGTGTGGTACCATCTGGATAAACAGGAATGGCTCATTACAAACTTTTTCTCGTTGTTGTTCTATTTAAGGGGCAGGCGCGCCGCGCCGCGGCGCAGCATTCTTTTCCCGGCTGCTCGAAATTGCTTGCTCTTCGGTCGGCTCTGATACGCACGTCCTGTTATTAATCTCCGGCATTTAAACCTGCGACCCACTTTCGACTTTCGGACGCCGCGCCGCGTGCAACTTTCGATTTATATCCCTCCCGAAATAGTTAAGCGGCCCGGAGCGGATTGCAGGGCCGCGAGAATTCATTCCGCAGCTTTGGCGGCGACTTAATTAAATTCTTGAAAAGGTAACACCCCCCGGCGAATATGAGTTTACAAGCCCGCGTATGTGTGTGGGAGTTAGCATTAAATTCGCTAGCCGGCCGCCAACATATTCATTGTAGCCTGGTATAATTAGTTCGACTTTAGTTCCCAGCTGCTGTTGAGTTTCCCTGAGTAGTTGCTCTGAACATATTGATCTTCTGCGCGAGGATTTTTGAGATTGCAGTTATTTATTAGACATTTTTGTAAATCTGTTGTTGTCAGCCAGAATTTCTCACATCTGTTGAGTTTGTAATATTTTTCTTTAAAAATCTGTAATAATCTCTGGAAATAGTTTTTGGAAAGTACTTTTAAGTAGAATCAGAACTGTCACTGTCAAATAATTAATTTTACAAGAAAATAAGAAATGGTATTTCAAAAGGTTTTAATTGCCATATTTTTTACTTGTATTCTAAGTTATGAAAGTATTTAAAATTGTTACTATTACTTTCACATTATTTGCATTACATTTTTACATTAATGTAAAAGTAATAGTAAGAAATTGAAATATTTTGATTACTTAGAATACAAGTAAAAAATATGGTAAATATTTTTCTTAATATTACTATTACTTTTACATTATTTTCTATTAATGAATTCTCAAAACCTATTACAGTGCTTTTATTGAAATAATTATTCACTGTTCCTATATTTTTGCATCAACCATTCTAATTAAGCCTCAACAACATAACATATTTACTTTACATTCACTATTAATTCACTTTATTTACTTTACGTTCACCAAAAGCATAGTTAAAAATACATTTAACAACGAAATTACTTTCAATCCGAACAACCATATTTTCCCACGCAACATATGGAACACGAGGTCTAATTGATAGCGGTGAAACGATGACTTTCATCGGCAGGCAGTCATTAACTAATTGGAGAGAGCCGGCATTGTTATTCGCGGGTGGTGGTGACATTAATTTTCAGAGAAAAATTCTGCCCTCCTTTCTCTCGTCTTCCCTTTGACTCTCCCGAGGGACGCAAGGAAACAGAGGAAAGCGCTCCCACTCACTGGGAGAAACAGATTTTTCGACATTCGTTAGGGGCGAGAAACTCATTTAAGCGTCGCCGCACGCAAGCGTGTTAACAATCCTCAAACAGGCCGGAATATGTGTATAGGGTGATGCGGCCGCCTTTGAAACCGCATTGTCGAGCTCCACTTTTTATCAAAAATATCACATTACTCGTTGCTCCAGGCGGATTCGCCTCGGTGATAATCATTCTCATTTGTGTGCGCGTTAATGCTAGTATAATTTCAAGAATAATAGTTTGTTGCAACAATGTTGCAACAATTTTGTATATTATTATTAATTTAAAGCAGTCAATCGTCATGTTAAAGTAAACTAAGTGCATTCAAGGTATTATAATTTGTTCAACCGTTACTTAAAAAATAAATCAATTGCTGTTGCAACAATGTTTCAACAATGCATAACTCGACTATTGATTCCTCTGAAATTTAGAATTAATTTTGTAGCATTTTGTATATTATTTTTAATTTAAAGCACTGAATCGTCATGTGAAAGTAAAATAAATGTATTCAAAGATATTATAATTTGTTCAACCGTTAATTAAAAAATAAATAAATTGTTGTTGCAACAATGTTTCAACAATGCATAACTTGACTATTGATTCCTCTGAAATTTAGAATTAATTTTGTAGCATTTTGTATATTATTTTTAATTTAAAGCACTGAATCGTCATGTTAAGGTAAACTAAGTGTATTCAAAGATATTATAATTTGTTCAACCGTTACTTAAAAAATAAATAAATTGTTGTTGCAACAATGTTTCGACAATGTATAAGTCGACTATTGATTCCTTTGAAATTTAGAATTAATTTTGTAGCATTTTGTATATTATTTTTAATTTAAAGCACTGAATCGTCATGTGAAAGTAAAATAAGTGTATTCAAAGATATTATAATTTGTTCAACCGTTACTTAAAAAATAAATAAATTGTTGTTGCAACAATGTTTCAACAATGCATAATTCGACTATTGATTCCTCTGAAATTTAGAATTAATTTTGTAGCACTTTGTATACTATTTTTAATTTAAAGCACTGAGTCGTCGTGTTAAAGTAAACTAAGTGCATTCAAAGATATTATAAATTGTTAAACCGTTAATTAAAAAATACATAAAACAGTAACTGTAGCGAAACAATTTAGTTACACTTTGTGTGTTATTTAACTCAACCAATCGCAAATAAATAATGTAAACTTGTTTTATCATAGTATTTTTAGATTGAAATATACTGACTTCGATTTTTATTAATATAGAACAAATAAACATCTCACTTTCATTTAAATTCCCCCAACTATTTTTTAACAAACAAACAGAAAACTAGCATTAAAAGCTATTCGAGCTTTTTCGAATTTCTCAAAAAGGAAAAACAGACATCCTTTATTCTTTATATTATCCGAAAGACAACAGTGTTCATTCACAGTCAAATAAATCCTGTGCACTCACATTGATTCCCATTTCTCAAAAAACGAGAGAGAGAAAGAAAAAAGAGGGCGGTGGGGAATAAAGAGGGCGCGCCGGTATTTTGCCTGTTCTCAGAGCGCGAGGCTCCTGGAAGCGAAATAGTGTCCTGGAACGCAGCCAGGATAAGATCTTAACGAAGAGAGGCGGGCAAAAATTTCAGGAGGAGCTCGGGCGATGCGGGTCGCATCCGGAATCGAAGACTCCCGCAGATTCCTTTCCCGAAATTGACCATTAATTGTCCGCCGCGTGAACCCGACCGCCGTTTATCCTTCGGGAATCGCGTTATGGCGATTTCATCATTCTTACTGCAAGTTCCACGCTTCGCTTCACGACTTTCCTCCTCCGCCGCTGCCGCCGCCGCCGCGCCGGAAGATCTTTAACGAGGATAAAGGAATCCCGCGGGAATTCGATCACGAACAACTCATTTTTATCGGCCACTTCCGATATTGCGCCAAGTTATTGTTGCTCTCGAACGATTTAGTTGTTAAACGAATTGTGAGGATTTCGTAAGGATTGTTTAATTTTACCTTTGAAATATAAATTGTAATGCTTGATTTAATAATAATACTGTTTTATTACAGATTGTAATAAATATACTTTAAATAATACAGTTTTTATCCAGCACTTCCGATATTAAGAAACGCTATTAAAGGTTATTAAAAAGTTTAGTTATTAAAAGAGAATTTCAGCTTTACCTTGTAATCTTTAAAATATAAACTGTGATCGATAATCCAATAAAGATACAATTTTGATTACGTATTTTAAAATATCCGATTAAAACGCAAATAAAATACAATTTGAATAATACTGCTTTAAATTACATACACAAAATTGTGTTGTTGACGAACTTTATTCGGGAATTAAGTATAAGCATTTTTAGTTGTACAGAAAATATTATCCTTGCTGAGAATATTAAGCTCGTCGATTTTAATTCTTTTATTATTATTAACTGCTTTGAAGATGTTTATATTCAGTTTGGCAGATGTTCTTGAATTAAGATGGTGTAAAGTTCGGATTACGAAATCGAAATTTATCCGGCTGATGGTAATTCAAAAGCGAACCGGCTTTGCCCAATCGAATTTGCGTAATTCATACTTCACGCCGAATCGCTTTCCCTATTTTGAAATTCAACAACGAGCACGTAACTAGATACTACAACCTCCAACACGTTCACTGGTTGTTTAACTTTATTAGCACAGTTTAGTGAAATGATGGAAATCAAAACCAATGCGAAATATTTGCATTTTTATTAACCAAGAAAGTAATGTTATAAATATAAAAAATATAACATTGCATTCCTAAAATTCCACATGAAATGAACAAAGTGGAGTTTTATTGATATTTTACGATTCTTACAAGCATTTAAGATTTGAACGAAAAGTTTGTTGCAATTTTTTTAATCCTTTTATTACCCAGCGACGAAAGACAAAACGCCAACAGCAATACAAAAACACTCAGCGACAATGAGGAACAAGAAGTTCCACGGTGTTCCTCCAGTGAGGAACTTAAGATACTTTAAAAATATTAAAACAAAGGAATGAAGTTTATTAGCCCCATCAAAAGTTCTTGAATGTTTTCGGTAGTTCACTTTGCAGTACTTCATTCGCAAAGTCTTGCCGAAACTCCTTTCCTCCCTCCTTGCCAAAACTTTTCTTCTTTCGAAGCGGATTCTTTCTGATCAAGCATAGTGCAGTGGCTTGCAATAATATTTGGGCTTCTCCGAGTTCAACATATTACTATCGTTTACATTTATTTACAATAGTTGTAATTTTTTGCACACAATTTATTAATGTAATTCTAAAAAAATTAGAAAATAATTGTTGAATCTTAAGAATTGGCACTGAAATTTATATAATAATTCATTTTGACTGGTTGGTTTTTATAAAACAGGAGAAAACAAATATTTATAATATCGCTGTGGGTTTGCTTTATTTGTCGTTGAGATATTAATCGATGTTCTTTTTGCATGTCTACGTAGAATGAAAGCGGATTAAAAAGTGCAAGCCATCCAAGTGATATCGACTGATACCGGAGTGTTAAAAACGGGGGAGATTTTGTTAGTCCCGGATTTAAATTACCTTAATAATATTACTCTTTCACGCTTCAATCAACTTAATGAAATTGAGAGGATCTCGCGAAAGTAATTCCGGAGCCGCTGTTTACCGATGCTATTTCGCGTTTCCCAGGTAAACA
The DNA here is from genome assembly GCA_910591665.1 of Ectemnius continuus. Classification (NCBI taxonomy): domain Eukaryota; kingdom Metazoa; phylum Arthropoda; class Insecta; order Hymenoptera; family Crabronidae; genus Ectemnius; species Ectemnius continuus. Next base: position 3,429,092 of record OU342856.1, read on the forward strand.
AAGAAGATAGTATTTAATAACACTGGCGTATCGCTTTTGTACAAATTTGTTTGCGCCTCTTTGCCGCTGAGAACTTTATCACTCTAATTGGTTGCACAATAGTATACAATGAAACCAAATATCTCAGTGAAAATTATATTTTTTTCCTGTCTGTTGAAAGCTTTTCTTTTTCGATCCCAAAACCTAGCTATAAATCAGATTAAATGTTAATAAAAAAATTGTCGATCATAGTTTGCAGGGAATTTGTTAAGATTCAATGACCTCGATATTGTGGGCCTTCAGTATTGTTTTATATTTCGAAATATAGTTTAGTTTAATTAAATTACTAGTTTTCTAATTTTTGAAACAGTAAGCATCGATAGAAATCGACATCCAAATTGTCTATTAAAGAAACTAGAAATATTTAATACCTCCAAACATTGTTCCAATAATAATTTCAACAATTATTAATCCACCACTGTCAAAACTAGAAATTTTACGAACCATTTTCTCATCCCAATACAAATGAAATCCACTTCCAAAGCCGACTTATCAAGGAAACCGAAAATCCCTATAAGGATTCCGTCGAGCAACTATCACCGGGATCTTACATTTCGAAGTAGAGTATAATTAACAGCTCACTTCGTCCTCAGCATTATCCTGTCATCCTAAGCCAACTCCATCGGAGGGAGCCGCTGCGTCTGAGCTGCGTCCGGTAATACCGGGAACTTTGTGCTCTCGCAGTTATTTTGTAAGGATGCGCCGAGGACGAGGAGCCGCCGCGCGTCGCCGTCGGGGCGAGGCAAGTCAGCCCGGGATGAGAAGCCACTGATTCCATTGCGGTAATAAAGCCCCGCCGGATTTCATGAAGCGCCTGGCGCACGTTACGCCTGAGCTTTCGCGTCGAAAGCACAACGTGCCCTGCAACGCTGGCCTAATGGCTTTTTTTTATGGCCAACTGACTATAGTTCTACGACAGTTTATTATATAATATACTATTTATTACACCAGGTGGATAACATAAAAAAGAACACAAGAAAGCCAGACAGGTTTATTATTAGTTATAATTATTAATATAATAGAATAAATTAAGCATTATTGTGTACTATTCTTTTGATGTGCTTTTCATTCTATTATTATTACAAAATTCTGTAATAATTATTTTTATTACTGTAATATTTGTGTGGCAGGTCTTATGAAGTTGCTGAGCTTTTGCATGGAAAGCACGACGTGTGACTGCAAAGCTGGCCTAATGGCTTTTTTATGGCCGACTGACTATATGTAGTTCTATGACAGTTTATTATATAATATACTATTTATTACACCAGGTGGATAACATAAAAAAGAACACAAGAAAGCCAGACAGGTTTATTATTAGTTATAATTACTAATATAATAGAATCAATGGATAAATTAAGCACTAGTGTTTACTATTCTTTTGATATGTTTTTCATTGAGTTATTATTACAAAATTCTGTAATAATTATTTTTATTACTGTAATATTTGTGTGGCAGGTCTTATGAAGCTGCTGAGCTTTTGCATGGAAAGCACGACGTGTAACTTCAACGCTGACCTAATGGCTTTTTTTTATGGCCAACTGACTATAGTTCTACGACAGTTTATTATATAATATACTATTTATTACACCAGGTGGATAACATAAAAAAGAACACAAGAAAGCCAGACAGGTTTATTATTAGTTATAATTACTAATATAATAGAATCAATGGATAAATTAAGCACTAGTGTTTACTATTCTTTTGATATGTTTTTCATTCAGTTATTATTACAAAATTCTGTAATAATTGTTTTTATTACTGTAATAATGGTGTGGCAGATCTTATGAAGCGGCTGAGCTTTTGCATGGAAAGCACGACGTGTAACTGCAACAACCGGCTAATGGCTTTTTTTATGGCCAACTGGCTATAGTTCTATGACAGTTTACTATATAATATACTATTTATTACGCCAGGTGGATAACATAAAAAAGAACACAAGAAAGCCAGACAGGTTTATTATTAGTTATAATTACTAATATAATAGAATCAATGGATAAATTAAGCACTAGTGTTTACTATTCTTTTGATATGTTTTTCATTCAGTTATTATTACAAAATTCTGTAATAATTGTTTTTATTACTGTAATAATGGTGTGGCAGATCTTATGAAGCTGCTGAGCTTTTGCATGTAAAGCACGACGTGTGACTGCAAAGCTGACCTAATGGCTTTTTTTATGGCCAACTGGCTATATGTAGTCATATCACAGTTTATTATATAATATACTATTTATTACACCACGTGAACACCATAAAAAAGAACACAAGGAAGGGAGACAGGTTTAGTATTAGTTATAATTATTAATATAATAGAATCAATGGATAAATTAAGCACTATTTTTACTATTCTTTTTATGTGCTTTTCATTCAGTTATTATTACAGAATTCTGTAATAATTGTTTTTATTACTGTAATAATGGTGTGGCAGATCTTATGAAGATGCTGAGCTTTTGTATTTTGACCTAATGGCTTTTTTTTATGGCCAACTGGTAATAGTTACATAATAGTTTATTATATAATATTCTATTTATTACACCATGCGAATAACACAAAAAAGCCAGACAAGTTTATTATTAGTTATAATTATTAATATATACAACTTTAGTAGAATAAGTAAATAAATTAACCACTATTTTTACTATCCTTTTTATATGCTTTTTCAAGTAATTATTATTAGAAAATTCTGTAATGATTGTTTTCATTGCGGTAATAAAGGTCGGGCAAATCTTGTGGAGCGGCTGAGCTTTCGCGTCGAAAGCACGACGTGCAACTGCAACAACCGGCTAATGGCTTTTTTGCAAGAAGCTCGACTTACGGCGTCGACTCACGCACGCATCGCTCGAGAATTACCGGCGTTCCTAAATCCGCGCCGCGGATCTGATTCTCCGCGGCTTAATTGCTCCGCTAATTAATTGCGCGATTTATCGGCCGCCAAGATACCGCTGATTTAATTTCGCGCTAAGAGCCCGCCGGAAATCGCGCGCCCGTCCGCCCTTATCGATTGCGGCGAGACTTTCCTCCGGCACGATTACTTATTGCACTGTGCTCGCACCTTCAGTTTTACATTCGGGAAGTTTCTTGTTTTGCTGAGAGAATTGTTTGTAGTATAATAAATTGGGAGATGCAATCGCAACATTGTTGCAATTTCATAACGAAAATATGATTCTTTTGTTTCATGAGTTCTTGCTTTGATTTATAAACTTACGTGTTTCCCTTTTTGTTATGAAAGTCATACGTTTTTCTAGTAAATAATAATGTAAGTACCTACAATATTTTTATATTTTTATTTGACACACCACAACCTTCTATTTTTCCTATTATTAAGTAAGTAATACTAATTTTTGGTGATTCTTATTAGCAGAAACAATGGTACTGTGTTTGTGTTAAATTACTGCAAACTTAGTAAATAAAAATATGTACAAATTCTTTTTGCTTGCTCTCCTTTTAACGATATATTCGTCTTTAATAACGAAACAATAATGATCAACCGATAATAAATGATAAATAGTAATGAAAATAAGAGGGCAGCTTTTTAAGACGCAGTTCGATTCCAAGAAGACTTTCCCGGACGTTGACAAGCCGCTCGGTTCTTTCGCGAAAGGTGCGATCCATAGATGGCGCGACGAAATCGCAGGCTTCCAACAAAAGCCGGCCACTTTTTCCCCCCCTGACGAATGATTAACGATCGAGATTCAGGCACGTCACGAGATAGCAGCACTCTCGCGCGGAGATAGATGGTCTGTCTCGCGGAATTCCGTCGTAAAGTGAAAAGAAAAGCGCGCCGTAAGAATAGCGATTCGATTAGTTCGCGGTGATCGAACCGATCGGATCCGCCGTTGTATCCCACCTACGTTTGAACTCATTGTTTCATTATGAGATGGCCACATTTTTAGAATAAACATTTACTTATTCAGAGAATGTCATATCTTTGGTAATAGAAATATTCTCCTTGATTGACAGATGCCAGTGCAACGCCACGAATATGGCACAGCGAATGTCTGACTAGTGGCGGACTCATTCCCCTTATCCGCTTTCCATTATAATATAATTCGATTTCTAGAATCCAGATTTACTTATTCACGAAAATCAATACCAAAAATAATAGTCTTCTTGATTGACACATGTGAATGGCGCGAAATCAGGACAGTGCGAATGGCTGAGGGCAAACGATTGATTCCCCTTAGTCGTTTCCAATTCTAATGTAACTCGATTTCGAGAATGCCGGGTTATTTATTCACGAAAATCAGCGCCAGAAATATTATTCTAGTGATTTGGCACACGCGGGTGCAATGGCATGTAAGGCTGACCAGTAAGTGACTGATTCTCCTTCGCCGTTTTCCACTATATATAACAGTGACAGCCAAGTGAGGAGCCCCTTACGCGCTTCTTTCCCTTTCCACTACTCGGTGGACCCTGCTTGGGCAATTGAGGGCTACTCACTACCCTCACTACCCTCACTACCTGCTAGCCGTCTTACCCCTCTCCAGAAAAGCCGTCCAGAAAACTGCATTTTTGCTCATTTTTAACGGTTTTAATTTTTTTGCGTGGACTTCTCGACCTTTCCCGGGCCTGAAATTTGGTGGGTAATGTGCCCTTGCGTTAAAGAAGAAGTGATATAAATTTCAGAGCCCTAGCTCAAAGTTTAGGTTTTCACCTATTTTCGACCCTCGAAAATGGCCAATTTTTTCAAGTTTCTCAAAATCGGCCGAACCGGGGATATTTTGATTGTTTTCGTATCAGGGTGGATAGAGAACAAAGAATCCGTGAAAAAAAGTCCGGATTTGCAACGAGAACAGGTCGAAAAACCACCCAGAAAAGTCCATTTTTGCTCATTTTTGACGGTTTTTATTTTTTTTGGTGGACTTCCCGACCTTTTCCGGGGCTGAAATTTGGTGGGCAATGTTTTTTTGCATCAAGAAAGATACCATAAAAATACCAGAGCCCTAGCTCAAAATTTTTTTTTCGGCAAATTTTTCTTAAGGGGTACCCCTTCAGATTTTTTCACGATTTTTCGAAGGTCCCCGAACTCGGGTTTTTTCTTCGGGAATCGATTGTTTATGAATGAAAACGGATAGAAAACAAGAAATCCGTCGAAAAAAGTTTGGATTTCTATCGAAAACACTAAAAAAACTGCCTTTAAAGTTCGATTTTTTCGGAATTTTCGCTGGTTTTTCCCATATTTTCTGGACTTTGCGACATTTTCCGGGGCTGAAATTTGGTGGGGAGTCTCCCCTTGCATCAAGGAAGATGTGATATAAGTTTCAGAGCCCCAGCTCAAAATTTTTTTTTCCCCATATTTTTGGCCATCGAAAATATCCAATTTTTCAAAGGTCCCCGAACCCGGGCTTTTTCTTCATGAATCGATTGTTTCTGTATCAGAGCGGATAGTAAACGAAGAATCCATGAAAAAAAGACCGGATTTGTATCGAAAATACCAAAAAATCGTTCCTGACTAATGAATTTCATCTAATTTTCACGGTTTTTTCCCATATTTTGTATACTTCCCATCGCACGCGAGGGTACAAACAGGTAGAAACGTCGTCAAAATTGACAGAGCGGGGGTGCCAGTTAAGCTCCGGGAGCCTAACTTGGCAGGCACTAATATATAACATAAAATATATCATCCCAATTCCAGAATAAATTTTTACTTATTCGTCAAAACAATATGTTCATTATTAAAAATAGTATTCTATTTCATTATTCCTGCATGAAATTCGTTTCTATTCCATAATTCTGTACATGCTACTCAACAGGCATCAAAAGACGACTGAAACAGGAGGGAAAGCAGAGTGAATGGCTGAGTAGCAGGCGACTGATTCTCCTTCGCGGCGATTGAGCGGGCAAAAAACAGCAGCGGGTTGCGGGCGCGGCGGCGAGGGGGCGGCAAGGGTTGTCCGCGTTGCCGGTGGACATTCGGCGTGAAAATTAGCCCCTTTGAGAATTTACGGCCGGCAGCAAACACGCCCGGCTTGCCGTATAATTTGTTAATGCGCCGCCAGTGTACTGTGCACGCAGCTTATATAAAACTTTCACGCTAGACGTTCGCTCGAGTGACAAACGAGAGTGGAAGCACTCTCTCAGCCCCGCGCAACGCTGAAGGTGAGAGCACCTAAAAACAGTCACTTCAATGACAAGAGATACTCCTCGCCTATAGGAATATCCTGATGACTCTGCTTCGCTGCTGCTTTAATGATCGTCGCGCTGCTGCTTTTTTCGGCAAACACCCTCGCCTTATTCATACATTCGCCTTGTGTGTGTGTATGTGTGCCTGCGAATCTCTGTTTGTACGCGCATTATTTATTCATGCGATTCCTTCTCACCGAGTTGAAGGGTTTGTGCAGGCAATTCACTTTTTCCTCATTGAAATTGAAAGAAAGAAATTTCGCTATTTAATATCGTGTGAAAATTTTGATCGAAAAGATCGACGTGAACATATATTATTATTCACAAACAATTATATTTGAAAATGCTAATTTTATTTTACAATTAACATTCGATGTAAGAATATCTTTTGGAACGAACAGTTTTAATTACGTCATTATAATAAATGAAAATTAGAATCGCGAAGACTTGTTCGTCCAGAAGAAAGATATCAATTCTACTCACCGGCTAATTGTTCCACAAATCATGGTAATGGTCAGCTTAATTTTATACCAATATAAAGTTTCAGTTTCACCGAGTGAGAAAAAGTTGAAAAACAGGAGTTAAGCAAGCGTACTCTGCCCACGCGGGAGCGTCGCAGTGTTACAAAAATGTTAACACATAATTAAGACGGCTTACACTTTAATACTTTAATCCTCCATATTTCCCAACTAACTGTGTTTCGCCGGGATTACTATTCCCTTGGCTAAATCCCGTTCATCCGCCTTAGCAACTTCTTTAGCTATGGTTCCAAGCCTAAGTACAACTTGGTATGATGTTAATCCGTTTACTGCAATTCCGAAAATTGCATCCCCGCTAAATTGCTAATAGTTCATGGAATAATCCTGTCGAACCAAATGCCCTCGTAACATTAATCCATAGATTCTGTTGCGTCTCACGAAACTCCCATTTTGGGTGATGACAGTTTTGAATTGTTCAATTGCTCGAGGAAGACACGAATTTCTTTTTGTTTCTTCTGTACTTTTTGTACTTTCAAAATCGACAACTTTATATTAAAACTTATTATTAATTCACTTTCTTCCTCATAAAATGCAGCATTTATTATTTCGTATTGTAGAATGACATAATTAATTAATACTCGGTCGAAAGAATGAAGCAGATTTCTTTCAAATTATTAGTTGCTGTTATTAGTATAACAATGACCGCAAGAATTTAATTAATAGAACAGGCATCGCACAGAGCTTTTTCTTTAAATAGAAACTGCGTTTTTAAAAAGCATGCAATTTTCCCTTCCATTCCGTTCGATATCCCGAACTCGATGTCAGCTGAGTAAGCAATCTATTATTATTCATAATTATTAAAAGCTTGGGGCGCTCGATCCCGTTTAGGGCTTCCTCGAGCTCGAGCGGACGGACGGCGTACTTTGGCGCAACTAGGCCAATAACAGGAGAGCAAATGGCCTCGTGCTGGTCCATTAATGCAGCATCATATCGGTCCACTAAGCGGCTTCTACTCGGCATCTGATCTCTCAAGCCAGTGCAAACTGTCCGCCGTAACTTCCCTTCCAATGTAAACATTCTTCTCTCACTTCAGCTGGTTGCGCATCGGTTCCGCAACGTCTCCTAGCACTCACTCGTGACTTAGTCAGAATAAGTTTTAATAATGTGCTTTTGTTAAATATAATATTGCAGGATTTCATTTTTATTGCTGATGTCTTGTTGTTCTTCGATTCAAATATGAGGAGTGTATCAAAATTTATTGTACAGGGTGAGTCACTTGCCTTTGAATCGCCACTGTCGAGCATACACTGTACTATACAAAATCATTATAAATAACCTAGACATTTAAATTATACCCAAATGTTTCTCAACATTTGTCTGCATTTTATGCATTTAGACTTTTACACGTTTGAGTTATGTTAAATCGCACATGAAAGTTCACCCTGCAGAAGCCAGTTACATATAATATTCCCCTATAAATATAATATAATAAAATATTTTCTCCTTACGTTGCTACCTTTTCAAAGAAGTCGATGCTAAAACTTGGTAAAATATTCACTCCAACAGACTACATAATTTAATACAGTCTATTGTTAAAGAGAGAATATATAGTATAATTAAATAGATGTCTAGTAAAAGTGGGCTAGGAAAGTTCTGATTCAAAGGCAAGTGAATCACCCTGTACATTGTATTTGTGTATGTGAACCTCGAATTTGTTTAGTTCCCACAGATATTGTGAATATGAAATAATATTTCTAGATATACATATAAATTTGTAAGCCTTTCCTGTATGTTAGGCTACAAAATTAGACAGAACAAGAGAAACACAGTGGAATAGAAATTTAGTTTGTATAAGTGGAATAAGAGTTCTCTAAAAATCACTACAGATTTTAAAATGAATTATTATTATATAAAATTCTGCATTATATTCTGTATTATATAAAATTTCATTCTGATTTATAAATGATTAATCCACAGAAGACAAAGTTGCGCAGTGCAGTAGAAATTTACTTGTGCAAGTGGAATATGTCAATAGCTCATGTAAGTAGAATAAGACTTCTCCAAAAATCAGCATAGGTTCTATAATGAATTACTATTATAAAATTCTGTGAAATTAGTGGACAAAAATGCAACAACTTAGATCTCAATCACTCTGATTTATGAAGGATTAATCCAGACAGGACAAAGTTGCAAGTGGAAAATGTAAATACAGTTTGGGTTGCTCATGCAAGTAGAATAAGACCTCTAAAAATCAGCATAGGTTCTATAATGAATTAATATCATAAAATTCTGTAAAATTAGTAGTCTCAAATGAAACAACTTAGATCTCAATCACTCCGATTTATAAAGGATTAATCCAGGCAGGACAGAGTTTCACAGTGGAATATAAATTTGCTCGAGCAAGTGGAAAATGTCAATACAGTTTGGGTAGCTCATATAAGTAGAATAAGACTTCTCTAAAAATCAGCATAGGTTCTATAATGAATTAACATCATAAAATTCTGTAAAATTAGTGGACAAAAATGCAACAACTTAGATCTCAATGACTCTGATTTATGAAGGATTAATCCAGACAAGACAGAGTTTCACAGTGGAATAGAAATTTGTTCGAGCAAGTGGAAAATGTAAATACAGTTTGGGTAGCTCATGTAAATGGAATAAGAGTTGCATGGACTGGAATAGCATTGTCAGCGATTCAAGAGGGCACCTGTGGAGGAATGCATTGTGAAACTGTAGCCGAAGCACTGGTTACTTCGGCGGTTTGTCGGTGGCTTGCAATATTCGAGTACGTCTCCGCGGAGAATTAAGCCGGCCACCCAGTTAGCATTAGCAAGAGAGGGACGCCGTGATACGATAAGTTCCCATCCTCTTCCCTCTACATCGACTAGAAAATCGTGTTTGTGGCCTCCGCCACCTGTCAATTGTTCCGGGCTAATCCAATTAATCCGAGAAACATTTTAGCCTGCAATTTCATGCTCGCGAAACAATTACTGTAAGTTCCTGCACGTTGAATTATAGATTGGCTGGAAAATCATGTTGTGTCTGACGCTCCCTATTAATTGTCACGCGCTAATGCAATTACTTTCGAGGACCGATTCAAGCGTAATTAAAAGAATAGTTGATGAACTTTCGAGTGGAGGTTCTCAAATTTTATTGTTGTCGTTTATTTAATATTGTATGATCAACTTCGTATTTTTTCTGCCTTTTTAAATTGGATGGAAGATTATTGCGCTTGAAAATTCGTAAATTGGATTGCTAAATAATTGTCTGCTATTTCGATGATTGTGTAATACATTTCTCTTGTTCAAAAAATACTTTGTACAATGAAATCGCAAATTAATACAATTATAAGTTTACACTACTTCGTGTGATTAATTTGAGATTAAATTACACAATTTAACCAAGCATAGAGCAAATATTTCACAGTAGATCGCCAAATAGCAATCCTTTTTTATTCGTTGAAGTTGAATTTGATTCACGGCTGTTGTTCACGGGGAAGTTGGATGGCAAATGCGAGCAGTTCGTCTCACCTGCTCGAATAACTCGAGGGCGGAAGTCGAGGGGCGAGGGAGATTTTCTCAAACCGGATGATATTGTCGGCTGGCAAAGGTAAGCCAGGGTAGGTGCGAGCTGAGAGCTAACCTAATACGGGCTTCACAATTTTCTGCATCTGTGCCACCGGTCTTCGGCTAGCAGCAATCTTGGGATTTATGTCGAGGGCGACTTGATACTGCTCCGCGCCAGCACGTATTCCCGGATTAAGGAGTTCCTTCGAGCCCGCCGAATTTTATGCGAGCTGCATTCGAACCAATTTATTCCGCGGATTTTACGACCCTCGCCTTTAAGCGTGCCAGCTCCCGCCATTCGGATGCATGTTGCGAGCCATCGAAGAATCCTCCACCACCGCCACTGGTTCCTCCTTCTCCGCGTGTGTCGACCTTTTATCTCTCTTTGCTTGACGATTAAATTCCAGTCCCAGTGGGAAATAGTTGCCGGAGAATGCGAAATCCAGTGTGAAGATAGAAAAGTACAAGAATAAGTGAGTACGAATGTACAAAAGTAAGGGAAAGTACAAAATAGCTGTTGTTCTGATCGATTTAAAAAGCTATTTTTCGAGCTTTTGAAGAATTCGACTTTTATCTTTTTTTGCTTGACGATTAAATTCCAGTCCCAGTGGGAAATAGTTGCCGGAGAATGCGAATTCCAGTGTGAAGATAGAAAAGTACAAGAATAAGTGAGTACGAATGTACAAAAGTAAGGGAAAGTACAAAATAGTTGTTGTTCTGATGGATTTAAAAAGCTATTTTTCGAGCTTTTGAAGAATTCGACTTTTATCTTTTTTTGTTTGACGATTGAATTCCAGTTGGAACGGAAAACAATTTTCGAAGAATGTGAAATCCAGTTTAAAGAAAGCTGTTGTTTTGATCGATTTAAAAAGCTGTACTATTGTTGGAGCTTTTCGAAGAATACGACTTTTATCTTTTTTTGGTCGACGATTCAATTCTAGTTTCCAGAAAAGACAGTATTAATTCAGTGCTGCGAAAGCTCAAAAGCACGAAAGCTCAAAATGAATCACAATGTGATAATAATAAATTAACAGAATATTAAATAGAACAATCCAAGAGATCTTATTAGCTCTTTCCTTGCTATGAATTCCAAGTATGAACCAATAATGTTTCTCAGAAAGGTCAAAGTGTTTCATTGATGGAGGATCGTTTCATTACAATCGAATTTCTCCGGCATTCCATCCTTGCTGGCCTCGTCATATAACTGGCGGGCAAGTATTCTAAACAATACTCGAATTCGTTAAACAACAGTCTTTCCGCGGTAACTCCGCCGGGGTATCCGTAACAGCATCTCTCAGATATCGGCATCAAAGGCAGAGAGAATGCCTATCGATTATCGTTCGATGTTATTAGACGCTCGACTACGGAATGCCCGGCTAAAGTTTCCATAGTAACAATTCCGCTGGAACAATGTGCTCCAGTTCCGCAAAGGCTTTCCGAAATTGAAGGTCCATTGAAATTTTTATCGTCCCGCCAATCCAGCCGACTGACTCATTACTACTTCCAATGGGAATTCATTGATCGTTATTCCTCGGGAACAATAAGCATCGCTCATGAATCAGAGCTTAGCCGAATCAATTCTCCCAAGTTCTTTGTCAATAAACTAATTATTACATCCGCTTTCGTCCGACTGGAATTTCGTACGCATTAGCAAAGATTTAATTTCGCGTGCAATGTCGTTGCATTGTTATTGAATTTTATCGAAATACCTTGAAAGATTAGTTATGTTCGATTAATTCGATTGGAAAAAAAATCAGTTTTAAATTTGTATTCAAAAAAAGACGAATTTGAATTTCTGCCGAATCCTTCGTTACATGGAAATTCTGTTTTTGCAAAGCATGGTTTCGAGAGCTTCACATTTTAACAAATAAATCCCATCGAAACCATACAAATTCGTAAAAGCAGTAAAGCCGTAATGCTCGTGGTTTTCGGCGAAATTAAAAGGTTCGATTAAAATCGTACAACCTGCATATTACGTATAACGTTATCATTGATTCTCTTGAAACCTCAAAAGGTGGAGCGCGAAAATTTAATTAAATCTTTGTGGCACTTTTAAAAATTACATACAAAAAAGCTCTCGTATTCGAAATTGTGTTCGCATCTGATTTAATCATTTCTGAATCAATACAAATTCTAATTATAAATCATTGTTAAATAGATCGCTAATATTTTAAAAAAAGGGAAACAGCAGTAAAGAAATAAATTCAAAAAATCTCGCATCGTATAATATTAGTATTTTATAAAAGTGGAAATAAAAATTGACATTTTCGAGTTGGGATGAAACTACTGGTGGAACTTCATGTTATCATTGATTCTCTTGAAACCTCAAAAGGTGGAGCGCGAAAATTTCATTAAATCTTTGTGGCATTTTTAATAATTACATACAAAAAGCTCTAACATTCAAAATTGTGTTAGCATCTGATTTAATCCTTTCTGAATCAATACAAATACTAATTATAAATGATTGTAAAATAGATCACTAATATTTTAAAAAAGGGAAGCAGCAATAAACAAATAAATTCAACGAAAATCTCAGATCGCACAATATTAGTATTTTATAAAAGTGGAAATAAAAATTGGAATTTTCGAGTTGGGATGAAACTACTGGTGGAACTTCGTATTTGCACCAAGTCGGCTTGATTTCGTGGTGCAGCTGACCTACTTCGATTCCAGCTGTATAATTAATGTCAGGACGATTAAGCCGATAATTGGCTGCCCGGAAAGTCTTGGTGCTCGCCGGGAAAACCAATGGCAATAATAATAAGCGTGATTTGCGCAGAATCCAACCTAATTTTCCGGCCGACTTGCTCCGATCCGCATCGGGCTTGCAAAGTTTCGAGTTGAATAATTAAAGGCTTATGCTGCATTCAGCATACGTCTGAGCGAATTACTCGCTGGCGAAGAGCGACACGTGTTTCTATTACGTAATTCCTGGGGGTTGTTGCAGCAGTCCAAGATAAATTGCTGTTATTTAAAAGATATTTTTACAATATCAAAATTGCTAATTTTATAAAGAACCTTATAATAGAATTTTTGATTTATCATTTCCTGTCATATTTCCTGCCTCCAAAAAATTATATATGTACATTGATAATTAGTTATTATTAGTAATACATACAATTTTGGTAAAACGTACATTGAGCTTTCATTCTTTAAAAAAATACGTTTATAAATTAATTATTACGTACAACTTTATTTTAATGGGTTCCGCAACTAATTATCATTACAAAATTCTGAAATATTATTATACAAGCTCCAAGGCAATAATAATAAGGCTGGTCGGCGTAAAATCGAAGTTCATTTTCCAAGCGACTTATTCGAAGGCGATCTCGTGCCTGGAAAGTTTCGAGTTTCGAATAATTAAAGGCTTATGCTTGATTCAGCATACAGCAAGCGAAGGCGAATTAGTCGCCGGCGAAAAGCAACAGTTGTACACGTGTTTCCATTACGTAATTCCTGGGGGGTTGTTGCCGGAGTCCAAGATGAATGGAGCTTGAAAACGGTTCGGTTACCCTCCGATGCTTCTACGGAGATTGATTCCTCTCCTCCACACACGGCCGAGCGCGCAAGCCCTTCTGGGAATTCAATGGAAAATTGCAATAGTTACGAGGGATCGCAGTGTATACTTTACTTTAAGGCTGCCACGAAACTGTTTATCCGCAGCATAAAATTATCCGCCGGGAGAAATTGGCTTCGTCGATCGTTCCATCCCCGTTTTCTCATCGAGGGTTGTTTAACATCGCGTTAACTTTTATATTGTGTAATTTGTTTGCGAAATTATCCCTGGGAATCATTGATTTCGGGGGACGAAGAGTGTTCTTTGTTCTTTGTGGGATTTGGTGTTGTTTGACCAATTATTTTTATACATTTTCATAATCATTCTTTTGCAAGAATTCAAGATTAATTAACAAGGTTAAATTGTGTTATTGTACAGTGTCGATTTTAAAACATATAAATATTCTGTGAATACAAAGATTTAAAGAGAACTTAAAGAATGATGTTGGGACGAAGAATGTTCTTTGTTCTTTGTGGAACTTGGTGTCTACAATAATTTGATTTGAGGAACAAGGGTTGTTTGACCAATTATTTTTATACATTTTGATAATAATTCTTGCAAAAGAATCAACGAGATTAAATTGTGTTATTGTACGCTGTCGATTTTAAAGGATACAAAATTTTCTATGAATACAAAGCTGTAAAAACAACTTCAAGAATAATGTTGTATTTTCTTTGAGTGCTGTTAAATGTTGTTGTTTCGATGGAATTCAATGGAAAATTGCAACAGTCAGGAGCAATTTCCACCGAGATGGTAGTACTTTATTTTAAGGTGGATCGGGAACTATTTATTTGACGCATAAAATTACTGAACTGAGAAACTGGCTTCATCGATCTTTTACTGCTTTTGTTTCGCCTCGCTGGAAATCACCGAAATCGCTGCTTTCTTATTGGCAGTTGTTTAAGGTCGCATTAACCTTTACGCTGCAATCACATTTTATGTGCTTTATATGTTTCGATTCTGCGGTGTTCTTTTAAAGATTTCAGTAATACTTTGTTCAAGTGTAACAAACACACTCTTATTAAAAATATGGAACGTGGAAAAATAGAAAACTTTTAATTATACTATTTTTATATGAAACACATAATATTTTGAATGCGAAGGATTTTGTTGCGTTCCAAGAAAACTAAGCAAAGCTTTCGCAAACAAGATTCTTTTAAAGATTTGAGTAATACTTTGTTCAAGTACAACAAACACACTCTTATTAAAAATATGGAACGTGGAAAAATAGAAAACTTTTAATTATACTATTTTTATATGAAACACATAATATTTTGAATGCGAAGGATTTTGTTGCGTTCCAAGAAAACTAAGCAAAGCTTTTCGCAAACAAGATTGTTTTAAAGATTTGAGTAATACTTTGTTCAAGTGTAACAAACACACTCTTATTAAAAATATGGAACGTAGAAAAATAGTAATTAAATATTACTTGCTCCTCAAAACATTCTGAATGTTAACAAAAACAAGATTAAATTTTTTATTTATAGTATTTTATATGAATATCATAATAATAAAATGAATACAAAGAATTTTGTTGCTTTCCAAGAAACTAAGCAAAGCTTTCACAAACAAGATTGTTTTAAAGATTTGAGCAATACTTTGTTAAGTACAACAAATACACTATTATTAAAAATATGGAACGTAGAAAAATAGTATTTAAATATTACTTCCTCCTCAAAATATTCTGCATGTTAACAAAAAGAAACTTAACATTTTTAATTATACTATTTTTATATGAAAGTCATAATATATTTTGTTGCTTTCCGCGAATACTAAGCAAAGCTTTTCGCCATCGAGAATCAATTTCAGGCGAGTAACTTTTCCTTAGCGGCCACTATCGACTACTGAATTCCATTGCGATATTTCGTGGAGGAGAGTAGCGAGGGAACAAAGAGCGCGGGGCATCATTTATTATTTAAATCGGAGTCTAGCGGCGCTCTCGGATGATGCTGCGTAGGTACAGGGTGTTACACGTGTGCCGCGCCCAGTCCATTTCTCATGCGTCAGAACTATTTATAGCCGGTGGGCGCACAGCTCGCCGACAGTTTTCCAATGGATCCATGATGGATGCACATCTCCATTTTTTCCTACGCGCGCTCGCACACACACGCGCGCGCTGGTAAATTGAGCGATGACCGATTACAAGCGTGTGAAAAATGAAGAGGGGCGAACTAATTGCTGAAAAGCCAGCGGCAAACAATGCAACCTGTTCGCGGCCGACAGCAACATCGCTGCGAAAAAAATGACTCGATCCTGCCAAGAATCGTGCGACGAAATCTGATACTGCCGATGGGAACATTTGTTGGGTTAACCTTTGCCCTGCGACACCCTGTTGTCGAATTCTTTAATCAAGAATAAGTGGATTCAAATGGAAAAGCGAATTATAATGCTGATAAATATAAAATAGTAATGTTATATGTTAACAAAATTAGTAGTAAAAGTTGTAGATTCAAGAAAGCTTTCCTCTTTGCAATAAATTTCAAAATAGTAAATGTAAATATTGTATTATTAAATTATGGTATATTGAAACAAAGAAATATCTCTATAATAAAATAAATTTGTGGGCGATTCATAAACTTATATTTTTATAATGTACACGTTTACCAATATAAACTAGTTTTAAATCTAATTACTAGTAAATGTAACCAAATGGTGGCATATTTTTGTTCTTGCACAGAATCGCTAATGTCGGCCCAATTTTAATTGATTAATAAAATCATCGAAATAAGAATTGGATAATAAAAATTTTATTGTCGAATTCTTCAATCAGGAATAAATGGATTAAAATAAAACAGAATACAAAATTATAATGATAAATACGAAATAATAATGCCGTAAATTAGTAAAATTAATAACAAAAGTTGTAGGTTCAAGAATATTTTCCTCTTTGCAATACTATATTTTAAAATCGTAAATATAAATACTGTGCTATTAAATCGTGGTACATTCAAACAAAGAAATATTTCTAATAAAATAAATTCATGGCTACTCCGTAAACTTATATTTTTATAATCTCCATCTTTACCAATATAAACTACTTTCAAATTTGATAAATTTAAATTTAAACCACTTTCAAATTGATTTACCAGTAAATCTAACCAAATGGTGGGATATTTTTTCTTGCGCATACAACGCTGGGTCAGCGAATCGGCAACATCGGTCCAATTATTGGCAGCCAGAGATCGGCCAATTCTTGGGGCCGTCGCGACGCGTGGCGTTACCCAGCAAGCAGGGACGTGATACGAGTTATACAACGAGCGGCTCGCATTACCAGATAAATGCAAATGTATCAGCTTGCTCGGGATTGGCCTCATTTTCTCTCTGTGCGCCGCGCATACCGAAATTGTTAACTGAAACGGCGGCGGCGGCGGCGGTTTTGTCTCTACGCGGCGCTCGTTAATGCAACCGAGCAGCGATTCAGTTGCGAGCTATCGACTATGCCGAATGAGACATTTGCTTCTGATTCCCACGACTGAAATAGAATCGGCTTTCCATTAATCATGATAAGTGTAAAAAGTCCGCTATTCCCTGTCGAATATGTTTCGTTTGGTTATAGGAAATTTGAGAAGGCAAAAGTTAAAAAGTTGTTGGACGAGAAAAGGGAATAACAATATTAATTATTGAAAGAGTAACTAGAGGTGGAAAAATAATGGAAAACAATGTATTATAAATAGGAATATAAATGATCAATTTTCAGGCAAATCAAAATATCTTTAGCGATTACAAAAATTATTGTATTTAGCTTTTTCTAAAATATAATACACGCGGAATATTTTTTGTTTTCGATATAATAGATTTCTGAAGAAAGGCAAGAACATAAAGAAAGTAAAAATAATAGTAAACAATGTATTATAAACAGAAATATAAATGATCTTTAGCAATTACTACAATTATTCTATTTAGCTTTTTCTAAAATATAATACACACGGAATATTTTTTGTATTTAATATAATAAATTTCTGGAGGAAGCCAAGAACATAAAGAAAGTAATTTCGGTTTTCTATTTGCGCTATCTTTTTGTAGAAACCGAAATGACTTTCTTGCCAACCCAATGCATTGTATTACATAATCATGAACATAAAGAACCAATAACGAATAATTGAAGGATTCGACTAATAGGTTGTCAAAGGGATTTCCGAGGAAGCAATAAATAATGATATCGATATCGAGGGCGACGCGGGATCGAAAGTAATTTTCATCGAAAACAGTGGGGAGCGTCTATTATCGAGCTATTATTACATTGTCTTTGAAGTCCAACGAAATCTATTTACTCAGACGGTTTCCATCTGACAGGGCGCAAATTCCTGTCAATGCTGCTTGCCCGGAGTTTGCGATTGGTTGGATGTGTCGCGATGCATGTCGGCCAATTCGATTATAGTTATCAGAAGTGCGAATGCCAATCGAGAAGGCTTTTGGCATCCCAGTTAACGCTTGCTTCGTCCACTTGCCCTTTGTGTCGAGTAATGCGCCGCCGCCGCCCCCCCCCTCTTGAAAAAACGAGCTCGCTCTACTTTCCTACTCCATTAATTCAATCTGGAGCACTAGTCTCTCTCACGGCATATTATTTTCCATTCAATGTGTTTCTGTCGAACTGTCGATAAGGAAATCTGATGGAAGGTGAATCGGATAGATTTATGTTCAATGATTCAGAATTTCTATCAAATGAAAGATTATTGAGAATATTTTTTTAATCGTGGATTGCTCGTTTGAAGAAAAATAGAACTGAAGTTTCAATGGCAGGTTTTAATCATTTATTTTGCAGAACATTTAATGTATTTAATTACCATTTTTGTAAAATGTACTTTTGATGAAATTAATGCCTTGCAAAAATCTGAATGCAAATTTTCAGGAAAACAGAACTAAAAACAGTTTAAAATATATTTGCATGGCGAGTATTGATGTAATAAATACATTGAAATTTATAAATCGACTGAAATAAATTAATCAAAAATAGAATGTATGACTAAATATTATATTAAACTGCGCTTTTTCCTGAAATGTAAGGGAATTGAATAGTAATCTCCCATTGGGAGGTTAAGGCAGTGGCATGACGTAAAGATCGCATTACGGTCGCTTTTAGAAAGAATCGTGCAGAAAGTTCAAAAGGGAAACCAAGTACATCTAACTTTCTATCTGCATCCAGGTGACCTCAACGGCTTTCCTTCGACGTGGCTGCCTGAGCCACGCGAAACACAAAGTCTCCTTTGATCCCAAAAATCTCCCGCACACCGAGAAAAGGTAGCTTTCGCCATGCAAATACCATCGGGGTCATTTCGCGTCAAGTATCCAAGCTTCCCTCGCGTTTGATGATTTTTATGAAAATACCAGCGCGTACGTATATTTTGCTGGGAGTGAATTGAAAGCCAAAACTCTGCTGTTGGATAACTTATATATTTTCCCGTTTTCAAACTAAGCAACGCATTTTTTTATAGGAACATAATATTTTGATAAATATTAACGTTATTGTGACGTTAATATTAACAGGAAATTACTCCAAAAAGAGTAGAGTACTTACATAAGTTCAAACATTTTTGACGGTTTTTATTTTTTTTCGTGAACTTCCCGACTTTCCCCGGCACTGAAATTTGGTGGAGAATGTGCCCTTGCGTCAAGGAAGAAATGATATAAATTTCAGAGCCCTAGCTCAAAGTTTAGGTTTTCACCTATTTTCAACCCTCGAAAATGCTCAATTTTTTCAAGTTTCTCAAAATCGGCCGAACCCGGGATATTTTGATTGTTTTCGTATCAGGATGGATAGAGAACAAAGAATCCGTGAAAAAAAGTCCGGATTTGCAACGAGAACGGGTCGAAAAACCGTCCAGAAAAGTCTATTTTTGCTCATTTTTGATGGTTTTTATTTTTTTTGGTGGACTTCCCGACCTTTCCCGGGGCTGAAATTTGGTGGGTAATGTTTTTTTGCACCAAGGAAGATACCATAAAAATTCCAGAGCCCTAGCTCAAAATTTTTTTTTCGGCAAATTTTTCTTAAGGGGTACCCCCTTCAGATTTTTTCACGATTTTTCGAAGGTCCCCGAACTCGGGTTTTTTCTTCAGGAATCGATTGTTTATGAATGAAAACGGATAGAAAACAAGAAATCCGTCGAAAAAAGTCCACATTTCTATCGAAAACACTAAAAAAACTGCCTTTAAAGTTCCTTTTTTTCGCAATTTTCGCTGGTTTTACCCATATTTTTTGGACTTCCCGACATTTTCCGGGGTTGAAATTTGGTGGGGAGTCTTCCCTTGCACCAAGGAAGATGTGATATAAATTTCCGAGCCCCAGCTCAACATTTTTTTTTCCCCATATTTTTGGCCATCGAAAATATCCAATTTTTCAAGGGTCCCCAAACCCGGGTTTTTTCTTCATGAATCGATTGTTTGTGTATCAGAGCGGATAGCAAACGAAGAATCCATTTAAAAAAGGCCGGATTTGTATCGAAAATACGAAAAAATCATTCCTGAATAATGAATTTCATCTAATTTTCACGGTTTTTCCCATATTTTTTATACTTCCCGTGTATTTCACGGGCTGAAATTTGGTGGGTAATGCTTTTTTACATCGAGGAAGATGCCATAAAAATTCGAGGGCCCTAGCTCAGAATTGACAGAGTGGGGCTGCCAGTTAATCTCCGGGAGCCTAACTTGGCAGGCGCTGATTTAGACAGTGATCGAAAATGTTTAATAGAAATCGAGCAAAGTTCTGGGTGGTTGTAAAGTGAAAATTATCTAAGTTAGGCAAGAATACAATTTCCATAAAAATCATGGAACACAAGAATCTAGGTCAAGCATTCTCATCGGGGATCATTCAGGAAGAAAAGGAAGGAAAGCTCGCCTAACGACTGAGCCCTGTGCCAAAGTACCAAAGCGATTGAGCCAGGCAATTTTGTCTAATCATCTCAATCTGAGCGGCCGCCGCTCACGCGCCATGACTCCCAAAGCACCGGGCATAAATAACCCGGCACTCCAAAAGCCCATTGCTAGTTATGCAATGTCAAGAAGTCCTCGTCAGAGGGAAGAGGACGCGCGATCCTTTCGCAAGCGCACTTTCTTTATTGGATTCCTTTCCTTTTTCCTGCGACTTCACTGGAGGACAACGTAAATTTTGAAACTCGCCGGCCAATTCTATTATAGCATTTTTACGTAAATAGATCGCGCGCCCTCGCCGGATATAAATGACAGCCGGAGGATCTGCTTCTCGGGTGTTAGCCTTCAATGATAAATGATTGCAATCGGCGAATAGAGGGCTGGTGGAGCTATCGCCGGCGAAAATAGTGTTACGAGCTGTCAAAATGTCTTAGGAGTGAGAGACCTTAAAGGGGGATGAAATAGGCAGGACTCCTTTTACGGATGTTGTAATTCATTGAAATGACAGTAAACTGGATGAGTTACTTGGTTTTATTGACCAAGTTGGAGTTTCCGAGCGCGCAGTGCTGTATTAAGACTCTGTAACTCTGTAACTCTCAAGTTACATAGGCAGATGCTTCCCTTTTATTTGTATGTCTTTCCTGTTTTATTTTACTACTGCTATACTTCTTTATTTTATAGCATCTTATACTTATTGATGTCATTAACATAATAATTCAACCAAAAGAGTTGTCCAATATTTAAAATAAAAGTAGAGGATACAAATCATTGCTTTCTAAGTTTTAAACTAGATTTTTATGACGAACAACTTCAACAGAAAACAATTTATTGTATATCATAAATTAATCAAAACAATTCAAGGGATGGTCTGAAAATACCATCTTGAAACCATCAATAGAAAGCAACAGCTTTAATTTTCCTCAAAATACAAACACAGTAATTCGAAAGCTCTGTCGAAATATCAAGTATTAATAATTTTACAGCATCTAATGTTTATTAATGTTATTCATATAATAATTCATCGAAAACAATTGTGCAATAATTAAAATAAAAGTCATCGTTTTTGAAGTTTTAAACAAGATTTCTTTATCACGAACAGCTTTAAGAGAAAACAATTTATTGTCTATGATAAAATAATGAAAACGATCCAAAGGAAGCTCTCAAAATGCCATCTTGAAACAGCTTTAATTCCCTCCTCAAAATACAAACACAGCAATTCGAAAGCTCCGCCGAAACATCGAGTATTAATAATTCCCCTAAAAGCTCGGGCGACATGTTTCCGCCTCATGGAATATCGAGAATGTGTGTTGCATTCAATCAGATCGGCGCGGGACGAGCGCGCGTGCGCGCCCGAATAAACATATCGGCGAGCTTTTGTGCCGAGCAAGTAAATTTCCCTGCCGGAGGATTTCATATTGTATCGGCGTTCGTTTAATGTCACAGTGAGTGGTAATACGTGCTCGCTCGCTGCGGACACAAGCCTTTCTCGCCTGACGCTCGGTTTTGCGGACGCGCCGCCGCCTCCCACACCCTCCCAAGCCGCACACACGTACAGGGTGACGCGCTTCGCTCCGAATCGGAAAATATTTTTCCTTGCAATTTTACGTAATACAGTTGTTTCATTCCTGCGAATTGTATTCTGTGAAATTTGGAATGGTATTTTTGAAAATTTGTACGATTTTCGTTTTTGGTTTTCAATGGGACTTCAGAAAGTTCGGGTTCGTAGACGAAAGTTGCATTTATTTACGTGTTCTAGAATAAATAGGAACGTATATAATATTATATTGTATGTATAATGTATAGAAAAAGTGTGACAAGATTTAACGATTAATGGTTCATATCATGTTGTGCAAAATTTTATCTTGTTTGTTAATTATAGCCATTTGTACAATGTGTAATAAGTTGTATAATAATACTCTGTACTATAAATACAACGCAGCCTAGTCAAGGAATGATTAATTCCAATTACCAATGACACAGCTTTAAAAAGTGGCAAATAAAATATTTTACTATGTTTAAAATAATTTACTAGAAAAACAGAATTATACTACGATCTTAATAGCAATTATATTAATCGAATTGATTTTACTATATAAAATTTAAAAAAAATTTTGTACAGTCTCTTTAATTTCACATTCTGATTGTACGAATGATTTTATTCGTCACCATATTTCTATGATATTATTATATATAAAATATAATCCGTGCAAAAACATTAAAATGTAAAAAATGCGCCAAGTAGTTTGAGTTCAAAGAAACATCGATTTAACTCGCATTAGCAACGAACAATGAATTAACGATAAATTGTCACTTAATAATACAAAAATATAATATTGCACAGCACCCGACAAAATAGTTGTCACAATCTGCAAAACAGCCACTTAACAAAAAATGAAGTTTGACAGCATGTAACGATATGCAAGACTTTTTTTAGGGGGTTGCAGCAGAAGGCTTCCTCCCCTAAAAGAGGCTTTTAACAAGTCTTGCTTACCAAGTGTACATAATACAATATTTTAGTTTATGTTCGGTGATCGTTTTATAAATCGTGACAATTATTTTGTCGGATGCTGTACAGGGTGAGTCACTTGCCTTTGAATCACCACTGTCGAGCATACACTGTTCCATAGAAAATCATTATAAATAACCTAGACATTTAAATTATACTCAAATGTTTCTCAACATTTGTCAGCATTTTATGCATTTAGACTTTTACATGTTTCAGTTATGTTAAATCGCACATGAAATTTCAGCCTGCAGAAGCCAGTTATACATAATATTCCCCTATAAATATAGTATAATAAAATATTGTCTCCTTACGTTGCTAGCCATTCGAAGGAAGTCGATGCTAAAACTTGGTCAAATATTCGCTCCAACAGACTACATAATTTAATACAGTCTAGTGTCAAACAGAGAATATATAGTATAATTAAATAGATGTCTAGTAAAAGTGAGGTTAGGAGAGTTCTGATTCAAAGGCAAGTGAATCACCCTGTACATAAATAACTATGTTGTATATGTATATACGACTGTTTTTATAATTGTTGTCGTACAAATTAACTTTTCTTAGTTAAGAAATCATATATGATAGGCATGTCATTAAACAAACGGGAGTTTATTAGAAGCCAGTTCTATATAATATTCCCCTGTAAATATAATATAATAAAATATTGTCTCCTTACGTTGCTAGCCATTCGAAGGAAGTCGATGCTAAAACTTGGTACAATATTCGCTCCAACAGACTACATAATTTAATACAGTCCATTGTTAAACAGCGAATATATAGTATAATGAAATAGATGTCTAGTAAAAGTGAGGTTAGGAGAGTTCTGATTCAAAGGCAAGTGAATCACCCTGTACATAAATAACTATGTTGTATATGTATATACGACTGTTTTTATAATTGTTGTCGTACAAATTAACTTTTCTTAGTTAAGAAATCATATATGATAGGCATGTCATTAAACAAACGGGAGTTTATTAGAAGCCAGTTCTATATAATATTCCCCTATAAATATAGTATAATAAAATATTGTCTCCTAACGTTTCTAGCCATTCGAAGGAAGTCGATGCTAAAACTTGCTAAAATATTCGCTCCAACAGACTACATAATTTAATACAGTCTATTGTCAAACAGAGAATATATAGTATAATTAAATAGGTGTCTAGTAAAAGTGAGGTTAGGAGAGTTCTGATTCAAAGGCAAGTGAATCACCGTGTACATAAAGGCAGACACAGATCGAACAAAAAGAGGACTACAATAGTTCTGATTCGGAGTCAACTGAACCACCCGGTATGCAGGTAGCAGCGTGCGTGCTCTGAACTACATACGTGAATCTCGGTGACTCGTTTAATCGATTGTGATGTTTGAAAGCGGTGCTGCATGTGGAAGCGCGGCGTGGCGCGCGAGCTGCGCCTCCGATTCGTGACAATGAATATCTCAATTCGATAAATGGACATATCGTGTTGCGCACGCTGGAAAAACTTGGCCCGCAATCGGCCGCCCTGATAATACACGCGGCGAACTGCCTTGCTTGCTTGCACCGCTGAATAATATTGCGCGCAGGGAAAACGTCCTCCTGAAGAGGTCCTTCGAGAGGAAGTGTTTGCTCCGAGCAAAAAATATTGACGCTACGTACTCGTGAATACCAATATTGGATTGCGATTGAGAAATTCTGTCGTATTTCTTTTTCACTGTTCTTTGATGCTGGTTTTACTGTCATAGGTTTTCAAGCGTAATTATAGTTTTAGTAAATAATACTTGCTTTCAATATAATTGTTCTGGCTTTGTTTGATTCAACTTTACTAATTTTAGTGATTTTATCTTGTGAAATTTGTTTGGGAATTCTAAATGTCAAAGACTGTATTTAACATTGTAAAACTTTCCCTTTCAAAGTCGATAAAAAATATAAAAGCGGATCCGCTACTCCTTCAATATAAAACAATAAGTTTATTCCAGTTTTTTGCGATTTTCAGCGTCGATTTTCAATGTATAAATCTGATAAAATTAGATATTGCGTGTCTCGTTAACAGAAGCGATTCTGAATTTTTCCAAAATTTTAATTCTTGCCCTCTAGGTTTGAGAGCATTTTTACTACCCTTACCCTGATACACACCTTTTATCGTACAATTCAAGTTTCCCAGATTAAAATTGATTTAAAAACTGCAATAATTCATATTGCAGCGATATAAAATATGAAATATTCTTTATCAAAGTTAGATTAAAGCAGAGTACAATACCAACATTAACAGTATCAAAGATAACTCAAGTATCACTGGCACTCTTTTCCAGTGGCGAATTCCTTTGAACCAAGAACTCGCCTTTGAGCGGATAAGTTGGTAATCTTTTTCAAAAGTCACTTCTTGCCGAATTCAGCGCGGCGCTTAAACAGCCGGTGGAAGAAGGGCTTTGAGCCGCTCGGATGTAAATAATAGCGTGACCCAATTCGCCGCGGGATAAGAACAATATGTATTTGGTGTTTGGCTCTCTCTCTTCACCCTCTCCTCCTCCTCGGCGGGGCGGAGGAGTCGCTGGCGCCCCTCCGATTCAAAGTGGCGAACCAGGTTATGGAAAGTAGAGCGCATTTCCAGCCCAGCCGAATGCTAACCTAATGAAAACACGAGGGACAGAACGCGCGCATCGCCCAACGAAAGTAGACTTACACACTCACAGAAATACAGGGTGTCTCAAAAATGTTGTGAGACATTATAGACTTTTAGATTGCTATTTTGGAATTCTTATTCCACGTTCCTTTTGTTGAAAAATCGTAATCTAAATTGCAAGTTCGTTTATTGGCCAGAGAACGAAATTTGGAAGAAATTCTTTGTTTCGTTTGGATCTTAGTTCTATTTTTATTGAAATAAAATTGTGGCTCTCACAATTGTAAATTCAGCATTGATTAATAAGCGTGTATATTAGAAAGTCTGTTGTAAATATTTATTATAAAATGTCTGCAATTTATTAATTGAGGGTTGAAAATTCCCCTGGAAGTTACAGTCAAAGATTTTCTTTGAAAAAGCTAAAAATAAGATTGAAATAGCACCACCACTTTCTTGAGAATGCAATTGTAATATTTTATTTCCTGGGTCACCCAGTAGAGGAGAATGCGAAGGTGACGAAAATCCGCGTGACTTGGAAAAACATAGAAAAGGAGTCTTTCGCGAGAGGAGGAAAGGTTCCTCTGGCGTGGAGAATACCTCATGAGAAGTAATCTCTCGAGCATTTCCTATTCGACAATAGCCGGCGATGTAAGCGTTTTAGCCTGACTGGTGCCATTCCGCTGAGTGAATGTATGTCATTGTCTTCCACGCTTTTTTGTCCCCGCTGCTCTTGCGAGTCACCGGAAGCCCATCGGGCGTAAAATTCCTTGCATGATGAAGCACACATTTCCCCCGTTCGGAGCTCTTTAGCTTGTGACCGTTGCCAGCGCCCCCTCTGTCCTTTCGAGGGCACAAACACATCAGCAAATGAGGATCTAACCTGCAAAACTTGCGGCCTTCCACTAGCATCGAGTGTGGTTAATAGACTTTTGCAATTGTACGAATTTGAGGACTGATAATCTAACAAGATTGTTATTAAATTAAGTAATATCAAAATAGGTTTAATAGCAATAATAGAAAAACTAGAAAAGATTCTGTTTTTTGAGAGTCTGTAGAGAAATTTCTTAGATTTCTGTTTGTGAACGAATTCAATGACACTTGTCAAATTTGTACTATTACTGATTTTATTTATTTGATAAAATATATAATAGCAAGAATAGAAAAGCTAGAAAAGATTCTGTTTTTTGAGAGCCTGTAAAGAAATTCCTTAGATTTCTGTTTGTGAACGAATTCAATGACACTTGTCAAATTTGTACTATTACTAATTTTATTTATTCGATTTTTATTGCTACTACTTTTGTGAACAATGATTTTGCTCAGTTGTAATTCTGTAATAAAGATCGCAATAATTACAGACGGACTACTCAAAATATTTTATATCGAAATACTATTTTTGCAATAAAAAAAGTAGGTTGGTAATGCATAAATTATAAAAGTGCACGAACCAGATATTAATTTCACATGGAAAGTACCAGTTTTGAAATGGGAGCGACTTGGAAAAGGAGGAAATTAGATCAGCCAATGTAAATGAAACATTACGTTTCGATGTCAGGCAACCGCCGCACCGGGTTTAAATATAATCGAAGCACGGCAATGATTAATACGAAATATTCATTTGGAGTACTTTGACAGCGAAGACACCGGCGCCGCGCTGCCAGTTAGACAGAGGCGAATTAATAGCTGGTCGTTTCGTTCTAGTTGGATATTGGACAATAATATTACAATTAAACGGAAGTTCGTTGGTGGTTCGTTTCATTCGAACTAGTAATTCTTTCGCCATTCGGTTGACCAATCGTTAATCAAAGGAACGCGAATCTAAAATTTCCTAGGAATGAGCTTTTCGATTTTCGAGCTTTTCATTTATTTGATAGTTGCGCTTCTTCGAAAAATATAATAATATGATTTCTAGATCTTAAATAATCATGTAATTCCTCAAACGAAATAATTTCGATTTTTGTGCATCGTTTTAGCGTCAAAATAATTAATTTTTATTCACTTTTGGTGTACAATTTCCTGTAATGTGTCAATGACAACGAAAATCCCTCTGCTGCTTTTGCAATTTACTATTTGGCACATTTAAATTGTTCAATTATGAATAAGTAAATACAAAAGTTTCAAAACCAATGAATACAGTTTTCTCTGCAATTAACACTTACAAAATACTTTCACAAAAATTAATTACACTACCCCAAAAACGACGAAATTTCTATCAATTTTAAGGAACACTTTCCCTCAACGATACAAACATGCCAAAAGCATGCACTTTCACTGGAGCTTTCATACTAAAATAAAATTCAAAAGCGCGACCATAAAACGCGAGGCATACATTTTGGAAATTCTCCGCGAATCCCGCATAAATCCCAATCACTTTACATATCCCGAAACGGGTTTCAGGAATCAGGGCGAGCAGCGTACAAATGCCCGTCGCTGTAAAGCTAATGTCGTAAAATATTTCTATGCCGAACTATTAATGCACTGTGCTGAAGCGGCCGAGATAATAAATATCTTTAACGGGCGAGCATCAAATGGATGCAACCATAGGGAGGAATGGCGGCGCGGCGGGTAACAGTCAGGTTCTAGAGGGTGCAATTTTAGAGAGGAGGTTCCGCTGTAATCGCAGCATTAAGTTTGGGGTCACACAGTGCGTTCCGGCAGCGCGGCCTCGGTCAGAGTGCAGTCGGTTTAGGTGGCGGATTTTACGACTCCAGTTAAACCGAACTTGCGCGATCCTACTGATGAAAAAGCATGCTATATGCTTTCCGTCGCTTTAGGGTAACAGCGCGCTCCCACCGACAAACATACTACATCGAACTATGCTATTTTACAGTCATTGTACAGTCGAGGTATTTTTCTCATTTTTTAAAAATTCATACAATCAATCATTGTACATTGCATATTATACGATGATAAGATTATTATTATAATACTGTAATAATATTATTATTACATTACTGTATTGTTCAATGTGAATGTTCAATGCCTTTTAGTATATCTATATTTTTATTACAATTATATAAAATAGATGTGGGTCATAATTCACACCTGATACGAAGAACTATAGATAATATACTTTTAAAAGATTCGTCGTTATACTGTAACTAATTTAAAAATGTATTAGATCTTCCTAAACTCCTAAGAAATTAATCATAGAGCTTCGGACATGAACTCCCATTCTAATCTATTTTTCAGCGTACGACAAATCAAATCCCAACAATCAAACAGCAAAAATGCAAACATTATAAAATAGTATTAATAATAAACGAAGAATTCGTATTGCTTTCTATTTTTCAATGCAGAATATATAAAAGATATGTGGGTCATAATTTTTCTCTGGCAAATTGTCCCTTTTCTAAAAATATTTTTGTTGTAAATATTACGTCATCATTCTCCTGATTACTTAATCAAATTATGAATTATCGTACATGCTCAAATAACACCTACAACTTATGAAATAAAACTAAAAATATTAGAATATTTCCTGATACAATAAAATCACTAATCTATACTTTTTGGAATCATCAACCCACACTTGTCATGATTTACAAATTATAATATAATATTACAATATTTATACACCGGACTTCGCATTATCATACAAAGTTCTTCTTCCACTCAACTTGACAAAGCTCGACGGTGGAATGACTGTGAATGACAGTCGAACATGCCGCTGAGTATTGAGAGTGTCACGGTAGATGTCGCGGCAGTTGTTCGGAGTGGATCGGAGTGGGGGGGCGGCGCGGCGGTCGAAACAAAAGTCGGCATGCAAATCGAGGCCGACGGCGACGACGACGACGACGCCCGCGTCTCTGTCGACTGTCCGGACTGCAAAGAGCAGGCGCGTCACTGCCGGAAGTAATTTCCATGAAACATTCCCCAATGAATGGGTCGGCCGCGAGAGGCTACGCCGAGTAGTTCGGGCGATGGTGGTGGTGGTGGTGGCGCTGCTGCAGCGCAACGTATACACCTACTACATCCCAGTACTTTTATGTCTTTTATCCGAGAAACCCTGTCCTGCGTTCCACGCTAATTCGATTCTCCCGTCGCTGCCTCTCTCTTTCTCTCGCCGGGGGATGAATGCTCTGCCGGACCTCATCGCTATAGGGTTGCGTCGCATCCCCACCCCTTTCACTATAGCAAGTGGAGGGGAGCAACTTTATGCCCTCTTTTTCACGGTGCTACATATGGTGTGCGCGCCACCGTTCCTGTTTGATAGAATTTCGTTCTATCTACTGAACTAATGCTTTATCTGCAGGGACTCTTGTCATTGGATGATTATACGAGAGAGAGGGCACAGTTGGCACCCTCATTCTGCCCTATGTGCACCACAAGTGGGGAAATTCTTGCCATCTATTCAGGTAGATAGATATTTTATGTATAATTTAACAATAATTAATTATTAAAATAGATAGATGTTTTATCGGACTATTAAAGTGCTCTTTTTGGCACGTGGTCACTTTTTTTTGAGTATTTGTATCCCTTAAAGTTTTCAATGTGCACTTCACCTAGGAAAATTCTTGCCATCTATTCAGGCATAGATATTTTATCGATAATTTAACAAAGAATAATTCATTATTAAAATAGATAGATATTTTATCGGACTATTAAAATGCTCTATTTGGTACGTGGTTACTTCTTTTTGAGTATTTGTACCCCTCAAAGTTTCCAATGTGCACACGAAGTAGGAAAATTCTTCACAGTAATATAATAATTCTATATAATAATTGATCTATCTATTAAATAAATAGATAAATATTTTAAAAAATAAAATAACTAGTATTTTAATAGATATTTTAGATAACAGACATTTTAATATATAATAATTTATGTATCTATTAAAATAGATAGATATTTTATTGGACTACTAAAATGCTCTATTTGAGCTTCAGTGCATTTCAGAGCACTTCTTGCACTTTGCTAATAACCTTCCCCGTGGCTCGTTCTTATTTTTAGTATTAAAACGTCGCTTATCGTTTCAGTTGTGGCCTTTCTGTGTATAATTAGTCGGGAATCCCTCTTTCCAGTTTTCCTTTCCAACTTGTCTCCTCGTTTCTAGCCTGACTGTCCTCTCTTTCTCCTTTTTCTCCTGTTCGCCTAACTTGATTAAACTCGCCCGTCCATCTTTCTTCGTCGGTGAAAACAGTTCTTTTGGATCTATCGATACTTCTCTTTTTTGTGCCAACTTAAAAACGATATAAATACTTGCGCGACGGTGACAAATGCGGTTTGTACTCGATTTTTCTTTGTTTTCTTGTGTGTTGCAGGTAAAAATATGATTGCTGTATGAAATTAACATATTTGGTGTTAGAGTAGAATAATCTAATTGTTAATTCACACACACGTCTTTTGAAATTATTGTCGCACTTGAAATTTTATCGTATGTACAACATAATACAACCTGAATGAAATAACTTAGTACATACAGCAATAACACCGAATTGATTCTAATTTCCATATTTATTTTTAGGAATTAAAGGGTTTAAATTAGGGATGGATATATAAAATAAATTCTGACTAAACGTGAATTAGAATTATTATTTCTAGTTTTAATTACTATTACTATTTAAAATTGGGGGTGAATATATAAAATAAATCCAGAGTGAACGTGAACTAGAATTACTATTATCAATACCCGTTCAATTTAACTGTAATTTCATAAGTAAATGCAACGACAATTTATGTATTATAGAAAATTAAGTTATTGCAGTAAACTTAATATATTTTACATGCTTAATTAACCTATTCCAATGAAATCCCTTACAATAAGTGTAAACAATATTAGTAACACTTCCTAAATTCCTATACAATTTAAACCTAACAAACACTATACGAAAGATTTCCATAAATAGCCAATGAAATGTCAGCTTATTAAAATCGAGAAATTAAAGCAGCACTGTTTGCCGTTGCCATTAACAAGGGTGTAGGAATAATGAGGCTGGGGAAGGTAGGTGGCTGCTACATCCCAGCACTTTTTATTGTCTTTTATCCGTAGTGCAGGCTAATTTGATTCTCCCATAGTTCCATCTCTCTTTCTTCTCCGCTCATTCTCGCTTTCCCTCTTCACTTTGTTTGGCAGGCATATACACACACGCGTCTGTCTGTCTGACTGTGTGTGTGCGCGCACTGCCTCGCAAAAGCCGGCTGCCAGTTCCTTTCCCATCGATCGTGCACGCCTCTCAGAGCGAGAGAGCGAGAGAGAGAGAGAGAAAAAGGGAGTAAGGCAACTTGTGCATCCAGTTTTCCGGGGCAAACCGCTGCCGCCTGTTGTTTCGAACTTGCGCTTCCCTTCCCACTCGAAAGCAACCCACTCGAAGACTGTTACGTGCTCCCATTCGAGGCCTGGGAATTGTTACAGTGCTGCTGCTGCTGCTACTGCTGCGCCGATACCACTGAATGAGTATCCACTTTTCCAGATATGAATAATTTTCCAGCGGCCATGTGTGCGTTTTAAGTGGCGCGTGTACGTTGTCGAGTGTAAATTGTATTTGTAGTTGTTCTATCTGGCTTAGGCTGGGTGGTGTTAACATTGATTTCATTTGCAACAACAATTAAGTTGTTGCAGTGTTATTGGAGAGCTTTTTTATTTTGTCACTATTTTGTCGCATTGTTTAGTGAAAAGGCATTCGGCCACATGTATATATCAACTAATTTAGTATGTAATGATAGTAATAGAAATACTGAAATTATTATATTTTTTCTAAGGTTTTGAAGAATACTAATACTGAATTTATAAGATATAAGAGCCTTTTAGAGAGGGTTGGATTTAGGGGTAGTTCGGGGGTGGGAACCCACACAGTATTCGTTTTAAAGTATCGAAGAATACTTATACCGAATTTGGCGTGAATCCATTGAACAATATAGAAGCCTTTACGGAACATACATACATGTACATATTTTTATTTTTATATACATATGTAAAAAGCTTTTACTAAGTCACAAACATTCACGGGCTGGCACAACAACTCACCGAAGTTTCTGTATTCTGTGTTTCATAGTAATGATTACTGTAATAAGAATAAATTGGACGGTTTGTGTTAGTTCCAGTTTGTTGCAATAGAAAATAAAGTGACGTTCACGTAGAATTGTCATTAAAACACCTAATACAATATCAAGAATCAATTTTTATAACAGTCTATTGAATAATTTACTTCTAAAAGATTCGTCGTTATACTTTAACTAATTTAAAAATGTATTAGTGTTTTCTAAACTGCTAAGAAATTAATTATAGAGTTTTAAACATGAGCTCGTATTACAATCTATTTTTTAGTGTATAACAAATCAAATCCCAACAATCAAACAGCAAATGCAATCATCATAAAATAGTATAAATAATAAATGATGAATTAGTACTATTTTCTATTTTCCAATACAGAATGAATAAAACACCAACACTGAAATAGTAAATGCAATCATTATAAAATAGTACAAATAATAAATGATGAATTCGTATTACCTTCTATTTTTCAACACCGAATAAATAATAAATCACGTACTAATAATGAACCATGAATTCGTATTATTTTCAATTTTCGAATACAGAATAAATAAAAAGCTCTATCAATGAAGTAGCAAATGCAATTATTATAAAATAGTACAAATAATAAATGATGAATTCATACTATTTTCTATTTTCCAATACAGAATAAATAATAAATCACGTACTAATAATGAACCATGAATTCGTATTATTTTCAATTTTCGAATACAGAATAAATAAAAAGCTCTATCAATGAAGTAGCATTCGCAATGATTATTGAAGTGGACAAGAAACTAAACAGTAGTGAAAGTCAGTGTGAGGGGAGGAAGGCAAACAAATGGGAAAGGAGCAATTCGTTAATATCGGGGCGGACAGGTTGCGGAAGTGCGAGGCGTCCGAGGGCTGAGACGGAAATGAAAATCCTCGCTCGGCCCTGACACTCAGGACGGCCCCGGCGCGCTCATTCCGACACGTTCGCCCAATAACGAATCCAAAGTCCAGCGCGGCATCGTAAGCAGCGCGAGTGAAATCGAGACGTGGAATAATCCGTCCTGCTCCCAGCCAATTCGGTAACTTAAATTTCTCTTGAGAGCTTGCAACGCTCTTCGCCGCCGCGGCTACACTTCGAATTACACTTCCCCCACTGCCGCTGAATCTAATCAACCGAAACTATACTATTCTGTTATATTCCCTGTTACATCTTGATTACTCCACCGACCAATATTGATTTCGCACGAATTACACGGTGGATTTCGAAATTTGTGTGCAAGATTGTAAATAAATTCGTGCGGCCTGGATTGTCCAATTTGTTAATGCTCAGCTATGATTTATAACATTACAACATGTAAAATTTGTGTATTTATTATTAGTTAGTTATTAGTAAATGGAATTGTAATAGTAATAATGATGGAATATTTTATTCGTCATTTTTCACTGGCTTCAATTGATATTGCAATAGAAAAAATTTAACAGGAATATTGAATAAGTTGCATCGAAAATGATGTGAACATTATTATGCGCCTTTTATTTTGCAACTAAGTTTGGAAATGTAATAATTTTTAAATAAATGTTCGCCATGACAACGCATTATCTATTTTTCATTTAAGCCAAAGCACCATAACCGTATTAAATAATGAAAATTAAAATGCTAATATTTTTGCGAACAACAATTCAACAAGAATATTGCATAACTTGCGCCATAAATTACGAGAACGTAATTATGTGCTGTTTATATTACAACTAATTTTAGACATATCTTACTTTTTAAATAAAAGTTCGTCATGGCAACGCATTATTTATTTTTCATTTACGACAACGCAACATAACCGTACTAAATAATGAAAATTGAAGGGCTAATATTTTTGCGAACAACAATTTAACAAGAATGTTGAATAATATGCACCATAAATTGTGAAAACGTAATTATGTGCTGTTTATGTTACAACTAATTTTGGAAATATCTCAGTTTTTAAAGAAATGTTTGTCATGACAACGCATTATCTATTTTTCATTTAAGACAAGGCAGATAAGAGAAGATCTGATAAAACAAATGTTCAACAGAGAGTGGACTGGTGGTAGAAAAGCAACTGAATCAGCGAGTACGCATCATCCACGGCGTATGATTGTCCCTCTATCAAGATCATGCTCGGCCTCGGCGTGCGTTCTGCCGGAGCTGAAAGCGGCGCGCACGCGAGCGCTTTCCGCCGGGAGGGAGCTTTGACTCGAGTTAAACGAATCGCGCGCCGATGTATCAGGGAAATAACGCGAGCCCGAGTGTTTTGTGTGCACGGCACGAAGAAGATCTTCCTCGTCGGAACGTGCTTTTATTATAGCAATTGTTCGCCGTGCCTAATTTCCGCCCGGCTGCGCCCACTGTCCCCTAACCTTTTGCCCTTTCAACACGGCATTCATAAACAAAGCCGGCCGAGAAGGAAAACTTTACTTCCACGGAATCTCCGAACCCTCTGCACAGCCGACAATATACTTCTGCTTCGCCCCGGCTCCATTTTTCTCATGGAAATAGCTTTCTTAAACCGGGCGAAACTTCCTTATTGTTCGCTGTCTGATCCCAGCTAACCTCCTTCTACTAAGTGGACTACCCTCAATGATGTAACTTTCTATCGACGCTGATAATAGGAAATCTTCATTTCTTAATAGAAAAGCTTCGTTATTTTGAGTATTTTAAATTTACTGTTATTATAATTTAGTAATCATCCTGGCAAGATATTTTGGTTTCGATTGTCTGACGCCGACCGTCTCTATTCTACTGAATGGGTTCCCTGAATGATGTAACTTTATATCGACGGTAAAGCTTTGTTATTTCCAGTATTTTAAATTTAGTGTTATTATAATTTAGTAATCATCCTGGCAAGATATTTTGGTTTCGACTGTCTGGCGCCAACCATCTCCATTCTACTGAATGGACTCCCCTGAATGATGTAACTTTATATCGACGGTAAAGCTTTGTTATTTCCAGTATTTTAAATTTAGTGTTATTATAATTTAGTAATCATCCTGGCAAGATATTTTGGTTTCGATTGTCTGACGCCGACCGTCTCTATTCTACTGAATGGGTTCCCTGAATGATGTAACTTTGGGTCGACTGTTATATTAGTAAATCTTAGTTTCTTATTTAAAAAACTGTGTTATTTCCAGTATTTTAAAGGTAATATTATTATAATTTAGTAATCACCCTGGCAAGATATTCTAGTCTTCACTGTCTGACGCCAACCATCTCCATTCTACTGAATGGGTTCCCTGAATGATGTAATTTTAGGTCGACTGTTATATTAGTAAATCTTAGTCTCGCTTTAGAAAAGCTTCGTTATTTCCAGTATTTTAAGTTTACTATTATTATAATTTAACAATCACAATTGCAAGATTTTCTATTCCCCATTGTCTGATGCCAACTAACCCTTTTCTACTAACCGAGCTTCCCTGAATGATATAACTTTGTATCAACGGTGATAATAGGAAATCTTAATTTCTTAATAGAAAAGCTTCGTTATTTCAAGTATTTTAAATTTACTGTTATTATAATTTAGTAATCACCCTGGCAAGATATTCTAGTTTCGATTGTCTGACGCCAACCATCCCCATTCTACTGATTGCTCTCCCCTGAATAATATAATTCTGGGTCGACTGTTACATTACTAAATCTTAATTTCGTATTAGAAAAGCTTTATTATTTCCAGTCTTTTGAATTTACTATTATTACAATTTAATAATCATCCACACAAGATTTTCTATTCACTGTCTGACACCAACCGTCTCCTTTCTACTGACTAGACTTCCCCGAGTGATATAATTCTGTATCCACAATGATAACTGGAAGAAAGTTCTAATTTCCACGGGGACAACTTTGCAATTTGAAGTATCACATACACAGGGTGTTTAAAAAATCGCATCAAACATTACAAGAGCAGCATAAATCAAATAATTATTAACACCGACAATGATCCAGTGGAAGGGGAAGTAGGACAGTCGGACTGCTATTTAAACTAATTTCCACGGGGACAACTTTGCAATTTGAAGTATCACATATACAGGGTGTTTAAAAAATCGCATCAAACATTACAAGAACAGCATAAATCAAATAATTATTAACAACGACAATGATCCAGTGGAAGTTAAGTAGGACAGTCGGGCTGCTATTTAAACAACACATTGCATCTACGACGCGCACAATACAACATACAAATGTCTGGGAAAAAGTGGGGCACGAGGAGTCCTGACTCAAAGAGGGAAGGGAATCAGCGTGCGCCGCTGAATTACCATCGGGAACGAGGACTCGGGCGGAGGAGGAGGGGGAAGCGCGAGTGCCAAAGAAGCAGACAGGCCATTGTAGCCGAGATAAGATGGAGCACTCTCATTCTCTCGAGTTCCCACATTCTCTTAAGCATACCCAGCCCATAAGGAAGTTCCCCGATGGGATGACGGCCTTCCTCTCTCTCTCTGCGTGTGAATATCTGTGCCTGTGTGTCTGTGTGTATGTGTGTACCGCGTCGGAGTTTCACTATTATTAGTCACTCGCTGGGAACTTGTATGATTTTCCCGGCAAACTTCCGCGGCACCGGCCACGAAACCCATTGAACTCCCGATTTATATCCGAGCCTTTGCACTAGGCTTTTGTTGGCCGCCGCTTATTTATTGCTGGCGTAATGCGTGCCCGCGAAACTTACGCGACTCTCCTCTCCTCCTCTCCTCTCCTCTCCTCTTCGCCACGCCCCGCTAACAATAAGATCGACGAGGTCATTTCGCGCACTTTATTATGCGCGTGTATCGGCGCCCGGATAAATCCAGCCCGAGTAAATGTAAAGTAGTTACAAGGGAATATCAATTGTGGTTGATATCGCATTATTATCGCACGCGCTGGAAATAAGAGTGGAATCGTCTTTTATTATTACTGGAATATTGATTAATGTATGAATTAATATAAAATGTATTTGTAAATGTCGAAAATATGTTGGGTGGTTAGAAATGTTTGAAATGTCGATTGCATTGTAGTTTTAATATTGTAGTGGATTAGTTTGTTTTGTATTGCAGTATATTATAATATTAAGTAGCACAGTGGCAAAGTAAAGGTTTGTGAATCGCAATGGCAGTAAAATAAATTTCATTAATCTTTTGCATGGCATTACGCGCACTTTATTACGCTTCTGTATCAGCAACAGGCAGCCCACGTAAACGAAGATTAATGTGCACTTGCAAATGAATTCCAAGATGAAGATTGAAGTATAATTGTTGTAATGGATATTTTCATGTATAAATGCGAGTAGTTTCGAAAGTTTGATAAATTAAGAGTAGAAAATAACAGTAGGTCATCAAATGTTTATGCGGGAATTAATTTTGGAAATAGAAAATTGTATTATTATAATAAATATGTATTTTTGAAATTCAGGACGCATGTACGGTTTTCTGCCTCTTCCGAAACGTAGCAGGTCGACACATTCCGCATTGCAACGAGAGATAAAAGCACCGAAATATATATATATATATATATTTCCCTTGGTGAAAGCCTGTGTTTTTTTATTAATAAAACGTATCAAAAGATTACGTGGCATCCGGCGCTCGAGATTAAACTCCTAGCCCCACCCTTTGAACAACAACAAAACCAAAAAAAAAGGAGAGAGAATCGCGGGTCACAATGTATTCCTAAAAATGGAATCGATATTTCGCACAAACTCGCATATAAGCTGTCAAACGTATTACGGACTTTGCCGCGAAAGCTCCGTCCGCGGTACAAAGAGTTTTCGGGAGGGAGGATTGCACTGGCATCGAAAATATCGAAACAAAAAGCAATCTAAAGTTTCCTGCGGTTTTGCCGGCAACCGTCCCAAGTTTGGTAAAAGTTGCCAAAATATGCCGCCGTATTTCATAGAAAATCCGCGCTTGAAAGTTCACTAAACATTTGCGGCGCAACAACGTTAATACAAGTATTCATAGTTTTATTAATGGCAAATGTTAGTCTCGTACAAATTCAAGAAATGAAATATTTCGTGATTCGAAGAATCGAAAATCATTGATTTCGATTACGAATAAAAGAATTCAAAATGTTTTCCACACCAAATTAATTGGCTGGCATATTTCGGACATTGCTACTGTTTTTGTATATTATACAATATTCTGATATTCTTGAATCCAGGAAAGATGCATTAACAATATTTTAATGTCAACGATTAAAAGAATACAATAAAGCACAATACAAAAGAATACAATTATAGCTAGTCAATTAATTTTTCTCGGACTTTAAATAAACCAATCATTCTTAATTCCAAGAGAAATGCAGCAACCTCTACAAAATTCAATAATTCAACAATGTGAAATAATACAATTATTTTATATTTTTCTATTATATTGTTTATTGTCGCAGTTGCACAACAGTTGCATTGTTTATTGTCGCAGTTGCATAACAGTTGCATTGTTTATTGTCTCAGTTGCATAACAGTTGCATTGTTTATTGTCGCAGTTGCATAACAGTTGCATTGTTTATTGTCACAGTTGTAGCTAGTGCATTAATTTTCTCAGAAATTATTACAAACCAATCATTCATGATTCCAAGAGAAATGCATCAGCCTATAAAATATTCAGGATTGCGCTCCATTTCTCTTGTTGCCGAGTCTCCAAGCAGATCTCGGTAAAAGTATTCCATTAATTCTCTGCGGAGCGGCTAATAATATTCTCGCCGAGATTTCAGTGGGGGTCCCTTTTTCCTACGTGATTTGGCTTGGGCCATTGGCTCGCCGTTGGT
This sequence comes from Ectemnius continuus, assembly GCA_910591665.1. Classification (NCBI taxonomy): domain Eukaryota; kingdom Metazoa; phylum Arthropoda; class Insecta; order Hymenoptera; family Crabronidae; genus Ectemnius; species Ectemnius continuus. The sequence continues at coordinate 3,468,537 of OU342856.1, forward strand.
TCGAGGGTCTCGTTTGTCAGCCGATAAACTGTCCCCTCTCGTCCGGCGCAATTGGAATACAAGCTTTCCTCTCTGACCAATCCACACCAGTGCCGCAATGCCGCCGCCGCCACCCTCATCCTCATCCTCTTCGTCGAGGGTTCCTTTTCCCTCGTACAAATTTCCCGTTGTGTATCCTCAGCAATTTTTATTGGACGCCTGCCCTGCTGCGCGGCTTTCGACAGCAACCGCATCGCATTCGCCGCACCTTCGCTGAAGACGCTCTTGTCGAATCATTCAGGTACGTTGGTTTTTTTTGCATTGTTTCGTGCATTGTTTCGTTGTGTGAAACGAGAATTGAAACAAGTATTGAATTGATTTTGTTGTGCTTGGTAAGAAATGTTGTTAAATGTCGATGTTTATATTGTAAGCAAGTAATATTTATTATTCTTGTATGCAATGTTTATTTCCGGGCTTTTATGATTTGTTTCGTGCATTGTTTCATTATGTGGAACAAGAATTGAAACAAGTACTGGATTGATTTTGTTGTGCTTGGTAAGAAATGTTGTTAAATGGCGATGTTTATATTGTAAGCAAGTAATATTTGTTATTTTTGTATGCAATGTTTATTTGCGTGCTTTCTTGCATTGTTTCATGCATTGTTTCATTATGTGGAACAAGAATTAAAACAAGTATTGAACTAATTTTGTTATGCTTGGTAATGAACGTTGTTAAATGGCGATGTTTATATTTTATGCAAGTAATATTTATTATTTTTGTGTGCGATATTTATTTGCGTGCTTTTATGATTTGTTTCGTGCATTGTTTCATTATGTGGAACAAGAATTGAAATAAGTCTTGGATTTTGTTATGCTTGGTAAGAAATGTTGTTAAATGTCGATGTTTATATTGTAAGCAAGTAATATATATTATTATTGTATACAATATTTATTTACTTATGCAAATAAGTGTTGAGAATAATACAAAGTGGACATAAAACGGAATATCAATTTGTACAAAGTGGCAAACAGAATAAGTTGTTTAAATTGACATTTATGTATTCGCGAATGTTTTCTGTTTCGTATTTCAAGAAAATGCTGTAATTATAAAAGCAATAAAATATGAATTAGAGGACTAAAAGCCTGTGACGATCGATATCAATTACATCATCTGTCAATTGTCAATGTGTAACAATTTGACATCAATATTGCATCGGAATGTGTGTACATTTTTCTGGCATTGAAATAGAAAAAAATGCGGGCCGCGCGTCCGGATTTCTAGGATACGATTTGAAAGACAACCGGAATGGAATCGGGACAGAGTATAAACAAATAGAAAAGAGAAAACTGAATACCAAAAACGTAAAAATTCCGACAAGTTCCATTGCTTCCATTTCCGAGCAACATTTCAACCAATTTCGGCGGACATTTCTTTGAGCTGGCGTTACACACGTGAAAAATGCATTACACATCCTGCGTCGAAAATACACATTGGGATCAACGTACTGTAACCGGAAGCGAGTCAAATAGAGCGTAGTGGACTGTAGTAAAAGAATAGGAAAGGAAAACCGATAACAATCCGTTGCTATTATTTTTCAGAAACATTTGTCCAGCCTCGGCTTGTAAAAAGTGTATTGTTTTAAATCCTTATAACGAGCGTTGCAGGGTGCCATTCGTTAAGGGACCCTTTTCCCCGACGAAAAAGCTCCGCGCCCCAGTTTTCGTTTGTTCTCTGCTGGTCCAACCCTCCCCTCCCCTCCCACCCCTCGGAGGAGCTTACGCGCGATACACACTCCCCGAATACAACTGTAAATTAAGCCCTACCTGCCGAAGCTTTCATGCCGAAATCGATTTCTCCGCGTTTTCGAAAAGCGAGCTTCCTTTATAACAGAAATACAGTCCGATGTCTCTCAAATCTGAGATGTAATTTTACGAGAAACTGGTTTGCTCGGAATAAGAGTGGATTTTCTTGTTACTTTTTATTCGATACTTTGAAACACACTTGGAGAATTTCTCATGGTTCTTGTAATTATTATTTTACGATGCAACTATTACTTGTTGTATTAATAATGACTTGAATAAAAAAACACTATCTAATAGATGTGACATTGATATAAATAATAATATCTAGAACTTAGTAAATCCAGAAGCTTTTTATTTATTTTGCAAAGAAGAATAATTACTCTTACAGAATATAAAAAATATCCGAATATTTAACTGATATTGAATGAAGCATGCACGAAATATTCATTATTTAAATGCCTGTATTAACTTTCACCCAACTATTTCTGCCCAACTACTTTCAGAAACAATCCACTTTCAAAGCTCATTTCATCATTTCGAAATTTATTTGCAAAGTCTGCTCGTTATTTCCCAGCAAAATTCGAAAATCGCTGTGAAACGCGTCAGAGCCTCGGCGACAGAGTTTCAGTGATAGGAATCGCTGACAACTCCGAAAACTTAGCCGTCCATTAAGAAGCTGTTAGGCGCAATGGCTGAAGCTATCAGTACAAGTTCTCCTTTTGCTGAGGCGACATTCGGGCTGCCTGGCGCGCAACGCGGCGCAGTACTTTAGATACAACGTAGCCGGGGATTTGCTGCTGGTACAGCAGTTTTCATCCGAAAGCAATTTGCCCCATAAGTCACTGCGTAACTACAGATCCGCACAAATTGCGAACAAGACTACTCCAGAAGGTAGCGCTTGGGGATGCCGCTGCCGCTGCCGCTACGAAGGGGAAATATTGCCGGCGTGCTTGTAAAATCTTTCTCCTTCCCCGCGCAAGTAGTATAGGTCAATCCAGATGATCTCTTCGTTCAATTTTATTTGCGTTATTAGACCTCGGAATTCGGAAATGTGCTTGGTATTTATATGAATGTCGTAGTACTGTAAAATCATTTAATTTCGAGGAATAATTATTATAACATAGTAATACTAATAGTGCTTGTAAAATCTTTTTCCTTCCCTGCGCAAGTAGTATAGGTCAATCCAGATGATGTCTTCGTTCAATTGTATTTGCGTTATTAGACCTCGAAATTCGGAAATGTAAATTGTAAATTGGTATTTACATAAATATCGTAATACTGTAAAATCATTTAATTTCGAGGAATAATTATTATAACATAGCAATATTAATATTTTTATATTATATAGTTATTTGCGCTATTGGAACATAGCACGTAGGAATATTAATGTAGTATTAATAAAATATAAAGGAAAATATTGCCGGCGTGCTTGTAAAATCTTTCTCCTTCCCTGCGCAAGTAGTATAGGTCAATCCAGATGATCTCTTCATTCAATTTTATTTGCGTTATGGGACCTTGGAATTCGGAAATGCGGTTGGTATTTACATGAATGTCGTGACTATTCTAAAATCATTTAATTTCATGGAATAATTACTATAACATAGTAATACTAATAGTGCTTGTAAAATCTGTCTCCTTCCCTGTGCAAGTAGTATAGGTCAATCCAGATGATCTCTCGTTTCAATTTTATCTGCGTTATTAGTACATAATAATAGTAATATAATATTAATAAAAAGTAAAGTAATATTAATATTACTATGCGCTAATAACGCAAATAAAATTGAAAGGAGAGCTCATCAGGATTGACCTATACTACTGTGCAGGGACAGAAAAAGACTCTACAAACCCACCGGCAATATTTTCCTCTCGCAGCATCCTCTAATTACGCTGTGTGCGAGCAAACAATTATTATAATTAGCGAATGCAAGCCATCCAAATGAATTCTACTTTGAAAAACTCCAAACAAGCACCTTTTCAACATATTAGTACCTTTTTAATTCTTTCTGCTTGCGCCCTAATATCCAGCATTATCCACCAGCAATTCCCAACCAAAGCTATCCTTCCGATGACGATCCTGGGGACTTCCGGCGAAAGCAGCGAGGCAGCATAGCTTTTTCATGGCAACTTTTCCATTCCACTAATTCGCCTCGGAGGGAACTGGAGTTGCCGCCATTATCATTACGGCGTGTACTAGCGATTGGAATCTTTGCATATCGGAGTGCGGTCGGTCGGTGGAAGGGGGCGCTCGCTCTCGCTTTTGCATTCGTGCGGATCGAGGAGCCGTCAGAGCGAGCTGCGGGGGTGGTTTGGAAGAGGAGGGTGGTTTGGAAGGACTGTATCAACTCCGTTATCGTTCACGCTGATCGCTTTTCCGTTAAAGGACATTTCGTAGCCGGGCGCGGCCTGAAGTAAGCTGGATGAGCTTCCCTTTTTGCTTCTCTCCAACCACCCCACCCCCTCCAACCAACCAACCAACCACCCCCCTCTTTTTCCTCTTACACCTCTGCATTTGCGGCGGCGATGCTCGCCCATAACCTTCCCCCCCTCCTGGCTCGCCGACCAAGGCTTTTCGCGACCTCAGCTGCTTTTATTGGGAAACTATTAACCCTACACCCTCCTCGAAGAAAGTTTGCCTCCAACCCTCCTTCAACCCTCAACCCCACTCCAGTCTCACCGCCCCGCCGCTTCGATTCACCCTCGAAACGCGACATTGCAAGCTACCTTCGTTTCTTCCTTCGAGCGTGGAAGCACTGTTGCGCCCGGATATTATTCTCCCTTTCCACTCCTCGTTTACTTGTGATTCATTCCTGCTGTGTACACCACCCTCGTGTTGCTCTCTGCTCTTTTCTGGGGGCTGATAGGCTTGCCTTGGCATTGCCGAGTATTTCTATTCCCCGTTGAATTAAAATTGGTAGGGTTTTTTTTAGTGACTGTTGCTTGTGGTATTGTTTAGGTGGATTGGGAATATATTTGATAGTCTGTTTTTGGAAGTGGTTTGTTTGGAAAAGTTGCATTAATGTTGGAGGTATTGTTGGATATGATATTGTAGATATTTGGATATTAATTGAATTATAATTGTAGTAATGTGCTCGATAATATTTTATTTCTTGTGTGAAATTTAGTTACTAATTGTCGAGAATGGTTTTTTAGGACTGCAAATGTTAAATATTTTTAAAACAATATTCCACTATTTCTCTAACAAGCAATTGAACATTTCTAGGTGAAATTAGTTCAAGTTTAATTTTTCAATGAAATACAACAGGATCTTAAAATTGAAAGTATTAAATATACCCGAATATCTAACTATTATCATTAAAATGTTCCACTATAATTCTGTGTCGAGTAATTGAAGATTTCCACAATAATACAGAAGAATTCTAATCTCTAAATTATTCGATGTATTTAGATAAAATTACCTCAAGTTTTATTGATCAATTAACAACAACAGCTTTTTCAAACTGATAGTATTAAATACACCCGAATATCTAATTCATCGTCATTAAAATGTTCCTCTATATTTCTCTGTCGAATAATTGAAGATTTTCACAATAATACACAAGAATTCTAACCTCTAAATCATTCGACGTTTCTAAATAAAATTAGTCCAAGTTTTATTTCCCAATTAACAACAACAGCTTTTTCAAACTGATAGTATTAAATACACCCGAATATCTAATTCATCGTCATTAAAATGTTCCACTATATTTCTCAGTCGAGTAATTGAAGATTTGCACAATAATACACAAGAATTCGAGGCTCTAAATCATTCGATGTTTCGAGATAGCGGAGTGGGTAGCATGTCTGGCAGTCGATTAGAGGGCCGAGGCGTCTTAACACTGGGGAAACATATTTTAGGAAATGCGATGCCGCGCCAGCGCTCAACTCGAGATAAGAAAACTGCGTGAATGCAAGGGTTAAGGAACTGATAGGATCTCCTGCATATGTACGATTGTGCAGCTACGCTTGGCTATCACGCGAGTGTTGCTTTACCCGAGAACAGTCTGAATACACCTTACACGTTAACTACGAGCCACTGAAAGTTATGTGAACATATCTCGAGGCTATCAAGGAACAGGCGTACTTTCTCCTCGAATTTTTTCAAACCTCCGCAATTTGTCCTGTATCCCAGAGACAAAGCGTATCTCTGATTTTACATAATGTTTCGACAAATTTTACCTCAAAGATAGCAATAATTATTATCGAGCAGGATTTATTCATAAGTCTTGGCAAACACGCGAAATGAGCTAATGAAAATTGTATGAGGTGTTTATGCAAATCTTGTAATGGAAATTCCTGTCTTTGAACTGATATTGAAAATAAATGAAATTGACAAATGCATTATTTTCATTCGGAATAAACTATATGTTAAGAACGTATTTTTGAATTTTATTTTAAAAGCAGAAGACATGCAAGTATTTTTGATTTTGTGTACAAATCTAGAAGACTGGTTTTTTTAAATTTGTTTGAGAGGAATTTGGTTTGCCCCAAGCAAGATTAGGATAATTAATTGTTACTCGTCTTATTTTAGATATTCGTGCACCCACACTTGTACTGATAACGATGTTATTCCAGCAGGCCAATTACGAGCGCCGATTGTTTATCACGAACGTCACAATGGTAACAAACGATTAACTAAGCACACCGAAAATCAAGCTGCATATTTTATATGGAAATACTGATCGGCGATATATTTCATTCCGGTAAACAATGTCTGGCTGGCCTCTGTAAATTTTGACTTGCGTCAATATTTAATGCTCATTTGATACGCACATGTAAATATTTAATGTTAGTTGTACGTGGAAAATGAGGGAAATAAGACCGCCGGCGTTATTGGGGCATGAAAAAACCTAGACAAAAGGACAACGTTTGGATAGCATGTAACGGGCTGCCGGTTAAATACAGATTGTGGCTGTATGATTAACAGAAAATATCATAGCGACAATATTGATCTCCGTCGACGAAAAGCATCGGGAAATAGTGTATAGTATTTATTGTAGGTGGGAATAATCGTGGGAAAAACCGTGAAAATTAGATGAAATTCATCATTCAGGAATGATTTTTTGGTATTTTCGATACAAATCCGGCCTTTCTTTGATGGATTCTTCGTTTACTATCCGCTCTGATACACAAACAATCGATTCATGAAGAAAAAACCCGGGTTCGGGCACCTTTGGAAAATTGGATATTTTCGATGGCCAAAAATATTGGGAAAAAAAAATTTTGAGCTGGGGCTCTGAAATTTATATCACATCTTCCTTGATGCAAGGGGAGACTCTCCACCAAATTTCAGCCCCGGAAAATGTCGGGAAGTCCAAAAAATATGGGAAAAACCAGCGGAAAATTCGAAAAAATCCAACTTTAAAGGCAGTTTTTTTAGTGTTTTCGATAGAAATCCGGACTTTTTTCGACGGATTTCTTGTTTTCTATCTGTTTTCATTCATAAACAATCGATTCCCGAAGAAAAAACCAAAGTTCGGGGATCTTCGAAAAATCGTAAAAAAATCTGAAGGGGTATCCCTTAAGAAAATTTTGCCGAAAAAAAAATTTTGAGCTAGGGCTTTGGAATTTTTATGGTATCTTCCCTGATGCAAAAAAACATTAACCACCAAATTTCAGCCCCTAAGAAGGTCTGGAAGTCCACCAAAAAAAATAAAAACCGTGAAAAATGAGCAAAAATGGACTTTTCTGGACGGTTTTTCGACCCGTTTTCGTCGCAAATCCAGACTTTTTTTCACGGATTCTTTGTTCTTTATCCATCCCGATATGAAAACAATCAAAATATCCCGGGTTCGGCCGATTTTGAGAAACTTGAAAAAATTGACCATTTTCGAGGGTCGAAAATAGGTGAAAACCTAAACTTTGAGCTAGGGCTCTGAAATTTATATCACTTCTTCCTTGACGCAAGGGCACATTCTCCACCGAATTTTAGTGCCGGGGAAGGTCGGGAAGTCGACCAAAAAAAATAAAAACCGTCACAAATGTTTGAACTTGAAAGTAAAATATTGCCGCGCTGTATTGCTAAAGAGCTAGAGTGGGCAGAGAAAGCTAAGATGGCTAGCAGGTAGTCAGGGCAGTCAGTAGCCCTCAATTCCCCAGGCAGAGTCCACCGAGTAGTGTCTCACAACTCTTGTTTATACTATTGATATTATATTAAATATAAAATATCTCGTACTGAATGTTTCCAAATATAATTTAAAATGATCAAAATAGTACAGAATACAATAAAGATGAACAGAAAAGTAAGCAATCTAAAAAGAATTCAATGTTACTATTTTTCAGAAGTATTTCACACGGTTATTTAAACATATATTACATAAACATTTAAAACACGTATTTCATTCAGAGTACTGGTTCAGAGAGAAGTGGATCACCCTATAGATGGACGTCTGTGAGTCCATTGGCTGCCGGAGAGAGTGGTATGCTAGTATGGATGGTCCGGGTCAGGGTGTCTCGCACCGCAAAAGCTCCCTGGAGGGCAGACGTCACTCTACATGTCCACTTGAGTTGCTGCCCTCAGCAGCTCGAGTCTTTAAGTCTATCCAGCCCGAATGGTTACTGATCACTCGTCCTCTCGAGAGAGGAATCCTTAATCTCTCGAGGAGAGAGCTCCGATAAGTGATACAACAGCCAAATGAAAATCATTCTCTGCCACCGAACTAATAATAATGTACTTTATTGGTTCCCCATTCGGGGTTACAATACTTTATAATTTTGCCACCTTATCTCCTACGCCTTACTCTAGCTCCTATATCCTATATCTACCCCTCGCCTCTCTCGCCGCACGCACGCCGCCCTTTCGCCACGCCGCCGCACCCTCCCCACTCCTCTCACCACTCTCTCCACTCACACCGCTCTCTCCGCCTCTCTCTCTCCGCATACTTCCATCTCCTCTCCCTCTTGCCGTACGCATCGCATTTGCCACCCGCACCTCCCCCCGCACACCTCGCTCGCCTTGTGCCTCTCCCTCCCCCCCGCTCTCCGCTCCCTCCCTCCCCCTACCCCCCCTCGGACTTCCGTTTCCGCCACACTCCCTCTCACTCTCTCTCTCTCTCTCCCTCCATTCTCTCTCCAGTTCCCTCCGAACTAATGATTTCATCCATCTATTTCGTTATTAACGTATAAAGTAAACTTAACGTGTGATGGTATATTGAATGTATAGTTATTGTAAGAATTAAATATAATAGAAGCAAGAATATAACAAAAGAATATGCTACTAATTTAATAATAGCAGGAAATACAGAATACAGGAAATCAACATTGCAAAAGCACATTGTCAATTGTTGCAATAATGTATATTCATCCATCTATTTCATTGTTAACGAATAAAGTAAATGTAACGTGTGATGGTATATGCAATGTATTGTTATTATAAGAATTAAAGATTTAAATTTGAGGAAATATAATTTACAATAGAAGCAAGAATATACAGCAAAAAAAATTGCAGCTAATTTAATAATAACAGGAAATCAACGTTGCAAAAGCACACAGTCAATTGTTGCAAATATTATATAAAGTAGTTGAAACCGAATAAAAAATTACATCAAAAATAACACTTGTTTCACAGCTTCATATATTTTTTACTGCCAGTTACAAATTTAATATTGCTTAAATTCCGGATTTATAAAACTCACAATTTTCATTATACAATACTAAATAAGCAAATAAAAATGTTATCAAGCTTCCATGCGTGAAGGAAAATCCTTTTCGCTGGCAAACAAACAAATCAATGTTGTCGAGTTGAGTTGAATAATCTGGGGCGGCGAAGGACTAATGAGTCACTGCGGAGGAAAATGTTCGACGGGAAAACAGGAGGGTTCACGCACGCATTGGCAACTCGGGCGAAGGTTCAGCAAGAAGGCGGCGGCGGCGGCGGCGGTCCGGGTAATACATCTTCCGGCCAGATTATCCCCAAGGCAAATATCGATCATGAAAGGCTGAATCTTTTACGAGGAGCGGGAATGCCCGGTTAACGAGTGCAATATTTCCAAACAGAATGACTCATTTGTTTTACTGCTCGTTAGGTTGTGCTATACACATCCCTTTTCACCGACACTTAGTAATGGCTATCGTTTTTCCTTTACTCCGCTGCAGCCGTTCTTTTCCCTCCTCCACATCCTCCACAGAAACACGTACTTGTAACGTGGAATATGTTGAAAATATGAGTGGATAAGAAAAAAGAACGAATCAATTTTATTAAACAAATGTATACTAGTTTCTCTGTGTGTTGTGTAATTGTTACTATTTAGTTTGTAAGATAAACTTACGTTTTCAATATTATATTGGTTCAACCTTTTTGTCCTTCATTCATTTATGATTAGAAAATTATTAAAATTCATAAATGCCAATTATTAAGTTTCTAGGCCACGCATTACAATTGATTATAATTTCCATGTGCAAAAATATACAGGCTAGAGTTTACTTAATTACAGCCTCTTTAATTACATTGCGATCTAGTTTTTTCTGCGTGTTACATTTATTTTGTAAGTTAAACTTACATTTTCAATATTCTATTAGTTTATCTTTTTTCTCTTTCATTTATTTATGATTCAAAATTGATTAAATTTAATAAATCCCAATTATTAAGTTTCTAGGCCACATATTACAAAGCATTATAATTTGTTGCAAGACATGAACATTAATTTTCCATGTGCAAAAATGTGCATGCTGGAGTTTACTTAATAACAGCCTCTTTAATTACATTGCGATCTAGTTTTTTCTGCGTGTTACATTTATTTTGTAAGTTAAACTTACATTTTCAATATTGTATTAGTTTACCTTTTTTATCCTTCATTTATTTATGATTCAAAATTGATTAAATTTAATAAATCCCAATTATTAAGTTTCTAGGTCACATATTACAATTCATTACAATTGATTGCAACACACGTACATTAATTTTACATTTATAAAAATACGCAGACTAGAGTTTACTTAGTTGGAGCTTTTTCAATTACGCGCGATTTATATTGTGACGAATCGAACTAGCAAAACAAAGAAACATATGTCGCGTTTAATAATTCTGACACACTCAAGCAATTATGGGGGAATTCCGGCGGATGTAACAAGATTGGACTGTTTAAGAAGGAGCTTTGACTTCGGAGTTAGCGGAGGGATAGATGTGATAGGGAGGAAGACAGGAGGTGTAGCGGAAGTCTGGCGGGCCGAGTGTTTCCATTACGAGGGCGTCACGAACGTTAAACACAGGGCTGAAAATCAGGGCTGCAGCTCTTCCGCTAGGCAGTCCATTCGATTCTGGTGCAATCGTAGCCCCGTTAACGCTAATTCCGACTGGAACGAAGCACGCTTCGCAGCGCAAACACAATTACCTCGGCGCCTCCATCCTTTGATTCCCAGTTGCTCTCTGCGCGCGCATGAGCGTTGACGTTGTCTTCTGCGCTTTTGAATTCGTGCAACTTGTCAGTGCCGCGTGACGAATGGCCGACCGGCGGACCTTTCCCCCCCTCTTTTCTGTCATCCCCAGGGAAACCTGGTTTCGCGAGGATTATGCGTCCCATCTCCCACGAATCTGGTGTCCCTTTAAAAGTCCTAAAATTACTTGGGGCTTTTTACAAATATTTTTAATCACTTTTTGGGGAGTATAACGTTTTCATTCGTAATATTTAAGAATGTGTACAAAATATATTTCAATTTTGTTTGTGGAAATGGACATACAACAATTATCTCTGGAAATATTGCTAAAGAAAACCTTTATATAAAGAAATTATATTGTAGTAAAGTCAGTGTTAGGTTTAAATTAGTTTCCCAGTGTTGTTTTACTTCGCAATGAAGTGCGCGAACGTAAAGTTTTTTTTATTATTAGTCGCTGATTTATTATTAATTATTAATGCGAGTTAAATTGAAGTATCTTTGAATCAAAACTTAGGAAACTCAAACTTAGGTAAAACTCTTACGAAACACGTGTAATGTTTACTGCGATTATCCTTTATATTCTGATAAAATATACAACTTATGACTCTAAACATTATATTTTATATTTTATATTGTAACTTATAACACTATATTTTGTAACCTTTGTAATCTCCAATTTGTTCGTTTCAAAAGGCAACAATTAAATTCATAAAACACGATCAGTTATAGTAATACCAGTTTTAAATACCATCTTGTTACTCCCAAAATGAGTGGGTGGTCAATAAATAATAACTCGATAAATAACAGAAACATCCATAAATAAACAAGTGAACAAAAAATGTTGAACAAGCCACCTTGAGCATATTAATAGTTCTCGAGGGAAGTATTTGGTGGGAGTTCGATAAGCTGGGAAATATGTTCCGAGCCGAGCGACCCTAATGCTCACAGGATTCCGAAGCAGTGGCCGCTAAATAAACTCTTAAAGCCGACGCGTTACAGGCTTTCCAGAAATAATGAAGTTGCTTGGAATTAGTTGCTAATCGGTTTAATCATAGCGAAGGCAGCGGGAGCGAGCGAGCGAGCGGCTCCACCGCCGGGTTAAAGTGCATATTCGGTGAGAGAACTCCGACAGGAGCGGCGCGCGCGCGCCCGGCCTGTGTAAAAGTTAATTGGGTGGAAGCGAATCTATGAATTATCAAAGGCAGCTCGGCTTGATGACGGCCGGGTTCACCCTGCGAAAGTGTTAGACGGCCCTTCTATCCTGCATAATACGACATTGTGATTCGCTGTAATTTAAATTGGGAACGTTTTGTGTAAGGGAATTTGGATTATCAGTAACACCAAGATAAGTAGAATAAGACAGGGCAGTTGCGATGGCTAATGTTAAGTTCAGTGTTAAGTAGAATAAGTCATAAGAAGAATATAATGTTAAAACTATCAAAAGTTCCTTCTATTGCTTAAAAAGCAGTTTGTAAAATAATTTATCCAGTATTATTTACAATCGCAATTAATTTGACCACGCAATAACAACATTTTTGCGAACAGCAAGAACATTTTATGGCAACAAGTCTTGATGAATAATTGAAGTAATAAGTCATCGCAGCCAACTATTTTCGTTACTCAACATAATTTGCCAAGTAATAAAGACAGTTGCAGTAAGTAATCTTAAGTAGAGTGTTAAGTCCGATGTTAAGTAGAATAAGTCATAAGTACAATATAATCTTCAAACTGCTAACTGATTAAATGATAGTTTTGTTGCTTAGCATACATTGCTAAGTAATAAGATGTAAGAGAGGACATTTGCAACGAGAAATCTTAAGTAGAATATTAAATACGATGTTAAGTAGAATAAGTCATACGTACAATACAATCTTGAAGCTATTTTTGCACAAAAACAAGTTCAATATTAATTACAGTCACACTTGATTTCAACATGCAACAGCAACATAATTTTACTCGACTATTCATTGTTAGAAAAGATGACCAAAACTATTGCCTGATAAATAATTAAAGTAACAAGCCATCGCATCCAACTATTTTCACTACTCCGCATACTTTGCCAACTAACAAGGTGTAACAAGGTTGTATAAATATCAAGTTGTGAATATTCGAAACTGGCGCGGTTACCGGCATTATCCGGATAATACGCCGAGAATGATTAACTCGATTAATTAGAGACATTAGGGATGCTCGTATTACCGTGTAGCGCGCGATTAATTGCTGGACGGCCATTATGTAAGACAAGCTAATAAAGTTACCGGCGCACTTACCTCATAGACGAGGCATTAACGCTCACAGTTTTTAGGAGGAGCAAGTTTGCGTGTTTTTCGCGGCATAATCTTCTTATTTATTAAGACTGTGTCGAGGAGTAGTTAAAGGCGAAGAGGAAAAGATTGCATTAACATTGTAACGTTTGGTAATTATCTTGGTATTACAACAGAAGCTTCAACATATTTATTTTTAATATTCCTTTGCATATATTAAAATAAAGAATGTAAATATTAATAATACTAATTTGAAAAACAGAAATTAAAGCCAGCAGGATTCTAAAACTATTTGTTTTCTGATATCTTAATTACGAATTTCTGTTCTTTTTTATTATACATATTTTTAATCAAAATAGAAGTAGAAATAAGCAGAAATAAAAGCTTTTTCAATATAAAAAAACTTGCATTCAGATTTCCATATAAAACTTTTGCATTACTGTTCGAGGATTCATAGAAAGCACAAACAAACAGTTTTCCACCTCGAAAATAACCTAATTCGATTCAACATTCGGTTGGTCGCAATTTCTTGCGAACCGATCGTCAGTGGGAATTCAGCAGTGTCTGCGAGCGATAAAGAGAAGGAGTTTGCTCGACTGGGGATTTCTTGTGGGTCAAGACACGCTCGTAATAGGCGGACGACATTGCCCTCCCATCGGCTGAGTGACACAGTTCTCAAGCCGAACCGCAGCGAACTATGCATAATCGGCGGTGCTTGATGATAGAAACCCGGTGGCATCATCCTCCTTCTCTCGCAATCGACTCCAGTTTTTAATTAATCATCCTGATGCGACAGGCGCAAAGGCGAAGGGTCCTGTGAAATTGATCACCGCAATTGGAGCAATGTTATTAAAACATTTCAAATTTATAGTTCATGTTGTCGTTTAGATTATAAATGATATTTAAATATTTAATTTTATACTCCTGTGTGTACAGAAAAGATTATATCTTGAGTTGCCGTTTGGGTTATGGATGTTAATTGAAGCTTTCATTTAAATATCTTTATTAAATAATATTCTATCACAAAGAATTATTAAAGCAGATGAAAGCATAAGCATAAATGAAGAATCCTGTGATGTAAGATTCATAAGATCTCCACCGAAAGGATCTCGCCGAAAGGATACTTGTTAAGTTATCCTTTAAATTACGAATCTTAATTAAACATTAACACGGACTCGTTAATTAAATAACTAATTAGATTAGCCGTATTAATCGGGAATGTTGGAGCGCTTCCTTCGAAACTTATCATTCTCCGTTACATAAATGAGAAAGCGGGAAGCCGGCAGGCGCTCCGACAGTTTTTAATTAATGATCCTGCCACAAACGATCATTAATGCAAGCGGCGAGAAACTCCAGTAAAAATGAAGCCTCCTGTATTACTGGATACAGAATTTCTTAGCTGGAATAATCCTGCAAAAAGATTGCTTTGTGGAAAAAAGGGGTTGTTTTTTAAGGAGGTTTGTTATGAAATTTTTTGAAATTTATGGAGATTAATAATCAATTGTCACTGCAGCTCTCTGCAAAATTTCAGCTTATTTGTCCGTACAGTTTTCGAGTAATTAATATCGAAAAATCCATTCTTATGCATGGGTTGTTATGGCGACGAGAGCCATAGCCATAGAGGGTTGTTTTTTAAGGAGGTTTGTTATGAAATTTTTTGAAATTTATGGAGATTGATAATCAATTGTCACTGCAGCTCTCTGCAAAATTTCAACTTATTTGTCCGTACAGTTTTCGAGTAATTAATATCGAAAAATCCATTCTTATGCATGGGTTGTTATGGCGACGAGAGGCATAGCCAGAGAGGGTTGTTTTTTAAGGAGGTTTGTTATGAAATTTTTTGAAATTTATGGAGATTGATAATCAATTGTCACTGCAGCTCTCTGCAAAATTTCAACTTATTTGTCCGTACAGTTTTTGAGTAATTAATATCGAAAAATCATGAGTTGTTATGGCGACGAGAGCAGAGATTACTATTTTTGGCTTAAAAATATGTGATACAATAATGCCACGCGAATAAAAAACATTTCAATTAGCAAATTAAACATTTACGAATAATCAGGCTAAGTTTCAAAAGCTTTGTTTGTCCGGTTCGAAAATATTTGAGCAGACAGTGAAAAGGAAATGCTTTCATTTCTAGAAATAACATGATAAATAATATAACAATAAAAATATCTTATAAAAGCAGGTGTGACAAAGCATAAACTTAATTACAAATTGAACTTTCCTTCTCAAAAATTGGTCTTATTCTAATTTAAAAATGCCTCAGCAACAAATGACAACAGCCTTCTTCAATAGCGACCAATAATTAAATTCATTCCGGCTCGCTAATTAAATAAAGCGCTCGAATTAGATTGCTCCTATTAATTAGTGAGGTTAGAATGCTTCCTTTATCAGGTTCTGGTTACGCAAACAACAAACCTCTGCCAGTGGGTAAACGCGTGCGCCGTTCTCTCTCTCGGAGCGCTTGCATGAATCTTTGTGAGCAAAGCCAGTGTCGCGATGCTGCTGGCTTGTCGACTGGCAATCGACACAAGCGCGCGCGCCAGTCTGTCTCTACCTCGAGCAGTTAACGCGAAATGGAGAGGATCGATGACTACAAAACAGTTAGAGTAGTTATATCACGGTCCGCATGACGAATACTAGTCCGCTTGGAACGTACAACGCAAACTTGCTTGTCTATCTCGCTCTCTCTCTCTCTCTCTGTTGCTAAATGGATACTGACTAATAGTTTGCTCCGTCGAGTAAGACGCAGCACAGTGGAAGCTGGTTCCATTTGAATCTCGATGATTTAGGACTCGGTAGATTTTCATTCGAGGAAATAGAATGATTTCGTGTGGTTTAATTGGAGTTTCATTTTAATTTGATTATATTGTGTTAGTGATAAATGGTTAAGTAAATTAAATCTGGGTCAGTGCATTATTAACTTTTCGTTTGATTGATGGCTGATTGGCGATCATTGCCTCCGCTTGATATTAATTAATGAATATGCATCTATTTCTGACACTTTGTTTACGAATTTATCGTTCCATACATGAATGACAAACAAAGCTGTATTTTCATTGAAGGAGATTGGTGTCGAAGATAAACATGGGATCGAATTGAGATTTACAGAGAATGATTGTCAGTGGTCACTGCAGCTTTTCGGAAAATTTCAACTTATTTCTCCGTACAGTTTTCGAGTAATCAATATTGAAAAATCCATTCTCATGCTTTTATTCTTCAATAAATAATTTATACATTGTCATTATCTTGAAGAAAAAACTTTTCATGTGGTAAATGAGACGTTCACGAATAATCAGGTTAAGTTTCAAAAGCTTTTTCTGTCCGTTTTGAAAATATTTGGGCAGAGAGTGAAAAGGAAATGGTTTCATTTGTAGGAATAATAAATAGTATAGAAATAAAGCTGATTTATAAAAGCAGGTTTCACATAGCATAAGCTTAATTGCAAATTAATTTTTTCTACTTGAAACGTCGTTTTATTGTAAATCGAAAAGGGCCCAAAATTCTGTGCCAGCTCTTACACTTTTCCCTCTGAATATTGCAAAAACTGTGACGTGATTTCGGTTTTGAAACATTTTCTCTGTCACTGAAAGAGCTTTGAGAAGATTTTCCAAAAACCAACAAAAAGAAACATAAATAATAAATTCTGATAAAGAAATGATTACAAAATTCTGATTACTCTCACTGCTGCATACGTAAACTAATAAAATTACGCTGACAGATAATCTTGCATTTTCACGACATTTCGATTTTAAATATTCCCAGTGACGTGATATGATTTTTATATTATTAGCACGTATTTCATACGGCTGTCAAAACTGTCGTATAACTATCAGAGACATCAAACGGATGAATGGTGAGTTTGTGGAGGGTGGCTGGGTGGGGGGTGGAAAAAGTGCAGTGGGAAAATGGCCGGATGATGACGAGAATCCATATGGTTTTGGAGGACGTCACTCGGCGGACAGTGAGTGGCAGTGAGGCGTCAATCGAATGAAAAGTCAATTGCGCGCCGAGATGGACGCCGCGGAGCCGAGGAAGCGTGACGCTGCTGCTGCCGCTGCCAGCTAATTGGTAATAAGTGCGAAGCAAATATTACTTCAATCACGGTTTCTCGATAACGCAGTTACATCCAGTTACTGCTAATTGCCGGGCCGAGCTCTGCTCCACGGCCGTGTGAGTTAAATTGCAAAAGATAGCAGAGAACATAAAGGGATTATTTGCGAATCCGAGCGTGCCCCTCTAATCGGAGAGAGATTGGCTGGGAGAAGATCCGATAGGTCAATGCTGCTCGCTTTCTACCACTTTAATAGTTCGACTTCACTCGTGTTCCCGGCAGGCCTCCCAATTTAATCGAGAACCATTTTTCCTTCGAGGATTTTGCAAACATTCAAGATGAACGTCTTCATTCATTTCTTTTAGTTTAATGTTGGATGTCGTATTAATTAAATGTACGATTCATTGTAACATTTTTCGTAGAGGTACTTTGCAAACATTCAAGTTGAATATCTCAATTAATTTCCTTGATAGTAAAAGGAGGAGTTCTGAAATCGTGGAATTATATATTGATTTATAAATACTAACTTGAATATTAATTAAATGTACGCTTCACTGTAAAGTTTTTCGTAACGGCACTTTGCAAATATTCCAGCTAAATATCTTACTTAATTTCTTTTGTAATTAAAGGCGGACTTCTTAAGTTGCACAATTATATATTGATATATAAATACTAACTTGAATATTAATGTTAGGTATTATAGTAATTAAATACTACATAATTCACTGTAAAAGGTTGCTTAATTCTTAAAATTTTGTTTGATGCATGCTGTAAAATCGAAATTTAGTTGACAAGCTTTTATTAATACGAAATTAAATTAAATTAATAAAAGTTTTAAATACTACAAGTACCACGCTTTCATTTTCCATTAAAATTGACGTACAGAATTAAACTGTAACACTCAATTAATAGTTAATATTAGAATATCGCATTTCAACAACGAGAACAACAAGGAAAATATTTTCCAAAACCGACAGAACGAACGAGTCCGCAGCAAGTGGAAAGTGGATCGGTCGCGCAGCGCCTCACGCGGCGAACTTCGAAATAATATCAAAACTTATTTTCCGGCGCGATCGAATGAAATTTCCGGATGTCGGCGATCTGTCAAGGGCCGAGGATTCTCCGGCTGGCATTTGCCTGCTTCAGGCCGCGCGAGTTTCGACGCCGTCGCCGTCGCGGCGATAAAGCAGGAAAGTTGCGCGCGCGCGCGCTGCATAAAGTGTCAACAAGTTCGCTGAAAAATGTGCGCCGCCCGATTCGTAAAAAACATATTGCGCGGCCGCCGGCGACTCCAAGACATTCAACGGGAGAAACTTTATCCCGGTGATATTCGCTCGGAGAGTTCCTCCCTGCACTTCCCAACAATTCCCGGAAGTCTACGCGTCTTCCCGGATGCGTTCCGAGCTTCCGACAGAGCAAACATTCGCTGGCTTGATGCTGCACTGTTTGTCTATTCAATTTGAGGGATAAAATTTATATAAAATGAAAGTATCAACAGCATAAACTACAATGAAATGAAATGGAATTGTTGCACAAAGAAATAATATTGATACGTCCGTCGCAAAATAATATAAAGTACAGTGAAACGAAGTAATAAGGCACAAAATAATAAAAAGTATAAGAAAACATCACTAACTTTGTATAACAATGTATAACGTAACATAATTAATAAGAGTATTAACTTTGTATAACAACGACTTTGTATAACAATGAGTTTGTATAATAGGATTTTATACATATAACATAACTTTGTATAACATAAATTTGTATCACAATGAGTTTGTATAACAGGATTGTATATAACATAACTTTGTATAACAATTGATATTATAATTACTACTGCGATTAAAAGAGCGTCCGATTTTAAGGAGAAAGGGTCAACGAAACAACCAGTTTACAACACACAATCTACTTCAATATTTTGCTAATACGATAATAAATTTTGTAAAAATCAACAAGAAAGCATTAATAACATTTATACAGAAGCATGCACATTTTTACTAATTTTTAATTACTATTATTTTGTGCCATATATTGCAGACGCACTGCTGTTGTAGTTGTTTATAGACAAAGGGTGAACAACACGGTTTGTAGTACATCTTGTAACGGGGAATGTCAATGACAGTAGACGTCAGCACTCAGAGGTTGTCTTGTGGCTAATGACCACAGCAGCCTCCAGCACCAGCGGACGACTTAAAGCCAGACCTATTCTACTGAATTCATTCATTATATTTCACCACAGCTAATTAACCACTGCTGCTTTAATTCTTGAACTGTCCGCAGCATTTGTCAACGTCCAGATATATAATGATTTGTTTATTATTTGTTAAGAAATATTTATAGTATTATTTATTCACATACTTTTATCTTTGTGTGTTACCGAATGCCTTCGAGATTATCATTCTATCGCAAAGTTTTTAAACGAAATTTATATTTGTAATAAATTAGTAAATATATTTCTAGTATTTTAAGCTTCTATTTCTATTTCTAGTTAAAGCCAGACCTATTCTACTGAATTCATTCATTATATTCCATCACAGCTAATTAACAACTGCTGCTTTAATTCTTAAACTGTCCTCGGCATTAGTCAACGTCCAGATATATAATGATTTATTTATTATTTGTTAACAAATATTTGTAGCATTATTTATTCACATAATTTTATCTTTGTGTTTTAGCGAATTCCTTCGAAATTATCATTCTATCGCAAAGTTTTTAAACGAAATTATTATATTTGTAATAAATTAGTAATTATATTTCTAGTATTTTGTGTAATAGTTTTTGATCTTTGATTATGCTGTCCAAAATACATTTTGGAATAGCAATTTATAATGGGAGAACATGTGTGTCATTTCCAAACTTCAGTTAATTTTTGGGTAAACTTTGCAAATCAAATCTTGTAATAAAAATAATTTATTATAGGAAGAGTGAAGAATTAAACTGTTTGCGAAGCTTAGAGGTTGATTTATTTATCAATATTTACCTGGTCGCATAATCGAATCTGAAACTGACTCATCCAATAGAAATATTTATGCATCCTCGCTCGCCTTGCAACGACTGCACTGATACTACTTGGAGCTTACAGAGCGGCGCTTACACCACTTCGCTCGACGCGAACCAAGTAAAGGCGATAATGGCGACAAAAAGTGGAGTTCGCGAGAAATGGGCATTACTTGCGCGCTTGAACATTGCGCCCACTGCGGATGTAGAATTGGAGCAAAGCAGCCTGGTTTTCTCGACGGGGGAAAAAGTAGAGGAACTGCGCCGTTACTCGGTTAGTCAAGTCTATTATCGGTGAAATTATTAGTGTGCAGTTTGTAGGATTTTCGTATTCCTAAAGTATTGGATTTGTAGTTTGCTTGGCGAGCAATAATAATAATTGGCTGCAGTAATATAAGATTTTACGTGAAGCGAAAAAATGTTTTATTATTTGGGGATGTTAAATAGAATTCTATGGCTATTGTAAAAGTACTAATTGTATTACTAATACTAGACTTTAAAATTGGGTCACCAATAATCTACTTAGGAAATCAGTGACATAGTAAAATAAAAAACATAATATCTTTGCAGTCCTATATTTTAATATTATATTGTTACTTACAAAAATGAACATACATTTATAAAGATAGTGAAAATTGCCACAAAGGTTAATACAATGTTAGCTATTTAGAGGTGAAGCAAGAATATACTTTTAAATGAATAAATAACAAACATATTTTAAAAAATAAATAGTATTTCCTAACATAACATTTCTATCTTAAACAGTCAAATGACAGATTATAAAATAAAGCTTATACTTTTCCGATTCGTCTAAACCTAATTGTTAATTTAATACGAAAATAAATGCACATAAGACTTGGACAATAATAAAACAATCATAAATTTACATATTTATTTCGAACAAAAGCAAATGAAACCAGTCCATGGTAGAATCGAATTTTAAAACCGATCGAGTGATCAGACATTGTTACAGTTAATGTTAATTTCTATACAGAAATAGAAGAACAAAGCTAAGATCCAATTTCGAAGCTAACGCCACCGGATTCTTATCCAATAGAGAAGCAGTAGCGAGGAAAATTTCGGAAGGTACGTCCTTTCTCGTGGATGGGATTGTAATTCCATTACGGCCTCGGGGAACGAGGCAAGAACACTCGTTACATACATCTTGAAATCGACAAGCAACGATCCCCAAAGACGCAGAGCCCGCAAAGAAGCATTTCCACGCAGCAGCAGCGGCGACGGAGAAAGGGGATTCTTATGGCGAAGATGCGCACCAAGAGAGAAAGAGAGAGAGAGAGTGCGTCGAAAGTTTTCAGTTTGAGAGAAGCAATTTTCCGCTATATCGAATTACCAGAAAATGTGAAGACGCGCGCGAGCGCGCGGATCAGAAACTTCCCGGAAACAGAGCTTTGCTTCTCCGGAAATGCGAGTCCCGCGATCCACGAGCAATGGCAGACTTTGGCGCGAGATCGGAAAGGGAACTGCATATGTTACTCGCGTAGACTGCTTTAGCCTTTGCCGTGGATGAACTTGCTAAATGGGAATTTCTTTGTTCCGAGCGATCGAGTTCATTTGCGATACACAAATTTATGCAGAGTTGTACGTGAATTAATTAAAGATAAGTGACATTTTTGTGTATTTTCAATCATCTAGTTGTTTATTTTTTACTACTTTTCTAGATTTAGCACTTCCTTGGGATTTACCATTTAATTAATACCCTTTGCAAATCCTTAAAAAAGATTTGCCGGAACAAAAATTTTAAGCTAAGGCCCTCGAATTTATATCACTTCTTCCTTGACGCAGGGGCACATTATCCACCAAATTTCAGTCCGTGAAAACACGGAAAGTATAAAAAGTATGGGAAAAACCGTGAAAATTACATGAAATTCATTAATCAAGGACGATTTTTTAGCATTTTCGATACAAATCCGGCCTTTTTTTCATGGATTCTTCGTTTACTATCCGCTCTGATACGCAAACAATCGATTCATGGAGAAAAAACCCGGGTTCGGGGACCTTTGAAAAATTGGATATTTTCGATGGCCAAAAATATGGGAAAAAAAAATTTTGAGCTGGGGCTCTGAAATTTATATCACATCTTCCTTGATGCAAGGGGAGACTCCCCACCAAATTTCAGCCCCGAAAAATGTCGGGAAGTCCAAAAAATATTGGAAAAACCAGCGAAAATTCTGAAAAAATCGAACTTTAAAGGCAGTTTTTTTAGTGTTCTCGATAGAAATCCGGACTTTTTTCGACGGATTTCTTGTTTTCTATCCGTTTTCATTCATAAACAATCGAGTCCCGAAGAAAAACCCCGAGTTCGGGGACCTTCGAAAAATCGTGAAAAAATCTGAAGGGGTACCCCTTAAGAAAAATTTGCCGAAAAAAAAATGTTGAGCTAGGGTCCTGAAATTTTTATGATATCTTCCTTGATGCAAAAAAACATTACCCGTCAAATTTCAGCCCCGGGACAGGTCGGGAAGTCCACCAAAAAAAATAAAAACCGTTAAAAATGAGCAAAAATGGACTTTTCTGGACGGTTTTTCGACCTGTTTGCGTTGCAAATCTGGACTTTTTCTCATGGATACTTTGTTCTCTATCCACCCTGATACGAAAACAATCAAAATATCCCGGGTTCGGCCGATTTTGAGAAACTTGAAAAAATTGACCATTTTCGAGGATCAAAAATAGGTGAAAACCTAAACTTTAAGCTAGGGCTCTGAAATTTATATCACGTCTTCTTTGATGCAAGGGCACATTCTCCACCAAATTTCAGTCCCGGGGAAGGTCGGGAAGTTCACGAAAAAAAATAAAAAGCGTCTAAAATGTTTGAACTTGAAAGTAAAATATTGGCGCGCTGTATTGCTAGGATCGAATGGTGTTGTATATCCAAAAAATTAAAAACTACTGCTATTAAAGGTATTGTACAGTACAAGTTGTTCTAGAAACAAGCATACTATAGTTTTCAGTGTATTAATAATTACTAATAATTGCTAATAATTAATGGTAACAGCCGTAAAGTGTGAATGTCGGCATAAATAATCGGATGACTTTTTGCAGCATCACGAAGGATTGATCGGGAGTAGTAGAAGAAGGGTGAAAAAGTGAGGAGGTTCCATCAAGTATAGGGTGTTGTATATTCAAAAAATTCAAAACAACTATTATCACACGTACGGTACATAAAAAAATCGTTTTGAAAACATTGTCAATATACGGATAATTAGTAATAATTACTAATAATTAATCGTAACAGCCGTAAAGTGTGAATGTCGGCATAAGTAATCGGATGACTTTTTGCAGCATCATGAAGGATTGATCGGGAGTAGTAGAAGAAGGGTGAAAAAGTGAGGAGGTTCCATCAAGTATAGGGTGTAGTAGGTGGGAAAAGGTAACACTGAGGAGGTTCCCTTATGGATACAGTGGCCCCTCATGGATTTATGTAGGAGAATTTCTCTCCTCACTTTTTACGCGCCTCCTCGTATGGGAAGTTAGAGAGCCATAAGAGAGGCCAGTGTGAACAGCAGCGACGCCGACGCCGACGCCAACGCCGACGCCGCGCGAGGAGCCGCTATGGGTTTATGCACGCCGTTTCTTTTTAATGAGGCGTATGCATAATGCAGCAGACTCGAACGAGGGTGCGCTGTACTACTTACTTGGCGTATATATCTTTTCCCCGGGAATTTATGCCGCTCAAGTCTGCCCGCAACTGACCTTCATATCGCCGCTAATTAGAATCGAGAGTTGGATAATTAGCGGAGAATTGGAAAGTCAATTCGCTGGAATTGTTCGACAGGCTTTGATACATGAAATTTAAAGGGCTTGTGTTAGGTTTGCTGTGATTTTTCTGGGATGTTTTGATTGATTAAAAAATCCAGACTTAGAAAGATTGTTTGGGTTTGGATAATTTAAATGGTTTAAGTCATCATTTTCTATTATCTGTAATTGTTTAATAAATACAAACATAGAAACTTCGACATTTCAGCACAATTGCTAAATAAAATCGTAATAAATAAATGTCTGTTAGACAAAATAATTAATCAGAAACCTATTATAACACACTTGTGGTAATTTATATAAGTTTACAGTTCGATGACTGCAAAATAATACAGCAATATTGTTATTTTCAATGAACCAATTGGCGCGGTTTAACTCTCCGTTGACAGAACACACACTTTAGTGAACCTATGCCATCTCTGAAGTCAATCAAACTGCCAACAAATTCGAAAAAAATCCATTGTATCATTATACAACTGTTTAATAAATACAAACATAGAAACTTGGACATTTCAGCACAATTGCTAAACAAAATCGTAATAACTGAATGTCCCTTTATCAGAATAATTCCTCCAAAAATTATTATAACACACTTGAAACAATTTTTACAGGTTTATACTTTGATGACTGCAAAATAATACAGCAATATTTTTAGTTTCAATGAACCAATTGGCGCGGTTTAACTCTCCGTTGACAGAACACACACTTTACTCAGCCTATGCCATCTGTGAAGTCAATCCAATTGCAGATAAATTCGAAAAAATCCATTGTATCATTATACAACTGTTTAATAAATACAAACATAGAAACTTGGACATTTCAGCACAATTGCTAAATAAAATCGTAATAAATGAATGTCTCTTTATCAAAATAATTCATCCAAAAATTATTATAACACACTTGTGGTAATTTTTATAAGTTTACAGTTCGATGACTGCTAAATAATACAGCAATATTTTTAGTTTCAATGAATGAATTGGCGCGGTTTAACTTTCCGTTGACAGAACACACACTTTACTGAACCTATGCCATCTGTGAAGTCAATCAAACTGCCAACAAATTAAACAAAAATTCATTATACCATTATGCAACTATTTAATAAATACAAACATAGAAACTTGGACATTTCAGCACAATTGCTAAATAAAATCGTAATAAATAAATGTCTCTTTATCAAAATAATTCATAAAAAAATGATTATAACACACTTGTGGTAATTTTTATAAGTTTACAGTTCGATGACTGCAAAATAATACAGCAATATTGTTATTTTCAATGAATCAATTGGCGCGGTTTAACTCTCCGTTGACAGAACACACACTTTACTGAGGATCATGATTCGCGAGCATTGAGAGCCACCTATGCCACCTCCGAAGTCAATCAAAGCGCGGATAAATTCGAAAGAGAGAGAGAGAGAGAAAAAAAATCCATTATACAGGAGGGTCAGCCAGTGGGAAGCCGGCTAAGCCATAACTCCGAATAAACCGAGAGCGGAACAATAGAGCAAACATCGGGGATCATTTATTCCATTCCCCAAAGCATCGAAATTTTGTATCAGCTCGACGTCCGCTATTTATCGCGGCAATGAAATATCAGCTCTCGCACGCGCGCGCGCGCACACATAGAAACGCAGACATACGCGATACATGAATCCCGGATAATGGAGGAGCCAATTGTGCGGCGCACTGAGCTGCGCAATCATTTTAATAAAGCATATATATATATATTGATATGTGAGTTTGTATAATGAAACATTTCCGCTGTCGTTAATTTAAAGCTGCTGCTGCTGCTTTTTTTAGTCCAATTCAACTGAATATCAAGAATTTTTCATTTGTCCCTCGTTATTAACGAAGATACCGATCGCGTTTAATGCCTGTATTTATTTTCATACGGATAATAATCGCTAATTCGGATTAATGACGCGATGATTTATACTCCGCGCGAAGATACCAAGCGGTATCCGATAATCTTGGCGAAATTATATTGGTAATGTGTATTATGTGTAGCAATAAATATTGCAGATAAAATAAAGGTGATAGAGTAACAGTAATATTCTTAACAAATCCTTCAAAAAAATCGTGATAAGAATATGTAATCAACTAAATTATATTATTAACGAAATTCTGTTATACTAAAACGAAAATGGAAAATTAATAAGTTCTAACAAAAGTACTATGCTTTTTGTATTAGTAATACAAAGCTGGTTAGCATTTACAGTGAATAAATTACCATAAATGAATAATAATTCAGAAATGGTTAACGCATTTGCGATTAATAGGAAAATAGTTATTAAACATCTGTTGAACAATTGCTATCCGTGAAATATTGCAATAATTATGGACTAATTTATGAATATAATAGACACACAATTTTAGTTCTTTTAGTTTCTAGAACTTCAAATAATAGAACATTTTTATAGAACTGCAAACAGTTAAATTATTCCTTATTGGATTTTTGTATTCCAAGAGAAGAAACAGATTTTTTACTTCTTATAATAAAAGTAATATAATTTTCGCAATTTCTTTTGATTAAAAACGCATTATTTATTCTTCCTCGTGGCGAGTATTCTCGTAAATGCAAACAGTTATTGTAAATTGGATTCCTTTATTCTAAAAAGAAAAGCACATTCTCTTTCTTATAACAATTAGGATTTTCATATAAAAAATAAGACAATTTTAGTAATTTATTCCTATTAAAAATAGATCATTTATTTGTCCTCGTCAGAAGGAATTCGTCAAACACTGCCAAAGGGTCAATATTACCATACATAAATTCCGAGCGGGAAAACTCTCTGATACGAATTACTGACGAACGATGATTTACCCAGTTCATACATCACTGAACGAAGCAATTCGGGGGGAAAGTGGACCGCGAAAGTTCCAGGCAAAGAACGGTCGGTCGGTCGGACGGATTACATTGCGCTGTCAGTGGTCGACGACCGTCAGAAGAACGGCAGAAGACCAGCTCTAAAAGTTTTGTGCCGTTCATAAGGATAAAGTGAGCTATCCACTTTATTTCTCGCATTACCCTCGCTTCCAATACTTTTGCCGGCGCGTCGCCTCTCTGCCGCCATTCGACGGCCCCCATTTTTCCGGATAATTTCCATAATCGCGCGCAGCGCCGCCACGCGTCCTCGAACAAAAGCAACCCGTACCAATTGTGATTGCTCGTAAAAGTATGTCGCTTTTGATTAACATTAGAATCACTGAATATTAAAGAATGCATTTCTAAATTTTATTGTGTATTCTGTTTGCATTTTTTTGTGTATTATGTAAAAAAGGATTTTAAAGGGGGTCAAAGTATGTCGCTTTTGATTACCATTCGAATCACCGAAGATGATGATTTTAAAGTGATTGATTTTCCGAGAAACGTTATTCAAGAAACAAATATATTTTTGTACATTATACAATTTAAAAATATACAAATAACACAAATTGTTGGAGAAATGAATGCAATTGTACATATTTAAAGATAAAAGATACATCATATTCTTATGGTTCAATAAATAACAAATAAAATAAGATTTCTAAACTATAAAGAAACATATTTTACTATTTCATGAAGGCATTGTATTAATGTAAAATATTTATGATCCTTTGAACTACATAGTAATTATGAAAACCTTGTGTATTTCTATTTTGTATTATAGTGCTTCACAATAAACTAAATTTTAATATAATATTCATTACAAATCTTCATTCCAGTCAGCTTTTTGTTTCAAATGATAACAATAATTCTATTTTCACATTAACTTTCTCTAATAAAAAGCAATCATCTCTCCAAAAAAATACTTATAATTCTTTCAAGTCGGCATAAAACTAACTTTCACTATTAGACTATCACACACACGATGACAAAGGAACTTAATCGGCCCCCCCACTACGTCAACGATGCCGATATCGTTTGGCGCGCGCGCGCGCCACTCGACAGACGCAATTTTAAAAGTCACGTCACTCGACTCTTAGATTACTTGGCGTTTGTGTAGCCAAGAGGAGTGCATGCTGGAAAAGTGGTTGGTGATGAAGTGCAAAGGAGGGGGGCGCGCGCGCGAGAGTGGAGGAGTGGAGGGGGAAAGAGCAGACTTAATACGTGCTGAAAGCCGCAGGTCGTTTCGCAGGATGCAATTAAGGCAATTCGGAGGAAACTGATTAGAAAAGTTTCGGCTTTTGTGTGGTCTTTGTACTGTGCGCGCCCCCCCCACCCATTTCCCCCCACTCCACCGATCCGACGCGAGAAAGTTGCGAAGTGCACGGATATTCTCTCAAAGGCTGAATGTTAATCGATGCGATTTGTAAAAGCGCCCTGTTTCGCCCCTTCTCGGCTCCGCGCCACGTTTACGTAATCCATTGTCTTCCCCCAAGTGCAATAATTGCGGTGCTACAGTTGTATTGCTCTCGGTTCTTTCGAGATCGAAGTAACGAATTTCCGTAATTATTGATGAATCTCATTGATAATGATTGTTTGTTATGGAATTGCAGCTTTTAAGTAAATTGAGTGTGTAAATATGCAATAGGAAAATGCAGTGTTAATTTGTTATAAGTTTATGATGAAATGAAGACAATGTAAAGTTAGATGAGTTACATTAAGTCAAATCGATCGAATTTTTAAAAAGAGGAATAACTATCCAAAAAAGTTTTTCTCAATCATGAATTTTCTTTCATCAATATTCATTTTGAAATCAATAAAACAGAACTGTAAATATCGTATTGAAACAGTTGTTATAACATTCTCTCTGTAACCTGGCCGATTTTGTTTCCGCCGAACCTCTTTCAACGATCCACAGTTCTTTTATTTATTGATAGCTTTTACATCAATATGAATAAATCGTATGCGCGTAGACAAACATTGATTTTTACCTCGGAATAAAATACTGAAAACCTACATTTTTGCTGAGCAATTGTTACATTTTTAGATATCAAAAATAAACTTGAAAAAAGTGGCGGAAGCGTAAAAAGAGTCTAACAATTTTTCATTATAATAATATTTCGTTACAATAATCGTACGTCCATAAACAGACATTGATTTTTACCTCGAAATAAAATACTGAAAACCTACATTTTTGCAGATCAATTGTTACATTTTTAGATATCAAAAATAAACTTGAAAAAAGTGGCAGCAGCGTAAAAAGAGTCTAATAATTTTTCGTTATAATAATTGTACGTCCATAAACAGACATTGATTTTTACCTCGCAATAAAATACTGAAAATCTACATTTTTGCAGATCAACTATTACATTTTTAGATATCAAAAATAAACTCGAAAAAAGTGGCAGCAGCGTAAAAAGGGTATAACAATTTTCCGTTATAATAAAATTATTTCGTTATAATAATCGTACGTCCATAAACAGACATTGATTTTTACCTTGAAATAAAATACTGAAAACCTACATTTTTACATATCAATTGTTACATTTGTAAATATCGAAAATAAACTTGAAAAAACTGGCAGCAGTGTAAAAAGAGTCTAACAATTTTTCACTGCTATCTTTTATAAGTAAAAAAAGGCATTGACGATTCACGATAGAGAACTCAAAGAAATTCTATTCTTAAATAGGGTCTTGCGAAACAATCGTCCTCGCGCAAGTAAGTTGGCTCGATCGAGGGAAGCCATGAGAGAACTGTTACATAAATTTCACTTTCTGATATCCCGCGGCTCAGTCAAATATTAGCACAGCGTTGCCGTAAGACAGTGGTTGTGTTATCATAGACAACAGAGAGCCCCAGCGAAATAGTGATGATTCGAAGTCAGACGTATGATGATTCATCAGAATGTATCTCGCAACTGCAGCCGCGCTTGGGTCAACAAAGTGCACTGATTGCTTTGGGTTTCGCGCACTGATTTCCCAGCGACAAAAACCTCAGTGGAATGAACATTTGTAATGAATATTATTATTGTATCTTTTTATTTTAAATCCAGTCAGTGAAAATTTAATTTATTGTGATGCACTATAATACAAGATACAAAAAAACTGAATACAAGGAAGATTTGTATCGAATATAATTATTGTATCTTTGTATTTTAAATCCATTCAGACAAAATTTAATTTGTTAATACACGAGGTTTTCATAATTACTATCTATTTTAAAAAATCATAAACATTTTGCACACGAAATATTATTTATATTTCTTCCACTGAAATTGCAAAAGATTCAAAAATATATTTTGTAAAGTGAATAATTATGTTACGAACACACTGCAAGATTTTGATGTTACAATTTGCTGCAATAAATTGAAGTAATTTCTTTCTTAATTATATATTTTCCATAAACAATGACAGTGAAATATTCGAATTCCGTGGAAGGTAATTGGCCTGTTTGACGTGGCAGGAGTTAGTGGAGTGTGTGGGCGGCGCGGTAGCAGATGTCAGCCTGCTCCTTTTTTTCCTTTCATCAAGAATTATCATTTCAACGAAGTAGTAGCGCTTCAGCCTGATGAAAGCGACCCTCATATATTCCAAAGCGATGTATGGAAGTTTAATGAATAAAATATGCGCTTCCATCGCATTCGCCTCCCAGTGGAGCAGCGGCGTGCGAGAAAGTGCCGCGAGCTCGTATTCCTTGACATCCTTTTTCAAGAGTCCACTAAATTTGCCGAACAACATTTCTGGCAAATACGTGAAACCACGTTTTATTAATATGCTGTATTGGAAATATTTAACGAAAAAATTTGAAATATTATACAGCATTGTAATTGTATTTTTATAATGTATTATTTGTTGCATAACAATGTTGGGTTTATCTTATCAGCGACAGGATTAACATTTTCTTCGCCGAATCCTTTGGCGATTTTCAAAATCTTAAGAAATAATTCCACAAGCAGAGAATTTAATTGGTCGGAAAGAATTTAATAATGTAGAAATATTTTCGATAAATGTGAAACAATGTTTTCTTAATGCTATATTGCAAATATCTAGCGGAAAAATTAGAAATGTGTAAAATATTCTACAGAAATATTAAATATAAGAAATGCACAACAATTAATAAAGCTAACTTATTAAGATTAATAAAAAGCTCGAAGTAGTAGTTGTTTAAATATCCACTTTTATCTTTGAGAAAATAGAAACAATAAATTCGTAAAAATGTTTATTACGACTTGTGAAAGCTTTAATTCTTTTCCACTGTTCTCAAACACTGGTTAACTTTTTCAAAATTGATACGAAGCCACTATATAATTGTCATTAACAGCGAAGACAATTCTCGACTCCAGCGTCGCGACGGTGGAAAGCTGCGCACAAAGGCACCCAGAACGGCTCTAAAAACTTCTTTCCACATCTTAAGTATTCTGGGAAATAGCTTGCTGATCTGAGAACTTAGGAAAGACGCTTACTTAGCCGAGCTAGTGAAAGTTTCCTTGCCTGCAAATGATATACATTTTTAAGATTTCCCGCCCAAGTTCTCGCCTGTTATGCGTGTTTCATTTACGTCAAAGACTTTTCCAATAATGACGCGAAGCTCTTCTCTCCGCTAACCGAACAGCTTTCTGCCCGGTCAACTACTTAAAAGTTGGAACTCCTCAAGACCGCCATGAATACTGCTCGATTCATCGCTCGTTCTAACCGCTATCATTTCTTTAAGTTGTAAGCAAAGACTCGAGTCATTTTTTCTGCCAGCTTAAACTTGTTGCGATTTTCATTGTCGATTAAAAAAATACATTGCTGGAGTGACACTAATATTGTATGATAAAAAACGGGGTTTCTTAATTTTTATCTTTTGTATATTAAAGACAGTGTTGTACAATTCTATTCCTATCAATATTGTTTCGATTTCTTTAACTTGTAAGCAAAGACTCGAGTCATTTTTTCTGCCAGCTTAAACTTGTTGCGATTTTCATTGTCAATTAAAGAATTATATTGGCGAAGTGACGCTAATATTTTATGATAAAATTATCATTTTTATCTTTTGTATATTAAAAACAGTATTGTACAATTCTATTCTTATATTGTTTATCATTATTGTCGACATTGTTTCGTTTTTCTTAAGTTATAAGCAAAAGATTGGTGTTATTTTTTTGCCAACTTAAACTTGTTGCGATGTTCATTGTCGATTAAAAAAATACATTGCAGGAGTGACACTAATATTGTATGATAAAAGACGGGGTTTCTTAATTTTTATCTTTTGTACATTAAAGAGAGTGTTGTACAATTCTATTCTTATCAATATTGTTTCGATTTCGTTAAGTTATAAACAAAGACTCGAGTCATTTTTTTGCCAGCTTATGATAAACAACAAGGTTTTAAAATTTGTATCTTTTGTATATTAAAGACAGTGTTGTACAATTCTATTCTCACCAATATTGTTTCGATTTATTTCTACCACGATTTAATTATTCGTGATTCAAAATTTCCACTGGATTGCAGAGCAAAGAGAATTATGTTAATTATTAAAGTTTTAAAATATATTCATCATATTGTAAGTATTTTATACTTAGCATAAATACAACTCATATAAGTCTACTTTAGCACTAATAAAATTCCATTTCACTCAAAATATCAAGTAAATTTTCTCCAACAAAATCAGGAACAAAAACCAACAAAAATCTCTCATAAACATACAATCATTTACAATCATTCTACGATTATCATCGACGCCTGTAAGGTATTTATTGCTCCAGGAGAACACCTCTTCTACCTTTCCTATTATTTCCTGCAAGTATTACTCTTCTCCAATTACCAATGCCGCGAGATGAAAGTTTCAGTTTCTGCGCGGATAATTAAACGCTCAGACAGTAATTGGAGTTATTCTAAATGGAAAATGATTTCCCGGTGTTCGTAGATAAAAGAAACGGAGACGAGGGCGAATGAGAGAAGGTGGTAAAGGAGAGTGATTGGAAGGGGGTGGTGTTGGGGGTTGGTTGGGGGTTGGTTGAGAAAGATAGAGAGAAGTACGAGCGAGTCGCATTCCCTGACACAGTTGGCGCTCCCCTCGATCCATCGTTCCTATTGAAATTCTTGTAATAAAATCCCAATAAACGTCCAATGGAATTGCTCGCCTTTGAGGTTAAACAGACGACTTTCCTTCCCTTAAAAATCCGATCGCCCGGGAAAACCCGCTAATTTCCGGGCGTCGCCCGATCGAGAATTCTTTGATCGCCTCGACCAATCTTCCCTTCCCCCTCCTCCCTTAACAATGAGATTATCTTTGTGTGCGTGTGCAGACATTGTCGGTGCGCATCGAATATCATAATGAGATTAAACGATAATGCCCGTTAATCTCCATCAATTTTTTGCATCGCTGAATTTATAGGTTTGCTCGCAATTTATAAGGAAAGTTTCGTTTATTGTCCGTTTAAAAGAAATCTCGTGAGGAATAAAACTATTGCTTTTCAAATTAAAATAATCTTATTAATATAAATTCAAGACTCTACAAACGATGTTAAATAATTTAACATGGAATTGCAAATGGAAATTCTTTAGTCGTTTTATTTTATCAAACGTTTTCATACATGCAATCGTCTTAATTGTAAAACAATTATTGACAATGTTTTCGCTATTAAATAGAATACATTTTTATGATTAACCCTTTTAGTGCCGAAAGTGTTATCTTCCTCAAAATAACTTTAGAAAACGTTATAAATGGTGTAATTTCGTTGCAGTACAATTGAAACAATTGTTCATAAATTTAAATATTGCTTGTAAAAGAGAAATTAATTTGTATCTTTTTCATAATGTTTTATATTTATAATAATCTTCTTAACACTTTCGGCGCCTAAGTTGCAAATTGTTAACTCTTGCGCCACACCTTGTTACAAATGTTTATTAACGTTAATTTTCTCGAAATACAAACCGCCGAACGTGTTAAAGGGTTAATATATTGTTCGGACCAAAATAATATTATCCCATAACCTAAAAACTCTCTGATCCGAATTAGCGAATGAGTGTGAAATTCATCAATTTTCACATAAACATAAATGTCACACTAAAACATTAATGGAGGTGTGCAAATGGCGAGGGCAATTGTTGACGAAACAGTGGACACTCGAGAGTAGTAATGATTTTCGTGCTTCGGCTCGATTACAGGCGTCCTTGGTCGCCGAGGGCGCAAAAGCATTCAGTCAGGTGTAATGGAAAGTTGAGTTGCGCCCTCGCTGCTCGCTGATGTCCGAAGGGTACGATAATTTTACGGCTCATTTACATAATACCGGCGACCACCGACATGAATCACTTTGATAAGCTTAATAGCAATGCTTTACGCTCTCTGGCCGCGCGCTCCTCTGTTACACCCTGTGTCTGTATCTGCCCTGACACGTGTACACAGGGTGTCTGATAAATGTCTTAACTGATCGAAGCCCACTCGAAAGAGAATCAAATGGAAATAAAGATGAGCGTTGTTCTTAAAATTCGTGTATTTGAATTGTTTTCAAAGTTCTATTTGTGGCTTAATTTGTAATTGATTAATATAAGTTTAAATAAAAATTTTCGTTGGTTCTTGGGAAGAGACAACTATTCTCTAAATATTTAATACAATTTTTTCTAAGAAATTACAGTGATTGATAAAAGTTCGAAACTATTTCGATTTATAATAAATCAGTGTTTTACACTGTGATGTGTTAATATAATTTATACGGCGTTGTTATTTAAATTGATAAGCGAGTATATACAGCTGCTGCTATTATTCAATTATGTTTGAATTTTTAACACTGCCTTGCAATAGTTTTGATTTCCATTAATTAATACGTTCTTCTTACAAAAGAAAGCTCATAGGCTTTCCAAAACAGCCATTTTCCTATTCATCCAATCACTCGAAATACGACTATAAATCATTTACAAAATTCATGAGACACCCTATATTAAAAAAATTTCGTAGGTTCTTAAGAAGAGCTAACAAAAAAGTTTAATAATACTTTTTCTGATAAATCGCAACGTTTAATAAAACCAGAGTCTAAAACTATTTATTCGATTTTTAATAAATTAGTGTTTTACACTGTAATGTGTTAATATAATATATGGCATTGTTATTTAAATTAACAAACTAGTATGTACAGCTGCTCCTATTATTCAATTATATCCACGTTTTTAACACTGACTTCCAATAAATTAACTAATATAATTTTCTTGCGAAAGAAAGCTCATAGAATTTCCAAAACAGCCATTTTCCTATTCATCCAATCACTCGAAATACGACTATAAATCATTCACGAGATTCATGAGACACCCTATATGGATATGTGCATGTATATATCCGTATGTATGTATGCCCATCTCTCTGCGGGTAGCATTTGCCGCTCGCTTCTGCCGAATGCATCTCCAGATCTGATTGTGCTTTTCAGTGCGCTCGCCGCCGCCGCCGACGGCCCACTGTACTTCGACCCTGATCAAAGCACACTAGAGAAAGTAATCTTGCCAATGGGATTATTCCCTCTGTGCCGGCTAGCCGAGATCATAGAACCACCGAAGCCTTTGCATCGCAGCCACTGGCATTCGTCGAAGTCATTGCGAAGATGACTTCAAAATTCTCCTGGCAATTCCTCGATGCTGATGGAATTATTAAAATATTGCTAAGTTCGATATTATTTCTGACTTTGAATTCAGTTTGGAATCTGATGGTGTTTGTGAATTATTACGATCAAGCAATTTGTATCGTAAGA
Organism: Ectemnius continuus; assembly: GCA_910591665.1. Classification (NCBI taxonomy): domain Eukaryota; kingdom Metazoa; phylum Arthropoda; class Insecta; order Hymenoptera; family Crabronidae; genus Ectemnius; species Ectemnius continuus. Next base: position 3,504,366 of record OU342856.1, read on the forward strand.
TTTGTTTATACAAGTCTTATTTGTATCTTATTGTGAGATATAATAATATTGTAAACATTTATCTTAAGATTTTTTATAATACATTACTAAAATGTTGCGCTAATGTAGATGACTATCAATAAAAACTGTCTTTGTTGGTGTATCATTTGTTTGTACAAAGATGTTAGGAAAAAATTGTATGTAGCTTTTTCTTTTGTAATAGTTTTAATATTATATTAAAACTGGATTAAAATATTAAATACTATTATCATATATTTTACTGATATAAAAATTCATGTGTAATTTAACACGCATAGCTAAAAAAGCGAGATAAAAAGCACTGTCCAGTGAACACGTAGTTTTAATTAAGAAAAATTGTTTTAATTCGGTAATTTATTCAGTGAGAGCTTTTAATATGTGGGCTTGCAGCATCGTCATAATGCGTTGTTTCTACCTGTAAAACATGATCATAATTCATAATTGAATTATCACGACAGTGAAATTGTTTTTGCAGAAACTTTTTGGATTCATCTTATCAGCGACACGATTAACACTTTTCGCATCCGATATTTATTTCTTACGAATCTGTATTACTATAAACTTCGCCGAATTTTTTGGTGATTTTCAAAATCTTAAGAAACAATTCCGCAAGGAAAGAATTTAATAATGTACAAATATTTTCGGTAAATGTGAAACAATGTTTTATTAATGCTATATTGCAAATGTCTAGCGGACAAATTAGAAATGTTTCAAATATTCTACAGTAGTATAAGTGTTGTATTTTTGTACTATACTATTTGTTACATAACAATTATGTACAAGAAATGCACAACAATTAATAAAGCTAACTTATTAAGATTAATAAAAAGCTCGAAGTAGTAGATATTTAAATATCCACTTGTATCTTTGAGAAAATATAAACAATAAATTCGCTAATATGCTTATTTTGACTTGTGAAAGCTTCAGTTCTTTTTCAGTGTTCTCAAACATTGATTATCTTTTTGAAATTGACACAAAGCCACTATATAATTGTCATTAACAGCGAAGACAATTCTTGACTCCACCGTCGGTGAAAACCTAAAAACTTCTTTTCGCATTTTAAGTATTCTCGGAAATACTTTGCTGCTTTTCAGAAAGTTTTTGGATTCACGTTAGAGACACAATTAACTTTTCCACGTCGAATATTTCTTTCTCATGGATCTGTGTCAGTTTAAACTCGGCCGAATTCTTCGGTGATGTCGAAAGTCTGTCGAAATAATTCGGCAGGGAAAGAATTGGATGATGCGGAGGGACTCGGGAGCAGTTTAATAATGTACAAATGGTGGGAAGGTTTAATTTCGGGGTTTCTCGGCGCCGATTGCGGCTGTGGCGCGTTCTAAATCCTCAATATCCGTAGCTCCGGGGAACGGCGGGGCGCGCCGGGGCGCCCAGCATGCGGCATAATAACATCAGCTGGTACAACTTCAATAGAAGCGCCGCAACGTCCTTGCGGTACGATGCCGTGACGCCGCCGCCGCCGCCGCCGCCTCCGCCTCCGGGCCCGCCGTCGAATGCCGCCCACCTCTCTAACGACGAACTTGAGTTTGGCAAATTAGGATCTCGACTTACAATCAACCGCATTCCGCAAATGTGTTACGTGTCAGCTGAATGGGCCGGCATTCAGCCCTCCTACCCAACATCCAGATACTCCTGATGTGTATAAGCCCTCGTACCCACTCTATAGAAATGGTTTGTCGACCTATCAGAAACGCGTGCACCCTAACAGGACGGACTCTATAGAAATGTTGACGTTTCCAATGTCACTCTCTCGCTTTCATATGGATTTATCATGTTTCCATGCTTAATCACTCGTTTTTATATGTATTTATTATCTTTCTGTGTTATTTTCATTTTGGACATTATTTTTGCCTTAGTACTGGAAAAAAATGGTTTGCATTTATTTTGTTTTTATGCTCAATCAGTTGTTTTTATGTCTTTATTATCTTTCTATGTTATTTAAGTTTTTGACATCATTTTTGCCCTATTATTGTATACAAATAATTTGTATTTATTATGTTTCTGTTCTGTTCTCACTTTGGACTTCATTTTTCCTGTACTAGTCTATAGAAATGGTTTGTCGACCTATCAGAAACGCGTGCACCCTAACAGGACGGACTCTATAGAAATGTTGACGTTTCCAATGTCACTCTCTCGCTTTCATATGGATTTATTATGTTTCTATGCTTAATCAGTCGTTTTTATATGTATTTATTATCTTTCTGTGTTAGTTTCATTTTGGACATCATTTTTGCGCTATTACTGTATAGAAATCGTTTGTATTTATTTTGTTTCTCTATTATTTTTATTTTGGACTTCATTTTTTCTGTACAACTCTATAGAAATGGTTTGTCGACCTATCAGAAACGCGTGCACCCTAACAGGACGGACTCTATAGAAATGTTGACGTTTCCAATGTCACTCTCTCGCTTTCATATGGATTTATTATGTTTCCATGCTTAATCGGTCAATTTTCATATCTATTTATTATATTTCTGTGGCTAATCAATTGTTTTCATATGTCTTTATTATCTTTGTATTTTTTATTTTCTATCTTTAAATTTGGGCATCATTTTTGCCCTGTTACTGTGTAGAAATGATTTGTATTTATTTTGTTTCTGTGCTTGATCGCTCATTTTTATATGTCTTTATTATGTTTCTGTGCTATTTTCATTTTGGACATCATTTTTGCCTTGTTACTGTGTAGAAATCGTTTGTATTTGTTATGTTTCCGTGCTCAATCAGTCGTTTTCATATGTCTTTATTATCTTTGTATTTTTTATTTTGTATCTTTAAATTTTGCACATCATTTTTGCCTTATTACTGTGTAGACATGGTTTGTATTTATTATGTTTTTATGCCTAATCAGTCGTTTTCATATCCATTTATCATCTTTCAGTGTTATTTTAATTTTGGACATCATTGTTGCCGTACCATTCTATAGATATGGTTTGTATTTATCATGTTTCTGTGCTTAAACATTTGTTTTCATATGTCTTTATTATTTTTCGGTGTTATTTTAAGTTTGTGGACCTATCAGGGCAGACGGAATGGAAATGTTGACGTTTTGAAAATCACTCTGCCACTTTCATATGTATTTATTATGTGTCTCTGTTTAATCATTCGTTTTCATATCTGTTTATCATCTGTCTGTGTTATTTTAATTATCGACATTATATTTTCTGTGCCACTGTATAGAATTGGTTCGTGGATTATTTGATCAGTTGTAGATTGATAAGTCCAAAATTACGCCTTAGTTAAATATTGATAGAACAACCTGGAACAATATTTAGTCTCATCAAAACAATCATACAAAGAGCACTTCACTCTTGGACGAGTACTTTTCTTGATGCCTTTTTTATCGATAATATTCCCCCAGCGATTTGTAACTATAAAACAATTTGATTGGCACATAGAACAACCTCGAACGACTAAAAAAATATTGAAAATCGAAGAATGGGTAGTTAATATCGTAGAGGTCACTTAGTGCTATTTTAGGATTGACTTAGGCTGATTGGGTAATTAGATGACGCAAGTTTGGCTTTAGCACGATTTCAGGACAAAATTTAAGACCTTTATTAATATGGACGATGTTCTATTGAATAGAAATATATATTTAATGACACATTTTAATACGTATTTATTATTTTGAAGGGCGTAAACATTGCATTGTCCTCAAGGAAAGTTGACATTTTACTTTCTACTGCAATATAACTGAGAATTCGAATCAAAAATCAATCATGGATCTTAATTCGAATTATTCTGATTCAATAAAAATTCAACTCTCGACACTTTCACGTACAATTGTAAACTAAACAAACCCCACATATCAATCTTTCGCTTTCACAAACGTAACATTACTTCAATAATAAGAAAATCCTCCTTTCTGACATTAACAAACAAAGCTCCACAGACGTTCCTTTAGAAATGCGCATCTCCGCTCGCGCGAGCAAGAGGAATTCAAAGCGGGCGGCTTCGTCATTCGCAGAAACTGTTGGCGTCATTTTTCACGAGCGACTCGATCGACCTTATTCATCCCTCCCGTCATCCAGACATTCCAGAACCGCGACGCGTATGTGTCTGTGTGTGTGTGCGTCGGCGTCGGCCCATACCAGAAATAGCTCGGAGAGAGCTATCGGAAGTGCGTACTATCGGTGGGGCGTCGCGCGAACATTAATACACCCTTCTGCTGGCAGAAACACACGATATTGAATTTTTTACTTGCCTTCCTTCCACCCCCTCTTCTCTCACCCTTCTGCGACGCCTGCTGCCAACCGGTTGCCAGTGTCCTGCGCGTGCACCCTGCCACGTAACCCGAGGGCTTTCTTGTTTACCCTGTTAATCGAGCAACCCCCCCTTCCTCCACCCCCTTCGTCCATTCCCCCCGCCATCCCCTTCTGCAGTAAGGCAATATTGGTTTTGTTATCAGTAGCTCTGCCAGTAGTTGATTACCACCCTTCGCCGTTTGTAGGGCCCACTTTGCTCGCCCCGATCACCTGCCAACGCTTACTCAATGCTGTATTAATCTTCCGTTTGTTGGTTATTAGTAGCAATTGGCGGACAGGCCGAGTCAAAAATCATTTGCACTTTCCTTCGCGATTTTATGCTTATGAAAGGTTGAGAGGAGATAATCTCTGTTGTGTTTGTAGTAATATTATTTTGTTTGTTAATTAGTTGTTGGTGATTGTTAAATCGTGCATTTGTTGCTTGTTAGTCAATTGGTAGACAAGATTCTTCAAGTTTGTAGAGTGTGTGATTTTTTTGTAGTGTAATTAAAGAATTATTTGTTAGTGATTGTTAAATGGTGCAATTGTTGCTTGTTTGCCAATTGATGTGCAATGTGGTTAACTTGATTTGTATCAACGCTATTGGGTATACAAGATTCTTCAAGCTTGTAAAGTGTGTGATTTTTTTGTAGTGTAATTAAAGAATTATTTGTTTTTGATGCGTTCTTTAAATTAAATTTAATTTGAAGAATGATTCCAGCATTCATCTTTGTTGCAAACAAAGTCTAACTTTGAAATCTCTTTTGAAACATTCCCTACATATAATAAATATTGTAATATTTTATATTGTGTATTTTAACAATATACAGACAAGCAGGCAAACATTGCCCTTTATTATTGGGGATAATTATAAATGATCGATGTTATAAATAAGCACAAGGTACTTATAAACTTCGTAGCTATTTTAATTATACACAAACGTTCCTTGTATATTAAAAATAAAATTACACTTTCTGTATAATGTGTACAATATAATATGCATGCGCGTCTGACAAAAAGTGAAGTACATACGATGCTATCGATTGAAACGGAAGTGAAACAGCCTGTACAAGTGCTCTCGAGACAAGCGACTATTTTTTCATTAATTATTCCATAATATCAGCTCCTCTTTGAAACTCACTCTCGACTTGACAAATCGTTTACAGGTTTTAATGGCCCTCGCAGTTTCACTGACAGTGCTCAATTAACTTGTGTACAAATGGTTCGAGGTGTATGTCGATAATGCTGCTTGGTGTTTGACAGTTGTTCGACCTTAGGACAGCAATAAATGTGTGTGAACAATTATTTTACTGGAAGAAACTGAGTAAATATTGGAGAAGGCGATTTTAATCCGAATGAGTCGTTTATTTTGAAAGTGGACGAAGTTTATTCATAGCTATCGAAAACATGTTGTTTTTTAAATAATGTTAATATTATACTAATTGGGAGTAAAAACATTATTCCACTATGTTATCTGTTATCCATATTTTTAAATGTTATTCAACGCAAACCCTTCAATATCTCATTTCGAAGATAAATGGACTTCGGCCACTTTCAAAGGCCTGAATTATATTTTAATAAACAAAGATTGATTAACAAGAGTGAATTATTGTTGAAGTAAAAGTATTATAGAATCGACAAGAAATAGGGTTGGCACAAACTGGATAATTCAAAAACGGAAACTTGCTGACTGTGAAAAGAAAGCGTTATGTATTATTTGTAAAAACAATCAAACAATACTAGTCAATGGAAAACAATGCTTCGCCGACCACTTTTATTCGGACTGCAGTATGTGTCGAATGCAATGCAGCCCTGTGCAAATTTGTTTTCACTTGGGAGCTTGCAATACACTCTATGAAGCCAAACTCTATTGAACTCCTATGTCTGACTACCGAAGTACACCTTTCACTTACTGCATTCACTTTTAATCGACTCTGCAAAGGAGGAAGATTAATGTTTGGCCAACGATATCTCTGCGATGGATGGACCGATGGGGATGAAACTTTTCTGTCTTACAGTACAAACTTCCATAATTATTTCGATATAAAAAGAATCTTATTTATTGAACATTAACCATTGTTATTATTCATTATTAAAACTTTAGCATTGAAACTTCTTATTGCTGTTCGATCCTTTGCAAGTTCTGTATCTTACACTGAAAAGCGTGGAAAGAAATAATTTCGAAAGCTTTCGAAAGATTAACTACTTCCAAAAATGGGTGACACAAAAATACGCCAAATAACTTAATACTTCTTAGGAAGTTTTCTCTTTAATTATATGTTATTTGGTCTTAATTTGCACTAAATTATTTCGTACTTTTTCGACGAGTTTGTTGTGAGCTTTTAAAAATATTTTTGCAGTACACCAACGTCATGGAGATGAAACTTGTCTATCTTAGAGTTCAAACGTCCATAATTATTTCGATATAAAAACAATCTTATTTATTGAACATTAACCATTGTTATTAATTATTAAAACTTTAGCATTGAAACTTCTTATTGCTGTTCGATCCTTTGCAAGTTTTATATCTTACACTGAAAAGCGTGGAAAGAAATATTTTCGAAAGCTTTCGATAGATTAACTACTTCCAAAAATTTACCAAATAACTTAATACTTCTTAGGAAGTTTTCTCTTTAATTATGTGTTATTTGGTCTTAATTTGTCCTGAATTATTTCGTACTTTTTCTACGAATTTGTTGTGAGCTTTTAAGAATATTTTTGCACCACACTAGAGAGAAATAAATATACTAGAACGTTTGGAGTCAAAATGAAGGATTGGGACGATGACTTCTCGAAACAGGAGCGCGCATCCTTAGAAACAATTATCCAGCAGGTGCAATGTGCAGCCGGTGACAGTTTATGTGTGTGTTCAGAGACACACGTGGCAGGCGGAATATCCGAATTCCCAGGCGCAAACGGCACGCCGCGCACGTATTGGAATATCGATATTTGAACAGTTGCACTAATGCACTCGGCAGAGAGAGCGAGAGAGCGAGAGAGAGTGCACCAATTAATATTCCGCTACCGGCAGCAATTTCGGGCCTGAGAGTCTTACAATTCGGCGGAAAAACTTGTGGTACGTTCATCCGATTAAGTAAAGCCAATATTGCAATAAGCTCCCTCCTCGAAATTCGATTACACGAGTAGTTTCTCATTAATCGGATTATCATTGCCAGTTGATTATGATGCCACGGATAATTTGTAGATTATTATACTACGGTAATAGTTTACCGTAAATCTTCTTCGTGGCATTTGCGCGGGTAATATCATTCGAATTCTATACCAAGTGAATTATATTTGTATCGTTGATTTGTGTTTGTTACAATCGTCGAAAATTTCGAATTCTTAATAACACTTTAAAGGAATGAAATAGAATAATTACACTAGCGATATTCTATTAAATATCTATAAAACAAGCCACTATAAAATATAATATTTGAATTATAGTGACCACCAAGTGAATTCACTCGGTAAATTACGTTTGTATCTTTGATTTGTGTTTGTTCGAATCGTCCAAAATTTCGAATTCTTATTAATACAAATAAGATGCTGTTTATCCTCTTGCACTTTAAACGAATAAAATAGAATAATTAAACCAACGATATTCTATCAAATATCTATAAAACATAATAAAAGCACTCATACAAAATCGAACAATATTAAAAATGTACTTCTAACATCCGAATTGATATAATAGTATTTATCTAATATAATTCGAATTATATACCAAGTGAATTCACTTGGTAAATTACATTTGTATCTTTGACTTGTGTTTGTTGGACTCATCAAAAATTTCGAATGCTATTTATTCTCTTGCACTTTAAATGAATAAAACAACATTCTAATAAAACATAACAAAAGCACTCATAAAAAATGGTTACAATATTATTTATCTCTTGCACAAACAATGATATGACTCGATTGATTGCCAAGAGATAAAATGTAAGAGTTCTACAAAGAGAGTCAACAATGGAGCTCGAAATGGCGGGAAAGGGAAGTTGCGTTTGTTATTGACAAATAAGAGGGCCGTTTAAAAATTCAATTCTATCGCGCTGCTACTCGGAGGATTCGTCTCCGGGGGTAGTTTTCGTTCCGCTTACCCACTGATCTTTCTCCCTCTCCTTCTCCGCGTCGTTCGGGGGTGGGGGTGACAAAGAGAAGGAGAAGGGGTTGGAGGCGCCACCGGAATGAAAGCCACTCGAAGAGCGAGGCGCAGGCACGGAGCGAGGAAAATTTGTTCTGCTAATTCGCGCGATGTTTATTCTCCCTAAATCAACAGAGGCACCGCCCGCCGGAAAGCAGGATAACGTGTTAATTAGGGAGACGCAGATAATTGAGTTTTTCCTCCGCGCGCCCTGATATATCGCGACACTGCGAATACAATAATTGTCTTCCAGCATGGGTGGAGGTGTGTGTCGTGCGCCCGACAAAACATCCCCTGGATTTTGTTCGCACGCCGACAATATTTGTACGATCGCAGCGGAACAAGAACTGATTTCACTTCGAATATGATTCTCGTATGTTATTATGACGCAATTTTCTTGGGCAAATTTTCTTCCTCCGGAAAGAATAACAAATTATCAATGCTGGATTTGTCACGCGTTTGTTTTGTCTGGGTGGAACAATTCTTGTTCAATTGATGGCGGAGAGTTTCAAATATTTGCTTTTGTGTATGATTTTTGTTTGTTGTTATTATTCAGTATTCTTGGGTAAATCTTGTCTTTGTATATTGAATATTACATTGTTTTTAGATGATTGTTTTCAGGTATACATTTAGTGATTTTAATTATACACGAATGCTTTTCTATTCCACATTGCATCCAAAATATTGTGTATAATATAATATTGTATAATATTTAATCCACGTAATATAATATACATTCGCCCCCAAAATTCATTCTCTCATATCATATATTTTCCACCACAACATAAACTTAGTAAACCATATTTACTTGAATGAATCCTTTTTTAATTAAAATAATTCTTTCACCCAAAGTATATTTCGCACTTCCGCTGATTCAAGGAGCACCTCACATAAAAATAGCTTCAACAATGCGCACTTATACAATCGAAAAGCTTCGGTTCATTGAGCAGCAATTGTCGCAGGACATTATAATTCCAAAAAAAGAAAGAGTTAGAGAAAAAAAAATAGAGAAACATCGATTTGGCATCGACGTATTTCCCAGTGAGGAATGTTTAGTGGACGTTTCATGAGGAGGGAACGATTTTCCTTGGAGTGCCGCCAGGTTATGATTCCACATGATTTCCGAGCCGATGGCCCATTCCTCTATGATAATTCACGCCACTATTTCGCCGGCGCGTCGCGTCGCCTCGCCTCGCCTCGCCTCGCCTGGATAACCCGTTTTCAAATCCATTACCGACGTCAATAAAGCGCGCCGAGCTTGCAATTTATTGACAGGCTAATAAAACGAGTTCGGCGACTCAGTATTCTGTAATAGGCGCTGTGTGTCTGTGTGTGTGTGTGTCGAGAGTCCGACGGTGTTTCGCCCGCTTGTTAAATCGGAATCGACGTCCTTCTCGACCGGAAGATAATAGCACTTGTCTTTCTTTGATCAAGAATGCCATTATCAAGAATGCTATATTAAAGAACCTATAATGGAATATGAACTTGCCTCGCTCGGCTTATATTCGGCGAACATGTTAATAATCATTGTACCAACGATCAGGTTTTAATTTCATTTCTGCGGTGCATTTGTTTCTTTCGTTCTTTGTCTGTCTAAATATTAGTTGTTTGATTTTTTCAATATGTCTATGATATTTCTCTCTTTGAAAACTGAAAAATTTAGATTTAGGCAGAAAATAAATAATATTCGTAAAGCAGCTTTTCTTTGTTAATATCTTTAAAGCCATAGACACGATCTTGACATCTAACGACGAATAGAACTTGGAACATGTTCTGCTTTTATTCTTGTTGCATTCACCATGTTCACTATTTATTTACGAAAAATAAGAATATTTGTAAATCGAGAGCTTTTCAATTATGAACATAACACACGATCCTGACATTTTACGACGAGTAGATGCTGGAACATGTTCTATTTTTATTCTCGTTGCATGTATCATGTTCGTTATTTCTTTACGAAAAAATACCAACATTTGTAAATCGAGAGCTTTTCAATTGCAAGCACAATACTTGTGATATTTTACGAGGAGCAGAAGCTCGAACATGTTCTGTTATTAATTTCATTGCATTTACTATGTTCATTATTTATTTGTGAAATAATACCAATATTTGTAAATCGAAAGCTTTTCAATTGCAAGCACAACAGATGATCCTGACATTTTACGAGGAGCAGAAGCTGGAACATGTTCTGTTGTTAATTTCACTGCATTTACTATGTTCATTATTTATTTGCGAAAAAATACCAATATTTGTATATCGAGAGCTTTTTAATTGCAAGCACAACATACGATCCTGACATTTTACATTGAGCAGAAGCTCGAACATGTTCTATTTTTATTCTCATTGCATTTACGATGTTCATTATTTATTTGTGAAAAAATACCAATGTTTGTAAATGGAAAGCTTTTCAATTGCAAGCACAACAGATGATCCTGACATTTTACGAGGAGCAGAAGCTCGAACATGTTCGGCACCTCGTATTCTCGCTGCGTTCACTTACAGGTTGCTCGAACAGTACACAGTTCAATTGTCCAACTATCGACTAGCTTTCGACGTTTAATTATGTCGTCGGACTGCGACACGAAGAGGATTCACTGTTATCGCATCTCGCGCGCATTGCGAAACCATTCGACGCAAGTCCATTTCAATTAAGCCGGAAGTAGAAAAAGAAGCACTCGGTTTGCGAGGTAGGAATTCGCCGAATCCGGGATTGCCTACATTCTCCTTTTTGGCTCAGCTACTCTTTTCGAATGCTTGCTGACGAGGCTTTACCGGAATTGTACCGATGAATCCTGCTTTGTTTTACGCAAATGAAAGGAATCCCAAGGCATCCGACTTGTCATTCTTCTCAATTGTTCTTCGCGTCATTCTTTTTCCGCCCGATTCATCGGATTATAGCAGCGTGAAATCGGTGCGCACGACTTGAAATTCAGAATTGATCGCCGCCTAAAACTTCCACTGTCTACGAATCTCAATGAAACTTGTTCTATAAATTTATTTCAATTAATTATACTATGTGAGCGCTGACACAGAATTTTGAGGCCTTTTTAAATTACAATAAAACCAATTTTTGTGTAATAAAATTCAATTTGCAATTAAGTTTATGCTATGTCACAACTGCTTCTATGAGTTACTTTTATTTCTATACTATTTACCACGTTATTTCCCCAAATGGAAATATTTCCTTTTCACTCTCTGGTCAAACACTCTCGAACCGGACAGACGAAGCTTTTGAAACTTTGCCTGATTATTCGTAAATGTCCCATTTACCACGTGGAATGTTTTTTGTTCATGTGTCATTATTGTATCACATACTTTTAAGCCGTAAACGGCAATTTCTGCTTCTGTTGCCATAAGAATGGATTTTTGGATAATGATTACTCGAAAACTGTACAGACAAACAAGTTAAAATTCTAAAGATAGCTGCAGTGAGCATTGACAATCATTCTCTGGAAATTTCAACCTCCTTAAACATTATTTTATTTCAACTGATTGTGAAATCAAACAATATTACTTGATTCAAACACGTTGCGAATAATCGAAAAATCAATGTATAATTAACCTAGCCTCGCAAAACCCAAGAAAATCACAACAAAAATGGCCACAAAAGCGTCATCAGAAAATCACCGTTGAGAATCCAGTTTTCCAACACGGTAAAAGCAAGTGTCAGAGAATAAATCGGGTAATACAAAGACACTCGATGAAAGCAACCCAGCGCGAAGGAACAAAAGGAGTGAATGCATCAGCGGATGGAAACATTTCGTGGAAAAGTCTGACGCGACATCGAACTACGAAGAGCAGCAACGGCAGCGGCGGCAGATAACTGAAGAGTCAATAGCCAGATTTCAGACAGGTTTCCCGACACGCGCATAAATGATTCAACGTGCAGAATGTTTGAGTGGAGCGGCGCTCGGCCATTTGTTCCCTTTATTTACCCGGCCGGGTATTATGAGTCGCGTGCAAAGCGACTTCCCGGCATTCAATGATACATTTATGTCGCGCGCCCGACGGCTAACAAATTTATGGGCCGGAATTTATCAAAGTCAGCCCTTAATACACCCAGTTCCACTTAACCCCTCACTTTCTAGGAGCGCTTAGTGCGAAGCACCACGCTCGTTAGAACGATGACTCTGTCAATGATTCCTATCGACCTTCCAGAAGTACCCTCCCCCCTTAATGACGGATCTCCGTTTTACAACGTCGGTGAAACACCATTTCTCACTCTCGCTATGTCAATTCAACATCTTTAGAGAAACTTATTGCATAGTTTATTTATTATTCGATTTTTCGTGATATTGAAGTGATTGAAAGTATCTTTTATTGATAAAAAAGTGTTAATGACGTGTCTGTATTTAAGAACGTCAGTGAAACGTCATCGTTTTACTATTATTATAGAAATTGCTGTATAATCTCAATGTATAATTTATTTGTTGTTTAATTGCAATCCTTCTGTACTTGTACAGAATAAACTTCACCATATCTTTCACTTCCTTTTTTCTAATATTTAATCGTCAATAACTAGCATAATAATGATTCGAGTAATTCGTTATTTGATGATCCATTATTGTATAGCAATTCCTTGCTGTTACGTTGACGAACTTGTGATGAATCAATTTTGTTTTAATGTTTTGCTACATTGTTTCCAATCATTGCTATTCCATAATTTAAATTCAACATTATAACGACGAGCAGTAAATAATACTCTCGCAAAAATGTTCTATTAAATCAACTTTGTCTTCTACTTAACTATTAAATTTCCAATAATTCCTTTCAATAAATGTGTCGTATCTCTAATTTACTTGCAATTCCTTCTGTACGTGTGCTAAGTTGACATCACTATATTTTTACTTCCTTTTTTCTAATACAAAATCGTCAACAACTAGCATAAGAATGATTCGAGTAATTCGTTATTTGATGATCCATTATTGTATAGAAATTCTTTGCTGTTAAATTGTCGAACATGTGTCCAATTATTGCTCTTCCATAATTTAAATTCAACATTATAACAATGAGCAGTAAATAATACTCTCGCAAGATAGCTGTTTTAAATCAACTGTTTCTTTCAGTTAATTACGACATTTTCAATCATTTTTTCAATAAATCCCATAAAAATGTCAATGTATACTTTATCTATTATTTAATCGCAATTCCTTCTGTACTTGTACAGAATAAACTTCACCATATCTGTCACTTCCATTTTTCTAATATCTAATCCTGAATAAGTAGCAGAATCATGAATTTTGTAGCAATTCTTTAAATTCAAATTAACGAACGTTCAGTCATTATTCTCCCATAATAAAAATTCAACATTCTAACAACTCCCACAAAAACTAATTCCATCAAATCACCTCTGTCTTCCACTAAATTACCAAACTCCCAATAACAACTTTCAACAACTCCCACAAAAATGTCAATGTATACCTTATCTGTTATTTAATTGCAATTACTTCTGTACTTGTACAGAATAAACTTCACCATATCTTTCACTTCCTTTTTTCTAATATCTAATCCTGAATAACTAGCAGAATAATGAATTTTGTAGCAATTCCTGAATTTCAAATTAACGAACGTTCAATCATTATTCTCCCATAATTTAAATTCCACATTATAACAACAAGCAGCAAATAACACTACCTCAAAATAGTTCTACCAAATCACCTCTGTCTTCCACTAAATTACCAAATTCCCAATAACAACTGTCAACAACTCCCACAAAAATACCCCGCTCGAACGTATCACCGGGCAGTATCACCCAACTCTGGCAGCAACACCGAAGAAACAATATTAGCTGACACGACGAGCGTGGGGGGGAATTGTCGGCTCCAGACACTCCGCTCGACACATTGAATGAGCGAGTGAGATTCTCGCGGCGGATTATTGATACGTCACGAGCAGGTATTCGCGGGGCGTTGAATATGGGTCGGCTGAGAACTCACCGGTCTGATGTGAGAGGAAGGTTATCAGGGGTAGAATGGCGCGGAGCCATCTGCCACGGCGGTCCTTCATGCTGCTGGCCCTCGATCTCTCACCCTCTCACTCTCTCTTCAGAGCTTTCGCGCTCTTTAATAGGCAACAACCCGCCGACTTAAGCTCGTCCCGCTCTTCTCTCTGACTTTATTATCAGTCACTCACTGGCGGACTTAAATGCGGCACACAGATCACGCTTCTGCTTCACCCACATCACTGTCATACTTATTCGCCGAGCTTATCTCAGCAGCACCTATCGATTCCTCAACGATTCCACCCCCCACTAGAATACGAGCACCCTCCACCACCACTCTCGATGATATGATATCGATAATAATCGACTCTCTCTCTCTCTCTCTCTCTCAATGGGAGGAATCAGCCTCTTCAAAGAATCCTCTATGTTGAATCACTTCGCACTCCACAACGATATGATATCGATAATCCAGTCTTAATGCGTTATTCTCTCTGCTTCGAAAGTTGAGTCAGTTTTCAGTCCATCGAAGGAATCAGTCGATTCTTAAAGCGATTTCTATTTTTGTTTTATAATGATACACTTCGCAAGTTAATGATGCGATTATAGTATAGTTTTAATGAACAGTCAGTCAATAATCAAGTAGTAACATCGATAATAGTCGAGTTTTAATAAGAACGATGCTTTATTCTCGAAAGTCCTAGTTTCCAGGAATTCCAAGTGTATTATTCATCAGAAGCAGGACGATTGACGACGGCGCATTATGATTGGTGGAGGAAAAAAAATCGGGGCCGATTGGTTGGTTCCCTGCGATTCGAAAGCTTTTAGGTTTCGACTGCCACTTTCCACCGGCGATCTTAATTCTTCTGGTCGTCGCACTGTTGGTCCATTCGTCGACACTTTCCCGTCGCACTCGTTACTTACTGTTCACTATTATCGCGCGAAGAGTTCATTCGACGCGACAGGGTTTCCCCAACGAAACTGCGATTCCACTCATCTTGGTTCAAGGGAGGAAAGAATCTCTGGTAACAGGCGAGCGCGGATAACCGAGGAACTTTGTCTGCCAGTCGCTCGAGTTGCTGTAACTTTATTGGATGCTGGAAAGATGTTCGTTGCTCGATGTAAATCGCGGCTGGCTCGAGTACATTAGCTGACACGCACTGCGCTGTCCTACGCTGTCCATTTAATCAGAGCTCCAGTGCTCGAGAGGGAAATTGGGCCGACCGACGTCCTTCTTGCCGGGTGCTCGCATCACTGTCCGAAGCCCTCGCTGCTGCTCCCGGCCGAGCCTCCCCCGCCCTCACTGCCATGCGAGTTCGTTAATGATTCAATCGGAACGTTTGTCTTCCAGAAATTCAACCAGCCCGCTCGCTCGCCCTCCAATTGATTCTGTAACATACAATTTATACATTCAATATATACGTTTCAGTTATGGAATATATTTTGAGGAGTGATATTTTGTGTTTTACTGATTAAAATAATTATATATCCAATTGATTCTGTAACATACAATTTATACATTCAATATATACGTTTCAGTTATGGAATATATTTTGAGGAGTAATATTTTGTGTTTTACTGATTAAAATAATTATATATCGAATTGATTCTGTAACATACAATTTATACATTCAATATATACGTTTCAGTTATGGAATATATTTTGAGGAGTGATATTTTGTATTTCATTGAGTAAAATAATTATATATCAAATTGATTCGGTAATACATAATTTATAAATTAAATATATACGTTTCAATTATGGAGTATATTTTGAGGAGTGATATTTTGTATTTTACGGATTAAAATAATTATATATCGAATTGATTTGGTAATACATAATTTATAAATTAAATATATAAATTTCAATTATAAAATATATTTTGAGGAGTAATATCTTATATTTTACACATTCAAATAATTGTATATTTCAATAATAATATATCCAATTGATTCGGTAACGCACAATTTGCATTTATACATTAAATATATAAATTTCAAATATAAAATATATTTTGAGGAGTAATATCTTATATTTTACAGATTCAAATAATTGTAGATTTCAATAATATTATATCCAATTGATACTGTAACGCACAATTTACATTTATATATTAAATATATAGATTTCAAGTATAGAATATATTTCGAGGTCTAATATTTTGTATTTTACAGGCTAAAATAATTATATATTATTTTTTTACGAAGATATAAAATGTTGGTCCGATTTTAATGCGATTTTCTTCCTTTTAAAGAATTATAATTCGGGCAAATTGTATCTTATAAAATATTGCAATATTAAAACGTGAGTGGAACGTCATTGTTTCACTATTATTGTATACATTTCTGTACAAGTTCAATGTATACTTTGTCTGTTATTTGATTGCAATTCATTTAATTGTAATTCATTTTCTAACTAGCATAATAATGACTCTAGTAATTCGTTATTCGACAGTCCATTCTTTTTTGGCAATTCCTTAATGTTCTATATAATGTTATATAATCTACAACGAAGGTTATTGCAACACAAGCAATTGGAACAACCTATTACTATTAAAATTAAATTACTATTAACACGACCACCAAATATTCCATTATTTATAACTAATTCAGAATGTTTCAAGAGTAACACCAACCCCAAGAAAATTGATAACCACAATTAATTCTTCAAACACAATTATATAAACTCACAGACAAAATATCATGTGAATCGAGCAAATATCACTTCACCAGGGGAAACATTGCTCTTTAACACTAGGTTTACGGATGCCGTCATTTCAACGGATTTCGGACTTCACAAAATGACAAAGCCTATTAATTTTTCTTCCAATTGACACTGACAACTATTCATGCAATCTTGATAAATTTAATTAACTTATACTATGTCCGTTAAAATTGTAATGGTTTTCAAATCAAATTACTATCTATTTTCAACAAAAACAAGTGTCCACAAAGAGAGGTATACAGAAACGTCCGTAAACCTAGTGTTAATGAAAGCGCTGTGTGCAGGAGCGTCTAAGAGCCGCGATTCAAATTCAAAGCGAGCCGAATCACCGTGTGCATCGAGGTCGAGGGATGGAGGATTGGAGAGACGGGACGCGAGTGCGCGCACACATAAGCGCGGATGAATTTATTATCAGGATATGTACTATGCCGGAAGGGGTGGAAGAAGAAGAGGAAGAGGAGGAGGAGGAGGGGATGGTTGGGCGATCGGGGGTTGGCCGGGCGGCGAGCAAGGGCCACTTAAATGAATCTCGACAGTTAGAACGTGGGTACAAATCCCGTGGTAGTTAAGGCGTCTTAAGCGTCTTGTACGTATTCGCCCGGCTTCCACGGGAGAACGAGATGTAATTGGGTCTTCCTCTCCTTCGCCAGGCAATCCTCCCGCAACCCGGAAGTCCTCCAAGTATGGTGGCACCGCCGACGCCGCCGACGCCGACGCCGACGCCTGAGCAGGTGCACTCGCCGCTTTCGAGGATTAAAGTGCCCAAGAGTCACATGTATAACTACCGCCCGGTGTAAGATTGACCGCGCTGCGAGCCGATTACGCCCTCTACCTTCGCAACGGATATCTCCGACACCGCGTGTAACTCATTAATATTGCGGGATTTTTAAGGGGCGTGCTAAGTAATGATTAATAAAAATTCGTTATGGAAGAACTGCGGGTTAATGTTTGTCTGCATGCAAGTTTTTGTGGACTCAGTTATAATTTGATCAAACTAGAAGCTGTGAAAAATTGCAATATTTATTATTTACATTGTTGCAAGAATAACTTTAGAATTTAGAATTTATTATTTATATTGTTGCAAGAGTAACTTTAGAATTCTGTTTGTTAAAATATCGCGATGAATATGTTGCAATAATTATTAGTAATACAGAATATTTCGAAAGAGTCGTTAGGAGAATATTTCGAAAGTCATTAGGAAGAAAAATGAGGCAAAAACGAAGTGTTAGCACAAAGAATAATAAAGAATTGTGAAAAATATCATGAGAATTTCAGTGTTTAAACAAAGTTATTTCATCTGTTTCAGATACAAATTGCCAGATGTGCGACAAACCGAGCTTTTTAAAAAGCGCTCATATATTTGTGACCACAACTTTGTAACTATGGCAGATAAAATAATGAAATTAATTTACAATGTTCTTTAAATCGTGCGCTTATATAAATATTTTTTCCACTTATGGCAAACATTTTCTTTATATTTTTTTAAAATGTTTATATTAACACTTCGTTTTTGCCCGGCAAATGTATAAGCTTGTGTCGAAACACTTTGTCCTGCAACTAATAATTATTGCAACATGTTGGTCGCGATATTTTAACAGACAGAATTATAAAGTTACTCTTAGATAAGAATCTCGCTATATAAAATATATTTTGCGGAGTAAGTAATATCTTATATTTTAAATATTCAAATAATTGTATATTTCAATAATAATATATCCACTTGATTCTGTAATGCCCAATTTGCGTTTATATATAAAACATATAAATTTCAATTATAGAATATATTTCGAGGTCTGATATTTGGTATTTTACAGGCTAAAATAAGTATATATTACTTTTTGTATGAATACAATAAAATGTTGGACCGATTTTAATGCGATTTTCTTCCTTTTAAAGAATTATAATCCAGGCAAATTGTACATTATAAAATATAGCAATATTTATTATTTATGCAAGATCTGTAGTTTATTCTAATTCAAAAATTAAAACGAATGTCACTAAAATTGCCTAATAAATCCAACGAGAACAACCAACAAATATCGCAGTATTTTATATGGGATAGTTTGCGAGGGGGTGAAACCCGAGTGTCAACCAATGGGATATCGAAGGGAAGGAACACCGTAGATAAGAATCTCGCTAGCGCTACGAATCGTAGGTACACGCAGCGCGAGCAAAGCCTTATCGCCTTAAGATGTTCGAGTAATTTATACCTCTTGTACACCGGCAATTATAGATCGCCTCAGGGGCGACGAGAGTATTAAGGGGTTCGGAACTACTTTCGAAAGAGTTCCAAGTGTACTCCGCGCGGCTCTCGGCGCGGCGAGCGTGCTCCAGCAAACGCAATAGCATTCGATAGCGATAAGCGGATTACTGTTGTGCAAAGAAAGCGATCATTACGGGAAAGTTGTGTCGGGTTAATTGTGGGTTAACTTCGCTGGGTTATTCACACGAGACCTTTTTCAGTTCGTTCTTGAATATTGCTGTCGTTCTCTTGAATTAATTTTGACAAAGTAATTGTGATATATTAGGGAATTCAAAAGGAATAGAAATTATTTATTGATATTTGTATTAAGGAGAAAGTTGTGTCGAGTTGATTGTGATATTTTCTTAGTTCGTTCTTCAATATTGCTGTCGTTCTCTTGAATTAATTTTAACAAAGTAATTGTGATATATTAGGGAATTTAAAAGAAATAGCAATTATTTATTGATATTTATATTAAGGAGAAAGTTGTGTCGAGTTAATTGTGATATTTTCTTATTTCTCTCTTCAATATTGCTGTCGTTCTCTTGAATTAATTTTAACAAAGTAATTGTGATATATTAGCGAGTCTAAAAGGAATAGAAATTATTTATTGATATTTATATTAACGAGAAACTTGGGTCGATTTAATTGTGGTTTAACTTCGCCGAGTTATTCACACGAGTCCTTTCTTATTTCATTCTTGAATATTGCTGTCTTTCTCTTGAATTAATTTTAACAAAGTAATTGTGACATATTAGCGAGTTCAAAAGAAATAGAAATTATTGTCGTCTTTTCTTATTTCGTTCTTGAATATTGCTACCATTATTTTTACTTAATTCTAGTAATGTAATTCTGACATATTAGCAAATCCAAAGGGAATGGAAATTATCTATCCCATCTTTTTCATTAATAAAACTGTAAATTTATATTGCGCATACAACGAACCCCAAGAACACCCTGAAATTGATAAAAACCCAACAATCCCCATTTTTAAAATGCGCCAACTTTACTAGTTAATATACAATCTATAAAAGTGACGACCAAAAGTCATCCCTCCAATGCAAAGTGTTAATATTTCCCAAAACACTAAATAATAATCATACCAAATCAAAACGAACGATCTACTATTCCTCCGGAACAACACTAGGATTAATCCAGCAGGAAATAAGGAATAAGTCGGAAGAAAAGCACGAAGCTCATCGGCGAGCTTAAGAAAGCCGGAAGCTCCGGCCAGGATTAAATGCGGAGGATCCCCTCGGGAGGGAAAGCGGCGCGGCGCGGCGGCAATCGGCCTGTTTCCCGTCAAATCGCCAGGAAAAGACTGCTCAATCGTCTCTGGAGAAGTTCCGGGGTGGATTGCCAGTACAAAGGAGGCCGAGGGCAAAGGAGGAGGGCGGCGGCGGCGGCGGATAGTAAGTACGAAGGAGTGCTTCGATTGGAGAAGAAAGCGCTCCTTTATAGGAGTACTAATTCGATGGTTACGTAGGAATTGGCGAGGACGAGAGCAGCCGGCGAAACTCCTCTCTCTCTCTCCTTCTCTGCTTAAGCTCGATCAGCTCGAGAGTTCGAGCTTGCTTGCGCAATACGTGCGAGATTTCTTAACTCCGAACTATCGCAGTGTGAAACACGAGGCGACCGACGCCGCCGCCGACGCTAACGTAACCCGTCACCAGCGACGAAATGAGAGCCGCCCCATTAATTGCACCCGACGGAAAGTTCTGCACAACCGGACTTCAATCTCTCTCTCTCTCGCGCTCTCTTACTTGGATTCTCTCGCGTGCGCCGACGCATTTACTTGGACGCGTACGCTGAGGGTACTTAACAAGTCGAACAGACGCTCCGAGCAACGAACCTGTTTAGCCAGTAACTGCATGATGACTCCTTAGCTGCAATTAATCTCTCGCGCGAAATCAGAGGTGTCGAGTTAGCAGAATTTTCGCGGCGTCCAAAGTTTGTAACATCTTTTGGTTATTGGATGATATTTTAATAGTGTGATTTTAAACTTCGCTTTTTTTATTATTCGTGCTTGAAACATGTATTTTATGTTTTAATCATTCGATTTTGAACTTCGCATTTTTTATTATTCGTATTTGAAAAATGTATTTTATGTTTTAATAATTTGATTATTGCATAATATTTTAATAGTCACATTTTAAACTTCGCTTTTTTTATTATTCGTGCTTTAAAAATATATTTTATGTTTTAATCATTTGAGTTTGAACCTCGCTTTTGTTATTATTCGTCTTTGAAAGATGTATTTTATATTTTAATCATTCGATTTTTGAACCTCGCATTTTTAATTATTCGTGTTTGAAAAATGTATTTTATGTTTTAATCATTCGATTTTGAACTTCGCATTTTTTATTATTCGTATTAGAAAAATGTATTTTATGTTTTAATAATTCGATTTTAAACTTCGCATTTTTTATTATTTGTGTTTGAACAATGTATTTTATGTTTTAATAATTCGATTTTAAACTTCGCATTTTTTATTATTCGTGTTTGAAAAATATATTTTATCAGCGCAGGATTTGTTTGATTACTATTTTTATAATTTATAAGATTTTGAGGTTTCGTCTTAGATTTGTATGTTGTAAAGTACAAAGGAATTTGAATCAAAGAATCAAACTTGAATTAATTATAATATTGTAGTTAACAGTTATCGAATGAACTATCACTGACATTTATCATCCATTCAAAACACATAACTTTGAATATTCAAAATTAATATTCAGCGAATAAATTCGAAAGGAACTAGAACCAAGAATTTCTTTTACACTCAACCGAAAGCAATTGTATTAGCTGATGACAATTGAGTGACCATGCGCTGCTGCCAATCGAGTTACCAAGCGAAAATGACTGGATAGACGATAGTTCAAGGTGCGCGGTACGTAGTTATGAGTGGCACGAGTTATATCGGAGAGAGGGAGAGGGAGAGAAACAGTAGAAATTGGGAAAGTTTCTGTAAACTCGACGTACTATTCTAAACATGAGATTCCAGGCAATTTCGGGAACAACAAGTCCTCGGGCGGACTTAAAGCTCCTCTTTGTCCCGGCGTTCTCTCTCATCTGATCAAAGCGGTATCAATATGTACTACGCAGATTGTCCATTATACTCCACTTAATCGATGATAGGTTATACTTTGTTGGGCATAATCGTAACGCTCCTAACTACCCTTTGACACCGCGCTAATGACCGCCATTCCTCTCTCCTAGCTGGAAAAGTAAGTCAATGTGTGTGTGTGTGTGTGTGTCGGAGAGTACACAAAATGCGATAATCCCACCTCAAAGAAGCCGACTCGACTCCGCCGGACAAATTTTCCAGCCTCGTCTAAGCTCTCTCTCTCTCTCTCTTTCTCGCCGGGAATTTCTGAGGAATTTTGAAAATTGGCGAAATTCGCGGAAATTATCGTCACTTGCGGGTGATTAATTGACGAATTTCCTTTGGTAATTGAAAGTTTTAGTATTCGTGTGAATTCTTAAGAAACTAGGATTCCAAAATTAGGTCTATTAAGTGAAATTATCGTTGATGTTATTTCGAGAATGGAAAGTTTTTTCTTTGCACGAATTCCTAAGGAATTTCGAAAAGAGGGAAAATTCGCGGAAATTATCGTCACTCGCGGGTGATTAATTGGCGAATTTCTTTTGGTAATTGAAAGTTTTAGTGTTCGTGGGAATTTTTGAGAAACTAGGGATTGAAAATTAGGAAGGTTAGATGAAATTATCGTTCGTGTTATTTGCAGTTGATTAAGAAATTAATTTTCTCTGTGAATAGAAAGTTTTGTTCTTCGTACGAATTCCTAAGGAATTTCGAAAACTGAGAAAATTGGCAGAAATTATCGGCATTTGCGTGTGATTAATTGACGAATTTCCTTTGCTAATTGAAAGTTTTAGTATTCGTGGGAATTTTTAAGAAGCTAGAATTCTAAAATTACGAAAATTGGATGAAATTATCGTTGGTGTTATTTGCAGTTGATTAATAAACGAATTTTCTCTGCGAATAGAAAGTTTTTTCTTCGCACGAATTTCTAAGGAATTCGTCGAAGGTTTACAAATTTAAATTAAATTTCCTTTCGACGCCTAGCGAAGAATTTGATTAAGCACCAAATTTTCTGTCAGGATGAAGACTTATTCTCCTAGAAATATTTAAGCAGCTAACGATGCGGATTCCAATAATTTTATTGGAACGAGGGAAAATCGCTGGGGCGAATTGCAGCACTCGATGCCTGATTTGAACTTTTTCTCTTTCTCTCTCCCTCAAGAAAGAGAGAGCGAGCGAGGGAGCAAGGAAAGTATTTAATTACCGCGCAGGTAATGATTCTTTCTCGAAATCTGCCTGCTGCAATTACGGCTGTAATCGAGTTGCGCGGGTGATTTCGGGCGATGCACAAACTTTCCTCACACAGAAGCACAGCACTGGCCGATTTCGAGGCAAGGCACTCTATTTTCTTCTTCTTCTTCTTCCACGAGTCCACTTAAATCACCCGAAAATGCTTTAATCCAAGCGTTTACCGGCGGCGAACTTACAAATTGCGAGGGTCTTCGTTGCTCCCGCCGTTTCGCGAAGAACAATTTTAGCACTCGGTTCTTCTTTTTTCAACGCACCCTCTTCTTTTGCCACCTTCGCGGTGAGTGACTCAATTTCCAATGCGACACACACACCGCCCACCAACACGCTGCTCCACTTTCGATCGAGCTTTTTTCGACTCTCGATCAAAGTACCTCGGCTTTTCTCTTTCTCCAATCGAAATCCTCCAAGAATTCCCCAGCGAGAAACGCGGATTTTCCTTCGGAGATTGCTGAGAATGTTGTTAGTGCTTTTTCGTTGGAGATTTATTCATTAACGTTTGCTTTCATTGCCACTGTGTCCGACGAGTAACTTAATTTCCTATGCGACACAACCCTGCTTTGCCTTCCCAGAATGGCCCACTTTTCAGGTAATTTTTAAGGGTTTTATAAAAGGAAGACGATTTTCTCCATTTATAAACGTTGAACGAGTTTTAATAAGTTTTCCTTTGATTTAAGAGACTTACGAATTTTATTTATTACAGTTTCGAATACTTTTAATTATTTTTAAATGAAACAACGTTTACAATTTAATTCCCACGTATTTTTACCATACAAATCGTTGAACTATAACGCGCGCGCGACGAACTCCACTCGAGCGAAGACCGTCATCCGCTGGACGACTCGATCACCGCACACTGTTCTTCCAGCACGAGAATTCAAACGCACTTTCCACCAGCTTTTTAATCAGTAGAACAATCTCCCGAACAAACTCTCGCACCACAAACACCGTTTCAACCGCCGGAATCCCCAATCGGAGGATCGAAAGAGGACCACGTGGTGGGACGACAATTTCCGCGGAAAAAGTGCAGGAAAACAGAAAGGAAAACAAGTGTCAAATCTGGTCGAGTGACGATTGACTGGGAAAGTGTGTGAGAGGGTTGCTTACAGGCAAATATTGGGCGCCCAGTGCGACGTCGGCGACGGTTCGTCGGCTTAATATACGAAGAAGAGGAGGACGAAGAAGACGAAGAAGGTGGTGGATGCGACAGTCCGCGCGCTGTTATCCCCGCGTGGCAGCTTGTCTGCAACTGAGAGAGCTTTCGGGCCAACCCCGTCGGTGTTTCCCTAGGCAGCCGCCGTAGCGCTGCCACCCTCAGTCGAATCTACCTGCCCCCTTTCGCGCCGGGAGCTCGCCGCCCCACCTTTCCTTCTCCCACTCTCTCTCCTTCTCTCCCACTCTCGCTCGCTTGCTTTCCGCTCTCTTCCTCGCTCTTGGACGCCTCACACTCCCATTTCGCCAGTCCGTTGCTTCACGACAAAAACAACCCTCTCTGGTGTGCGCGTACCCGCTCGCCACCCTCGGCGCGGGCCACGCGCGAGCGTCGTCGGCGTCGCTTTCTCCGGCTGTCCCTTGTCCCCCTCCTCTTCCTCCTCCGCCTCCTCCACCTCCTACTCCTGTCAGATGGATATCTGCATTCCCTATGTATTAGATGGTAAAGTGGCTCCGCTGGCGGCGGCGCGAGTCCCGCGCAAAATCTGGAAACCTTGTCGTATTTAAATTAGCGCCCGCTGGACCGATCCTCGCGCTACTTCTACTTCTTGTCTCCTCGATCTGACTCGCCTATTGCCTTCGTTGGATGCTCGCAGTCTCTTTCTACTGGTGAGTGGCCCTTAGCCTGGCTTTTTGTTTCTCGATACTTGGAGGAGCTTTGAAGATCGTGGAAAAAATCGTTTTGCATTTGGAGGTAGAATCTTGTTGGAATATTGTGGTAATAGTGTAGAAGATATTGTTTAGTTAATTTAGAAGGAAAATTAGTAACTGTATTTGATATATTTAACTGTTCTCCTTGTTCGACAGAGAATATTGTTTGCTGGAGTGATAAATGTCTGTTTCTACTGGCGAGTGGTACTGGCGAGCCTAAACTTTGAGCTAGGAGACCCTGGAATTTATATCACTTCTTCCTTGACGCAAGGGCACATTCTCCACCAAATTTCAGCCCGTGAAATGCACGGGAAGTATACAAAATATGGGAAAAACCGTGAAACTTAGATGAAATTCATTATTCAGGAACGATTTTTTGGTATTTTCGATACAAATCCGGCCTTTTTTTCATGGATTCTTCATTTGCTATCCGCTCTGATACACAAACAATCGATTCATGAAGAAAAAACCCGGGTTCGGGGACCTTTGAAAAATTGGATATTTTCGATGGCCAAAAATATGGGGAAAAAAAAATTTTGAGCTGGGGCTTTGAAATTTATATCACATCTCCTTTGATGCAAGGGGAGACTTCCCACCAAATTTCAGCCCCGGAAAATGTCGGGAAACTCCAAAAATATAAGAAAAACCAGCAAAAATTCCGAAAAAATCGAACTTTAAAGGCAGTTTTTTTAGTGTTTTCGATAGAAATCCGGACTTTTTTTGACGGATTTCTTGATTTCTATCCGTTTTCATTCATAAACAATTGATTCCTGAAGAAAAAACCTGAGTTTGGGGACCTTCGAAAAATCGTAAAAAAATCTGAAGGGGTACCCCTTAAGAAAAATTGGCCGAAAAAAAATGTTGAGCTAGGGATCTGGAATTTTTATGGTATCTTCCTCGATGCAAAAAAACATTACCCACCAAATTTCAGCCCCGGGAAAGGTCGGGAAGTCGACCAAAAAAAATAAAAACCGTCAAAAATGAGCAAAAATCGACTTTTCTGGACGGTTTTTCGACCCGTCTTCGTTGCAAATCCGAACTTTTTTTCACGGATTCTTTGTTCTCTATTCGCCCTGATACGAAAACAATCAAAATATCCCGGGTTCGGCCGATTTTGAGAAACTTGAAAAAATTGACCATTTTCAAGGGTCGAAAATAGGTGAAAACCTAAACTTTGAGCTAGGGCTCTGAAATTTATATCACTTCTTCCTTGACGCAAGGACACATTCTACACCAAATTTCAGTGCCGGGGAAGGTCGGGAAGTCCACGAAAAAAAATAAAAACCGTCAATGATGTTTGAACTTGAAAGTAAAATATTGGCGCGCTGTATTGCTAGAGAGCTCGAGTGGGGCAGAGAAATGTAGAATCTTATACATATTATTTATATAGTTTATAAGGAAAATTATTAACCATATTTAATGTTTCATTTTTCTCTTTATTGCATCAGAGGTATTGTCTGCTGGAATGATAAATGTCTGTTTCTACTGAGAAGTACTTCTTTGGAGAGCTTTTTGTTAGTCGATACTTTGAGTGCTTTCAAGGATCCTATAAAGAATTATTAAGAGTTATAGTAAAGTACTACGTGAAATTTGTAACAACAATGTCGATGGTAGGCATTGTTTATTTAAAATTCAGTAGAAATATTTAAATTACTTAATCGTCGTCCTCATTCTACTGCTGTACTGTTCGCTGAGATGCCAAGGGTCTGTTTCCACTGGAGAGTGTTTTATTGGCAAGCTTTTCACTCGGACGCTGATACTTCGAGTGCCCTCGAAGATCCCATAAAAAGATTGTTTCGCATTCAACTAAAATCCTACTTCAGAATTATAATAACAATGTTGCCCGCCAAATACATTGTAATAAATCCATTTAAATTAGGTACGTAAACCTTATTATTTTTTCTTTGTCTACAATGTTTGCCAACGATGTCACAAAAAATTGTATTAACACATTCACGTCTTTTCAAGTTCCATGTTTGGTTGTCACTGACATGAATTCGCATTATTTTAAATGTTATTCCTGATTGCCGCTAATTTCGCCAGTTCTCAATATTAGACACAACAAAATTGCAAGTCGCGGATCTATTAACAATCTTCAGTATAAACATTATTTATTGAACTAGCATTACGAAACTTATCATAAATATTAATGAAGGTCGTTACAAAACAATAACCAAGTTTATATTCATACAAATGTACGAGTAACAAAATATTATAACAGCAATATAAATTATCGTAATGCTCGTAATGCTTGTTATTTATTTAACTAGCACTACCAAATTTATCATAAATATTAATAAAGATTATTACGAAACAACGACCAAATTTATATTTATACAAATGTAAGAATCACGAAATATTATAACAGCAATATAAAACAGTGACAAAGAATTCTTATTGTTTTCAATGATTATAAATACGAGAATTTTTTATCGTTTCGCAGAGGGAAACTTGCCACTCGGCAAGTAGAATTGGCGTCGCTGGGTGGGACGTGTTGCCTGGCAAGATGAATGTACGAGTGCGAACAGCACTTTTGAGGAATGACGCGCTACTGGAAAGCGGTGCTGAGTGTTGCCGGTGTTTTACGCGTATTAATCAAACGCTCGGGAAGAATAATTATCGGCCGGGATTTCGGAAGTGAAATATGACCGGCGATTGCCAGGCCCCTCGGCCTGCGGCTAGCTGGATTACTTTCTCTCGAAAATGCATATTAACTGGTCCCCGCTTGTTTTATTGGCTGATTCGTTGTCGTCCTTTTTATCCTAGCATCGGACACGAGGTTATTAATGAATAATCATTCTTACGTTAAGCAGCTTCGTTCTGAAATTTGTCTTTCTCCAGAGAATATAATTTTGATGGATTTTATTGCACGTGCTCGTAAATGCAGAAAATATTCTTGTGATTAGAATATGAGATAATAATTGGAGGTAATTAGAAATACATAATTATTTAAACCTGGCACTGAAGAAAAACTGTATTAATGGAGAATTGCAAGATGGAAGATAAACTCTTTTAGTGTCGACCAGAAATATCACACCAATGCGAACAATACTATAATTATAAAACATTATAAAAACATACAAATTGATTTCTCTTTTACAAGCAATATTCAAATTTATAGACAATGTTTGTAATTCTCTTCCAACGAAATTAAACCATTTACAACGCTTTATAAATTTATTTTGAGATCGAGGACACTAAAAAGATTAATAAAACACTTAAAGTTGATAAAGAACAGAAATTATTCTCTATCAATCTACATAAATTTGTGCCGATCGTACTTTTAAAGTATCAAGATCGTTAATGGGATATTATTTCAGCATCATTCCTACAATTTTGTATCATTAGGAAGAATGATTCTATTATTTTCGAGGAACAATTTTAAATTGGAGTTTCGAGCAATTGAATTTGTTTAGTTCATAGAGTTCAGCTGGCAATATAATACAGTTCTCGCTGTAAAACAGCTCTCTCTTCTCTTTGAGTGCTTGGGCAAGTTGTTACTATACAACTTTTATTCTGTGCGATTTAGTGATGCTGTGTACCGAGAGCGAGAGAGAGAGAAGTCTTTCGGCTTGCCGTTGCCGTAGTTGAGTGCCCACTCGATGGGACCAATCGCCGTGCACTAATCCATTTCGTTCGGATTCCGCTTGGGAGCGCAACAGTGGATACAAGTTTCAGAACTTGTCCGATGAGAGTGAATCTCGTTGCCGAGCAAATTCGGGGCGACGACGATTTTTCTTCAAATTTATGGACATTGTGTCAGCTGAAAGCGCTCCTCCCACCGACAGCATCCATTGTCCGTATTATAATTGACCCAATTGGCTCGCGCGGACGATCCCAATTGAAAGTTGATTAAATGATTAACCTTAGAATGCGAACGCTATGAAATATTTTACTTTGAACTCTGCTTTTTTCTGCCGGAATTTTCCTAGTCGCTAAATTTCAAAGTTAATTTTTGCTTTGCAAAATAATTGGAGTTTTGGAAAAACACGATTGATTCGCATTCATTTTTCTCGCTTAATTTCGAAGTTAATTTCTATTTTGGAATATAATAGGAATTTTGGAGAAACACGATTGATTCGCATTCGGTTTTCTCGCTTAATTTCGAAGTTATTTTCTACTTTGGAAAATAATGGGAATTTTGGAAAAACACGATTCATTCGCATTCAGTTTTCTCGCTTAATTTCGAAGTTATTTTCTACTTTGGAAAATAATAAGAATTTTGGAAAAAACACGATTGATATCGAACTTTGTCTCTTCGGGATTTTGGCAGGAATCATAGAAATGCAAAGAAAACAGCGTTGAAATTAATAAAATTTCAAAGAGCTTTTGCAGTGGCGCGTTGGTTTGCATATTGCACGTGTTATAGGAATTCCCACCACGAATGCGACGCGAACCCTTTTGAACGTGACGAAAATCGAATTTGAAAAATAGTTCCCGTTATAGAGGGAGCCCGTTGGGTTAAGTATGTCAATGTCGGGCGACCCTACTTTCAAGGGGAGTCAAAGTATAAAGAGGGGAACAATAATTCAAAAATTCATAAGTTCTATCCTACTTGTTATAGCATCAGACGCGATGGATCTTCAATGGCCATCGTAAATTGAACACTTTTAAAGTCATACATTCATAAAACAATATTTATTATACCACAACAGAATTTTTTAAAAACCCTCTAACTTTAAAATAATATTTATGAATATTTCGATGTAACTACAGTTTTTTAAAAGTATTATTATTGTATTAGAAACTTTAGAACTTCCAAAACCACACTCAAATTTTTTAAACTAAATATTCTTGTAGGATAAAATAAAAACATTGATTTCCACTTAAAAGGCAAAGTTTCTTCTTTAAGAAAATTTGTTTTCTACATCACTGTCTAACAAAAGCACTTGAAAAATTTGTAACACACTCCATTAGTCCAAAATTCCCATTATTTTCCAAAGTAGAAATGAACTTTGAAATACAACGAGGAAAATTGGAATGAAAAAAGGATGTTTTCTCAATTAACAACAACTTCTCATATAATTCGTGATCATTCCATCCAAACACATTGTATCTTCAGTAAATGAACAGTAAATGACAGTAAATGAACTGGTAAACAATGGATATATTTTTCATGCTGACAAAATTAACGCAGATCGAAATAAACACCATAGCAACAATGTCTTGTATAAAACTCATATAAATATTTACGTGGCACGACGCCAACTTAGTTAACTAAGATAAATGTGAATTAAAACGTAACCTAGAATTCTTCATCTTTACATTTCTTTTTCCCAACCTTTTGCCATTTTTATTTTAAAACTTCAACTACAAGTGACGCACAATGCAACTTAGTTAACTAACATAAATAGGATTTGAAACATAACCTAGAATTCCTCAACTTCAGATTTCTTTGTCCAACTTTTTCCCATGTTTATACCAAAAATTCGCTTGCAATCCATCCAAACACATTGTATCTTCGATCAGTGAGCACGTAGCTAATGACAAATCAATTAAACACACAGGGAATCTCATAGGATGCGAGGCCAGTACTTTATCTTGGCGATCCGAAGGTAGCTGGGATTAGCACTCGTCAGGAATTCCTAGTGGCGAGTTAAAAGCTCGAAGAGAGTCGACGCCGATCATTCCATATGCCGATGGTTAATGGCGATCTCATATTGTAAACCGATATTCCGATACGCCGCGCGCGCGCGCGCGCGCCGCCAATTTGAATAGAGAATACTGGGGCATTGAATTTACAACGGGCGATATCGGGCCGCAGAGACGGAACGGATCTTTAAGCCACTGTACGATCTGCCGCCGCCGACGCCGCCGCCGGAATATTTTTTTCCAAATTGAAACGGCCGGCCGCATTGCATTATGCATCGCCCGCGATGATATTTCATGGTCAGTGATCTTCCCGGCGAATCTACGCCCAGCCGAACTGGAAAAATAGCCAATTGCCACGAACCTGAATAATAATCGCTTTCCACTTCTTCTGTGTATTTGGAAACGATATTTCTTTCGCTTTCTTCCTGTATTATTGAATTAATAGCTGTTTGTCTTAGTGCTAGGTTTTATAATACAAACTGTTCAATATTACAAATGAAACACATTACTGTAATTTTATTATTAAATATAATGTAATTGAATAATCGAAATTTAAGTGAATGCTTTCGTTTTCGTGTGTGCTGAATGGATGTTTCTTTCTGTATTATTAAATTAATAACTGTTTGTGTTATTGCTCGGATTTATAATACAAACAGTTCAATAATAAAAATGAATCAAATTATTGCAATTTTATTATTAAATACAATATAATTAAATAATCGTAACTTGAGCTTTCTTTTTAAAAATTATCTACTTTTCAGCACATTACTTAAAAGTGCTGAAAGGATGTTTCTTTCTGTATTATTAAATTAAAAACTGTTTGTCTTATTGTTGGGTTTTACAATACAAACAGTTCAATGTTACAAATGAAACATATTACTGTAATTTTATTATTAAATATAATGTAATTGAATGATCGAAATTTAAGTGAATGCTTTCGTTTTCAAAATTATCCATTTTTTAGCGCACAACTTAAAAGTGCTGAATGGATGTTCAAAGTTAACAGACAAATAAAAGAGACATTCATTACAGAAACGATGTTTCTTCCGGCTTCTTTCTGTATAATTAAATGAAAAGCTATTTGTCTCAATGTTAGGATTTCTAATACAAACAGTTCAACATTAAAAATGAATCAGGTTACTGCAATTTTATTACTAAATATAATATAATTAAATAATCGAAACTTAAGCTTTCTATTTTAAAATTCTCCACTTCCCAGCACACAAAGTTAACACGTTCAAAGTTCCCCCAAACGCAAAACAGACATTCATTAAACAAACTTGCAAGTTTCTGTTATACAATTTTTAAAATCTAACATATAAATAATTAGAAACTTAAATTAGCCAGAAAGATGATTCGAATTGAAGATTGCGGAGGCAAAGAGATAATTTATCCATTTGCGGCAATAGGATTGGGAGGGCGGCGAGGATGGCAAGTCGAACTGGGCTTTACGCGTGTTTCGAGGGAGAGGCTTTAGCGCGTGCGAGCTATCAGGAAGTGAGCTCCCGTCTCTCTTCACGGGTATTGACTTTCTAACAAAAGCGCTCTTCCGATAAAGCGTCAACTACACGCCGACCCACACCCTCGCGCAACCCTCCCCTTCCAACCAACCAACCACCTCTCCCTTCGTGCGCATCATCCTTTTCTACTTCCCGCTCATTTTATCTGCCCGCTCTTCTTCTCTCTCTTTCGCTCTCTTCTTTACCTTCGCGCATCTCCGCTCTCTTCCCTTTCTCACTCGCTCCGACTATTTTGATACACACACACACACACATACACCGTGGACGCCTGCTCTGGATAATTACTTCTCGCTCAGCGATTCTAATGAAGTTCTAACATCGCCGAGCAGCCTCCCGGATGAGCTTGTCTAATTGTAAGTACATGTTTGCCTTGCGCTCTGTTGATATTGGGTTAAGGAATGTTAACGAATTATTTGTTTTTCATCCTGACGGCAGCAATCGGTGGCTGTTATCGTTGTGCAATGACGGAAAGAGTTGGTGTGTTGTGTGGGTGTTGTTAATTGAAAGCTCGGGCGATTTGATTGCGTAATGATTTCGTTGTACTTTTGATAGGTTATTTCATTTTGCAATGTAACAGGTTGTACTTTGATATTTAATATAAAGTAATATCTAAATTTCGAGTTGTTAATTTTTGGGGATTATCACTGGCACAGGTTTTATTAATGATTAACATTCTCTTCCTTTTATACATTTCGAAAAATATATTGTACTTTTGACAGGAATATTTCGAGGTTATTTAATTTTTGTAATGTAACAGGTAAGTTTTGTATTATTATAGATTTGTTGCAAGCTAAGGTTTTATGTTCGACTTTGATATTTAATATAAAGTAAAATCTAAATTTGAAGTTGTTAATTTTTGGGGATTATCACTGGCACAGGTTTTATTAATGATTAACTTTCTCTTCCTTTTATACATTTCGAAAAATATATTGTACTTTTGACAGGAATACTGCGAGGTTATTTAATTTTGTAATGTAACAGGTTAGTTTTGTATTATTATAGATTTGTTGCAAGCTAAGGTTTTATGTTCGACTTTGATATTTAATATAAAGTAAAATCTAAATTTGAAGTTGTTAATTTTTGGGGATTAACACTGGCACAGGTTTTATTAATGATTAACATTCTCTTCCTTTTATACATTGCGAAAAATAATATAAAACTAAGAAATAGTATTATTACGAGAAACAATATCTAACACTCAAGTTGTTAACTTAATTGAAACATCAAATAAAATTCTTAGTACTTGCAAAAGTCGTACGGATTTCTCTTTTCTACTTCAGACATATTCTACTTGGTCCGAGCATTCCATTCCACCTAACTTGGTACTCATTCTACTTGATCCGAGTATTCCATCTCCCTTTAACCAATCCTGTCTCTCCTTCGCCCGATCACATCCCAACTGCCAACCGCTTCGACGCCCAGTTATTTCGACAAACACACACACACGCTAGCGCGCGTCCCTCCGGATAATTACTTCTGACTCGGTAATAAGCAGTTAGTGCGAGAGTCGTCCTGGGGTGTTCACGCGGGCGCGCGCGCGATCCCGATGTAATTGGCGCGCATGTCGAAGACGGACGTGCGGGAATTTCCCTGGCAGGACGAATATAGGAACGGGCGAATCCGTGGCCGACGAAATGCGCCCCGATACCGCCGCTAATTGGCCGGCCCGCGGTGTGTGCTCGAATTAGCCCGAGTAGGTTTGATTCTTCGTCACGTGTTAATCCGGCCGAAATAATTAACTGTGGCTTGCGAGCGCTGCCGTCGATTTTAGCTTCCCGGGACCTCTCTGCCCCGATGTTTTCGGCTTGCTCGCCGAAATAGTCTTCTTGCTAATATTCGCCGGAAATAGTCGCGCGCAGACCGCAAACGGCACTGTCAGACGTCAATGAGCTTCATTAAATTGTGAGCTTTCGTGCGAGTACGTTAAACACATTGTTAATGTAAAAATACTGCTACGAAAATACTTTGTTGAATACTGGCACCACCAACTGAAGTCATAGTTAACTAAGTAATTGGTACAAGTAGTTTTTTTATATAAAATATAACATCGACCTTTAAAAGACCTAGTAATAATTAAATGAAACTATATTTATATAAATATTCAGAGACTATTAATTAATAATAAATCCTACGTCAGGTTTTTAGTGTAGATATCTCAGAACTTTGTTAATAAATAAATAGATTGCAAGCTAAAACAGACTGGACGATAACCTAACGTTGTAAATCAATTAAATGTCAGGCTAATTTTTATAATCACCGCAGCAACAACGTATTTACCAGCGAGTGAACGACGATTACCCGGTCGCAAATAGTTGGGAGCGTAAGCAGCGTCGAGTGATCCAATTCCAAGTAAATCGGGCAACTCGAAAAGGATACGAGGCGAGCAACGAAATCGTACGAGCGGCGGTGGCGGCGCCAGCGGAAGTTGCAATTTCCTGCTCGCCGTAATTAGAAGCCGCACTCGCATTCTGCGCTTCACAAGTGTCTCGTCAGTGCCGGCCAAATTCCGCGCGCTAATTTCCTGCTCTCGCCTTAATGAATTCGACATAACGATTGGTCGATTCAATTCTCGCGTCGCCGGACAACCACCTAACGTAGATGCCCGGCCGCTTAACACGCCGGACGCTAAGTACGCGGCAAAGATAGCGGAAGTGATCTTTGGAAATTTCACACTTTATCTCTAATTACGTCTCGCGCACGCAACACACTGCCGCGGACTTTTCTCTCTTTCGGTATCGTTAGCGGTTGGGCGCGGTGTGCTTAATACCGCCGGGAGATTATCTTAATGGCGTCGCAACTTTCCTCGAGCATCATGTTATCGGACCTTTAATACAACGTTAAGTATCGCCGGGAAGCGGAGAGTGCCGGGGACGAGTGCAAAAACGGACGTGCCGGCGCGGTAAGGCGGCTAAAATAATTTTGCGCCATCAAGCTTACCTAACCCCCCACTCCGCCGCGCGCCGCCGTCGCCCTAACCCCCCACTCCCGCGCCGCCCGCCGTGGCACCCTAACCTAACCCCCCACCACTCCTCCGCTCCGCTCGCTGCCTGCCCGCTGCCGGCGTTCCGAGCCTCATGCACTTGAGCTGTCTCGGTGCAGACGTGTTTTCATGGCGACAGCTCCTAGCAGAATCTGAAATCCATTCTTGCTCTCTCAGCGCTCCGCCGGTAATTATCTTCCAGGCTCTCGCTCTGCCGCTTGTGAATCGATTTTATGATTTACATACCGCTTTTTCCACGGACGCCTTCTTTGGCCTAGGTTCCTCGCTGCATCGACTTCCGAAAGCGTGGGGAAATTTAATTTTGAGTGCGAAGCCCGAAATTAACCCTTAATGGGCACTGCTGGTTTCCAGGCGGACCGCTAACACGACGCTGTTTTTAATAAAGAGGGTTTGATGAACGTATAAATTGGCGATTAAGTAATTAATCAGCGGGTACCTGCTGGTGGGGTTAATGTCGCGGGTGTGAAGTTAGTTGCAATTGGATTTACGATTGAATTATGAAATATATAATTGTGATGAGATATGTGATGTTAATGCAAAACTTTCAGGGTTTTATAGTATTTTCCTGTCTTCAGTTTTTATTAAATAGAACCATAAATCATAATGGTTACCTTGTAATTAAATTACTTACTAGCAAAGTACTCAGACATTAGCACGAAACACCTAATGCAGGATTTATTGTTAATTAGTAAAGCGTATATTTGTGCTTATATAAATTTTCATTTATATTACAAACTCTAACAAGTATGTTTAATTTTTTGGTATAAGCATCGCATCAAAAACATTTTGTATAATTCTTGTCCTACATAATCAGCAGACTTTCAGGACACGGGGTATGCTTGAAGGGCCCTCAAAAAAGCAGCGTGAGATTATCCTCACCTTGCATAAGCCGATCGAGCGAAGCATAAGTCGGTTGGTTGGCAGGTAATGTCAGATCATCAAATCTAAGCTGATTCGAATGGGCGCTCGGAGATTTTCGGGGGCGCAGGCAGTTCGCGCGTCACGCGATAGTCTAATTACGGCTGGGAGGGTTGAGCGAGGCGTAGGATAACCGGGCGCGCCCGAAATGTGAGCGTCGACGCTCGCTCTTTGTTCGCGGCGGCGGCGGCGACGTCGGCGGAATCCTCTTGGCGGGAAGAGCGACTGGCTCGCAGGCGACGACACCGCCGCCGCCGCCGTCGCCGAGAACTCCGACCCTAAATCATAACTACCCACCTTGGCCGGAGTGCCGCAAGAAATGAAGACAAATGCACCGCTAGCCGTGTGATATGAAGAGGAAACGCGATAGCTCCTCTTCCCTAGGGAGAACCCTGGATGCGTCCCGCGCATCGCTTTCTTCATCAAGCAGCCTCGCAACCTGCACTCAACCGAGTTCCCGGAGTTCCGCAGTTCCTTCTTTTCCCGGCGAGCCGGTGATGAATATTTTTAGTCGCCTCGTCGCACTTTCATTCAGGGATTCAATACAATTCTTTTTCCTTATACTTAAATCTTTGTTTGCAAAGTAAATAATTCGAATTAAATATACTGTGAAGTTTAAAAAAGTAGAAAATACTAATTTTGAACTAGGAATAATACTCTTTTCATTTTGTTGTAAGTGAAACCTTACAAAAGTTTATTCGATAGTGAGTGTACTCATTTTTCTTTAAAAGCTAATCTAACAAACAATGGAAAATATTGTATTATTTCATAAATGCAAAGATTGGATAATTTCTTTAATTCTGTAATAGTTTTATGAAATAATAACAAAATTTATCAGTTAATATTAAAGTCTTAATAAAATGCTGGAGCCACTTTGAACAATAGAAACAATGGAAAATATTGTATTATTTCATAAATGCAAAGATGGTATAATTTCTTTAATTCTGTAATAGTTTTATGAAATAATAACAAAATGTATCTGTTAATATTAAAGTCTTAATAAAATGCTGGAGCCACTTTGAACAATGGAAACAATGGAAAATATTGTATTATTTCATAAATGCAAAGATGGTACAATTTCTTTAATTCTGTAATAGATTTATGAAATACTAACAAAATGTATCAGTTAATATTAAAATCTTAATAAAATGCTGGAGCCACTTTGAAAAGGTTCACATCTTTTAGGAGTAGTTGATTCGAGGCATGTAGGATTTCTAAGAGCTCGAGTAGGACATTCGATATAAAAGGCCCCAGGAGTGTAGAGAATTTCACCATTTCCATGAAGAGGCCAGCAAGAAATGGAGAGAACAATCCAAGCCGGCTGAATAATGTTTCGATTTTTTTTTTGTTCCCCCTCAGGATCCTTTATACAGCGAGGAATATATACGCCGGATCCCAAGGTACAAAGGTCCCCGTATATATTCGAAGATGGTGCGCTACATCCTTGATCCTCTCGAATCGCAGCTCAAATAAACGTATTAATAGCTAAAGCCTGCTGGTTCATTCCGCCGACGGCTCAGGGGAAAAAAGATCTCGATGAAATGCTCTGCTTCCCTTATCTTGAAATGTGATACTCGGATTTGTAGAATTTTACGACTTTTTAATTCTGTTGGAAGAGATTTTGAGTATGTTACAATTATTGAAGTATGTATTCATACACTATCAGAGTACTTTTGTTGCTTTAAAGTTCATTCTACTATTAAACAATGTATACTTGAGTGTGGCTATTGTATATGAATTATATTATTCAAGTTTACTATACGAAACTTTATTCAGGGTCATATTAAAGTTTCGTTTTACGAAATTAGAATGGTGGACAGTAAATGACTTGTTAAACAATAGATATATTTTTCATGTTAACAAAATGAACGCAGATCGAAATAAACACCAAAGCAACATTGTCTTATATAAAACTCATATGAATGTTTACATTGCACGACACCAACTTAGTTAATTAAGATAAATATGAATTAAAACATAACCTAGAATTTTTCAACTTTACATTTCTTTTTCCCAACCTGTTTCCATTTATATATCAAGACTTCAACTGCAAGTGACGCACCATGCAACTTAGTTAGCTAACATAAATAGAACTTGAAACATAACCTAGAATTCTTCAACTTCAGATTTCTTTGTCCAACTTTTTCCCATGTTTATACTAAAACTTCGCTTGCAAGTGCCGCACAATGCAACTTAGTTAACCAACAATGCCAATTTAATTCACTAACATAAATCTGAATTAAAACATAACCTAGAATTCTACAACTTTACATTTCTTTTTTCGAACTTTTCCCCATTTTTCTATTAAAACTTCGCCTGCAAGTGTCGCGCAATGCAACTCGGCGTTGTGAAGGCCGGGTAATTCCGTCGAAGCCAGGCAACAGGAATTATCATGTGTCAGCGTCGCAGCGACGACGGCGACGGCGGCGTCGGCGGCGTCGGCCGACAGAGACAGGATCGCTCGCGCTTCGGAATGAGGAGTGTCCGAGGCACAGAAACGTTATTTGGCGTCAGGCGTTCATCAGATTAGAGCGCGGGTAACATAATAAATTGCAATACGTTGCTGCGAGCTGCCATTGGGGAGGACACACACACACACACACACGCGTCCTCCTCCTCCTCGTATAAAGTGAGCGCAAATAAACGTAAATCGCTCGTGTTCCGGCATGATATATGGGCCAACATTGTGACACCAGCGCCGCCCGCTACTCTCTCTCTGTGTGCAGAACCTCCCGCGGAATTACGAACTTAACGTTCTGCTTGAGCGTGAACGTGCACCCTGTAATCCGCCCGGCCCAAAAACCCAGTCACGGTAATGATGATCGCAACGCATCCCTCTGCCGCGCTCTCAATCATTAACACTACCATCGAAGATTAAAATATAGTCACTTCTGAAAGGGTCACGCTGAGTTCTTTACGAGAAACTATGTTAACCGTGAAATAAGGGAATATTTATACGTAAATAAAACAAAAAGCCTCTCAACTTAATAAATAAAACATTGTCCCCTCACCCTATAAATAGTATTCTGTCTATTAATTTAAAAAAGAGTGAATTCAGATTTTAATTTTAAAATTAAATGTAATGTAATGTAATTATTTTAAAATTACATGTATAAATACGATGATGATCGCAACGCCTACTTCTTTCGCATTGTCAATAATTAATACTAACATCGAAGATTAAAATATAGTCACTTCTGAAAGGGTCACACTGCCTTCTTTACGAGAATATTTTTATATGTATTTTCGTATTAATTTAGGAAAGAGTGAATTAAGATATTTTAAAATGAATTTGTATGTAACGTTCTCGTTATTAAGAAACATGCAATTTTGGTCTTTAACAACTTGTAATTAAATAATTCCTTAGTAGAAATTAATATTGTAGAATATGTATGACGTATGTTCAGGTATTCCACTGTTAAAAAAAATAGTAAAAGTTTTGAAAAGATTTATCTATATTTTGCAGATGAATATGAATTTATACTATCAATCATTTATATATTTCAATAATGCTCAGACAGAGTTTTACAAATTGAAATATTCTAAAGACGAGTAACAAGTATGAACGACTGTTCAAACATTTATTTTAATGATATAACTTAATCCGAAATACTAAAGAAAAACTTATGAAGAATATATTATCTTTTCCCATAACATCCAATCATTTGATCTCCGAATCATTAAGTATACGAGACTTTATTAAATATTGAAACATGCATAAATAACACAACTGCACTCTTCAGCACCCAAACTCGGTTTTTCATCCTGGCAGTAATAGGATGCCGCTAAAAGATTTTTCATCTCCCATTCCAGGGAACTTTGGGTTTCCGGGCTTGGCGAGAGAGCGAGGCTTTCCACCCCCAGATTCGCACTCGGAAATGAACATTTCTATTTGGCATTTCCGGCGGTAATTCATTTC
The DNA here is from genome assembly GCA_910591665.1 of Ectemnius continuus. Classification (NCBI taxonomy): domain Eukaryota; kingdom Metazoa; phylum Arthropoda; class Insecta; order Hymenoptera; family Crabronidae; genus Ectemnius; species Ectemnius continuus. Next base: position 3,544,856 of record OU342856.1, read on the forward strand.
ATGAGCGGGCGTCACTCGCCATTAAGTTTCTGCGGGGCGCGCGCGCGCGTTTACCAGGGAGATTAAAACAATTAGAAGTCCCCGATTGAGTTTCGCTTTGTGCGCGCGACACTTGCTGTTCTTCTCTTCCTGTTGTTTCCCTTTTTTCGCCTCCACTTTTTTCGCCCCCACTCTTTTGCTTCACACGCACACACCACTTCGCCGCCGGTTCGCGATCGCAGGAGATATCGGGCACGCGAAATGGAACTTTTTCACCGGCTGATCGGCCACCACCGACAGTTTCATAAATTCCTCGTTAAGGCAACTGTGCGCACACAATCACTCACTCACGAAATTCTGCATCTGCTCGAGTTTCTGCACAGCGAAAAATATATCTTCGCTGAACGGTTAGATGATTGTTTTTATGCGGCTGAATAGAAATTAGAGAAAGCTCTGTGTTATTAAGTGGATTTTATATGTTGTTTTTAATTTGGCGACAGTTTTAGAAATTCCTTGTTAAGGCGATTGAAAAATTATGATATACTTTACGCTTTTAAAGCGATTTTATTAATTATTTATAAAGAAATACTTTTAGCTCGTCTGTTCTTCTCATTTGCAATTTAAATCCTGCGTACTTTTGTGTTCATAGACAATGAAAAATATCATATCTTTGTAAAATAGTAAAATCCCTGTTTTTATACTTTCACAGAAAAATAAAAGAATGCTTTACGTTCTTTAACTCTTTTATTGCCAAACAACGAGATATTGAAAAGTGTGCTCTACCTCAAAATAAATTTATAAAACGCTATAAACACTTTAATTTCGTTGCGACACATTTAAAAAAATCGTTTGTAAATTTACATATTGCTTGTAAAAGAGGCATTATTTTTTATGTTTTTCATATGTTTTATATTTATGACATTCTTCGTACGAATACGATATTTTTGGCACTAAAAGAGTTAAAGTGATATCATCAATTATTTATTAAGACTTTTATTAAGAACTTCTCAATTATTTTTTTCAGTTGCTATTTAAATAGTTAAAACACAAAGCATGCATTCTTTCATTCATTCCCCGGACACTGTACATTCTCGATAGAAGTGTTGAGCTGTGTGAGTGACGCAGATGGCGCCACCGTCAAACGACAATTAGGTGTGCGCGACCATCAGGGGAATTAAACCTGTAAAAATATCGCCGGTTGTGATAGGCGTCTGATAAACAAGAGCCGGCCTGATTGATGAGACGAAATTTCATGCTGCTGGCGCTGCTGCTGGCAAACTCTCTCTCGCAAGCTCTCTCTCGCAAGCTCGAAACGAAAGCTCTCCGCCCGCCGAATTTTCCCTCTGTAAAGATAAAGGTTTTTCACGCTTTTTCAGACGCCTTTTTGCACGATAAAACCGTCGCTCCAGTTTCTGCACATGTGTGTCTGTGTGTTTGTGTGTGTGCGTCGTGTCTCGATAATTCATCAACGTGACAAACACTCACACTCCTATCACTTCCGGGATATATCTGTACATTGTGTTCGAACAATTTATTTTCCCGGACGCACCGCTCGCCAACGAGCTTCCGCCTCTTTGAATCCGTCATTATTTCCAGCCGGAATTCGTACATACGCTTCGAAGATGATTCTTCTTGAAAGCTGAAAATCCTCGGTGAGTGACAATGGCTTATTTATTAAGTTGAGAGCATTTTTTTCTTTTTTAGTGAATTATGATGATGGATCAATGTTTTGATATTGTTGTGAATGATTGGATTTTTAATGGTGAATAGTGTTATTAGTTATAATCGAAGTTTTGGTAGTTGCAAAGTTGACGACGATTTTTTAATATTCAACTTTCCTGACACTCTAAAGCTCATTTTACTGCTTTAAAGCTGAATTAATTCAATAGTTCTTGTCATTATTATCGTAAATAAATTGAAGCTAGATTTTTTCTGAAATAAATATATGAGATTTCATTTTACAAAATTATTGTCATCGACAGTAAACACATTCGAGCATTTGTAATTGAAATATTTAACAGGTCCAAAAGCTGCAGCATAAAGCTCGTTGTTCCAAGTGACGTTTGTTCGACAGTGTTTGTTCCAGGCGGAATTCGTACATACGCTTCGAAGATGATTCTTCTTGAAAGCTGAAAATCCTCGGTGAGTGACAATGGCTTATTTATTAAGTTGACAAGCTTGTTGTCTTTTTTAGTGAATTATGATGATGATGGATTAAGCTAATGTTTTGATATTGTTGTGAATGACTGGATTTTCAATTGTGAATAGTGTTCTTAGTTATAATTGACTAAATTGAATAATTTTCAGGGACTGGCAAACAATAAAAATTGCAGGGTTGACGACGATTTTTAATATTCAATTTTTCCGGCACTTTAAAGCTCATTTTACTGCTTCAAAAATTGCGAACAATAATTACGCAGGCGTAAAGAATAAAACATGACAGCAATGTTCAAATTATTTTGGTAGTAGGAAAGTTCCAATAACTTGATTGTTAGTAATTTGCATTTAATATTCAACTTTTTAAAATATTTTTGTAATATTCAACTTTTCTGGCACCTTAAAGCTCATTTTACAGGTTTAAAAATCAAATAATTCAACAGTTCTTCTCATTATTATCGTAAATAAATTAAAGCTATACTTTTTCTAAAATAGATAACATAAGATTTCCATAATAACATAAACAAATGCGAGCATTTGTAATTGAAATATTTAACAGGTCCAAAAGCTGGAGCATAAAGCTCGTTGTTCCAAGTGACGTTTGTTCGACAGGGACGCTCTTTTTACATCGAAATCAGTCGAATCTGAAAGCAGAGCGCGCGGAAGAGCGGATCCTCCCAGCCGAATGGAATAAAGCGATTTATTTTCCTGGGCGCGAACAAACGAGATTGGCCGGCTGCTTCGCGAATGCCGCATTTTTGATTGCGCACTTTACGCTGCAAATCTCACATTCGAGAGATTTCGCGGCGGTCCCGCGGGAGCGGGACATCGATTGGCGCGACGCTTTTACTTTAAGCGGCGGCGTCGGCGGCGTCGGCGGCATTTCGCGACCCTTTAATCCATTGGAGCCGGCGCTCGAGCCGAGCAAACGGGAAAGTACAGCGATCCGGTACAGCGACGACGAGTGTCGGCGAACCAAAAGTATTGATGACACATCCCCGGAGAGCTCTCTCCGAGGAGAACCGTTTTCATTATTCAAGCCATTTCCATGCAGCATCGCTCGCTCCCTCTTCCAATGAAGGGGAAATGGTGCGAATGGGAAACTGCGGCCAGAATCGTTGTATCGCTTTCAGTGCTGACTCGAGAGGACTCGCCCACTCTGATTACCGATGATAATCGAATTCAAAAAGCAGCCCCTCTCTCTCTCTGTGTTTCAGACTATTCCCAGCGAGATGAATAAGAAAGGGAATGGTAATGACGATTCTTTGATATTATACTTCTTTGATTTTCTAGATTGATTTATTAGTTGGATCGAAACTTTGATTCAAAGAAATTTCACGTTGAAAATAAATCGTAACTTCAAATACGAAATAATTGTATTACTATAGAAATTATTATGAAATAGTATTTTTAATTTCAACAAAAATAATTATAGAGAAAATCAGAGTAATTAATCTCTTTCACATTGTTCCCAGCGAGATGAATAAGAAAGGGAATGGTAATGACGATTCTTTGATATTATACTTCTTTGATTTTCTAGATTGATTTATTAGTTGGATCGAAACTTTGATTCAAAGAAATGTCATGTTGAAAATAAATCGTAACTTCAAATACGAAATTATTGTATTGCTATAGAAATTAGTATGAAATAGTATTTTTAATTTCAACAAAAATAGTTATAGTGAAAATTCGAATAATAATTATAAATAATCTTTTCATAAGCCTGTTTCAAATTATTTTAAGCGAGATAAATAAGAAAGAGAATGGGAATGCCGATTCTTTGATATTTTACTTCTTTGATTTCCTGAATTTATTTATTAGTTGGATCTAAACTTTGATTCAAAGAAATTTCACGTCGAAAATAAATCATAATCACAAAGCGATAAGATGAATTTATTTGATTAATATAGAAACTACGAAATAATATTTTTTACTTCGACTAAAATAATTATAGGGAAAATTCGAACAATATCTACAATTAATCCGTTTCACAAATCTGTTTCAAATTATTTAAAGCGAGATTAATAAGAAGGAGAATAATAATATCTATTCTTTGATTTCCAGGATTGATTTATTAGTTAGAGTTAGACTTTGATTCAAAGAAATTTCATGTTGAAATTAAACCATAACTTCAAAGTGATAGGACGAAATAATTTCATTACCATATTTATTTATAATTTCACTAAAAATAATCATACTCAAAATCCGAACAGTATCTATAATTCCAAACCCTTTCACAAAGAAAAATTAAACATGCCAGTAGATTTAATTGACTCAGGATTAAATCATAATGATATCCAGCCGATTCTTCTCATTGTTCCACTCCTTTTCCGAGGATTTCCGAGGGGGGAGGCAAAGCGAATTACGTAAACGAGAATACGGGCAAGTGATGTCGACTAGCTCGTCATCAAAGGATCCGCTCGCGGAGGTCAGCCGTTAAGAAGTTTAAGCCGGCGCAGAAATTAAGTTGTCGTGCAAGCGGACCTGCAACTATGGAGTTGGGCAAATTTTGCCGTGTGCAAACAACTGCTTTGTTGCTGTCGCTCGCATTCTTTAGTGAAGCGCGCGCGCACCTCTTTTGCCTTTGTGCTGCAATATGCGCTTAGAGTCGTGTTCTCTGCTGCATTCGACTTTTGTTCACGCGCACTCACAATTTTAGATTTTCCCCCTGGAAAATTGACACTTTTCGAGAATTGTTGCGGACAATAATTACGCAGGTGTAAAATTTAAATCATGACAGCAATGTTCAAATTATTTTAGTAGTAGGAAAGTTTCAATAATTTTATTTTTAGTCATTTGCATTTAGTCACTTTCGTGTGCGATTAATTTAAACTAGAATTCTTTTAGGATGCACATATGTTCCAGAGGAAACAATAAAAACTTAAAATTTTAAATTTAAAATTAATAATGGCAGCGTCAACTTTAATAATGAAATATTACCACAATGCTGTGTGCTTAACAAAATCAATTTTTTCAACCTAAAATTGTTAATCCAAATACGATTTGAGATAAAAGAACATTCTGGGTTTCGAAACTAAAAAAAAACAATTAAATCACAATTCAATTCATCCTTTTTTTCAAAAAGCAAATCAAATAGCAAAAAATCTTGAGGTTTCCAATACAATTATCTGTAAGAATTCTGTAAGATTTCTAGAATCCAATAGGAAACATAACAATGATTGCAGTCTACTAAAAATGCTGCATCCAACGGGCTTTAAAAAGAGAAAGCTTCGCTGTCACTTTCGCAGGAAGTTGCGCACTTGCCCCAAAAAATCAATTTTTTCAGTCTAAAATTATTAATCCAAGTACAAGTTGAGATAAAAGAACATTCTGGGTCTTTTAGCTAAATAAAATCTATGAAATCACAACTTAAGTCATCCTTTTTTTCAAAAAGCAAATTAAATAGCAAGAAATCTTGAGGTTTCCAATGCAAATATTTGTAACAATTCTACAAGATTTCATAACAATGATTTCAGTGTATTAAAAATGCTGCGTCCAACGGGCTTTAAAAAGAGAAAGCTTCGCTGTCAGTTTCGCAGGAAGCTGCACACTTCGCCAAACAAGCGAGGCTCGCAAGAGCGTTGTCAAGCTTCAGTAACAATTTGCAAATGAACATAGAGCCTGTTGGACAACAGCGAGCAGGATCTCTCAAGATAAACACGCATTTCCTGTGAAAGGGCTGGAGGAGAAAAAATTTGGCAGCGCCACACTCGCTGTTCCCGCGAGTCTGCTAATGCGAGTCTGCAGTGCACTCGGCTTACTGACCGGCGCGGCGGCGTGCGTCGTCGTCGTCGTCGTCTCCACTTTTTCTCTCGACACTCCTCACTTGGCCGCCCCGAGCGAGCCAACGCAAAAAGAATTGTGGCGAAATAAATGGCGACTTCGCACTTGCTTTTATTAGCTCTTTTCGCTGTAAAAGATTCGTTAAGAAGAGGCGTTGAATGGTTGCTGGAAGAAAAATATGGAAAAAGCTCAGCGAGTACTTAAGCAGACAACTTTGATCTTATTGTTATAATTTAAACTGTATGCAGAATGTGGGTGATTATTGTTTAATAATAAAGGATTGATTCAGTAGAATACTAAATTATCGTTAAAATAGAAATAATGTACAAGGTTAATGATTTTATTAGAAAAAGCTCAGCGAGATGTTAAGGAGACAACTTTGATCCTATTGTTATAATTTAAACTGTATACAGAATGTGAGTGATTATTGTTTAATAATAAAGGATTGATTCAGTAGAACACTAAATTATCGTTAAAATAGAAATAATGTACGAGGTTAATGATTTTACTAGAAAAAGCTCAGTGAGTTCTTAAGCAGACAACTTTGATCCTATTGTTATAATTTAAACTGTATGCAGAATGTGAGTGATTATTGTTTAATAATAAAGGATTGATTAATTAGAATACTAAATTATCGTTGGAATAGAATTTTACTAGAAAAAGCTCCGTTCGTTTTTAGGAAAACAACTTGCATCCAATTGATAATTATATAACAAATGTTTTAGTAGCAAAAATATACATCCTAAGTTAAGAAAAAGTATGTGAAATTGAAACTGAATGCAAAATAATTATGGGTGTTTATTTGTTAATAACAGAAGATCTGCGAACAAAATGTCAAATTATTGTTAGAGTATAAATCTAAATGAAATTAGATAAATGGAATCCATTTACACAAACTGGTTGGTTTGAAAGTAAAAACTTGTTGACTGAAACATGCGAAAATGAAGGATATCCTATTTTACCTCTCTCACAAAGGGTGAAACAATGGCAGTTCTCAATGGAATACAATAGTTGGTAGGCCATTCTTAACTCTAACTACACAGTGTGTTCGACACAATGCAACTGTGTACAAATTCGTTTTCATTGTAGCATCTACAATGCACTCTGTTTGAGCTAAACTCTCTTTAAATTCTAGGTTTGACCGGCAACGAATTATTTCTACTTGCAGCAGTCATTGTTGCAAGTGCCTTCGAAAAGGACGATTACTGTTCGTTCTTTAATATTTCTGTGACTGATAGACGAATGAGGATGAAACTTTTTTAACTTCTAGAACAATCCTCCACAATGATTCTGTCATTAAAAAAATCGCATTTGTTAAAATTAAGCAACTTTATTGCATAAAAACTGATTTTTCCTTTGTTCAAGTAGAACAAAGGACAAAGGACTTGTGCTGTAGTAGAATACAGAACAATATTTTACAAAATGCATTTATTTTGATGATGGATAACGCAAAAATAAATTGATTAATGCTTGATCAGCGAACAAAGGACCATAAAGAATAATATTTTGAAAAATGCATTGAAAAGTAAAATAAATTGAAAAGTACAAAATAATCTCTGTTTTATCTGTTCTTACTAAATATTTCCTTTTGCACACCCAATTGCAGAACAAAGATTATTATTCCAATATTAACGAAAGTTAACAAATAATGGGAACTATTTTGTACTCGCATTTTTCAGTGGATCTTTTTCCAGTGTTCCAATTTGCAGTGTGCGGATTCCGCACCTTTGCATATTGGTCTCTTTATTGGGCAGCATTGGCCCAACTCTGGGAAGCCCTCGTCGAGATTGAGAGGCCCTGGCGGAGTTTCTAAGCTGCGTGAGATTTCAAGTAGATTATACCCGCACGATACGATGCTCCGACGATGCTTTGAGAGTTCGAGCGGCCGTCAATCAATTACACCGGCTGCGTGTTGTCAGCCAATTTGGAGCTGAACCGCTTTACAGCCATGGATTTTCTTGCCGCGCCCTTTGTGCACCTTGATTGGAATTCTGCTAATGTTGTTACTTACGGGCCGCGGCTTTTCTGCCATGAGAACTTTACACTGTGATGCCCTCGATTTTATACAGCAATATTGAATATTGAATATTGAATATTGAAATTGAACATTGAAAAATATATTAAATACTCAAATTGAATAGTGAAAAGTATATTGAATATTGAAATTGAACACTGAGAAATATATTGAATATTGAAATTAAACACTGAAGAATATACTGAATATTGAAGTTGAACATTGAAAAATATATTGAATAGTGAATTTGAACATTGAAAAATATATTGAATATTGAAATTGAACATTGAGAAATATTGAATATTGAAATTGAATATTGAAAAATCTATTGAATATTGAAATTGAACGTTGAAAAATATATCGAATATTGAAATTGAATATTGCAAAGTATATTGAACATTGAAATGATAGTGTTTTTTTATAAAAGCGATTTTTTGGGAGGAATAATCGTAAATATAATTATGATGACTCTTTTTAATCATACAGAAAATTGTATAGCCAAATGTGAGTCTCAATTAAAATTCTGTAAATATTACTTTTTCAAACCAACCAATATATTTCCCCTGGATTATTTTGTATTCCATAAAGTATAATATTTTCTACTAATTGCAATTTTAAACTGGTTTCTATGATTATTAAACAAAAAGTGTTATTTTTACAGGCAGAAACCCCTGTTGTTTAACATCCAACTTGAGCAACCTCAATGGCCAATACGAACAATAGACGATTTGTGGAAATCCTGTTGAGCCGTTTATAATTTTCCGGGTAATTAGTTCCAGAACTGGAATTAGTTCTCAGTTCGTAACTCGTAATTTGTACGATGTAGAATGAAATATGGTACGCGATATCTGTTCATGCGTATCTCTCACCCATGCCAAATTAGTGGAATCTAACCGAGGCTTTCGAGGCTTTTTGCTGCCCGAAACTCAATATCTACTGTTATACTATCTTTGTATTAATTACTTGTTATTTCATCCTTCATTTCGACATTTTCTTACTATCATTAGTTGCAGAGAAAACGGTGGAAAATTTATAAGTCTTACGAGGCACAGTTTGTATAATAAATTAATAACAGTTTATTATATTAATATAAAACGTATCACTTTTAGGATAATTGCATTACTTTATTTTTGAAACGAAAGAAATTTCATTAAAGCTTTTCCTAGCTTTTTATACATATCATAATAAATTAATCAACAAATTCAAAAGGATTCAATACTGATATCATTTAACAGTTTTTCTTTGGACGATTTATATCGATCGGCTTATTCGTTGCGTTTTTAATTAGAGCAGCATTAAAAACTATAAATAAAAATACATACGCGTCGAACTGAGTACTTCGAGCTTTTCGGGCTCGCTGACAAAATACACCCCGTTAATTTGCCACCGGCATTTTATTTCACTGTATTTATGAACACTTAATTTCTAAATGAAAAAAAAAACGCGGCGGAAGCGTCAGCGCAGCGCTTTGAAACTGGCAGAAATCTCCGTCGGATATTTATCAGCGCGATTTTATTTCGAATTATCCGCGAATACATTAATTCTCGCGACGATGTTTCTTTTTTTTCTGATTTCTCATAATAATGGCGACGAAATTGAAATCGAAATGTCTCAAACCGCAGCGGTGCTCGCGAGGGAAAACTGGAGCGCGCGCGCGCGGGCGCTCAAAGCGGAAACTGTAACGCACCGAACTTCGTATTAAACTGGTCGCGTAATTAGCGGTGCTGGCGGCGACGCTGCTTTGTGCGCGCTGAAAGAGGTGAAAAATAGCGAACTGCGAAAATATGTGTCGGACGGCGCGAGGATGAAAAAAAGGAGAAAGAGAGAGAGAGAAAGAGAGAGCTGCAACGGGCATTTTGAAAAAGGGATATTACGCCGAACGAACGCAGCTATAGATGGAATATTCGGGGAAATACTCGGCGGAAAATCGTGTCAATCGTGTCACCTCGCTCGCTGCCGTTATGAAATTTGCCGGATGGTCTCAAGTTGGCCGCGCGGCCGCCGCCGAACCCACCGCCGACCGCCTTTCTATCACTTCCTTTGTGCACTGTTCACCATTTCCTGCAGGATTGTTTCTCTCCTTCCGTTACTTTATTTACTAGTTCCTTCCAACGCTTTCTCGCGCTTTCCTGCCGTCGCTACCTTTATTCTTCGCAAGAAAATATGCGAAATTGTGTGAAATGGTACGAATGAGAATAATATTAGAATAAGAGTCTTCTTTAAATGAAAATATATTTAGTAGGTACAAAAAAGACAGAAATTGTTTTGTAGTGTTATTTATATATTTAAATGGTAATTATTTTTAATGCAGGTTAAAGTGAAATATTTATTAGGATATTCTTACGATTTATCTACGCAATATTTATACAGAAAATATTGCATTATGTTTATCAAGAAAAATCGAAAGCGTTTTTAAGAAAAAAGCTTTCTGAGTCTAATTTATTCTGACCCACCTATGACTAAGGTTCATTCACTTTACTGTCTATAAAAACTGTTAAAACCATCATCAACCCCTCCAAATCTCCCAGAATGTAAAAATATCAAAAAGCCAACGAGTTGATCGAATTTTTCTCCGTCAAGAAAAAAGCTTTCCCTTCATAGAAATAAATTCATAATTAAACCTGACTTATAATTAAATTATTCTGACTAAAATTCATTTAGGAAAGCACAGAAGCTTTCATCCTACATTACTGCCAATCAAAACTGTCATCAGAAAAATTATTAAAACCTCCAAATTTCCTAGAATTGAGAAAGCCAAGAAATAGATTGTATTTTATCTGCCAAGGAAAAAACTTTATCCTTTAATAAATTCATTATTAAACCTGCTTGTAACTAAATTATTCTGACTAAAATTCATTGAGGAAAGCACAAAAGCTTTCATCCTACATTACTGCCAATCAAAACTATCATCAGAAAATCATTAACACCTCCAAATGTCATAGAACTGAGAAAGCCAAGAAATAGATCGTATTTATTTCTGTCAAGAAAAAAGCTTTATCCTCCATAGGAAAAAATTCATAATTAATTTTGACTTGTAGCTAAATTATTCTGATTAAAACTCGTTTTAAAAAAGCACAAAAGCTTTCATCCTATATTACTGCTAATCGAAACTGTCAAGAAAAAAGCTCTATCCTTTAATAAATTCACAATTAAATCTGACTTATAACCAAATTATTCTGACCAGAATTTATTTAGGAAAGCATAAAAGCTTTCATTCTATTTTATTGCTAATCGAAACTATCATCAGAAAATCATTAACACCTCGAAATTTCATAGAACTGAGAAAGTCAACAAGTTGGCGCAGCATTTCGCATTCATCGCTGCCTGGAAAATGACCAACAGCGCGCTCCGAAAGCGAAGAAAGCGAGGAAGACGCATGGAGTTCGGCAGTTGAAGGATGCATGGAAAATTCATAGATGCATCTCGGCGCGTATTACACGGCCACTTTTCACATAGCAGCATCGCCGCGCCGCTTTCTCTTTCTCGCTACGGCGCGGCGCTGCGATCGATAAGGGCATCGGTTTACGGGGACAGTTTTATCCGCTGGCGCGCGCGCGCGCGCGCCCGACATCGACTCGTAAATAACAGCCTCTCCGTCGGGTTAAAACAGGATTGTCTCGATAATGCTCCGGCGAGGGATTGATAATTAAAACGACCTTCCGCCGGAAGCCGTTCGCCTAACGACTGACTGCGATGCGTTGGACGAAGGAGCGAAAATTCGACAGGTGTCTATTGTTAGCTGAACACCAAATCCTTTGCCGTTTGCGGAAGACTTTGATTTTTGATCGACCTACTTTGAATACTCGTCGAATAACTTAACATTGTTTTAGTTGTACAACTTCGTTTTTGAAAGCTTAACATGTGTGTGAAATACGTTTTTTACTTGACGTACATTAATGAAATTAGAAAAGAATTATTATAAGTGTAATTTTCGTTAAGAAGAGGCGTTGAATGGTTGCTAGAATAAAAATATGGAAAAAGCTCAGCTTGTTTTAGTTGTACAACTTCCTTTTTGAAAGCTTAACACGTGTTTGAAACACGGTGTTTACTTGACGTGCATTAATAAAATTAGAAACAATTATCATAAATGTAAATTGTAAAAGAATTATTATAAGTGTAATTTTCGTTAAGAAGAGTTGCTAGAATAAAAGTATGGAAAAAGCTCAGCTTGTTTTAGTTGTACAACTTCCTTTTTGAAAGCTTAACATATATTTGAAACACGTTGTTTACTTGGCATACATTAATAAAATTAGAAACGGATTATCATAAATGTAAATTGTAAAAGAATTTTTATAAGTGTAATTCTATTTTCAAAAATCAATCGCGAAATAGAAAAGAATTTAGTTCAGATATTGGAATTGACGTATGTCGTCGAGATTTCGAACTATCGCAGATTAAAGAACCGTCGAACAAAGTTTCCCGAGCTTTATTAGCATTTTATCGATTTTTCATTTACCTTTTGAAAACTGCTAAATCGACAGAAATTCAAAGAACTAATTTCTCTTACAATTAGTAAAATGTACATATATTCTGTTATACTCAGATGTTTCTAGTAAAAAATATATTATATATAATTGACTTTTACAGCAATTTTATTGAAAGAAAATTATAATACAAGATGAAAGCTTTTATGCTTTTTCGAACGAGTTTTAGTCAGAATAATTTAGTTATAAGTCAGGTTTAATAATGAATTTATTAAAGGATAAAGCTTTTTCTTGACAGACCAAAATAGGATCAACTTCTTGGCTTTCTCAGTTCTATAAAATTTGGAGGTGTTAATGATTTTCTGATGATAGTTTTGACACAATAACTATGATAAGCATCTATAAATTAATCCATTTATTTTGAAACTGATCCAAATCCATTTTTAATTCCATTATTACAGTCAACAACAAAGACTTGACAAGTGGATTTAGGCTACTTTAAAAATAAACAACTCAATTAATCCTCAGTGCTTGGAACATTAATATTCACAGGCTCTTCATGATTCGAAATAACGAATAATCGAACATCAGTTTGAGGAATCCTCGAGCAGGTTCCACTCGTTCAAGCGCAACGTGTTAGGAGTGCAAGCGTAATGCTCACGCTTCGTGCCACTCTCAATCGACAGACTTCATTGATGCCGACTACCACCTCACACACACACACATGGCAAGCAGCAAGCACATACAGAGAGACAGAGCAACACTGATTTCTGTTTCCCAATGCATACTCCTACCAAGCATCAACTACTATGCTCTGTTTGCCGATAATTAGTGGAGGTTCGAGCGGAAGTGCGTGTCGATTTAATTAGCCTCGTTGATTCGAAGATGATACTTGGCGAAGTGTTGTTTAGCGTGCTTGCGGAGGAGCGCTGATGTCCCGCTGAAGAATGAGTGGCAGTGGTATTCTGAGATTACATGGGCAACCCTTCGCCTTTAATTCGAGCTTTAGAGCTTTTTAAATGATAGGTGGGACTTTAAAGATCGCCTGGAATTTTTTGGACGTCCCCTTCAACCCTTTAAGTGGGGCGAAATTATAGGTGAACGCTAATTTCAATCGACGAAATTTTAACTGTGATAAATGCAATGTTAATGCATTTTTACAGCGTTTATAGAGTTGCCAAAAAGTTAAATGACAAGTGGACTCTAAAAATTGCTAGGTATTTCTTAGTTTCAACCCTTCAACCCTTTAATTAGGGCGAAATTATAGGTGAACGCTAATTTCAATCGACGAAATTTTAACTGTGATGAATGCAATGTTAATGTATTTTTAGAGCGTCTATAGACTTGCCAAAAAGTTAAATGACAAGTTGACTCTAAAAATTGCTAGGTATTTCTTGGACACCCCCTTCAACCCTTTCACTAGGGTGAAATTATAGGTGAACGCTATTTTCAATCGACAAAATTTTAACTGTGATAAATGCAATGTTAATGCATTTTTAGAGCGTTTATAGAGTTGCCAAAAAGTTAAATGACAGGTGGATCCTAAAAATTGCTAAGTATTTCTTGGACACCCCCTTCAACCCTTTCACTAGGGTGAAATTATAGGTGAATGGTAATTTCGATCGACGAAATTTTAGCTGTGATAAATGCAAAGTTAATGCATTTTTACAACGTTTATAGAGTTGCCAAAAAGTTAAATGACAGGCGGACCTAAGGGAAGGTAATTTTAAAACGTTCAAAAGCTGTAAAATTGAGACGTTGTTAAAACGTCTTTTACTCAACGTCTTTGCGTCGCTCTAAAAATATCGCAAAAAGGCAGACCTAAAGATGACGTATCGGAGATTGATTAAAAATGGATAAACGTGAATATCCTTGAAACGTTTCGACAGAACATCTTTGAAACGTCCTACGAATGTAATAAGTCTTCGAGCAGTAACTACGTTTCGCTTGGAATCACTAAGTATTTTCACTCGCAACCAATTGCGAGATGAGACAGTTTGGCAATATTTATTAATACCTAATTTTTATAGTAATGTTTACAGAATTAATTAGTTCCTGTCTTTACATTTTATAATTCTATATATTTCGATTTCAATATACTTTTTAAACGAGCACATATATCTGATACTTTGAATTCGCTGTGCGCCTCCGGCTTTTACTGGGAACTAGTAATTAGCACTTCCGTAATTAAGGTCTAAAGCGTTTCTTCTGCACGCGTAATTCGCAAAACAAATTTCGTGCCTCTGTAGGACTTCTTGTTTCTCTTAGCAGTTCGGACCGAATTCGAGCAGCTGAAATTTTAAAGGCATTTTTAAAGCTAATATTCATTACGCCTGTGATCAATTAAAATATTAGTACGACAATTTCAAAGTGCAATTCCATTGCTCGAAGGAACTTTTAGGAAATATAACAATTATTATAATGTAAGTTTGCTTATAATAGCTGACTGATTATTTAAAATTAATTGTTAACTACTTAAAAGATAATAGAAGTTATACAGAGTGATGCGTTTCGCTTGGAGTTAGTATTTTCACTCGAAACTAATTATACGAGATGAAATAATTTGACCATATTTATTCATACCTCATTTTTGTGTTAACGTTTGCATGATTATAAGTGGTAAAAGATTTACTTGAACACTCAATCTGTACTGAACTTTGTCACTCAATACTGATGACGAATTCAGAATATATTAATATTTATCTCTATGAAAGTCATAGTTAATTAGGTCGACAGTGTAATTCAGTGCCAGCTAAGAGAGGGGCCCTTCACGCGCTTCTTTCCCTTTCGACTACTCGGCGGACCCTGCCTGGGCAATTGAGGGCTACTCACTACCCTCACTACCCTCACTACCTGCTAGCCATCTTACCCCTCTCTGCCCCACTCGACAGCTACGTCTAGCAATACAGCGCGCCAATATTTTACTTTCAAGTTCAAACATTTGTGACGGTTTTTATTTTTTTTGGTCGACTTCCCGACCTTCCCCGGCACTGAAATTCGGTGGAGAATGTGCCCCTGCGTCAAGGAAGAAGTGATATAAATTTCAGAGTCCTAGCTCAAAGTTTAGGTTTTCACCTATTTTCGACCCTCAAGAATGCTCAATTTTTTCAAGTTTCCCAAAATCGGCCGAACCCGGGATATTTTGATTGTTTTCGTATCAGGGTGGACAGAGAACAAATAATCCGTGAAAAAAAGTCCGGATTTGCAACGAGAATGGGTCGAAAAACCGTCCAGAAAAGTCAATTTTTGCTCATTTTTGACGGTTTTTATTTTTTTTGGTGGACTTCCCGATCTCTCCCGGGGCTGAAATTTGGTGGGCAATGTTTTTTTGCATCAAGGAAGATACTATAAAAATTCCAGAGCCCTAGCTCAATATTTTTTTTTGGGCAAATTTTTCTTAAGGGGTACCCCTTCAGATTTTTTCACGATTTTTCGAAGGTCCCCGAACTCGGGTTTTTTCTTCAGGAATCGATTGTTTGTGAATGAAAACGGATAGAAAACAAAAAATCCGTCGAAAAAAGTCCGGATTTCTATCGAAAACACTAAAAAAACTGCCTTTAAAGTTCGATTTTTTCGGAATTTTCGCTGTTTTTTCCCATATTTCTTGGACTTCCCGACATTTTCCGGGGCTGAAATTCGGTGGAGAGTCTCCCCTTGCATCAAGGAAGATGTGATATAAATTTCAGAGCCCCAGCTCAAAATTTTTTTTTCCCCATATTTTTGGCCATCGAAAATACCCAATTTTTCAAAGGTCCCCAAACCCGGGATTTTTCTTCATGAATCGATTGTTTGTGTATCAGGGCGTATAATAAACGAAGAATCCATGAAAAAAAGGCCGGATTTGTATCGAAAATACCAAAAAATCGTTCCTGAATAATGAATTTCATCTAATTTTCACGGTTTTTCCCATATTTTGTATACTTCCCATCGCACGCGAGGGTACAAACAGGTAGAAACGTCATCAAAATTGACAGAGTGGGGGTGCCAGTTAAGCTCCGGGAGCCTAACTTGGCAGGCGCTAGTGTAATTGAATGCCGGAAGTAACATTCAATCAACTAGGAAACCAGTTTTTCCTCCAAGGCTGAACCTATACTACTTACAGCTGTAATTCAATATTGCCAACAGATCCGAAAAGTTTTAATATTTATTTACATGGCACACATAGTTAATTAGATTGACTGCCAAAAGTAAGATTCAATGAATCAAGAAAACCCATACAGTCAATTACATCGAAAATGTAAAGTTGAATGCCGGAACTAACAATCACTGAATGAGAAAAGCAGTGTTTTCCCCGGAAGGCGCAGCTTCTACTTACAGTTGTAATTCAATACTGCCGACATGTCGGTCGCACTGACAGAAGTATTCACGTCATTACTGCGAAGCACGCCGGGAAATTGTGATATTTATCTGTATTACGCCGGATTGCGCGGAGCCACCACCGAGCACTTTGCGTTATTACGTCCATTACAGGAGGGGCATTAATTTCATAATTAATTAGCGGATACGCGAAGCGCGGATTCGTTCTGGCCGAGCAGAGCAGAGCAGAGCAGAGCAGAGCCGAGCCAGCAGCCGGCAGAGGGTCTCGCCGACCAATTGAACGTTTGATTAATTTAATCACGTAGAGATTATAATTCCGCGGAGGGGCGCGCGCGCGCGTCTAACCTAAAGCAGTGTGTCGGTGCTGGCGGCGCCGTGGCATTACCGAACCATGCATTTCGTTAATCTCGCGCTGGATAATAGCAGGAACTTTCGAAAGAGAGCTTCCACCCCCCTTCCACCCCCTTCCACCCCCTTCCAGAGGCAATTTTTGCCCCTGCTAATCCCGCAAGAACCGCTTTTTACGAGTAATAATAAGAGTCCGAGAGTAATTACGAGCAATACGTGTTGCGGACTATTGGCTCCGCTAATGCGGTAATAAAAATACAGCCGCACTGGATGCCGCTATTCCACTTTAGTAACTAATTATGCCTGTTAATCGGGGCTCAGCCTCGATATTCCAACCGCCCACTGTTATATGGAGACCCGAGAACCCCGGTATTACTTAGCCCTGCCGAGCAATTGTAAATCAGTTTTATTAGCCATGGATATTTTCGAATTGAAAACAAAGTTCATCATTAAGTTCGAGTGTCCGCTTTGCGGGCTTTCATTGCTCGTTTTAATGATATTGATTGTTCTTGCAGCCGAGACGTTTTGAATTAAACTTTTAGGAAGGTAATATTGTATTATTGATATTGTTCTGTGATTGAAATAATTAATATATGTTAGAAATGAAATTATTAAGGCATACTTGTCAAATATAAATGGAGATAGTATGAAGAATCAAGTTGGAAATAATAAAATGATAGGTGAAACACACTAATTGTATTACAAATATTTTTAATTTCTCAATTTCGATATTGAATGCAACTTTTCCGAGAGCAAACGAAAACGACAACAAAATAACTGGTATTTCAAAAAACATCTTTGAACTTTTGTACAATTGTATGCGTTTTTTACACTTTTCCACAATTATTTCAATTTATCTAGTTTATTTTAGCATCAACATTTCATTAGAAACAAACCTGATTATTAATCCCTCGAACGAGTCAAAAGGACAACAAACGAATAAATAAAGAAAAATAAAGAGCAACGCGAGTACTGTGACTGGCAATGAGAAACTATCGTCACATGGGGGGGGTGAAAAAAAGGAGGCCGATTTGCCGGAGGCCTCGTTTCATTACCCGCGGGCTTATAAGTCTCTTTCAAGTTTTAAGCACGAATTAGCAGTCGGCCCTCGCATCGTTCACTCTTGGAGTGCAACCAACAAAAACGCTGCGCGCCCTTGCAGCGAGGGGGCGACGGGCTGCGGTGGGATGAACGGGGAAGCGAAGGGGCGGAGGGAGAAAAAGTTGGCGCCCGCTTTGACTATTAAGTCCTTCCCAGCGCCGAGGGAGAACACTTAGGCCTTTGACCCACTCTGGAAAAGTCGTCGAGGATCTCAACTAGATCCCCCTGGCTTACCTCCCTCTCGCTCTCTCTCTCTGTCGATGTAATAAAATTGTTTATTGTTTAGATGGAGTTGCTCGCGAAGATGAATCGCCAAGATGAAAGAAGAAATTGTGGTGATGAGTGACTTAGGTATTTTTCAGAGTGTTATTTTCTATCAATGCTTTTCTATATTTTAATCTTTTGTTGTATGCAATAAGTTGTATAGGTTGTAAAATTGTAAAATTGTATAGGCTGTAATTTTGTATGTGCCTATACACACTAAATATCACATTATATTTTTGTATTAGAAGAATATATTATATTTTATTGGGCAATTAAGTAACCATAAAATATTGCAATATTTATTACTAATACAAGAGCTTGCAAATATTGCAATATTTATTACTACTGTAAGCTTTAAAAATAATAAGTCGTCGAGGTTTTCAAATAGGTCCCCTGATTTACCTCTCTGTCGATGTAATAAAATTGTTTATTGTTTATTGTTTATATGGACTTACTTGCAAAGATGAATTGCCAAGATAAAAGGAGAACTTATGGCGATGACTGACTTCTATCAATGTTTTTCTATACTCTAGTATTTTATGGTATGCAATACATTGTATAGATTGTAAAATGATTTTGTATATACTTGTTCACAGTAAATATCAGTTGGATGTATGTTAGATTTTATTAGGCAATTTAGAAATCATAAAATACTACAATATTTATTATTTATACAATCTGCTTCAAAAGTAACAGTAGTATTTTTAAAGAGATCCCCTGGCTTCTCTCTGTGTGAATGTAATAAAATTATTTATTGTTTATATTGACTTTGTAACAAATATATTCAGCAGGCTATTTATCGCAGTTTTACTTTCCATCGATGTTTGTCTATACTTTAATATTTTATTGTATGCAATAAATGGTACAGGTTGTAAAATGATTTTGTATGTACTATTTCCCTGTAAAACAGTTGATTGTAATTATTTTAATATTGGAAAATATATTTCCATATCAGATTGACATATGTTAGATTTTATTAGGCAACAAATTAACCATAAAATATTGCCATATTTATTACTTATACAAGCTGCTTCAAAAGTAACTCCTGATCTCAAAAGGCTTGGAAAATACTTACAGAAAACTAATTGCAACAATTTATTATTATTCAAATTAAATCACTCGTAACATAATCAGCAACAATCCAATCTTTTTCTAATAGTTACATACAATCGCAAATACAATCGCCTATAACACCACAATTGTATACTACAATACAAACAAAAAATCTATTCTTTTCCTAATAATTCCAAATAAACACCTAAACAACCACTTACGAACGTATTCCTTCTCAATGCGAAAGGCAGACCAGGTTCACGAGCGCTCGCGCTGAAATATTTATTATCGCGCGAGATAACTTGTTATACGCCAGCTGCATTAAATTAACTCGACGCCTTAGCGCTGACGCATACGTGCGAGCCTCGGCACGATATTGCTTTCTTTAGAGAGGATCCGCAAACTATAACACATCGGGGTAGCGCGCGTGTAAACCAGGCCGCCGCCGGCGTCGGCGTCGGCGTCGGCGGCCTCTCCGCCAGATAAAGCCGATGGCAAGTGTGTGACTTTATCCTTTGCCAGATATCCCACGTGGCCGGGGAACTAATTAACGATAGTTTCCCGAGATCGAACATCAAAGGAAGGGATACACATTAAAGTTACCGACGCCGCCGACGCCGCCGACGCCGCCGACGCCGCTCACCAGCCAATTGGGAGCTCTCGCCTCTCCTGGCGCATTATGGTTTCTTCGGGCTTCCGAGCGTCAGGGTTTCAGCACCGCGCGCGTGACAGAAAGATGCTCGGGAAATTGACAAGATTCGTCGACTTCAAGGCAACGTGTGAGTCAAAGGATCTTGGAAGCCCAGCGCTGCTTTAGGCTTCGCTTTATCGCACCGTATTATTTAGAAACAAGAAAGAATATATTTATATTTTTACTTTGTAATAATGTGCGGTATGTTTAATTTTGTATATAATTTTTGTATGATTTGATATAGCATGTTTATTTTAAGTAATTAATTTTGCGAGCCTTATAAGTGAAAAACTACGTAACTGCTTCGCTTTATCGCACCGTATTATTTAGAAACAAGAAAGAATATAATTGTATTTTAATTTTGTAATAATGCGCGGTTTTTTTAATTTTGTATATAATTTTTTTATGATTTAATAGCGCATGTTTATTTTAAATAATTCATTTTGCGAGCCTTATAAGTGGAAAACTACGTAACCGCTTCGCTTTATCGCACCGTATTATTTAGAAACAAGAAAGAATATATTTGTATTTTCACTTTGTAATAAAGCGCGGTATTTTTAATTTTGTATATAATTTTTGTATGATTTGATATAGCATGTTTATTGTAAGTAATTAATTTTGCGAGCCTTATAAGTGGAAAACTACGTAACCTTTATAATTTGTGCAATTTTGTAAGCCTTTTGTTTAAAAGATACGAAATAATTAATTTGCAAATAATTCATCAAATAATTATTTGGAAACAAATAGTTTTTAACTGTTTTTACGAACGGTTTTCAATTTAATACTAATGTAATAATGGCATAACCGCAGGATAATAATATAATGTTACCAATCGCGCGTCATTCATTTATATTAATTCGAAGTTTAAATTAATATCGGCGGAAAATTGACAGCCTAAATTATATAACAACATAATAACGTTCGACGGAATATTCAGTGGAATTTAGTAGGATTCTTTCATAATCCCGCTTATTAATATTGCTAATTGCGACATTAATAATATTAGTCATATGTACAATATTTATATATTCTAAAGACATATGTGGACCGTTTATTTTGAAAGTGGTGTAAGTCCAGTTTCTCTTGTTTCGAGATAATTAAATGTTAGCATATCTGTCAATGAAAAAATGTAGGTTAGTTGTATCAAGTCTGGCAATGTTTCTACTGATTTATAAATATGTAATTTGATTATATAAATGTGTTTCAGGCGAATTTAACTAAAATATTGTATATTTTCGGACTGCAAATGGACTTACACCACTTTCGAAATTAGTCAATTGTAAAAATCGTTTAATTTCAATGTTGAAAAATAAAATACCACTTAAAATATATTTCATATTAATCCAATTTTCTTTACAAACCGTAACACGATATGAAATAGAAGTAGTATTTTCAATTTTAAACGTTAATAATATTGTTAAAATTACCATAAGATATTGGTAGGATTTACTTATGCTCTTCATGTGGCAGTGTTTTGAAATATTCGTGATGCACAGGAGGTATATACGGTAATAACTACTCGATATCCTTAGATTTTTCGTAAGTAATAGGCCTGGCATCGTGATATAAAGGCGCCAGAACGATTTCTTCAAATTTTAGGCCACTGACTTTCCCACCTGTCTATGGAAATTGGACTTACACCACTTTCGTAATCAATGCTTACGCAATTTCTTTTACCGAGCAATTTTAAATTGAACACAGCATGGGCATTCTTTAAGAAATTACATACTAACTAGTTACAAATAAAAAGTTTACCCTAAATCAAGCATAAATTACGTGATGTCTCATTGGTTTCCAAAAATGGACTTACACCACTTTCAAAATAAACGGTCCATATATTTATATATTTTTAAGATTGAAAGAATATTGTAAGGAGGAACAAGATTGGACACAGCGTGGGCATTTTTTAAGAAATTACATACTAACTAGTTACAAATAAAAAGTTTACCCTAAATTAAACATAAATTACGTGATGTCTCATTGTTTTCCAAAAATGGACTTACACCACTTTCAAAATAAACGGTCCATATAAAGACATTATATATTTATATATTTTTAAGATTGAAAGAATATTGTAAGGAGGAACAAGATTGAACACAGCATGGCCACCTTTTTAAGAAATTACATACTAACTAGTTACAAATAAAAAGTTTCCCTTAAATCAAGCATAAATTACGTGATGTCTCATTGTTTTCCAGAAATGGACTTACACCACTTTCAAAATAAACGATCCATATATTTATATATTTTTAAGATTGACAGAATATTGTAAGGAGGAACAAGTATTGGCGCGCGAGGAGAGTTCACGGAAAGGCAGGACTGGACTGGAAAATCCGTGGATATCAGGCGAGCCGAAGGTGTCATGGCGTCAGTGGCCTATCCGGGCCACTCGGTGACCCGCGAGAATAAACTAGCAGCCGCTTGAAAACGAAACCCGGCGCATACATTCGGCTTTTCCTTGGGTTGCCGGGCCGAAAGGAACTGTCAGATCCTGGAGTAGCGTTTGGAAGCGGTGCCGGCTGGAAAAGTGTGTGTACCCAGCACCTGCACGATCGATACCAACCTAGTCTATGTGTGTGTATGTGTGAGTGTGCACACAGAGAGGAGAAGGCGGGTTCCGATAGAAACGGAAGCGTAGATAGCCTGCCTCTTTACGGAAATGAAGCAATCGCCGAGAGCCGACGGTCTTATTGCTCTCCCAGACTGTCGTAACATCGGCCCGCCATTGA
Source organism: Ectemnius continuus (assembly GCA_910591665.1). NCBI lineage: Eukaryota > Metazoa > Arthropoda > Insecta > Hymenoptera > Crabronidae > Ectemnius > Ectemnius continuus. The sequence continues at coordinate 3,567,716 of OU342856.1, forward strand.
CGCCTTCTCCATCACGCGAAATAAGCTCCAACTTCCGTTTCGAAAGAGAAAATTTATGCGCCCAGATAGGATGCCGCCGTCGACGCCGCCACAGTCGTTCAAAAACCGAAACTAGCTGGAGAAAATCTATTATGGCGATCGTTATAGAATTTATTTATTTTTATATGAATAGTTTGCTAAAAGAGTGAATTAAGTGGAGACGCAACAATAAATTGATTTAGAAAAGTAGAACGAACTTGGCAACCACGCAATGTTAATCATTCTAGGGATGCACAGTGTAGAATCCAAATGTGATCTTTGTTTAAACTTTTAACTATGAACTCAGCTTACTTCCGCCTTAATTTTGTGTTCTATATATTCTGTCATTCGTTATCTAACTTTCAAAGGAAGATTCATCTGGCGACGAGTGCCGAGGTGCATAATATTTCGATTTTTCTGTAACGCTGTCAGATTCGCATAGCCGCAGCTCGATAGTCGAAGCATCTGTTAATCTTTATGCGAGATGCGTTAATCTTTGAAATTCCCAAGCATGCGCCCTCCTATTTATCATCTTAAACAGCGCCATTGTAATCCGATTATGGCAGAAGCGAATGCTAGAACTTTGACTGAGGTGAAAAAGCTCGACTGGTAGTTTTGTCCAGCTAGATTCGTTACGCCTTTTGAATCCTCGCGACGAATTATAAGCGACAGATTTTCGAGGTCTCGTTGTTGATTAGGAAACTCTAGTTTTTGGATCCTTTGGAAAATTGGGAATGATTTTTGAAAGTAGTGTTTGGTACTGAGAAAGTTCGACGATATTTATTGCGATAGTTATTGCATTGTTAGAATTTCCATACACGACATTTTTTCACTAGGAACCCTTTTAATTTTATGTCCTTCCATTTCTTATATTTTATACCCAGAATTCTTTCTGATTTTATAATATTTTTGTTCGAAAATTTGGAATCATTTTTGAAAATAGTGTTCATTATGTATTTTCAAGTAGAGATTGAACGCATTCATTTTCGGTAAACGAAACATCCCTTAATGTTTGAATTATTTTTTTCCTAATCCTCGCAACTTTTTCCTATAAAGCTTCCTACAAAGTTTTGATTGTACATTACAAGTGTAATTTTATTTACAACAGAATTTAACATATTTACTTTTATCCCCAGAATCACCGAATTATTAATAACGATTCAAATATTATTCTAAATCAATTTAAAGAATTAACTTAAAGAATTACAATCTGCATTGCACAAAACAAAATATTTAAACTTCGCATATTCTTTCGAACACTGCCAAGACTTTTTCGTTAATTTTTCATCGTTGTTGTTTGGGTTGAAGCAGCAGTTGCCTTAAACCGCAACAAGGAAATTCGAAATTTCATGGCATAATGGCCGAAAAAATTTCCCTCCGCTAGCCAACGAAATGTTCCTGGCACAGTTGTAATCTCCCGAATGAAAGCATGAGTAATTGCCACAGCGGAACGCTCTTCCCGCCGGCGGAATTAAGCGGCGGGAATGTAATTAATCTGTCTTTCGGCTGAGACTTAAGAATGGCAAATGGCCGCGTTACACCGCGGCAACATTGAAAAAATGTTTCTCGCCTAATTTATAAGTCGCGTTCGTTCTTTAAAGTATTTCCTGCTTACGGTTCGTCTCACGCAAGTTCATTGAAAATTAATCCTGAGTTTAAAAAATACATGCAATAATTTTTAAAAAACTGGTTTTCAAAAAACATTACCCAATTTTTGTATGACTTTTTTTGGAGGAAGTTTTAAAAATGCTGTAAAGCAGATTTATATTTTTATATTTTTTAACTTATATTGAATTACAATAACTTTTCTGTGTTATATTCGATTTATAGTTAATAAAGATTATAGCCAATTACACATTAAATAATATATTCCATATCATTTTCTACATCTCATTATTAGACTGCGGATTTTCACGGAAGCATCGATTTTCATTATTCCATTGTACATTTAATTGAGACGAGTGTAACAATGATATTGAGTGTCTTATTAATTTAAAGCAGATGAAAGGCATGCATATTAAGTTCGTTCAATTTCATTATGTACCATACATTTTTCAGAATTCAAATGTGGCACATTTACACATTTCGTGGTACACTTATTATATTCAATATTTTGTTATATTTAAATATATTTCTATTCATTTACTGCAAGTAATAATTATTAGGTAAGGCCATTTACTAACTTTGATTACAAGAATTCCCATAAAAATTAAATCGACGAATTAAAAAGACTTAATGAAGAATTCAATTTTTAAGTATATTTAAATATACTTGTATTGATTTACTGCAAGTGACAATTATTAGGTAAGCTCACTTTCTATCACTGATTACAGGAATTCCCATAGAAATTAAATTATCAAATTCAGAAGACTTAGTGAATAATTCAATATTTAATTATATTTAAATATATTTCTATTCACTTAGTGCAAGTAATAATTATTATGTAAGTTCACTTTCTACCCTCGAATACAAGAATTCCCATAGAAATTAAATTATCACATTAAGAAGACTTAGTGAATAATTCAATATTTAATTATATTTAAATATATTTCTATTCACTTAGTGCAAGTGATAATTATTATGCAAGCTCACTTTCTACCCTCTATCACAAGAATTCCTCTGAAAATCAAATTGACGAATTAAGAAGTCTTAATGAAGAATCCTTTACATAATTAAATTCACAATTCAGCAGAAACGGCGACCAAATAAATTACCAGGAACGATCTAGCAAGCAGAATTCTAAGGTCGAAGTAGGGTGGCAAGTGGTAGCAACTTACACGGGAGAATTAATGAGTAGGAGAATGGTGGCAGTGGGATTTAAGGATATGTCACGTAAGGGGGATAAAGTTCTCGGCCGATTGATCTCCGAAGGGGCTAGGAACGACGCAGCCGGCATATAATGGCTCGTTCCAATCGCTAAAAGCATTTCCCTCAAATTCTTTCGCGACGAAGAGTGTTGCAGACCGATCGGCACCCACCGCGCCGCGCCGAGGAAGAGGAAGAGGAGAAGGGAAGCGAGTGGAAGAAGAAGTTCCCCAAGTACTTGAAGCACTTGGCGCTTCGGGATCCGCTGATCTCTCTCTCCGATTAGGTAAATCTGTCGACTGAACAATCTTTCACCCGGCCGCTCTTTTTCTGCCCCCTCCGCGCGCGAGAGTTTAATCAGGACTTAGATCGGCTAAAGGTCCGTTCACATTATGCGCTCGCGCGACGACATCCGGAAATATTGTAGAAGTCCCTTTTTATGCAGGCCACGCCTCGAAATCGAGCAGATGGAACAAGTGTTTCCGGAAACCCACCCCCCCTTTTTTCTTCGAGCGAATTTTTGATATTGAAGAAAGTTCCTTTTGAAAGAAATAGGTTTTCTTTGAGAAGACAGGTTCTTTTGAAACATTGACTTTCGAAAGTCTATGTTTTAAAAATGTTAAAGATCAATAAGTTAATTAAATACGATTGTAGAATTTTGCTAGGAAAGAAATATAACAGATATTAAAAAATTTGTTATTATATTTTGATATTACGTCCGCAAGTTATTATATTTTGTATATTTTATTATTTATTATGTTAGCGATTACAATATTCGAAACAATACGTATTTTTCTCCTCCGTACGATGCGTCGAACGTATTTTTATTGTCATTACAGAACGCAGTAACAACAGCGGAAAAACAGAACTGTTTTTTGGGGTGGCAGTCGGAGGGCATTTCAGTCGGAAGTCATTAATCAAATAAACAGAGTACCTGTTGTTACCAGCCAATGTTCCAGTTCGTCCAATCAATTTTAGAAAGAAATCAGTGCGCGTCATTTAAGCACGAACGTAATATTAATTTGTGTATTTACTGTTAATTATTAAGCCAACGGAACCCTTGCACTTTTTAATCAAATTACTTTGCTCGATTTGGAATGCCCAATATAATATTGTCCACTCGCGAATAAACACGTGGAATTAACGTAGTTTATTTATAATATGTTATCCGAACAATTATATGCAATTTTCTTGCTAGTATTAAATGTTATTATTATATAAATTATTCTGACTGGAGAATAAATGAATTAGGTTTATTTCTTGCATACAGATTTTATTTATATGGAAGAATGTTATATTAGTCGCATTCATTATTAAAAATTGAGTTCATTTCAATGTGAACGAGGCACTAATTCTACCTCAATTCTATTTTTAACCTCTTTCTACTTACACAATTAATCTGACCAATAATTTCCTGCGAATCTAATATTATTATTAAAATTTCCACACCATTTTCAATTATCCATCCAACCAAAAACTCCCAACACATTAAATATTCACAATAAAATCATTTAAACATCTATTACTATCATTAAAACAATAACAAAATACATAACTACTCCTTTTCCCGCAACAACCCCCAAAAAAGGCGATTCAAAGACAATCGAGTACTTTCTATCACCAATTTCCATACAATTTTCAATTATCCATCCAACCAAAGGCTCCCAACACATTAAATATGCAGATTAAAATCATCTAAACATCTATTATCATCATTAAAACAATAACAAAATACATAACTACCCTTCTTCCCGCAACAACCCCCAAAAAAGGCGATTCAAAGACACCCGAGCACTTTCTACCACCAATTCCCCACCATTTTCAATTATCCATCCAGTCAACAACTCCCAACACATTAAATATTCACAATAAAATCATTTAAACATCTATTACTATCATTAAAATAATAACAAAATACATAACTACCCTTTTCCCGCAACAACCCCCAAAAAAGGCGGTTCAAAGACACCCGAGCACTTTCTACCCCCAATTCCCCACCATTTTCAATTATCCATCCAGTCAACAACTCCCAACACATTAAATATTCACAATAAAATCATTTAAACATCTATTACTATCATTAAAATAATAACAAAATACATAACTACCCTTCTTCCTGCAACAACCCCCAAAAAAGGCGGTTCAAAGACACCCGAGCACTTTCCACCACCAATTTCCATACAATTTTCAATTATCCATCCAACCAACAACTCCCAACACATTAAATATTCACAATAAAATCATTTAAACATCTATTACTATCATTAAAATAGTAATAAAATACATAACTACTCCTTTTCCCGCAACAACCCCAAAAAAGGCGGTTCAAAGACACCCGAGCACTTTCCACCACCAATTCCCCACCCCCCACACGGTCCATCGAACCCAACAACCCAACAACTCATCCGTCGATTCTCATCTCTCCGTCGACTTTCCGCTAGATTCCGACTGCCAGCGGATAAAAAGTGGGGGAAGGCGGCGGTTCCCGATAACTCGTCCATTAACGAGCCACTCGCTGAAACGACGGTGCGATGCGATGATGAACAGTAGAACTATTAGCGGCATAGATAGAGCCGCTCGAGCACACAGAGGTGAATGGAAGGGGGTGGATGGAAATAAAGGGGAGGGGGGTTGTTCGGGGATTGCTGGGCGGATGAGGGCGCTTTGCAGGTGGAGGGACGCTAGAAACAGGGCAAAGAGGCAGGCGAAGAGAAGGGGAGGTTAGTAGGGGGGGGGGGGGGGGGTTGTGCGCGCGGAGGATCAGGATAAAGGGGGAGGAAAGGGTTAGAGGGTTGGAGGGTCAGGTCGCTCCGGAATGGTAGGAAGCAATTAATAACTTTGTTGTGGCAGCCGGGCAGACCTGTAGCCAGCTAGGCAGCCGGGCATGCTAGCTCGAGCTACCTTGCAATAATTACGACGTCACGCCTCCTGCCCAACCTAATTAACTAATGCTCCTCTCACTCTCTCTCTCTCTCGCGATTTTGCTACCGCCTCTACAATTCTCTCTTTCGACCACTGCCGGTCCAGCCTGCTGCTGCTGCTGCTGCTCATCGGTCCACCTTTATTTTTGCCAATTCGCGAGTTTCTTACTCGGTTATAAATGCGCCGCGGCGACCAGCTTGACTTTGCGACCGCGGGCTTGTGATACAGTTTTTATCGGCGATGTATTTGGTTTTGTTGTTGAGTGTCTGAGATTTATGTAATGGGTATAATAAAATATGTATTTATTGTAGTTGTAAAAGTGTATATAATTGAATATATTGAATTAGTTTGTATTATAAAATATATTATATTAGTGTTGTATAGTGAAATGTATTGTATTTTTTGTATAAAAGTGTTTATAAATCATGTTAAGGGTAACATTTAGATCGTATCACTGTTGGTTATTAATTTGTTTTATTACTATTGTATTAATATTATTCCAACCATCAATGCAGATATGTGATCCGCTCTGAGCAAGTAGAGATCTGATAGATATGAACAATGTGATTCACTTCTCATTAAAGCAGAATTATCGTATCTCATTTATTATTGAATAAGTATTCAGTCATATGTTTATATGTAAAATTAGATGAAATTCATTTATTCGGGAACGATTTTTTGGTATTTTCGATACAAATCCGGTCTTTTTTTCATGGATTCATCGTTTACTATCCGCTCTGATACACAAATAGTCAATTCATGAAGAAAAAGCCCGGGTTCGGGGACCTTTGAAAAATTGGATATATTCGATGGCCAAAAATATGGGGAAAAAAATTTTTTGAGCTGGGGTTCTGAAATTTATATCACATCTTCCTTGATGCAAGGGGACACTCCCCACCAAATTTCAGCCCCGGAAAATATCAGGAAGTCCAAAAAATATGGGAAAAACCAGCGAAAATTCCGGAAAAATCGAACTTTAAAGGCAGTTTTTTTAGTGTTTTCGAAAGAAATCCAGACTTTTTTCGACGGATTTTTTGTTTTCTATCTGTTTTCATTCATAAACAATCGATTCCTAAAGAAACAACCCGAGTTCGGGGACCTTCGAAAAATCGTGAAAAAATCTGAAGGGGTACCCCTTAAGAAAAATTTGCCGAAAAAAAATTTTTGAGCTAGGACTCTGGAATTTTTATGGTATCTTCCTTGATGCAAAAAAACATTACCCACCAAATTTCAGCCCCGGGAAAGGTCGGGAAGTCGACCAAAAAAATTAAAAACCGTCAAAAATGAGCAAAAATGGACTTTTCTGGACGGTTTTTCGACCCGTTTTCGTTGCAAATCCGGACTTTTTTTCACGGATTCTTTGTTCTCTATCCACCCTGATACGAAAACAATCAAAATATCCCGGGTTCGGCCGATTTTGAGAAACTTGAAAAAATTGACCATTTCCGCGGGTCGAAAATAGGTGAAAACCAAAACTTTGAGCTAGGGCTCTGAAATTTATATCACTTCTTCCTCGATGCAAAGAAACATTACCCACCAAATTTCAGTGCCGGGGAAGGTCGGGAAGTCGACGAAAAAAAATAAAAACCGTCAAAAGTGTTTGAACTTGAAAGTAAAATATTGGCTCGCTGTATTGCTAGAGAGCTAGAATGGGGCAGAGAGGGCTAAGATGGCTAGCAGGTATCATGTATCACGTATCATGTATCATGTATCTTGTATAATACAAGTAACTGCAAATCTACCCGCAAAAACCTTTTCATTAATAAAACTATGTTTATGAAAGAGAACTATTTAATATCAGTAATATTACAAACCAATCCAAATTACAAAATAATTCCTCAACACAATAAATAAAAGCCAAAAAGGAATCTTCAAGAATTTGCAAAAACAGTCAGTCCTCATTTATCCTTCGAAACCTCGTAGGAACAACAACCTAAAACAAACTCAACAAATTAGCAAATGAAAAAAGAGTCATCCACCCCAAAACCACACAGAAAATATTTTGTGCTCGTTCTTGTCTACCTATGTATACATATATGTGTGTGTGTCGTAAAGACTTCAACGACGGCAGCGACATAGAAATATAAATACAAAGTATGACGGTCCGTAGATTGAGTGCTCAAAGTTTTGATGAATTCTGTGTACAGATGGTACGGTTTAACCAAGAAGTTATATGCTTTTATCTTTATTAACCCTCCGCCGGTGCAGGCTGGGCTGTGCTGGGCCGCCTCGGCCGGGAACAAGTTTAAATGACTTCGCCTTTTTATTTGGATGTACAGGTAACTGCTGCCCCACCAGCAAGAGCCAAAGAGAGAAGGAGTGGGAGAAAGAGAGGATGGTGGGGGGTGCAGAACTTTCCAGACACTTTAATCGAGATGTTTCCGCCCCGCTCCCTTGTTTATTTAAACGGCAAAGCAGCGCAAACTATGCGCGCGCCTTATATTAACGAGCGTAAAATAATCTTCATCCAGTTACCCAATTTGGCTGTTGACGTTTGCCGCGCTCGTCCAGCCTCTCTCCCCCCCCACTCCTTCTTCGTCATCCCCTCCACCATCTCCTCGTGGAGCGTCATCCTTTTAATGAGCTTCGAACTTTGGCGGCCGCGCGAAAACTTCACCGGTTTATAACATAAAAGGTCGTCGTCGTCGTCGTCGTCGTCGACGGTGAGTGTGACGCGGCGAGTGTCGGCGTCGCCTTTGAGCGCCGCCGCCGCCGCCGCCTCACCCGGAATTCATTTGCATCAGTTCTTCTAATATTGTTCTTTCGTCTCGGCGCCCGGCGAAGGACGAGGCGCGGCTAGCTAGCGTAACAAGTGAATTTCCGGTGAGCAGCTTCAGTGCCGTGACACGTTTTGTGCTTTTTTTTCTTTGTTTTTAACGGCGGCGAAAAAAAGGGGGGTACTCGGTTGGCTGGCTTTTTTTCCCGAGGCAATGAAGTCTCATGTTGGAACGCCGCAGTTTGGTAGCTCAGTTCGTTCGCGAATTAATTCTGATTCCCCATCGACAACGCCATGCCGCGCCCCCTTTTCGAGCTTTCGGGAAAAGCTCGCCGCCTTTGATTCCGTCCGCCTCTTTGGAAGTGGAAACTCCATGGTTTTTGTGGGAGTATATTTTAATTGGCACTTGGATATTTCAATATTACTCTAAGTTTGTCTTTTTTTTTCTTGTCGAAATGTGGGATGCGTGGGTGTAGTAAATTTGTAGGGAATTTTCTAAATCATTGTTGAATGGCATCAAAGAGTTATTAAATACATCGAAGAAAAATCCTCGTGAAAATACTTGTGCTATTACACAAAGTACTGCAGAAATGTTCATTGCGATGGTTTCATAATTATTCTGTTTATTAAATAATCGTTGATCCTCATTTACTAAATTTCCAAATCATTTCCAGAGCTTTATTGCAGTATAATAATACTAAGAATAAGTAAATACTGTAGAAACCAAGCAATATTATATTAATATTTTACAGATTATATAATAATATTAATTTATATATTACAGCCTCGATGAAAAATTCTTCACCTATTAGGATTTTTTTTCTATTAAATGATCGATCATTCAAATTATATTTGTATTTATTGAATGATTGTTGATCCACATTCACTAAATTTCCAAATGATTTCCAGAGCTTCATCACAGTATAATTATACTACCAATAAATAAATATTACACAATATATAAATATTTATATATTACAGACTCCATCGGAAACTACCATGTATTAGGATAATTTTTGTCTATTAAATCATCGATCATTCGAATTACATTTTTATCGACACCAGCATAAGTGATCGCTCGGTGTCGCACTTACACACACACACATTAGTGCTCGGTGGCGTCTACAGTTCGCGTGTGTCCGAATATGAATATTAACGGCGCGGCGCGCAGTAGGAAAGGGCAGGCAACAAAACTAAAAATAGAGCGAGCGAGTGGTTCTCGCTCTCTCTCTCTCTCGCGCGCACTGATGTCGTATCGTTCATCGTCACCGAAATTACCGTGCGATACTACGCATTAATTCATGACACGCCAGTGTCCCATTAATCACTATCAGCCGGCGGCTTTCAAAGAGAGGGAACCGGTCGCAAGCCGAAGCCCCGAAATTCCTGGCCAGCAGCAGTGTACTTCCACCCTTCGCCACCGAAGGCGCTTACGTCGGCCCGAATTGCGAGTCATCCCAACCTCATTGCTAATGGAGAACCTATCTTCTCTAAGTTACTCCACTATTTCCCCCCCGCCCAACCTCTATAACTAGGCCATAGACAGACCGTCAAGCGCTACTTTGATACTTGAATGTTCCCAACTGTTTATTCTCCTAGAAGCACTTTGTGAAACATGATTGCGTCTGTCGAGGCTGTTTATGCTCGGGGCAACTGCTATTTTCAATTAGACGAGGCTTCTTTGTGTTACACTTGGTCGAATGGTTCATTAAAACTTGATTTAATAGTGTGTTATTTTCTTGGAAGTTTGCGTTTTTTAAAAGTATATTTTGTAACACTTTTTCTGGTTTTCATTGTGATATGATTAATTTTATACATTTAGTTTGCGATTGTCTCTTTCGCGATAATTTGTTCGATAAATAATAATTTTTTGCGAGGAATAAATCAATTTTCAAATTTTAGATTGCAGGATTTTGAGATATGTTGAGCCATAGGGTGGGAGATATATTAAAATCATTGACTTGGATGATGAACTGTCTTTCTAAACAATTACCACTATATAAAATAAATACCTCTAAAAGAATATACAAAATTCTACAATAATACAAAATTCGATAACAATTCGAAACTTTATTTACAACAATCACTTTCAAAAAGAAAGCCCAATGAAACTTCGAAATATTATACAACAAAGGGTCGACTATGATCGTTCTAGGGAAAGATGGAAGAGATAAGCGAGAAGAGAGAAAGGTAAGATTGATATAAATAAATCTTTCTAAATAACTACCACTATAAAATTAATTAACTATAAAAGAATATATTCTTATGAATTCTACAATAACACAAAATTCGATAACAATTCGAAACTTTATTTACAACAATCTCTATAAAAAAGCCCAATAAAACTTCGAAGTATTATACAACAATGGTTCGACTATGATCGTTCCAGGGAAAGATGAACGATAAGCGAGAAGAGAGAAAGGTAAGATTGAAATAAATAAATCTTTCTAAATAAATACCACTATGTAAAATAAGTAACTCTAAAAGAATATACAAAATTCTACAATAATACAAAATTCGATAACAATTCGAAACTTTGTTTACAACAATCTCTATAAAAAAGCCCAATGAAACTTCGAAGTATTATACAACATATGATCGTTCTAGGGAAAGATGGACGATAAACGAGAAGAGAGAAAGGTAAGATTGAAATAAATAAATCTTTCTAAATAAATACCACTATGTAAAATAAGTAACTCTAAAAGAATATACAAAATTCGATAACAATTCGAAACTTTATTTACAACAATCTCTATAAAAAAGCCGAATGAAACTTCGAAGTATTATAAAACATATGATCGTTCTAGGGAAAGATGGACGATAAGCGAGAAGAGAGAAAGGTAAGATTGATATAATCCGAGGCAAGAAAGAGGCGAATGACGTAGCAGTAAGTTGGCAGGAGTGAGGCGGGCCGGCGTGTTCCGTGCGGGGACGCAAGAAGAGAGGAGTGTCCAGGACAAAGTTGACACCGATCGGGGGTTATCAAATTTCATATCGGTGGAAGTTCTTGCGAGAGTCTCTCCTGGGAGAGAGAGAGAGAGAGACAGTGGCTCCGCAGCGTGCCGCTCGACGACGATTCCCAGCAGCTGTTGCGCGGCCGGCCATCCACGTCAGCCACGTAACACGCCAGTCTAACCTCCAAGTATCCGCCATTACCGTATCGAAATTTCTTACTCGCACGCCAATCTTCCCAATGGCTTTTACCGGCGCGCCGCGCCGCGCTGCGGCGTTCCTTCGGACTGCGGCCGAAAAAATTCCAGCCGCTGACGCCTCAGCAAAGTAACACGCTCGATTTCCATAACCCCGTTCTTGCGTCATCATAGTGTTGTCCACTTTGTAAGAGGTTGTTATTACAAGTTTGATTCAATTTCACTTTTGTAATGGTTGGGTTAATTTTAGTTTCATCGTTTCTGGTTTTTTTAGTTGGAATTTTCAGTGATAGTGCAATCCTTAGAATGCAAAAACATAATAACATAATGTAAATAAGGTTATAATACTTTATAATTGTTTCTTTTTTTGCTTTAAAGTGTAATTTTTATAGAAGAATTATTTAGAGTCGTTTTATTATTGTATTAGACTTCAACATACATTTCTTAATAGTTTTATTCAATGCAGAAAAATGCATTGTTAAACGACATTTCTTTAAGCGTTGTTATATTAAAATTCAACATAAACACCTATAATAATTATTTAAAAGAGGAGCTACAATATTATTAAATGAATAAAGTAATTTATACAGCAAAAAGTGGCGGCTGATCTTTTTTCTATCATATTATGATACCAAAAAAGCCAGGAACGAACAATGTTTAATATTTCCGCAACAGTGCGTGAATCAGCAATTCAAAGTGCAGCTATACTTTGTCGACAACGTCATTGGCAAAGTTGACAATCTTTTCTCTTTGTGTACCAAACTGTGTGCCATTGAAACAGTGCTGTGTGTACACACAGATACACACATAGCGAATTTATTTGCAACTGTCACAGAGAGTGTAAACCCAGTTTTCTGTGGGATCGATGCTGTTTACAGTGATATTTGGAGATCTCTCGGTCCTTCTCCCACTGTAAATCATTTCATGACTTCAGCCCTCATCCTTTTCCTGTCGCAAACCGCTACAATTGATTTGCTATAATTGAATTTAATTGCTGTCATTTAATTTTAATTATTTCTGTAAATAAGAAAACGTTTTGAATTATATGTGGCATTTGTTAGGTTAAAGAATATTTTTTTTCAATAGGAATTCTCTTTCATTCTGAAATGTTTGAGATGTAAGCTAAGATTTATTTTATAGATATAAAAATGTGGATGTTATACTTCATTACTTGATTTATTAATTCATCGAAACTGTTAGATTTGCAATTTATTTTATATAACAGATTCATTTAGATCACCTTTGAATCTCATAGTGAATATATACTTCTATTATTATATTAAAATTCAATACAATATTCCTATAATTATTACTCAACAAAGTTGGAAGAATTCAAAATAATTGTTTAAAAATGCATGTAACATCAATTACAATTGTAGTGTTTTTACACATTTTCTATTCATATTTCTATTATCACTCCAAAGTTGGAAATAATAATAAGAATAACGCAGGATTGAATACACGTGAAATCAATTACAATTGTAGTGTTTTTATAAATTTTTTACTCATATTTGTATTATCAGTCCAAAGTTGGAAATAATAATACCAATAATAACGCAGGATTGAATGCATGTGAAATCAATTACAATTGTAGTATTTTTACACATGTTTTACTCATATTTCTATTATAACATTAAAGTTCGAAATAATAATACCAATAATAACGCAGGATTGAATGCATGTGAAATCAATGACAATTGTAATGTTTTTACACATTTTTTCCTCATATTTCTATTATCACTCCAAAGTTGGAAATAATAATACTAATAATAACGCAGGATTGAAGTAACGCGATATGCAGACAGACACACAGAGAGAGGCGGTGCACGGGACGCATTTATTCGCTACTGTCGAAGAGAGTGTAAACCCAGTTTTCCGTGGGATCGGCGCCGTTTACAGTGATATTTGGAGATCCGTCGGTCCTCCCACTCCTCCCCCTCCCACTCCTCCTCTTCCCCCTCCCCACGGTAAATCACATCTCATGGCTTCGGCCCCAATCCTTCCCGTATCGCAAACCGCTCGAGCAACCCTCCGACCGATCCAAAATCGATATTCGTATTATGTACAGTGAGACGCGGACTCTCTCTCTCTCTCTCGCTCTCTCACCGGCGGAACAGTCACTCACTGATATTTCTGCCGGCAGGTCAATCTTTTATGAAATCCGTAGCTCTCTCGTTGACAGATGCGGAATGGACTGTTTAAGGCCGGCGACGTCAATCCAGCAAAAGTCCTACGACTATTCTCGTATTCGGCTTTCGCCGACGGAAATACGCCCGGCGTGTGTGCTTCGCGCGAATGGAACACGTGTGTCAGAGGTCGGAAAATTTTTGGAAAGAATAGTATCTTATTTTTAATGCAATTGCTTTGCATTGTTTTCGTAGGTAGACTATTTTTGTATTCAGTTGTGCTGGCGGAAATATGGTGGGACATTTTTTTCTAAAATTCGAAAGTGTGTTAGAAGTCTAAATTAAAATAGTATCTTATTTTGTATGTGATTGCTTTTCACAGTTTTCATGATAAAGACTATTCAAAGTCAAGAATAAATATAATATATTCAATTACTGTTATTTCGAATACTCATATGACTATTTTTGTATTCAGTTTTGTCGATGGAAATACGCCGGCGTATTTTGTACAAGAATGTCTTTTTTCCAATACTTTTGAAGACAAGTTAATTTAAAGTCAAGAATAAATTGGCATATTAAATTTTGTAGCCTAATACAAAATTGGAACATTTCAACTTATATTCTGCTTAAAAAGCACATATATATTTCACGTAAATATAAGTTAAATTAATTGAAAACCAAAAACAAATTATTTCACGGTTCCTACAACTCGATTTTGGATTACAAAATCCCCACTTTACATTATACTCAAAAACAATCATTAAATACTACAAAAAAAGATATCTGTCGAGCTCAATAAAACCACTAAATCTTATTTACCACTAAGTATCACCACTCGAGCAACCATAAATTAATTGAAAATCAAGAACAAATTCTTTCACATTTCCTACAACTCGATTTTGGATTACAAAATACCCACTTTACATTATACTCAAAAACAATCATTAAATACTACAAAAAAAGATATCCGTCGAGCTCAATAAAACCACTAAATCCTATTTACCACTAAGTATCACCACTCGAGCGACCATAAATTAATTGAAAATAAAGAACAAATTCTTTCACATTTCCTACAACTCGATTTTGGATTACAAAATACCCACTTTACATTATACTCAAAAACAATCATTAAACAATACAAAAAAAGATATCTGTCGAGCTCAATAAAACCACTAAATCCTATTTACCACTAAGTATCACCACTCGAGCAACCATAAATTAATTGAAAATCAAGAACAAAAAATTTCACATTTCCTACAACTCGATTTTGGATTACAAAATCCCCACTTTACATTATACTCAAAAACAATCATTAAACAGTACAAAAAAAGATATCTGTCGAGCTCAATAAAACCACTAAATCCTATTTACCACTAAGTATCACCACTCGAGCGACCATAAATGAAATCCACCTTGATATCCGTGCTTCGAAAGGACAGGCATTAAAAGACCGATGAATTCTAATCCCCCAATGACAATATCCGATTATAAGAATTGTAGTAGGAGGAGGTTCGGGCATCCGCGGGGAATCGATGCAAGAGCCACTACAGAATCCTCCTCCTCCTCCGTGGCGGTCGCTTGCTTCGTTACAAGCGAGGAGCTAAGCTCTGCGACTTCGTCAACAAGGGAGGACTTAACGGCCGAGAGGTACAAATGTTATTTCCCCGGTAGAAACTATCGATTGTAGAAATGTAGGCCGCCGGAATCGAGAGCAATATGGAGAGACGAAGTGTTACGTTGACAGTGCTGAATGGACAGGAGGGGGAGGGGGAGAAAAAAAAACCCTGGGATCGAACGCAATATGAACGGTAGAACTCGAGTTACGTTCTCTCTCTTTCTCGCTTTCGCTCCAGTTCGAGCACCGAGTTCGACTAACTCGCTCTCGCTCGTTGACCCTCTCTTTTCGAGCAGTCCAGCCGATAAGTCACTTTCCCTCAGCGCCGATTTCTCACTGCTCGTTAAAACGTTGCAATTTTCCGTTGCTACGCCACCATGGGGCCCATGCGTCCGGAGATTTATCGGCTCGCAGCCTCGCTGGATCGAGTACGCCGCGCCGCGCCGCGCCGTTTCCACTGGCTAATAGAATAACCCAGGCTATTCCCTGGAATACGTAATACGCACCGCCGAGTGCCACAAGCCCCTCGAAATCGAGAAGAAAAACTCATGGACAACCCTGTTCGATTTCCTGGTGCAGTGGAAAGTGATATTATTTATGACTTGTTGCCGAAACCCCGCGAAATTCCAGCTGTCTAATAAAAAACGCCAATTCGAAAAAATTCTAGTCATTTTTGGTGAAATATTTTGGTGAAATATGCGAGCAAGTGGGAGAATTTTTGCGAAGAAAAATATCCTACTTTTAAAGTGATTCGTTTTTAATAGTTGCGATGTTATATTAATTTATGTCAATTTAATTTCACTGTTTTATGTAAATAGAATATAATTACAGTGATCAAAAAATATCATATTTTAAAAAGGCTTCTTTTCAAAAGTTACAAAAGGAATTAAAACTTGCAAAAGTTGTAGTCATTTTTGGTAGTGAAATATGCGAGCAAGTGGGAGAATTTTTGCAAAGAAAAATATCCTACTTTTAAAGTGATTCGTTTTTAATAGTTGCGATGTTATATTAATTTATGTCAATTTAATTTCACTGTTTTATGTACATAGAATATAATTACAGTGTTCAAAAAATGTCTTATTTTAAAAAGGGATTCTTCTTCACAGTTTCAAAAGGAATTAAAATTCGTATTGTTATCCGAACACCTTTAAAATAATAGTTCTATTTGCTAAGATAAGTAATACACTCTTGAGTGAGTGTTGCTCGTCGAGAAAATCGAGAGGAAAAATTCATGGACAACCCTGTTCGATTTCCTGTTCCAGTGGAAAGTGATATTATTTATGACTTGTTGCCGAAACTCCGCGAAATTCGAGCTGTCTAATAAAAAACGTCAATTCGGAAACATTGTAGTCATTTTTGGTAGTTGAAATATGCGAGCAAGTGGGAGAATTTTTGCAAAGAACAGTTTTAAAGTGATTCTTTTTAAACAGTTTCAATGTTATATTAATTTATTAAATTTGTATGATATCAATAAACACACGTGTTTTATACAAACAAAATATAATTAACGAGTCCAAAAGATATCTTATTTTAAAACGAATTCTTCGTAATAGTTTCAAAAGGAATTAAAGCTTGCAAAAATTGTAGCCATTTTTGGTAGTTTCGATGTTGTATTAATTTACAGAATCGAAATCTTTCAATTTCTATTATATTAACAAACACACTGTTTTATGCAAACAAAATTTAATGAAAGAGTCCAAAAAATATCTTATTTTAAAAAGGATTCTTTCCAAACGTTACAAAAGGAATTAAAACTCGTATTGTTATCATCTGTAAAATACTAGTTCGACTTGCTAAAATAAGTACTACACTCTGGAGCGTGAAAATCGAGGGGAAAAATTCATAGAGCAAGCATTGCACATGGTATTACTTCGGCGAGTGATATTATTTACAGGCTGGCACTGAAATCCAGCGGAATTCAGCAACTCTCTCTCTCTGTTTACGCTGGTCCAGTTTGCGCCTCCGAGTTTCGAGATATCGTTGCGAGGGAAATCGACATACTCCCCTTATTAAAGCCGGCTCGGCCAGATTTCAACACAGTTTGCGTTTCCAGAGCGCGCGCGCGCGTGCGAGTTTGCCGAGTAACCGCGTTAACTTTAACTAATCTTGAAATAGGATTGCTCGAGTGCTGCTTCAATGTTTGACCAACGCGAGTGTGGTCACCTTTTTAATCATTCTCGGCTCATTGTGTGCGAACTCGAAAGGAATCGTAATGGAGAATGTGATTTCGAATTTATGGAGCTCTGATAAAGCGCCGACGCAATTGCGAGGAAATGTTTTTGAGTTATTATTGAAACTTTGCTGTATAAAAATTTTCTTTTATTAGAATTTTTACTAGTTTTACGTCGGTGAATTATTAAACGATTCGAAAGAAATTGCTACGAGAAAAGGTGCTTTCTACTTTCAAAATGTATTCTTTTGGTACAAACGAATTTTCAGTATTTTGTTTTAATAAATCGCAATGTTTAATAAACTCGAGTGTAGCCATTTACAATCATTCTAGGTTGATTGTTCGGCAATAAAAAGAATTGAATCGAGAATGCGATTTAAAATTTAATAGGGCCACTCTTTGCCTTTGACAATGTGTATTCTTTATTTCAATTAATAAAGATCCAACGCAAATGGGAATAAATGCCGATTTTTTGCTTCAATTCGTTAAACGAAATTGTACAGGAAAAAGTATTTCTTTCATTAAACTCGCATTGATAAACACAGGAATATAGAAATGCTTCGCACAGTTTTCCATCGATGAATTATTAAAGGCCAACAATTGAAAGGAAAATGTCATCATAAAAGGAACTTTCTGCTTCGAAACGCACTCTTTGCGAACACAGAAAGAACTTTTGTCATTCTACGTTAACAAGTCACAATATTACGTGTTATGACAGTATTCTTATTAAATGCTCCACTAATCGCAAACATAACCTCGCCGTTCGCCGATCAACTGGCGCGTCCCCAATTAATTCGAAAGCTGATTACAAATGACAAAGAACGAGGAGAAAGATTACAATAGCAGGCGCGCTTTCCACCAGAAAGTTCAACGGTAATCTCGGCGGGCGATTCACGGTGCGTTTGGCCAACTTTTAAAATAGCTGTCTCAACTTCTGTCGCGCTCGCGCGCGCGAACTAAATTAGTTAAACGGGACAATGGCGCACGATTCAGGGAGCCGGCACAATGCAGCTTCGCTCGCCAGTTCAACAAACGATCGAAATTTCCGTGCGTGAGCTCACCGCTGGACGATTCTAAGCGAATATTTCTATCCTCCGCATTGACACGGACCTACCGCCATGCCGGGAGAGGGCGCGGTGGTGGGGGCTTTGATTGGGGACGCCGCCGTCGTGGCGCATATATTGAATTCCTGCTTCCTGCACTGCTCGAAGCTCCTTTTATTCGACACTTGCCAGGTGGAAATAAGATTCCTTCATCAGAATCTCATGGAGCGACGAATTTGCAGCGTCTCTCTCGTTGCAAAATAATTCGTTCAGGAAAAAAAGGAAGACGAAAAAAAAAGAAACAGCTGGCTGGCTGGCCAATGCAATCGGGCATGGCGGAGCTTTTTTGATCTCGGCGAAGTAGCACATAGCAAATTGGATTCATGACGTATGAAACGAGAAAGTGGGCGGTGGTGGGGGGAGAGTGGGGCGACACGTGGCGCGGCGGGCGACGGGCGTCGGCAATAGCGCGGGAATATTGGATTCCGGCAGGTCGTTATACGGCTGACGAGTCGTTTCTGTTCGGCGATCAGAGCGACGGTGGAAGCAAACGATGATACACAATCGGGCTACTCGTAAGTGCCAATCGCGCCGACGTCACGTAGAGGAAGAGTGCAGCGTGCTTTCCCCCCCCACTCCGTCACCCCGCCAACCAGGAACGAGGTCCACCTCGTCCGACCCTAACCTCCACCAGCATCGAAACGGCGAAGTCAGGCCGGCGTGTAAAAAAGGCCGACTGCCAACTGCCGTTTTTGTTGATTGGAACGCTTCGCTGCCACTCGCCGCCGCCGCCGCCGCCGCTGCTGCTGCAGATTGCGGACTTCGATTCTATGGTGGGAGAAGAGGCTGACACTGCCGCCGGACACAAAGTGCCATCGCTAACTGTACCCCTTTTTAACGAAGTGTCGCTGCTGAAATTGTCTAATGATTTCAATTATACACGAATATTTGCCTGCTTCTCTCTCTTCATCGACTATATTTCTACAAGTATTAAATTGTATCTATAATGTGGATAATATAATATATTTGGCAAATATTTCCCGCGTTTATTAGAAATATATGCACGATAATCATAAATTATGCATCGTATATATTTTATAACATTATATCGTATGAATAATGTAGATATAGTAAAATATTTTATTCAATTCGTTGTTTTCCATTTGGAATAAATTGCCGCAAGAAAAGTATAATAGGTTGCTTTAAACAAATACAAAATTCTATTTTTCTATGCATCATTCTATATCCGTCATGTAAATATATAACTAAATACTTATTAGATAAAAAAGTGACGTTTGATAAAGAAAAAGTGACACTAAAATTTGTCTTCTTGCTGTAAAAACATATGGGAATAAACCTCTAAAATTTGTTGTTATAATTATTCTAATGGTAAGAACAAAATTACAAGATGAGTTGCAAGATTTTCTTTTAAAATAATTTTGAATTCTTTATCAATTGATTTCCTGTTTATGTTCCTATCACAATACATATTTCTATTAATGACTATAACAACATTTATATAATAGTAATAAAAAAAATGGGTTTAACAGTAATATGATACTTATTAATTATAAAAAAGGCATAATAAATTCCCATACCGGCATTTTCGTGGAATTCTCTGCGGCTGCCGCAGATTGCGGGCTTCGATATTATGGCGAAAAGGGCTGACATTGCCGCGAGACACAAAGTGCTGTCGTTCACAGTCGCTTTTTAACGAAGTGTCCCTAAGGACGCATTGAGAGAGGTCGATGAGGTTATCGTAACTCATCGCCGGAGCTCGGCAAGCTTACTTTTTAAGCGGACACTTGATGCTCTTTTGTTCGAGAGAAATAAGTTTTGCCTGTTGAATTAATGCGCCTCCTGAAATTTCCACTGTTTTTTTGAGGGTTATTTGGTTTTAAAACGATTTCGTTCATTGCGAATCAGTCAAAGAATTATTGGCAATAATTTTAGCGCAAAGATTTCATAGTTTGACGAAGATTAATCCTGGTAAACCAGACAATTCCTTCTCATTTATTTCTGTAATGAATGCTTTATTAAGTAAAACAAGGCATTTAATTGTACAAAGACTGTGAGACATAATTCCTGTAAAATATAATATCTTCCAATAAGATTCTAAACGATTTTCATGAATTAAAATGTTTTCGAATTGCGTAATAAATATTACCGTATTAATCATTAAACAAGGCATTTGAAATCTGTTCTAAATTATCAGCATAAGAAATAATCTATAAAATCGTATACAATTAATATAAATCAAATAATTCGTTATAAACATTAAAGAAAGATTCGGTTCGACCAATATTCATGATTACACAATTTTCAAGCGGAGGTCTTTGAACAAAAATTGCGACTAAAGAGTAAAAGAGCGTCAGTCTCGAAGAGGCTCTTGACAGTCCTTGGTGCGCACGCGCCCGCTTTGAGACGTCTTCCGGCGACGCGGAGGAGCTGCCTGCCGCTCGGAGTACGGAAATTGAGGGTACGCTTCGAGATTGAAGGTACACGAACATTTAATTGCCTCCTTCTTAAGGATCGCAGTGGTCCGTTCCGGCTGTTTACTTCGCTGCCAGTTCATCAAACTGTGCAGCTTCCACTATACATCAAAATAAAGCGCGGCATTCTCAAAGACCGCTTCCCCACGTGACTTTCTTTCCTTGACTGTTTCTCTTTTCGCCATCATAAAGTCAGTTAAACGTACCAATTTTTTCTAGGTTTGTGTATTTGGTTCGAGTTGCGTTTTAGGAAATAAATTCTTGTTTTAACTTCAAAAATTACTGATTTGAATTGATAATAAAGAGTTGATGATTTATTGCAGTTTAAATCAATGTTCTTAAGCAGAGTTCTTATGACAGTTCAAATCTATTTACAGCAAAAATGACAAAGCACCCCTGAACAGAAGTCCTGAAAAGCAGGGCTTCTTTTTAAGGGGCTGGAAAAAATTATTTTTCGATTTCGCAAATCTGCAAAGGGTGTAGGACAAACAATTTTAAATACAATTAATACAAACATCGTATATCAATGCTTTCCACCATATAATTATTGAAAAATACGACATCGCAAATCTATTTAAAGCAAAAACGACAAAGCACCCCTGAATAGAAGTTCTGAAAAAGCAGGGCGTCTTTTTAAGGGACTGGAAAAAATTATTTTTCGATTTCGCAAATCTGCAAAGGGTGTGGGACAAACAATTTTAAATACAATTAATACAAACATCGTATATCAATGCTTTGTGCCACATAATTATTGAAAAAGACAACATTGCAAATCTATTTAAAGCAAAAACGACAAAGCACCCCTGAACAGAAGTCCTGAAAAAGCAGGGCTTCTTTTTAAGGGGCTAAAAAAATTATTTTTCGATTTCGAGAGGCATGAAAGGGATGTATAATAAACAATTTTAAATACAATTAATGCAAACATCGTATATCAATGCTTCGTGCCACATAATTATTGAAAAATACGACATCGCAAATCTATTTAAAGCAAAAACGACAAAGCACCCCTGAACAGAAGTCCTGAAAAAGCAGGGCGTCTTTTTAAGGGGCTGGGGAAAAAATGATTTTTCGATTTCGAGAGGCATGAAAGGGGTGGAGGGCTGACTTTCACGGGAGCCGACGCTTAAATTCGCTCCCGCATCGACGATGCTCCACGAGAGAGCGGCATTTACATGACTCTTCGCTGACATTCCCATTTTCCGACAGCGCGTGTTCACTGTCAACGGTGACGCGTTCTGGCAGACCAGCTGGATTCGCTAATAAAAAAAGAAATCTCGCCGCCAGCTGGCTAGTCATGCTCGGCCGACGGACAATTAAATTTCTATGCTGTCGTTGCCCCCTCCCTGGAAATCCACTTTTTCTAGGAAACTTATCGCGCGTTATAAATCACTGAGCGCAAAAGCGCAGTGATTGATAATGAAAGTTTCGTCGGCCTGTCCTCCTGCAAGTTCTTGCCGGGCGTTATCGTCGCCTCGGAAGACCCCCACTTTCATTTTTCGCCTTGTACCGCCGAGATTTCGTATGCTTGATCGATTTTACAGACACTTTCCCGCGACATTTTTAATATATCGCGAGTTGATAAGAGAGAATTTTGGCGTTTACACGTTTCTTTAGTAATAGAATAACAAAACACTCTAAGTAACTTGTTATGTTTTCGTTTGTTTATTACAAATTCGTGGGAATGTATTTAATTTCCTCTAATATTATTCGTCTGTCATAATTTCTGATGTGGAAATTGTTTTTAATGCTTTATTTCCCAGAAAATTCCACAGTCATGATTTAATTATTACTGTTCATTGTATTAAAAGAATACTGTTTTATGTTGATGCCTCTGTCAATTGATGCTATTAGTTTCTAATTATGTATTCAGATTTATTAATTATACATTGTTACAAAAAATTTCAAATAGTAAAATAAAATTTGCCAAACAATTTTACCAGTCCATTCCTTTTAATCTGAGAACAGCAAGTTCTTAAAACTTTTTAAGAAAATATTACAAAAAGTTCCAAGGCAAATAAACACTTATTCTACTGAATTCGTGTTTCGTATTTTTTTCAATGAATTATTTCATTCTGATATCACGTTTTCTTACAGTACAGCTAAAAATAAGCTCTCACCTCTGGCAAAATGCAATTACATTCATTCAAAACATCAAATAATCTTTCAAGCAATGACTAACAAATCCCCCTAATTACCAGGAACGCGCGTGTACTAAAAGCTCCCAAAAATCACGATGTTTTATTGTCGGCGGGAAAAAAGCACATGCAACAAAAAGTCGCGGCTCACGAATCGGCATATTAAAGTGGAATTATTTGCTTGCTCGCCATTTACGAGGCCATCGAGCACGCGTGTGTGTGCACGCACAACGATAGAGGGCGCCGCCGTCGCTCTCATCAAGCTTTCGCCCGTTAATTGCATATTTGCACCGCTTTTACGTGCGCCGAGTGTCTCAGGAGCGCCGCTTTTTCCTAGATTTACTGCTTCAGTGGCTGCTTTTTCCGGCTCCGCGGTGATGAGATACGTCGAACACAAGGATATCGCTTCCCGTTGTCAATCAACTTCAGCCGACTCTTTGTACTTGCCGCGCACTGCCAATTCGAGCTCTCTGTCTTTCACTTTCGGAACAGTCACTCTGTGGTATTGGCCTTTCATAGAAATTCTCGAGTGATTTTTATTAGTTAATGTTTTCATACTTTTCTATGTAATAGTATACTGTGTTATAATAAAATAATAGAATATATGTGTATTAAGTAATATAATATGTGAATATATGTGCATATATCTGTATAATAAAATATTGTATTTAATTTATTCCACCCACTTTGAAATAAATTATGGTAAATTAATATGCCACTGGTATTTGGTAAAATGTTCTTTACAACGGGCTACTTTAAATATATAAAATACTCTATTGGTTTACATTTTATTATATATCAGATATACATATAAGCATATGACAGAATACTTATTCAACAAAAAATATATAAATGATTATGATCTTTATCAATTATAAAGCGAGTATAACACAAAAGTTATTGTAATTCACTCTAGCTCTCTAGCAACACAGCGCGCCAATATTTTACTTTCAAGTTCAAACGTTTCTGACGGTTTTTATTTTTTTTGGTCGACTTCCCGACCTTTCCCGGCACTGAAATTTGGTGGAGAATGTGCCCTTGCATCAAGGAAGAAGTGATATAAATTTCAGAGCCCTAGCTCAAACTTTAGGTTTTCACCTATTTTCGACCCTCGAAAATGGTCAATTTTTTCAAGTTTCTCAAAATCGGCCGAACCCGGGATATTTTGATTGTTTTCGCATCAGGGTGGATAGAGAACAAAGAATCCATGAGAAAAAGTCCGGATTTGCAACGAGAACGGGTCGAAAAACCGTCCAGAAAAGTCAATTTTTGCTCATTTTTGACGGTTTTTATTTTTTTTGGTGGACTTCCCGACCATTTCCGGGGCTGAAATTTGGTGGGTAATGTTTTTTTTCATCAAGGAAGATACCATAAAAATTCCAGAGCCGTAGCTCAAAATTTTTTTTTCGGCAAATTTTTCTTAAGGGGTACCCCTTCAGATTTTTTCACGATTTTTCGAAGGTCCACGAACTCGGGTTTTTTCTTCAGGAATCGATTGTTTATGAATGAAAACGGATAGAAAACAAGAAATCCGTCGAAAAACGTCCGGATTTCTATCGAAAACACTAAAAAAACTGCCTTTGAAGTTCGATTTTTTCGGAATTTTCGTTGGTTTTTCCCATATTTCTTGGACTTCCCGACATTTTCCGGGGCTGAAATTTGGTGGGGAGTCTCCTCTTGCATCAAGGAAGATGTGATATAAATTTCAGAGCCCCAGCTCAAAATTTTTTTTTACCCACATTTTTGGCCATCGAAAACATCCAATTTTTCAAAGATCCCCGAACCCGGGTTTTTTCTTCGTGAATCGATTGTTTGTGTACCATAGCGGATAGCAAACGAAGAATCCATGAAGAAAAGACCAGATTTGTATAGAAAATACCAAAAAATCGTTCCTGAATAATGAATTTCATCTAATTTTCATGGTTTTTCCCATATTCTTCATACTTCCCGTGTATTTCACGGGAAGTATGGCCTTGCGTCAAGGAAGAAGTGATATAAATTCCATGGCTCTAACTCAAATTTTGTTTCTATACTCAACAAATCCTTTTGACTCAACAGAATAACTATCATTGGCTGAGCGGGAAAATCGGGGGAAAAGGTAATAAGATCAGGGGTGCGAGTGAAGCCTGACGGCGGCGGTGGCGGCGGCGTCGATCGGCGTCAGGGAGGCATCGGAAGCGAAAGAGTTATTTGGCCGCGTAGGTCGGCGGCAGCGGCATTTCGAATAGACGGCACACTCCGAGTGGTCTTAATGGCTCCCGGTGGCCCATTCAAACGCTAAACGTATTCCCTTATGCGAGCACTCGCTGCCTCCCTTAGATATCCGGCTTATTCCGCTACATCCCCGCCGCCCCTTCGAAGAATGCATAATATATAAAACGTTGTAAGTTACCCGTCCGATCCACCACGCCGCTCGATGTACAAGCTGAGTCGGATCAAGCATGAAATAATCGAATCATGAACTGTTCGTGCTGAGCCAAATGAAAATGTAAGACATTAATGTAAGAATGTAAAAATTGATATAAATTGCTTTGTTAGAGATTTATTTCATTGTGTAGATATTATTTTTCTAAAACGTTAGAGCTTTAAAATATTATTAAAAAGAGCAATCAGTGTTTGTAAATGATGCATATGTCTGTAAATTAAATGCTGTTTGTACTGTTAATTTTGAAAATCCGTGGACCATTCTTTTCTTTAATAATCCGAATATAATTGAAGATTATTCATATACACTTGTCATTTTTTATTTAAGTTCGAACTGCACCAAATAGAAATATAAAATGTTAATGTACGAATGTAAAACTCAATGCAAATCATTTTATCAGAGAGATTCATTTAATTCTATAAATATTATTTTTGGAAAGCGTTGATATTATTTATGATATATTACAATAAAAAATGTGATGTCAGATATTTAAAACGTTATAAATAATATATACGTCTACGAATTAAACGCTACTTCTACCGTCAAATTTGAGAATCCGTGTACCACTTTTTATGAGTAATCCAAACCGTCAAAGATTATTCCTATACTCTTACAATTTTTCATTGAAGCACACAGCTTTTAATTTCCACGCCACTTAACAAAACCTCGAAACCCAAGACGCTTCAGTAGCAATAATTACATTGGACGAACTTTGCCGATCATCGGAATGAGAAAAGTCCGTTCCAATTAGAAACGCTTGTTCACTCAAGCGGCGCAAACACAGAGAGTGCAACCATGTTCGGTAAAAGGTTCCCGGAGGAATAAACAGTTACGAATATTCAAGTATCAAAGTAGCGGTTTGGCGGTGGTGGTGGGAGAGGAACAGAAGGTAGAAAAAGGTAGCAGCAGCGAAACGGGACAAATTCATTGTTATAATCCCGGTTTAATTACATTTTCCACCTCAATGAATAGCTTGGAGGCTGCTTTGTTCTCATTTCGCAGGTATTACTGGCGCGCCGGCTATGTACAAGTGTATATCCCCATGACCGTCGTTAATGCTCCACCCTCGTTTTTCCTTTAAAGTAGTATTTTTCAGTGGCAGCGCGCGCGCGCGCGCCAAACGGCTTATCACAATTCATGCAGCGCTGTATTATTCAAAGATCGCTGCTGAATCGACTGGAAAATTTGCCGGACGCCCGAATTAGCGACGCTTCTACACTGATGCTCGAATGGAAACGGCGTTGATTGAAAATCTCCCTTCTCCCAATTATTCTTATAATTTTTGTTTCTTATGTCCTTTTGTTTTTGTTGTATTGTGTGTTGTTTTGTGTATTTCACTTGTCGATGCACAGGGTGAGTCACTTGTCTTTGAATCATTACTGTTCTATATAAAATCATTATAAATAACCTAGAGATTTCAATTAAACTCAAATGTTTCTCAACATTTGTTTGCATTTTATGCATTTATACTTTTACATGTTTGAGTTATGTTAATTCGCACATGAAATTGTACTCTTCAGAAGCCAGTTACATATAATATTCCTCTATAAATATAATATAATAAAATATTTTCTCGTTATGGTGCTAGCCATTCGAAGGAAGTCGATGCTAAAACTTGGTAAAATATTCTCTCCAACAGATTACATAATTTAATACAGTCTATTGTTAAAGAGAGAATATATAGTATAATTAAATAGATGTCTAGTAAAAGTGAGGTTAGGAGAGTTCTGATTCAAAGGCAACTGAATCACCCTGTACAATTGATGATACAATTTTCCTGTCATCCTAACCTAAAATTAATGCCTGTATTCACTATAATTTTTTAGTCGGTTTTAACAAGCTCGGAGTAGAAAATCTTATTCATAGTTTCACTCATATTTATATATTTATTATCTTACACATAAAAATATATAATTTCTATATTTTTGTAATATTGATTTGTAGCAAAGCTATAAATATCCATTATCCATTAAGGCCATTCGAAGGAAGTCGATGCTAAAACTTGGTAAAATACTTGCTCCAACAGACTACATAAATTAATACAGTCTATTGTTAAAGAGAGAATATATAATATAATTAAATAGATGTCTAGTAAAAGTGGGGTTAGGAGAGTTCTGATTCAAAGGCAACTGAATCACCCTGTAGACAATTATATTCAATTTCAAGTGCGAAAACTTGCAAAAGGTAGCACTAAATAATATTGAACATTCCAGTTTCATTCTGACGTACAAAATAACAAGAATGAAGTGTAACTGTAAATTGACGGCGGTCGTTATATAAGTGTTTAAATAAATAAATTTAGCTCGTATTTGGAACGGTGTTAACACTAGGTTCACGGCACCCGTCATTTTGACGGATTTTAGACTTCGCGAACAAAATTACAAAGCTTATTAATATTTCTGCCAACTTATACTGACAATTATTTATGCAAACAGATTTCATTACCTTATATTATGTCTGTTAAAATTGCAATTCTGTTTAAATTAAATTAACAGCTGTTTTTAATGAAAATATGTGTCCATAAAAATAGGTATACAAAAATGTCCGTAAACCTAGTGTCAAGTCATTTTTCTGAAGCTTTGAATTGGAACTAGCTTTTTTCGTGCGATTGATTTGTTATAAAACTTTGTTCTATTCTTAAAATTTGTATTGTGTATTTTAATATGCCATTTTAAATTTCTTCTTATATTATTCTTAGTTTTTGTACAAAAATTGTATTCTTTGTGGGTCAGTGTACAATTTAAGATGCTGAACATTTTCCACATGAAACATAACATTGTTTTCTGTAATATATTTCTGCAATTAGAATTGTGTAATCGAACCAAGTTAAACAGAACATATACTTGAATATATTTGCTTTGTATAATTCCAACAACTTCTCTTGCAATTTCATAATGTTAATATACAACAACTTTTTAAAGTGTTAGCAAATGCTATCATTTACCCACAAGAAAATAAGAACCTCAAAATAAAATAACAATCCCCACAATTTCTCTTTCCATTCCCGTAATACTTCACCTTTTATAACACCCTCAAATTTGACTCCAGCACGCGATAACGACGCGAAGACTGCTTTACGAAAATCCCGGAGAATCGCCGAGTACGATCGGGGATAGCGAATTACAAATTCGATTTTGACTTCTGCCCGCCTCGAACTGACCCTTCGACTTTGAGGGAGTGTGACTTATAAGCGTTTCGGGTCAGCGTTTATGCGCCGTCATAATCATAGGTTGGCAGGTAGTTGCGCGTCGTGGCGCGTCGAGGGGTTATTGGAAAGTGCGGAAAAATGTAGATGTACGCGTTTGCGGAGGAAAAAAAGGCGGTGGAAAGGTGGAGGAAAAAGGGTGGGTGGGGGGGTGGCGATAGAAGAGGGCGAAGAGGGTTTGACCGGCGGTAAAAATAGGGGGCGATAAAGACGATACGAAGCGTGATACAGCCATTCCTATTCTAAGGAAGGGAGGAAGTGGTCTGTCCATTGAGCTTCTGGGAGGACGCGCGCCTTTAGGATTACGCAAATCCTAGTTTATTGTAACCGGTAAGAAAGTTCGAGTGCTCGACCTTTGCCCTTTCTCTCTTCTCTCTTCTTTAGTCTCTGCTCGCTCTCTTTTCGAGGGAGATGCCCGAATTCCCACTAAATAAAGCTCCCGGTCAAGATTGCTCGCAGATAGCTGGTCAGGCAGCGCGCGCGCGCGCGGCGGGGCAAAAATTGCTGGCCCGGCCGGCCGCCCTCGATCCCACCGATGATCCAATAAAAAATGGCGCCGAAAGCGGACGCTCGATTTATGGCCCGCGATTGAATTGCCCTCGACCCACTGTTTCGCAGGTGAACTTTCGCCTCGTCCCTTTAATCGTAAACTCCCACCACCACGCGCAGGATTGTTCATCGGACGTTATGAGCTCTTCCCTGCGACTTTTCCGCACGTTTCCGCTCGATTATTAGCTACTGCTTTATCGCTCGATTCGAAAACGATACGACGACCGTTTTAGAAAATAGAAATAGCACAGTCATCAATGTTAAATATGTGTATGATGTGTAAATCGGCATTATTGTATGAGAAATGTTTGAACAATTGTTAAGTGGCTGTCAATTGATTGTAATTCAATCATAAAGAAATATAAGGGCAGCTTTAAAACATGAAAATCGAAAAATAATGAATATTAAAAATGTGTATCATCTGTAAATCGGCATTATTGTATGAGAAATGTTTGAACAATTGTTAAGTGGCTGTCAATTAATTGTAATTCAATCATAAAGAAATATAAGGGCAGCTTTAAAACATCAAAATCGGAAAATAATGAATATTAAAAATATGTACAATGTGTAAATCGGCATTATTGTATGAGAAATGTTTGAACAATTGTTAAGTGGCTGTCAATTGATTGTAATTCAATCATAAGGTAATATAAGGGCAGCTTTAAAACATCAAAATCGGAAAATAATGAATATTAAAAATGTGTATCATGTGTAAATGAGCATTATTGTATGCGAAATGTTATAAAAATGCTCAAATATCTATAAATTGATTGTTATTCAATCATAAAGTAATACAAGGACAATTTAAAAACATAAGAATATCAGAATAATGAATATTAAAAGAATGTACAATGTGTAAATTGACATTATTGTATGCGAAATGTTATAAAAATGATAAAAGACCTATAAATTGACTGTAATTCCATCATAAAATAATGTAAGGACAGTTTTAAAAAATAGAAATCGCAGAATAATAAATATTAAAAATGCAAACGATGTATAAATGTGTATTATTCTATGCAAAAATATGATGGAAACTGTTAAATGCTAGTAATTTGACTGCAATCCAAAGAGGACCCAATTATTAGACCCTTTTCTGTCTTTGAATCATAAAACAGCATAAATATAGTTTCAAAAAACAGAAGTAGTAGAATGGAAAGTATGAAAAACACGGGTCAACATGTAAAATATTATAAAAATTTATAAATACCTGTAAAATAAGAAACTATTAAACAGTGTGTGAAATCAAATGGAAAAAGTGGTCGTTGCATAATAAATACCGTAAAGATAAAATAAAAAACAGCCATCAACATATTCAGCATGAATTTTAACATACTTTTATCAATGATAAGTCGTCAGTATTCACGTCAATAATTAATAAACAAAATTAGCCCTGGAATAAAAAGCAGTCATCAGCATAGTCAGCATAAATTTTGACACAATAACTAATACACGTTGAAATAAATAAATGTCTGTACAATTGCGTGATCTACCAAAGAATACGTGAAATCAACTGGGAAAAGTGGCAGTTGCGTAACGAAAACAATGATGCCGGAATAAAAAACAGTCATCGATGCGACGCGAAAACTGTTGTCCATCCGTTGCTGAAATTCGGGGGAATATTTAAAAAAAAAAAACGAGGGGCATTTCGCAATTCCGGTCGACGCTCGTCCCCGCTTTTGAGTTCAATCCGTGCGCGTTTGTACGTGTGTGTGTGTGTGTGTGTGTGTGTGTGCTCACCGCTGGAAACAATTTTGATCTTTCCATGCGTGCCGGAATTACGGGCGAGCGGCTTCATTTTCTGCTCATGACGAATGCGCCGTAAATAATGAAAAATTCTTTAGTGCGCGCGCGCGACGCACACGAAAAACAATTCCTGCAAGCCGAACGCGCGGAACACCGCGCTTTCCACTTAGCGAGCAGCCATTAAATTAATTCAGTTAGTTAACAGGTTAAGAACATTTAATTAGAAATCCGACGAACTCGCTGCTTTTTTTTCGCGGGCGGGCGGGCGTTCCAGTTTCACTGACGAATGAAAGAATGGTTGTGGGAAGCGGGCGTGTGGAAAGCGCGTTTTCATGGCACTGTGTGCCGCGTAAAATAATCCTCGGGTGTTGATGAGAAATACACCGCGTTATTCTAATAAATTAACGCACTTCTCAGTAGAGGGCGGCTTTAGTTGATTTTTATTTGTTCTTTCCATACGAATCAGAGTTTAGTTCAGATCGTGAAATATCCAGGAGTCGAATAAATACGTACTTTAAGTATAAGAAAGACATTAATAAATCTAAGACTCGTAATTTTTCTGTCATAAATTCGACAAATATGTTTCCTCATTTCCGAATTAAATTATTAAAAAATTCTGGCAATCTTTTTATTTATTCATTTTAGATCATGTTATAATTATTGGTCTTTTTACTAATCTTATGCAGATTTACAAACTTAAGCTTTCAGGTATTGAAAAATAATTTTACAAAAACTAAAAACCTTATTTCTTGATTTTTCCCCATAGAAACTTTGTTATATAAACCGTGGGGATTGAATGATTTATTTCTATGAGAATTCCCTTAAAACGTGGTGAGACAACAAAGTCCTTCACTAAATTTATATAAATTAACAAACTTATGCTTTCAGATATCTAAAAATAATTTTACAAAAACTGAGAATCGTATTTTTTTATATTTGCCCATAGAAACTTTGTTATACATGTATAACAATATGTTTTTACATGTTATACATGTATAAACCTTGGGGATTCAATGACTTATTTCAATTAAAATTCTCTTAAAACGTGGCGAGGAACAGGGCTTTCACTAATTTTATATAAATTAGCAAACTTAAGCTTTGAGGTATCTAAAAATAATTTTACGAGGGCTAAAAACCTAGTTTTTTTATATTTCACCACAGAAACTTTGTTATATAAATCATAGGAATTCAATTACTCATTTCTATGAGAATTCTCTTAAAACCTGACGAGGCAACGAAGACCTTCACTAATTTTATATAAATTAACAAACTTAAGCTTTGAGGTATCTAAAAATAATTTTACGAGAGCTAAAAACCTAGTATTTTTATATTTGCCCACAGAAACTTTGTTATATAAATCATAGGAATTCAATTACTCATTTCTATGAGAATTCTCTTAAGAACTGACGAGGCAACAAAGTCCTTCACTAAATTTATATAAATTAACAAACTTAAGCTTTCAGATATCTAAAAATAATTTTACGAGTGCTAAAAACCTAGTTTTTTTATATTTGCCCATAGAAACTTTGTTATATAAATCATAGGAATTCAATTACTTATTTCTATGAGAATTCTCTTAAAACCTGACGAGGCAACAAAGTCCTTCACTAATTTTATATAAATTAACAAACTTAAGCTTTGAGGTATCTAAAAATAATTTTACGAAAACTGTGAATCGTATTTTTTGACTTTGCACAATAGAAACTTTGTTATACAAATCATGGGAATTCAATGACTCATTCCAATGAGAATTTCCTTAAGACGCGACGAGTAAAAGTGTGGCTAATACCAGTGTGAGTGGGGGTTGCGTGCCATGTGCCGACTAGTCACCGGTGCGACACACGTCAAGATAAATTATACCGTTTACTTCGGATGATATCAGTCACTGTGGCGTATGTGTTCATAATTGGAGCATCTGCCATATTTCACATGCGCCAGGAAGCGCTTTCTGCAAAGTAGACCTGTCGGCCTTTATGCACAGCGGACGCTAATCACGAAGATTTATAAAAAGCAAGCCGCTTATCTGTCACGCGTCCCGAAATCAGCAACTGCTGAAACTGGCAAGAGAATACAAAATATTGTAACTCCTTTCTTTATTTATTAATTCGCCTGGAAATAATACAAAATTTAAAGGAAACTATAATAATACGAAATGTATTAATAAAATAGTATTAATAAGAAAAAGATGGTGAAATTTTCGAGTTACTTTTAAAGTTATATGCAAATTTTGAGATAATTTGAGAACCACGATTATTTTAACTTTGAGAATAGTTGGTTAAAATTAGTTGGACATTATTCTATGGTTTGCGTGTGCAAAAGGAATTCCTTTATACCATCGTATCATCGCATATCTAAGCATCGAAACGGACGGTCGATAAACGGGAGCGAGCACTATTTTTATGGCGTCGCATTGACGTAAATACAGAAAGGTGTTTTTATTTACCTCATGCATAGTCAGTTGTATTGCATGCCAATGGTAAGCATGCACTTTATTTTTCAGGAGAATGTTAGAAATATGTTTGTGAATTTAATGCAAAACAGTGTATATCAAAATAGAAAGACGATAAAAAGAGAATTAAACATATTTTTATAGCTCCCATTACCCAAAATTAAAGGAGGTGGTTTACTTCCCACGAAAATGCTCAGTAGTATTGTCCAGCAACATCAAAAATATATTTCGAGAAGATAAATGATACAAATATAAACAGAAGATCAATAAAAAATGAATTAAAATTATTTTTACGACTTTTTCCCACCCCAAAATTAAAGACGTTTTATTTCCCACAAGAATAGCAAGTAGTATTGTCCAGAAAGCACTAAAAATGTATTTTTAATAACACTAAAAATATATTTACGAATTTAATGCAAGAATCTGATTCTCAACTGAGTGGAAAACAGTATAAATAAAAATAGAAAGTTGACAAAAAAAAGAATTAAAATTATCTCTACGACTTTTTCCCACCCCAAAATTAAAGACGTTTTATTTCCCACAAGAATAGCAAGTAGCATTGTCGCAACAGCACTCAAATGTGTTTATAAATTTAATACAAGAATTTGATGAGCAATTGACTGCAAGATTGTATAAACCAAAATGGAAAGTCGACAAAAAAGAGAATTAAATGTATTTCCACATCTTTTTCCCACCCCAAAATTAAAGACGTTTTATTTCCCACAAGAGTAGCAAGTAGTATTGTCGCAACAGCATTAAAAATGTGTTTTTAATAACACTAAATATATATTTACGAATTTAATGCAAGAATATGATGCGCAGCTGAGTGGAAAAAAGTATAAATCAAAATAGAAAGTCGACAAAAAAGAGAAATAAATGTTTTTCCACGACTTTTTCCCACCCCAAAATTAAAGACGTTTTATTTCCCACAAGAATAGAAAGTAGTATTGTCGAAACAGCACTAAAAATGTGTTTTGCGCGCCGGCACGTTTGGTAGTCGCAAGTTGCAGAGGAGTTGAAACGAGTATAAGTCGGTGAGGAAAGCGAGGGGGGGGTGGGGGGTGCGGAAACGGGGGAACGAGGATTCCTAAATCCACGTAACTGTGGGGGTCACGGGGAAAGCGAGCGCGAGGCCGAGTGGCAACGTGCCAGTATGACGGAACTGGAGTGTCACGTTCAAAGCGCGCGTATCGCGCGCGCGCGCGCGCCCCGTTTTCTCGAATTCCCTCGCGTGATTTCACGAGCAAGTCAATTACGCGCGGAGTTTGCCGCCGCCGCCGCTCCAGGTGCGAAAAAGGAAGCAGCGCCATTCGACGGCAAATAACTTTTGATGAAGTGCCAATTATACTGGCTGCCTTGAAGACCGCCTTCCACCAGACTCCCTTGACTGACACACGTAATCATTGCTTGTCAATTTCGCCGTCGATATTGAATTCTCCCCTGAATTCCAAAGAGAAATCATATTGCGCTAGTTTCAATTTTAATTAAATCGATGAAAGACACGTATTTTGAATTGAGCGAGTGCAAAATACGAAGTTTACTTTGGAAGAAACAGTGTCATAAGTTTGGAAATACGCTGCAGAATATTATTATTTTTAAACACTTGCAGTTGTTTTTATTCAACAATTATATTTAATTGCGTCGAAGTATAATTTACTCAATTTATTCAATAATGCGCACAATCTCAATAAAATACCCAAAAATTCCAAATTAATAATATATATGTTTATAAAGAAATACGTATTACATTCCTGTCATTCGAAAGCATAATCTCGCCAAACTAATTATTACCCTAATAGAATTTCAATTTCAATATAATCCAATACAATTTTAATAAAATCCAAAATCTTTTCCAAATTAATTATAAATACATTCATAAAAAAAGCGTGCTACATTCTTTTCATTTGAAACATGAACTCATCAAACTAATTATTACTGTAATTATTACCCTAATAGAAGTACAATTTCAATATAACATAGATACGATTTTAGTAAAATCTAAAATCTTTTCCAAATTAATTATAAATACATTCATAAAAAAAGCATGTTACATTCTCTTCAGTTGAAACATAACCTCGCAAAATTAAGTATTACTACATTACCGCATTTCCAAAGGAAATCTTTCAAGATCATCCCCTTTAAATACCACCGATGATTGTAATTTCCTCTGGTAAATGGGAGTCATTCGGAATGCTTCGGAAAGAAGAGTAATCATGAGGAGCTCGAATCACCTTCCACCGAGACATAAGTTAGGAAGCCGGACGATTGTTTTGCCGGGGCGGCGCGGCGTGCCGACTTTCTAACTGATAGTGCGCGAGCACCATCAAGGTGGCTGAAGGTGAGCTCCTTAATGTCGGCGCGTGCGAAATTTACGAGCGCGATAGTTCCTCCTTATCAGCGGAAGTCCGTAAATTTTCCCGCAAATATTAAAGCCCCGTAATTAAACATGTGCGGAACGGGACTGGCGAGCGAACGCGAAGTTTACGGGCACTAATCACTCGGCGTAGTGAATGCGAGAAAGAGAGTGATAGACAAATAGGAATGAGAAAAGGAGATCGAAGAAGAAGAAGTGCAGTTAAGTTTTTGTTAGTTCTGTTTAGTAAAATTAATGTTCGGTTTGACGTAAGAGAATTTTTAATGAATGTTAGTAATATTGTTGTATAATGGGAATTAAATATGTAATGGAGGGAATATTTGGAGCATGTTTGTACATAATTAAAATAACCACGTTCTCCCGCAAAGAAAATCCTTCTGTTTGAATATAAATATATTTTCTTGAACGGGAAAGCGCTTTGAAGAAGAAATTAATTTCCTTAGGGAAGAGAGTTTTATTTTCGAAGAATATTTATTCTAAAAATACTGGGTGCGCCAGGTATCCCAATTAATATTCCCTTCTACATCATTTTATTCCAATTCAAGCAAACATTTCAGTTATATTAAATATTATAACAAATATTCTAACAAAAACGTACTTTTGAATTATAATTCAAACTAGAAAAACAACTATATCTTCTTTAAACTTCAATAAATCAAGCAAACAACTAAAATCTTGAAATCGAAACAATCTCTTACGTACCAGAAGAGTGGGAGTTAAAACTAGTTACTCGCGAATTAACAATGGAGAAGCAGTAATTACAAGAAAAGGGGGGAAAGCGCTTAGATCCCTCGGAGAACTGGTGGTACTCGGTCGATGTCGGCGAGGGATAAATAATAAAGCTGCTCGGGCAGGGCGGACATTCGGAAATGAAGTCGTAAGTTGTAAAAGTCGAGGGGCCGAGTTGTTTCGCCTGGCGGCCGCCAGTTGGCGCGCGAGTGTTCTGTCCGGCGAGCGCGTGTTGTACCCCGCTGGGGATTCCGGCGGCGGCGGCGCGGCGTCCTCCACGCACTCTCCACAGTTAACCGTGGATATTACACGAAACGGAAATTGTTCCCTGTTTACGGAGGGCGCACGCTCGGAATAATATTCGGCCGAGCGGCCTCAATAAAGCAGCATGCCGCCCGGCTAAATACCTCGGCTAAATTAAACCGCTCCTTTAGCCGCGAAAGAAAACACTCAATAATTCGCCACGAATGGCGCGTTGCGTGCGGCGTCACCTAACCTTTCAAATGCATTCTGACCGCTTTGTTAAGTTTTGCTTTATTACTCGCTGGACATATTGAGGAAACGTTAATGATAAAATTAAGTGCAGCAAAAAATACAATCGTGCCATTACTTTATATATAATCTATCATTTTGTTATTATGATAGTTTGCAATTTTATTATTGACTTATATATGAAATGAAGTATGTGATGAATATGAAGTAAAATAAGTGAAATGAAATAAAATCGTGTCATCACTTTATATATAATCAATAATAAGATGATTACGAATTATGATTATAATAAAATTATAGATTACATACAAAGTAATGACACTATTGTACTTTTTACTGCAACTAACTTCATCATTAATATAGCTATAATTTATAATATAGCAATAATTAAAAATTAACGCTGACAAAGTCTGAATGCAACTTATGTTCTGCTATAATTCTAGGTCGGTGCTTATTTGTTATGCGTGCTTATATTATTCCTTTGAGCTACTGTGCGACTTCTAAATTGCAATGTAAGTTAATAAATTCATTTAACATGACTTTGACAGATAAATAAATTTAGAAGACAAGTTATCATGAATTGTATGACGAGAAGCTAATTAATTTAATATAGAAATGCAGCTTCAGAAATCTAGTAAACTTTCATCGTTACGAAAACTAGATTATCAAAGTAATTTCGCAAATTATACTAATTCTCCTCTAGTCATTAAAAACAGAGTTATTTATTTATTCACTCAAACATAACACGTCGAATTTTATTACGAATTCCTGCAGTAGAAAATGCAGAAACAGTGTTAAAATTTTTTGGTTTATTTCCCACAATTATTCTTGGACTTCGCCGAAGTATTTCGACACTCGGAACTGCTGAATTTCCCAGTGTCAGAATTTCGAGGTTGCCGAGCTTCTTTAACGCACTGCTGCATTAAATTCCAGCTGGCCAATCGCATTTACTGCGCCAGCATTTACAGCGCGTACGAATCGAGCCTATCCGTTATTCAAGCCTGGTACACAGCTGGCTTGTTTCGTGCTTACGTTTCGTTGGCAGGCAGGCAG
This sequence comes from Ectemnius continuus, assembly GCA_910591665.1. Classification (NCBI taxonomy): domain Eukaryota; kingdom Metazoa; phylum Arthropoda; class Insecta; order Hymenoptera; family Crabronidae; genus Ectemnius; species Ectemnius continuus. Next base: position 3,605,929 of record OU342856.1, read on the forward strand.
GCAAGCAGGCAAGCACCGCAGCAGCAGCTCGCAGACCAACATGCGCCGGAAGTGGCCAGCGGAGGCTGGCCGAAGCTGTGAATTGGAACATCTCGCAGCCAATAATCTACGGACGGGTTACACGGGAGGCTTCACGCTAGCGCTGGCGACATTCATCATAATCTGCTCTTAATATTGCTTTGATTTTGAGTTATTTTTGACAGATGGGTGCTTTTTCTTTTCAGATGTTTAAAGCTCTAATGAAATTTGTATTCGAGAATCGTATGGAAATATTTAATTAGGAAGAATGAAAGCATTAGTGTTCAATAATATTATAAATTATATATTAGAATAAAAACGTCAATGCTCAAGATTTTTAACAGATAAATGCAACTTTATATTTATAATATATTCAACTACTAAGCTTGCTATAATCTGCTTTTCATATCGCTTTGATTTTGAGGTATTTTTGACAGATGAGTGCTTTCTCTTTTCAGATGTTTAAAGCTCTTATGAAATTTGTATTCGAGAATCGTATGGAAATATTTAATTAGGAAGAATGAAAGCATTAGTGTTCAATAATATTATAAATTATATATTAGAATAAAAATGTCAATGCTCAAGATTTTTAACAGATAAATGCAACTTTATATTTATAATATATTCAGCTACTAAGCTTGCTATAATCTGCTCTTAATATCGTTTTGATATTCTGTTATTTTTGACAGGCAAGTGCTTTTTCTTTTCAGATGTTTAAAGCTCTTATGAAATTTGTATTCGAGAATCGTATAGAAATATTTAATTAGGAAGAATGAAAGCATTAATGTTCAATGATATTATAAATTATATATTAGAATAAAAATATCAATGACATATTTAGCTATTAAGAAAAAGAATTCTGTGTATGTAGTTAAGAAAAATTGAAGTTTTCTTTTGAGATTTCTGTCTTTCAGAAATTTTATGCCAGTTCAATTTAACAAAAGGCCCGTTTTTTAAACTAGTAATAATGCAGAAAATGTTTGAATGAATTCGTACGTACGATTTACTAATATATTTTGGAATACAAAAATTAATGTTCAAGATTTTAGAAAAATAAACGCAACTTTATATTTGTAATATATTTAGCTACTAAGAAAAAGAATTCAGTGTACGTACTTAAAAAAATTGAAGCTTTCCCTTGATATTTCTGTCTTTAGAAATTCTACGCCAGTTCAATTTAATAAAAAACCTATTTTTTAAACTATTAATAATGCAGGAAATGTTTAAATGAATTCGTACGTACGATTTACTAATATATTTTGGAATACAAAAATTAATGTTCAAGATTTTTGAAAAATAAACGCAACTTTATATTTGTAACATATTTAGCTACTAAGAAGAAGAATTCAGTGGTGTTCCAACAAGCATGCAATTATACTTTAATGCAAGTAACTATCTTGGTAAGGATGTAAATATAAACAGAGCTTAACAATGCTGACAGCACTTCTGCAAGGAAGGAAAAACTTGGAAGAGTGTTCACGCGTGTCCCTCGCACGAGAAGAACCAACCCCTTGGCAAAGGGGATGGTGCGTGACCCATTTCAGGGGAACAAGTAATTCTCTCGATCATTACAAATATAAATCTAAACGATAATATATTTAAATAAATTTAAAGACTGCTGTCAGCAGCTCTATAATATAGAAAAATCTCTAAAATCAATCAATCATCATACTGAAATCCATACAATTTAAACAAAAATTCCACAACTTCATTAACAACTTAAACGCAGTCATAGAAATGTTGTGATACAAATTTTGCACCAAGCATGAATATCACGACTTAAATTCGCAGAATGAAAATTTTTCTATTGTATTTTTCAATATTTTGGGGATTAAGTATTAAAAATTGTTTCCAGCATCCCTTTTCGACCTCTTCTTCCAAATATCATCGAACTATTCAAACGACACGGCAAAAATATACAAAAACCCCAAATTTTCCACAAGCATCCCTTCAGAAACAACCAAACCATCAACTCACACCATCACCCACACATCCCAAACTAATTGTCCTCATTAATAAATGCAGAAATGCAAAGGTAACTCGACGACTGTTGGCAGCAATTCCTAGGGGAAAGAGAACTTGGAAAAGTGTTCATGCGTCTGCCTCGCAGGGGAAGAAACATCCTCGAGGAAAGAGGTGAGGGCAAAAGGGGGGGGTCGAACGGGTGGGTAGGAAGGGGATGATGTGCGACCTACTTCAGGCTTGCTCGTGCAGGGTCTTGGGCGGTGGAGAGGGGGCGGAACTGGAGGGGGATGCGCGGTGCGGCGCAAGTAAGTATACATGTAGGAAAGTGTTTCCGGAGCAACGCGGACATCTTTCACGTGGTGGAGATCGAGTAGCAGATATTGAAGATTTCAGCGAGAGTACTATTAACGGGTCTCAAGAAGGCACGCGCGCGCGCGCGCTGCGGAAAAGACGACCGAGTCTCTTGAGTTTCCCCCGGGTTATCCACTCAACGTTTGCAGAGGCTAGAGATAGTTCTCCCTCGCCAGTCTCTTTCAGCAGTGCGCCACTTCATTCCCTCCTCTCTTACTCTCTCTCGCACACTCTCTCTCTCTCTCTCTCGGGGAGTTCTATCCCGCTCGAACCCTCTCGGCACCACTATCCGTGGTAAATAGACGCGAGCATTTCTATGAGATATCTCTCTCTCCTACTGTGCCCGTGAAAAGATCGTGGTACTCATAATGCAAGCCTTTGAAGATACTGCTCGTCAAATGAGAGCATTTCAATGCTCCTGAGTATTCTGCGACGTGAAATTTCGCCTTCGTGTCGTTCCTCTCTCTCTTCCTCTCTCGCTCGTTCTAAGAGAGTCTGTCTTACTTGGTCGCGGATGCTGGGATCTCTCTGTCTCCTCGAGCACACATCCATCCGGCATCCCTTTCGCCAACTTCTTGTTCCGGCTGTCGAGAGTCCGCGCGCACACTCGCTTTCTCTCTCTCTCTCTCTCTCTTATACTAGTCGTCTCGATTCCTCGCGCTCCAATCCGCCGCCGTCGTCTTTGCACTCGGCGCAACGTTCCATCGCGAGTCCACTGACTCCCTTTTTTTTCCCACCCCCCCTTCTGTACGTTTCTCCTACTCGTCGTGCTTCCGCTTCTTGTTTGCCCTTTATCGGCGTGGCCGCACGCTCGAACAGGTGCAACAACCCTTTCTCTTGTTGTCAGAGTGTAACTCTCCATGGACTCGGACCGATGCTACGCACCCTCGCGACGCACAGTGGGGGTGAATGCGGAGAAAAAGGGGATGAAATTAATTTTTGTGATTTAGGAACTTGGAAATCTTGTTGAAGATGAATGTGGAGTGTGGTTTAACACTAGGTTTACGGGACCCGTCATTGTGACGGATTTCGGACTGCATGAGTACAATTACAATTCATTTTTCTCCAATTTTGACTGGCTATTATTTATACAATCCTAACCAAATTAATTCACTTATATTACGTTTGTTAAGATTGTAGTTGTTTTTAAATTAAATTAGTTCTTTTGTAAGAGAAATTACGTTGTTTCGAATACGTGGACAGGTATACAAAAATGTCCGTAAATCTAGTGTTAAAGATGGCGATGAATTGTAATGATATGTAAATTGTGGTAGATATTGATAGTTTCCTTATATGCATAAATACTATCGAGAAATAGTTAATATCAACAAAAAAAGTGATTGCATATGTTTATTTCATGATATTTGTACTTATAATTGATAAGATCATCGCACTTTCCTTATTCGATTGAATATTAATTGTACTTTATAATATATTCGCGTTAATAAGTGATCAAGTACCGAAAAATGCAATATTACATGTCTATTTTATGTTATTTGTACTACTTGTACTTAATAAGACTGTCTTATTGTTCATTATTCACTTGAATATATTTGTGCTTTATGTAATTCAATATTAAAACACTTCCCGATGCTTTATCACTATAAAAAAATCATCAAAACCAACAAAAACAAGTGATTACGGACGTTTATTTCATGATATTTATGCTTGTAAAAAAAAAGAATTCAGTGCTGTTCCAACAAGCATGGAATTATACTTTGTCTTTAACAATTAAAAATGCAGAAGATGTTAAAATGAATTCGAACGAACGCATTCTCTCGTTCTGCTTTTACACGACGGCGTAAGAAGAACTGGGACACTTGTCCAGCTAACAAGCCAATATCCCTGGAATCATCAAATACCGATTAGCGTATTGTCGGGCGTCGGTGAAATTAGAAGCTTCGGCGGTGCGCGCGAGGACGCGACGCTCTCGAGTGGCGGGAAAATGAAATTTCGGAGTGCACTCCGGCGAGAAATGGCGCGCGCGCGCGCGAATCCCGTCGCAAATCATTGACAGCGCCGCTTCCGGTAGGAATGCGCCGCGCCGCTTCAATCTTCCTTTATAGATAATCGCCGTTTGTGCCGTCGAACTTATGGCGGCGTATATCTTGGCCGCTCGCGCTCGCGCGCGCACGATCGATCCTCTCGATTTTTCGCCTTAGCCAACGCGCCGCTTCCCCCCAAGGAATCATGGATTTTCCGCGCGGCGAGCTTTTGTCCGCTCCTATCCGAACGATTCTTTTCTCTTGCTCATAACGGCTTGGTAACCCGATTCTACAGTTTCTCAAAGCCAACCGGCCGCGCTCCACCATTGAAAATGGATCCCTTGGAATCCCAGCCACTCACCGCCAACTACCTTTCACCGCTAATACATATAATCTCCTCGATGGGAAATATTGTTGCTGTCCGCTTCATGTGCCTCGCTTACTTCTTCTTAGAAATAATAGTAGTCATTACTATTATTTTCAACGAATATTATTATTAATATTTTTATATACTATTGTTATGTTTTGAGGGATTTATGAAACACTTGCTGTCTGCTTGATGTGACAGTTTACGTCTTCCTTTCTTCTTATTAGAATTAATAACAGTCATTACTATTATTTTTTGAACGAATATTATTATTAGTATTTTTCATATACTATTGTTTTGTTTTAAAGGATTGATGAAACACTTGTTGTCCGCTTAATGTGACAGTTTACTCGTCTCGCTTTCTTCTTATTAGAATTAATAATAGTCATTATTATTTTCAATAAATTTTACTAATAATATTTCTTATATATTATTGTTTTGCTTAAAAGGATTTATGAAACATTTGCTGTCTGCTTGATGTGACAATTTACTTGTCTTGTTTACTTGTTAGAATTAATACTAGTCATTACTATTATTCAACGAATATTATTATTAGTATTTTTCATAAACTATTGTTTTGTTTGAAGAGATTTATGAAACACCTACAGAAATAGCAGGATGTGACAAAAATTGATTAAAATTATTGATAATAGTATTTGGCATTGTATGGAAAAAAGTTAGTATACTAGCAACAATTTTGCAGTGACAGAATTTTGTTATAAGCTCAATGCTATAGTTTTGATCCAGATTCTAGAATTTACAAAGTTGAGTATGAGTATAAACAATTATTACAAAATCGATTCATATTTTTTTCAATAATCTTTAAATGATTTCAACTTTAAATGAATATTTGTTGACTTGTATGACAAACAGTCTTTTTTATTCAACAAGGTTTAACATTAAAATTTGCCAAAACACGAAAGGAAAAATGGAGTAATAATTTTGAGTATCAGTTGTCTACTTTTTACATATTATACTTGAAAATAATCCAATAAATACTTCAGTATCCAACAAGGTTTAATGGTAATATTTATTAAATTAATATTTTACTATTTTCCAAAAAAAGGAAAGATGGAGTAATAATTTCGAGTATCAGTTGTCTACCTTTTACATATTATACTTGGAACAACCCAATAAATACTTCAGTATTTGTATGCGGATAGAACATCGGATGCAAAGATTCCGGTGATATAAATATTGTGCAATCTCGGCGGCCCCGGAGCGAGAAAGGCATATATTTTCTACTTTTTACGAGGCTAAAGCTTTTTCTAGAAACTGCATAGGATATCTGCAGCACATGCATGCATATAGAGTATGACTGTCAGGATACATCACAGCTATTGGACGTTCTACATAAAACTGCTGGTGACATTTAAAGCTCCACTCCGACGAATTCCTCAAAATTGTCGGTTTGTTACGACGTCGATGAAATTCGAGTTTGATTCGATATTCTTGTGCAAGATAGCATTGATAATCTAGCAAATTTTCTTGAGAATTAAAGTCAACTTTCTCTTTGTTTACTTTTATTGAATTGTTCTCGTTTTAAATGAACTGTAAAATTTGTACTTCTTTTAGGAATACAAATATGTTTTTACATTGCTTTTTGTCGTTCAAAAAGAAATTTAATTCGTTTTTTAGTGTAGAAAAACAACTGTTTTATGAAATTTAAATAGTACGAATAGAAATCAAAATGAAATAATTTTGCTCTTGTAAATTTCTGTCAAATCTACCCGAATAAATTCGCAGGTAAAAATAAGAAAAAGTGAATTAGGCAGGCAAAAATTATTTATCCATTTTCACTTTTGCGAGTTTCTACTTCGCATCCATCTAAATAAATTCATAGGTAATCCTGGCAAATTTAATTCAAATAAATAAACGAAAGTTGTATGTTTCGTGCGAATAATAAAGCGATCGTTTGAACAAGGTTGGAAGTAGGGATGTGCAAGCATGAATAATATTCAATTTTGAATCGTTCGAATTCGAATCATTCAGATTCGATGTATTCGACTTCGAATCATTCGAAATCGAAGTATTCACTTAGAATCATTCGAATTCGTGATTATTTGTCAATTACAAATAACCACGAATTTTTTTCCACGATTACAAATAATCGCGGATTTTTCTGCACGATTACAATAATCACGATCCAAAAAACGATTCAAAATTGAATACTTCGAATTCGAACGATTCAAAATTGAATATTTCGAATTCGAATGATTCAAAGTTGAATATTTCGAATTTGAATGATTCAAAGTTGAATATTTCGAATTCGAATAATTCAAAGCTGAATACTTCAAATTCGAATGATTCAAAGCTGAATACTTCGAATTCGAATGATTTGAATACTTTACACATTCGAATTTGAAATATTCGACTTTGAATCATTCGAATTCGTGATTATTTGTAAATTACAAATAATCACGAGTTTTTCTGCACGATTATAAATAATCACGAATTTTTCTCCACGATTACAAATAATCACGGATTTTTCTCCACGATTATTAGTAATCATGACCTTATATTATTCATACTTGCCCATCCCTGGTTGGAAGACCGCGCGAAAGTGCTTGCAGCGCCGGAGTCGCAAAAAACCAAACCGCAGCGTTGCGTAGATGACTGCGATCATTAGCGGCTTACTCCCGGTGCCTTACATCCGGCGCATTAAAATTAAAAACTCTTCTGTGCCGTGCTAATTATTAATTAATGCGAGCGAGCGGGTGAGCGCTGCTGAACATTGCCGCGGAGGCGCGACAATTACTTTCCCCAGCTAGGAAAGCCGCTTTCGGAATCTACTTTCGCAACGAACGAACGAGCGCGCGCGCGCGCGCGCAAACGAATTTTCGATCGGCCGCGCGGTTACGCTGCCAGTCATGGGATTTCTCTAACGAAATATCATTATCCTCCGCTCGGCTCTCGCGCGCATCCAATTAACGTATCCCGTGCATGTAAATTTTCGACAAAAAGTTCCCTCTATTTTCGCTTTTATTTCATGTATAATATTTAATCTGTTATTTAGTTTTCATGTAATGCCATTTGTTACTTAGAATTTATTCTACACTTGTTCGCATTATAATTTGGATTAACTGGCCTACAAATTTCGTTTCGATATTCGTAATAATGTATTTATTAGCCAATGAATCGATCCGGTTGAAAATCGATAGAACAGAAATTTGAGCTAGATTCTCGTAACAGGGTTATACATTTTCTCGAAATTTCTTTTTAACGTTTATGGAAAAATTTGTGCTCAATTTTGCCAAAAAATTATCGGTGACTATAAATGGCAATATTTTCTATTAGAATAAAAATTTAAAACATCGGCTGACGAATAATCGTATAACATTATCTACCTCTTAAATAAAAACAATTCTTTCATTCATTTACGATAAAAAAATATCAATGATAGAGTAAATGATAAATACAGAAATTCACAGTACATTTAGTTCAAACAATGTACTTTACTTATAAAATAACAAAATCCAAACGAGAAACGTTTTATGCGCGGGAAAAAAACCGTGGAATTTCATTAACTTTTTCGCGGTTCTACTTCCGCGAAATATTTGAAAAGAAGAGGAAGGTGGACTTCGACTTCGCGAGTCACAATTTTCCCGTGCAAATTCCTTTATGGTGCGGTGCGGTGCGGTGCGGCGAAAGCTCATCGCTTTCCCGGCTTTCACTGAAAAGTTATTCTCATCAGCGAATGATAAGCGTGGAGCATTCGCGCATACCAGCGAATTCCGGCCGAATTCCTCGGGCGGTTCATTACTTAAAGTGGATCACATTGCAAGTGTACGAATTCAAATTTTGGGGTAGGCGCTCCCTGAAAAATGTTCCCCTCCAGAAGCCGGTGGGGGGAGAATCCCCCCACCCCCCTTTTTCCGAGGCATTATGATGATGTAAGACATCGATCCGTATACAGTTCCATCCAAAATTCAACGTGCTCTCGCGCAAATGACGAATACCGTCGAGAAAATGAATATAATAATAAATATTTAATTAATTGTGTCTTAAAACTTATTTTAAAAGGCTAAGACACTTTTGAATTATCACCTAAAAATGTAAAAACAAAGGTATTTTACTATTTTATAAAAGTATTACATGTTTCATTAAAGATGTTAATACAAATTAATAAATTCAGTCTAAAATCCCAAAGTATTTCTTAATTATTATGGGAAAATGTAAAAACAAAGGTATTTTTCTATTTTATAAAAGTATTACATGTTTCATTAAAGAGATAATAAAGTGACAGAGTAATAAAATTGCAATTCAACAAGAATGTTGTTACATATGTTTGGAAAATAGATTAACAAAAATCCCATGAAACAGATTAACTAAACTGCAAATATAAAGGGATTACTCCAGTTCATGTATGTTTAATGTAAAGAACTTTCGTACTTTGTAAACTACCAAGATAGATAACAACAAAAGCGAGACAATATACAATACAAGTCAATACAAATAACAATATAAAGTTGGTGCTCAAAATTAATTCATGTATAATATAAATAACTCTACTATTTTATAAAACTGTTGTATCACATATTTTCGTATTGAAATGTAGAAACTTGTGCCCGATTTTATGTAAATTAATCTACATTTAGTATAATCTATATTTCATACAAATAATTTTACTATTTCATAAAACTGTTATATTGCATATTTTCCTTTCGAAAAGTACAAACTTCTGCCCAATTTTATGGAGATAAATGTACATTTAATATAACCTACATTTAATATAAACACCTCGACTACTTTACAAAACCACTATATGTATTGCATACTTTCTTATCAAAACATACAAACATGTGCCCCATTTTGCGGAGATAAATCTGCATTTAATATAACCTATATTTAATACAAATTATTCTACTACTTCATAAAACTGTTATACTGCATATTTTCCTATCGAAACATAGAAAAACATGTGCCCAATTTTATGCAAGTAAATCTACATATAACATAACCTACATTTAATATAAACAACTCTTCTATTTCACAAAACTACAATACCACATATTCTCCTATCGAAATGTAGAGACATGTGCCCGATTTTGCGGAGAACTGTAGTCGCCAAGAATGGGGGAGTCGAGAGTGATGGGCGACGAGAACGAGAGTATTCCGCGGCGGCAGACAAGAAGAGGGGTTGGTGGTTGGGGGGGGTTGGGGTGGTGCGAGCAGGAAGACAGATTTGGGCGTTGAAGCAAGCGGATAGTGATACGGAAAACCATGCAGTGCGAATGCATGTTCAGACGATTCCCTACGTTGATAGCTCTCGCTTCAATTTTTTTTTTTTTTCCCCCACCCCCAACCCCTTTTTCTACTCTCGCCAATGCTCGATGCATGCAAGCACGCTCGCTAGGACACGTGTATATGCTGGCGCATACACCCTGCATTCTAATAGGCATTGTCTCCCTTCGGGATAAACATTGAACCAGTGCAAACACAGTCGTAAATATTGCCACGCTTTTCTTCCCCGGAGTGGCGCGCGCGCGCGCGAGCGCGCTTGTGCAACCAGTGGCCGAAGGCGATTTCTATGTGTGCCTGTGTATCCGTGCGGCTGTGTGCTTGTGTGTGCGGATCTGGGCAGCCACTGCTTCTATGTTTCTTGCGACCTGCACCAGCACTGAAACACTTATTTTTTGTCGAGCGTGTGCTTTGAACATTGGTAGCTTTAAAGCTCCCCATTTTTATTTATCAGTGTTTCTCGTATGCTTTTGCCAGTTTAAAGTATTGTATCTTTTAGATTCTGTAAATGGTTTTGCATTAGTAAAAATTCATGCTAAAAATCGTAGAGTGTTTTGAATAGTGTTGTGTGTTAATTTAGATTTGATAATAACATTGGTGAATAATATAAAGATACTACTTTTACACTATGTTTAATACTTATTTTTTGGCGAGAGACCTTTAAATATTGGTCGTTTTAAAGCTCCGCATTTTTATTCAGTATTGTTTGTAGTATATAATTATTCATTCATAGCATTCGATTATTTTGTAACTAATCAAAATGCACGCGCATAATTAAAGTTTGAATATCTTTTTAGCCTACAATTAACCTTAGTATTTTTTATAGCATACTTTTGATAATTTGTAAATTTCAGTAAAACAACGTAATAATTCACGATATTTTAAAAAATTTCTATCAATATTTCCCACCAATTCTTTATTTGTTAACTATGTTTCTTGTTGTATCGAAAGATCTACTTTTGTCGTACCATTGTTTCTAGCACTATTTTGGCATTTTGCAACATTCTATATTATAAACATAAAAAAGCCCATGAACAATGAAGACACACAATACCAAAAATCAGAATAAAACCCGAAAGCATTAGTCGACTTCATTCATCATTAACTTTCACTTTAGCACGAATTATTCTTGTAACATTATTACAAATATGCCAGATAATTTTTGCAGCTACTTTCGAGCGAAGAATTTACGAAAACAGCGCATCGCATGCACATTACTACGAGCATAATAAATGATTCCAGCACTCCTCTCAGAAAACGTACGAGAATAAAGAGCGGGAGAACTGGAGAAGCGATTAGCGCCCCCCCCTTTTTTTTTCTTCTAATAAAAGTCGAAGGATCAAGTTTCCAGCCGCGGTAAAATCTTTCCTTTGCTCCTCGTATCTATCATCGTTAAGGTTCCAGCCGAAGTCTGCTTTAATTATCTCTTAACTTCATTCAATATTGACAGTCATTATGCGATGATGAAACCACCCCTAAGAAGGACGCCGCAGGGCGTCTCAGCCTCGAAATGAAGAAGTCCACCTACTTTTCAGCTTTGCGGAGTTAAATTAGCGTTACATTTTCGTTATTAGTTTTCCAGTATTTATATCATCTCGCTTTTCAGGAAAATGCAGTCACGGAAATTGTTATTATTACAATCACTATTAACTGAATGTATTAACTAAATAAGTATTTCTACTATTCCACAACTCTACTAATTTAATAATTAGCTATTTTAATATATTTGACTTGCATAAATCCCAGATTAGTACAAACAAATATGAATTTACAATAAGTGTACCTTGATTTTACATAAATATGAGTATTGCTATTTAGTTTCCTATATTTACAAATAGCAATATTATAATATTATAACTCCAAGTGCCCAATTTCAAATATTATAAATAACTTCGATATTAAATTGAGATCGAAATTATTAAAACCCTCTCATCGTTTATTAATCAAATTATTGTACTATTTATGCACACATTTGACGATTAACTTTAATATGGACGGCTTATTTTGAAAGTGTTTTAGTTAAACAGTATTAAAGTGTTTTAGTGTGATTTTCGTTAAGTTCGCATAAAACAAATTTATATAATCAAATTACACATTCATAAATCAGTAGAAACATTACGAGACTTCATATAATTAACCTAGATTTTTTCACTGACAGATATGCTAACATATAATTTTCTCGAAACAATTTTAAATATTTGCAGATCTATAAAAATATTGCTAGGTTACAAGAATTCATAGAAATCCGTAAAGACTTAAAAAAAGTATTAAAGATTCAAATTTTAAAGAAAAGGGGTTTCGAATAAGTTCACTTTTTGAGCAAAATATTATAAGCAATTGCAACGCCCTTACAAATCATTATTCAATTCCTGTAATCATTTATTTCCGTCAATGAATTCGCAATTAATATAAATAAATTTGAGTTTGGCAGTCAAGTGAATGAACGAGACGAATATTATTTTAGAGAAAAGAATATTATTTTATTATAATATTGCAAAATCTGTGAAAGTCAAAATGATGTCCGAGCGATCATTCACAGCTTATCGAACCGAAGTGTCCGCCGTCGATGACTGTGAAGATCCATCGGCGGAAAAAAGAATCGCAGGCAAATCCATGATCGTCAGAGAGAGTTATTGCCGCGCGATCAGAAAGGGCTGGGAATTTGTGGAAATTTGTAACGGTGACAGTTACACGGAAACTTTCACTTATCCCGGCTGCGGCACTCTTTCTTATCCAGTCGGACAAATTGAATAGTCCCGGCGAAAGGCTGCGGCAGGGAAGAGAAGGGAAGGGAAGGGAAGAGAAGAAGAAGAAGACCTTCATCCAATTTGCAATGCACAAGAGGAGCCGCCTTAGTTATGGCCGGGCGGATCCGCTCGCATTACGAGCTCCCGCTAAATTCGTTTGATAAAAATCTCCTCTCGTATTACGCCCGACTTTGACAGCTCCCGCCGCGCCTCTCCCCCACTCTGCGCACTCTCCTCCTCTCCGCCATTGTTAACGCGCAACCGTTACTTAATCAGAGTGGCCGAGTTTTCCGGGGATTTTCTTCGATTCCGCACTCGCGCAAAGTCATTTGTAACCTTGTAATATTAGAACGTTGCATGTGCCGCGTTTTTCTGCGAATTTAATTAGCCGATTTTATTTCGCCGCTAGTTGAGAAATGATCATTTTTATTATTTAAGATAATGTAATATAATCAGATTTGATAATAGTAGAATAAATGTAGAAGCAAGAAATTTTAGGTTGAATGGGTTAATAATTTTATTGCTACGTTTCTGAGTTGGATTTTTCGCTTCTGTAAAACTTTCGGCTCTTGACCTCACAGTTTTCAGAGTTTTGCTTGAAAATATTATTCGAAAATCTCGTACGCCACATTTTCCACGAATTTCTAACGAATTGTGAACATAATAACACTTGTAGTACAATATTTGTCAAATTCTACTTTTCTCCAAAATATACTACATAGAATCCTTTTGCTTTTCTACACTCTCTGTTCTGCTTTTCCGCAAAATATTCTGCGAAGAACATTTAAAATATTCCAAGATTCTTTTCTCTTTCTATCTTTGCCGTTCTTTTACTTAAAATATTCGACGATTCTTATCCCTTTTATTTTTTCTGTTCTTCTTCTTAAAATATTCCACGATTCTTATCCCTTTCTATTTTTTCTGGTCTTCTTCTTAAAATATTTCAGGGTTCTTTTCCCTTTCTACTTTTTCTGATCTTTTTACTCGAAAATATCCTACACAGAACACTTAAAATATTGAACAACTCTTTTCTCTTTCTATTTTGTCCATCCTTTTTCTTAAAATATTCCACGATTTTTATCCTCTTCTACTTTTTCCATTCTTCTTCTTAAAATATTCCACGGTTCTCTTAAAATATTGCACAATTCTTTTCTCCTTCTATTTTTTCTGTTCTTCTTCTTAAAATATTCCAGGGTTCTTTTCCCTTTCTATTTTTTCCGTTCTTCTTTTCCTCAAACTATCCTGCACAGAACACTTAAAATATTGCGCGATCTTGTCGGAGGATCGTCGAAGCTGAAAAATACGGAAGTCGCAGAAGCATAAATCCAAGCGGCGGCTATATTTCAGGAGGCAACAGATTGCATCTGCGAGTAGTCATCTGCATCCTTCTACAGATGCACTCGCAGACGTACGGGACGTACGAGTGACCTGGATATGTACGAAATGATGCATTACGAGCGCCTCGGGCGTATTATGAATTTTCGCCTCCTGCAAAAATGGATCTCTCTGTCTCTCTCTCTGTGTCTGTGTATGTTTCCATCTCTGTGTCTGTGTATGTGCACCTCTGGAAACGCAGCCCGGGCGAAATAATGGCGAGAACGTTCAATCCCTTTCAGTCGCCGCCGCCGCAGCCGCAGCGCGTTGGCCCCTCATCCTCTTTTTCGGAAATAGAGAGTCTCTTTTAAAATGTCGGATAATCGCACCGGCCGAATGTGCGCCGCATGCAAAATCCTCGAGTGCGATAAATCAAGTGTGCTTTAAATGTTGCGCTCCCCGCCGCCGCCGCCGCAGGCGGCCGCCTGTAAATTTTCGGGTGTCATTAATCTGAGTCAGTAATTCTTGATGGTGAAGGAACGCGCGTGACTCCCCAAGAATTTTCGGACCGCGAGCTTCAAAATATTTTGGAAAAGAAAGTTGTGCAATTTATTTTTTTACTTGCTACAGCATTGTTTTCTTGAGAACTTAGGTAATTTTTTTCATGGAAGGGCGCTAATAGTATAAATAGTAAATCAAATAATAGAATAATATTATTATAGAAATATACAAAATATATTATAAAAATACTAAATCGATATTATTAGTGTGAACAATAAAACAATTAATTCTTGGATCGAATGGAAAGTAATAATGAAAAGTAGATAAGTCAATATCATTGCGATGAATAATAAAACAATAAAACAAGAAATTTTTGTTTAATTACTAATTATAATATAATATATTTATCTTTAGGAATTGAATTAAATTAATTCGAAATTTTATTAATCCGAAAGACGCAATATCAATTTTCGCCAGCGTCAAAAAGCCCTTTGCAACTTCAACTTTTTTTTGCGAAACTTTCGCAATTGCACATTCGCGGTAGCATTGATTTCGAGGGAGAAAAAAGGGGGAAAGCAGTAACATTTAAATGGGATCGAGCGATTTTTCATCCATTCAGCGAGATGATATTCGCGAGTGTATTAGTTTTCATCGGCAATGAAAAGTGAGGGTGAAATAAATGGATTGAAAAACTAGCAGCCTCTCTTTTCGGCACTCGGACACTCTCAGTTCTGGAACGTGACTCCGCTTTAACACAAGTAGCGCTTCCCCCACTCCCTTCTTCTACGAAAATGTTCCAAGCGATAAGAAACAAATTCGGAAGTGGCGCAGCCAGCAGAAGGAAACAGACCGTGAATGATGCGCCCGAATTTTCGTCCCCGCCACTTCCTGCCAAAAGGCTCCTGCTGCTATTCATCCCGCGAATGTAATCTCGTCGGTCAAACACCGGCGAAAGTATCGCTCGCTTAACCGGAGATAACTAAGTAATCGCGAATTAGTTGAACGAAGAATTCACTGAGCATGTATTTAGGTTTTTTATCTTATGTTTGGAGAGTTTGCCATTTGCAGCTCGTGAATATGCATTGTGTTAGTTAAATTTGACTAAAACAAGTTTGTATATTTAAATTGTATATTGATAAATTAGTGGAAACACTGCCAGACTTGATATAATTGACCTAGATTTTATCACTGGCGGATATGCTAATATTTCATTTTCTCGAAACAAGAGAAAATGGACTTATACCATTTTTGAAATAAACGGTCCATTTATTGCTGATAACTAATAATTCAAGTTTTAAGTATTTGCAGATCTGTAAAAATAATGCTAGGTTACAGGAATTTATAGAAGTCCGTAAAGACTTGAAAAAGTATTAAAAATTCAAATTTTTAATTTTTGAAGATCTATGAAAATATTGCTAGGTTACAAGAATTTATACAAATCCGTAAAGACTTGAAAAAGTATTAAAAATTCAAATTTTTAATTTTTGAAGATCTGTAAAAATAATGCTAGGTTACAGGAATTCATACAAATCCGTAAAGACTTGAAAAAGTATTAAAAATTCTAATTTTAAAAAATCAGTTTTGAATAAGTTCACTTTTTCACCAAAGTATTATAAGCAATTGCAACGCCCTTACAAATCATTATTCAATTCCTGTAATAATTTATTTCCGTCGACGAATTTGCAATTAACATAAAAAAATTTGAGTTTGGCAGTCAAGTGAATGAAAGAGACGAGTGGAAAAATTGCAAAACAGAGAGGTGCTCATTCGAGCAGCAGGATGAAGTTCGCCACGGAAAGTCCTTTGATTACTTAGGTATCTGCATGCAGCTTCGGGCGAAGTTGTGTAATTGTATAGTTTAATACACCATTACCTTTTGTTTGTCGACGCGAAGCGGAGGAAAGCGATATTCCAGCGAGAGCCCACCGCCTGCAACATAAGCAACACAACCATCCATGTTAAAGCAGTGCTGCAAGTGTAACACTGGAAACTCAAATGTTTGCGCGTTTCCCCCTCCCTCACAAAATATACACAAACAACAAGCCATTGCCAAAACGTGACATTATATACTTATTTGCAAACTTATAAACAATGTCATTATGAGACTTTATTAATAATACGTCACTGCGAATTTAGTAAGTGAAAAGAATATAATGTTACTTTAATTTTCAATAATTGCCATTATAATTCAACAAAGTAAATGATTTTTAACTTATAAACAATGTCATTATGAGATATTTATTAATAATACGCCTCTGCGATTTTAGTAAGTGAAAAGAGTATGTTAGTTTAATTTTCAACAAATGCCATCATAATTCAACAAAATAAATGATTTTTAACTTATAAACAATGTCATTATGAGATATTTATTAATAATACGCCACTGCGAATTTAGTAAGTGAAAAGAATATAATGTTACTTCAATTTTCAATAATTGCCATTATAATTCAACCAAGTAAATCATTTTTAATTTATAAACAATGTCATTATGAGGTTTTATTAATAATACGCCTCTGCGAATTGAGTAAGGGAAAAGAGTATAATGTTAGTTTAATTTCCATCAAATGTCATTATAATTCAACCAAGTAAATAATTTTTAGGATGTTCCAATTTTTAATATAAATAGTTACGAAGACCGAATTTCATGAGGATTTTATTATGAAACGATAATCAATCGAATTACATTTTCTTGATAATGCCTGTCCTTAAAAATAATGACGTTATTACACAGCAGATTGCAAGCCAGCTCAAGAATTATTATGAGCAATTATGTTAAATAGCTTGTTTTAATCTTTCCAGTTCTTGTGAAAATCTTATTAGCCAAGATCTTAGCGGCTTACTGTACAGCGATCGATAACGGATTAAAACCGGCCAAGTATAAATTCATTAATAAAGTAGACTAATTAATTATTGGTCTCACAACGAAAGGAACCAGTTCAGATCTTGGCATGGCCTGTGAAACAATATTGTTTTTAATAATTGTTGCTCTTGTTTTTACTGGTTATACTAACAGACTTTTGCGTCCAACTAATACTACTTGTTTGACTTTATTGCTTCGGAGTATTTGTAGCTTTTGTTGTTTGTAACAATAATAGCAGATATTTGTTTTATGTACAACTATTACTATTTTAATATTTTTATTCCTTTTTAATACTTGTTTTTGCGGTTGAATAAATGATTGCGTCATGTATAACAAGTACTACTTGTGTTTATTGTTGTTATTAATAGAACAGACTTTTGCGTCATCAAGTACAATTAATAACTCTTGTTTCATTTTATTGGCCCTTAGTACTTGTCGCATTTGTTGTTTCTACTATTAATAGCAGATATTTGCATTATGTACAACTAGTATTATTTTACTATGTTTCCACGTTTTTAATACTTGTTGTTTTTACAGTTGAACAAATTATTGCGTCATGTAGTACAACTAATAATTCTTGTTTCATTTTATTGGTTCTTACTATTTGTAGCTTTTGTTGTTGCTGGCAATAATAGCAGATATTTGTATTATGTACAACTAGTACTATTGTACTATCTTTACTCGTTTTGAATACTTGTTGTGTTGCAGTTGAATAAATTATTGTGTCATATATAACAAGTACTACTTGTGTTTATTGTTGTTACTATTACAACAGACTTTTCCGTCAAACATAATTAGCATCAGTTCTTTCCTTGTACTTACTGTTGTCATTAATACTATCAAAGGATTTCCGCAGAATGATTGTTTGCGACAGTGACAGCTTTCGAATCAAGATATCCAGGGATTCGTGAGGTCATTGTGCAGACAGATAATCATCGTTGACGACCCTCGGGCATGTTACACCGCTTTGACAGAGAGAACTCTCTCTTATCGTCCAAAGTATCTCGCAGCAGCCCCAAACGAAAGGGGCACAGAGATCCGCCGGCGGAGACGTATCGGCCTTCCCAATTAGTATTGCTTCCGCTAATGACGTACAAGGAGAAGCGATGAATTTTGATCAGCCTTGGCCGCCAGGCGGCGCCAGCGCGCACCGCGACGATCAGCGCCGGCTTATATTCGACATGAATAACCATTACGTCTACCGGGCAATGTTGACAGAGGACTATGCTTCTTGCGAATCTTCGGCTACATGCCTTCTATCTAGCACCGCGCCACGGATATTGCACGGTGTAGACAGAAGCGGAAGTGACGTCGATGTTTGCACGGAGCACGGCAACGCTTGTTTTTGTGTTTGAGCTACTCCTGATTTTGGCCTTTGAGTTCCCTGATTTATTCAGCAGTTGATGAAGTATCCTTTAGGTTGGAAAGAAAGTGTCGACTTACGAGTGGAAATGTATTATTATGTAAGAGGAAGAGATTTCAGTAAAATAAAATCTTTGACTGTGAATCTTAAACAATTGCGTTTGTATTACATTTGCTGGTAAAATAATCAAGTTAAACAGTTAATAATAATTACTCACTGTTACCAAATAAAGCGATGATTCTTAGTTATTAATTCTGTCTTGAATTCTGCTGCATCAATAAATAATGCGATATAATATTATAGTATATTAACATATTACCTAATAAATATGCAAATTTTCTGTGGATTTTAGGACCGATAAAAATTATGTTTTAGAAAATTAGAAGTTCGTATGGAAATGCACGTGTAACAAACCTCGTAGAGGTTATGTATGGCAGTTCTTCCCTTCAGGGAAAAGCTAGGGTGTCACAAACCCCCAAAACTGTTTTACTTCATCAAATCCCTGACGTGTTATATTTATTTCACGCGCCCACCAACGCAACTCAAGACTTTAAAACAACTAAAAACTTTCAAATTTTGTATTACCATACACAGTCAAAATTCGACGAGGCTTCGATCAGAGAGTGGCGCTGTTGTCGGGACGGGGTGCGCGGGAAACGCGAGCAGCGATACGAAGTAAAATTTCGCGCGGGGGGGAAGAAGGGCGAGCATTATCGAGTCTGACCATAAGGTAAGGCTGACAGGCGAGCCGATAAAAAGTGCATGCATCATCTCCTCGAGGCTCGATTAGCCGGGGCTCTATTTCCTTCGCGCCGAGCACCCTTCAGGCTTTTGCGCCCGAGAATCCAACTGGCTGAGTGTGTCACGCGGTTAAGATTATTAAGAGCGATAGGACACGTTTGCCGAGCAATGAATGGTCCGGAGATGGTGTCACTTGCCGCTCGCTTGCCTCCTGCGGCCCCCTTTTCTCTCAACGCAGCGACGGCGCCGGCGACGGCGGCCTCCGTCGCATTATGTTTGTCGAGTAAACACCGGCAATCTTCACGCTTCATAATAATTCACTTGCTCGCAGCGAGTCGATTTCATCTTTCCAGTCGCGGTAACACGATTATACGTAATTAAATACGGTTTTATTTTACAACAGCGCCTGCCAAGTTAGGCTCCCGCAGCTTAACTGGCACCCCCACTCTCTCAATTTTGAGCTAGGGCTCTGGAATTTTTATGGCATCTTCCTCGATGTCAAAAAACATTACCCGCCAAATTTCAGCCCGTGAAATACACGGGAAATATAAAAAATATGGGAAAAACCATGAAAATTAGATGAAATTCATTATTCAGGAATGATTTTTTGGTATTTTCGATAGAAATCCGGCCTTTTCTTCATGGATTCTTCGTTTACTATCCGCTTTGATACACAAACAATCGATTCATGAAGAAAAAATCCGGATTCGGGGACCTTTGAAAAATTGGATATTTTCGATGGCCAAAAATATGGGGAAAAAAAAATTTTGAGCTGGGGCTCTGAAATTTATGTCACCTCTTCCTTGATACAAGGGGAGACTCCCCACCAAATGTCAGCCCCGGAAAATGTCCGGAAGTCCAAAAAATATGGGGAAAACCAGCGAAAATTCCGAAAAAATCGAACTTTAAAGGCAGTTTTTTTAGTGTTTTCGATAGAAATCCGGACTTTTATCGACGGATTTCTTGTTTTCTATCCGTTTTCATTCACAAACAATCGATTCCTGAAGAAAAAACCCAATTTCGGGGATCATCGAAAAATCGTGAAAAAATCTGCAGGGGTACCCCTTAAGAAAAATTTGCCGAAAAAAAAATGTTGAGCCAGGGCTCTGGAATTTTTGTGGTATCTTCCTTGATGCAAAAAGACATTACCCACCAAGTTTCAGCCCCGGGAAAGGTCGGGAAGTCTACCAAAAAAAATAAAAACCGTCAAAAATGAGCAAAAATGGACTTTTCTCAACGGTTTTTCGACCCGTTTTCGTTGCAAATCCGGACTTTTTTTCACGGATTCTTTGTTCTCTATCCACCCTGATACGAAAATAATCAAAATATCCCGGGTTCGGCCGATTTTGTGAAACTTGAAAAAATTGAGTATTTTCGAGGGTCGAAAATAGGTGAAAACCTAAACTTTGAGCTAGGGCTCTGAAATTTATATCACTTCTTCCTTGACGCAAGGGTACATTCTCCACCAAATTTCAGTCCCGGGGAAGGTCGAGAAGTCGACCAAAAAAAATAAAAACCGTCAAAAATGTTTGAACTTGAAAGTAAAATATTGGCGCGCTGTATTGCTAGAGAGCTAGAGTATTTATTTCAAGTTCCGTGGGTCTCCGCACGATTTCATTGTATAAAATATTTTGCACAATTGTCCATTCTGTTCTATCAAATCTAATTATTCTATTCTATTAAATTTAATCCATTAATAATAAATACTTTAAAAGATAGTAATAAACCTCTTAAATACAAGACGTTCCTTTAAAATCTGTTTTATATTCCAGATAACCAACAATATGTCTGAGAGTCTTTCTTCAGTAAGTGCGAGTGAATCTGAGATTTGTTTCGAATCCCCGAAGACTTCATGTACGATGTGTGGAGTGACCAGACAAACCAAGGCTGCCCACCAATTTCTCTTGTATTTACTGCTCTCGAGGGCTCAAGGGGATTAAGTGGCAGCGTTATAAGACATATTCTCATGCATCGCAGACGATTATAAAGGGCATAGCAAGGGCAAGAACGGCGAAATGGCCCCAACCGCAAAAAGACAGGGTTGGAAAGTTGAAATTTGAAGGGAAATTGTTTGATTTAATGAAGAAATGATGGGGAAAGTGATGGTTTTTGTTGTAACATTCCTACCCTGTTATATCCTTTGTCGAGAGTTTAGTCTGGCACATTAATCTCGGCCGCTCTCAAAAACTTCGACTACTGGAAACACCTTCGTCGATCATTTCGCCCCGACGGCCAGCGGAAAGTGAAGCCACTTTCCAGATAATGATACCCTGACCGAAATGAAACCCCTCGTTTCCAACCCTTCCTTTAATCACGCGAGGAATCCCGAGAATTTTCCAATGTATCTTTAAACATTTGCCTTTCACGAACTCGATTTATCCTTGAAAAGGCTTTAAAGCTTTCCTAGTTAGAAAGCAGTAGAACATATAATTCGTAAATTATTTATTTCGTACTTTCTTGTATTATTATTTCATTGCTGTTTAAAGTCTTATAAAATATGAGAATTTGTTTCACATAATACATATTTTTCATTGTATTATAATTAGCAATATGTTTTACATTTTGCGGTATTTTAATTCCATTTACAATAATTTTAAAAAAATAGTTATAAACTTAGAGCAAACTTTTCTTATTAAAAAGGAAGTCAGACATTTAAAAGCCCGTTTCTACTACAGAGTAGTCGTAATAGAATACCAAAAACCGAACATCCTATGCTTCTGTATAAGAAAAACCAGAAGTTATCCACTAAGAGGGCTAAAATCGGGCCAGCCCTTTTATAGCCGAATTAGTCACGAATTTCAAGAAATTCAAACCCAATCCTTTGCACAGTAGTTTTCTACCAAGCTGCCACTGCGCTTTGTCCCGTTTCCTTTGATGCAACGATGAAAAACCATCAACCGAGTAATTGGTTCATCATCTGGTTTCCGTAATAAAATTTGCTATGCATTCTAAAAAAATATAGCAAATTTAGAATTTGCTATACATTGAACAACCTTTCTTTCTATAGAGAAGCATATTTCAGAATTTTCTTGAGATATTAAGTGCCCGCAATGAAAATACACCTTAAAGTGTTTAACCCTTTCTGTGCCAACGAAAAATATCGCACGTCTGCGAAAAATACCTTAAATATAAAGCATTACAAAAACAAAAATTAATTTCTCTTTTACAAGCAATATTGAAATATACAAAGAATCCTTTCTACTATGTTACAATGAAATTAAACGATTTATAACGTTTTACAAATTTATTTTGAGACAGACTTTTGTAACTATTACCAACAACAATATCGTCGTTCGGCACTAAAAAGGTTAACAAATAGCAGAAACTATTCTCTATCAATCTCCATAAATTTGTGTCGATCGTACATTTAAAGTATCATCATCGTTAACGGGATATCGTTTCAGCATCATTGCTATAATTAAAAAGGTTTAAATCGTTCTTTTGTATCAAAGCAGGGTTGCTTGGAAGCACAAAATTCCGGGGTGTCGGTGCGTCAAGCAATTTTCTATTGGTCGTAGCATACATTGGAACAGCAAGTACGTCTGGTTCGCCATGATAGCCGTCATAAATTACTCTTCGTACACAAGGCAGATCGTAGAAGGTTGGTACAAGCGTTGGCTTCATCCGGCCACGCACACTCTCAAAGGGTACGTAGACAGGCGCGTTCATAGAAGTAAACATCTATGAGCAAATAGAGAAAGAGGGTGGGAGAGAAGGTAAAAGGGGTGGTAAAAGGGTGAGGGCGAGCGCCGATCCCGGTTTTCCCATGCCGGGAACGAAGGCGTCTGGTAAAAGAGAGGGTGAGCCCGAGGACTACTCTGTTTGCTAATTACTCGGCGTCGGCACATTTGCATCCGCGTTCGCGCCAGCCCTCGCTCGCTGGCGTTAACCTTCTCATTAAACGTAATTGTTTGCAATAATTTGATGCCACCTGTCCCCCACCCCTCTACGCCTCGCCGAACCCTCGCCACCCTCGTCGGGAGCGAGCGTTGAAGGGGCCAACTTCCAAGTCGCCCATCCGACGCCAACAACCCCTTCTGCTCTGACACAGTCAAACCGACCATCCACCAGCACAGCTCGTCGTGCTTCATCCTGAATCTGGGTGACTGCCTTTCGAGCTGTGACTTATCGAAATTTTCAAGATAAAGTAACTCGTGGTTTGTGATTGAAAGTTTTAATTGGGATAGAATATTGTTTATTTTGGTTTTGCGTGGGATAAATTGTATGTGTTTTATGATTAAAGCTTTGGCTGTTGTAATTGCTAGGTTTTATGTTTAACCCCTGCAGAATCGATTTTTTTGAAGTATTGCATTTAAAGTACATGAAGTATTATGTGCAGGGTGAGTCACTTGCTTTTGAATCACCACTGTTCGATAGAAAATCATTATAAATAACTTAGACATTTCAATTATACTCAAATGTTTCTCAACATTTGTCTGCATTTTATGCATTTATACTTTTATATGTTTCAGTTATGTTAACTCGCACATGAAATTTGACCCTTCAGAAGCCACTTGTATATAATATTCCCCTATAAATATAATATAATAAAATATTGTCTCCTTACGTTGCTAGCCATTCGAAGGAAGTCGATGCTCAAACTTGGTAAAATATTCCCTCCAACAGACTACAGAATTTAATACAGTCTATTGTTAAACAGAGAATATATAGTATAATTAAATAGATGTCTAGTAAAAGTGAGGTTAGGAGAGTTCTGATTCAAAGGCAACTGAATCACCTTGTATAAGGTGATTAGAAAGTATCTTCGTTTGTATTCGTTTTAATATTCTGGAAACGATTGATTGAACAAGTATCAATAAAAATCTAGCAAATTATAAATAACTACAACAATTAATTGCAGGCTTCCAAAAATTCCCATCCACCGAAGATTTCAATTCAGAAGTTTTCAGATGTTCGAATGTCACCCAGATATGCCTGACGTGGCGACGAACGTATTAATATTCTAGAAACGATTAACTTAAAAAAGACCTGAACAAACATTCACAAAAATCTAGCAAATTATAAATAACTACAACAATTAATTCCAGGCTTCCAAAATTTAATATAAAACAAAATTTTACAAAGAAATTATAGAAACTTTTTAAAAAATGTTAGACTGCTATAGTATTTTTTGTTGTTTAATTGTATATGCTTCCGATGAATTTTTCGTAGAATTGATAATGTTAGTATTGCGTAAGATATAAAAAATTCTAAAAATAAATATTAAGGATTATCAATGGCTATAAAATTAATAATTTACGAAAATACTTTATAAACATTGGAAACAAAATTCCTATCCACAGAAGATTTCATGAACCTCCACAGATTATTACATATACATTTTATAGTACATTTTTCGCAGTGCAGTCGGTTTTATTCCGGTCAGAGAGCTTCGCTCGAACTACAACGTCGCTATTCGATCGAATTATGATTCTCGCACATCATCGCAGTGCTAGGTGAACGCCGAGCGAGCGCTGTATCGACGTGGCACTGATGCGTTACGGATATGTGCAAATAGACCTTTATACTTCAGCGCACATTCCACAGTCTCACGTGTATACACACACACACACAGCCACATATGTGTACATAAACATGTTGTCTTGCCGTGTAGCTTACTCGTGCCGAGGAGCTTTTGTCTCGCTGCACGTCATTGGAGATGACAGTTACAGAGTTAATTAGATGGGCATTTCCAATATTGGAATAAATAAATAAAGAATGTGTTAATAATAATTTCGTTCTGAAATAATTTCGAATTATAGCGTTCTTGGTGAAATATGTCTGAGAATATTTGTTTCCAATATTTATAAAGTACTTTCGTCAATTATTAATTTTATAACCATTGATAATCCTTAATATC
Organism: Ectemnius continuus; assembly: GCA_910591665.1. Lineage (NCBI taxonomy): Eukaryota > Metazoa > Arthropoda > Insecta > Hymenoptera > Crabronidae > Ectemnius > Ectemnius continuus. The sequence continues at coordinate 3,631,242 of OU342856.1, forward strand.
TATTTTTGGAATTTTTTATATCTTAAACAATACTAACATTCTCGATTCTAAGAAAAATTTATCAAGAGCTTATAAAATTAAACAACAAAAAATACTACAGCAGTCTAACATTTTTTAAAAGTCTTTTAAACACTTTTCTAAAATTTTGTGTTATATTAAATTATTATTGGAATCAATATTGGAATAAATAAATGAAGAATGTATCAAGAATAAATTCGTTCTGAAATAATTTCGAATTATAGCGTTCTTGGTGAAATATGTCTGAGAATATTTGTTTCCAATCTTCCTCCAGTAGTTTTAGCAACAATTAATTTTATAACCATTGGTAATCTTTAATATTTATTTGTAGTATTTTTCATATCTTAAACAATACTAACATTATCGATTCTACGAAACATTCATCGCAAGCGTATAAAATTAAACAATAAAAAATACTACAGCAGTTCAAAATTATTTAAAAAGTTTTTTTAATTTTATTCTAAAATTTTGTTTTATATTATATTATTTATTAACGCAACACCCAATAAATTGATTGGCCAGGAACTTCTCGAATATTAGAACAAACAAATGACTACCAATTCGCGCGGGAAATATCGCGGAAGCAGAGTTCGCGCCTTTGAAATCTATTTGCAATCTAAATCTGTATTTCTATTTCGTACTCACGGCGCGCCGGCGTCGCGAACGTCGGCTGCATGCGACGCCGCCGTAATTAGCTGCATAAGCGGCCCGCTAATGCGATTACCGGGTGAATGAAATCCTATTAAGTTCGTGCGCTTTCGGGTGGCGGCGATGTTTTGTACGCAAACAGGGCGCGCGGCGCCCGCCGAGATTTGTAAAAAGCAGAAGGCAATTTTGGATGCTCCGCCGAAAGCTCGAACAGCCGGAATGGAAGCTATTGAAGATGAAGAGTGTTGAATAATATTTTTGCTATTTTTAGTTATTCATATATTAATATTATTCATATTTTCGTCAAGATTTTAGAGTGTGACAATTTTTATTATTGTTGTCGTAATTATTTGTAATATTCTAAGTTTATCTAAATCTTCTAATTTATCTAATGTATGCAATTTAAATCTTTTATTATTCCTCCGTTTATAATTTATACCGAATTCAATATTAAAAAAATGCGAGTGTCCAACTAAATAATATAACATCTTTGTTTCCTTTCTTATTCCAAGTTTAAAATTATTCCTATTATTCATCAAAATTACTGATGAAAAGTGTTGAATAATATTTTTACTATTTTTAGTTGTTCATATAGTAATATTGCTAATATTAATAATGAATATTTTTGGCAAGATTTTAGAGTGAGACAATTTTTATTACTGTCGCCGTAATTGTTTGTAATATATTAAATTTATTCAAGCATAAATAATTAAATCTAATTTATGTAATTAATTTATGAAATGTAAATCTTTTATAATTCCTCCGTTTGTTATTTATACCGAATTTATTATTAAAAAAATGCGAGTGTCCACCTGAATAATATACAAACTTTATTTCGTTTCTTATTCCAAGTTTAAAAATATTCCGATTATCTTTGATCGCAGCTCCGACGTCGCGGAAACTCATAAAATTTACTGACGATTGCCGCCACTCGGAGCGTCATCCGTTGGAATTACGAGTGATTAAAATTTCCGTCCTATTTCCCAAAGTGGTTAATTACTCGCGCTCGATATATCTGGATTCTGGTGCGCGGAGGGATTCCTTTCCCTCGAGTTTTACAGTTTAGCAATATTTCGCCGGAATATCCTTCAGTTTCGTACGCGCTGCTTTGGCACAACTGTTTTTCGGAGTCGGCGTGTAGCTGCCAGTGTTTGCCGCTCGGGCGCTGCAAGCGCGTGTGTGCATGCATCGGCCATTCGCGACAGCCGAGCCAATAAGCATTCGCGGGCGATAAATCCTTCGTCTCGCTTGCATTTCCGGCCGCCGCCGCCGTCAAGGCAAACTTTATTTCCTCGAGAGAGAGATGCATTCAGTAAGACTTCAAAACTTTTATACGTGCTGTTGGCAGCACTGAGAGTTCCGCATGGATTCCTGCCGGATGCGCCAACGCGTGCGAGCCATTTTTTCCAGTTGGTTGTGTGTGTCTGTCATACTCGCGTGTGTATGTAATTTCCGCAAAAGATACAGCTTTCCCTTTTGTTACTCAATTATTTCATCAGTTTTAAATATATGGTATTTGCAAATTAATTATCATGTTAAACTTGATTAAAAATTAGAATTATTAGTAGTAAAATTGTCATATTTTCTGAAGAATTTATTTGTTTTGTTGAATTTTATTTTGTAAATTTAGTTTGTTTATTTTCATTTTGTTTATCGCAATTACTTGTACTTTATATTTCAATGTATTGTCGAGAAAAATAGTAATCCTGGTCTGGAATTATTGAACACAAAACTAAAATAGTTAATAACAAAATAATTCCATTATTAATAAAACCATTTCAATAACTATTACTAGCCACATTTTCCCATTAATTTATTTAAGATATTGAACGTAGTTTTGCATAGTTGACATTTAGATTGATTAATTATTAAACATAAAACTAGAACAGTTAATAACAAAATAATTCTATCATGAATAAAACCATTTCGATACCATTTTCCCATTAATTTATTTAAGATATTGAACGTAGCTTTGCATAGTTCACATATTTAGATTAATTAATTATTAAACACAAAACTAGAACAGTGAATAACAAAATAATTCTATCATCAATAAAACTATTTCGATAACATTTTCTCATTAACTTATTTATGACATAGAACGTAGTTTTGCACAGTCAACATTTTAGATTGATTATTGCCCAAAACTGTAATCCACGTGGGAACAGATTAAGCAGGGCAGGATTCATCATACACATTAAATTAGGGGAATTATGAGGTTCTATAACTGTGCCAGTAATAGGAGCGATGTGTCAATTATAATAGTTAGAGATATTAAACAGATGGGAATTCATCGGGAGGTGGCATTTGGCATCTAATTGTTTGTAATGACTGACCGTCCAAGCCGTGGAGTGTCTGGCACTATCATCCGCTCTGACTACTGGCGGCGTGGCGTGGCGGTCTACTAACTGACCTTAACTACTGGAATCACGGTCCATCTCGTAAATTATCAGGATCGTTGCAGGCATCGATTTTACCCGGCAATTAGAATACTATCGCTTCTATTAACTAGCGGCCGGATATCCTCGGCCACTTCTCCCCCAACAACGGAGAAACTATACTACTACATCCGATCGAGAAACTGACCGCCCAACACTCACTGACTTATTCAACTAGCTTGCCTTACGGAATCTGCTCCCAGTCCCGACTGCTACTGATTTATTTATTCGATTCCAGCGAAACTCCTCAGATACTCGCCGCTATGCAAATATAATTCAATATTCGGATTTGCATTTGTTATTTTCAAGTGTTAACTGTCAAGAGATGAAATTAGTGGAAAGTTTAATGGTAATTATAGATATTTTATGATATATTTTGTAAGAGCAAACGATTTGATTCTTTGATTGAAAACAATTATTTGGCAGTTTTTTGACTTGTCATAATTAGTTGAAATAATAGTCTTTATTTATTGTATTCTAGCGAAACTCCTCAGATACTTGCCGCTATACAAATATAATTCAATATTCGGATTTGCATTTGTTCATTTTCATTTGTTCATTATCATTTGGAAATTAGTGGAAAGTTTAATGGTAATTGTAAATAATTTATGATACATTTTGTATAAGGTTTGTATTCTTCGATGGAAAGAAATTATTTGATAGTTTTTTGAGTTGTCATAATTAGTTGAAACAATATTCTGTATTTATTGTATTCTGCGAAACTGCTGATATACTCGCCGCTATGCAAATTCAATATTCGGATTTACATTTGTTATTTTCAATTATTAATTATGGAAAGATGAAATTAGTGGAAAGTTTAATGGTAATTATAAGTAATTTACAATACACTTTGTAGGAGGTTTGTATTCTTTGTTTGAAAAAAATTATTAGACAGTTTTTTAACTTGTTATAATCACTTGAAAGTGTTACAAATTATAATATTCTCATTTATTTAACATTTTTCTTTGTTCTACACTTAATTTGATTTTAAGAATTAATCATTTAACCTTTTGACTACGGCGAAATCTAATGAAGAATGCTAATTTGAACCGTGTAGAAATTTTAACTGTAGAAAATGCAATCATAATGCACTTTCAGAGAATTTATAAAATATGCAAAGGCGCCAATAGTTGCCAAAGTGTTAAATTTTATAATACACGAAGATTTACAAGCTGCACAACAATCCAAAAATAATCCTCGCCAAGAAACCCTTTGAAAATCGCATACTTTCTTAATACTCGATAAATTTGTTGCTTTAACTTTTAAAAAAAGCACACTTTATCTTTAACGAGGTCTCCGAAAATCCGAGTGGCCATTTCCCAGGAAAGCGCAGTAAGAACCGGTTTGTCCGAACAACCTCATCCAGCATATCCAGCGGGTGGAATCGACGATAATGCCGGGAGCGTTAATACGACATTAAGATCGTAGTCTACGCTCAATCTAGAGCGCGGGCTATTTCCGGCGCTTATTTAGCGCAATATTTCTCGGGGAAGCGGAGCATTCCAGGGCGATGGAAGCGTCGCCGGTGGTAAGATAAAAGGGACGAGCGTAGGACGATGAAGAGGAGGATCTGCCGCATGGCGGAGGTAAAGGGTGCTGTTTCTCGGAAGAGAGCAAGAAAAAACAGCACCAGCAGAAGAAGAAGAAGAAGAAGAAGAAGAGGAGGAGCGGTTGGGATCCAAGTAACATTCGTATAAGAGCGGAGCAGCTAAGCAGCTTATCTGTTGATGATGCACTGTTTTCCCCGCTGCCAGGTAGACAGCCGAGTGTTTCTGCTTGATAGCGTGTCGTTTTCTACCGCATAACCCTCTACCTTATCCCCCGCTCGGGGCGCCCTCTTATCGGCCCTCCGGCGCTTTCTCTTCCCGCTATTATCCGCCCACCGTCTCAACTACTACTCTCACTTTAGCCTCCCTTTCTCCCTCTTCTTCCTCTCTCCACATTCTTAGTCACCCACGACGAAATTCACGGCGGATTTCTCGCGGGAATTTTCGAAAATGCTAAAGAAAATTTTGGGTTAATGTTTTGATTGGTTTTGAGAGCGATTGGTGGTGAAAGGAATGTAATTTTGAGATTGTTGTTGGTGATATTTAAAAGAATGCAGTTTTATTCAGAATTTAGATGCAAATTAAACTTATTCTTCAAATTTGGTTTTGGGTTAGTGAAGAGTATTTGAAATTTATTGAATTATTTTATTGAATTGTGAGTTTTATAGGTTTGAGAATTAAGTGTGTGAAAGGGAATCTTCGTTTGATAATTATTTTGATGTCATTTTCTCGAATGTGTTAATTTTGGACAATTTTTTGTATGAATTGTATGCTTTTATAGAAAATTTGGTGTTTGTATTTCGTATAAATTACAGGTATTTATAAGAAGTTTGAAATTGTTTGTATCCAAAAATCAATAGTCGTTTTTGACTTTTATGTAAGTTTAGTTTTCTTCTAAATATTTAAGTATGCTATGAATATTATTATTACAAGTGGAAGTGGAAGATTAATTGAATGGAGTTCGTCGCATTTTGTTCTTCATTTATTGTATCACAGTTGTCAGTCATTTTGTAAACGGAACATTTTGGAACCGGTTCAACGTTTCTATTTAAAAATAAATATACCAGCAGTTGGATTGAACAACGATTAGTCCGACGCGCGCGATACTTTTATCAATTAACCTGTCCGAATTCAGTGGCTTGTTTGAGAAACAAATTACTGGCACTTGGCAGTTTGCCAGTGCGTTAGAAGCCTTTTTTTCGGGCGCGCAAATAAAGGCAAAAGGAACTAATCGAATTTCAATGGAGGGATTAACTAACTTTATGATTGCAGATGAAATTATTGCCAATCTCGTAGGAATCGGCGCGTTTCGTCCACTCTAATCAACAGGTTCTCAAAATAAATCCGGAATATTTTCGAATTCTATACGTCGTTTGACATCAGTTACAATTCGATTTAAAAATGACGACTTCTTTCAACATGCACTTAAACTCGAAGATAAATTTCTATTATACATTAATAATTTTCTAAACCTGTTAACTATACAAACGAAGTTTTATTCGCACTAATTGTGACTCACAAAACTTTGTTGTCTCGTTTAATTACAAATAGAACAATTCAAATGGAATTCAAATTTGATTCAATATGAAAGCTTAAACAACATATTAACACGAATTATACATTGTTCATCTACAATGAATGTTTCTCCAAATACAATGTTTTCATATTTGCTTTTGCTTTTTATTCTAGTGCTTTTATATTTTTATTGCATATTCTCGTGTAGGAGTTTGTAGAAATATATTGTATTAACAATATAAAAGAACTTGGCGTGTGCACACTTCATTCAAGGCACTTGCTCTGAAAATATTGCGAAAAACTTTTAAAGAAATTAAATTGTTGTAAAGTCAGTGTTAGCTAAATCAGTTTCCCAATGTCTAAAGGGCGTACACGCCAAGTTTTTTTTTGTGGTTCGTTAATTTATTGTGAATTGCTAATGCGAGTAAAATCATGGTATCTTTGAATCAAAAATTGGCTATCCTTCTATGATACATATATTGTTTCCTTATATTTTTTGTATAAATACAGTAATTGATTAAATCATATTTGTTGTACTTTACGTACATTTTTAAGGGGAATCTAAGTCTTTTCAAATATCGAAATAAAAACGCAATTTTTGTTGGGGAATGAAGCTGCTACTTGGCGCATTTTTTGCATTTCAATGTTTTTCGAGAGATTGTATTATTTACAGAAGAAACGAACACCAATTTCATAATGGAAGACCCGCAGCGACTCTCTATTTTCCATAAACTTGCACAGTCCAATAATTAATTAAACTTCCCAAGATATCACCATGTCCTGCCAACTTTTCTCACCGAAGCCACTGAAACTCGAGCAACCGTTAACTTTAATTACAAACCGAACTTTAATTGCAGCGGTTTCTTTTCCCACCGGCAAATCCCATAAAGTTAGGACATCAACAGCAGTCGTAGAAACGTAATGACTAAACCACTAGCGAACATCATCTCTAGTTTTATTCCATATTCCATGGATTTTTATTTTAAGTTCCAGTTGCGATGTTAATTTCTTTTAGTGCACTTTCATTATTTGCATCAGTTTATTTGTTGATAGTCTATTCGATGATTATCCCAAAGTTTTCCATTGATGCAAAGCTTTCACTTTAATTTAATTTTATTATATATGCAAAATGTTTATGAAAATTATCAGTTTAAATTCCAATGTTTTGTTTTCTCCTAAGAATCGTTGCAAAATTATTTATTCTCAAAATGCTTAAGATGTATGAAAATTATATTAGAATTACAGAAGTAAGAGAATACTTTGTTATGACTTAAAGGATGTAAATATATTCTGCTTCATTTCACAGTAATAAGTTCTGGTGTAAAAAATTCATAACATTGATTTTTCTTATGTTTCATTTTATTTTACAATCTACTTCCAACAAGAATATTAAGTAAATATTATGTATCTGTCAGTCTATGACATTGATTTTTATGGCAAATATTTAGAAACAATAAAAGTACAATAATACTTTTATTGTTATATTATTATACCCTGAACGTATAAATTAGTAGCAAATCCTGGTGTGAAAAATGCATGACATTGATCTCCTTATATGTTTCATTTTATTTTACCATCTACTTCTAAACAAGAATATCAAGTAAATATTAAATATGTGTCAGTTTGTGACATTGATTTTTATGGTAAATATTTAGAAACAATAAAAGTCCTTAAATAAACCTAAATAAAATAAAATAAAATAAACTAAAAATATTATTATACCCAGAACGTATAAATGAAAACTGAAAATCATCATAACATAATGGTGAAATCACTAGCGATCATCATCGACCATAAGATAATGTGAGCGCGGCATCATTATAGGGGTTAATCAGCGGCGTAACGCTAATCCTGGCGCAATGCAATTTGGATAAATAATTTCAACTGATCGTTGAACAGCTATTTATCCACCTTGTCCGCCGATTATATCTGGTACGGGTGTACTCCGCTATCTGACAGCAACCAGCGGCCTAGCCATTCAAGCCTCCTATCCGATTACATTAATTATCGACGACTATGAATAGTCGGATAACGAAGCACGGTGGACTTCCGGCGGCGATAAGTATCGCGATCTTAAATGCAGGTGATATTTATTGATGAAGCCTTCTGTGATGGGTGAATTCTAGTTGGAATTCTCTTCGATAGATTATGTTTATTAAATAATATGTGAGTTATTAGTTATGGATTTTTAGTTCTACATTTATTTTAGGAATAATTGATTGTATTATAATGTTATTTAGCCACTGCGAAGTTCGTGGTTTTATTGAATGAGCTCTAAAATTGTAAAGCTAACAATATTTCTTGGAATAAATATTTTTTTATTGTGTAATATATAATAAAGAAATAAAAAAGGAATGATATATTTGATCCCAAAAGTACCACGATTTCTGTTATACTATATTTGCAAAGTTACAATTTTTGTAAAAGGCACAAGTGCAGAAATATTGTACTTATAAAGCTGTATAAACTGGAAATTTGATTAATTATTATAAATGAAAAAAGAATCTACTTGAAACTATTAAAAGACTATTTCCAAAAATTACATTTGCTTCGCAATATCTTTTATGAATATCTTTTCACTTTCCAGCTATAAACGAACAATTTTATAAATTATAATCGATAGAAAAAACAGTAGATTGAAACAGTTGGCTAAAAATCGAAGCAAAATAATTTTAGAACTGAATATTATTTCTACTGGTTTCAGCAATATTTTTCCTGTTCTCAGTTATAAACAAAAAATTGGATTGAAAAGTGAACGAAAATTCTTAAGAGACTGTTCTAGAGAATGAGATTTTCTTTTAATTGTTTGTTGACTCGTTGATTGCCGTGTAGTACCTTCATCTTTATTTCTACATACATGCAGCGCACTATTTTTAGGCTCGCGAAAAATGCGCATGCCGTCCACGCAGAAGCAAACATAGCGCGGAATATATGAAATATGTGCATGCATTTATTCAGGGTTGTTAAGTATTCCGGCGTCACGACGCTACAAACAAAAGCCCCTCGGATTTGTGTACTGCGGGCGCGGGCCGCTTTTTTGTTTTCCCCGCTTGTTCTGCGTCGATAATGGAATTACTCGAAATTGAAAAGCTACGAATAGAGCAGAGGCTAATTTTTCTGCGTTTCAGAACTGGAAGTTAACTTTCTTTTGTATGTTGATAATTGAATTCTTAAAAGGTTGTTTAAATCATACAATGTTCGAATGTTTTGTTGCAACTTATTTCCCATTTCTTTGTTAGGTTGATTTTTCTTGTATCGAACTATGCTGGTAGGAATTGTTTGTAATAATGTTGTGCAACAGTCTGAATATTTTATTGCAAAAAAAGTGCTATTCCTTCGACAGATTAGTTTTCATATTAAATAAATTAATATAAACTTCTGTTTCCTTTGAAACTTTGAAAGAGATTTGTAATAACACGCACGGTGACAAATTAGAAAAATTAAATTTCGAATACAAGTGTATGAATTAAAAGAAATGACATTTCCAATTCCAGTTCTCGATCTTTGAAAGTCAGTTCCATTTAAAAAAGATCCGTTTCAAATCTTTTCATCTACTAATTCTACATTTATGGAATATCTTCGAAAGTGTTACGTTCCTGAATGTTACATTCGTCATTCAAAAACGATTAAATGACTCTTACTCTTTTATATTGAACATTCAGCGATTTAATGAACCAAATACAAAGAAAATCGTGTGATAAATAGGCAAACTTTCAGCAAAATATTCAGAATCAATTTTATATCTAAACAAAGGAATAAAACTTTATTTTAATTATTGTATCATATACTATTCGATTATATGAAATTAAAATTGAGAAAGATAATGTATCAGAGTGAGAGAAACAATAATTTGGTATGATTTGTTGTAACACATTTCATAGAAACATCATAATATCAATTAAGTTTAATAATAATAAAATTGATAATTATACCTTCTTTTCGTTTAATTTCTAATGCTTCATGTCAGTTTTTATTATTTTTATGCGCAGGCTTATTAATTCATTGAATAAATAATTTTCAAGATATTCCTGTTCATGGTGTTTTTTTTAAATGTACCCTATGTCAATATTAATATTTTTAATTTCGTTTCTTAGGTTAGGACGACTTTTTTTCAGCTGCATTGCTATTTTATATACAATAATACAGAAATATTTTCGCTGCCTAATTCAAATATCCTATATTTATTTACAGCACTCGCATAATACTCCATAATGTGCTTATAAATAATTTTCAACATATTCGGGTTTATGGTGTTTTTTTTAAATATATCCTATGTCAATATTAATATTTTTAATTTCTTTTCCTAGGTTAGAACGACTTTTTTTGAGCTGCATTGCTAGTTTATATACAATAATAAAGAAATATTTTCGCTCCCTAATTCAAATATCCTATATTTATTTACAGCACTCGCATAATACTGCATAATGGAGATTGCGGCTTTAAAATGTGCACATATGCAGATGCCTCATTCCCAGCAGGCTGCGGGGCCCTGAATCACGTTCAGCCAGTTGGAGTAGTGCACATTAACTGTCGTCCTAAGGGCTGGTACCACTCCTTTCGAGATATACGTTGTACGTTTTATATTATGCAGGCGTGCTCCACATACTTTCCTTGTGGCTTACGCGTACTTTCGAGGCGAGGCGAGCTCCCCACCGTGACCTTTCCTTCTGACTTATGATATTTGCATTCAGCCGCGGTTCAAAAGATTGTTGTTAAACGCGACCTATTTGCAAGATGCGTCTCGCATCTGCTGCGCTCTGTTTGGGGGGTTCGGTGCCTTTTTAAACATAGTTTTTTGAATTCGTATTACTGCCGCTGTGAATTTACCTTGTGTGATTTATTTATGTTTATTTATATTACTGGTGTAAAATAATATTTTTATACACTTGTAGTGTAAATAAAGGTTCCCATATTTGAGAATTTAAGATATTTAATAATTTCGTAATTTCGAAAATGTGTACTATTTGGGATCGTTTTATTTAGCTGGTATCTTTGACTATTTATTATTAATCGTTTGTAGCAACAATTAGCATATTACATATCCTTTGCACTTATAGCTCTTCCCTTATGTAATTTATTTTTATTTATTTATATCACAGCTGTAAAATAATATTTTTATACACTTGTAGTGTAAATAAAGGTTCTCAAATTTGAGAATTTAAGATATTTAATAATTTCGTAATTTCCAGTTTCAATAATTTTTACTAGTATTAAAATATTTTTGTAAATGTTTACTATTTAGGATCGTATTATTTAGCATCTTTGACTATTTATTATTAATTCTGTAGCAACAATTAACATGTTACATATCCTTTGCACTTGTAACTCAATTTGCCAATGAATATCTCGTTGAACAAATCAGAATTCGTACTACAATACAAATTGCACAACTACAATATCGTAGCAATTAATACGCAGTCCACCTGAAATTAGCTTATCAGACGCAGCCTGTGGATTTTAATTATCCGAATTAATTTAGCGTGCGAAATCTTATAAATTCGTTCGGCCGCCGTCGAGAGGAACACGCGACGAATTCTACGAATTAAACAGAGCAGAATGGAGTGTGCGCGCGCGCCGCGTGAACCATTTTCTGAAAGAAAGGTCTTATAAATTATTCTACTGCATTCCTCGGAGAAGCAATGCCTTAACTATGCCGTGCATCTTAATCTTAAGCAGTACGAAACTGTTTCACAATAATGTTGCGAGAACGAACACTGCAGCCTAATTTCTACAAGCTGACGTAGAAGCACACTTGGCCCGGTTATTTCAAGAAAAATCTATCATTTAAGTTTTGCGGTGCTTAGTGCTTTCTTTAATTTATTTCACTCGCAGTGTGCTCTAAAAGTAAATGCGACAATATTTGACTATTAATTATTATTTCAACGAATTACATTATACTATAATTTTTTAATATTAATATTTAACACGAATGATAGAATATATTTTCGACTTTGGGGAAATCCACGAACAATACAATTTAATATTGAGTTTTTTGTATTCAAAGAACGTGATGCTAATATTTAAAATGAATGATAGCATATATTTTCAACTTTGTGGAAATCTACGAACAATACATTTTAATATTGAATTTTTTGTATTCAAAGAACGTGATGCTAATATTTAAAACGATTGATAGAATATATTTTCGACTTTGGGGAAATCTACGAACAATACATTTTAATATTGAATTATTTGTATTCAAAGAACGTGATGTTAATATTTAAAATGAATGATAGAATATATTTTCGATTTAGTGGAAATCCGCGAACAATACATTTTAATATTGAATTTTTTGTATTCAAAGAACGTGATGCTAATATTTAAAACGATTGATAGAATATATTTTCGACTTTGTGGAAATCTACGAACAATACATTTTAATATTGAATTTGTTGTATTCAAAAACGTCAAGCTTTGGCATACAAACATTTGTACACAAAAGAATCAACCTAAATTAACGTATTAACATTTATCACTTGTAAATTTTCATAATACTAATTTTAAAAATGCGTATTACTGCTTCACGAAGATTTGAAAGGGGGAGATTTTCGCCATTGTAATTCGTCGGCATTGTTCATAGTTGGTGCTCGCCGCAACCCTCTTCGACACGACTTTCGGGAGAAGTCAACCACCCTCTGACATTACCAATCCATTGCGCACGCTCTTATCACTTATTTTGACGTTTCGTTTCATTCCCAGTCAGCCTGTGACAGCCGAAGGGGATTTGGACGGCGAGTTTGTGGGAGAAAGCTTGCTTCTCATTTGGAGGGTGCCTGTTTTACGAGTGGCTGCGGTGGGCCGTGGAACGACACGCTTGATTAAAATAATCTCTTCGATAGTTCGCAGAGGAATTGCGCGAGGGTGATAATTATAGTCGAAACAATTTAATTTGTACTTATTGTATAATCAAAAACGAAAAGAAGATGACGAAGATTTTCTGTGATAAATTAAATATTAGTAAGTTTCTAATATTACTTTTGTTTCCAGTAATAAACCATCATATATCAAAATACTCAAACTTTGTTAAATGCCTGACTAAACATTGAATCAAAATTATTAATATATTGTACATTGTCTATGATAGTTTTGATTAAATTATATATTATCAAGACTTTAATATTACTTTTGCTTCCAGTAATAAATCAAAAATTTAATTCACCATTATATTGAAACACTCAGATTTTGTTTACCTGTCTAACCAAAAATTGTATCAAAATTATTAATACACCATTTATGAAAAATAACATTTGCAGTTGAATAATTAAATAATTTACTACAAACGGAACTTGTTAGGTATAAATATGAACCAAAAAAAAGGGGAACATTCGAATGAATGTCTTAAGCAAGAACTGAAGATTCGCGAGGAGGACGTGAGTGGGGGTGGGTGGCGAAGGGTTGTTTCTCGTTTGAAGGGAACTCATTTTACGAATGGCGGTCTTGGAGCGCGGCGGGGGGACGCGGTCGAATAAGTAATCTCTTCGGCACTTCGCAGCGCACCACCCACCACCACCACCACCACGAAGACGCCGTCGGGCGTCGCGACGCGCCCGATAAAAAGGCACGCGCGCGAGCCGCTCTTTTCAGGCGCGCATCTCTCTTCTTTCTGCGAGGGACCAACCAACCAACCAACCAACCAAGCAAGCCGGCCGAGCTTGGTAAGCAGGAGGGCTGAACTCTTCAGCCGACGACTGCGGCTTGCTTGTCATACATCGTCAAGGAAGCCTGCATATTTCAGGGAAGCCTCTTTCAACATGTGATGCAGTTTGGATTTGCCTCGGCTCCTTGCCGCCGCGCTCTTATTTAGCCTCGCTTAGCCTACCTTACTCGGCCAAAGCGAAGTATGCCAAAGAACTGCTTTGCCAGACTTTGGTCTTCGGCCGGAATTCTCCGTTTTATTTCCTACCCTCGCGCTTTCCTAGGATTTTTAGTACGTGCTTCGGTGGAGGTGTTGATTTCTGTTTTGTTTTAGTGCAATTTCATTATTTGTATTGGGCGTGCTGTTTGTACAAATAAGAATTGCTTAAAGAATGTGTAGAATGTCGCGGTATGTACTAATACATTATATATCAGTTTTCTTTTATTGCAATTTAATTATTTGTATTAGATTGTTCAGCGTGTTGTTTGTATAAATACTAATTGTTTGAAGAATATTGAGGATTTCGCGCTAAATAGCAGTGCATTATATGTCAGTGCTATTTTATTGCAATTTACGCATTTGTATTAGGCTGTTCAGTGTGTTGTTTGTACAGGGTGAGTCACTTGAATCACCACCAAGAATTGGATATTTTCGATGGCCAAAAATATGGGGAAAAAAAAAATTTGAGCTGGGGCTCTGAAATTTATGTCACATCTTCCTTGATACAAGGGGAGACTTCCCACCAAATTTCAGCGCCCGAAAATGTCGGGAAGTCCAGAAATATGGGAAAAATTAGTGAAAATTCCGAAAAAATCGAACTTTAAAGGTTGTTTTTTTAGTGTTTTCGATAGAAAGCCGGACTTTTTTCGACGGATTTCTTGTTTGCTATCCGTTTTCATTCATAAACAATCGATTCCTGAAGAAAAAACCCGAGTTCAGGGACCTTCGAAAAATCGTGAAAAAATCTGAAGGGGTACGCCTTAAGAAAAATTTGCCGAAAAAAAAATTTTGAGCTAGGGCTCTGGAATTTTTATGGTATCTTCCTTGATGCAAAAAAACATTACCCACCAAGTTTCAGCCCCGGGGAAGGTCGGGAAGTCCACCAAAAAAAATAAAAACCGTCAAAAATGAGCAAAAATGGACTTTTCTGGACGGTTTTTCGACCCGTTCTCGTTGCAAATCTGGACTTTTTTTCACGGATTCTTTGTTCTCTATCCAGCCTGATACGAAAACAATCAAAATATCCCGGGTTTGGCCGATTTTGAGAAACTTGAAAAAATTGACCATTTTCGAGTGTAGAAAATAGGTGAAAAGCTAAACTTTGAGCTAGGGCTCTGAAATTTATATCACTTCTTCCTTGACGCAAGGGTACATTCTCCACCAAATTTCAGTCCCGGGGAAGGTCGGGAAGTCCACGAAAAAAAATAAGGGCTAGGAGAGTTCTGATTCGAAAGCAAGTGAATCACTCTGTACAAATAGGAATTGTTTCCAAAATTTCTAGAATTTTGTGCTAAGTAGTAGCGCATTATTGTATATACAGTGCGCGGCAGCCGAGGCTATTTAACCCTAAATTTTCGCTTTTCGGTTGATACAAAGGTTTTCCTTTTATTTCCTTTAAAACTATCATTCTAAATGCCTATATTTTTCTTTCGCCCAGAATCTTTGCAAAATTATTTATTTTCCAAACGATTATTATATATCAAAATTATATCAAAATTAGAAAAGAAAAAGAATATGTTGTTGTGACTGAAAGAATCTAAATATATTCTGCTTCATTTCTGATTAATAAGTCCTATTTTTAAAAGTGCATAACATTAATTTTTTTATATAGTTTATTTTACTTTACAATCTACTTCCAACAAGATTATTAAGTAAATGAGATTATGTGTCAGCTCGTGACATTAATTCTTATGATAAACATTTCGAAACAATCAAGGAATAATAATACTTTCATTGTTATATTATTATATCCTGAACGTATAAATTATTTAACAAAAAACCAGATGCCGGACTATGAAGTTCAAGTAAACATATCTTCGCACTCTGTAAAGACGTGTTGAATTCTCATTGGCTGACAGGAGCTTCCGTAGAGAAGCGTTTAAGTTTTTATCGGAATTATCTGAGCGATAGGCTGGCCAGCGCGGCGCGGCGCCGCGCGCCGCGCGTCGACTTGACTCTCGGCTTGCAGCCCTCGTTTTTCGTGTTCGTGCCTCTCTGGGAGCTGAATTTTTTTGCTCCGACTGACACGCTGTCGGTTCCATGTCGTTTTGCTGGCGCAATGGCAGCTTCCATCGGATGCAGCCGCCGCCTGCCATTCTTTATTCGTTAACAGAAACGCCGCGGTCTCACGCCTGATACGTTTGCGCGCACACACACACACACACACACACACACACACGTGTGAAAGCCCGCCGATGGAACTAGCATCACTTTCCTCCAATCTCCGGACGCGCCGCCGAATAAAAGCCAATTCCTTGACGATCTTGTTGACCGTCGAGTGCGTAAATATGAATTTCGCTCGAAGGAAAAATGCGCATCCTATGGGAACAATAAATTAAAGCGTGTTGTTGATACATTTACAGTGTTTGCAAAATAGTAAGTATGATGAATTTTAAAAATGCTAACACAGTTATGTGTAGTTGATCTCGTTTTTAAAATTCAAGCCTATTGTTGATTTTTTTACACATTTGCAGCGTTTGCAAAATAATAACTATGGCAGATGTTGTGTGTAGTTGCTTTCTTTTTTAATTTGAAAACTTGCAGAAGAGTAGAAATATGACTGTTAATTTGTTTTATATATTTCTGTTTATTTGTAGTATATTATTTGTTTTTATTTTACTTTTCTGATCCATTTAATTCCTGTCGAATCGCAACAAGTGAAATATAGTTAACCAGAATTTTATATTCCTCGTTTTTGGACTTAAAAAAGTTATATATAAAATGTTTCAAGTATTAGAAAATGCATCACATTTTTATAATTCTTCCAACTACAAATATTAAAGCTTACTAGTTACTAGTGACCCTTTAACAATATTAAAGTTTAGTTAGTTAAAGGTACAGTTAAGTTTAACAATTTAAAACATTGTTTGAAGCAATATTAAATAATTCCAAATTAATATTAATTAACTATAAGTATTCTTACACACGCAAATACAATTTTTGTCCGTCTATCACATACTATCAAAAATTACGAAACCATCAAACTCCAAATTTCCAATTAGCATTGTCGCAAAAACCATTTCCAGTTGCAGTTTTTAATCTTTCAAGCACAATTTCACTTGACTACCCTTCGCAAGTGAAGAAAGTTTATTAAACTCCAAATGTTCAACAGTTCCAAAAACACCTTGCAAACATTTTCCCCCGACAATTACAACCCCGAAAATCCCCTCGATTTGGCATCGTGGGAAGAACGTTCCCAGAATTACGTGCGATTCGACATTAGTCTGATTTGCCAGCTTCTCTCCTGGAAAGCAAGAGGAAACAGAGAGAGAGAGAGAGAGCGAGCGTATGACGCAGAGAGATATGAGGAAGAATCGAGTAAAAACTCGAGCAGTAAGATTACATCAAATACTGGCTCATTTCCTCTCCATATGGGAAGATCAAAAGGACGCCGTCTAAATTGTCTGAAATGAAAGTGGACCGCGGTTAGTGAGTTGGAAGGGAGGGTTGAGAGGTTAGGCAGTGAAAGAGGGTTGGTATTCGCAGCGGGTGACATGCAGGAAGATCTAAAGGACCAGCAGGTTACACAGCATGAAACTGGGTTTCTCTTCTCTCCCTCTTCTTTCTCTCTTTCTCTCTCTCTCTCGTTCCAACCCTTGTTAGTCTCTCTTTCTCTGTCATGCTGGCTGCTCTCCTCAATCCTCCCGAGTCCTCTCTTTTAGTCTAAAAGAGTTCGCTCTCTCTTTTACCGAATATCGTTCTTTATTCTTCTTCTGATTTTATTCCTCTTTATTGCTTTGTCTAATTCTCTTTTCTATTTAATCCCCCACATTTGTTCGCTCTTGTAGAGGACGTGTTTGAGGTTGAATAAGCTATTTATTTTATTAAACAGATCTTCGATAGGTTAAGTATGTTTATTAAATAATATGTGTGTTATTAGTTATGGCTTTTTAATTCGACATTTATTTTAAGAATAAATGATTGTATTATAATTTTATTCAGTCAGTGCGAAGTTCGTGGGTTTACTGGAGGAGTGTCAAAGTGGTTGTAAAGTTAATGATATTAGTCTGTTTTTATTGTGTCATATATAATAAAAAATAAAACAGGGTGACATATTTGATGCCAAAAGGACTGCGATTTATGTATCCTATATTTGCAGGGTTGCAATTTTTATAGAAAGTCAAATTCAAAAATGTTGCACTTAGAAAGTTAATATGGTTTCTACTACCGTATATAAAGTCTCCTGAATCCTCCAGAGTCCTCTCTTTTACCGAATATCGTTCTTTATTCTTCCCCTGATTTTATTCCTCTTTATTGCTTTGTCTAATTCTCTTTTCTATTTAATTCCCCACATTTGTTCGCTCTTTTAGAGGACGCATTTGGGGTTGAATAAGCTATTAATTTTCATCTATCAAATAGATCTGTTTTATTTCATTTATTATCGCTTATTAGTTCTGTTATTTTGTTATGTAAAATTGCTGAAGAATCGTTGATAGTCCTATGTGTTTAATATTTGTAATATGTTGTATAACAGTCACATCGTTAGATAGTTCTATTAATTTAGCGAAATAAATTAAATACATTGCATTTATTACCACTATTACTTGTATTAATTTTCTCCTCAAAATTGTTAGATGATTAATGATCATTCTCACATATATAATATATTGTACAAAGAAATTTAGTCTCTTTCATTCACTTTTCTTTGTGCATGACTCACTTGTATTAAAACAAACTATTAATTTAACGTAACAAATTGAATTTGTTCCACGTATTATTCCTATCAGTTGTATTATTTGTCTACTCAAAATTGTTAGACGGCTAATGATGATTTTCACATGTATAATATATATCATACAAAGAAATCATACAAAGAACTTAAATTAAATTAACTAAATCAAATTTATTCTACTTATTATTCCTATTATTTGTATTATATTTCACCTAAAAATTGTTAGATAACTAATGATCATCCTGACATGTATAATATATTATACAATGTAAGATTATTGTATAATATATTATACAAAAATATATCATACAATATAACACTATTGTATAATATATTATACATTCCGCAATGCAATATCTTATACAACAGCGACACGATTGGTTCTTCCAATTCTTCTCCCTTTACTATCTCTGATTCCCTTTCTCTCCTATTTAATCTTCCTCTCGTTCACCCTCACTGACCCCTCATTCTCTCGCACTCGCTCCTCATTTCGCCTCTGCCTTTCTCCCTCGCTCTCTCGATTTGTGCACGCGCATTGATCGGATTAATTCGAAGTGGAAGGAAATGGCATTAAAAGCCGTTTGCAGGATTTCGCCGGTCGAGCGCGGCGGCGATGAAGTCGCCGCTGCGCGTCTTTCCTACGAGTCAATCTTCCCTATATTGCGATGAAATTTCCTCTCGCCGCTTATTTCGCCGGAAAGTCAAAGGCATCTGCGCGATTAAAGTCTGGCCAGCCGCGTTCTCTCGCGCGCGCACTTGCGATAGTCGCCGAAAGTCATTTCTTGAGAGATATTGGCTTGCTTCGGCGACACTCGTCCTGACAGAGTGGGAGAATTTCTGCCTGAAAACTAGACTGGTTGAAGTTCGTGGTAAATAGTTCTTCTTGGTAGTCAAAGTTCTACGTGATTTAATGATTTTTATGCTCAATTTGATTTGTACTTATTGGTGGTACTTTGTTTTTGCAGGTGCAATGGTAGTTCAATACGAAATGTCTGTGCAACAACGTGAAACTCTGGCAACAACATTGAATATTGGCAATAAGGAGGCGTTTCCAGTGTCATTGGGGATGATTTAATTCCTGGACGGCTCACTGTTTGATCAGTTCTACTGTGCTGCAGTAACAGGAACCCTGTCTGACTGAGAACGACTTAATCCACTGCGGTTTATTCTTCGGTAAACACATCATAATAATATCAACAACTAAAACAATAATTTCGATTTATAGTTTATCTGTTTAACCTACACGAAATAGCTTTGCAACAAAGTTAAACTCCAGCAGCAATGTTAAATAGATTATAATGAAGAAGTGTGCTCGGTCTGACCAAGGACGACTTCATTTACTGCGGTTTATTCCTCGGTAAACAGCATCGACAACTAAAACAATAATTTCGATTTATAGTTCATCTGTTTAACCTACACGAAATAGCTTTGCAACAAAGTTAAACTCCAGCAACAACATTAAATAAATTATAATAAAGAAGTGTTCTCGGTCTGACCAAGGACGACTTCATTCACTGCAGTTTATTCCTCGGTAAACAACATCGACAACTAAAACAATAATTTGTGGCTCTTTGTATAGATTTCCTTTCAAACGATTCTTTAATCTGATTTGTTAACAAACTCCACCAACATTTAGCAATGATTAATACGATCAGAAAGCAATGTATAACAAGCGACAGTTTGGCAATGAAATTCAATTTTAAACAAACCCTTGACATTGTATTATACAAATATTAACTACTGTTGCCTGCACAATTAAGATAATACAAATTCTAATAATTCTTTGTATAAATTTCCTTTCGAACGATTCTTTAATCTGATTTGTTAACAATCCTCCACGGACATTCAGCAACGATTAAGACAATGAGAAAGCAATGTATAACAGGCGACAGTTTGGCAACGAAATTCAATTTTAAACAAACCCTCGATATTGTATCATACAAATATTAACTACTGTTTCCTGCACAATTAAGATAATACACATTCTAATAATGCTTTGTATAAATTTGCTTTCGAACGATTGTTCAATGTGATTTGTTAACAACCCTCCACGCACATTTAACAATGAAATACAATTTTCAACAAACCCTTAACACTGTATCATACAAATATCAACTACTGTTTCCTGCACAATTAAGATAATACAAATTCTAATAATTCTTTGTATAAATTTCCTTTCGAACGATTCTTTAATCTGATTTGTTAACGATCTTCCACGGACATTCACCATTGGTTAAGACGATCGGAAAGCAGCGTGTGGCCGGCGACAGTTTGGCAATGAAATCCCGTAGTTAGTTGGGTGTGGGGCGAGGAGGGATTGGGAAAAGTGGAATAATCGATTGAGGGGCCGGCAACATTATGTTCGTATATGTAATCGGCTTAGCAAGCAAAACTGTGCGAAACCGATCGATCTTTCATCAGAGTATATCCATCGTAGGCGTTACCATCAACCAGCAGCAGCAGCAGCAGCAGCAGCAGCAGTAGCAGCGCAACGGAAGTCCATTTGCAATTGTAATTTGCCGCTCTCTATACACTTTGCACGTGAACGCTTGACGTACGGGGAATCCACCCCCCGTTGTCCACCGCCACCCTCGCCACTACCACCCTTCAATCCTCTCTGCTTTCTCTCTTAGAGAATTGCCGACTATCAATATCGATACAACATCGCACACGATGAAACAATCAAACGCTTCAACAGCTTTAGCTGATATTTCACTTGTCACGTAGTTTCTTTTCAAGTGTAAATTATACACTTTTCTGAAAGTGTTAATTATCACTGTTTTACTGTGTGCTTATTTATGTGAAACAAGAATATTTTTTGTTATTGTGAAACAACTTATTCATAACAGTTTTGGATTTTTCGAAGTTTAAATTTGCTATGTTCGAAAACATTTATGAATTTATTAGTTCTAGAGAATCGCCAACTATCAATATCGATACAACATCGCACACGATGAAACAATCAAACGCTTCAACAGCTTTAGCTGATATTTCACTTGCCACGTAGTTTCTTTTCAAGTGTAAATTGTACACTTTTCTGAAAGTGTTAATTATCACTGTTTTACTGTGTGCTTATTTATGTGAAACAAGAATATTTTTTGTTATTGTGAAACAACTTATTCATAAAAGTTTTGGATTTTTCGAAGTTTAAATTTGCTATGTTCGAAAACATTTATGAATTTATTAGTTCTAGAGAATTGCCGACTATCAATATCGATACAACATCGCACACGATGAAACAATCAAACGCTTCAACAGCTTTAGCTGATATTTCACTTGCCACGTACTTTCTTTTCAATTGTAAATTATACACTTTTCTGAAAGTGTTAATTATTATTGTATCATTGTGTATTTAATTATATGAAAGAAGAATATTTTTTGTTACTGTGAAACAAATTATTCATAAAAGTTTTGGATTTTTCGAACATTAAATTTGTCTTTTTCGAAAACATTTATGAATTTATTAGTTCAAGAGAATTGCCGACTATCAATATCGATACAACATCGCACACGATGAAACAATCAAACGCTTCAACAGCTTTAGCTGATATTTCACTTGTCACGTATTTTCTTTTCGAGTGTAAATTGTACACTTTTCTGAAAGTGTTAATTATCACTGTTTTACTGTGTGTTTATTTATGTGAAAGAAGAATATTTTTTGTTACAGTGAAACAAATTATTCATGGAAACTTTGGATTTTTCGAAGTTTAAATTTGCTATGTTCGAAAATATTTATAAATTTATTAGTTCTTTGGATATTCACTTTATATTTAGCTTATTCTGTAATTAGATCTTAATGACTATTGGATATTTCAAGATTCCTTTGAGGGAAAACGTGAATTCACATTGTAACAATCGCTAACATTTACAAATCCAAACGACAATGCTCGGTTTACATTAGTCATGCGAGATCAACTCGTACGAATCCAGTTAAAACACATGCAAATCGAACTGCTGAACCATAAACGATTTAATTTTCGATGTAAAACAGCAACGAGACACGCAAAAGCACATACAACACATATAAATGTTAAATGAATTCAAGTGAAAGGGTGATTTCACATTGATCAGGCAATTGTAAAATTACTGTAACGAACTTAATTGCCATTTCGAAGCAACAATTATGCACAACATTCACACAGGAAATTTACAATAAAATTTATATACCGCAAAATTTATGTTTTTAACAATTGAACGATTATCAGTTATCGTTTAAGTATCAGATTTGCCTTTTAAAATGAAAAGGTTATCATTAATTAAATGTAAATGAAAAGGTTATCATTGATAACCTGTGTGAACATAAACTTTTGCAAAACTGCTGGTTTGGAGCTGTTTGATTGCCGGAGTAGTACTTTGGACTGCCACACAGAGAATGCGTTACGACGCTTTCAGGAGCTTAACTGTCTGACTGTTGGCTCATTCCACTGAACGAACTAACTCTTTTCCACTCGTTTTAAGTCGTGGACTTTGATGAAAATTGGATATGTTCCTCCTCGTATGAAATGAAGATTGTTAATCGATTGCCAATTAGTTTGCATCAAAGAACTTTGAAATGAATGGTTACTTTGTACTTCAAGTTGCAAATTTACAAGGATTCGTAATTTTGAATTATTCGAGAATTACTTCTATAAATGACAGTTTTGATTGATTTGTTTAATGTTACAGCATTCAATTTATGGTATCAGAGACTATATTAATTACACAAGTACAAAGTATATGCATTTCTAATTAAAATAAATTAAAGTGGTGTTCGTATATATAAACGAAATTGGAAAAACATTTTTCTGTTAGATATATTGAATTTCAAACAACAATGACTTCTTTTATTACAATTTTCTTGTTTCTTACTATAATATTATACACTTCACAGTACAAATTTGTACAAAATAATTATTCGACGTATAAAACTCATAACACAAAAGACACATAAATAAATAACCATCTAAAATCCCAGCACATAAAAAACCAACATATTTGACATTGAATTCGCATCGAGAACTAATTTCTGCCATTCGCGCAGTGTGTTGTGTGATTGGCAGGAAACAGGGAGACTTTCAGGGCAGCGGCGGCGGCGGCAAACAAAAGGCGATTGCCATTAACACTGTTGTAGGTTTGATCCGTTGGCAGTTGAGGTTCGCTCGCGCTGCTTCGGTGAGTAAACGCATTTACATGGCGCGACACAGAAGGGCTTAATGATAATGTAAGTTCACGTTTGGCAACCGCAGACTCGCGTTTCCCCCACTCCGCCGCCGCCGCCGCCATCGCCGCCGTAACTACTCTCTTTCGGCAGCACCGTCGCCTCTGCCAATGCGCGGAAGCCCTAAGTGCCGGACACCCGAGTCAGGCTTCACGGATTCGCGTTACTTGGCAGTCGTCCAAGCGCCGCCGCCGCCGCCGTTTCATTCCAAGGGAATTAGACAGTGTTCGCGCGCGCGCGACACACTGAATGAAATTCCCCACTTAATCTGGCGCGCGCGCGCGAAAGAGCAACGGGCGTCCTCGGAATCGAGTAATGATAAATAATCATCGATGGAGAATTGTATAATATAATTGAAAACTTTTGTATCACGATTTGTAGTTATTAATTATTTTAAAAGTCCCATTTTTATTTTGATCGTCCAGTACAATTATTGATCGCAGCACTGAGAGAAGTAACATTATAAATAATAACTCGAAGAAAATTGTATCAATTTTATATTTTTTATTTATGTTTATCGTTGCATTCGCAATTCATTTTATATACTATTTTATATTTATAAAGATCGCGCACATAATTTTGTATTTCGCTGAAAGTTGCGAAGTAAAAATAAAACGAGTGCAAACAATCGGCAGAATCTGTTATGGATTAATTTAAAAATTAATTTAAAATTAGATTTATATATAAATTGCTTAAGCCTTTGTTGCCTGGAATGAGCAAGCGAAGACGGGCGACACTTGCTCTATCAATGCATTGTCTGAGAAAATAGAGGGAATTCATAGAACGAGGGAAATCCGACTTGCAAATTGGGAATTAGCTCGGCGGGCTTGTTTTTGCGAGGAACTACTTCGCCGCAGTGGCACAAAAGCACTCGAAAATCGCCCTCAAACACAAAGTAGACTGGCAATTAATTCCGCGGTGAGAGCAAATAGGACTTGTCGGCAAATGACCGGGTCACTGAGACTGAATTCAGTTCGCGATAAGTTTATAATAAAAACTCGCCCGAATGAAACACGAGGAAATGCCATTATTAGGATTTCGTATTAATTCTGTGTTTAATTAATGAAACAGTCGATTAGTTGATTTGAGTACAATTTATTGATTGAAATATATTTTATTAGTTGATTTAGATATAATTCGAAGTAAACTAATGCAGTGTTACATTTTAACAATAAAAGTATGTAGTTTAGGTCGATTTGAGTAAAATGTTTGTAGTTCTATGAATATAATAGTTCGAGAAGAACTATAAAATTATTGTTTCAAATATTTAATTATATTCAATATATTTTAAATTACAGTTAATAATATTTAATATTTACGTAGTTGAAAACATCCTTGCAGAATATCTTAGTTTATAAGCATTATAAAACCAATTGAACCGTTCAAATGGCATTCACTTCTAACTCAATTCTCTCTTCTCACTTCTCTCCAAAAGAAATTTAGCTTAAAATTGTTACATTAATTTCAATGAACTGATATGATTATTAGACAATCTAAAATAAATAGATAAGAAATACACATACATACAATGAATGTTTGTACATTAATAGTATTAAATAAAATAAAGAATCCGATTTAGAACTAAACTTTTTGAGTTATGTGGTACTATTTTACAACAGAGTTAAACTGTTGTTGCAACATTAAACAAACGACAATAAAAAAGCGTTCTCTGGCAACAACATTAAATATTAGCAATAAGGAGGCGTTTCCAGTGTCATCAGAGATGATTTAATTCCTGGATGGTTTACTCTTTGATTAATTCTACTGTGCTGCAGCAACAGGAACCCTGTCTGACTGTGAACGACTCAATTCACTGTGGTTTATTTCTCGGTAGACACATCATAAACAACATCGACGACTAAAACAATAATTTCGATTTATAGTTCATCTGTTCGTAATAGCTTTGCAACAAAGTTCAACTCCAGCAGCAACATTAAATAAATTGTTACAAACAACGGTTTTTGGTTTCATAGACGATGACTTAATTCACTGCGGTTCATTCCTCGGTAAACAACATCGACAACTAAAACAATAATTTCGATTTATAGTTTATCTGTTTGTAATAGCTTTGCAACAAAGTTAAACTCCAGCAGCAACATTAAATAAATTGCTACAAACAACGGTTTTAGGTCTGACCGAGGACGGCTTAATTCACTGCGGTTCATTCCTCGGTAAACAACATCGACAACTAAAACAATAATTTCGATCTATAGTTCATCTGTTCGAAATAGCTTTGCAACAAAGTTAAACACCAGCAGCAATATTAAATAAATTATAATAAAGAAGCGTTGTCGGTCTGACCGAGAATGACTTAATTCACTGCGGTTTATTCTTCGGTAAACAACATCGACAACTAAAACAATAATTTCGATTTATAGTTCATCTGTTCGAAATAGCTTTGCAACAAAGTTAAACTCTGGCAGCAACGTTAATTAAATTATTACAAAGAACGGTTTTAGGTCTGACCGAGAATGACTTAATTCACTGCGGTTTATTTCTCGGTAAACAACATTGACAACTAAAACAATAATTTCGATTTATAGTTCATCTGTTCGTAATAGCTTTGCAACAAAGCTAAGCAGCAGCAGCAGCAACGATAATTAAATTATTACAAAGAACGGTTTTAGGTCTGATGGACGATGACTTAATTCACTACGGTTTAATCCTTGGTAAACAACATCGACTACTAAAACAATAATTTCGATTTATAGTTCATCTGTTCGAAATAGCTTTACAACAAAGTTCAACTCTGGCAGCAACATTAAATAAATTATAACAAACAACGATTTTCGGTCTGACCGAGAATGACTTAATTCACTGCGGTTTAATCCTCGATACACACATCATAAACGTTACAGCGGAAGTTTACCGCGCTCGAAAGTGAAGGCAGATTGCGGTCACGCTTTGCCCGCTAGAATAATAAAGTTTTCGTAATCCAACGGCGGCGGCGTCGGCGGCGGCGTCGGTGCGGCTCGATTTTAGAGTCGCAGGCGATTGTTACCACTTGCCGCGATGCAAATGCAATTCGGTTTAACGGCTACTCCCATGAAAACTTGCTGCCCCTCGGAATTCATTATGTCACGCTCGCGCGTGTTGCGACAACAAACTGCGCCGGCATTAAATAATATCTTCGCGGAGTCGAACTCAAGAATTTCCGTGGCATCTTGAATGAAGCAGAGCGCGAAAAGCTTAGCTGTTTAAAGTTCAAAAGGCGTATCGTTTTAATATGATTAATGTGTTTCTACTTGGAAAATTTAATATAAATGATATGATAGAAAATAATCCTGAAGAATTACTTGGAACTTAATGGAATTTCAAAATAGTATAATTAATAGTTTGAGTTTGATATTTTTCTGGAATATGAAAATAACTGCTATCTGATTGGGATGATTTAATTTTCTTGTTAGCAAAATTCTCCAAAAGCTGTCCTTATTAAATGAGCTTTTAATCTTTGAAAATTGCATAATCAGTAGTTCGAATTTGATATTTTTCTGGAATATGAAAATAACTGCTATCTGATTGGAATGATTTAATTTTCTTGTTGGCAAAATTCTCCAAAAGCTTTTCTTTAAAAGGTAGCTCAAATCGTCCTTCTTTAAATTCTCCAAACTATTTAAATTATCTGAACACAACTACGAATATATTTTTCATCCAAGTCCCAGTATAAGAAATACAAGTAACCCAAAAGTATCAGGTTGCAAGAAAGCTTTCCTCATTTGTTGCATCAAAAAGATACAGAAACGATGAAATTACTTTCCGACCGGCTGAATTACATAAATCCCGCTTTTAATTAGTGCAGAAAAAGAGTAGCGAAGTAAGAAAAAAAATACCACAGCTCAGAATACATCATTTTCCAGGCGATGGAAAGGAAATGCGAGCATGTTGTTCGAAAAGATGGAGTGAAATAAGTCGGATTCACCGGGAAGATATTCAGACGTCCATTGCTGGGCCGTTTGTAGGATAAGCGTGCGAGGAATTTACAGGAGTAATGTTCGCCCTAAGGATTTAGACGAGCGATAATAATAGATATTACGTCCGGCAATATCTCAGGATATTAAACTGAGACGCGAGTTGCATATCACCGAAATCGCCACCGCGTTCATTTCCCATTCAATTACCATTCTCCACTTTCCGGCCAGGTTTACTCTGACAGGATCGTCATTATTCTCCGAATATTTATTTCCTTTGTCAGACTCGCAGAGCTGTCGCCAGTGATTCATTGATTTCTTCTATTACTCATTCATGCAATCTATTCTATTTGTTTTATTACTCATCGACTTGATGTTTAAGAGAGACAAATTATGGATTTGGGAATATTTATTTATAATTCGAATTTTATACTTATTGGAACTTAATAAATCTTTGTCAAATATGTGAAACAATTATATTTTTTACTAGCTGAAAAAGTCAGAGAAACATCAAAATCGTAGATATTTGTTTTATTACTCATCGACTTGATGTTTAAGAGAGACAAATTATGGATTTGGGAATATTTATTTATAATTCGAATTTTATACTTAATGGAACTTAATAAATCTTTGTCAAATATATGAAACAATTATATTTTTTACTAGCTGAATAAGTCAGAGAAACATCACAATCGTAGATATTTGTTGTATTACTCATCGATTTGATCTTTAAAAAAGAAAAATTATGGATTTGGAAATGTTTATTTATAATTCGAATTCTATACACGAGTTATAAATAAATAATTACGTATGGTTAGATTGATTATGGAACTTAATGGAAGTTAATAAATCTTTGTCAAATATATGAAAAAGTTACATTTTTACTGGCTGAAAAAGTCAAACAAACATCAAAATTGTAAAGATTAGTAATACAATAAAACAAATAGCAATTCAAACCTAACAATAAACGTTTCATGCAAAATTATCATCGCGCTTCTCATTTTAAAAATTAGATTCACAGTGCTCTTCAATTACTATTAATCTCAATCATATCCTTGCAAATATTTTCTCATAACAGCAAAACATTTCTGCAAAAAGACTTATTAAAGCTGAGACTGCAAAGTTTAATGATTCCACGGGTTCAATAGTTATAATTGATATTCAAACATTTCCTTGCAAATATTTTCCCATAACAGCAAAACATTTCTGCAAAAAGACTTATTAAAGCTGAGACTGCAAAGTTTAATGATTCCACGGGTTCAATAGTTATAATTGATATTCAAACATTTCCTTGCAAATATTTTCCCATAACAGCAAAACATTTCTGCAAAAAGACTTATTAAAGCTGAAACTGCAAAGTTTAATGATTCCACGGGTTCAATAGTTATAATTGATATTCAAACATTTCCTTGCAAATATTTTCCCATAACAGCAAAATGTTTCTGTAAAAAGACTTATTACAGCTGAAACTGTAAAGTTTAATGATTCCACGGGTTCAATAGTTATAATTGATATTCAAACATTTCCTTGCAAATATTTCCCCATAACAGCAAAACATTTCTGTAAAAAGACTTATTAAAGCTGAGACTGTAAAGTTTAATGATTCCACGGGTTCAATAGTTATAATTGATATTCAAACATTTCCTTACAAATATTTTCCCATAACAGCAAAACATTTCTGTAAAAAGACTTATTAAAGCTGAGACTGCAAAGTTTAATGATTCCACGGGTTCAATAGTTATAATTGATATTCAAACATTTCCTTGCAAATATTTTCCCATAACAGCAAAACATTTCTGCAAAAAGACTTATTAAAGCTGAGACTGCAAAGTTTAATGATTCCACGGGTTCAATAGTTATAATTGATATTCAAACATTTCCTTGCAAATATTTTCCCATAACAGCAAAACATTTCTGTAAAAAGACTTATTAAAGCTGAAGCTGCAAAGTTTAATGATTCCACGGGTTCAATAGTTATAATTGATATTCAAACATTTCCTTGCAAATATTTTCCCATAACAGCAAAACATTTCTGCAAAAAGACTTATTAAAGCTGAAACTGCAAAGTTTAATGATTCCACGGGTTCAATAGTTATAATTGATATTAAGTGTCACCTTGGTAAAGCCAGTGGAGGGTATATCGCGCGAAGTGGATGATATTTCTCGAGAAATAGCTCGCGCCGCACACACACTTTTCCCGGCAATGATTAATTTAAGCTTGCTTGGGGGGCTTTATGAGGTTTCTTCATCAAGTTACGCCACATGGACAAGCAATTGTCGGTGGTCGCAGGTCAGAGCGATATGATGAATGTGCCAGGATTCGGTGGATATTGCCGACGAAACTAATAAACTCTCTCGAGTGATATACCAATTAGTCATTTGGTGTTAGCTTTCCCACGCATGTTTACGTCTACTTCATCACGAAGGGATGCTCGTATATCAAGTTCCATGGCGAAATAGATAATTGGGATCCGAACCTAATAATTATTTCAGTTACTTGACCTCGTTTAAATGTTCGTATCAAGATCTATATATTTATTATATTTATATGTTATAATACAATTATTAATTCAAAGGACTATCAATTGTAATATTAATAATAAAAAAAGTCTACCCTAAAATTGATTAATAATTATTTGAATTACTTAACCTCGTTTAAATGTTCGTATCAAGATGGATATATTTATTATATGTGTATACTAGACGTATATGTATTAGAATACAATTATTAATTCAAAGTGCTAGCAATTGTAACATTAATAAAGAAATATATCCTAAAATTGATTGTATTCAATGTTTAATAAATATCGAAATTTATGACCAACGCTTTTTATTTTTTACTTGCATGTATGCATTTTCTAGTTTATGTTTGCCAGTTTCTAATAAAAAATATACGATAACATTCACATGAATATTCACTGCGATATTATGCAAACGAATGTAAAAACAAACGGCAGGAGTTAATGGCACTTATTTGTTGCTTAATTAAATTCCGAAAGAATTTCATTACCGTTTTCGTGCGCAAACATATACTGTATAACAAGCAGGAGCGATTATGCTGTGTACGAATTAAACCAGTTCTACTTACTAGCTTCTCCAATCCTCTCTCAAAGAAGCAATGCAATTACTTTTAAAACTCGGGCAACTAAAGTCTTTGAGGCAATTCGAATTTAACTCATTGAATCAATCTCGTCGGACGGACTTCAGTGCCGCTCTTAAAAGATAGCATTGCTTTCTACGAAACTAGTATAAAACCGATTGGATCTTAATTATCTTATCGCTGAATTATTTCGTCGATATTATGATGAACGTGAATTAATGGATGTTAATAATTTGTTTTCGGTAATGTGTAAGTTATAATGATTCATATTTGCAAGAGTATTTTACTATATTATTTCCTATATTAGTATATTTTCTTGTATGTTTTAGTATGTTATTTTGTATATTAGTATATTTTCTTGTATGTTTTAGTATATTATTTTGTATATTAGTATATTTTCTTGTATGTTTTAGTATATTATTTTGTATATTATTTATAAAATATTTCTCGCCTTTATAATCCTTCACCGACTCGAAATATCAAAGGCTTCTTTAAACTCGCATACAACAGTAATGTCAAAATGGTCGCAATTAAAAAACAGTCGGACGGTGGGAGAGTGCAAATTCCTTACAGTGACGCGCGGCTCTCAATTCTCCTGATTGCAGTCTCAAGTTCGAATTAACGACACACGATGGTTTCCAGGGAGCGCGTAAACTTTTTCTTAAATCCAGGCTGACGAGCTTAGGCGGCGGCGTCGACGGTGCTCGGCTGAATGAAGTAAGAGTAAACCTCATTCAGTAGTTGCGCGCTGAGATTTTCCGGCCTCTTCTCCTCCTTCTCTCTCTCTGGGCGTCGATGACTCCTCCGTCATGCGGGTCGCGCTGCCAGCGGAGCGTGAATTGTGCGTGGAAAACACGGGAATCATGTCGCCCGGTGCTTTCCCATCCGTCGCTCGTTGTCGTGACTGGGGTGCGCGGCCCCCGCGAGTACTTCAGCCTGGCTTTTGAGACCCTGGCACTCGAGAACATCACTCTCCCGGCCGCCTGAGGACGAACCTAACCTCCAACGACGCTGGCGCCCTCTCACCCCCCACCACTCCCACGCCCACTCCTACTCCCGTCGTCCTCCTCGCAATTCATACTGCGTGCTATTGCGCCCCGATGGATACAGCGACAGGCTTCTTTTCAGGTTTTTCGTCGCTCTGACGGCTCCCGCAACGCACCGAAAGAGATTTCCAGCTGGGATGTAGTCAATGACCCTGGGAATTCGAGGAAGTATGCGGCGAGTGCGTGGATTGGCGCGGAGTGCGTCGAAATTGTAAAACACTAGGCGTTTCACGCTATTTTTTTGTACTTCTGCATCATTGCATGTGTAATTATTGTAAGTATGAGGAACATAATAAACATAACAAAGGTATAAATAATAATAATACAAATTTTCACAAGTGCAGAGGATTAATCGCGATTATTAGTTCCAGTTGTTGCTATGTTTATAATAGCACTATAATCATTCCGCGTGATTACATTAATATATATATAATAATATATTCTGGAAGTATAATATATTCTCACTGGAAATATGCTGCGAGTGTGTGGATTGGTGGACAGTGCGTCGAAATTGTAAAACACTAGGCGTTTCACGCTATTTTTTTTACTTCTGTATCATTGCATGCGTAATTATTGTAAATGTAAGGAACATAATAAACATAATAAATGTACAAATAATAATAATACAAAGTTCCACAACTGCAGATAATTAATCGCGATTATTAGTTCCAGTTGTTGCTATGTTTATGATAGCAATATAATCATTCCACATTATTACATTAATATATATAATAATAATAAAAAAGAAATGTTTTCTGTAAAATGTGTAGTATTTTATGATATTGACGCACTGTTTGGCGTCGTAAATAACTCGTTCAGCCTGGGATTTAAGGTGGTTGCAGTGCAAATGCCAATTTAATTTTGACATGAAATTAGATTGGGGCGAACGCATATTGAATCTTTTGAATGAACACTTTGCGAACGATTTTCTTTGGCTCGACTTTCACAGCTGATAGGATTTTGCTGAGTTATTCAGGAATACACATTAAAACTATTTTTATTTAAAGATATTCAATTAGAACGTGTGTATTAATATGTCATTGAAATTATATTCTCTAGCTTAATAGAAACTAAAATGTTTTATATCAATTACGTTCCATTTTATAAAAATAAACGTTCCTTATAAAAATCTCTTGCACATAGAAATAAAGCAGATATACTATTTTCTGCAGAATTTATTGTAATTACGTTTGCTGGTATTTAAATTCTATGTGAATTCTTTTTAAGAACTCGAACTAATTCAGACATAAAATGTAGATGGCATTTAAAATTAGTTGGAAACCTGAAAATATATTAATCCTATTTTCTCCAAAGCTAAGTAGAATTGCATTATATTGAGCTAATAAATCCAATATTTATTTTCCAAAGGAAGCGAAAGAAAATATCTATAAATTAATTGATAACATTTAAAATGTATTCAAAATCTGAAGGTATGTAAATACTATTTCCTCCAAAACTAAGTATAATTGCATTTCTTATTATTGAAATCCCGCACAAACCCTCTTTAAGAAATTCACCATTTATTTTCCAATCAAAGAGAAACAAAATATCTACAAATTAATCGATACAATTTAAAATATAATTGAAAACTTGGAAATGTATAAATAATATTTTCTCCAAAACTAAGTATAATTGCATTGGTTATTACTAAAATTCCTCACAAACCCTCTTTAAGAAACCCACCATTTATTTTCCAAAGGAAGAAAAACAAAATATCTACAAATTAATTCATACCATTTAAAATTGTTTGAAAACTTGCAAAAAACATAAATAACACTTCCTCCAAAATTACGTACAATTATATTGCTTGTTACAAACCCTCTTTAAGAATTCCACCATTTATTTTCCAAAGGAAGAGAAACAAAATATCTACAAATTAATCGAAACAATTTAAAATTTATTCGAAGCTTGAAAGTATGATCTTATTGACTGGAGAATGTTCAATGGTTCAGCGAAGTTCTCGAGGATGCGTTTGCGGGGCGTAAGGCCGTATTCCAGGAGTTGTATAGCAGCTACTAAAGCAAGTACTGAATCGTTATTACTATTGCAAGGGCGGGGAAGAGCGCTCGCGCGGAATCACGTTACACTTACGTCGTAAACTGAGCCCGTAAAGGGCAAAATCATGCGCGCGTCTCTCTTACGGCTGGGGGGGGAAAAAAAAAATGATTGTCAGAAGAACACAGGATCTCCCGGAGGATCTTGTTAGTTGTAACAATGCCGGGACGTGCGGAGTGCAGCGCGGTATCGGAGAACCTCGGCTTTGCATGCCAAGCCGGATATCAATAAAACATATCGCCGCACTTCTTCCTGCGAGCTTTAAATCACGGCGTATTAACATGAATCTTCTTGTTAGAGCGCGATCCCTCGCGGTTCAACAATCAGGCATTATTTAATAAAATTTATACTAAAGATTATTCAGCGAAGCATAAATAAAAAGAACTCTCTCGCGAAAGCGATTGTTTACCGTTCGACAATTGCCGGGCGAAAGAAAAACCTGGGATTATTGAATAAAATGTACGTTAAAGATTGTTCGGTGAAAGAACAAAAAATGACTCTCTTGGAAAGGCGATTATTTATAATTCGACAACTGCTGCGCAAAAGAAAAACCAGGGATTATTGAATAAAATGTACAGTAAAGATTGTTCGGTGAAACAGTCAGAAAGAGAGAAATCTCTGTAAAATGTTCATTTGGGATTATTTGATAAAATTTAATTTGAAGATTGACAAACGAAACATCTCATAGATTTCGTTTATGACTTCAAAGTTCGTATTATTGTGAATCTTTTTGTTGGAGCAATTATTGGCAGTTCAACAATTACTGTAATTCCAGGGCAAAGTATTCCTAAAGGATTCTTTAATAAAACTGCAGTTAAACATAATTTCATCATAAATAAAATCGTCTCATTATAGAAAAACAGGGTTACACTTTAGATAGTAATAAATTAAATGACCACCTTTGGACCCCTTGGGACAACCATAGTCAATGATTATTGAATAAAATGCACGTTAAAGATTGTTCGGTGAAAGAACAAAAAATGACTCTTTTGGAAAGGCGATTATTTATAATTCAACAACTGCTGCGCAAAAGAAAAACCAGGGATTATTGAATAAAATGTACATTAAAGATTAATTAGTGAAACAGAATGATATAATTTTTTCGTTACAGCGATTATTCATAGTTTCACAATCACTGTAATATCTCCGCAAAATGTTCATTCGGGAGTACTTATTTATTATTTAAATTGAATTTGAAGATAGACAAACAAATCATCTCATAAATTTCGTTTATGACTTCAAAGACCTTCGTATTATTTCGAATCTCTTTGTTGGAGCAATTATTCGCAGTTCAACAATTACTGTAATTTCTGTGCAAAATATTCCTAAAGGATTCTTTCATAAAACTACAATTAAAAACTCGCAGAACACTCACAATTAAAGTCGCATTATAGAAAAACAGGGTTACACTTTAAATAGCAATAAATTAAATGACAATACTGAAAAAGAATTTCATAATAACACTTCATCACTCGAGAAAGAAAGTGTAGAATCCCCAAGTTCAGTCGAACTTTCCCATTACAGTTGAAATAATAATAAATTAATAAAAGTACCAAAAAAAGTCTTTCATAATGAGGTAGACGTCCTCTAAACTTGTGGCCACGGCTGTGCTCGATCGAGTCAATCGCGCGACGAGCCAGCAACGATAATAAAAAAAGGAACACCCAGCGAAGGGCAAACCGGCGATCCATTAAAGGGAAGAGACATCGTCGAGACCGTTTTTCGTCGCGTCAAACTTTTCGCATTACAGGAAATGAGAGTCCGCTTGTACTTACTGTTTGTCCAGTTTTATGGCAATAAAAACATCGGAGCACAAAGGACTGAATTAATAAAAAATCCAACCCAAATAGTAGGGAACGTCTTAAAAATGTCTTCTTGATGCGATTTTCATATGTGCACGTCTTACGACATTCGTAGGACGTTTTAAAAATTTTTGACGAAGACGTTTCAAAGATGACTGTATTTTTTCATGTCTTTTGGAATGCCTTTTTACGATATTTTTAGAGCGTTGCAAAGACATTTTAACAGTGTCTGAACTTTACATCTTTGCAACGTTTCAAAAATGTCTTTAATATACGGTTGTTTTGTAATTGCACATTGTTCTAATTGTAGGTATAATCTCAAAATTGATTGTTTCCTCCAAAAAACCTTGACTTTACTGAATTATTATTTTGAAATACTGCTTTTAGAATACAGATAGTAATATTTATTGAAAATCTTATCATTCACCTATTAGAGACATATTTAAAACGTCTTCTAGACATGTTAAAAATATATTTGCAACATCTTTTACATATCCCTTCTAACATTTATCGACGTCTGTCAAACGTACAGCATCCGCCAAAATAGTTAATCACAGTCATTATTTTTTAATGTTTAAAATTATTAATCATAACCGTTAGTCACAAATAATTGTCACAATCTACAAAACAGTCTCCAGTCAGAAATAGAATTTTTCTAGCATGCACACCCGGTATGTACGACTTTTTAAAAGTCCCCTTTTAAATGGGGCTGGCCCTATTAGCCCCCTAAAACTCTTATATATCGGGTGTACATGTTACCAAACTACAAATTATGATAACTATTTTGTCAACTGCTGTTTTGGATATTTTTGGACATTGTAATTGTTTTGGACATTGGTGAACATCCCAAAAACAACGCGGATATCCTGATTGGGTATTTTAAAGACGTTTTTAAAACGTCAGTCTGCTATCTGGATATAAAACCGTAACAGTTGTTCAGCGACCCAAAATAAAATTTCAACAAAAAGGTCCGCGTATGCATGACTTTTTAAAAGTCCCCTTTTAAATGGGGCTGGCCCTATTAGCCCCCTAAAACTCTTGTATATCGGGTGTACATGTTACCAAACTACAAATTATGATAACTATTTTGTCAACTGCTGTTTTGGACATTTTTGGACATTGTAATTTTTTTGGACATTGGTGAACATCCCAAAAACGACGCGGATATCCTGATTGGATATTTTAAAGACGTTTTTAAAACGTCATTCTGCTATCTGGATATAAAAGCGTAGCAGTTGTTCAGCGACCCAAAATAAAATTTCAACAAAAAGGTCCGCGTATGCATGACTTTTTAAAAGTCCCCTTTTAAATGGGGCTGGCCCTATTAACCCCCTAAAACTCTTGTATATCGGGTGTACATGTTACCAAACTACAAATTATGATAACTATTTTGTCGAATGCTGTTTTGAACATTTTTGGCATTGTAATTTTTTTGGACATTGGTGAACATCCCAAAGACGACGCGGATATCCTAATTGGGTATTTTAAAGACGTTTTTAAAACGCCATTGTCCTATGTGAATATAAAACCGTAGCAATTGTTCAGCGACCCAAAATAAAATTTCAACAAAAAGGTCCGCTTGTATGTTTCTCGATGTTTTTCTCGTCTGGCGGGACATCGAAATCTAGTCGGTTGGTCGGCAATCATATTGTTGAGTTACTTTGTTGCCGGGCTAGCGAGCCTGCGAAATTATCTCATCGTTGGCGCATTACTGCCAGCATTATCGGACTCAATATTATCGCCGGCAATAAATGTTATTTCCCAAATCGATCCCAATGCTCGCCGAGCAATTGAAAATGCTCGGATTATACGCCGCGGGACGAGCAGAATTTCATTGGGCGTGTGACAAAATTCTCGATTGTCCTACTCGTCGCGATTGCCGATAATGCCAAAATACAAACTCGGTTTTCCGTAAACGTTTTGCGGGCTTAAACCGCCCCGAAGATATTACAATTTATGGTATTTCCACTGAAATAAATGTACAGCGCGCTGCGCTAGTTTCTGTAATACGAAATCGTCATCGGAAAATGTCACTTGTTTTGTAACTCGTGAATTATATTTCTGTAAATACGAATGTAATGTTTTTAACACTAGATTGCCCAAGGAAGTCATTTTCACTGCTTTTTATTTCAATTAGGAACAAAAATTATGTGTATAATGATACAATTTCTTAGAATTTCGTGACTTTTTGTACAACATATAAATGCATTTATTAATAATTGTAGCTATATTAGTTATATTAAGTTTCTGTCTTTCTAGTGTTAAATATAATACACAAACTTTTCAGTCAAAAAATCTTATAACTTTGATGAAATTGTTTCACTTGTCGATCTACAATTTTAAAGTACAAAATTGTGTACAGTAGTTTCAACAATTATATTCAATTTCAAGTATGAAATCTTGCAAAAGACATAGCATAAAATCATATTGAACATTCCAGTTTAATTGTCACGTACAAAATAATAAAAATGAAGTGCAACTGTAAACTGACGGCGGTCGTTAAATAAGTGTTTAAATAAATAAATTTAGCTCGTATTTGGAACGGTGTTAACACTAGGTTTACGGAACCCGTCATTTCGACGGATTTCGGACTTCGCGAACAAAATTACAAACCTTGTTAATTTTTCTTCCAATTTATACTGGCAATTGTTTATGCAATCCTGACAGATTTAAGTAACTTATGTTATGTCTGTTAGAATTGTAATGGTCTTTAAATTAAATTAACAGTTGTTTTTAATGAAAATAAGTGTTGATAAAAAGATATAGAGAAATGTTCGTAAAGCTAGTGTTAAATTGGAGAGGATGGCGAAAGGTATAACACTCCACGCGGGATAAAACTAACGCGACGTCCGCATTCCGCAACAGTCTAAAATCGAGCTCACGTCGTTATTGGATACACGAGCACACTACATTGTTCCAGTATTGCTCTCCCTCTTTTCACGAGTGCACTCCAGCGCAGTCAAGATCCAGGCACAATCATGATTGTTATAGAATCCGCACAATGCTATTTTGCATCCGGCCACGCTTAAGTGCTTTCGTCGAAGGCCACTGCTCCAGTTTCTAATGCCGCGAACTATGGGCCCAATGTCCCGATACCACTTATCACTTGGCGAACTTAATCCTGCTTTAATAAGATTAAAACAATCTCATGAAATGCGAATGAACGTTATTTATTTTATTCTTCTATTTTTGGTGGTACCTGTAATTTCTTGTCGAACTTAATCCTACTTTAATAAGATTAATACAATCTCATGAAATGTGAATGAACGTTATTTATTTTATTCTTGTATTTTTGCTGGTAGCAGTAATCACTTGACGAACTTAATCCTGCTTTAATAAGATTAAAACAATCTCATGAAATGCGAATGAACGTTATTTATTTTATTCTTGTATTTTTGCTGGTAGCAGTAATCCCTTGTCAAATTTAATCTTGTTTTAGTAAGATTGATACAACTTCATGAAATGCGAATGAACGTTCTTTATTTTATTCTTGTATTTTTGCTGGTAGCAGTAATCACTTGTCAAATTTAATCTTGTTTTAATAAGATTAAAACAACTTCATGAAATGCGAATGAACGTTATTTATTTTATTCTTCTATTTTTGGTGGTAGCCGTAATTTCTTGTCGAACTTAATCCTACTTTAATAAGATTAATACAATCTCATGAAATGCAAATGAACGTTATTTATTTTATTCTTATATTTTTGGTGGTACCTGTAATTTCTTGTCGAACTTAATCCTGCTTTAATAAGATTAAAACAACTTCATGAAATGCGAATGAACGTTATTTATTTTATTCTTGTATTTTTGCTGGTAGCAGTAATCACTTGTTAAATTTAATCCTGTTATAATGAAATTAATACAACTTCATGAAATGCGAACGAAAGTTATTAATTTTACTCCTGTTTTTTTGCTGGTACTAGTAATCACTTGTCAAATTTAATCTTGCTTTAATAAGATCAATACAACTTTATGAAACTCGATTGAAAGTTATTTATTTTATTGCTATTTTTTTGGTGGTTACAGTAAAGTTGTGCCAACTTTAATCTTGCTATAATAAAGCTACGACAATCTTAATGCATCAAATAAGAACAGAATTTATTACTTTCTTAATAATTTTACAGTCATTTAAAATCACTCTTCCGGAAAAGAGTGGAAAATATAATTTAATACAACTTTAGTAAAGATATAATTTAATACATCTACACAATGATATTCGCGTTCACACCTGTCTTTATTATTTTATAAGTTAACGACAAAATTAAACCAATGCTTGCCAATAATTTTTTAGCCCGAATATAATTTTCAAAAGATCTTAGAATAAACTTCCTTCACATAATTTACAGTCTACAACACCCAAAAACAAGATACAATGCATAATTATTTAAGGCAAATGCATTCTTTCTGCCACTTTAAGTTCAATTAGCTTTCGAGGACTTGCTCCAATATTGCGGTCGTTATACTCGCAAGTACATGAAAAGGCCTGGCGAATGAGAAACATGAATACAATGACGCTCTATCGGAGGAACACTTTAGCGTCGGAAATCTTGAGAGCTGAAAGCTATCGGGAAGAAGTTGACCTGGAATTGTTAACCTTAAAGCCTAGTGCATTCTTGTATCACAATTATTAGCGCGTATATGCATGCTTTCAAATTAATAATTATTTTTTCTGTTAATTTTCATTGAAGAGCAATAGTTGTCAAAGATGTTCTATTTTAAAGCCACTCGATGTTTTACAATCCAATATTAATGGCTCGCGAATTCGTGTAAATTATATTATAAAATATTGCAATATTTATTACTTATAATGGGAGTTTCAAGAATAATTTAAAATACTTTAAAAGGAATGTTACATAATTTTGTAACTTTTGCAAAAAATGTAATTGTAACTGTCCATTGTTCTACGAAGTAAATTATTATTAATATGCACATCAAATGTCTTGTAAGTGAAATAGTGTTGAACAAATAAATAATAATAAAATTGATATTACGTCAGGTATGATTCTCTACTTCCAGTTAAAACTTGCTGCTTCACTCAGCAAAATTTTAAATGCTATATTTCACGAGGCTATTGTTCGAGAGAGACTTTTTAAAAAAAAGCAGTTTAAGGGGAACATATATTCGGTGAGGCATGTGGGTAGTGAACGAAAAACTCTTGACTTGATGTATGGGCTGACTGCAGGGATAAGACAATCAGAATCGCAGTCCTCGATCTTTGAGTAGTCGTCAATTCACAGTCTGACAGGTATGAGAAACGTCAGGCTTTTCCAAATACCCTTCCCCATCTTTCACGGGGACATTAGATTTGTTATCGTGTACACCGTTTTATAATATCGAAGTATCAGCATTATTTATTGCTCGATATCATTTTCTTTGTTTGTGGGAAATATTATATTGTGTTGTATTTAATATAAGTTAAGCTCTTCCTTGTTTTCGTCAGGGTTTATTTGAAATGCTCGCACCAAATTTTATACATGTGTATGTATGTGCAGTGGCACATTCTCCACCAAATTTCAGCCCGTGAAAGACACGGGAAGTATAAAAAATATGGGAAAAACCGTGAAAATTAGATGAAATTCATTATTCGGGAACGATTTTTTGGTATTTTCGATACAAATCCGACCTTTCTTTCATGGATTCTTGGTTTACTATCCGCTCTGATACACAAACAATCGATTCATGAAGAAAAAACCCGGATTAAGGGACCCTTGAAAAATTGGATGTTTTCGATGGCCAAAAATATGGGGAAAAAAAAATGTTGAGCTGGGGCTCTGAAATTTATATCACATCTTCCTTGATGCAAGGGCAGACTCCCCACCAAATTTTAGCCTCGGAAAATGTCGGGAAGTCCACAAAATATGGGGAAAACCACTGAAACTTCCGAAAAAATCGAACTTTAAAGGCAGTTTTTTTAGTGTTTTCGATAGAAATCCGGACTTTTTTTGACGGATTTCTTGTTTTCTATCCGTTTTCATTCATAAACAATCGATTCCTGAAGAAAAACCCCGAGTTCGGGGACCTTCGAAAAATCGTGAAAAAATCTGAAGGGGTACCCCTGAAGAAAAATTTGTCGAAAAAAAAATTTTGAGCTAGGGCCCTGGAATTTTTATGGTATCTTCCTTGATGCAAAAAAACATTACCCACCAAATTTCAGCCCCGGGAACGGTCGGGAAGTCCATCAAAAAAAATAAAAACCGTTGAAAATGGGCAAAAATGGACTTTTCTGGACGGTTTTTCGACCCGTTTTCGTTGCAAAACCGGACTTTTTTTCACGGATTCTTTGTCCTCTATCCACCCTGATATGAAAACAATCAAAATATCCCGGGTTCGGCCGATTTTGAGAAACTTGAAAAAATGGACCATTCTCGAGGGTGGAAAATAGGTGAAAACCTAAAGTT
The DNA here is from genome assembly GCA_910591665.1 of Ectemnius continuus. NCBI lineage: Eukaryota > Metazoa > Arthropoda > Insecta > Hymenoptera > Crabronidae > Ectemnius > Ectemnius continuus. The sequence goes on from OU342856.1 coordinate 3,673,441, forward strand.
TGAGCTAGGGCTCTGAAATTTATATTACTTCTTCCTTGACACAAGGGCACATTCTCCACCAAATATCAATCCCGGGGAATGTCGGAAAGTCCACCAAAAAAAGTGTTTCTAAAGTCTTTCCAAAGTGTCTAAGAGTTTGCGAAATTCTTCAATTGTTCCACACGGACACAGCTTGTTTGTATTCCCTTAATTATTTCGTATAAAACAAGAATATTTCCTTCCAAGCTAAACGTCAGACACGTTGAACTTCATATTTCTCGCGAGTCGAAGAGACTCTCGTCTCTGGGAAGGGGCGGCATAAAATTCCGCCAAGCATCCACTAGGATGCTGGGTGAGCGGTTGCTCCGGGACTCCGGCGCCAGGTACACGAGTCATTAGCGGTAGATTATAGATACATTAATCCGCACAATCTCGCAGAGACGGCTCTCCTTCGCGAGCATACTTTTCTCAATGGATGGAACAGGGAAGACGGTGACCTAATTAGCAGCAGGGCTTTTTGCTTTGCCGGGAAAGAGAGAGAGAGAGAGAGAGAGAGAAAGGGAGAGAACGAGAGAGAACGAGAGACGAGAAGAGAGAAAGAGAGTGGAGATACAGCGGCGGACGTGCCATTAAAGCCCTCGTGTTACGTAAGTTCTGTTTGCCACGAGCGTGCCTCTAAAATATTCCTCGTTAGCCGGCGAACCCGACGACTTCGTTGCTACTGCATTTCCCAGCCAAATGAATATTAGGCGGCGATTAGGTCGAGCTGTTTTTAAATGATGCCAATTTAGCGACGACGCCGGCCGACGCCACCGACGCCGCCGCAGGCCATTCTCATAAAAAGGAACTGCCGCCAAAATTGTCAGCACTATTAGTTCGGCCTGTATTTGATTGAGGGTTGTCCCCCGAAAGCTCTGCTAATGATTCGAGTTTGCGTTTACTTTGCTCTGAAAGGCTGGAAAAGGATGCTACTGCGTCGAGTAGTTCGTGCGTTCGTAGTCAGACTGATTGCCTGCTCCTTTCACGCTTTTAGAGTTTGTGTTATTAGTTAGGACGTTGTAGATATTTTTAAATTTATATTTATCGATTGAATAATACTAGTATTTTATGTTCTATGTTCAATTGCAAGAGGACAACACTTTATGTTGTAACATTATGAAGATTTTTTAATTTTAATCGAAAGTAAATTGAAGTTTCATATCATCTATAATAAAAAGAGACTATTTTTTAAATTATTGTATTCTCCAGTAAAACAGTACCATCTTTTCATATATTTTATGTTCAACTGCCATTAATAATAGTATTGTTTCTTACAGTTATTAAGAATAATGCAGTTCATTTTATAGAAAACAATTATCATAATAACAATAAGTTTCTTCATTTTTAAAATTCGTAATCTTTTATGTTAGGGGTTGTTATTTAACTATGGCTTATTAACTGCATTAATTAATGAATAGTTATCACTGAGATATGAGCAAGTTGACTTTATATATTTTATGTTGAATTGCAATAAATAATAGTATTGTTTCTTACAGTTACTAAGAACAATGCAGTTCATTTTGTAGAAAACAATTACCAAACTAAAAATAATTTCCTTCATTTTTAAAATTCGTTATCTTTTATGTTAGGGGTTGTTATTTAACTATGGCTTATTAACAGCATTAATTAATAAATAGTTATAACTGAGATATGAGCAAATAGACATCATATATTTTATGTTGAATTGCAATAAATAATAGTATTGTTTCTTACAGTTATGAAGAACAGTGCATTTCATTTTGCAGAAAACAATTATTATAATAAAAATAAATTCCTTCATTTTTAAATTCGTAATCTTTTATAATCGAGGTTGTTATTTAACTTTGGCTTATTAATAGTATTAATTAATAAATAGTTATAACTGAGATATGAGCAAATAGACGGAGTGGGTAAATAGCGAGTGTGTCAGGAGATCAATGATACATGACCGAGGATTGTTGGCGATGGTTGAACGGCCTCGTCAAATATTGGCGTACAAAATCATCAAATTACTATTTACAATGCCAGCGCTTCAGTAAATAACAAGTTTTTTCCCTCTCCCCCCGTCGAGAATGGATTGGACGATTATTTGCCGAAGCGTTCCAATTAAACAAAACGCAATCTCGCGTAAGTATAAATAAAGAAAAAAGGCTAATTGGTATTTTGTAAATGGAATATCAATAAAACGCAACCGAATGTTGGAAGAGCCGATATTGTGCGCAACAATGCTCGTTCGACGGAGCAACTTAAACCAATTATTTCGATCCGCTATTGCCAATCGAAGACAAGCGTGACCCGAGTTATTCCATCCTGACAAATCTGCTTTCAATGTCTCTCGCAGGGCATTCAGCGGGCGGATTTACATCTTGATGACTGGAGAATAACAAATCATAAAGTATCGAGGTAATACTTCTTGCCAATTATCGAACTACTTTCCAAGATCGCAGACTTATATTCAAATATTCAATTATATTAGCTTTGACGCAACATGTCGAAATCAATGAAGTATATCGCAAAGTGTTGTTTCCATATTTCTTTCGATTTGAGAATATTAACAATAGGTTTTCGGGCGCTTCTATTTACCTCTCCTTATGCACACTTATTTTCATTACAAAAAATTATTAATTTAATTTAAAGACAATTACAATCGTAACACATACAATCTAAGTGAATTCAATCAGTCAGGGTTGCATAAATAATTGTCAGTATAAATTGGGAGAAAAATGAATAAGCTTTGTAATTTTGTGTTAACAATACTAACATAAAAATCAGATTTCTCCTTTCATTTAAATTTAAAAAAATCTACAATCCTATTAATTCCACATGTTTCAAATGTGCAAGATTAATAATGTTAACTTTAATGGAAAACAGAAATACAAAAACGGGCGAAATGACAGAAGAGGCGCAGACTCCTTTAGAAGAAAGCAGCTAATGTCTGCTGGTAAATGAACGAAATTAAATTCAACAGAGGTTTGAATGTCCCACTATTCAATTACACGTCGACTGTCCCAAGCGAATCCCGGTAAATGGAAGCAGCCGGAGATTTCCCGGAATTTTCCTGTTTAGAATCTATTTAGGAGAGGAAAGCTGAAGAGGAAAGCTGAAGAGTGGGGGGTGGCGGTGGGGGCGGAAGTGAGAATTAATTCCGTGAGACATGAAATCTTGCGCAGGTGTTGTCCGACTGAAATAACTCGAGAGTCCGCTGCTTGACAAGTGTACTTTGATGCGGTGCGCAGCTAACAAAGTTCAACGATTAATTGACCCGCAGTCCGCCGGTATAACTTTGCCTCTTCCCCCTCTCCTTCGCCGCCCCCCACCACCACCACCGCCGCCCGCCCGCCTCTTTCTCTGTGAATACATATGTGCGACCCAGTATAGTCAGCCGCCATTTGTACAAATTGGAGATCCGGGCGTCCTAATTCGCCATAATTAAATGCTGAATGCATGCCTGCCTTAAATTAAATTTCTCCTAGTTGGCATGTCGGCCGCGCTTAGCAGCGCTATCAGCGGCGAAACTATCAAAGTCGAGGATTAGAATTCACAGGGGTGATGGCGCGCGCGCGAGCGCGCGCGTGTTACGGCCGATTCATTTACATAATGAGCAATGTGTAATGTCAATTGAATCACTTTGAAGGAGACGGCTCAACTGCTGGCAGGGATTATTTTGCCGGCGTAAGTCACTACGAGCTAGGTTATGTTCGCCGTTCATTTAGGGATTCGACAAATTTCTGTCTCTCTGTTTATATGCAGTTCGTAGAAGAAATGTTTGTGAAGAAGGAAAGTGTTTTCTTTAAGGAGATTTGTCGCTAATTTTAAGAAAAACCAGACTTTTTGTAATAATATTATAGTTAACATTCTCACAAACAGTATTTTTTAAAGTTACAACTAGTGTGTCAAATAAAATTGCAGTATGTAATGTGAATAATAACAATTTTTGAATAATAAAAAGGAAATCGATCAGTGCATCTAAATATTTTAACCGAAACATTGTTTCCAATGAGATGCTATTGAAAATCTTATTACTGAACTGACAAGGAGAGTGTCACACCTGTCAGGTCGAAACCGAAACCCAATATGTTTTAATCAGCTGCAAGTACATGAACTTAAATAAAATCAAGCGGGTTTGCTGTAAATGCCTTAAAGGTCCATAAGTGCAGAAATTGGCATATTTGGTATTTTTGACCTGATAAAAAAAATCCTGAGCTTATAAAAAATAATTGGAATTGGGTTTCGACCTGACAGGTGTGACACTCTCCTTGTCAGTTCAGTAATAAGATTTCCAATAGCATCTTATTGGAGACAATGTTTGGATTAAAATATTTAAATGCACTGATCGATTTCTTTCTTATTATTCAAAAATTTGTATTATTCATGTTACATACTGCAATTTTATTTAATACGTTAATTGTAACTTTAAAAAATACTGTTTTTCGGAGTGTGATTATATTAATAAAAATAATCACAATTTCTTTCCAACTGAGTGTTATTTTTAACTAACACCAATATTAACACTATTAATAATTAGAATCGACCAGTTATGGCGTAAAACATTCTTCAGCTCAACTTGTTCTAACGAAGAAAACACTCAAATAGATAAATCGAATGGGATTTCTAAAACCATAATAAAACTAATTACAATTTCTTTTCGACTGAGTGTTATTTTTAACTAACATCAATATTAACATTAAATAATTGGAATCGACCAGTTATGGTGTAAAACATTCTTCAACTCAACTTGTTCTAATAAAGAAAACACTCAAATAGATAAATCGAATGGGATTTTTAAAATCATAATAAAAATAATTACAATTTCTTTTCGACTGAGTATTATATTTAACTAACATCAATATTAACATTAAATAATTAGAATCAACCAGTTATGGTGTCAAGTATTCTTCAATTCAACTTGTTCTAATAAAGAAAACACTCAAATAGATAAATCGAATGGGATTTCTAAAACCATTGATACAAAAGGAAAGCAACACGTGACGACTAAGACTGAAATAAAGGTCCGTTTTTCCCTGAGAGGAGTTCGGAGGGTGTTGCAGTGTGCTCGACATGAATATTCGCGGGCTTCGAAAGGGAAGGCTGTTGGCCTTTAATAAAGCTTGATAGGGCGGCAAAGAGCCGTGCGTTTTTGAGTCGACGTACTCGATCGCATCCACATGCACACACACACACACACACAAAAACGCGTACAAAAAGAGAAGGTAGCAGACGAGAAAGAGAGAAATCTATGCATCGGGAAAACTGGGCTTTCGCGAGTGTGGATGTGTGTGTGTGCATAGCTTTGCGTCGGTTTCAGGAGCACGGCGAACAAACGACCGACTGCCGAATGTGGTCTTAGAGGGCGCGCGCGCGCTGTAACCACGGTAATTTCGCACTCCTTTCATTCGATCGTACGGACATTTACGGGCCGTCGCTCCTCGAAAGGCTAACGAAGTGTTTTATGCGCCCTTTGCCCGCCGAATTTCCACTTTCTCGATCGGAGAAACGTGTGAAGGAGCGATGCGGCTCCCTTTGCGCTCGCATATGCCAGCCGCCGCCGCCGCCCCGGCTTCATTAGTTGGACTCAAAGCCCGATGGCCCAATGCTCTCCCGTTTAATGGCAAGAACTTACGCTTTGCTCTCTTCTCTCTCACCGCTCCAGTACTAATTTTAGCAAAATTGTTTGTCTACGAATGACTCGCTCCAAGAATTATCTCACTTCCTATTGTAAGCTTTTATTTACAAAATTGCAAAAAATATATAATTTCATTGAGTAATTTAAATGAATGCTTTGATTGCCTTTGTTAGTTTGACTTTATGTTCACAATATTAAGTTATTTATGATCTAGTAATTTAAATTAATACAACGAATATACAAGAATAATTATTACAGTATTTGAAAAGATTTGCTTTCAATAAATATAAAGTTGTGTCGAGTCAATGAAATGTTTTATTGACAAGCAATAGTCTGACTACAAAATAAGTTATCTACTTTGAAGATTTCCCAAAATAAATCGAACCACTGAATTTCTTGATACACAGCACTTAACAAATTTCGACTTGAAACACTTTTGCCGCAATATTTATTTCCTCATTAAAAATGTTTAATGTCGCGTAAGTGCCTGTATACATAAATTCCGTCGAATATGGCAGATTCAGTTACGAGCACACACACACACACAACCACGCGACATTTCAATATTACAGTTCGATAACTGTGTGGGAGTTTGACGTTCGATGACGTAGTAATGAAAGCGGAAACTGGGCGGATAATAATGCATTCCGTTATATTGGACTCTGTTTATACATCGGCCTTTATCAGGAGACAAAGCGATCAATTGATCCCTGAATGTTTGCCGCCCGCTGATTGGTCGCTCGGATGTTTCTGCGTTTTTTAATTGCATTTCGCTCGGCCTCCTCCTCCTAACGGATGACTTATGGAACGCGCGGAACGAGGCTCATCGGAACCGCTCGACTTTTTCTCTCCTCGTCCAGTTCGACTTTCTAAACAGAGCGCTTGCTTGCCGCTTTCTGCTTTCGAGTACAATGATGCTTCGTGATAAATAGTGCGCGCGGAAAGAAAACAGCTCCTTGAAATAAAGCTTGCAACGTAGCGAATCTGTCTTGCGATAGATTTTATCTGAAATTCGAGGAACTTTGATTGTTATATTTGACTTTATTTTTGTAATATGTTTTTTACTTCATTTATTGTTATGTATTTTCTAATATAAGGATAATACAGTATAATATCTTTTCTAGCTGTAGATATTAAATATTGTATTATAAAATTTTGCACAGTATTTGCAATGTTCTTGTTACTGGTATTTAATATTAATAATACTATTTGCATGCAACGATTGTATTTTGTATTTTGAATGCTGGAACAAAGGGCACTTTACAAATAATATTGTATAATATTGTATATTAATACAAGAAAGGGTTGTCGAAAGGAATATCGTGTTACAGAAATTGTTCCGAGTACCAATTACAATTGGAACAATAAAATTACATCCTCTTTGGCCCAAATACTAAAGTTTCAAATAGAATTCAAAGGAGAGCTGCTTTAAACAGATATAAAACAACTTGAAAAGCAACAAAACATATTGGAAATATAATTCTAATATGATTTATATATTTTCTTGCTGTAGATATTAAATATTGTATTATAGAATTTTGCACGTTGTTTGCAATGTTCTTGTTACTGTTACTTAATATTAATAATACTATTTGCATTTACAGTTGTATTTTATATTTTGAATGCTGAAACAATGAATACTTTACTAATAATATTGTACAATATTGTATATTAATACAAGAAAGGGTTGTGAAAGGGAATATCGTGTTACAGAAATTGTTTCATGCACCAATTACAATCGAAACAATATAATTACATCCTCTTTGACCGAGATACTAAAGTTTCAACTGGAATTCAAAGGAGAACTGCTTTAAATAAACGTAAAATACCTTGAAAAGCAGCAAATCATATTAGAAATATAATTCTAATCATATATAAATTATATTAGAATTATATTTCTAATATGATTTATATATTTTCTACCTGTAGATATTAAATATTATATTATAGAATTTTGCACATCGTTTGCAATGTTCTTGTTACTGTTACTTAATATTAATAATACTATTTGCATTTAACGATTGTATTTTATATTTTGAATGCTGGAACAAAGGATATCTTTTTAAAGCCACAATAATTATATTTTACAAGAGCATTACTTTATAATAATATTGTACAATATTGTATATTAATTCAAGAAAGGGTTCTCAAAGGGAATATCGTGTTACAGAAATTGTTTCGAGTACCAATTACAATCGAAACAATACAATTCCATCCTCTTTGACCCAGATACTAAAGTTTCAAATAGAATTGAAAGGAGCACTGCTTCAAACAGACATAAAATACCTTGAAAAGCAGCGAACTGGACCATCAACTAAGCAAAACATATTGAATACAAAATTAGAGAAAAATTACTAGTGGATTGGAGGGAAGTGCGCGAGGCATTGACTGTCTGGTCGCGTCAAAAGTCTGCGGACCTACTTTCGAAGCGGAGAGAGGGCTGAATGAAAGCGTGCCGGATTGATCATCGAGGGTTAATAAACATCGGCGGGGATGTTTCTGGCAGAGGTATTAATCAGTCAAGCCGTAGTGTGTGTCGCTCGCTCGGAAAGCGAAGAGAGCCGCCAGCCACGGCTTCGCTCGATCGATCATTCCGAATTTCGGTGCCATCCACCCCCACCGATCCTCCTCGGCCACCCTCCTCTTCCCGCGCCCGCCGATAGGGGCGCACGTGACGCGCTCGCCGCATCGTCCACTCATGTGAAACCCCATTACGCCGTTACGAGCTGTAATGAAACACAGACATGTTTCTCTCGAGCGTCAGTTTAACTTCTGCTGATGCCTCGCAACAACATTCTCCGCGGGAAACACACATTTAATTGGATAAAGTTTTTTTTTTCTCGGGCTGATGAAGCTTTTTCGGGGAATATTTCCGAAAAATCGCAGCTGACCTCGAACTTTCTCGCTTTCAAGTTTGCAAAATTTCGCCTTTATTCTTAATATGGCCTTGCTATTAAAGTGCGATAAGATTTCAAGTTTTTAGTGAGATCTTCGTTTTAAATGCATCGTTAAAATGTAATCCAACGTTACGATTAAGACGTCTCCGGAGCGCCGCCGCTTTAACTTTTCCACGACGCGTCGTCGCAAAACATTCGAGGGAAAGACATTTAATTGGATAAGTTTTTTTTCGGGCGAAACTTTTTTCGGGGAACATTGTTGAAAGACGAATCGAGTTCTATTAAAAGTTAACAATTGTTTAGTTTGACCAAGAAAATGTATTCATGCTTTGTTGGCTCTTAAGTTTGGTTAAACTTGTCTTTGTTTTTAATAACTTTTATGTGTTTCAAGTTTAAATACGGGTTTTAATAGGATTTAATGATAAATTTAATTGGATGAAGTTTTGTGAATTTCTGTAACACGATATTCCCTTTCCACTAGCCTTTCTTGCATCAATATACAATATTATACAATATTATTAGAAAGTAACAATCCTATAGAATATAATCATTGTGACTTAATAATATTACTAGTAAAATATCCTTTGTTTCAGCATTCAAAATATAAAATACAATCGTTAGATGCAAATAGTATTATTAATATTAAATAACAGTAACAAGAACATTGCAAACAACGTGCGAAAATCTGTAATACAATATTTAATATCTATAACTGGAAAATATATTATATTACATTATCCTTATATTAGAAAATACATAAATCATATTAGAAATATAATTGTATTAGAAAATATATTACAATAAATGAACTAAACTTCATCCAATTGTGAAGTAACTTTTTCATAAATCAAAGTGACAGTTTTATAGTAGTCGAAAACCGCTATACTTTGGGATAAGCATCCTCGGCTGACACGGACAGTACTGTTTCTACTTGGCAGGAGAATTTTCCGAGTCTTCCAATACCTTGTCTCTTAAATATTATTTTTCTGTTCTAAGTAAACACTAATTACTCTTCTTTATTTATTTCTGATTGTTAATAACTTCTCCCATTTCATAATTTATCAGTCTAATCTTTTCGAGCATCGCGTTCTTAATAATATTTAAAGTCGACGTTTTCCAAGAACAACCTTTGAAGTTAATTAACTAGCAGAATCCACATTTAAGCCATTACTTCGATCGGAACATACATTCAGCTGAAATTCCACGAGTGAAACTTTTAATTAAATCATGCGAGGTTTATGCTGACGGCAGATACGTGGCGCAGCCGACGGAAGCGTTGCCTTTTACGCCAGTCAGTTAGTCTCCTACTTCACGAAACAACTCGAAAGTGCATTCCATTGTGTAACCTGGATTCTGATCCGGCGCTATTCATTAGCCACTCTAATTGCACGTAGCCTTACTTACGTCACGCGTGTTTCCCATTATTACTGAACTACAAGGGGCGGCGTGTGCGGCGTGCGCGGCAACTACAGAAATCTGTCCCAATTTTTCGAAGCGCGACGGCCTCGATGCAGTTCTGCTGCACAGATAAATCTGGCAGCACGCGGAATTCGAAAAGCTTCAAGTACTTAAGCTGCTTCGCGTTGTCATCCGATAAATAAGCTCGCTTCCAAATGTAGAAATATACAGCGCGACGCTTGAACTTTCTTTTTCCTAAATTACAACTGGTGGGATAAAAAAGTACCAACTCGGAGAATCGTCTTATCAATAATTGGTGTTTCCGTTGTCCGCTTTAATTAATATGACTTTTTTTTAGAATATGGTCAGATCCTATCTTTAGTATTTTGTACTTTCCAGAGTAGAGTATTCAACTTGGAATTTCATAATATGTGATTGGATAAATTGCATAATTATTGCAACCAATGTATTTGTTTATTTTTGTAATGCCAGTCTGAAAAGTAACATTCCTGTTACGTTTGATAGTGTAAGTATTAAGAGAAATGTCGAAAAAATCTATAACATATTAGTAGCAGTTAAATAATTACATTGTACGACTGAACAGTATTATTTGCATTTCCAATTATTGTTTTGGCGTCTTCAGGTCATATTATTGTTTACGGAAATTCGCCAAATATTTCCCTAATAATAAAAACACATTCTAAAGCATACTACATACATCATTTATAAATATTATTAAGTCAAAATTAATCATATAAACGAAACTCGTAAACAATCTTCGACTTCAAGTCTGACTTTCCATACAAAGATTCAAGCAAAGGATGATACACTAGTTATTATATCCAACAATGAAATTATCGATTACAAAAGTCATTGTATATAATAATAAATCATATAAATACAAAGCTCGTAAACAATATTTGACTTCAAGTCTAACTTTCCATACAAAGATTTAAGCAAAAAGATGATACACTAGTTATCATATGCAATAATGGAATTATCCACTACAAAAGTTATTGTATGCAATAATAAATCATATAAATACAAACTCGTAAACAATGTTCGATTTCGAGATAAACTTTCCATACAAAGATTCAAGCAAAAAGGTGATACACTAGTTATCATATGCAAAAATGAAATTATCCATTACAAAAATTATTGTATATAATAATAAATCATATAAATACAAACTCGTAAACAATGTTCGACTTCAAGATAAACTTTGCCTACAAAGATTTAAGCAAAAAGATGAGGCACTAATTATGATATGCAATACTACAATTATCCATTACAAAAGTCATCATATAAATACAAAGCTCGTAAACATTGTTCGACTTCAAGATAGACTTTGCCTGCAAAGATTCAAGCAGAAGAATAAAACCACTGGTGAAACCACGTAAAGCAGCTCGGGGACATCCGTGTTCGTAACATTATCAAGTCGCCGGGGGAGTTTTCGAGACGCGCAGTGGCATTTTTAATTTCAGTCTCTCGGGGGCGTATCAGAGGCACTCGACTGTCCTCAAGTGGAGGCCAGTTTAGGCTGCTTTGTCGTGGCAAGGGATAATGGAGGTCTTAACCAGCCGGTGGCTCTGCGCGGCAGCGCCCTTTGACAAGGAAATTTATGAAGCGCCCACCAGCAACTTTCCCAAGTTTCCCTTAACTTAAGTACTGCCGCGCGTTTTTCCACCTGCCCGCTAAGACCAGACGCACCCTGTACATATGTGCAGATGCCAGGTATATAAATAGATCACTTTTGTTATTCGAACAATGTATTGTTAAAACAAACGAAAGGAATGTCGTATGATTATTTTTTTGGATTCTTTTCTCTGTTTAGTGTCAGTTCATTTTATCCTTACAGAAAAAAGGCCTTTATATTTCTAAATTTCAATTATTCTAAGTCCTGTTTTCAAGATCATTTAATTAAATATGTACTATTTATTTGTAAATTAATATTACTTTGTTCACGAACAAAGTGTTCCTAAGAGTGTTATTAGTATTTAAATAATAGGTACTGTTGATTTATATTTATAGAAAAGTATGTCTGAAATTTAGAAATAGACATTTTTTGTAGCTAAATTTGTTCAAGTACTTGTATCTTTCGTAAATTGGTTATAATTAAATTTTCGACAGCACAGTGATGCACGCACTATTGGTTCCTAAGTTAACATTGCAATCGATAATTCTAAATAAATTCTTCTAAGGACTTCTATTTACTTATACGTTTATTGCTCAGGCTAGTTTATTTATATTTAAATGACCACAGCTATTTATTTGACACGCATTATACATGGATTATAATATTACTATTATATAATATTAAAACATTCAAGATGACTTATTACTATTACAGCAGAATATACGCTGGAATAATAAAAAGTACTAAACCAAGACTGACGATTCGCAGGCAAGTGAATTACCTTACACACATGTGCAGAGAAGCACATAAACGCGGCCACATAAAACTAGTGGGGGGAGGGGAAGCTTTCCATGTTGCTGAAAGTAGTGAGGCATTCTTTTACTTAAACCGAGCGCGTTATAACCTACGCAATATCGGCCGGGTAATATTAGGTTGCTTGTTTTCCGGCCTGTATTCTTCCCCGGGATCGCGTCGAATGCCTCTTTAGAGCGCCGCCACCGACGCCGCCGCCGCCGGTGCTGCCCTCTGCAGTCATAAAAGGAGCCGGCGCCTACAACGGCTGTAGCTTTATTGCAAAATTTCACTCGAGCCTCTTGGCAAAAAAGCGTACCTGCACTTGGCCGCCGGCAACGGGTCAAGCACCACTTGTAAATGTATTAAAAAGCCTGCGAGTTAATTCTCTGACTTCGCCGCTTGATGATAGGAAAGTGCGTGCGAGCGCCGCGGCGCCGCAGCGCCGACTGTTTCTGCCCACTTAACCTTTATAGTTACGCTAACTTCACCGGCGCAGTTCGGAACTGGGTTTTACCGAGGATACTTTTTCGTCGATGTGTGCGACGGCGACTTACGTATTCGTTTACACGCCTCTACATTCGAGGAATTGTGAGGTTATTATTTCTGTCGATGTTTGAGGTTAGGTTGTTGCAATCTTAAAAAGTTTGTTATGTGTATCAAGTTACTTATATTTCGTACCCCTGAAATTTTGTCGTCCTTTTGCTTCAAAATTCGAAATGATTTGTAGAAATTATTTATAATAAAGTTGTATCGGTTATTATACAATAATTACTTTTGGGAATGAAACAGAAAAACGACTTTTAATTTGATAACGTTCTATCTATAATATTTTCGATAGAATTTGAATAAAAGATAGTATTGTTTAGCGTTTCGAAATTAGATTGTTATTTTCAAATTAGGCTTTCCAAATTGTCACTTTTATAACTTTACGAACAATGACCAAAATTTCATATTGGTTGCTCCGAAGTTCACTTTAAAAACTGCAGGTCCACCGGTATGAGCACAAGTTCGGCGTGTCTCGCGAAACTTGAGACGTGTCGACGTTAATGAAAAAGACAAAGGACAAACTAAAATTCCATATTATCGAACTATTGCGAATTTTTTCGAGACAACAATGTTACATAGCAATAATCTAGCTTTGTGGAAACTTGGTGCAACTGATTCGGTGAGCGCACGGAGGTCAAAGGAATAGCGAAAGAGATTCCTCGATTTTCGAGAGGCACGTATGAAGGTAATCAATGAGTCATGCGGTCCAATTACGTATTTGAATCCTGGACGTCCTAAATTTTTTTGCCAGCCACTGTCGGCCCGATTGGATGTCAGCGGCTGTTGATTACTGTCTACTATGAGAATTCTGGGTCGTTTAAAGACAAATAGGACCCGGAATTTTTCAATCCAACCACATCGAACCGAGGCAGAATAAGCTTCGTTTCTGGCATACTGGCAGCCTTTGTTCACTCGAGATTATTATTTCACAATCTACAATTTGCAACAGAAACTCATAATGATTCGATAGTTCCGAGTATTATTTATACTTCTACTTCTTTACATATTTTTTATCATATTTCAACGCCTAATTAACGCAACGAAATAACATAACCTATAAAATCTTCGAACTTTCAAAGAACTCAGCGGTGAAAGTTTCATTAAAATCGACTCGGTAGTTCCAAACATTAAATATTACATATAAAATAATTTTACATATTAACATATACGCATAAATAAAGTCTAAATATTCAAACGTTAGTATATGTGAATCGATATTACTTGATATTTCTGTCATTTATAAATCACTGAAATCGCTTATAAAATAACTCAATCAAAAAATAAAATACACATTAGTTATTGCTTATAATAATAAGCCCTCCAATAAAATATTTTTACCAAGATATATTCAAGTCAAACATACACGACAATAATTAAACTAGACAAAGGCCACTTTCAAAATAAACGGTTCATATATTGCTCAATATAAGTGCAATGTCTAAATCGGGCAAACGCCCAGCAATCGTGGCTCGTTATCAGAGGCGGTCGTGTTGGTGTGTTAATGAAATTCGAGCTGTCAAAGCCACGAGCTGCCGTGGATGATCCCGTAGCGAGAATAAACTATAGCGGGCTCTGTGTATATGCGCCGACACGTTCCGCGCGCCCTCTATGATTGATAGATAATCTCACCGGCGGCGGCGGCGGCGGCGCTTTCCTAAAGCGCGTCGACCACTCAATGGGCCAAATTGCTCCGGGCAAACCCATCTAGTTTCCAAATAAACTTGCGCACTCAAAATTCTAGGCCTCTCAAATATTCTTTGTGAAAGTATTGCTTTTTCAGGTGTATTTGCGTTAATTTTCAGTAGTGTGTTTATAATAAAATTGGGTGAAATTTTGTCGAGTTTAATTTACGAATATTGCTAATTTGTATAATCTTACCTTTGGCATTTCACTTCTTTCGCTTTATTTATATTTTTCAATTAAAAACAATGTATTGTCTAGGTTTTAAGATTCGAATATCATTTCTCTAATTTAATATTCGCTATTTTTATACTGTTTTTTAAATGTTATCTCTTTCCTTGGAGCAAAGACTTATTCTACTTATTTAATTTTACAAATAGTATCTTTTATTTGATATTTTATTTGTTTAATGTTCCTTTTGTATTTTGTATTTCAATGCAAGAAACTGTACAAGTCTTGGAATCTTAAGCTTTTGATGAATCCGTTCTTTAGAAATTCTGCTCATCAGCCGTATCGGATGATGAGTTTGTGGCAAGGTAATGTAGGTGCTGTGTTCGGGCACGTCGAACATGACTATGCTCGTGTTATGCTGAATATGCTTGTGTACATCGGCAAACTGTCGGTTTTGTGGTGATAACATCAGACGTATGGTAACAGAAGGAGAGTTATGGTTACAAGATACTGATACCTTGGAACTTGACTTCGAAATATACGTGAAACGAAACACTCGGCTTTGCAAATAATCATTGGAAAATTATTCCTTCAAATATTAACAACAAAGTTCATCGAACTATTTGATGATATTTGTTAAATATTGTTAAAAACAATAAATAAACTAACTGGCAGACAATATTCAACAAGTTTCACGCGCTGTTATTTTATCTATGGAATTTTTGGTACTCACTTTTTCAAATTTGAAATAATTTCGAAACGGATTTGATGGTAGTGCCAGTTAAAATCCTATTTGGGATAAATAACCTAATTTTGTCATTTGCAGAAAGCTGAAAAGGTGAGAATTGCATCATCCCAAATGTACTTTGTATTTACAGCGATTTCGAAGTTTCTGTGTGGCGTAAAAACTTTTGAAAACGGCAAGTCGGAAAAGCGCCCTTCAAAAACGATATTTTTCGTTACATGACAACAAATTCGCATGGCGTCGCTGGATTACATGGAAACTAGAACGCCGCCGCCGCCGCGGGCGATGGCGCACAGATTGTTTCAAATCGGTACACACACACACACATACACACACGCACGCACAGCAGTTGTGCCTCCGCCAGACATGCATTCGAACGATGCGCAAAGGAAAAAAGGGCGAAAAACAAAAAAAGGCACAAGGAATTGTGCTATCCTAGAAAACTCGCATGAAAAGCTCAAAAAAATCAGAGTAAAAGCTTTACAATTCCAATATCAGACTTTGAAAATCCAACCACCAATCAAATGGCGATTGTTTGTATTTTTTTGAGGCCACAAATGGAAATATGAAAATCGAATTACATTAGGTGGAATATACATTTATTAATTAGTTAACCTTAATGGAACACAAATATTTTCAGACTTTGCTTTACAGTGTAATGTCATTAAAAGAATAATTGCTTGTTATTGCAGCTATCTTTTAATAATATATAGCTTGGTCTTTCATTTCTTTCGAAATTTTCAAATGCTTTTGAAGGATCAACAATAGATAATAAATATTGCGATATTTTATAACTTATTGTTTGCCCAGATCATAATTTTACACAGAAGAGAAAATCGTATCGAACTAATAAAGAATAAATGAAGAAATTAAAAGAGTAAGTTTTTACTTTGAAAAGAATGATAATATTTAAGGAATAAAATAGAACACAACATAAATTATATCAACACATACTAACGTAATACGAGTACCATATTATAATGCAATATTGTATTATAATAATATTGTAGAGACAAGTTACGAATCATAATAAAGAAAAAATGAAGAAATTAAAAAGAGTAAGTTTTTACTTTGAAAAGAATGATAATATTTAAGGAATAAAATAGAACACAACATAAATTATATTAATACATACTAATATAATACAAGTACCATGTTATAATGCAATATTGTATTATAATAATATTGTAGAGACAAGTTACGAATCATTCAAGTGCAATTAAAATTCCCAAGTAATTTATAATGATCCCATATGCAATATAAGCTAATACTCAGTGGTTATTCAAAAGGAAATAAATCAGGCGGCACAGAGAGAGAGAGAGAGTGCGGGGGACGTGTCTCCATTTGTACTTGAGTATCATCTTCCGGGCGAGTGAGTCGAGTACACGTGAGTAGAATGGCGAATTGATGGGAGGCAGCCCGGCGGCGCCGCAGTAGAAAAAGACAGGAGTCCTCCGGGCGGTCGAATCTTTCCCGCATTACTGGGGAACATCGTCCTGCTAACGAGTGTACTTAATTCCACGTTGCGAGAACTGCCGCTGACACGAGATTAAAAACGCTCCTGCGAATGTAAACCACATCGTAATTTGTATCCCCATTGCCGCCAACCGGTTGCCCCTCGAGCTTTGTACGACCCAGAGGGCGCTCTAAGTCCTCCGAACGAATGACTTGCTGGCTGAAAGTTGGAGCGTAATCAGCCGTCATTCGCATTCATTAAGTAGAAGATGGGGGAATCTCGTTTTGGAAACTCTCGGTCTAAATTCGAATACAATAAACTTTCGATGTAAAAATGTGAAACAATGAAATGATTGTTGATTATTGGAGTGGCAAAAAATAAAATTAAATATATCACTTCGTCAATTTTACTATTTGTCTCACTGGTTTTAAATTTTTCAAGTGACTAATCATAAATATTGAAAACAAAGTCAAATAACAAAATAATTATAACTCTCCTATAATTGAGTACCAAAATACAAAATTAAAAATGTCACTTCGTCCCTTTTACTATTTGCCACACCGTTTTTGAATTTCTAAAGTGACTAGTCATAAATATTGAAAACAAAGTCAAATAACAAAATGATTATAACTCTCTTACAATTGAGTACCAAAATACAAAATTAAAAATGTCACTTCGTCCCTTTTACTATTTGCCACACCGTTTTTGAATTTCTAAAGTGACTAGTCATAAATATTCAAAACAAAGTCAAATAACAAAATGATTATAACTCTCTTACAATTGAGTACCAAAATACAAAATTAAAAATGTCACTTCGTCCCTATTACTATTTGCCTCACTGGTTTTAAATTTCTAAAGTGACTAGTTATAAATATTATTTTTTAAATATATAACGGACTGTTTCATTCATCTGTTAAAAAACAAAGTCAAGTAACAAAATGATTATGATTCTCCTACAATTGAAGTAGCAGAAAACAAAATTAAGAACGTTCACGTGAATTTAAACCGGATCGCAATTTCTAATCCCATTTCCCCCTCCTTCGCTAGCTCTCCCCCTCCAGTTCTGTCGGGGCGATCTTGAGGGCGCTGTAGGTCGACGCTCGTGGGACTTGGGGCGAAACAAACGACTTGGTGGTGGAAAGTCGCAGCGCGCGTAATCACCCGCCAACTCCCTAAACTTGCCCGGTCATATACATGCCGCCGCCACTTGGGTATAATTTTCCCGGCCTTCGAAATTCGGGTCGTCGTGAGTGGTTACACTTGTTACTACACGGCGGCGCGCTAGCAGTTCATGCGCGACGCTGCCGCCGCCGCGCCGCCGGCGTCCCACGACAAAAGACGCACTCTGTTTTCCTGCCCAGCAACTTTCGCGGGGGGGCGAAAGCTCGTAATTGAAGTTGCGCATTTTCAAATTGGCAAGTTTCACTTTTTCGTTCGAGAGGGAAGTCGAATTCTTTAACGAGCATCATCAAGAATGAATTTGGGTCGCTTCGTTAATTTCGAACTGCTCGAGTCGAGCGAACTTGATCAACTTTGTTCATTTGCGATACGATGGTTTCTGATTCTCAAGTACCAATGTTGGATTCATTTTTTAATAACAATTATTTGTTGTTAGAGTAACTAAATCCCAATGGGTCGATTTAATTACTATCAACGATCTTAACGATCATTTATACTTGAACGTGATTTATGCAACAATATGAAGCAAGCTCATTACTAAAATTGCCTTTTATTATTATTATAAGAAATTAAAATGCCTTTTATAATTTTCATTTGCTACCAATATCTCAACAGTTTTTCTATTTTATACGCTTGAAATGCAACCATATCAAGCAAGCCCATTAGTAAAATTGCCTTTTATTATTATTCTTATGATTACTATAAATTAAAAAACCCTTTATAATTTTCATTTGACGTTTTTCCATTTTATACGTTTAAAAAATCTATTAATATAACTTATAGCATCACATTAAAAATATTAGTGACTTTATTACACCAAATTTAACTTATAACTTTGCAGAAACAGCCGTAAGTATGATGATCATGAAAAACGGATGTTCGTATATTCTAATGACCGAAAGCATGCGATATTAAGGAGGATGCCAAAGGGGGGGGGGGGGGGGGTCGAATTACCCTTCAAAATCACGGTCATTTAATCCAGGAAGCCAAGTGAATAGCCCGGGCGACTAAAGTCATTTAAATAATTCCCAAGGTGAATCCGACGGCTCTTGTTGTAATAATGGGCGGCGAGAAAAGGGGCAGCCGGTTGCGAGTGCTCATTTAGACGTCGTCGACCGCAGCAGCGCAAGCGGTAATCGGGGCTTAATGGAATTTGCAATCTTAAACTCCGAGATTTTTGCAATTCCCTCGAATTTGCCTAAGCGCGCCAGCAGCGCCTATTGGCTGGCGGTGGTTGGCGCGTGCTGCGCTAAGCAAATTATTTTATTGTGCTTATCAAGTGAAGGGCGGCTCATTTTTAATGAGGACGCTTTAATGGGATGTTAAGCGGCGTCACCGCTTTATCGCCGGCCACTCCCTGTCTTCTTAAGTAAGGGCCTGCTAAATTCTGCTCTAGTCCCGCGAAAAAGCAACTTAGGTAAACACTGGAAGAATTTAGAATCGAGATTGGCGTATAAAGATTCGATTAACGAATGGCTGGATTCGAACTGCACTAGCCATGTTAGTTTCTTTCACGAAATTCCAAATCTTTTTCGAATTTAAGAGTATATAAAGTTTATTATTTCTGTAAAGAATTATTTTTGAATACTAGTTTTTATTTTCCAGATCAAACAGTGTTTGTTAACGTAAAACAAAAGTGTATAGCATTTCCTTCCCAGATGTAAACCTATTAGAAAGTTATATAAAGCAATATATTATCTTGTTTAACAAAAATACGAATAGTCTTGAAATTTGGATTCGAACAGCAGTGGCGATGTTAGTTCCTTTTACGAAATTCCAAATCTTTTTCGAATTTAGAAGTATATAAACTTTATTATTTTTGTTAAGAATTATTTTTGAATACTAGTTTTTATTTGTCAGATCGAATAATATTTGTTAACATAAAATAAAAGTGTACATGATTTCCTTCCGAGATATTGGAAACCTATTAGAAAATTATATAAAACAATATATTATCTTGTTTATCAAAAATATAAATAGTTTTGAAATTTGGATTCGAACTGCACTGGCGATGTTGGTTCCTTTTACGAAATTCCAAATCTTTTTCGAATTTAGGAGTAAATAAAGTTTATTATTTCTGTAAAGAATTATTTTTGAAAACTAGTTTTTGGTTTGTAATTTTATTTGCCAGATCGAACAGGTGTTGTAAACCTATTAGAAAATTATACAGAGCAATATATTGTGTTCGTTGACAAAAATATCAATGGCCTTGGAATTTCGAAAAACTATTTTTGAAAATAGAGTACAAATTAAAGCACAAACAGTACAAATTTAAATACTAGACAACAAAAACAAAATATGATCCATACTAATAAAAGCAGCAAAAAGACAAACAATGAACACAAAATATAAACATTCAGTAAAACTTTTCGTGACGTTCTAGGAATCCAGAAAAAGTGGAACAACCGAACGAAAGGATTTAGAATCGGCCTCAGCGTATAAAGATTGGATTAATGAATGGTCGAATTGGTGGAACAGCGTTCGAATACTATTTCCTTGGCCGAAATTGGAAGGCTGTTTCGGCTGGGGCTGACGGGAAAAATTTAGATGGCCTGCCATCTATCTCGGTTTTACTATTTTGCCGGGCTTTTCTCTCTCGGCTTCCTCATTTGGCTGCGCCTTACTAACCCGGCGCCCTTCTATTCTGGCATGACGAACTGCAGCGTCATCCTCCTGCTTTGAGAACGCTGATATATCAACGTTTTATCTGACTCTTAACTTTGACGCGCCAACTGGCCGCGTGCTTTGCCAGTCTTATCATTCGCCTGCGCTTGGAGGAATTTTTATGGAGTGCTTTCTCATTCTCTAAGCGTTCTTTTAAGTCTCTTTATTTCGGCGATATTCGCTCAATTTATTTTATTCGTGTTTGGACAGTTCGTTTTAAAGCTCTTCTTTTCTCTTTTTTGGATATAAACGAATGAACAATCGTCATTGTTGGGGTACAAATGTTTTTTCATGCTTTGATTGCCAATTTGTTGTTCGCGAATGCCAAATACAATACATGGTATTGTATTCATTCACATTCTTGTGCAAGTAGGAACTTTATGGAGTGCTTTTTCATGGTGTAAGCGTTATTTTAAATTTTTTACTCGGTTGCTACTTAATCACTTGAATTTACAGAGGATTAAATAATTTATGTTGAAGCTTTCTTTATTAATATTTGTATGAATAAGTCATTGTTGAGGCTAATTGTTTTAAAGATATTTACTACCACTTTGTTGTTCATGTTGTTCATGTTGTTCATCAACTTTTAGTTCAGTCGAATGTTCAAGTATTTGACAATAATCACTTTCTTTTATACATTTACAATTATTGTGACACTGAAAAAGGGTGAAAGATATAAAAAGAATTAGTTAACAGACTAATAACAGAATTGAACAAAGAAAAATACATAAACCTAAAGATTTAATATTATCCTTAATCAAAATTTCATTGGCTTTCGATATAACTTGAATATTTAGGTTATTGCACAACACACTGGCATTATCAATACGTGCGAATAATCTAATACAAATTAGCGAAACAATTATTGAAACAATTTCCTGGCAGAATTCGGCTGGCCGCAACTAGCAATCGAGGGCCGCGCCAGCAGAATTAGACAATTAGCTTTCAAGAGCACTGGATGTGCCAACTTGGAGGATCGAATCCTAGTAATCCCATCGAGAGAAGACCACATAAGCTGGGATCGATTTTCGAGTTAAGGCCTCAATCGCCAATGACAATTCGCCGAATATATGCCTGTCAATTAAAATTTATCGATGCTTGACCCTTTCCCGCCGATCCTATGAAGTCATTTGTTCGAGGGCTCCAGCGATATATCGCTCGATGTGTTTTCCAACGGGCGCGCGCGCCTGCCGACCATATTTACTTTACATTATACCGGCGAATGTTGTTTCAGGCAGACTGCCGCGTGTCGAGCGCGCTTTCGATACACTGGAATTCTCTCGGTCTTCCATACACGTACGGTGACACAAATCGTCCGCATACTTTTGAATTCTCAGAGAGAATCTGGAATACTTCGCTTTTGAGGTTAGGAATGCATCTTCCTGGTTTTAGTTGGACTATTGGCTGTGTTTGTTTCATGCAAAGTGCATTCTTTTCTCTTATACATATTGTTTTTATACATATTGTTATCTGCTCTTAGTTTCGTAGTCCTATAAAATTAATAATAATATATTAATTGTAATAATATGAGCTTCGTAGAAATCGATGTGCAAAAGTTGGAAAGTTTATCTTGCAAACACTACAATTCATTCATGTATATTAATAGTGTAAATTTCAATACGTTTTTAGTTATCAAAAATCACAGTATAAATGCATAAACTGCAGGCAAGTATTGAGAAGCATTTGAGTAAAATTGAAATGTCTAGGTCAGTGCCAGCCAAGTGAGGGGCCCCTCACGTACTTCTTTCCCTTTCCACTACTCGGTAGACCCTGTCTGGGCAATTGAGGGCTACTCACTACCCTCACTACCCTGACTACTTGCTAGCCATCTTACCCCTCTCCAGAAAAACCGTCCAGAAAAGTCCATTTTTGCTCATTTTTTACGGTTTTTATTTTTTTTGTGGACTTTCCGACCTTTTCCGGGGTTGAAATTTGGTGGGTAATGTGCCCTTACGTCAAGGAAGAAGCGATATAAATTTCAGAGCCCTAGCTCAAAGTTTCGGTTTTCACCTATTCTCGACCCTCGAAAATGGTCAATTTTTTCAAGTTTCTCAAAATCGGCCAAACCCGGGATATTTTGATTGTTTTCGTATCAGGGTGGATATAGAACAAAGAATCCGTGAAAAAAAGCCCGGATTTGCAACGAGAACGGGTCGAAAAACCGTCCAGAAAAGTCCATTTTTGCTCATTTTTGACGGTTTTCATTTTTTTTGGTGGACTTTCCGGCCTTTCCCGGGGCTGAAATTTGGCAGATAATGTTTTTTTGCATCAAGGAAGATACCATAAAAATTCCAGAACCCTAGCTCAACATTTTTTTTTGGACAAATTTTTCTTAAGGGGTACCCCTTCAGATTTTTTCACGATTTTTCGAAGGTCCCCGAACTCGGGTTTTTTCTTCAGGAATCGATTGTTTCTGAATGAGAACGGATAGAAAACAAGAAATCCGTCGAAAAAAGTCCGAGTTTCTATCGAAAACACTACAAAAACTGCCTTTAAAGTTCGATTTTTTCGGAATTTTCGCTGGTTTTTCCCATATTTTTTGAACTTCCCGACATTTTCCGGGACTGAAATTTAGTGGGGCGTCTCCCTTTGCATCAAGGAAGATGTGATATAAATTTCAGAGGCCCAGCTCAACATTTTTTTCCCCCATATTTTTCGCCATCGAAAATATCCATTCTAATGACTTTATATGAAACATTGTATGCTCGACAGTGGTGATTCAAAGGCAAGTGACTCACCCTGTACAAGTCTCGAATCAAAGCTTAACAAACTTTCTTGCAAGTTTCACAATGTCAGTTATATCAAAAGCTGCTAGCTGTTTTGATTTATGAGACGCCGTATTAATGAATACCGTCGCGGCAATGGGAAATTGCGAGGAGCAGCGGAAAAATATTGGAAAGTGAGTGGCGTGGAAATTGCGAGGGGAATGATCGCGAGTAATGAAGCCAGTTGGAGTTGGTGCTCTGGTGCGGGACATGTGTACATAAGCGGATTTGCCGAGGGTGCACGCCGAGAAATTGTAATTTTTATTGCGCGCAGAATGAACTCCTAATGACGCCGCAAGTTTTTCTCCCGATGAATCTCTGCCCCAGTAACGAGCTAGGAAATTATTCTGCTAAGTGGATTATAGTTGCCGCTGGTGTTGTTGCTTGGTATGCATTTGTTATCTGATGGTGAGAGGTTGTAATTTGAGTCACCTTTGCATGACGCAATCATTGAACGATAATGAGCCATTCGTAAGTGCTTGATGAAATAGATTTTTGTGTGCAACTTCGTAATTTTAAACAGTATTTACAATATTATCCCTTTAAAAATCGACAAGTTTCACGACAAGTTTCACATGTCGTATAATACTTTATATTTCGTATTAAGGAAATTATTATTTTGTTGTTGACAATAACCGAATAATAACATAATTTTTTGTACGGAACTTCATAATTTTAAACAATGCTTAAAATATTATCCTTTTAAAAATTGATATCTAAAATTGTTTGCATTAATGTTCGTATGCAAACAATGACATGATTATGAATCATTTGCATTTAAGTTTCGCATGTCGTATTATATTTTTATACTTCATATTAAAAATTATTATTTTCTTCTCGACAATAGCCCAATAATAACATCATTTTTTGTACTAAACTTCGTAATTTTAAACTATATTTAAAATATTATCCCTTAAAAAATTTATATCTAAAATTATTTGCAATAATGTTTGTATGCAAACAACGAAATAATTATGAATCATTCCCAGTCAAGTTTCTCATGTCGTATAATACTTTTATATTTCATATGAAATTATTATTTTCTTGTCGACAATAGCCGAATAATAACAAAATCAAATAAAAAAATATAAGTACGAGTTGTATGAAGCATTGTTTTCTTAATATACACCTAGCTTTTTCGTTATAACAATCATTTGTATTGGGAAGAAGAAACCCGAAACCGAGAGGGATGCACTCGCTGTTCAGCAAGTGTTATTCTTATTGCAGGATATCATTATCGAGATCGAGGAGTGCGGAATTTTCCGGGCGAGGGATTTCGGGTTTTCCTGGTTTTCATTTGCAAGATTTTGAACGGCGCGGCGGAAGAGGAGGATTCGAGGTCCTCGGAACGTCGTCGCACTCGCTGAGGTGTGAAATAATGTACGAAACGGGGGATGAATAATGGCCTGGTTGCAACCTAGCGCGACCAAGCCATTTCCTGTCCCTGCTCCTCGGTAATTTCTTTTCGTGAACCTGCCTCGTTTAATGTCCCATCGAAAGCCTGATCCACCCTGTCGGATGTCGAATTCAACATTATACGAGATTGTTCTTGTCTTGTTGTTGCATGTACAATAATTATCTCTAAAATTTCTGAATGAATTAAATGTGATATTTCGTTTCTTGTACGTTTGGTATTAATAATACAGGCGAGCTAAAAATAAATCCATTGGCTGAGAATATCATTCGCTCCCCTTTGTTAGATACAATATCTCGAGCTTGTTCTTATCTTGTTGTTGCACGTACAATAATTGTCGAAAATTTCTGAATGAATTAAATGAGACATTTCGTATTAATAATACAGGCGAATCAAAAATAAATCCGTTGGCTGAGAATATCATTCGCTCCCCTTTGTTAGATACAATATCCGAACTTGTTCTTATTTTGTTGTTGCACGTACAATAATTATCTCTAAAATTTCTGAATGAATTAAATGTGATATTTTGTATTTTATACGTTTCGTATTAATAATACAAGCGAGATAAAAATAAATTCATCGCCTGAGAATATTATTCGCTCCCCTTTGTTAGATACAATATCTCGAGTTTGTTCTTATCGTATTGTTCCTCATACAATAATTATCTGTAATGTTCTGAATGAATTAGATGTGATATTTCGTTTCTTGTACGTTTGGTATTAATAATACAGGCGAGCTAAAAATAAATCCATTGGCTGAGAATATCATTCGCTCCCCTTTGTTAGATACAATATCTCGAGCTTGTTCTTATCTTGTTGTTGCACGTACAATAATTGTCGAAAATTTCTGAATGAATTAAATGAGACATTTCGTATTAATAATACAGGCGAATCAAAAATAAATCCGTTGGCTGAGAATATCATTCGCTCCCCTTTGTTAGATACAATATCCGAACTTGTTCTTATTTTGTTGTTGCACGTACAATAATTATCTCTAAAATTTCTGAATGAATTAAATGTGATATTTTGTATTTTATACGTTTCGTATTAATAATACAAGCGAGATAAAAATAAATTCATCGCCTGAGAATATTATTCGCTCCCCTTTGTTAGATACAATATCTCGAGTTTGTTCTTATCGTATTGTTCCTCATACAATAATTATCTGTAATGTTCTGAATGAATTAGATGTGATATTTTGTATTTTGTACATTTTGTATTAATAATACAAGCGAGCTAAAAATAAATCCGTCGGCTGAGAATATTATTCACTCTCCGTTATCAGATACAATATATCGAGCTTGTTCTTATTGTATTGTTGCATGTACAATAATTATCTGGAATTTTCCGAATGAATTAAATGTGACATTTCGTATTAATAATACAAGCGAGTTACAAATAAATCGGCTGAGAATATTACTCGCTCTCCTTTTTTAGATACAATATCCGAACTTGTTCTTTTCTTGTTGTTGCACGTACAATAATTGTCTAGAATTTTCTGAATGAATTAGATGTGTTATTTTGTATTTTGTACATTTTGTATTAATAATATACACGAGCTAAAAATAAATTCGTCGCCTGAGAATATTATTCGCTCCCCTTTGTCAGATACAACAATTATTATATTTTTGCTTCTTGTATGACAATAACAAACGACTGAATATTATTTTACTAAAATGTTCTACCAAAAATCTTGTAATGCACTCGAATTATAATTTCTTGCATGTAATTGAATTAATTCTCATTCCCAAATAATAAAATCGAATGTATGGTCATTTCTAATAAAAATAACAATGGCAATTTTGCCATTATAATTTCCTCATCAAACAATGCGACTTTCTCCACGAAATTTCAGCAGAATTTCAAAGGGTGGAACAATAACATCCATATTGGCTATCACGACGCAGATAAAAACCTGTTAATGGAGGCCTCAAGCGTTAATTAGAACGGGCATAATCAAATTCGATAATGGCGATGGAAACAATGACAGGCGAATTCAATGATTCGAGGGAACAATGAATCGATGGGAAGCAGCTCGGATCTGCAACTCAACGCGCGGTCAAATACCGTTTCGCGAGATAGTATTAGCAACTAGCAATGAAACCGGGCATATTACACGTTAATTAACACCAGCGAGCTTGGGTAATATGCGGCGAGCGGTATTGCAGATCTGTCATGTCCAGTTATGTTAATGACTCATTAACCCCGGCTACAACCCACTTCAGAACGGGCCGGTGGGGCGAACGGCTGCGAGGAGGATCGTTCTGACGGAACCTTAGCCAACGAAAGCCGATCGATCACTTATCGAATTCAATGAGAAGTCTCAAACGGCGCCGACTTCAATGAAGTTGTCAATGAAATCAATTTAAATTAACTCGAAGAAGAAGTCTGTTTCAATGAAGTTTCGCAAATGAGGTTAACTCAAACGAAGTTGGAAATAACGTTAATTTGAGTAAATTCGTTCTTTGTTTGAGGTATTTCGGGCCAGTAATTAATTGAATAATTATTTGAGTAAATCAATTATACCTGCGGCTGGTATTGTAAATGGATATGCGGTTTGTAATTTGCATATCCGGTTGTGGAACATATCGTTAATATGTAATTAATATGTAATTAAGAAGTAGTTGATTCAATGGGATTTATCTGCTCAAATGATTAATCTCGTCATTTTACTTGTCAATTTGAATAAAGTTCTCTACGTGTCAATAATTCGGTCAATTTGAAAATGTTTAAATGATTCAAATTACAATGTGAGAAAAATGCTTCAATTTTTACCTTTTTGAGTATTTTCAAAAGTATTAGTATTCTAGCGATATTTTCGAATGCATTATGCAGAATATATAAGAATGTCATTAATATTCCCTTTGTTAAATGTAAGGAGAGAGCAAATGTTTTATGTCAAGCTTGTTAACTAAGTTTGAGTTTCACAAAACCCCATAATATCCAAAAAATACTAGCTTTGTATCAGCATTTTCCTTTTTTCAATGCAATAAATACAAACAACATTGATATCCTTCTTGTTAAATTTAAAATTTAATTCAAAATGCTTAAATATTATAAACCCAATATCTAACATTTGGTTGTACAAACAAAATCCTACAATATTCAAAAATACTAGCATTGTATTAGTGTTTCCTTTTTTTCTATGCAGTATACACTAAACTATCATTAATATTCCTTTTAATAAATTTAAAATTTAATGCCCAATGTTTTATCTTGAATACGATATCTAAGATTTAGTTCCTCAAACAAAATCCCACAATATTCAAATATATTAGCATTGTATTAGCAGTTTCCTTTTTTCTACAGAGAATATACTAAGCCAACATTAATATTTCTTTTGTTAAATTTAAAATCTCATTGCAAATGCTTTATCTTAAATCCGGTATCTAATATTTGGTTCCATAAACAAAATTCGATAATATTCAAAAATACTAGCATTGTATTAGCATCTCCCTTTTTCTACACAAAACACACCAAGACATCATTAATATCCCGCATATTGCATCCAAAGAGACCGCGGCTGTTTTACTTCAAACGGTGGTGGATGGGAAGCTCGACTTCCAGGGAATCCGACAATATCCAAAAACACAGCGCACTCCTCCCGACAATGCACCGACTCCACCAACGCACCAAAGAACGTCCGGCGTTCCCGTTACATCCGCTTTAAGCATCGCTTTCATTCATACGATCCTGTGCGCGGCGATGCCGCCGTCCAAAATAGGTCGAAAGCCGAAAGTAGGGTGGAAAGCGGAGCGGAGCGGGGCGGAGCGGAGGACGACGAGCGAAGCCGGCATGCAATTTCATCTGCTCGGAATGCAAAAAACAATGTTTCCCTTCGCGAAGCGACAGTAATCGAAGCGTTGGCCGCAAAAATTAGCACCCGCGCCCACCGCCGCCGCCGCCGGAAGTAAGGGGAGCGGAAGAGGGGGCCGCAAATGCATTCCAGGATATATCTATGGTGCAGCTGCATTGTGAGTGGGAGCAATTCCTCCCGGTTGTTTCGTTTGAAGCGGCAAGGAAAATAGAATGCGAGCTTTCTGTTTTCAGCTAAAAATGCATCCTTTTTTATACGTTGCTTTAGGTTTGTATATCATTTTCTGGGTTGCATCACTGAATAAATATAAAATGTACAACAATTTTGCTAATAAATTTGTTCGTTCAAAAATAAATTCATTCATGAAAAAATTATATCGACAATTTGCTAAGGCCTTTGTACTATTTCATACAAAAATAGAATGCGAGCTTTCTATTTTAACCTAAAAATGCATCCTTTTTATACGTTGCTTTAGGTTTGTATATAATTTTCTGGATTGCATCACTGAATAAATATAAAATATACATTAATTTTGCTAATAAATTTTTTCGTGGAAAAATTCTTTAACAAATTTAAACAATTTACTAATGCCTTTGTACTATTTAATAGAAAAATAGAATGCGAGCTTTCTATTTGGAGTTAAAAATGCATATTTTTAATACGTTGCTTTAGGCTTGTATAAAATTTTGCGTTGCATCATTGAATAAATACAAAATATACAATAATTTTACTAATACATTTTTTACTAATACAATTTTATCAGTGCCTTTCCACTATTTAATAGTTTTATTTTCCTGTTATTCCTGATGTACTACTTCTTACATTAATCATTAAGTATTAAATTAGTATTATCCAAGAACTAACTAGTTTCTTACCTTAGGATTTTAGCACTTAACCTTACATGTTTTTACATCGTCTAAGACCGGAAATCGGCGTGGAAATACTGAAAGAGTAGAAAGAGAAAATACTAGAAACAATAGGTTTATATACAATTTTGGGTTGCATAATTGAATAAATATAAAATATACCACAATTTTGTTAATAAATTTGTTCATTCAAAAATAAATTCTTTGATGAAAAAATTATATCGACAATTTATTAGTGCCTTTCTACTATTTAATAATTTTATTTTCCTGTTATTCCTGATTTATTACTTCTTACATTAATCGTGAAGTATTAAATTAGCATTATCCAAGAACTAACTAGTTTCTTACCTCAGGGTTTTAGCACTTAACCTCACATGTTTTTGCATCGTCTAAGACCGGAAGTCAGCGCGGAACTACTGAAAGAGGGTTGGAAATGCATTCGAGGGAATGAACGGAGAATTGCACTGCGAAAAGGAGTACTGATGGCTGCCGAGGCATTAATAAATTGTGAACCAGCTAACCAACCCCTTCTCTTCCATCCCTTCGGCTGGCGAATTCCTGTGGGGCCGAGGATACCGTCCGATCCTTTTGAGCCGCGGAAACCTCCACACGCTTCGCACTTCCCGATCGCTCAAAGTCCGTAATGAGCGAAATATTTAACGAACTACTTAACCCCCATCAATTATTCCTGCCCGCGCATTAGCGGGGCCGCTCGAGGGCTGCGCAATTGAAACGCCCCGCCCGATCGAACAAAAGAAGCTTGTCAATGAGCTGTCGTAATTGGCGGGGAAGACGAGTTTTCTTCTCGCGTTTGCATTCGCGATTAGTCCAAGGACATTCCGGGACGTTGTCTTATCAGTTCATTATTATCCGATCGATTAGTCATTCGGTCACTTTAATGTTATGTTTCGAGAATTTAAAGGGTAGTTAAAGTTGCTTTTATTTTCGGTATAAGCAATAATACATTTAATTCTATTAATCAATGTTTCAATTAAGTTCAAATAGAACAGTTATAATAATAATGTGTTACTTGAAAGAAAATTGAAAAAGAATTAAGAGTGCTGTGGGTTAAGAGAAAATATACTTAATTCATTTCCAATACTATTGAATGCCCAGTTATTTAACAATGCACTTTTTATCTTACTTTTAACAGAATAAAGTCAAGAGCTTTTCACAATATATAAGAAAATGTTAAAGCTCAACGATTCATTGTTGACTAATATTTGGCAGACTTTCAATATCAGTAGAATAGGTCTGATGCAACGAACCACTTAACCCCCGTCAATGATCGTTGGCTGTAAAATATTCCAATATTTATTACTTATAGATGGTGTTGCAAAAATAATTGCAAAATTTCAAATTACACACTGTTGTCGACCTATTTTACGTGTTTAAATTAAATTACTGTTAATCCTCAGCTATTCAACAATGCCCTTTTTATCTTACTGTTAAAAGAAAGTTTCACAATATATAAGAAAATATGAAATCTCAACGATTCATTGTTGACTAATATTGGCAGACTTTCAGTATCAGTAGAATAGGTCTGATGCAACGAACCACTTGACCCCCATCAATGATTGTTAGCTGTAAAATATTTCAATATTTATTACTTATAGATGGTGTTCCAAAAATAATTAGAACCCTTGAAATTACACACTCTTGTCAACCTATTTTACGTTTTTAAATTAAATTAATGTTAATCCTCAGCTATTCAACAATGCACTTTTTGTCTAACCTTTAAAAGAAAGTTTCACAACAAATAAAAAAAATATTAAATCTCAACGATTCATTGTTGACTACTATTTGGCAGACTTTCAATATCAGTAGAATAGGTCTGATGGAACGAACTACTTAACCCCCATCAATGATCGTTGGCTGTAAAATATTCCAATATTTATTACTTATAGATGGTGTTGCAAAAATAATTGCAAAATTGCAAATTACAGATTGTTGTCAACCTATTTTACGTTTTTAAATTAAATTAATCTGCTATTCAACAATGCACTTTTTATCTAACCTTTAAAAGAAAGTTTCACAATAAATAAAAAAAATAATAACTCTCAACGATTCATTGTTGACTAATATTTGATACAGTTTCAATATCAGTAGAATAGGTCTGATGCAACGAACTACTTAAGCCCCATCAATGATTCCTCGGCGCATTAGCAGGCATTCGACAAAGATCGAAGAAAAGTGGTTGCTCGCTGAATAAGCTAGCATAATTGGCATTGGCATGAAAGACGTGGTGCACGCTTGCATTCGGTAATTAGGCGAACGACACTCATTAGTAGTCTTATCAGTCACTCGGCATCCGACTAATTCGGCTAATTTGGAGGAAACAACTTCCGCGAGTGAGAGAACTCTCTCTTTTTTTCTCTCTCAAAGCTCGCAGTGTGCTTTATTCGAACGGGGCAAATGAAGTAGTCGGCTCTCTCTTGATTGGCACAATAATTGCGGCTAAATTAAGAGGCTCTAAGCGAGCAGTCGGCGCGATAAAACTCAATGGAATAAAGATGCTCTGATTAATACGCACGTCTACCAGCCGAGCAGCTTCGATCGAACTCTCGGAGCAGCAGCTGTATATATGTATATCCGGGACACTTAGCGAGATTGTTCGGTAGCAGCTGGAGGCAAGTCTCCGCGCAATTGTTGAACCGCTCAAAGGGAGAGCTCCTAATGAAGTATTCCCTATTATCAATTGATCACGACGCTATTATCAATCTTCGACGAAATAGAAGAATCCCTAAGTGGCTGATTTCAAAGGTAATTCTTTTTCTACTTGTAATTTAATATGTTTCGAATTAAATGATACTTTAAATCTGTGGATGAATCAAAGGAATAATTGTAAAGCGTTCGATATTATTGATTGACGTTGATTTTGAGAATCTTTAACAAAGGAGAAGAATGCCTAAGTGGCTGATCTCAAAGCTAATTCTTTTTCTACTTGTAATTTAATATGTTTCGAATTAAATGATACTTTAAATCTCTAGACGAATGAAAGGAATAATTGACAAAGTAGAAAAATGTCTATGTGGTTGATTTCAAAGGTGAGTAATTTCTTTTGACTTGTAATTTAATATGTTTCGAATTAAATGATACTTTAAATCTGTGGATGAATCAAAGGAATCAAAATCTCCAACGAAATTCAACAATTTATAAATCACTTTATATTTCTTATTATTTTTAATTTTCCTATTATTGCTGGATTGTTATTTTTCCCTACATTTTTCATTAAGTTCGAAACTAGTATTATTCAAGCAGTGAATATTATATTTTAGTGCCATTAATTATCTTTCATTTCCTACCATTGATGAATAACTAGTTTTCCTTGCATCAATCATTAAATTCGAAATTAGAACTAAACGTATTATTGATCTAAACTCTACTAAATAATTTTCTGTTATTTACTATTTTCCGTATCTCCCATTACCACTGGATTACTATTTTTTTCCTGCATTAATGATCAAGCAGAGTTGAAATCGCATTTTCCCTCACCGGCGAATATCATCTCAATTCAGCGTGTCTCTTTCAAGCATATCGTTAAAGGACACAGTAAGAAGCTCAGTGAAAGCTTAGCGTCCTTTCAAAAAGACTCCGCGGGGTTCTCCGGCGATGCTTAATAGACGGATCATTTTCAGATGACGTAGACGCGGAAAACCTGGCACGCATGATATTCCTGCCAGCTAGATTCGAATATATTCAAATATATCTGTCTCGTGCAAGAGAGGCGAGTAACCAATATTCTCTTATGGATAAAAAGATTCTAGAGTGGTTAGAAAATCCATCTTTCTGTGCAGTTATTTATGTGTGAATTTAATTAAATTCAAAATCCATAATAAATACAATAATATTAAACGAATTGTCAAAAAATAAACGAAAATTAACTGTGTACTATTATTGCAACTATTATTATAAAATAATAATACTAATAAGATATTAAAGAGACTGACTAAAACTGAAAGTGAGTGAAAGAGGGTGAAAGGGGCGGCGAAAGGGGCGCGCAGAAAGGTAACAAAAAAAGCGAGACGAATAACCAATATTCTCTTATGGATGAAAAGATTCAAGAGTGGTTAGAAAATCCATCTTTCTCTGCAGTTATTATTTATGCGTGAATGTAATCAATTTCAAAATCGACAATAAAACAATAATACAATAATATTAAACGAATTGTCAAAAAATAATCGAAAATTAACTGTGCACTATTATTGCAACTTTCATTACAAAATAATAATACTAATAAGATATTAAAGAGACTGACTAAAAATGAAAGTTGAAAGAGGGTGAAAGGGGTGGCGAAAGGGGCTGCGCAGAAAGGTAACAAAAAAAGAGAGACGAATTACCAATATTCTCTTTTCGCTAAAAAGATTCAATAGTGGTTAGAAAATCCATCTTTCTATGCAGTTATTATTTATGCGTGAATCTAAACAAATTCAAAATCGATAATAACACAATACTATTAAACGAATTATTAAAAAATAAATGAAAAGTAACTGTGTACTATAAATAATAATACTAATAAGATATTAAAGAGACTGACTAAAACTGAAAGTGAGCTGAAAGAGGGTGAAAGGGGCGGCGAAAGGGGCCGCGCAGCGAAAGGTAAGAAAATGTAACGGAGTCAGAACAGCGGAAGCGGAAGTCCGCGAGAGAAGGGAAAGAGGATGTGGGAGTTTTTGTAGAGTATAAGCGGTAGTATGTATGTAAGTGGCGTACGTAGCAGTCGAGGGAAGAGTGTGGGGGCGTAAGATGGCTCGACTCGGTGACGTGGAGAGGCAAGAAACTCCCGAGGAACGAAGAAAAGTTGGAATTCAGTAGACGTATCAGCTAGCGGTTAAGTGGAACGAGAACGTAACGTTAAAGGATTCTAACTCCAAAGGAAATAAGTACATATATATAATAATAAAACGTTAATAGTAAAATATTTCTATTGAATAATAAGCACTGTAACTAATATTATAAAAATATAATATTGTTTTCCCAAGAGAATTTGTTGTTTTTATCGATATTTTGATTCGCAACAAATAATAATTTATATAGTTTATTAGACATTTAAGGTTTCTTTTATTTTGAGGATGAAATAGACATTTCTTACTTTTGTGTTTGACTAAATTCAATCATTATAAAAATATAACGTTACTTTGTTAGCATTAGAAAAACAAATTTATGTAATTTATGTAAGAAAGAATGTAGGAAATTAAGTCCTCGAAAACTTAAAACATTCATTTTAAATCTTGATGAATCTAGTCTTAATGGACAATAAGTATTAATATCGAATATCAATTAATTGTACTTTCGACACTAGAACACACACGATTCAAACGTAGCAGAAATTAGTGATAAGTAATAAAGTAAGATAAACATAGTAATAAAATATTAATAGTATAATAATCCTATTCAATAATAACAACTCTAACTGTTATTATAAAAATGTAATGTTTTGTGTTTGACTAAATTCAATCAAATTATAGAAATATAACGTTACTTTTAATTCATATGGGAAAGAATGATGGAAATTAAAACCTCGAAAACTTAGCAATCGCAGAGAAATATTTCATTCATTTTAAATCTTGACAAATCTAATCTGAATCGACAACAAGTATTAATATCGAATATGAATTAAATGTACTTTCGATACTAGAACACACACGATTCAAGGGTAGCATAAATTAGTGATGCTTTCCCTGTCATTAGGAGTTTTACCAGAATTTAAACAGCTCGCTACTCATCCCGGCAGGGTAATAAAGTGTCGCGAGTGTGAATGGGGCTGAGTACAATTAATCACGAAGATTCGACACGAAGCGATGAGTCCAGCGAAGCGAGGCGATTCCCGAGGAGGCTGAAAGCCGAACGAACACACACACACACACAGGCAGACACACCTGCACTTCCCAGGAGCGTGTCCATCTTCCTACTTCTTGTGACAGTGAAAGACAGGGGTATCATTAGCCGGGCCTTGGATCGTTAGCCAGCTAATAATGATCATTCTCTGCTCGCAACTTATTATTGTAATATAATCATCATCGATCAACTCGACGGCCTGGCCCGATGTTAATATGAACCATTAATCAATGCACGTCATACTTGATATCCGAACCAAAATCGCCCGCTGCTTCCGCCGCCGGCGGCCCTCTCCCAATCATTTACCGTAATTACCGCCGATTTTATGTGCTTCCTCGCAGGGATTGAATCGACAGGATTCTCACTGCCGCCGTGGCGGAAAAAAATCCTCTTTCTTGGGAAGAACAAGTTGGTATCATTTGTATGGGTTTTTCAAAATTACTGTGATCGAATTTTTAATATTGTTATTGAGAACGTTGTTATAGTAAATTGTCAGTCTTTAATTAATGTCTATGAGGTTCCTTCTAATCTAATTTTTAACTGAAAATACTACAAAATAATTCTGTTTTTTTATAGGCTTTCAGTCCTTAATTATTCTGACAAACAATCGTAATCATTATAACAACTAAACAACAAGAAATATTGCAAAAATCTATTTGACATTTAAATCTGCATAACAGAATTATCACAGCAATAACGACTCGCAATTATAATTCTTATAACACGAAACGACGTTGAACGAAAGGGGTGGGAAAGGAAAAATCCTCTTTCTTGGGAAGAACAAGTTGGTATTATTTGTATGGGTTTTTCAAAATTACTGTGATCGAATTTTTAATATTGTTATTGAGAACGTTGCTACAGTAAATTGTCAGTCTTTAATAAGGCTCCTTCTAATATAATTTTTCCTTGGGAATACTAAGTAGTATAGACTTTCAGTACTTGATTATTCTGACAAAGAATCGTAATCATTATAACAACTAAACAAGAGATATTGCAAAAATCTATTTGACATTTAAATTTACATAATAACAAAATTATTGTAGCAATAACGACCCACAATCATAATTCTTATAACACGAAACAACGTTGGACGAAAGGGGTGGGAAAGAAAAAATCCTCTTTCTGGGGAAGAAGAAGTTAGTATTATTTTTATATGATTTTAAAAATTACGATGGTCGAATTTCTAATATTGTCATTGAGCTGTTATAATAAATCTTTAGTTTTGAATTAATGTATATAACATCTTTAATCTTGTTTAATTTCTACCAAAGAATACTAATTAATAACTCTGTCTGTTTTGTACAAACTTCTAATATTATTTATTTGTTATTACTTCGCCACGTGCTGCTGAATGAACAACCAATCATAATTAATACAACAACCAAACAACAACAAATATCACAAAACTCTATCCAACCCTTAAACTAGTGACCGACAATCACAATTCTTCGAACCCCCAAACAAGACCAGCACACATCAGATAAATCCATTTAACGCTTCGAATCCCGCGAGAGAGTAAGATTATCAGAGTGGGTGTGACACGCAATCATAGTTATTGAGACATCCACGCAACAAATGGCCAGTCAGCAAATGAGCAGACCTAGTATGTGTGTGTTTGTGTTTGTGTGGTGTACGTAGGGGTGGTTCGGTTGGTTCGGGAGGAGGGAGGGAGGGAAGGGTTACGCGGACAGGCAATAGATCAAGTGGTGCTCGGTACACGGTCGCTTCCGGTCCGAGTGGCGCGTGCATGTAGGAGCCGAAAGTAACCCTTGCCGGTTTCCTGGCGCAGGACAGCCTGCCTAGCCACGAGGCGCCCATTATTGCCTGCTCGACGACGCCCGCGCGACCGCGCGCAATTTATCGCCACCAGTGTTTTATTGGTTTCCACCCCCCCACCGCCTTCTACGCTTCGCGCACTCCGCTCGCACATGCTTTGGAAGCGCGCGTACCCGCGACTTGTTATCCGCCTTGAAAAGTTGACCGCTGCCGAACTGAGCTTTCGGCAAATTTCTTAGTAGTGTTGGGATTCGCGATTCTTGTGAGGGATTCTGTTTCGATTTTGTCAATCGAGGGCAATGAGAATGTAATGGAGAATGGTTGGGGGTGGTTTTGTTAAGGGATGGTGGAAAGGTGGTAATTTTTGAATTCTTGTCAATTGAGTGTAACAAGAAAGTTATAGAGAATCGTTTGGGGGTAGTTTTGCAAAGGGATGGTGGGAAGAAGTTAATTTTTTAATTTTTATCAATCGAGAGCAATGAGAATGTAATGAAGAATCGTTTGGGGGTGGTTTTGTTAAGGGATGGTGGAAAGGAGTTAATTTTCGAATTCTTGTCAATCGAATACAATGAGAATGTAATGGAGAATCGTTTGGGGTGGTTTTGTTCAGGGATGGTGAAAAGAAGTTAATTTTCATAAAAGAAGTAAAATTGTTACATACATTATTTAATAAAAGAATTCGAATGTGATTTTGCCGGTGAATGTGAATTCCAAATGTGAATTTATGTAATGATATGTGTGGAAAATAGTTTGTAAAGAAATCAGGAGCTTATAAATCAAGTCGAATTATTCGAAGAAATACAAATACAAATACAAGTTTAAGGAAATACAAATAATATAGGTAGAAGTAAGATATATCACTGCAAATAGTACATGCAAGATATAACAAAAATATAAATGGAAATCGAAGGCGTTTGTAATAACTCTGTAGTTGATTTGATAATAAATAAAGTGTTCAAGTTTTTCAAATATTGTGAGAAAAGTAATGGTGAAAAGTTCACTTCATTTTTAATAGAGAACACGAAATTAACTTACACGTAGAATTAAAGTTTCTATTGTAACGTTTCTATTGTACTTTCCTTGAATTTAATTTTGCAATACAGATTTGCATTAACTAAAATTCCAATGTCAATGTTCATTAAGTTCTAAATTAGTTACCCAATATTTTAAAGTGAAGTGAAATTAAATGAACTCTCTAACAATTTAAATACGCTTTCATCCCCTTAAGAACGAGAAAAAATAAATCCTCCCTTATGTGTATTTGAGAAAATACATTTAATATTCCGACGAAATAATTTCAGATGTGGAATGATCTTTAAGTACTAAATTAGTCACCCAATTTTTGGAAGCGAAACGAAACCAAATTAATGCTCCTAAACAATTTAAATTACCTTTCATCCCCTTAAGAAAGGAAAAAAATAAATCATCCCTTACGTGTCTTTGAGAAAACATATTTAATATTCAGACGCGGTATCTTCAGGTGTAGAATGGTCCAGATACGATCATCCCGCTCATTATGGTGTCACGCTGCGGCGTTGACGAGAGCGCCGCATGACTGGCGTGATTAATGCTCCATCGAATGTCGGACTTTCGGCAATTACTCGCGAGTCTGACAAATACTCGCCGCGCCGATACCACCTGCGATTTCTCATATCGACGTGCAAGCATTTCCTTAATTCCGATATTAACCCAACGCGCGCGCCTCTCACTAATTCGATGCTGAACCACACACACACTAAATCATTTCCTCAAGAATCCAATTATTACCCCTCGAAATTCCCGTATTATCTTCCACGCTTATGAAGAGGTTTCTTCATGATGGTCTCACATGCCTTTCTCGTAGTATAATAATAAAACGGAATGACTGATATTGTTGTTGGAGAAATGTTGGAGACAAACCTGACTACAAATTGCAATTCAGTAATATTTTTAAAACAAATTTTCTTTAATAAGAAAACTGTCTTCTACAAGAAAAATTATTTTCTGTTGAAAAGTATACTTTCCTTGTTCAAGAAATATAAAACTGTATAATACATATGCAAACATTTGACGATACTCTATGATACATACTTAGTTGCTAAAGACCTGAGATGTTAAAGCAACGTTAAATAAATATTATAGAATAAATAAAATATGTTTTAATTTCGAGAGAACGATTTCTTTTGTATAATAATAAAACGGAATGACTGATATTGTTGTTGCAGAAATGTTGGAGACAAACCTGACTAGAAATTGCAATGCAGTAATATTTTTAAACCAAATTTTCTTTAATAAGAAAATTGTCTTCTACAAGAAAAATTATTTTCTGTTGGAAACTATACTTTCCTTGTTCAAGAAATATAAAACTGTAATACATTTGTAAACATTTTACGATACTGTATGATACTATGTTGCTAAAGACCTGAGATGGTAAAGCAACGTTAAATAAATATTATACAAAAAACGAATATGTTTATTTTCGGGAGAACGATTTCTTTTGTATAAGAATATTTTATTCGGAAAGATCGAGTGTTTGAGTACTTTTTTATCCAGTATAAAATAGTTAAGTCAAAGAAGAACAAAATTATAAATCGTGTTAGGTTTGTATAGAGAAACACTGTTCGATGCTTTGTAAATAATAAGCATTCGCGTAGAACATATGATAGTTAATGTAAAACAGTGAATATAATTATATATAATTTAGCACTAGGTTACAAATTCAAAATTGAATGTAAAATAAGATATAGTGAAATAAAATTTATGATCCTATACATATCTTTTATGTTACTTTATTTTATATTACTAATAACTTTGTAGTTAATATGACAACAACTAAAGAAAAAAAACAGAGTAAACTGTGCCCTAAATTCTATTAAACACACAATTATCTAAAATAACGTCAAGAAAAGTTGCGATACAACCATCGACGCAGCATCAATCCGTAAGAAATACCATCGAGACAAACAAACAAAGACGAATTTATGCTTCGATTATTTCCGAAACGAAACTTTGAAAGCAGGATGATGCGTCGCAGGGCACACATGCAAAATATCCGCATAGAGGGCGCAATATTCTCGATGTATTTGAGCCAATTCGAGGACACACATTTCCTCGGTTCCAAAGGTCAAATATAGAAACGAATGCGCTGCACCGACTCGACTACAAATACAGTGCAGTCTGGCGGGCGTGCAGGACAGAGCGGCGTTCCAAAGTAGCGTTCGTGCACACATGCGAAATATTGGAGTACGTAATATTCCCGGCGTATCCGAGCAAATTCGACGACACGGATTTGCGCGCGATCGAGACTCGCAAAGGTCAAGTGTAAGTGTAAATGATTTTCACGGGAATGCATAACATTGAAATGCCTGATATTCTCCTGATAATCTGGTAATATTAAAATTATCTTAATATTAATATTCATATAATATCAACTCATATTATATTAATATTCATGTAATAATCATTACTCGTATAATATTCATTCAAGATTCTCGTAATAATCTGATGGTATTATTGAAATGATTAATATTCATGTAATAACCAAGTAATATTGTTGTACGAACATCGCAATATTTCCAATATTCAAGTAATATTTAATAATATTCTCATGGAATGTTAAATGATTTTCACGAGAATGCATAACATTGAAGTGTCTGATATTTTTATAATAATCTAATGATATTCTTGAAATTATTTTTATTCATATAATAATCAAGTAATATTATCGCACGAATATCGCAATATTACCAATATTCCTATAATATTCGTGTAATAGTCTTATGATATCCAATATCATAATACTATTGACATTCGCGTAATATTAAACGAATATTATACGAATACCAATAATATTACGATATTGGTATGAGAAATATTACACGTCTATTCTGCGACTATTGATAATACTGCGACATTAGCACAATATTAATCACATGAATATTAATAACGTTATGCATACTCATGCAAACCTTGCAATATTATTAATATTCACACACAACTCGACACGTGCGAAGATCAAGGATAGCACGAAATCGACGTAGCATTGCAAATCGTGGCAATCTCGTTGAGAGGTTAGGATGCGCGCGCGCTACGTGTGCACACATGCGTGATATCGGTGGGTGTGGGAAGGACGGTACACGGATAAACTATGCATGTGTACTCTGTGCAGAACTCTCGACATAATTCCGGGAGGATGCGCCGCTAAGTAGGTGGGAGTATCGATGCTCGATTCGACGCGACGCGACGCGGAGCGTCCACCTGTGCAGGGCCGTTCTTAACCTGGTGGCCGCCCAGGTGCAAAGGCATTACTTACTTAAGAATTCGATACGCTGTGTTTACTTTTCTATCTACATATAGGAAGAGTATAAATACTTTTAGACAGCAATCATGAAAAAGAAAGATTTGTTCAATTTTGAACAATTTTAACAATCTAACTGGTGGTTAAAAATAAGTCTGTATTGAGAAAATGAACATGTCTTTAGAAAGTCCAATATATTGCCATGTGAATTAATCAAAGTATATCTGTAATTCTAAGCTTTCGAAATAGAAATTTATTTATGTAGGTGATAATTGTTGGACGAATGTCGTATTGTTTAGTACATTGCAACTGTAAGCACTCGCGAACTTAGCCAAATAATGATTCTGTGTCCCTGTTATTTCGTATGGATAAAAACATATTGCTATTTAGCCAAAATCGGAAGACACGCTGCCGACAAAAAGTGATTGATTTCACGTGTAATTTCCGGTAAGAAAAGGTCGGAAGCCGCCCAAGTGCGGTGGCACCTTTTGCACCTACGTCAGGAACGGCCCTACACCTGTGCATTATGCGTGGTCGTCGAGCCAGGTGTGCGCGCGTGGGCAGAGAATTTCGAGGAAATCGGGCATATATATTGCCGATCTGTTGTCTGACGGATATCCCCGACACGCAGATGATTTCGCAGCGCGGCGGCCAAACATCGCTTCCCTTTGCACAGCGCTACTTGTCCACCGCCATCAAGCTCGCCTTGTCCAATTACCTCGCTTTTGTCTCCTGAAGACCAAGCAAACTGCTGCCCCCTGCTTATGAATATATGCCGCCAGCGCTCGGTGGAGCGCGCGCGAACTATTCTACGATCCACGCCAGCCGCCTATTGGCTCGGGCTATTGACACTTGAAACGGCCGGCTTTCAGCCCTAAGTCCTTTATCGCTGCCATCCCTGATCACCGACAGTTGGATCAGTTGCAGTTCTTGACTAATCCTCATCTGCACCACATTCGTAATTGGTGGTAGAAATAGAGAAATCTATGAGAACTATAATGTACAGGGTGATTCACTTGCCTTTGAATCAGAACTCTCCTAGCCCTTATTTTTTTTCGTGGACTTCCCGACCTTCCCCGGTACTGAAATTTGGTGGAGAATGTGCCCTTGCATCAAGGAAGAAGTGATATAAATTTCAGAGCCGTAGCTCAAAGTTTAGGTTTTCACCTATTGTCGACCCTCGAGAATGGTCAATTTTTTCAAGTTTCTCAAAATCGACCGAACCCGGGATATTTTGATTGTTTTCGTATCAGGGTGGATAGAGAACAAAGAATCCGTGAAAAAAAGTCCGGATTTGCAACGAGAACGGGTCGAGAAACCGTTCAGAAAAGTCCATTTTTTCTAATTTTTGACGGTTTTTATTTTTTTTTGTGGACTTCCCGGCCTTTCCCAGGGCTGAAATTTGGTGGGTAATGTTTTTTTGCATCAAGGAAGATATCATAAAAATTCCAGAGCCCTAGCTCAAAATTTTTTTTTCGGCAAATTTTCCTTAAGGGGTACCCCTTCAGATTTTTTCACGATTTTTCGAAGGTCCCCGAACTCGGGTTTTTTCTTCAGGAATCGATTGTTTATGAATGAGAACGGATAGAAAACAAGAAATCCGTCGAAAAAAGTCCGAGTTTCTATCGAAAACACTACAAACACTGCCTTTAAAGTTCGATTTTTTCGGAATTTTCACTGCTTTTTCCCATATTTTTTGGACTTCCCGACATTTTCTGGGGCTGAAATTTGATGGGGAGTCTCTCCTTGCATCAAGGAAGATGTGATATAAATTTCAGAACCCCAGCTCAAAATTTTTTTTTCCCCATATTTTTGGCCATCGAAAATATCCAATTTTTCAAGGGTCCCCTAACCCGGGTTTTTTCGAACGCAAGTGACTCACCCTGTACAATTGGTA
The DNA here is from genome assembly GCA_910591665.1 of Ectemnius continuus. Lineage (NCBI taxonomy): Eukaryota > Metazoa > Arthropoda > Insecta > Hymenoptera > Crabronidae > Ectemnius > Ectemnius continuus. Next base: position 3,716,876 of record OU342856.1, read on the forward strand.
TGTTTGTTAAAGATTGTTTCTGTTAGAGAAAATGTACAATTGTTTGGTTTTGCTAGTTAAAGTTTGCCACTTTGTTAGTTGTAATCATAGATGTATAATACCATGTATGTTTCTTTATTTTCTATCAGCCTAAAAATGAATCTACTGAATTGAAAAAGTAAAAGCTCCTTTATCAACTTTTTACTCTGTTCTCACAAATGTTTCTCTTATTATATTTAGTGCATAATTATGTGAAAAATTGACGCTTTTCGATAACAACACATATTTATTTCTACTTCCACAAACCGCCCAGAAAAAGGCACGTGGTCGAATTAAAAATGCACCCAACCCCACTCGATTCAAAAGCTCATTTGCCGCATTCCAATTGCAGCAACAGCTTCCTCTCCCCTCCCACCGCCGTCGGGTCACGTGGGAATTGGGAGGTGGAAGTTTTTGCGGGGCCAATTTAACACCAGTTGACTCTCCGCGATCGAATCCTCCCGATCACATTTTCCGCGGGCCGATTCTCCAATGACATGCCGAGATTTCATTGGGAAATGACGCAACAACTCCCTCGAACCAATATACTCCTGTCGCAGTGTATGTGTGTGTGTGTGTGTGTGTTATGTTCCTCGGAGGAGGACGCTTGTATTCGGCGCAGGGTGGCGCGGCAATCGGCGACGCGATCGCTGACAAGCCTGTTTGCCTTTCATTTCCCCGGCATTTATCTTTATTATCGCAACACGCTGTCTTTCCTAACTCCCGAGGCTTGGATTCCATTCGGCTGGCACGCTTCCCATCAATCGTGAGTGCCGGCCGTCCGCTGGACAATATTGCGATTCATAATATCAATCGGCCCGAATCGAGCGGATCCTCCATTCTGACAAATATCTTCTTCCAGCAGTGAATTCGATGCCTGGTTTTTGATCGATGTGTTCATCACTTTTATGGCTGGTGTTTGCTTTGGCATGTTCGAGTATTGTCGAACTTTTGAATTTAAATAATTACGCATTCTGGTTCCAATAACAATTGAAGAATAATAGATTGCAACTGTCTTCCAATTTTCTTCAAATATTTTAATTATACTTGTGTATAAGTAACAGGTATTGCAATATTTTATTGCATATAGTTTTCATAATATGATTCAGAAATAAGATTTTAATGCTAGTAAGAATTTTTATGTTGCTTTCTGATGGTGTAAGCTTTTTTTCAATGCCTCAATTTCGTCCGTATTTAATCACTTAAAGGCAACATGAATGTTTGGCTAATTTATTGTGCATATTATGCTTACTAATATTATTTCAGACTGCCTCCATTTTTTTATGCAAAACTCAACTATAGTCGAATATCTCAACATAAAAGTTGATGCAGTGCTTTTCACTATGTTTATGCGAATCTAGTTATTGTAAACATTGTTCCTATTGCATTTGAATATTTGGCTAATTTATTGTGCATATTATTGTATTGCTTTGATATTAAAAGCTCTGTTCAATGGTATAATCAAATAACTGACAACTTATTAATATTATATTAGATTGCCTCCATTTTTTGTATGAAATATTTAACTATAATTGAATATTTCAACATAAAGGATGATCCAATGTTTTACACTGTGTTTGTACGAATCCAGTTATTGTAAACATTATTTCTATTGCATTCGAATATTTGACTAATTTATTGTATTGTTTTGGTATTAAAAACTCCATTTATCGATATAAACAAATAAATGATAGCTTGTTAATATTATATTGGATTGCCTCCATTTCCTTAGTAAAAATATTCAACAATAATTGAATATCTGTTTTCCACTGCGTTTGTACGAATCCAGTTATTATAAACATTATTTCTATTACATTTGTATGTTCGGCTAATTTATTGTATTGTTTTGGTACTAGAAACTCCATTTATCGATATAAACAAATAAATGATAGCTTGTTAATATTATATTGGATTGCCTCCATTTCCTTTGTAAAAATATTCAACTATAATTGAATATTTCAACATAAAGGATGATCCATTGTTTTCCACTGTGTTTATACGAATCCGGTTATTGTAAACATTATTTCTATTGCATTTGAATATTTGACTAATTTATTGTGCACATTATTGTATTGTTTTAATATTGAAAGCTACATTCAACAATGGTATAAACAAATAAATAATAGCTTATTTATATTATATTGGATTGCCTTCATTTCCTTTGTAAAAATATTCAACTATAATTGAATATTTCAACATAAAGGATGATCCAATGCTTTCCACTGTGTTTATACGAATCCAGTTATTGTAAACATTATTTCTATTGCATTTGAATATTTGACTAATTTATTGTGCACATTATTGTATTATTTTAATATTAAAAGTTGCATTCAACAATGGTATAAACAAATAAATGATAGCTTATTTATATTATATTGGATTGTCTTCATTTCCTTTGTAAAAATATTCAACTATAATTGAATATTTCAACATAAAGGATGATCCCATGCTTTCCACTGTGTTTCTACGAACCCAGTTATTATAAACATTATTTCTGTGTAATTATTGGAATTCGCGAGCTGGCGGGCGTTTACGTTCGCGCAATAATATGCCATGCAGCGTTAATATCAATGCTGTTTGACCTGGAATCTCTCATTGGCGTTAAGCGTCAAAGGCGTTCTTGAGCTCTCCTTCATCCCGGGAGTTCGTCTCGGCGGCGTCCTGCTCGGCGCAGTGTCAATACCGGATTCACGTAATATATCAATCGATTAGATGTCTGCGCACTAATTCAGCTATACCTGCTCCGCTGAATTGTATTCCAGTGGCAGCGAACCCTATTATTCCTCGAGATTTCCTCGCGCAGCCCCTCTGAATTCCACTGCATTTACCATCGGCGGACTTAGATAACTTTTTATTATTTATTAACCAGGAATATTTTCGTACTGTTTCGTATTAGTTTGGCAATCGGGAGTTGGAAATTTTTATTTAATCTTAAAGTGATTCGAGAAACTTTTTGAAATCGAAATATTAATAAAAAGTTTGCACACGATTTAATAAAATAGTCACTTTAAAGTTGTAAGTTTAAGTGTGCTGTATTGAATTATTTCAGTTGCCAATTTGATTTCTGTAGAAGTACGTTCTTTCCTTAATTTATTAAGAAAGCAATAGGAAATTACTAAGGTACAAAAGACTGTTAATTAATATTGCAAAGTTCATTTTGGTGCTATTTTACAATTTTGTCATTTATTTTCACTTGCAAATATAATAAAATACAAGTTAGCAGACACTGAAAAATATATGAAACTGATTCTATTTTCAACTTATAAAAACCCTGTTTTTTGAAACAACAATTATTTAATTTAAACACTGTGTTAAGTAGTAATCATTATAATTCATATTTCGATCCTTTCATTTAACAATTAGCATCTTATTAGACTCCTCAATAACGGATATTATTGATGGCACTAGCAAGAGGATGATTCGGGCCATTAATCCCAATAACAGAACGACGTCTGTTGGCACAATATTGTTCCCATTGGTCGACAACTACACACACACACAGACACACGTCGAGCCGAGTGTATGCAATAATTGAAGAGGACGCACTGTTTGTAAACTTTGCTAATTTAAATTGCGAGTAAGCGACTCTATTAGGATGTTAATTCTGCTCGCAATGTCCACATTACACAGTTCTATTCATGTGTAAAGCACTCCTGTATGAGGCTTAATGAAGGGACGTAATGATCATTTCCTTCTGTGGGCTGAAAACATCAACTGCCAAAAGTTTGGCATTCATTAAAAAGGAGCCAAAGTTGTTAAATTTGAAAAAGCAATTGCTTCTAATTTTGAACAAGAATTTGGTTTGTGAGAATGAGTGCATTAACTTTAATGTTGTAAGTTTTCTAAATGTATGACTTTAATAAACTATAACGTCAGTTTGTAATATGTCAATGAAAAAATCGTCAGTGTTACACTAAAATTTCAATAAAATAAACAAATCAATCAATCAATAACAAAGGAATATTTGGCAGGCGTTGCGTGTCCAAAAATAAAATGCAATAAAAGCGAAAAACCACTGACACCGCATAGACAATTTATACATCGTCATTTCACACTTTCTATTTGTATTTTACAAACAATCCTGTCATCGCTGACAAGAATCACTTAAAACACAGCAAAACTACAGAATGCGTTTTTTTATGCTCTCATGGAAATTTCAAGCACACAGGATGTGAAGTGGCATGTAAATAAATCTCGGACACTTAACGCTCCAATTATTCGCGCCGAGTATTTAAATGACTTTGGCAATACTGGATAAACAAACGTGGCCAATCATTCACGCGGCTCTGTGGATGATTGGCGGGAGTCGAGCGGGATTTTAAATAGACGTCGATCAATCATAGTTATCGAAATGACGTTCATCGTGTCCGCCTTTCAGGAGCTCGCGGTGACATCGAATTTCGGCCGAAGTGGGTAATCGAGCGATGATATCGATAAAAATTGCGCATCTATATCGCTCGCGAAGATCCACTCTCGAGCTTCTCTCATTATGATCTGCGATGGTGTTAGTCTTCTAGTATTATTCCAGTAAAAAATCCTTTGATTGCGTGACATTGCATTCAGTCATTTATTTTTATAAACATTGAAAAGTAATCCGAAAAGAAATTAGAAGATGAAAAAGTAGTTTGCTATTATTAATAACGAATTTTCAGTTGTATAATTCATTGTACATATTGATAAACAATGTCAAACAATATTTCTTCTTTTTTACTAACATACGGGGAAACAATTTTAATACGATTTCGTGTTTTTCCTGGGCAGAATTATAGTCCTTCAGAATTATAAACCACAAATTTTTAACAAAGATAACTGCAACAACGTATTATCCTTTGAATTAAATTATTATTAATATGCAAATATCACTTGGGCGAAATTGCATACGACAACTAGTTTATAATAAAATCAGGTTACTATAACTGAATAAATATTCTGATGTATTGTTTATATAGAAAACATTTAAACTGTCAAGAAATTAATTAAATATACTGCACAATACATTCGATATAAATCCAAAGCAAATTGTATTCTCTATTTGTATTATCTATTTTAAATTAAATAATAAATAGAGTTGAAATATTATTCAGATGGAACTGGATAGAACTAATTTATAATAAAATCAAGTTCTCATGGTGGAATAAATTAGAAAGGAAAGCTCTTAAATACTTTGATGTATCGTGTACATGGAAAATATTTAAACTACCAAAAAATAAATTAAATCACAGTAAATGTGTACAATACACTTGATACAAATCCAAATCAAACAGCATTCTTTATTATATTTTAAATTAAATTATTATTAACGTGCGAATATCATGAAACTGAATAGAACAACTAATTTATAATACAATCGAGTTGTCACAGCGGAATAAATTAGACAGGAAAGCTCTTAAATATTTTAATGTATTGTGTACACAGAAAATATTTAAACTATGAAAAATGAATTAAATCACAGTGAATGCACTGCTATGAATTTGATCTAAATCAAAATGAAACAGCGTTCTTTATTACATTTTAAATTAAATTATTATTAACGTGCGAATATTATGAAACTGGATAGAACAACTAATTTATGATAAAATCGAGTTGTCACTGCGGAATAAATTAGGAAGGAAAGCTTTTAAATATTTTGATGTATTGTGTACACAGAAAATATTTAAACTATGAAAAAATGAATTAAATCACAGTAAATGTACTGCTAGAAACTTGATCTAAATCAAAATGAAACAGCGTTCTTTATTACATTTTAAATTAAATTATTATTAACGTGCGAATATCATGAAACTGGATAGAACAACTAATTTATAATAAAATCGAGTTGTCACTGCGGAATAAATTAGTAAGGAAAGCTCTTAAATATTTTAATGTATTATGTACATAGAAAATATTTAAACTATGAAAAATGAATTAAATCACAGTGAATGTACTGTTATGAACTTGACCTAAATCAAAATGAAACAGCGTTATTTGTTACATTTTAAATTAAATTATTATTAACGTGCGAATATCATGAAACTGGATAGAACAACTAATTTATAATAAAATCGAGTTGTCACAGCGGAATAAATTAGTAAGGAAAGCTCTTAAATATGCAGCTCTGATACTCCGCACATAGAGAATGCTGGTCTGAATACATCTCGCTATCCTGACAGGAGCAGGACTTCCAAGATGCAGTCGAAATACTAAATTGGCATGCAGCCCCGTTATGTTTAGCCAGAACTAACAGACAGCACCGCTAACACCAGCCAGTGCGCCACTCTGGTAGAAGTTCAAGATCCGTCAGCATTGCCGGAACAGTTGTTTGCGCGAAAACCAAGCGGATGTTAAAGCCGCGTAGTAACCCTCATCGATTTCCCCGGCGGCGGTCCGCGGAGAGTGAACAACACTCGCGTTACAATTCAATTGAATTTTGATAGCATTATTCATTAATTGGCGAGCGCGAGAAGAAGAAAAAAGAAGAGTATATCGCTCGCGAGGAAATTCGAGTTAAGTTTAATTGATCGAATGACTCGGCAAATGAACGCGGAGTGCGCCGACAAAAGGCACACTCGGCCGCTTTGTCGAAAATGAAAATTGATCAATCGAATCTTCAATCTGCTGCGGGCACAGAATTCACTGGCGACTGCTTTTTTCACTTTCTCAATATAAACGATTGTAGAATTGCAAAAAAATTTTCTGACAACTCTGAGTATAAAATTTAAAAATATTTCTGAATATTTCTCGAAAGATTAAATACGAAGCAAATATTATTTATTGTATGTTGCTCAAATTCAGAATATACGGCTGGTTTTGCACGCTAATTATTTTTGATATTACTAAACGATTGTAAGCTTAATACAGTTTTATTGTAATTTAATAAACATGAGGTATTAGTTCAAATGCATACTCAACCAAATTTCTTAGATATTATATTCTTAAACAGTTTGAATATTATTTGATTGAAGATCGTGCAAAATCTTGGGGAATAGCATTCGTGTGAATTTCAACAAAGTAGAGATTAAATAATTCCAATTTAATTCATTGAAAGCTTCATGCAAATTTCGAAAATACTACTTTAACATTTTAAATACTATTTCATCAAATATAAACTGTGCAAAATCTTGAGAAATAGCATTCGCGTAAATTTCAACAAAGTAGAGATTAAATAATTCCAATTCAATCCAGTTACGCTTCATGCAAATTTGGTAAATATTGCATTAATATTTTAAATACTATTTTATCGAATACCGTGCAAAATCTTGAGAAATAGCATTTGGGCGAATTTAAACAAAATCGAAATTTAATCATTCCAATTTAATTCACTTAAAGTTTCGTGCAATTTTCGCAAGTATTACTTGAACATTCTAAAACCTATTTCATCGAATAGTGCGCAAAATCTTGAGAAGTAGCATTCGCGTTAATTCCACCGAAATCGGCATCGAATGCTGGGAGTTGGCTACTGCAATTATGAAGTTGACATGGCCGCAATAGTCTTAAGCGCGCGCCAGGCATAGAGACGGCATATTTCCCTTGCACATTCATTCTTGACCCAGTTGCGCCGCCCCGGTGGCGACTTTTCTTTTGCGTGCGTACCTACTTCTTTCCCTCAAAGGAGCGTCGCAACTCGAAAAACGCTCCGCTTTTATTTCTCCCGACGCGTTCTTTAACGAAGCAGAGTTTCTTTCAGGAGCTGCTGCTGCTGCTGCTGCCGAGTACCATCATCGGGCTATAATATTTGAACTCTTAAGGAGCACTCGGCTATTCGGGAATGGCGCAGTTAGTTTATAACTTCGGCTCTTCTTCCACAGTCTGTGTGTTGCCGCGGCGAATAAAACGAGCAGCAGCACACTCCACTTTATATTTGGCGGCCAACTTTCTTTTCTCCTTCGAACTGCGCTGATCAACAGAAATATTAACACTAGGTTTACGGACATTCTTGTATACCTCTTTTTATGGACACATATTTTCATTTAAAAAAGCTGTTAATTTAATTTAAACAGAATTGCAATTTTAACAGACGCAATATAAGATAATTAAATCTGTTAGGATTGCATAAATAATTGTCAGTATAAATTGGAAGAAATATTAATAAGCTTTGTAATTTTGTTCGTGAAGTCTAAAATCCGTCAAAATGACGGCTGCTGTAAACCTAGTGTTAAGGAGGTGTGGGACGGTTAACATTGAAATTTTTCTAAATTTTATAAAAATTCCTGTAACTAAGCCAATCACTTGGCAAGTACAGTCATTTTACCTTTAATTAGTACACTTGTACAGAGTAATTTGAGATATAAACATTCAAAATTCAATAAACAATAAGGCAGTTGTTAATTGTTAAACATTACAATATTAATTGTGCGTAATAGGACTCTGCAGATGATTTCTTTGCTACGGTTGGTCCAATGAAGTTCAACTTTTACAGAGTTCTTTTTTAAGATCATACCTAACGCAGGCACCAAAATCATGCGGATAAGTCATGTGCAAGTTGGTTCAAACCAATTCTTTATATTGTTAACCATAAAACTTATAACACAAACAATTGGTTTGAATCAACTTCTTATATTCTTATATTATTAAATATAAGAAATATATAAATATCAAATAATAAAAATACAATCTTTATCTCAACAATAAGTTTGTTCAAGAAAATCAGACATAACCGTGTTCATTAGGCGGCCGATTAATCTTCAGAATCATTAACATAAAAATCAATGTCAGTCGGCAATTGAGAATTATTGAATATCCCGCTATTTATATTATATCGCTTTAATCCATCATCGCCGTATTTAAATACGGATTTAATTACAAGCGGTGCTAGTTATGAAGCGTAATTCAAGAGTTATTGCGGCAATGAATGCACTTCCCAAGAGGATTTTTTAATAATTTTTTAGCGCTTTTCGAAATCGAGAAATTTGCACGCAAATTCGACTTCTTACAATTGTTTTATATGTACAATTAAAAATGATTATTAATTACCTGTACGATTAATTATTGTAATTTTTTACCGCTTTTCGAAATCGAAAAGTTTGCAGGTAAGTTCGTCATCTTTCAAATATTTTATTTACACAAATAAAAATGATAGTTAATTATTTCTTTGTTATACCAATTTATTTATGTACATCTTTGATTATGCAAATCGTTAGAAACTGATAGTTAATAATTTACAAGACTTACGAGCGATTTTTATAACTTTTCGAAATCGAAAAATTTGCCCGCAAGTTTACCTTCTTTCAAATGCTTTATTTACACAAATAAAAATGATAGTTAATCATTTATTTATTATACCAACATATTTATATCTATCTTTTATTATGCATATCATTAGAAAATAATAGTTAATAATTGATAGGAATAAATGGAAATTTAGTGGTGTTTCATTAAAAGCTGTCCACTTGGTGAAACGTTAGTCAGCATGTGTGTCGGCGACGAAAGCTCACATATCAGTCATCTTACCGGTTGCACACTTCGCCACGGCGAGTTAGACGATAAAGTCATTCAGATTTAAAAGCACAAAAGCCTCATCGCCTTTCATGTATGCTAATGTTACGATGATTGCGATAAGCCACCCACTTGATTCCTCAGCTGGATTGCATGTTCACGCGCTCACTATGCAATACTTTTTTCATGGCTCTAACACCTTGCGCTATCAGTGCTAAGTAATGTTCAAAGATTTTGCAACGCTTTCAATCTTCGATTAAACATTCGCAGTTGGTCATTCAGATTGGATTATGGAGTTTTATATGAAACAATTGAAATTGTTTTTTGGAAATTTGGAGTTCATTGATAAACAAGAGTATTTGAGATTTTGTTGACATAAAGCAGAATGTTCTAAATAATCGTTTAATGATTTATAATAAAATAAAACTGTGGTTGTTTCGGAACGCTTATTAATTTATTGTTTTCAGTTACTCTGATTTCAATAAAAAAGAATTTTGACGTATTCCAAATTTGAAATTACAAACAAATGGGGATTTTTCAATATAAGCGTGTTCTGAATAATCATTTAGTGATTGATAACAAAATAAAACTGTGATTCACTTGCAAACGCTTATTAATTTATTGTTTTCAGTTACTCTGATTCCAATGGAAAAGAATTCTGACGCACCCCAAATTCGAAATTACAAAACAAATGTGGATTGTTCAATACAAGCGCATTCTTAACAATGATTTAGTGATTTATAATAAAATAAAACTGTGATTGACTCGGAAACGCTTATTAATTTATTGTTTCCAGTTACTCTGATTTCGATGAAAAAGAATTGTGACGTATCCCAAATTTGAAATTTCAAACAAATGTGTGTTTTTTCATATAAGTGCATTCTGAATAAACATTTAGTGATTTGTAATAAAATAAAACTGTGATTCAGTCAGAAGCGCTTATTAATATATTGTTTTCGGTTACTCTGATTCCAATGAAAAAGAATTCGAACGTATCCCAAATTCGAAATTACAAAACAAACGTGGAGCTTTCAATACAAGCGCATTTTGAACATTCATTTAGTAATTTATAATAAAATAAAACTGTGATTCATTCCGAAACGCTTATTAATTTATTGTTTTCAGTTACTCTGATTCCAACGAAAAAGAATTCCCACGAATCCCAAATTCGAAATTACAAAACAAATGTGGATTGTTCAATACAAGCGATCCGAATCGGCGGAAAATTGTCTGGGAAGCGGAACTTACGCGACACTGTGCTTTCAACGTACGCGGTTTCGAGTGGAGTGGAATCGCGCGTCCAAATATTGCATCGGAGCACACTTTTTGCGTGTCCGGTGAAACAAGCGCGCCGGAAAAGTAACAACGGACGAAAGCGCATCCGGCCGCCGCCGCCGCCGCCGCCGCCACTCCCGAAACTGGGTGGTGCAGGAAAATTCATTGAGCGGTCGATGGATGCGGTGTGTAGTCTCTCTGTGAACTTGTACGTGCTGCTTAACTTTTGCCCTCGGCTCACCTAACCCTGTGTCCGGACGCTTCCATCTCTCTGCGTGCTGGTAACTGCTAGTCGCTTGTACAAATTGTCCAAGTTCGAAAGCTTTGCCAGTTGACGCCGCCAAACAATCAACTGGTCAGACATGTGTCCGCCGCTTACAAGTGGAATTCGTTCCTATGAATTCCTATTTCAATTCATTCGCGTTATGAAGTTCGAGTGCATGTTAGTTTTAGAATTCAGTCGCATTCTATTTAAGGGATCCAGCAATTTATTTCAATTCCAGTGAATTCTAACGACTGCTTTTTTTATTTTATCAATATTTTAAAGCTTTGTATGTTGAAGGTATCAAACAATCAACTGGTCAGACATGTGTCCGCCGCTTACAAGTGGAATTCGTTCCTATGAATTCCTATTTCAATTCATTCGCGTTATGAAGTTTGAGTGTATGTTAGTTTTAGAATTCAGTCGCATTCTATTCAAGGGATCCTGTAATTTATTCAAATCCAAATAAATCTATTGGAATTTAAAAGAATTTGACATTAATTCATTTCAATTCGAGTGAATTCTAATGACTGTTTCTTTATTGTATCAATATTTTAAAGCTTTGTATGTTGAAGCTGCCAAATAACTGGTCAGACATGTGTCCATTTACAAGTGGAATTCGTTCCATGAATTCCTATTTGAATTCATGAATTCAGCAATTTATTTCAATTCCAAATAAATCTATTCGAATTTAAAAGAATTTGACACTAATTCATTTCAATTGGAGTGAATTCTAACGACTGTTTTTTTTATTTCCTCAATATTTTAAAACTTTGTATGTTGAAGCTACCAAAGAACTGGTCAGACATGTGTCCATTTACAAGTGCAATTCATTTGAATGAATTCCTATTTGAATTCATTCGCGTTATGAAGTTTCAAAGCATAATAGTTTTAGAATTCATTCGAATTCTGTTAAATGTTTCCAGCAATTTATTCAAATCCAAATGTATTTGAAATGAATACATCCGAATTTAATGCAATTCAAAAGTTATTCATTCAACTTCGAGGGAATTCGAAAGTTATTCATTCAAGTCGAGTGAATTCTAGCGACTGTTTTTTTACTTTCTTGGTGTTTTCAAGCTTTGAGAGTTGGCGCCACTAAACAATCAACTGGTCAGACATTTATCCATTTACAAGTGGAATTCATTTGTATGAATTCCTATTTGAATTCATTCCTGTTATAAAGTTTGAGTGCATATTAGTTTTAGAATTAAATCGAATTCTATCAAAGGTTTGCAGTAACTCATTCGAATTCAAGCGAACTTTAAATAAATCTATCCAATTTTAAAAGAATTCAAAAGCTACTCATTCAACCTCGACCAATTTCGAGCTGAATTCATTTTAATTGGAGTAATTTCGAAATGAATTCACTATAATCCCAACGAATTCTATGAGGGTTTTACTTCTCTCGTCACTTGAATTGGAATTCACGCCAATCAGGACTAATTAATTTCTCTTGCTCGTCAATTCACCTAAACGTATATCCGCAAGGTTCCCTATGTGTGTGTGGGTACCAGCACGCAGGGTGTACAAATTGTTGGAGCTCTAGAGCTTTACAAGTAGACATGAGCAAACAATCCACTGGTCGGACATGTGTCCGATAATTGGACAGTTGCTCTTATTGCTCGCCGTATTAGATCACTGTTGAACCAATGTCATGCGCCGCAGCCCAAATTGCTCCGCAGAAATATTTGCCTCTCATTTGTCTGCTTTTCATTCAGAAACCTATTCCTCTCGATTTTTCTTATACTTCGCATTCCACTTTGAAATAATGAATTTACTCTCTGAATAAATGACATTTACAGTCGCATACTATAAAATTATATTTATAGCGAATAAATTATATTTGATATTCAATGATATTCAAAAATACGTATTCAAAAACGATATTTCTAATGTGGATTATTTTTTTTAAAGCAAGCAACCATAAAAGATATGTTGTTTTAGTAAAAATTCCCTTGATTGTATGACATTGCATTTAGTCATTTATTTTTATACAACTTGAAAATAAATCCGAAAAGAAATTACAAAATGAAAATATAGTTATTAATAACGAATTTTCAATTGTACAGTTCATTATACGTATCAATAAACAATGTTAAACAATGGATATGTAAATTCTGACTGTATCATATTCGTATGATATTCAAAAATACGTATTCAAAAATGATATTTCGAGTGTGGATTATTTCTTTTAGTTTTAGAAAATAATTTAACGTGTGTGACCGAATAAATTGGGAAAGAAAACGCAAGCAGACACAAAACATATGTTATTTCAGTAAAAATGCACTCGATTGCATGAATAAAAATTGAAAATAAATCCGAAAATAAATTACAAGATGAAAATATAGTTCGCTATTATTAATAACGAATTTTCAGTCGTACATTTCAAAGTACATATTCAAAAACGATATTTCGAATGAGGATTACTTGTTTTCTTTTTATAGAATAATTTAACATGCGTGACCGAATAAATTGGGAAAGAAAACGCAGGCAGACATAAGAGATCTCAACGAATTACTTAAAATGACGGTTTGCCGAGTGGAGGGCTCGTTATCGGACCACACGATTCAGCATCGGGCGGACAATAAATGAACAATCTTGGCTTCCACGAAAGCGAGCGGCCGTTACTCGATATGACCCCGATTCCGAGGGATGAAACTGGCCTGAAACGGCTGCCGCACCGCTCTGCCAATGAATCCTTCATTTAAATAATTCAGTCAATTGACTGTTCTCTTAGCTCTCTGCCTCGGCGGAGCGCCGATTACGTCCTTCTCCTCGTTCCGAACAATGCCGATGCTCGCTTGGAATAATTCACTGAAAACCCAATTCCTCTAAACAAATCTAAATAGCCTCGCTCTTCCTTACTTTCCTTTCCAATTTCAATCTCTTATTGTAGCCGCTTGAGTATTAATCGGGCAACGCTCCCATTAACTATTTTCTAACGAAAGATTATTTTTCAAGCGAGCGAATGATAAATAATTACTTCTTTGTATAACTGAATTAATATAATACGAGTTTTTATATTTTATAAGTTCGAATTTGTCTTTAAGTTGAATATTACATTTTTTAAAATTATCTTGTCTGTATTTAAAACATTTAGTGCAGTTGTAGCCGCTTGAGTATTAATCGGGCAACGCTCCCATTAACTATTTTCTAAAGAAAGATTATTTTTCAAGCGAGCGAATGATAAATGATTACTTCTCTGTATAACGGAATTAATATAATATGAGTTTTCATATTTTATAAATCAGGATTTGTCTTTAAGTTGAATGTTATATTTTTTTAAATTATCTTGTCTGTATTTGAAAGTGTTGTCTATGTCGAAATAAATTTATAAAACATTATAAATGGTTTCATTTCGTTGCCACGCAATTGAAAGAATTGTTTGTAGATTTAAATATTGCTCGTAAGAGACATCAATTTTGATCTTTTTCCTAATGTTTTATATTTTGAATATTCTTGGCATAGGCGAGATATTTTTCGACGGCACTAAAATGGTTAAAACTTTATTTATATTACAAGTGATTTGCTAAGCTCGACTTAATTTCCACGTTGTATTCATGTTATATTTTCAAAAATGTATTAAAAATAGGATACTTCATGTACAGGTTTGCTAAAATTCCCTATAAATTCGGGAAGCACGTTTCTAATTTCGCCTTTCACGTTTTGACTGGCAGGAAAGCCCTCATTTTTCGCAGCGCGTACATTGCTGCGTGGAAATTTATGGGCTTATCGGCTAGAATATTCTCTTTCCAATTGTATTTTCATACGGCTCGCTATCGTTAACTGCTATCTCCGCGGTGGGAGTATTGTTTGCATTTAAACATTCCCGAAATTGCTATTCATCTTGGCGGACCTGTTGCCTAGTATGACGTCCAAGAAAATACTCCGCGAATTGTTAGCGCGCAATGAAAAACGTGAGTTCTTAAGGGTGATCTATTTCGCGCACTTTGCTGTTCCTCCAGCTTGCCAGATATGAGAGCATCGTTCACCAAATGTAGTCTGCAACGAAAACTTCTACTCACGTACAGCATCCGACAAAATAGTTGTCACAATCTAGAAAACACACGCAGGATGGGAAGTGAAATTTGGTTGCATGCCTTTTTAAAGGCACCCTTTTAGGGGAGGAAGACACCCTCTTGCAACCTCCTAAAACAATCTTGTATATTGGGTGTGTATGCTATCAAACTTCATTGTTTGCTTGGCGGCCGTTTTGCAGATTGTGACAACTATTTTGTCGGACGCTGTACATGCTGTTATAACATATACTGTTATAATTTGAATGCATGCGAATTGAAGTTTGTCTTCATTCCAGTCGAATTCATTCGAATTCTATGTAAGGCAATTGAAAAAGAATTAAAGGAATTAATATTTATAATGAGATTAAAATAGAATCATTCGAAATTCGACAGAATTCTTTTTCAATTATCTATTTTCGAAAAATTCAAATTTTTTGTAAATACCCATAGTATCATCTGGGCGAAGGAAACATAAATAGAGAAAATTTTTTTATACAATGAGCCATCCATATATATTAATCAAAATTCAAAAAATTTGGTGAAGGAAAATGTTTGCAAAATGAATAACAATTATAAGCAAAAGTACTTTTATATCGGTTGGTTTTAGTATTAAGTAGAATTGGTTGTCGATCGCTGTGCCAGATTCAGAAGTAACACTGACCTCGAATAACATGAAGATTTGGCAGAATAAACCCGTAGAAAGAAACTTCTATTTATACAATGAACCATCTACATACATTAGTATAAAATCCACAAAATTTCAGCAAGGAAAACTCCGTTTATAACGGTGAGTATTTTTAGTATGAATGCAAGTAGAATTGGTTCTGACCGAAGCAAACATAATAACAAACCTCCATTTATACAAAGAACCATCCACATATATTATTATAAAATCAACAAAATTTCAGCAAGGAAAACTCCTTTTATAACACTGAGTATTTTTTGTATGAAGGCAAGTAGAATTGGTTGTCGATCGCAGCGACCGACTCAACGTAGTATCAACCTCCAACAAAATCAAAATTTGACCGAAAAAAAAACATGAAAACAAACCCCGATTTATACAAAGAACCATCCACATACATTAGTATAAAATCAACAAAATTTCAGCAAGGAAAAGTCCGTTTACAACGCTGAGTATTTTTAGTATGAATGCAAGTAGAATTGGTTCTGACCGAAGCAAACATAATCACAAACCTCGATTTATACAATGAACCATCCATATATGTTGCTATAAAATCAACAAAATTCTAGCACGGAAAACTCCGTTTACAACACTGAGTATTTTTCGTATGAAGGCAAGTAGAATTGGTTGTCGACCGCAGCGTCAGACTCAGAAGTAACACTAATCTCCAGCATCAAGATTTGACCGAGAAAAAAACATGAAAACAAACCCCGATTTATGCAAAGAACCATCCACATATATTATTATAAAATAGACAAAATTTCAGCAAGGAAAACTCCTTTTATAACACTGAGTATTTTTAGTATGAATGCAAGTAGATTTGGTTGTCGATCGCAGCGTCAGACTCAGAAGTAACACTAATCTCCAGCATCAAGATTTGACCGAGAAAAAAACATGAAAACAAACCCCGATTTATACAAAGAACCATCCACATATATTATTATAAAATCGACAAAATTTCAGCAAGGAAAACTCTTTTTATAACGGTCAGTATTTTTCGTATGAAGGCAAGTAGAATTGGTTGTCGACCGCAGCGTCAGACTCAGAAGTAACACTAATCTCCAGCATCAAGATTTGACCGAGAAAAAAACATGAAAACAAACCCCGATTTATACAAAGAACCATCCACATATATTATTATAAAATCCACAAAATTTCAGCAAGGAAAACTCCGTTTACAACACTGAGTATTTTTCGTATGAAGGCAAGTAGAATTGGTTGTCGATCGCAGCGGCCGCCTCAGAAGTAGTATCAACCTCCACCAAAATCAAAATTTGACCGAGAAAAGGCCATAAAAACAAACCCTGATTTATACAAAGAACCATCCACATATATTATTATAAAATCGACAAAATTCTAGCAAGGAAAAGTCCGTTTACAACGCTGAGTATTTTTCGTATAAAGGCAAGTAGAATTGGTTCTGACTGAAACAAACATAATCACAAACCTCGATTTATACAAAGAAGCGCCCACATATATTATTATAAAATCGACAAAATTTCAGCACTGAAAACTCCGTTTATAACACTGAGTATTTTTCGTATGAAGGCAAGTAGAATTGGTTGTCGATCGCAGCGTCAGACTCAGAAGTAACACTAATCTCCAGCATCAAGATTTGCATCAAGCATCAAGATTTGACCGTGAAAAAAAGCGTAAAAACAAACTTCGATATATACAAAGAACCATCCACACATGTTAGTATAAAATCTACAAAATTTCAGCACGGAAAACTCCTTTTATAACACTGAGTATTTTTCGTATGAAGGCAAGCAGAATTGGTTGTTGATCGCAGCGTCCGATGTAAAGTAGTATCAACCTCCAACAAAATCACAATTTGACCGAAAAAAAAAAACAGAAAAACAAACCCCGATTTATACAAAGAACCATCCACATATATTATTATAAAATCGACAAAATTTCAGCAAGGAAAACTCCGTTTACAACACTGAGTATTTTTCGTATGAAGGCAAGTAGAATTGGTTGTCGATCGCAGCGTCAGACTCAGAAGTAGAAAGGGACATTAGAGATGATAGGAGTAAGGGTGAGATGAGGAAGGTGTAGGAGTGAAGGAGGCGGCGAGTGGCGATTCGGTCGGAAGAAAGGTAAAGGTAAAGGTATGCCGGAGGAAAGCCGATGCCGCTTAAGTATGGTAGGTCGGGTGGCTCGTTTAGTAGGAGGGATAGGGAGCGTAGATAACGGCCATTAGAACTAAGCTCTGCCAGTGGCACAGGGCGTATCGCGAGGGTGTATTCGGGCCGTGGCGGAAAATGTAGTCGCCATTAGCGCTGATACTTTCGCCAAGGTACTGGGCGTACCCCGGACATTTGCCCTGCTACCGCGAAACCAGACATATAGATTTCCCTTTACCCAGAATTCTCCACTCTCTCTCTCTTTCTCTGTGTGTGCGTAACCTTAGGAACGAGCCTCGTCGGCCGACTTCGAAAATTGCTTTCCACCAGTCGGCGCACGCGATCCTTAATACACTTATGAGTTCTGACGAATTGCAGCCTTTCGCCAGCCGAAGATTGTTCATTTCGATTTCGAGGCCTGGCTACCACTGCCCCATTCTACTGCCTCCTATATTCGCCCTCCTCACTTGCCGCTGTTTTATTTGTTTAATGCGCACAGCTGAGCTTGTTTGTTGTTATTGTCTGGCAAACATAGTGACGCAGTTAAATACTTTAAATTATAGATTGTATTTATTTATATTAATATCGCGGATTTGATAAAACAAATGTCATTTTGTATGATTTCTTTGTTGTTTGTGAAAAGTAACGATTATAGATTGTAAATTCTTTGACGCAACTTTTACCCAAAACTTGCAATAATTTTCCATAATTACAAACTTTAATAATTAGAGGAAATATTGAAGAAACGATAAAGTAAAGTTACACGATTTCTGTGTTTTAATACTCTCGGCGAGAAGTCAGTGGATTCGGAGAAGACATAACACTCGCCGGAGCGAAAGGAGGATCGTCGTGGCAGAATAGCTGGCTGGCAGAGGTTTTCATCGGGCAGCTCTGGCATCAATGGCCTTGCGCGGACATGTCCTCCTCATTGCTGCTGCTTTCCAGCATCTCCGCTCGGATGAAGCGAGAAGGAAACAATGCAATGATACGCATTACTCGTCTGGGATAACAGTTCTGTTAAAAGAAGTCCAGCTCCTCGTAAAATCCACCTGCTAAGTCTGCCGTATAATTTGTTGCATTCTACTTTTACTGCCCGCTTTTGCGAGACAGAGAGAAAGGAAGGAAGGACAAAAATTGTTACAAATGATAATTATTTCTACGATCTCTTTACTTAAAAGTATAACAGTGAAGTTGAAGTAAGAATGTTTAAAAATTGAGTAAAAATTCTCTTCTAATAAATATTAGAATTGGTTCAAGAATGAAATCGTAAAAAGTCGAAGAACATGAACAGTGAAGTTCAAGTAAGAATGTTTAAAAACTGCGTGAAAATTCTGTTCCTTTTAATGACAAATCCGGAAATTACAAAGAAATAAATATTAGAATTGATTCAAGAATGAAATCATAAAAAGTCGAAGAACATGAACAGTGAAGTTCAAGTAAGAATGTTTAAAAAGTGCGTAAAAATTGTGTTCGTTTTAATGACAAATCCGGAAGCTACAAACAAATAAATATTAGAATTGATTCAGGAATGAAATCGTAAAAAGTCGAAGAGCATGAACAAATACACAACAATATTGACTGCAAAGTACACCAATATTTTGTAATTGAAATGCTCTCCGTTTTTTTAAAATTTATCAATTGTAAATATTTGTATTCTTTGTAATATTAGTAGGTTGCAATTTTATTACTCAATAAATTAGGGAAAACAGCGCACTACAAAACTTAGTAAACGATTTTATCGTAATATTATTATTCTACTGACTTTACAATGAAAAAATTTATCAATAAAAATAACTGTACCAATAAAAATGAGCATTCGGCGGATCTGTTATTGTTGTTCGCCGCGTTATTTCCCGGCGATTTCTATCCTTCGGTTGGCTGTCTTCGACGGGGCTTCGGCGTGCGGCCTCCAAAATTCAAGAAATTAAATGCAGAATAATATTAATGCCGGCAGCGCATAATGAATCTGCCGCAAAAACCTTCCATTTTTACCGAGCGCGCCCCTTGAAATTGCATCGCGAAACTGATGCGTGTAGCGTTCGCGCGCGCGCGCGCGCAACGAGACTTAATTAATTTCGGCGAATACTGGGTCGTGTTGAATAATAAAGCCCGTCCTATTTGCGGCACGCGGTATTTCCTGCGCCGTTTCAAAGGAATCGCCATTTTGCGGAATGCTTCCACTCCCGTTTCAACGATATTATTACTGATTCTCTCGCGTTTAATGCCATTATTACCGACGCGATTAAATACATTCAATGTGGCTCTTTTGAAATTCAAACCTTCAAATTAAAAGTACACCTAGCGCTGTTCCTCATTGTTTTTTTAAATGGACAGGGTTTTTTTTAAGAGTCTGAAAGGAAGCATGGAAAAGTAAAACAGTAACTCTGTGCTTTTGCAATAATTTTGCAATACATTCAGTTATTATTAATGTGAACACACTTTTAAGAAACAACTTCCTTCCACACAGTTTGTATAATATTACAACTTTAATTTATAAGCACATGAATCCTTGGAAATACCATGAATTTTAGTAACAAACACAGTTTATTGAAAGTGTTGTATTGGATAATAACATGAATAAAATTGTTTGCGCATTCAACTATATTTTCTTTGATCAAAATTGTATTAAAGTGTGATCGAATATTTACTATTCAAATAATAAGTCTTTTAATACTAAACATTAAAGTAATTATTCTATTAAAAGAAATACTCAGTATTAAACTAATTAATATTTAGTATTATAATATTCGATATTTGAATAGTAAGTATTATATTACAAGTGATTCGATAAGTTCAACTTAACTTGAATTTCGATTAATCTTATATTTCGAAATATTAAGTATTTTAATAGTAAACATTGAATTAATTACTGTATTAAAATAAACACTCAATACTAAAATAATTAATATTTAATAGTAAAATATTGGATTGGACAAATTAAAAAATGACGAATCACCAATGAAATCCTGGATAGAAACTAGTAAATTTGGAAATAACGAAAGACTTGCCAGACAGATGTTCGACGCGAATGCTCGCGACGTATTCGTTAGCCGGTTCTCGCGCCAACTAGATATTTCGAAATGTGCTCCATAAATTCTGCGCCAGGGAGTTCTATGGAATTTTCATCCAACTTGCACTAGTGAATAATTAAGCGAACTCCTAAGAGGTTCGGATAAGAGATCTCGAGATTCAGAGCAGTTCTGGTGTATACAAATTACAAAGGATAAGCGAGCACGCGCCTGTCAAGTCTGCTATTTCAATAACCTATTAACTACTATGAATCTAGATATTTATACAAGAATGTCTTTCTTAATTGTGTAATACGTTAATTGGTCTATTTTGTAAAATTACAGGGTTGGTTAAGAATTCGGTAATTCATTACTGATGTGAAATCTATCAATTTAATAATAATTTCAGGATTTATTTTTAAGAAAATTGATAGAAAATTAAGGAAAGCTTGGCGTACTTAGGTTAATAATAATTGTAAGAGTATTATTTACACAGACTGAGATTTTCGAGAAAAGTACATAGAACTTTGATGATTATCTTGTTGGTTATACTTATTGTATATTTTGTTGCTTCTGTTTCAATGCTTTGTCATTTTTACGAAAGTTACTTTAACTCTTGGAAATAATAGTTCGATATTTAATTTGTCATAGATTTTACTATGATTATACCAAGACAATACATGATAAATATACTTGTCACAGCTATTATTACTGTTATGATGAATATTATTTTTCGAAATACTAACACGATATTTAATTTGTTATAGATGAAACTATGATTATACCAAGACAATATATAATAAATATACTTGTCAGAGCTATTATTATTGTTATAGTGAATATTATTTTTCGAAATACTAGTACAATATTTAATTTTTTGTAGATGAAACTATGGTTATACCAGGACAATATATAATAACTACACTTGTCATAGCTATTGTTTCTGTTACAATAAATATTATGTTTTGAAATACTAGTACGATATTTAATGTTTTATAGATGAAACTATGGTTATACTAAAACAATGTATAATAAGTACACTTATCACAGCTATTATTACCGTTACAATGAATATTACTTTTTGTAATACTAACACGATATTTAATTTTTTTTAGATGAAAATATGGTTATACTAAAACAATGTATAATAAATATACTTGTCATGGCTATAATTACTGTTACAATGAATATTACTTTTTGAAGTACTAACACGATATTTAAATTGTTATAGATTAAACATACGGTTATATCAAGACAATATATAATAACTACACTTGTCAGAGCTATTGTTTCTGTTACAATGAATATTATGTTTTGAAATACTAGTACGATATTTAATTTGTTATAGATGAAACTACTATTACTTCAAACAATACTTGCTATTACAATAACTGTTATTACAATGATAAATACACTTTTTCAAGAGCACTATAAATGTGCAAGAATAGTGATCAGGGGCTTTTCAGAAATGCGAGGAAACGAAGTAAATTTATCTGACAAACTTCAGAGTCATGAAATGCTAATGACAAACGAATCTACAAAGCCTGCTTTCGAATCAGATTGGGAATCATTACTGTAGTTCGACGTGACGTCGAAGCAGCAGCGCGAGGAGCAGAGGAGCTGGTAAGGAAATTCAGGGCATTCATTCGGCGAGTCTTGCCGGTCCTTTCGGCGAGGAAGGGCCGATTGGAAGGTAACGCCGAAGAAAAGGTGCATGTAAATTCCTCTTAAACGCGCACTCCGAATATCACCGTGAGCTCTCGCGACGACCTCGAATTTCCATAGGAAGCTGGGCGTTAAGTCAATTCCCTGGGGCGCGATTCCCTCGCGCGATCCGACAGCAGGAAAAAAGAAGCGGCGGCGGCGAGCGCCGCCATATCGAGGAAGCCGAGTTTATCTCGGCGCGTACACATACATACGTATGCCCGGCCACGTTCTCCCAAACGATGACGATGATTCTCACAATTATTATAGAATAAGGCGTCGCGCCATAAACACGCTCGCCGCCCGGAATAAATTTCCGACTCTCCTTTCTTCCCTGCTCGCAAAAACCCCGCCAAGGGGTTAACGGCCAGCTGATCGCTCGAATTTCGGTAACAGGAAACGTGAGTGCCGAGGGAATGCGACAGGTTTCGGCAACGATCCTCCATACGACCCAGGATGGAAAATGAAAATTTTGCTTTCCAGTTTTTCCTGCTGGTTATTTCGAAAAGAGATTGCAGGATTCTCTCTAATGTCATTGCAATAGAATTATTGTATATATTAACAAATATAAAATTCATATTCATATTTCAAATTTCACATTCATTGTGGCATTTCCGATAGATTTATGTTCTCTTTTGGAAATCCTCACAGTTTGATCCCATTATGCATTTTTTCGAAATTGTTTAACACTAATTATTGTTGTGCATAAATTTTTTTCTTCATGAAAGTGTACTACAAATTGTCACATCATATTATTGTGACTCTTTAATGAATTATTATTAACCACTGTATTTCTGAAAACAGGTTTGCAATTTACAAACCTACGCAAATATAAATGTTTCTACATTACGAGATTAATTTTTATAATTATAAACTTTCAGAATAAACACGAATAATGTGATAAATTAATTCAATTAGTTTCGTAAATGACTTTGGGAAGGATTCGAAATCCACTTGCAGGTTTTTGTACAAGTATAAATGTTTCTCCATTGCGAGTTTAATTTTTGTAATAATAAACTTTCAGAATAAATAGGTACAACGCAGTAAATTAATTTAATTAGTTTAGTAAGTGAAACACGTAAGTATCTTTCGAGAGAATTCGAAATCTACTTGTATTAATTTTTATAATAATAAACTTTCAGAATAAATACGAATAATATTATAAATTAATTTAATTAGTTTAGTAAGTGAAACATGTAAGTGGCTTTCGAGAGGATTCCACGTGGGAGATTCCACTTGCGAGATTCATTGCAATATGATCGACGGTTTTCCAAGTAAAACCATTTTCTATGTCTTATCCGAGCAGATGTCCGCTCAGGTTCCACAAAACTCATCTAAAACTTTCGCATACCCTGTTCAATTGTAGCAGATGGCTTCGAGATCTTCCGATTCCGAAAGACTCCCATCGGAAACTGAACTTGTGGCTATTGTGCTTGGCTGCACCCGCGACTTTTTTAAAGCACGATAACATTTAACGATATTGGTCGATGAACTACTGTTTAAATGAAATATTCAAATGTTATAATATAATATGTAGAAAATAACATTTGACTCGATAACATTTAACGATATTAGTCGATGAACTGCTGTTTAAACGGGAAGTATAAAAAATATGGGAAAAACCGTGAAAATTAGATGAAATTCATTATTCAGGAACGATTTTTTGGTATTTTCGATACAAATCCGACCTTTTCTTCATGGATTCTTCGTTTACTATCCGCTCTGATACACAAACAATCGATTCATGAAGAAAAAGCCCGGGTTCGAGGACCTTTGAAAAATTGGATATTTTCGATGGCCAAAAATATGGGGAAAAAAAATTTTGAGCTGGAGCTCTGAAATTTATATCACATCTTCCTTGATGCAAGGGGAGACTCCCCATCAAATTTCAGCCCCGGAAAATGTCGGGAAGTCCAAAAAAGATGGGAAAAACCAGCGAAAATTCCGAAAAAATCGAACTTTAAAGGCAGTTTTTTTAGTGTTTTCGATAGAAATTAGGACTTTTTTCGACGGATTTCTTGTTTTCTATCCGTTATCATTCGTAAACAATCGATTCCTGAAGAAAAAACCCGAGTTCGGGGACCTTCGAAAAATCGTGAAAAAATCTGAAGGGGTACCCCTTAAGAAAAATTGGCCGAAAAAAAAATTTTGACCTAGGGCTCTGGAATTTTTATGGTATCTTCCTTGATGCAAAAAAACATTACCCACCAAATTTCAACCCCGGGAAAGGTCGGGAAGTCCACCAAAAAAACTAAAAACCGTCAAAAATGAGCAAAAATGGACTTTTCTGGACGGTTTTTCGACCCGTTTTCGTTGCAAATCCCGAATTTTTTTCACGGATTCTTTGTTCTCTATCCACCCTGATACGAAAACAATCAAAATATCCCGGGTTCGGTCGATTTTGAGAAACTTGAAAAAATTGACCATTCTCGAGGGTCGAAAATAAGTGAAAACCTAAACTTTGAGCTAGGGCTCTGAAATTGATATCACTTCTTCCTTGATGCAAGGGCACATTCTCCACCAAATTACAGTGCCGGGGAAAGTCGGGAAATCCACCAAAAAAAATAAAAACAGTAGTCGAAAAGGAAAGAAGCGCGTGAGGGGACCCTCACTTGGCTGGCACTGCATTAGATAATGGTTATCATTTCAACATTATATGGAATTCATTTAGTGTTAATTATGAAAGTGGTCTAAGTGAAAAATTTAAAGAAATTATATAAACATAACTTGAAAATATACGGAAATATTATATTACTTCCATTATACGCCACCACTAGAGCAGTAACGGCATTTCACATTCATAATAAATTTCTATTACTCAAGACTAATAAAATGATAAATTAAAATGTCGCATAATCTAAAAATATTTTTTAATTTATTCAAATGCAATTCATTCAATATCTCGAAACAAGAAACATATGACTTAGACTACTTTCATAATTATAGACACAATTGGCATAATCCAACATCCAATTTCACCCGCCACTATTTCCCACGATTTTTCAAATATTTTCCAAAATCTAACCTCACATTTGTTACGAATCGACGAGTAAAGTCATCGCGCTAATGCAAAAACTATCACGCGGCTTTTATCTAGCCGGCAGCAGCAGCAGGGGGGCGCTCGCTCGCTTCTCCAAACATTTAATTGAAATATTGTCCGCTCACAAAGCGCGTGTGTCGATTGCAAATAAAGTTTAGCAGTATTTGAAATATTTCACTATGCCCGGGGAATATTTATATCGGGCGAGCGGCGCGGCGCGGTGTGTCTGCCCGCCGGGGGAATATTTATTCGACCTTTTGACTCCTGGCTATTGGAGCACGATATGAAATACCGCCCATCCACGAATATAGGTCCGATCTATCCTAGAACAAAATAGTAGCAGCGCGGCCGACTCGAGACTTCGTACTTGCCAAATGCCAGCGGCCGAGTATGCCGCATCCGCTCAAGTACTTCGCGTCCACCGGTGAAAAAACATCTTGATAGCTTCCAGCGACCGATTTTTCGGCCCTGTTTGTGTACAAAGTACTTTTGTTGCCAATCGTGATGAAAGTGGTTGATATTCCATCGTAGGAGAAAGTCGAAGAGAAAAGAAAGAAGGAATTTATGAATATTTTAATTGTTTTAAAAAAAATTGTATGTTAATTTTTATGTATGGTTTAGGAAAGAAATAAATGCAGTACGAATATTATATTTCTTTATAATATGTTTGTCACAACGATGAACCTTCATCATATATTTTCAAAATACTTTTGAAAGTCTACTTTTTTGCAAATTTATGTTGCTACTTTTAATTTTTAAACAAACAAATCTTTGTAAGTAATTGTATTGATAATCTTATTTTTCGAATTTTCTTGTATCCAATTAGAAAATTCACATTATCGTTTGGTTTTGTTCTGTCGAACTATCAACTGTTAAGTTGAAAACATTATTTAAAGAATAATTTACCAATCGACTCTGATATGTAAACAAAACTTCTGTCCAGCTTGTGAACAAACAAAAGTTTCATTTTTACAAACTTCATTACAAAATTGCTTTCTGGTTACACGTATTTCGCGGGAGTAAAAATAAAACGTTCGGCAGAGATCAAGGAAGAAGTTCGAATGGTGTTTGAGTTTCGAACGGAATAGCAGTCCATTTCAAATGCGCGATCAAAATTTAACTATCGAGCGAACACCACGAGAAATTAGGTCGAAGCGGCGGGAACTGTTGATTTATAGAGGCGGCGCGCGAAATAGGAGACGATAGAATTATCACTTCCAGCGGAACATAACCTCAAACGGCAAAATTGGGTTTCGTGTCAATAAAGAAACATGGCCGTTTCTGACAATTAGAATTTTTCATTAACACTCTGATTCCTGTCCTGAAATACGCTCTGCTATTTCCACGCCCTCTTTTATTCGTTTTTTTTTAAAGTTTTTTCTGAACTTAGAAGTAGCTCTGTTTCATTTATGAATTTTTAGAATTTCGAAGACATAGCTTACAAATTCAAATTTCGATTACTCTAAAAACTTACATTTATTCTTCTACGTTGTTATTTTCACGTGGTCAATGCAAATTAATCGAATCAGAATAAATGCAAGTAAATTTTCGATCTAAACATGGCCGTTTCTGACAATTAGAATTTTTCATTAACACTCTGATTCGTGTTCTGAAATACGCTCCGCTATTTCCTCGGCCTTTTTTTATTGGTTTTTGTTTTGGTTCACAAGTACAACATAACCTCCAAAAACGCAGACGGTTCACGCGCTAGATTCCAATGCGTGTGGAACATTCCAAAAACGTATGGTTTCAATAGGCCGGCCTCTATTACTATCAATGTTATATATTTATTGATTTCATTCGAGGACTATCCTAGCACCGCCACATATCCGGCCAAATTGAATCCAGTAACTCGTGCGACGTAGGCGCCGCTGTTTACACAAGCAGAAACACGCCGCGTCGCGCCGCCTCCTTGGAAAATATGTCGCTTTGCTTCCAGTTAACGGCTGCCACGAATTTTCGCCGGCTATAAAGATGCCGCTAACATCAAAATTGCTACGTGAAATGAACTTCCTGTGTCTGTGGCACCTTTTTTTGTCGAATTTATTGTATGAAGAAGCCAATGGAAATTTCGAAATAAAGCACATGAATGTATTATTTATTTAAGAGTAACGAAACAACCAATTAAATATTAATGTATTTCTTGTCGTATTTGAAATTGATTTTGTTTTCATTGCTAAAAAAAAACGTTTCCAATAAATGTGATTATTGTTCAAGTGAACAAACTTAGAACAAAATTAGTAAAATATTTATTATTTTCTGTCTTTGGATTAACAGTTTACACGACAATGAAAATATATTATAAATGATTCTAAATCTGATTTATTTTAAAGCTAAATACATGATGAAACCACACTTCAAATTTCCTATTAAATAATGCTTTCCAATTTAAATCACCATCCAATAATTTTCTGTTTACTCTAATAATAATTTGACAATTCCGCCTAGTTTATCGCATCCACTGCAATTTGAACATCCGATATTAGAACCAATCATTTCGATTGATGATGAATTCTTGAAAACTGATACAACAACGGCTGCGCGAACGATACACCGTCACGTTCGGTTTTACATCAGCGATGGGCAGGCAAAGAATTTTCGTTTCCAGGAACTGACAAGTGATGATCGATTGTGACACATTGTCTTTACTCGGAAGAAAAGCTCGAGCCAAACTGATACCTCACGCGAGTCTGCCACGATCGATTGCTAGAGCGAAGCCGCTCTGACGCAAGGTTTGTCAGTGAATATTGCCGCTGCTATCATTCCATAAAACAAGTCCGCGGTCATTGTCTCGCAGTCAATTTCGAGTCCAATAAAGTTTCACGCAAGAATGATGATTTATTATTATTTGTAAAGAATTGTGTCATTTTTTCTTGGCAACTGTAAATGAGTACTTGATAATTTATAAAGTCGTGTGATTTCGCAACAAAAGTTCATTGTTATCCTATTTTTCTTTTTTTATACATTAAATTATAGTACCTCAGTTTTTGTAGTTTGTAGTTTTTTCTTGGAAGACTATTATTTAAAAAAGAAAAATGAGTTAAAAGTGGTTTTTGATTCGACTTTACTATTTCTTTACATTATAAATTTTAATATCCACTCTTTTATATTTACTGTTGCTTTATTGGAACCTTAATAATGTCTTCGTTGCTATATTTCCCGTGACTTTCTTAGAACATCGTTACTTAAGAAAGAAAAATGGAACAAAAGTAGTTTTCGATTCTGTTTTACTATTTCTTCACATAATGAATTTTAATATCCTACCTTTTACATTTACTATTGCTGTATTAGAACATAATAATGTTTTTGTATATTTCCTACATTTCCTGTTACTTTCTTAGAACTTTGTTACTTAAGAAAGAAAAATGGAACAAAAGTGGTTTTCGATTCTATTTTACTATTTCCTCATGTAATAAATTTGAAAATATCCGATCTTTTACATTTACTATTGTTTTGTTGGAACATAATAATGTTTTTGTATATTTCTTACATTTCCTGTTATTTTCTTAGAACATTGTTACTTAAGAAAGAAAAATGCAATCAAAGTAATTTTTGATTCTATTTTACTATTTCTTCACATAATAAATTTGAATATCTCACCTTTTACATTTACTATTGCTGTATTAGAACATAATAATGTTTTTGTATATTTCCTACATTTCCTGTTACTTTCTTAGAATTCACTTACATCCAAGAAACAGAACTAGAACAAAGTTCGTTTCCGCTATTATTTTCGAACTTTCCCACAGATTTCCCTAAACTATCCAGTTCGTCCGATCTCCGGAAAATGTTTACGTGTTATTGGACTCGCTTAATTCCCGTCTGAGCGACTAGTTTCGGGGGGTCTTAGCTCAGTTGCTTGGAGTTAGTTGCGCGAGGGTAGCTGCGGCTGATGGAAGCAATGTCTGACAGGCAGGCAAGCAAGCAGGCAGGCTCGAGTGGGGTCGCGGCACTTCCGGAAAATCGGATCAATAATTACCTGTAATGAGAAGTCAACGGCGCGCGGCAGGGACAAACGCAATCTGGCCAAGTCGCCGCGGCCGTCGCCGCGGCCAAGTGAAGCGTGGCCGGCGTTGCTCCGACTGTAACTCGAACCAACTAATAATCGAACTCGAACTCGGCCGCAGCGCTATTCACTCGCCTATAACCACTGATTCTACTCGGACAACATCCTCTCCCGAGAACCACCCCTGATTTAAGACGCGCTGTCAAGCGCCGCGCGTCATTGCGCGCCCCCCCTTTTCCTGCGACGGTCGCCTCGCTCGAATTTATCAATCGCGAGTCAATGAACAAAGTGATGGGAAACCAGTGGGAAATTGATAGATATTTCTGTCGCATGATAAATGAGAGCGAAATGGAAAATTTAAGAAATTTTAATGTATAATTGATAGATTGTAAAAGCTAGAAATTGCAAATAAGTTAAATATCAAAGAAACATAGTTTTTCTGCTATAAAATTGACACTGAAAATTAATATAAAAGTATATTTATTGTTTGAGTTATGGAAATTGAACATTCCTGTTTGTATTCTTGCTATTGTTGACAGTAAATATTTCAGTCGCATGAAAAATGAGAACGAAAGTGGAAAATTTAAGAAATTTTAATGTATAATTGATAGATTGTAAAAGCTAGAAATTGAAAATATCAAAAGTTAAATATCAAAGAAAGCTTTGCAACTGTAAAATTGACTATGAAAATGAATATGAAAATATAATTATTGTTTGAATTATGGCAATTGAATATTCCTGTTTGTATTCTTGTTATTGTTGAGAGTAAATATTTCAGTCACATGAAAAATGAGAACGAAAGTGGGGAATTTAAGAAATTTTAATGTGTAATTGAAATATTCCAAAAACTAGAAATTGCAAATAAGTTAAATATCAAAGAAGCAGCTTTTCTGCTCTAAAATTCACTATGAAAATGAATATGAAAATATAATTATTATTTGAATCATGGAAATTGAATATTTCTGTTTGTATTTTTGCTATTGTTCAGAGTGATTCACTTGATATAAATTATCTAGCAATTAAACTAAAAATTAAGCATAGTCGTTCGAATCCCTTCACACGAATTCGTAATTGGTAAGCCTATATTCACAAAAATACTAATTAATAATAAATCCTGTACAGAAATATTAAATAAATCTTATACAAATTGAATATGCTTCTTAAGCACGATCGACAAGGTAAACAAATTTTGTTTGGCAGTTGAAAACTTAATAAGTTTGCAAATTTCACTCTTTCGATATTTCATATCGATTTTAATCAAAGTTCCAGTAAACATATTGTTATCTTATTCTGTAAAACAAAATTCCTGAAAAGTGCAGGTAGTGAGAACAATATTTGTATAAAGTTGCGAATGGAAACTTGTGGATTTCCAACACTTGATTTAATCGAGCATGTGCAGGGTTAGGTTATACGAAACGAACGTAACGAGGATGGGCTTCACAGTTCAGCAAAAATGGTGCTTAACCTAATTTAATTTATATATTTCCATATAATAATTTTGACGCTTCAACTTCCAAGGAAAAATTAATCTAAACTATTTTTCAAGACTTAGAAGTAGCTGTGTTCCATTTATCAATTTTTAGTATTTCGAAGACTTAGTTTATAAATTCAAATGTCTATTATTCTAAAAAATTACATTTATCCTTGTATGTTACTATTTTTATGTGGTCAATGCAAATGAATCGAATCAGAATAAATGCAGCTAAATTTTCGATCCAAAAATGCATAATTTAGAATGTCGAAAACTTAACATATAAATTTAAATTTCTGTTACTCTAAAAAATTACATTTATCCTTATATTTTACTATTTTCATGTGGTCAATGCGAAGCAATCGAATCAGAATAAATGCAGCTAAATTTTCGATTCATAAATTAACGATTCAGGACGTCGAAGATTGTATTTATAAAATTGAATTTCTACCATTTCGTAAATTATTAATCGAATCAGACTAAATATAACCGAATATACGATTGAAACGTTAATAATTCAACATTCAAATCAGTCAAGTAATATTTGATTCTTATTTTATTGCTTAATGATATTCATTAAAATACTAGCTTGACTTAATTCACTGTACGACAGAATCATCGAGTAAGCAAGAGAATGACTATTGACTCACCTGTTCCACGTCAGGAGTGAACTCGATGAGAATCAAGTCGAGCGACGAACTCAACAAAACAATCTCAGCACTGGGATCGACACAATCATTAAGCTCACTAATCACATAGAAGAAGAGACATGTGTCGGTGGCGTAGGTCACATCACAAAAGGTAGGGAAACAGCTGTGACTGCCAAGCTGATGGTAGCCGCTCGAGTTCGCCCGGCAAATTGGGTTAGTCTCTGATGCAGGCGCAATGAGCCGCGCGTCGAAATAGGTTTAGCTTGTGTCGAGTTAACGAAAGAACGGACGATTTAGCGGAGGATAAAGGGGCGCGCGCGCGCGCTACAAATGCGGAACACGGAACATCAGTGCCGCTTCTAATGCCGACTGATCCAACCGGGCTGCCGGAGCGCGCAGGTCCTTCGCCCGAACGTCCCGCGTCCTCGGCTCAACTCTCCGCTCGAGAGAGAGAGAGAGAGAGAAGTACATGTACACAACCACCACCTGTCCCACTCGCCGTCAGATACCTCACTACCCAGTATATCATCGTAAACAGACCCAATCCCAATTCATCCCCGCAATCATAACCTCTTCTAGAAGAATACAATCAATCGTGAAAGAATTCCCTTGCAAAAGCATGTCAATGCAGTGGAATTATAAGGTGCTGTATAAAAATACAATGGTTCTTTATATAAAGTATTTTGGTTAATAAAAAATTCTGATATTGTACGTTTACGTCATTCTGGAGAGTAGCAGTTTAAAGTCAAGTGATGAATCACCTTGTACGATATAATACAATCGAATATTTTTATCTTTAATTCATAAGCTACTCTATAAAAATACAATAAATTGTGAGTCAATACAGTGGAATTATAAGTTGCTGTATAAAAATACAATGGTTCTTTATTGAAAGTATTTTGATTAATACAAAATTCTAGTATTAGCTATAAGAGTATATACATTTGTATATACTTTAAATTGTATATAATTTATAATTATTTCTTTTACATTTACTTTATACTGGACAGTAGCTGTTCAAAGTCAAGTAAATCACCTTGTATGATATAATATAATCGAATGTTTTTATCTTTAAATCATAAGCTACTCTATAAAAATACAATAAATTGTTAGTCAATACAGTGGAATTATAAGTTGCTGTATAAAAATACAATGGTTCTTTATATAAAGCATTTTAGTTAATAAAAATTCTAGTATTGGCTATAAGAGAATATACATTTGTATATAATGTGTGAGATACAAAGAAAAGTTGGGAAACATTTGTATATACTTTAGATTGTATATAATTTAAATGTTTAGATATTTTATAATTGTCCCTTGTACATTTGCGTCATACTTGACAGTAGCAGTACAAACTCTAGTGAATCGCCCTCTATGGTATAATATAATTAAATATTTTTATCTTGAAATCGTAAGCTACTCTATAAAAATACAATGGTTCTTTATATAAAGTATTTCAGTTAATACAAATTCTGATATTAGCTGTAAAAGAGAATATACATTTGTATGTAATGTATGAGATACAAAGAAAAGTTGGAAAACATTTGTATATAATTTAAATTGTAGATAATTTATAATTGTTCCTTGTACATTTACGTAATACTTGACAGTAGCAGTACAAAGGCAAGTGTACCACCTTGTATGATATAATATAGTAAAATATTTGTATCTTTATACAAGTGTTACAGTTTCCTTATTTTACATATTTTTGCATACATTTGAATTGAAATTCCTGATCGAAATCATAAGCTACTCTATAAGAATGCAATAAATCGTGAGAGAATTCCGTTGTTAAAATAAGTCAATGCAGTTGGCTCATAAGTTGCTCCATAAAAATACAATGGCTCGTTATATAAAGTATTTCAGTTAATTAAACATATTTCAGTATTAGTTATAATACAATATACATGTACATACAAATTCGATTCCTCTTTCGCAATATATTCCGGCAGTATTCTTGTGCTATAAAAATCCAAATGTAAATGAAGACAAAATAAAATCCCACAAAATTAAAACAGGTCTGTTTAACGTATACAAAATATATAAAAAACAATATCCCGGACGAATCAAGAACGTCTCCCTGTGCGAAATCGGTTGAAAACCAAAAGTCACCGCACATCACACTTAAATCTACTGAAATCCAAATCCAATTTTTCTATTTTAAAATATTAATAAAATAGGAAAATCAAAAAACAGATACCAGAGCGATATTCCCAAGAATTACAGGAATGCAAAATAAAATCTTCTTCGATCCAATTGATTAAAACCATTCAGAAAGTTGTAATGCACCGCGCAATATCGCCTGCCTATTTAACAGCTACTCAGCGGTCACTACGAATTGCCCAAAATAGAATTGATGACTTTAAACAAGTTCATTTGGGATTATCGGTGGCGGCAAAACTCGGCAATGGCTTATTACTGGCTAATGGTACTTAGTTCCTTATTTACGAGCGGACAATACAGCGCCGCTGAAGTACGTGTAGCATGCAAATATCGAGTTCGGCGATTTAGCATGCATAATATTAGCACGATATTGTAGTCCCATCGTAGATTACGGCAGGCCGGTCTGAATACCTAATACCGGTTTTACAGTAGTCCCCGGCAAATTCGGGATTAGATCATCAAGCCCGAAGGAGGGCCAACCAACTCCGAATGCATCTCGCGCCATCAGATCGACCGGAATTGCATAAGATAGCGGGCGAAATGAAATTATGTCATCAATGACAATTTTTCGTAAGATATTTCAACTAGAAACAAATTTAATAAAAACATTAGACGTTAGTCCAGGATTTTTTCATTAATAATCTTATACAAGATTATTATTTGTTGGATATTTTGTGTATAATAAAGTTTTGGAACGAAGAGGAATATTATTGAATTATTTTTCCTCGTGACAGTGAAAGTTCATGAATTAATAAAAATAATTTCGTTCTTCTGTGTCGAATCTGTTTGCGACAGAACTTCGTGCAATTTTCAATTACGTTTATTCAATAGTTTAGTATATTTCATATCGCGAAAGCTATTATTTCTAGATTTCCCGGAGCTTTCTACAAGCTCTGCTTTCAAAGAGACTTTAAAATGACTTTCCGCCCGGCATAGTGCGAGTTGTCTCGCTCATAAATTGCTGTGTCAATTGTTTATCGGGTTAAATAATATCAGAAGGCTGATTCCGTTATCAAAGGCTTTTCAGCTTCAAATCCACTTTATCCTTTTTCAGCGAAATACTGATTTATTTTAATAAAAGCGGCGACACTTGCTAAATGCTACAACAGTGTTGAATTACGATGACGCAGATTTCAATTGCACTTGAATGCGAAACGCGCGCCTCTTTGCACATCTAATGGAACAAAAATCGATTCCCCCCTATAATGAGAACAAGGTTGTTACAGGTGAAACTCAATCCCGATCGCGCGCAATAGTTGCGCAAATGACATTGCTTTGTAATAAGCAAACACGCGATATTGTACTGCTGCGATTTCAGTTATAATTGTCCGAGTGAAACAACGGACTGGCAGGGAGTGAAACGCCCTTTAATAAACTCCTTTAATTACACATTACTTGATTTACCTTTCAGTGGTAATTTTCCATCGTTCTTTAAGCCCATTGTTCGTGATATTCCTGTTGCGCTTTCGGGTCGTTTCTGTTTCCAAGAGAATTTTGTCTTTGTGTTCTAGCAACAATATCTTTTATTTTACTAAATGTGAATAAGTAGAAATTGTAATTGTAGATTTCGATGTTTTAATGCTTTTATTTGCAACATGGTTGTTTACAATCTGTATTGTTTGAAATATTTCTGTCATTGTATTATATTGAAACTTATTCATTTGTAATAAATATTCGTTCTGATATTCCAAATTAAATTCTGTATACTTTCAAACCACTTCAACTCAAATTAATATTATTTGTATTAACTTTCTTTTTGTTTGAGTACAAAATTAAAATTGGCGAATCAATTCATTCGCCTGACAGAGTATTACAATTCAAATCGAACTTAACAAATTTCCAAGTTGTTTAGTTATGAAATCCCCAGTTTTATTGCTTTCCAGTAATTTTTATTTTCAATATTTGTTAACTTTGCGCACAAAATTATGAATATTAGTAACTTGAGGACGCGTAAGAGAGGATAATGCTAGCGAAAGTCAGGTTTAAAGCAAATGCAGAAGGTAAAGCCTAAGTATGTTCTAAGCCTTTGGGGCATCAGGGTCGGCCACTTCCGGCGGAACAGAAAGCCACGCGTCTACAACAAGGACCTCCAAGCATGTGTTACTGGGAATATGTGCGCGCGCGCGCGTGCGCATCGAATTTAGTGAGCTGCCTTGGAATAATTAACCTGGTTCGCGGGAATCGCACACAACTTTTAGTTGTTCAACAGTTGTTGAGTTCTTTGCATACATTAGTCATGGCGGTGCATCGTTGCAGGGAAACCAGGGCAGCTCGGAAACTTGCGGCTTCTTGCATCCGACGTGTGTAAAAGTATTGCATTTTCGCGTGAAAAACTTTCGAGAATGTTAAAATGCACGTCCGACAATCAGGCAAACGTTGCGTCTGTTTTGAAAGCGAGAAAGAATGTTTTTTTAAACTTTCGAGCTGGTTTAATTTGTCCTAACAAGCTTTGCGGAATCTACGAAACAAGTAGATGCTCGATATTTTGGTACAAGGTGGGAACAATCAGGAAAAGAGGAAAATAAAAAGAAAGCAATTTGAGAGTTAAAGTATTTTGTTGAAATTAAAATTCAAATCTACTCTGGAACACTGAAAGAGTTCCACCTTTTTTGTATTTGTGAAATTGTAGATCTTAATTTTAATTTCGATAAAATACTTTAACTCTTAAATCGATTTTTGTTTATTTTCCTCTTTTCCTGATTGTTCCCACTTTTCCCCAAAATATCGAGCATCTACTTGTCTCGTAGATTCCACAAAACTTGTTTGTACAAATGAAACCCGCTGGAAACTTTAAAGTTCCACACAAAAACATAGCACTCGCAAATACATTTCAAACAAACCAAAATCTACTTTGGAACACTGAAAGAGTTCCACCTTTTTTAGTGTGAAATTTGTGATCCTGATTTTTTCGATTCAGTATTTGAAAATGGCAGATTTTAATTTTAATTTCGACAAAATACTTCAACTCTTAAATCGATTTTTGTTTATCTTCCTGTTTTCCTGACTGTTCCCACTTTTTCTCCAAAATATCGAGCATCTATTTCTTTCGTAGATTAAGTTTAAAGTTCCACACAAGAATAAGCACTCGCAAATCCATTTTAAACAAATCAAAAACAGTACAGGTTCTCAGATCAGGTTCAACAGAGAAGCAACGGGGTGGTGAAAATTTGATAAAAGGAAAATTCCCGGCGAATCTTAATTCGAGGCGACAGGAATTGCCCTCCCTTTGTTTTGAAGATATAAGAGTGACAGCCGGGGAGTTAATATAATTTAGCAAGTATCTCGGAAGCGCAATAGAAGTGGAGTCGAGGCCGGCCTACTTTGAGGGCCGCGCGACACTGCGAAGAATGGAGTCCTCCTCGAGCGTGCATTTTATTTTATTCTTTCTTCCTCCGGCAAGAAGAAGCTGAGCCGAGCGGAGGAGGAAGCGGAGAAAGAGGAGGGTCGAGAGTAAAAAGTGAGGAGCGAGACTGTTCGTTAGAGCGTAAAATACGAAAGAGGAAGCTCATTCGTTTTAGACGGCCGCCGCCCCCCAACCCCCACTCCGCGGCTGAACTATGGGCCACATGCAAATCTCAATAATACCTACTTACATCTCACGTGGTAATTGGGCAACCGAGCATTCTCCTCAGGAAATTGGCTAGAAATTGCTGGAAATATCGCCTGGTCTTCTGCTTCGACGAATACGCTTACGCTTGCCGATTTCTACCTTATTAGGGGAGCTCCTACATCACTCCTCAGTCGATCACGTTGAATCAACATTCACAGGTATATGCTATTTTGTATACGATAAGTAGATATTTCCTTGGGAATTTTAATTATTTTATTGTTAGGTATTATTTCAAATTTTAATAAACTAGTGCTAATGTTGTGTCTTTGACGTGTGGAATATAATATATATGGAAAAATCTATTATATTCTATAAGATATAAAATGTAATTCATTCTTTTGTCAACATCGCAGCTTTCTGGTTTTTGTAACTAAAACTGTTTTATTGTACAATTTTAAATAAACACAACAAATAAAAATACCAAGTTTGATGTTTATGTTATTGCATATTTCTGAAATATGTTATGTTAAAAAGTGGTGCAAGTGGGACTCTCATAAAAGTTTATTTTAATTCTAATATCTGTTAAAATATGTGAAAGTTAAAAGTTTATATTGTACGAGTTCATTATATTTATGTACAGTTTATAAATTCCAATGTTTGATGTTCATGTAATTGCATATTTCTGAAATATTTTATGTTAAAAAGTGATACAAGTGGGACTTTCGTAAAAGTTTATTTTAATTCTAATATTTTTTAAAATATTTGAAAGTGAAGAGCTTCTATTGTACGAGTTCATCATGTTTACGTACAGTTTGTAAATTCCAGCATTAATGATGCATCTATCAACAATAGCGGATGTTTATACAACATACGTTTCCATATTTAACATATTTCATTCACATACTTCGATGTACTATGTTTGCATAAATATCCGCAGTCCGCTCATTAGTTATGTTTAATTTGCAATCTGCAATTCTATTGTAGGGTGGGAGAAGGGAGGGGCGGACAAAGGGTAGTTATCAGGGATTAAGGGCTGGAGAACCTGTTCGGATACTCGAGGGATTTGCCAGGAAAGGATTTACTGTCCCGCTACGCTTTAATCTCATATGTACTCCAATGAAATTGAAACAATTTTTTGGACTCACTTGCGCCAATTTCAAATTGTTATTTAAATTGCCACTAAATTTAGCGTGGTTTGCACTTTCTGTGATATGTTTCAATGAAATATATCACACAAAATGAACTGAAAAGTTCTTTCTTCCGCCTATTTAAAATTGTCATTTAAATTGTCATTAAATTCAGCGTAGTTTGCACTTTCTGTGATATGTTTCAATGAAATATATCACAGAAAGTACAATTGTTTCATGAAATTGAAACAACTTTTTGGACTTTTCTTGTGTCCATTTAAAATTGTCGTTCAAATTGTCACTAAATTCGGCATTTCAATGAAATATATCACAGAAAGTACAATTGTTTCATGAAATTGAAACAATTTTTTGGACTCTCTTGCGCCAATTTCAAATTGTTATTTAAATTGCCACTAAATTTAGCGTGGTTTGCACTTTCTGTGATATGTTTCATTGAAATATATCACAGAAAGTACAATTGTTTGATAAAATTGCAACAACTGTTTGGACTTTCTGCCGCCCATTTAAAATCGTCATTTAAATTGTCACTAAATTCAGCATAATTTGCATTGTCTGTGATATATAATATTTCATTGTTCCATGAAATTGAAACAATCTTTTGGACTTTCTTGAGCCCATTTAAAATCGTCATTTAAATTGTCTCTATATTCAGCATAGTTTCCACTTTCTGTGATATGTTTCAAATTATAGTTCGAAAACAATGGCTGAAAAACTTAAATTTCCAACTCGTTCAGCAAGTGACTGGTAAATGCATGATAAACATCATATTTGATAAGTGATATTGTTGACAAATATGTCAACAAATCTTTTCAATTTTAATAGTTTCACTGAAACAGTTTTGAGGGGTATTTAATAAACTTGTTTAATCAAATGTTGTTTGATGGACTACGAACTATTATAAACAACTCATTCAATACTTGTGAAGAGGAAATTGAGATAAAATTCAATACTGAATAAGTCAACGCACATCAAGTACTTGAAACATTATTCAATAAACTCGATAGTGCCACTAAAAGCCTTTAAATATTTTCGGCTGCGGAACCTTTTTCCTGTTGCAAATGCTTTTTTATTATTCGATTAATTTTTACGAGAGTTCTCGTGCTTCTACATTCATAAATAAATGATAGAATTATTAATCTACGAGACTGCATCGCTTGCTACAAAAGTGTTATTTATTATGCTTGATAATACATTTTTAATCTATTAACTACTTGGAATTTGGCCCTTTTAGTGGGCCAAAAATTGATAATAGAACTTTAACTAATACAAAAGTTATATCAAGGATTTGAAACGTAATTAAATAAATTCGATACTGGTATGAAAAGTCTTTCTTTAGGGACTGTCTGACGAATGAAACTAGCACAGCAATCTCGTAGAACAAGCATCATAAACAAGCGGGTCGATTGTTATCGGCGAGTGAGATTGAAGTGAAAAACAATATTAAATGCGTCAACGAATGTAATATCCGAAGCGAGGAAGGTTCGTCGGCGCTCGCACCCGCAAGGTTCAAGTATCAATTAATATCCAATTTTCAAACTGTCGATACCGTGCTGCAAGGAACAACAGGACGTATGTGCACGCGCGCGCACGAATGTCACACAGAGAGTACTAACACAGATTCTCGGCAGTCGGAGACATACTCCCACCATGGGATCGAGGATTGTCAGTGACGTTATCGCAAGATTTAGCATTGACGTTAACACGATTCCTGTCATGCGGCAAGTTCGCGTGGTTTATGCTACGTGTCTCTAATAAGTCCATCGAGTAGCCCGTTCATTACGTGCGGCTCACCTCAGATAAGTAACATGTCGAGTCTCTGCTTTGTAATGCAAACCCAAGTTCCACTGGCAAAGTTAGTACAAAGTTAGTGCAAATGTACTGGCAAAGTCTGGAGAATTGAGTAGACAAGTTGAAGTTAGTCGTTTTAAATTAGAATTAACAAACAGTAATTCTAAATTACATTTTGACATTAAACATCTAAAGAAACCTCGCAGTGGTTCATGGAATTTATATCACTTCTTCCTTGACGCAAGGGCACATTCTCCACCAAATTTGAGCCCGTGAAATACACGGGAAGTATAAAAGATATGGGAAAAACCGTGAAAATTAGATGAAATTAATTATTCAGAAACGATCTTTTCGTATTTTCGATACAAATCCGGCCTTTTTTTCATGGATTCTTCGTTTACTATCCGCTCTGATACACAAACAATCGATTCATGAAGAAAAAACCCGGCTTCGGGGACCTTTGAAAAATTGGATATTTTCGATGGCCAAAAATATGAGGAAAAAAAAATGTTGAGCTGGGGCTCTGTAATTTATATCACATCTTCCTTGATGCAAGGAGAGACTCCCCACCAAATTTCAGCCCCGGAAAATGTCGGGAAGTCCAAAAAATATGGGAAAAACCAGTGAAAATTCCGAAAAAATCGAACTTTAAAGGCAGTTTTTTTAGTGTTTTCGATAGAAATCCAGACTCTTTTCGACGGATTTCTTGTTTTCTATCCGTTTTCATTCATAAACAATCGATTCCTGAAGAAAAAAGCCGAGTTCGGGGACCTTCGAAAAATCGTGAAAAAATCTGAAGGGGTACCCCTTAAGAAAAATTTGCCGAAAAAAATTTTTTAAGCTAGGGCTCTGGAATTTTTATGGTATCTTCCTTGATGCAAAAAAACATTACCCACCAAATTTCAGTCCCGGGGAAGGTCGGGAAGTCCACCAAAAAAAATAAAAACCGTCAAAAATGAGCAAAAATGGACTTTTCTCGACGGTTTTTCGACCCGTTCTTGTTGCAAATCCGGACTTTTTCTCATGGATTCTTTGTTCTCTATCCACCCTGATGCGAAAACAATCAAAATATCCCGGGTTCGGCCGGTTTTGAGAAACTTGAAAAAATTGACCATTTTCGAGGGTCGAAAATAGGTGAAAACCTAAACTTTGAGCTAGGGCTCTGGAATTTTTATCACTTCTTCCTTGACGCAAGGGCACATTCTCCACCAAATTACAGTGCCGGGGAAGGTCGGGAAGTCGACCAAAAAAAAATAAAAGCGTCAAAAATGTTTGAAGTTGAAAGTAAAATATTGGCGCGCTGTATTGCTAGAGAGCTAGAGTGGGACAGAAAGGGGTAAGATGGCTAGCAGGTAGTAAGGGTAGTGAGGGTAGTGAGTAGCCCTCAATTCCCTAGGCAGGGTCCACCGAATACCGAGTAATGGAAAGGGAAAGAAGCGCGTGAGGGGTCCCTCATTTGGCTGGCACTGCTTCAAATATTACAATTCCACCACAAACAATTTAATTTCCCATTGAATTTTAAATAAACCAACATCATTTACATGAGCATCCTTTAAAAGCTTCTAAGCTACCAGAACTGGAGGTATATTTTGGACAACGTGAACGGCGCCTGAAATGCTCTGAATACCATCATACTCGAGGTTATAATGCGCTGGCTAAAGACTGACGCGCACATGTCCATCATACTGCAGCATGCACTGCTTCGTCCCGTCTACAGACACACACACACAGAGATACAGCTATAATCAGGGAGGATGGGCGCGCGTGTGTGTGGATGGGCAAGTGTCATGCTTACAGGTACACAGTTAGAAGGAACTAGATCTGCCGTATTATCTAGGGTACGCTGGATCGCTCGCCGTGGTTACTTGTTGGCCCAGAAATTGCCACGTTAATTAGAATACGCTTACGTGATTTTATATCCGAGACAAGTACAATGTGATATTTACACGGTATTTATAAATTGCTTAAAGTAGCAGTTAAATTTGTTTGTTTTGAATTTTGATTTATTATTGCAGGATTCTTGCAGTTGTTAATATTGTTGTTTCTATTGTAATAGGTAATTACAAGTAAAAAAGCAATGCAATTGTTCATCAATTGCAATATTGCGAGTTGTATTTTGAAATTGCCACGTTAAGTAGAATATCCTTCTATTATAGGATAATAATATTAATCTATATTAATATTAGAATATACCAAAATATAGAAGTATATTTATTTTGGATTTTGATTTATTATTGTAGGATTCTTGTAATTGTTAGTATGGTTGTTTTTATTGTAAAGGGACAAGCAAGTAATTGCAAGTACAAAAACAATGCAATTGTTAATGAATTGTAATATTCCGAATTGTATTCCTCATCGTGGAATATTTAAGGGTGCAAAAATTGCCAAAATCAGCCAAACTTTGTCGAAGAATTAAACACAATTTAATTTTAATTTTCTGAAAGTGGAGTATTTCAAGAATGAATTATTGATGAAAGAAGAGTTAACATTAAATATGTAATAAAAATGTATACAGTTTCTAGCGAACGTTTAAAAACATAGACATTTACAATTTCTTACTAAAATAACCTAATTAATTTTTAAGTATTACAAAATCCCAATTCAACAGAATAAAATTGCTACAAATAATTAAAACAAACAACCCTCTATCAAACCACCCTTTCACAAATTTCCCTACATCAAACACCAACTGACAACCCACAAATAAAAAGCAAGTGGCCAGGAAAATCGCTCTAAAATAGAAAACAGAATTGCGCGCGTAGAAATAAGTGTCGGGATGATCGGCGAGAAATCAGCGCGACAGCTGTGAAGCGTCATGGCGCGAAGCCAGCCGGTTCGCGGCTGTTTATCCGAGCAATTGTGCGACTCCCCAAGTGCATGTATGCATGTGTGCGTGTGCGGGCTTTCGGCGCGCGACCCCTTGCAAACGCGGAATGCTAAATCGCCGGAGCACTGAATGCGTACGCACCCTTGAGGACAACCCCATAGGCAACTCGAGTCGCATCAACTCCCGCGACGCTCGACTTCCCGAGAAGGAGAGAGGAGGCGAGGAAGAAAATGGAGGGAAAAAGAGAGGCAGGAGAAAGTGAAAAAA
Source organism: Ectemnius continuus (assembly GCA_910591665.1). Lineage (NCBI taxonomy): Eukaryota > Metazoa > Arthropoda > Insecta > Hymenoptera > Crabronidae > Ectemnius > Ectemnius continuus. The sequence goes on from OU342856.1 coordinate 3,760,297, forward strand.
GGGAGAGAGAAAAAGGGCGAGCAAGTGAGAGAGGAGAAAGAGAAAGAAAGAGAAAATGACAGAGCGAGAAAGAAGTAGAGAGGAAGAAAGATAGAATGGCAGAGTAAGAAAGAGAGAAATAAATAGAGGGAGTGAAAAAAAGGGGTGAACAAGTGAGAGAGGAATAAAGGAGAGGAAAGAGAGAATAACAGAGGTAGAAAGAAATAGTGAGAGAGAAAGAGAGATAGAATGGCAGAGTAAGAAAGAGAGAAATAAATAGAGGGAGTGAGAAAGGGGGTGAACAAGTGAGAGGGGAAAATAGAGAAAAAGATGGCAGAGTAAGAAAGAGAGAAATAAATAGAGTGAAAGAGGGAGAAAGTTGATCCGCCGGCTGAAAAGGGAGAGAACGCCGGAGGAAAAGAAGTGAAGCCGCGGTCCCGTAGGAGCAGACGGCAGCCTCTTTCTCTTTCTCTAGGCGTCACGCTTCGACAGCCGGCTGCCTCCTGCCTGCGTAGTCAGTCACTCACTTTCCGGATCCTTGAGCCGATCAACATAACCCAGACAGTGGTGGGAACTACTGCGAGTGCACCTGACGACCTCTTCAGACAAAGCAAAAGTTCAACAGTATGGAAATACTGATAACATTAATTAGGGGGAAATAGTTGTTTGGAAGGGTTGTTGTAATTGTCTCTTGTCACGGGTTTATATTCGTTGTTTTGACATTGTTGGGAATTTTAATCGAGTCGATGATGTGCAAATATTGATTAATATTTTATGTGAAAAAGTAGTATAAATGTTGAGTAATAATTAAAAAGAAATAGTTTGAAAGGGTTGTTGTAATTCTGTCTTGTCACGGGTTTACATTTGTTGTTTTGACGTTGTTGGGAATTTTAATTGAGTCGATGATACTGAAATATCGATTAATATTTTGTGTGAAAAAGTAGTATAAATGTTCAGTATTAATTAAAAAGAAATAGTTGTTTGGAAGGGTTGTTGTTGTGATGTTGCAATTATGAGAATTGAATTCTCTCGATATCAAAAAGAACTCTATGTAATTTTCTAGTAGAATATAATGTGTTAGTTTCTTTCGTCATTCCCAGGAACAAATTATAATGTAAATAATTAATATATATAACTGCTTTAACTCTTGCTATTCCAGTATTAAATTCTTCATTCTCCAAGACAAACGTGCGAGAGCTACCTAAAGTGAAACTTTCCCACACGTTTCCCCAATTTAGAAATGCAAAATTTCATCTTACTAATTTCACTCTATTATAATATAAATAATTAATATAAATAACTGCTTTAACTCTTGCTATTTCAGTATTAAATTCTTCATTTTTCAAGGCAAACGTGTGAAAACTATCTAAAGTAATACTTTTTCACACATTTTCTCAATTTAGAAATACAAATTTTTCTCTTACTAATTTTACTTTATAATAATACAAATAATTAATATGAATACTGTTTCCATTCTTGATTTTTCAGTACTGAATCCTTCATTTTCCAAGACGAACCTGCGAAAGCTACCCAAAATGAAACTTTTTCACACATTTCCTCAATTCAGAAATACAAATTTTTCTCTTACTAATTTTACTTTATCATAATAGAAATAACTAATATAAATTCCGTTTTAAATCTTGCTATTTCAGTGTTAAATTCTTTGTTTTCCAAGGCAAACGTGCGAAAACTACCGAAAGTAATACTTTTTCACACATTTTCTCAATTTAGAAATACAAAATTTTCTTTTACCAATTTCGCTCTATTATAATACAAATAATTAATATAAATACTGTTTTAATTCTTGCTATTTCAGTATTAAATTCTTCATTTTCCAAGACGAACGTGCGAAAGCTACCAAAAATGAAACTTTTCCTCACACTTTCCCCAATTCAGAACTGCAAAATTTCCTCCCACTATGTACTTTCACGCTATCGGAGCTGTCAGTATATTTCGACTGCTTATTCGGAGCTTTGGGTAATACTCGGCGGTGGTACTGCATCGAAATTTGAATGGCAATTTATGGGGATCGCGATAAACAGGCTCTTCTTTCCTCCCCGCGTGAAAGGAGGAAGTGGAGTGGAGTGGAGTGGGGGGGCGCGTGGCGGGAGATTTGTGAGTGACGTGGCGCAGCTATTAGATCCTTATTTCCCAGGCTGGGAGAGAGTTGCCGGCGGCGGCCGCGGCGGCGCGAATATCGCTCTGATAGAAATAGACTCTCAGTTCAATAACGACGCGAACGTGCGTTTTTCCTCCGCGTACACCTGAATCTTATCATAAAATGTAATGGAACCTTGCCCGGTAAGCAACACACACGCGCCTCCTTCATAACGCCCAGTAACCCGCTAGTTTCGTCTACAATCGATTCCCACCTTCGAACCAGTCGGACATTCAACCTCGCCGATGGAATTGACCTCGCCGATCTGATTCCCTGGGATCAGAAATCATTTACAAAAGAGAATTTTGAAAGTCAGTTGCAAAAATATCTTTATTCTGATCTGCTACAAAAAGCAGAACTACTTAATTGTTTGTTTGATATTTATCATAGAGAAACAGATGCTAGAATTATAGAAATCTAGATTTTCCAAAGGTTTTAATTAAATTTCAAAAGTTACACATCTTTTAGTATTTTATGCAGCAATTATAAATGAAAGGTAGTTATCTTTTCTTATTTAATTCAATAAAGCTCTAATTCTGCATATTGTGAATTATCTATTGACATTAGTAAATATTTTTTCAAACGGAAGATTGATAATTCTATTATTTTGGATTAGTAGCCACAAGAAAGGCAACAACAAAAACAATATAAAGTTTTGTTTCTTTAGTTGATTCTAAAATGCCACCGAAGAATATTCTTTGAACATTATCTTTTCTTGTTTGATACAATAAAACTCTAATTCTATATATTATGAATTTTCTATTGACATTAGCAAATATTTTTTCAAAAGGAGGATTGATAATTCTATTATTTTATATTACTCGCCACAAGAAAGGCAACAACAAAAACAATATAAAGTTTTGTTTCCTCAGTTGATTCAAAAATGCCACCGAAGAACAGTATTTGAAAAAAGGCTGCAGTGGGCAATTCGAGCTATTAAACAAAGAAACTACACTGCATATTCTCAAATTACCAACAACAAAACGCGACAACGAAAATAATACAAAGCGTATTGAATACCACCAACATTTACCTTAAATAATTGAGCCGTTTATTTTGAAAGTGGTGTAAGTCCATTTATGTTGAATGAAATTTAAAAATATGGCTGACAGGTAACATAGTGGAATAATGTTTTTAGGTTTCCAAGGGTGTCAATTTCAATATATTGGTAACAATTTGCTTCAGAATGAAAAGGTCATCTAAAACTGTAACTATTAGGGTAGCTTTGGAAAATGGACTTACGCCACTTTCAAAATAAACGGCTCAACTAATCCAAATTCCAATTTATACAGTCATTTATATTACCCACTACTTTTCCCTACAAATTTCGCAAAATGTCACACTCCCAAAATTCAATAAAAATTCCAAACACTACCAGAATATTTTTCATTTATTTCCACTAAATCAACCATCAAACAACCCACCCAAAAATACAACGACAAATCACCAAAGTGCCAGCGTCTCATATTCAATTCGATAGAATCATAAATTACCACTGCACGCGGAGCATCTTTGCAAACAAGTCGAGCCTGTTGCATGAAAAAGGGCGAGGGGTTGGTTGTAGGAATGGTTGAAGAAGCCGAGTGGAAATCCAATTACGGCGGGCAGGGGGTGACTTTATCGGCGAAGAGGCGCGCAATTACAGCTGCGACATGTAATGCCAGGGTTTCTAGGTGGCGGTCGGCGGAAAGGAGCTTTTCCTGCGGCAGTCAGAAAAGGGGGGGAGGTGGAGATGGAAGAAGAGGAGAGGAGTATCTTTCCGCTGTGGAGATTGATTCGCCGAGAAGCACCGCAGACTCTCGCTCGTCTTGTCGATTTCCTTTCATCCCTCTGGCTGTAGCCTGCGCACCCTCTCTTCCTCTTTCTCTCTTTCTCTGCAGCTTCTTTCTTCCGAGCGGACAAGTTGCACGAGCTGTCCGCCGGACATTCGGTCCACCAAAGGAATACGAACGAAAACGAGTGGTGGGGGAGGAGAACGATCTCTCTATCCTTCTACCACTCTCCATCTCAATGTCTCACACTTCTTTCGCTCCCGTTCTCTTTTCCTTCCTCTCTCTTTCTCTCTCCTCGTCTCTCGCTTAAGACGGGGTCAGGGAAATCGATTCGAGCCGGCCGAGGTGCACCAGAACGATTTGTCCGAATCGTCGATCCCACCGTATCTCCGTCGATCGCGCTCCCTACCGGCATTATAGATTGCTCGTGACACTGAAAGGACAGATCGCGATGGCCAGCACGCTTCCGGAGATTTTTATTCCGACCGGCTCGCCGGACTGTAATTCTTTCCGCTGCGCCGGCTAGCTCCCCCCACTACCCTCCTTACTGATGGATCTGCCCGCTCACGACAATAGTCCTATCGCTTCCCCACGAGCTACCTATGCAACCCTATGTGCGTGCTCCTCGATATAGAATTGTCCGGTGCAGCTGCTTTCAAAGAATCTTCGTTCGTTGGAATTTTTGAGCGAATTTGAAAAGTGATGCTTTGTATTGCTTTTATTGTCGTGTTTTGTGATTGCTAATCTGAGATTAGCGTCATGCAGTGGAATGTTTCTATTTAATAGCTAAAATTGTCCAATAGAGCTTTTTTGAAAGAATCTTCTTTGTTGGAATTTTAGAGCGAATTTGAAAAGCGATGCTTTGTATTGCTTTTATTGTCGCGGTTGCTAATCTGAGAATTTGCAGTGGAGTGTTTCTGTTCAATAGCTAGAATTGTCCGATAGAGCTTTTTTGAAAGAATCTTCTTCGTTGGAATTTTAGAGCGTATTTCAAAAGTGGAGCTTTTTGTTGCTTTTGTTGTCGCGTTTTGCAAATGCTGCAGTGGAATGTTTCGGTTCAATAGCTAAAATTGTCCGATAGAGCTTTTTTGAAAGAATCTTCTTCGTTGGAATTGTAGAGTGTATTTCAAAAGTGAAGCTTTGTGTTGCTTTTGTTGTCGCGTTTTGCAAATGCTGCAGTGGAATGTTTCGGTTCAATAGCTAAAATTGTCCAATAGAGCTTTTTTGAAAGAATCTTCTTCGTTGGAATTTTAGAGTGAATTTCAACAGTGAAGCTTTGTATTGTTTTTGTTCTCGCATTTTGCAGTTGTTTGTATGAAACTATGGATTATAATATTTCTTTTCAATAGCTAGAATTATTCAATCGATATTATTAACCATATGAAATTGCTTCATGAAATACTGACAAACAATCGATAATTAATAACTTGCAACATTGATGAAGCAATAAATTGAATAAAATGCACGAACAATTAGTTTTCCATTGCTTTTGCAATTGATTCGTTCGTTTGAAAAACATATACTTAACATATTCAAAACACATATTTAAAACAATTCATTTTTAACTTGTTAGATTATTCTGTCTTTTAATGATTGCTTTTTCTAAAACACACATCCAAAATTCCCTTGAATATTCGCAAAGTGTACGAGCGTGAAAAACTTAGAATTAGCAATTAACCATTCCCAGGCTGAGACTTCCCTTGATTTCACGCCCTCTGAATCTTAATTTTATGTTCGAAGTTATACAGGGAACTTATGCTGCTAGCTATTTCGAAGTTAAGTATGTTCTTAAGTACTTGTTTAAGTAATCCTGCCGTGCGCCGATGACGCCGAGATGACGCCAACTTAAATATATCACAATTAATCTCGCAGCCCCTTTAATGTCAAACTATTGTTAACATTTGTTCCTAAAATATTTCAATCTATAACTATTTTCCAAATTACTTCTTATTTAAAACAAGCAAGCCTTCGATTGGAAATAAACATTAAATTCTAAATAAATAACTGTTTTTAATACAAGAACATATTAATTTCTTCAAGGCGTGAATTTTGTAATATTAATAACTTTGGCGAGGAATTAATTTTATAGAAAAACCTACAAAAGATGCTTTTGAACTAGAAAATCATAACTCGCTTCTTCTAAGAAACCGAGACTGTCAAGCGTGAACAAAGGAAGTGTTCAGCCCTCGCGCTTGTACCTTTGGTGAATAGGTCATTCAATTTCAGTCTGCTGATGACAAGCACGAAATTGCAACATTCTTTTCGTTCTGAATGCTTGCATTGCTTAAAATATTCCTTGGACGTTCCAGCTTTTCAACAAAATCGTAGATTAACCGAAAAAAGATGAAACAAGTTAAAGAAATGTATCAAACAATTTACTACTATATTAATGATTATTAATGATTAATAAATATAATCAACATAAAATATATTAAATCATCAGACACACTTATTTCAACAGTTCAAACTTCCCAGCTCAAATTAATACGAAGTAAAATAATAATATATTAAATATTCTCCATAACAATTGCCAATAATAATTTTCTTTGGTTGCTCTCGACTTTATTTTTATGAGACTGCTAATTCCTGCGAGAAAGGTCATCGCAGACTGAATTATTTCGTTCTAATCAGTCTATGGGTCAGCAGGTGAGCAGGGAGATTGGGAATTCGAGTGTTCTTGCTGCCAGAATCCTCACAGATAGCTTACAATCCCCTGGGAAACGATGACAGCAAGACCAATTGGACTGGTGAAGGCAACAATCCGTAATTCCACGGTCAGTATACCAATCGAAGACGGCACCATTATTCCGTACATCTCAAGAGAGTTCACTTATTTGTGTTACTAACAAGAAAATATTTAGTTCGTGGTGAGATCACAAGCGAGAGCCTCGTACTGTGAACACAATTAGAAATTGCTTTCTGAAATTTCGAAAATATCCTACAATTACTGATAAATTAGAATTGGAGATTTATTAAGTGGAAAAAGAATTGAAATTGAATATTCAATATTTTATATTGTCGAAATATTAAATACGTCAGAAATATTGTCAAAAACAAATCCAAATTGTATTTGAGTTGATAATGACTTAACAATTCATGTTTGGTGTCAAATAGAGTTTATGGAAATAACATGATATTGTTGCTATTTATTTTTCATATAATTCTATTTTTCATTTAACACTGAATAACGTTGATTATTAACCCTGTTCTTTTATTATTAAAACATTGCAAAATCGTTTACTGTCCCTTCACTATGTTCATAAATTTAAACCGCTTTTAATAATTCTTATGCCAATATCGTTTCAAGATAAGCGTCAAGCAGCTTAAAGAATACATCTCAGAATTCATAAGAAAATAGCCTCTTTCAATACCTGTTATGCCTGCAACTGAAACAACAAAGAGAATTTTCTGCAAGTGGTGTTCTAAGATGCCTATCGGCCGCCATAACTAATCTTCGCGAATTTGAATTCACGCGATATCAAACGGAAGTCTTTGTAATTTTCAAGTAGAATATAATATGTTAGTGTCCTTTCCCAGGAACAAATTATAATGTAAATAATTAATACAAATAACTGCTTTAACTCTTGCTATTTCAGTACTAAATTCTTCATTTTCCAAGACGTTCCAGACGTTCAAAAGTTACCGAAAGTAATACTTTTTCACTTTCTTTTTCATTTTCATTGCAAAATCGTTTACTGTCCCATCTCTGTGTTCATAAATTTAAATCGCTTTTAATAATTCTTGTGCCAATATCGTTTCAAGATAAGCGTCAAGCAGCTTAAAGAAGACATCTCAGAAGTCACAAGAAAATATTTCCTTTCAATACCTGTTGTGCTTGCAATTTCAACCATTTTCATCAATGCTTGTAAATCCTTGTCGGGAAAAAGCAAAGAGAATTTTCTGCAAGTGGTGTTCTAAGATGCCAATCGGCCGCCATAACTAATCAGAGGTACATCTCTGGTAACCGTGCATTCCCAATTTATATTCATTAAGGAGATGCGCTGCCTCCTCGACAGAAGTTCCAGCAAGTTGGGAGCTTTGAAAGCCCACTACTTCATAAGTCAGTTTCTGCCAGTTTTACTCGCCGATGCTGACCACTGGCGGAGAACGTTTCTCCTCGTAAATGCGTTCGGTGTCCGCAATCTTGCCGGTGGAAATTGTAAATAGCCGTGGAAATTATTTGTCGCGTCATTTTAATTTATTGCACTTCGGAGAAAGCTTCTTTAGATTTTGAATTTTTAAATTCTACGAAGTGAATGTGCGTTAATTATTGTTTTGAACTTTGTGATAGTAAATTGTTAAGATCTCTTGGCATATGATTTATCTGGAAGTTTGTTATTAAAAATTACGATGTTTTTAAAAAATCAAATGTTCAAACATTTATTTGAGTATTTATTTTAATTCACGTAAACTTCAAATAAATTTAAGTCAAAGCAAAAATTCTCGCAATTAATTCAAGATTTCGAAAATTATTACACGTTAACAATTGCACTTGAAAAATGTCACATAATATTAAAATGAAATGATTTGACAGGATGTTTTTAATTTTTTGCACAACAAGCATATTAAAGAGTTTATTCAAACAAATGATTGAGTTTGTTACATTACTGGTTATTTACAAACAACCAATAGTAAACGGCAACTTATCGTTGTATAACTGGAGCTTCATCGAATTGTTCAGATTTTTCCGTGCGAGGAGGCAATGTGTACGACATTTGAGGTAGCTTTCCGAAAGGAGAATAGAAAGAGATTTCTGTATTCCCTCTCGCAAGAAGGGAGATACACGCGGGAGCATCCGCGCTTCCAATACATGAGTACACATCACCGCTATAGGGTGACACAAAATTCTATTGCAACATTTTCTCTCTCTTATAAAGAATAGAATTCTAATAAGTTTTTTCATTAACAGTCAATAAACTCCATTCATGCAATTTATTAGATTTATTAGATTCATCAAATATTCTATAATGTTGTATACTTTTTGCTTACATTTTATAATTCAGTAATTCAGTTGTATTAAACAATGCAACAGATTCAAGAAGTTTAAAAGTAGAGTGAATTTCACAAGACTGTAAAACAGTCTTGTACAATTAATTTTTTGATAGGCTGTTAAAAAAGAAAGGTAATTTATTTGCTGTGATTGATTTAAAAACGTTGTATCTAGTAAAACGTTGTTCTAATCAATATTACAATATACAAATTTAAGTTCTTTATTTATCAATAATACATTTTGCAGGTTTAATGGTTCGCACTGTTATTAAATGATTTTCTTTACCATATGCAACTGACACTATGAAAAATTCTATTAAACAACCTGTCTTATAACTCGCAATAAATGCAAATTAGTATTCCAAACAGCAAAAATTACTTTGTGCGAAAACTTCGATTTGTATACATCAATAATAGATTGCGAACTTATTCACTCACGCTTTCATCGAATAAATTTGTATACAAAATAAAGTTATCAGAACGAACAAATTGTATTAAACAACCTATCCTACAACTCGCAATAAATGCGAACCATTATTTCAGTTAATAAAAATTACTTTACAGTAAAATTACAATTTGAACACATCAATGACAGACTCCAAACTTAATCACTCACGCTTGCATCGAATTAGTTTGTGTACTAAATAAAATTGTCAGAAGGAACAAATTGTATTAATCAACCTATCTTATAACTCGTAATAAATGCGAACAAGTATTTCAATTAATAAAAATTACTTTACACCAAAATTACAATTTGAACACATCAATGATAGATTGCAAACTTAATAACTCACGCTTTCACCCAATTAATTTATATAAAAACAAAATTGTCAGAACGAACAAATTGCATTAAACAATCTATTTTACACGAGAATGACAATTTGAATCAAAGAAACAAATTAAGTATCCTCAATAATACCAAATCACTCACCGTTTCATTAAATTAATTTGTCTACTAAATAAAATGATCGGAACGACCAAATTATATTAAGAAATCTACTAAAAGAGTGTTCAAGCTTACTTTTGAGTGAGCCTGTATAAGAATGCTCGAGCAGCAGAGGACGGCAAGTAGGGGGCGCGCGAGAGATGGGAAGATTGCTGTGTGATCGCGTAAATAACGGCAGCAATCGAGAGTGTATAAGTCCCGGGCAACCAATATTATAATACAGACTGGGTTCAACGACGCAGTGAGAGAGCGAGAGGAAGAACGAGAGTGCATTTCTCTGGCGATACATGCGCTGCTCCGGTTTATTTCGTCGAATATTTCCCCCGATAGTATCGCAGTGATCTACGACTGGCCTATCGGCGTGTTGGTAAACGTCTCGAGTTCCAGTTCAGCCGGCGGCGCGGCGCGGCGCGGCGCTCGTATCGAGAATTTTCACTGGCGGCTTCTATCGCAGCCGCTTCGCTTGGCTCGCATCTTTAATGCCACGTTGCACTTTCACACCTCGCTTGATCGCTCGAGGATCCGATCTCTACGCCGCTCGCAGTTCCTTTCCCACCCCCCTTTTTTCGCCATTTACTTTGCCAAGCGCGTGCTTTCCCCACTTGATTTTTATTATTGTCGATCGAATATTCGTTTTGAGAATTCTTTGCAGTAATTATGGATCGTTTTGTAATGCGTGGCTTAAAATAATGTCGAAGAGGATTTATTTTTTAGTCAATTTAGTCAATTTAGTCAATTTTTTTTAATCAGTGATATTCAATGCTTGAATATTATTTCCAGAATTAATTTCGTAGTATAAACTTGAAATGTACTTGTGAAAATATTACCTGGTAATATTAATTTGTTCGTCAGTTTGATAATAATGTCTCGCATGCAACTCAATCCACTCATTTAATCTTTTACAAAGCAAGAATAATTAATTGCACTGAAAGTAAATGGAAACAATGAAGTTCTATTATAAGCATTAAATATTATCATTAATGTTAATAATGAGATAATAACATAATCGATCATTTATACAGTTTCAAAATGGTATTTGCTCTTTCTTGTTGTTTCATTATTGATTATTTTAGGGCAAAAATTACCAATTGAAGCCTCTGAATGTTTATTTGATTACAATCAGCGTATTAAAATTAGTATCATAGTTTTGTTCTAATTGAAAATGTCTTGATAATTGGAAATTTGTCTGAAAAGTGAACGCTTGCCCATTAAATTCACTAAAAATGAATGCTTCGAGTATGAAAATCTAATGTAATTATTTAATATTCAACACTCGCCGAATATGAGGAACAACGTGTTACAACTATTACAATGCTTTCGTTTTATCGATCAGTGTTCCGCGAAGTATTTTCATAATTGGGGATTCGCCGGCGGAAAATCCGCTGTTCCGAGGCTGGCCTGGCAAATAAGAGAGAAGACTACGGAAACAATACACCGCGTAGTAAAGTATGGATTTCCAGAGCATAATAAGTAGAGCTCCGAGCTGGGGCGAACTCGTGCGTCGTACTTTACCATGTTTAACCACCCATATCATCAGTGTTCCTACGTGCACCCCCTCGAAAGCGTGCGGGTAGCTCGAGGGCCGACTCTAAAGGATATTTGACCCTTTTTTAAAAAGCCCAGCGAAATTACGGAACTTTCTTCTCCCAGTCGTCGGTTTAGTTGTCTCGGCGAAGGATTTCCGTGCGGGCTACGTGATTTTCACTGTTCTCTTAACAAATTATTACCAGGCGAATGAATAGCAATGATAGCAAATGAATTTCTAGATTTTTACTTGTAGAATAATTAAATCGTCCACTGCAAATAAATGAGAGTTTAACTTGAACTTGAAATTGTATTATTGAGTGAAAATGAGAATGTTACAATTTTATTAGAATTTGGTAAAAATGAACTCGAGAAAATAAAGTAAATATTGTATCAGAGTTGTTCTGAGATAAATGCCATTGTTGTGTTGCATTATAGTTGGTGCATTTTTGAAAGTTTGCTATTAGTGGAATAAACTAAAGACAAGTGTCTAGGAATCTGTTAATGCTTGTAGTACCTTATCAGCCAGTCGAAGTAGTACAAATTTGTAATAGTAAGACAGAATATTCTTGGCAGGGCAAGGAAGCCAAGCAAAACTAATGGGAGCGATTAATAATAATCGGTATGTTGTATTTTATAGTGCGTAAAATTTCAATATTTTCTCTGGATTTAATACAATTTTACAAAATTATTTAAAGCGTATTATTTCCCATTACATATTTATAACTGAATTTGGAAAACGTGGCACGATAAAAATAAACTGGACTCAAAAACCCCAGTGTGGGAACTCATGCAAGTCAGTGAAAGATTGTCAGCCAGTCGAAGTAGTACAAGCCTGTAATAGTCAGACGCGACGTTCTTAGCCCAAGGAAATTTATTTAAACTAAATTAAGTGCTCCAGATAATATTGAGGGGTATAGTTTAATTATTTTTTGCGACCACAAAAGTAAGCTCGTCTCAAAAACGGCTACATAAAAATTTGTACCAGTCTGTGACAGATTATTAACTAGTCGAGTAGTACAAGTCAATGACAGATTGTCAGCCAGTGGCAGTAGTACAAGCCTGTAATAGTCAGACGCCACGTTCTTGGCCCAAGGAACCAAGGTAGAATTTTAATACGATTTTCCTCAAATTGTTTAAACTGAATTAAGTTCTCTATATAATTTGGATGACTGTATATATAAAATTTGCGACCAAAAGAATAAATTCGCCTCAAAAACGAGTGCATAAAAATTTATATAAGTCTATGACGAATTGTTGGCCAGTGGAAGTAGTACAAGTCAATGACAGACTGTCAGCCAGTCGAAGTAGTACAAGTCAATGGTAGGTTATCAGACTGTGGAAGTAGTACAAGCCTGTACTAGTCAAACACGACATTCTTGGCCCAGGGAAATTTATTTAAATTAAATTAAGTTCTTCATACAATTTTGATGGGTATATTTTAATTATTTTTGTATGGTCAAAAATAAACTCCTCTCAAAAGCTGTATAAAAAATCGCCACGACCACATAAAAATTTGTACAAGTCTGTACTGGATTGTTAGCCAGTCGAAGTAGTACAAGTCTACGATAAATTGTCAGCCAGTGCAAGTAGTACAAGTCAATGACAGATTATCAGCTAGTCGAAGTAGTACAAGCCTGTAATAGCCAGACGCGACGATCTTGGCCCAAGAAAAATTATTTAAACTGAATTAAGTTCTCCATATAATTTTGATTATTTTTTTGCGACCAAAAACATAAACTCGTCTCAAAAGCGACTGCATAAAAATGTATAAAAGTCTCTACTGGATCGTCAGGCAGTCGAAGTAGTAGAATTCTATGACAAGTTATCAGCCAGTCGAAGTAGTACAAGCCTGTAATAGCCAGACGCAACGTTCTTGGCCCAAGAAAAATTATTTAAACTGAATTAAGTTCTCCATATAATTTTGATTATTTTTTTGCGACCAAAAACATAAACTCGTCTCAAAAGCGACTGCATAAAAATGTATAAAAGTCTCTACTGGATTGTCAGCCAGTCGAAGTAGTACAAGTCTGCGATAGATCGTCAGACAGTCGAAGTAGTAGAATTCTATGACAAGTTATCAACTAGTCGAAGTAGTACAAGTTTGTAATAGTCAGCCGCGATGTTCTCAGTCGGCCGAGGAAGCCAGGCAGAAGTAATGGGAGCGATTAGTAGTAGTCGGTATGTTTTATCCCGCGGCGCATAGAATTTCAATAAACGCCGTTTGCACCGGACAATGGCGCACTCCCACTAGGATCGGCGTCGGCGGCGTCGGCGTCGACACACGCACATGGCCGCGCCCGGCCGATTTTCACCCAGTTAAGAGCCGTAGACGCTCGAATCCCATTTGTTTGTGCTTATCTAGAGCGGACGTGTCCGTTCGCACGAGTAGCTCGCCACCGGGAATACCGCCGCGGGATAATTAAAATCGCGCTTATCTACCGCCGAACAAACGGGATAGCATCTGACACCATAACGTACGTCGCCGGCCCGATGGAATTTTCTTTAATCGCTCTCCACGGCTTTCATCTCGACCCTCTGCTCGATACAATATTTTCACACCTCCTGCGCACACCTTCACTTATGTATTTGCCTAGCTCCCCACGAATATATGTATAAACAGTAACAATATAATATTTTATATAATTATATTAAAAAGAGAAAATGTCAGTATTCAGATTTTTCGAGTTGTATAATAGAATTTAAAATGTATCGAATAACCTTCACTTATGTATTTGCCTAGTTCCCCACGAATATATGTATAAAAAGGAACAATATAATATTTTATACAATTATATTTAAAAGAGAAAATGTTAGTATTCAATTTTTTCAAGTTTCTGAAATGGAATTTCGTTTTAAGTAGATATAACATTATTCCTACTTTCCACTTGTGTACAATTATACACTACCATCGATTTTATTCTAGATAATATCAGCATTCAGTTTCTAATTTGTTATAAAATTTAAAAACCAACATTAAAGTACGAAATTTTGCTGCGAAGCTTTGAAATGTTTAATTATGGAGTTATAAGTATAGGATATTTATATGGTGCCAAAATCAAAATGGATTGCGAAAATGTTGCAAAGTTGTACCGATTCGTAGCAACAACATGTATTAATTTTGTATTTGATAAAATACAAAGAGAATATTTACATTTCCACACTAATAATTAGAGACTAAGATTTAAATGGTGTCAAAATCAAAATGGATTGCGAAAATGTTGCAAAGTTGTACCGATTCGTAACAACAACATCCATTAATTTTGTATTTGATGCAATACAAAGCGAATATTTACCGTTTCACAACAATAACTAGAGACTAAGATTTATATGGTGTCAAAATCAAAATGGATTGCGAAAATGTTGCAAAGTTGTACTGATCCGTAGCAACAACGTGCAGTAATTTTGTATTTGATACAATACAAAGAGAATATTTACATTTCCACATTAATAATTAGAGACTAAGATTTATATGATGCCAAAATCAAAATGGATTGCGAAAACGTTGCAAAGTTGTACCGATTGGTTGCAACAACATGTATTAATTGTATATTTGATACAATACAAAGAGAATGTTTACATCTCCACAATAATAACTACTGACACCATAATAACAATTAAAATATTCCTAACCCAATAATTCATATACTACAAAAGTTAACACAAAACAGATCGCAGTAATTCTACACTCATATTAAACAAATATGTTGCGAGTGACTCTAAAGAACGGTTGCTCGAGGATACAAGAACCTTCGGCCCCGAAACAAGAGCCCTCGCTGGTCTTACAAGAGGAGCGGGACGCAGCACTTTGGCGAAGATTTCCTCGAGGAAAGAGAGAGCGAGAGAGAGAGAGGGAGAGAGCCGGGGAAGAAAGCTCGGGCAAGTTCTCAGAGAGCGTAAAGGCTTATACGCAGCAATTTCTCGGAAATACGGCACTCTGTTGCACACGCGGGCGCGCGCGGTCCATAAGGAAGTGCAGAAAGTGCTCTTTAACACGAGGGAAAGATTCCGGGGATGTGATGCGATACGATGCGATGCGATGCGATGCGCTGGCATGCAGGAAGCATTTAGAGCCTCCGCCGGCTGAAGAAAGCACACGGAAGTTCTAAAGAGCGGGCAAGTCGATTGTCGGGAAGAATCGGCGCGAGCCAAGTTCCAGCAGATCCATTGCAAGAAGGACAGAGAAGGAGAGAGCGAGCGAGAGTCCCTGAAAGGAAGCGGGAAGAGCTCGGAGTGGCCGACAATATAACCAGGCCAAGAAGATGCGGCCGCGGACGACCACCGGCAATTTCTATGCCACGAATGAGAGGCGAATTGTCGTAAATCATCGCCGGATACAATAACAGCCCGCCATCCCTGCTGCAAATGCGTCTTCCTCCAGCCGAGCGCCGCGACGCGCAAGGAACGGCGACCGACTTTCTCACTTCCATGTGCTCCAACTCCTCCATTCACTCGCTCCCAATTGTCTTTAAAATATATCCTTTCTCTTTTAAAGCCACCGGATTACTTTGTTCTCGTTTCGTTCCTCTTGTTTTTTTTTCTTTCTTGTATATGTAAACGTCGCGCCGTTACTTTCCAAGAGTGTTGTTTCGCGGCTTTGTTTAATTGTTTAGGGACGTCGTATGTGCACTTGGATTGGATGAGTTTTGCAAAGATTGGATTGGATGAGAAATTGCAAAATTCTTGAATATTTACATCCTTCTTTTCAAAACGAAAGTTTACTTTGTGCAAAAATAAATGTATAGTCCCGATTGTCTTTAAAATATATCCTTTCTCTTTTAAAGCCACCGGATTACTTTGTTGTCGTTTCGTTCCTCTTGTTTTTTTTTTCTTTCTTGTATATGTAAACGTCGCGCCGTTACTTTCCAAGAGTGTTGTTTCGCGGCTTTGTTTAATTGTTTAGGGACGTCGTATGTGCACTTGGATTGGATGAGTAATAATGACTGTGCTTGAATTGATTTTGTAAAAGTGAGAAACTGCAAAATTCGTTAATATTTACATCCTCCTTTTCAAAACGAAAGTTTACTTTGTACAAAAATAAATGTATAGTCCCAATTGTCTTTAAAATATATCCTTTCTCTTTTAAAGCCACCGGATTACTTTGTTCTCGTTTCGTTCCTCTGTTTTTTTTCTTTCTTGTATATGTAAACGTCGCGCCGTTACTTTCCAAGAGTGTTGTTTCGCGGCTTTGTTTAATTGTTTAGGGACGTCGTATGTGCACTTGGATTGGATGAGTTTTGCAAAGATTGGATTGGATGAGAAATTGCAAAATTCTTGAATATTTACATCCTTCTTTTCAAAACGAAAGTTTACTTTGTGCAAAAATAAATGTATAGTCCCAATTGTCTTTAAAATATATCCTTTCTCTTTTAAAGCCACCGGATTACTTTGTTCTCGTTTCGTTCCTCTTGTTTCTTTTTCTTTCTTGTATATGTAAACGTCGCGCCGTTACTTTCCAAGAGTGTTGTTTCGCGGCTTTGTTTAATTGTTTAGGGACGTCGTATGTGCACTTGGATTGGATGAGGAATAATGACTGTGCTTGAATTGATTTTGTAAAACTAAGAAATTACAAATTTATTAATGTTTACATCGTCAAAATAAACGGTCCATATATTGTTGTTCGCAACACTTGCGATAAGTGATGTCAATCTCAAAATACATTTATAAAACGTTATAAATGGTTTAATTTCGTTGCAACACAACTGAAAAAATGGTTTATAGATTTCAATATTGCTTGTAAATGAGACATTAATCTTTGTCTGATTTTGATTGATTTTGTAAAGTTGAGAAATTACAAAATTTAGTAATATTTACATCCTCATTTTCAAAACGGAAGTTTACTTTGTGCAAAAATATAAATATCTCATCGAATTATTTGGAAAATAGAACTTCTTGCGAATCAATATAATTTCAGAAGATTCGCATCATCAATTTTGACTTTGGCGCCACCTCTATATTATTTACCAGGCCATAATCCAAGATTTCCAAGTTTCGCGAGAAAGTTGGCGGAGTTCCGGCGGGAGATTTTCAATTCTATTATAAGTTAGAAACTGGATACTGATATTTTTCTCTATGTCTATGCTTCTCCTCGCAGGAATGTTACGTAAAGTAACATGCTCCTCGGTAAGTAATATGGTTACAAAGGATTATGGAGCAAACACTTGCGCAATAGAGTACGTCGACCTAAATCCGGTTGCCGGCTTTGTGCTCGCCTCTCCACTGTACATACACACTCGTGTACTCGGGCCGTAATCGGGGAAAATGTGAAATCGATATTCGAGAATCGCGGCGACTTGGAAAAATTAAAGAGAGCCCTGCAATAATAGTCCCGCGAGACAAATGCAGAATTGCAGTTATGCTCAGTCAATATCACAATGCTCTTAACTTTTTCTCTTTGTCGTCCTACTTTTTAAGAATTTGCACAAAGTCGAAATCTGTCATTTCAACGTGTTTGATTGTTCCATTGTTCATTGCTAATAAAGCTGCTGCATTCGTTGATATAAAAACGAATTTTATTATTTGTTATATTTTTTATCGCAACGAAAGTTCTACAAATAAATCGAACGAATATTTCGAAAAGGACAAAAGCAATCTACACTTGAGTTTGGCAGTTTTGGTGATAATTATTAACAGCTATGCCAAGAATATTATAAATATAAAACACTAGCAAAAGGATAAAAATTAATTTCCTTTTTGCAGGCAATATTTAAATCCATAAACAATTGTTTCAATTGTGTTGCAACGAAATTAAACCATTTACAACGTTTTATAAATTTATTTTGCGATAGAAAACACTTTTCGCAAGTGTTAATAAAGCCAGTTCTGTGTTTGGACAAAAATAAATACTACTCAGACTTGGCATCATACAAAGTTACAAGCATAAGTAAAAAACTGATTCAAAATCAACAAATAATTTAATTCCAGCACGTACAAGAAGAACAATTTAATAACTTCGACAAGATTGATTAGATTGAATGATAATTCTTAACAAAGCAACTTTAAAACATTGCTAAATTTCTACGAAACTGTAATAAAATTAAATCCCATTCAGTTAGAAGGATGCTAAGTTGCGCGAGTGACGTTTGCCGCCCACTTTTCCCTGGGGAATCCTCAATGTTCAGCTTAATCCGCGGTATGCTCGAAATGTAAATGAAAAATGTGTACAGCCCTTTAATTTAAGTAGCTTAAGAAGTATTAGCCCTGCTTTCTTGGTGGTGGAGAGAACTGGGCCGGTTATAATTTCATTTCCACGGCGGCCGAATTACACAGCGCTCCTTTTCACCGTTCCAGTCTACGAATGCGCGTCACGTGCCGGCAATTGATGGGATTTTAACTCGGTTGAATCAGTGAGAGAACAAACTTGTATACATCATATTACTTGGCTAACAGTTTTCGCGGGGAAAAGCCGCGCATTTCGACTCCGCTGAATTCGCAGCGCCGGACAATCTCTCAAAAAAATTCTGCAAGAATTCAATCTCGAAAGAAGTCTGCCGGACGATTGACGGGTGACATCGAAATTTATTAATGACATCGAATATCGAAAGATTCTATCGAAATTACGAAGAATATAAGGTAAGCCGATGAATAAAGTAACAGGAACTTGTTGTAATTTATAAGCAATTTGTGGAAATAGAATTTAAAGACCAATCTTGAAAGTCTGATTGTTGATAGGAAGAACGATATTAATTCGATTCGAATGCAACCACGTTCTTATGCATATACTTTGCTAGCAAAATAATTAATAACTTATTACTGTGCATAAATATTTCTCAAATTAATTCAAAATATAAACGACATACAGTTATAATATACTAATATAATAATATTATAGTACATAATAAACTGCAGTTAATAAAACTGTAGTTTATTAATTATTATCACGAAATTAATAAATTCATTCTGTTAATCTAATTCCAATGAAATCACAATGCATATACTTTGCTAGCTAATTAATTGATAACTTATTACTCTGCACAAATATTACTCTCACACATACTTGAAAAATTAATTTAAAATATAAACGACATACAATTATAATATAATAATATTACAATAATGAATAAACTGCAGTTAATAAAACTGTAGTTTATTAATTATTATCACGAAATTAATCCATTCATTCTGTTAATCTGATTCAAATGAAATCACGTTCTAATGCATACACTTTACTAGCAAATTAATTAATAACATATTACTGTGCACAAATATTACGCCAATAAATACTTCTCAAATTAATTCAAAATGTAAACGATATACAATTATAATATAGTAATACTCTAATAATTAACAAACAGTTAACAAAACTGTAATTCATTAATTATTACCATCAAAATGCTCGATCATACTAATACGCGAGCGTTCTAAATTTAAATCAACAATTACCAATAACAATTCCAATAAAATCCCATATCTAATATGCATTCCATCATATTGCATTATATATTTCCATGAGAAATTAATTGCCAACCCATCACTCTCCGCGCGAAGCGAGCGACAATTAACAGAGCCCTCGATCAAATGGGCGCGCAAGTATTCTCAATTGAAATGGATAAAATAAATTGCATAACTGCAATCGGTAAGTGGAGGGCCGTCACTCGCAGTGCCTGGCGGAAGTAGGCGAAAAAAAAAAAGAGAGGAAGGAAGAAGGAAGAAGAAGGTAAGTGGTGGCAAGTAGAGAAGTGTAAGGGAGAGAAAAAGTGAGGAAGGAGAGGGTGAATGAGTCGGCCGGTAAGGATCGTAATTTAACGTCCGTTCATATTCGTTCCGCTCTTTATTACCGGGCGGTGGGTGGGCGACATTCGCGGTATTTCATCCGGGCTCCATTAATACTGCAGTTCGGGGAGGGGAGGGGGGGTGGGGGGTGGTGCACGGAGGGATGAAACAGCAGTGTCTGCTGGGAGGAGAGAAGACAGTTTCGGGGGGTGGTGGTGCTGGTGGTGCGAACTAAAGTATAGGAAAGGAAAGAATGAAGCGTCAAGCTCGAGGGTGGAAAAGAGGGGGTGGAAAAGAGGGGAGAAACTCGAAGGGCTTCCAGCCAAGGGATGAGCCTGTATGATTTTATGCAGAAGCGCATAGTTCCCCTTTCATTACAGGGATTGGTTATGATTGGAGATTTGTAGTTTTATACTATAAAACGATACAGATTGTAAATTGATTATTATTGAAATATTTTTATGAGGAATGTTATTGTAATATCCTTAAGAATTGTATAATGGTATTCAAAGATATGCTCCAAATGATTGAAACTATTTTAATTATTAATTCATTTTGCAATTATTCGAATGATTTTACTTTTATCGAAAGTGCAACAACAGTTCAACTTCGACCATGTTACTAATCAGTATATTTAGCTGACTATTTTATAGAAGTTTCAAAGACTTATTAATTTTTGCAATTTTTGATTAATTTGATAAATTCGTAATCCTTTCATTGATATCCTGAAATTTGTATGTCAATGATAAAGCAAACATACATTAACCTTCGATAAATCTAGCATTAAGTGCCTGCTGGCTAAAGTATAGGAAAGGAAAGAATGAAGCGTCAAGCTCGAGGGTGGTGGAAAAGGGAAGAAGAGGGGGTGAAAAAGAGGGGAGAAACTCGAAGGGCTTCCAGCCAAGGGATGAGCCTGTATGATTTTATGCAGATGCGCATAGTTCCCCTTGATATACGCTCGAACTTTCGTCAACAATTACCCTTTCATTACGGGGATTGGTTATGCATTGGTTAGGCGGGCGAGCCGTATTCGGGAGTAAGTGAAATTCTTGTCGAGTTGAGCTTTCTTGCCGGCGGCGGCGCGCGCGAGCGCTCCCACCAATCGCCCAATTAATCACGCCGCGCCAATAACGCGCGAAAGCCTCGCCGGAGATCCGAGTGGAGAAGTTCTTAATAAAGGGCTGACATATTGAACACTGGTTTGGGGTAAATATGATGATGGCACTTCAGCAACTTGATTCGAAACTTGTATTTTACTATTGGTGACTCAAAAACGTCTTTGTAATATATTTCTATGTAGGAATATTTTGCATTTCTCTATTGTTGACCAATTTTGAACGATAGTTAGTGGAAGAAAATGTAGATGATTGTTTACGAAAGTTTTACTTGTGGAACATAAAGAAAAATTGTTCATAGTTTTCGAAAACGTCTTTGTAATATATTTCTATGTTGGGATATTTTGCATTTGTCTATTGTTGATCAATTTTAGACGAAGGTTCATAGAACAAAATGTAAATGATTGTTTACAAAGGCTTTGCTTGTGGAACATAAAGAAAAATTGTTCATAGTGTTCGAAAACGTCTATGTAATATATTTCTATGTAGGAATATTTTGCATTTGTCTATTGTTGATCAATTTTGGACGATGGTTAATAGAGGAAAATGTAAATGATTGTTTACAAAGACTTTGCATGTGGAACAAAGAAAATTTGTTCACAGTTTTCGAAAATAATAGAGTATAAAGGCAATTAACAAAGACATATTGCATTTGAGACAATATGCCATTGCTTTCTAATAAATCATTGTTAAAAACAATATTATGACCTGTATTTAAATAGGTTCATCAGTTATAAGAGTGTAATAAAGTTGTAATACTATGACCTATATTTAAATAGGAAGTATTAGAGTTTTAGTATTAATATCAAAGCTTTGAAAATAGTAGCAAACCCAAAAGCTTTATTATTACATTCACTTAAGTACCAAAAACAATTGAACCGTCAGCATCTCACTCTCGTAAGATTAACTCGGAAAGAAGTGTAACGCACACCACCGGAAAATAAACCGTTCGTATTCATCTGATATTTATTTGAACCGCGGAAAGCTGAAATGAAGACATATTGTTGCGAGCACATTTCTGTATCTCAGCATACACCTTTTACGGATTCGTCAATAAAGTGCCGTACGTGGTCGCAAAGTATAATATGAACGAAGCATAATGGCTCGGCGAATGGGAGTTTGAGAGATATACATACAGGTGGTTACAAAAGTGTGCACTTCCTCGAGTTATTATCATAAGAAGCCATCGGAAATTTTCGCTATTTTCATTTTGCATTATTATATTTGAATGATTATCCTTTCACATTTACAATATTATTTTTTCCCCAGTGATGGATAATAGATTTGTAGTTTTATAGTATAAAATAATACAAATTGTTATTGAAATAGTTTTATTAGAAATGTCACTGTAATATCCTTAAGAATTGTATAATGGTATTGATAGATACGCTACAAATGATTCAACTATTTTAACTATTAATTCATTTCCAATTATTTAAATTATTTTCCTTTTATGGAAAGTGCAACAACAGTTCAACTTCGACCATGTTAATAATCAGCATATTTAGCTGACTATTTTATAGAAGTTTCAAAGAATAACATTGTAAATGGAAGTGATGTAATGATTACCATTAGTTTCATCAAACACTTACAAAAACTAGTACAATATTTTGTTGTAATCACTCACCCTTGGAAGATTCTTTAGAAATGTTTCCTTGCTTTTATCCTTACATATACATTTTTCCTATTTTCCTCCATCGTTTTCTGAAATTTAGATTGCAATAGGGAAAATAAATACACAATCTCAAACAATAAAAATGATTAGAACGATATTTGGTTGTGGATTCTTACTTTTAAAAGATTTCGTCTGCCATAATTAACCCTGGCGTTTATTAATTCTTTATTCCAATGTATGTGAAATTAATTTTATAAATTCGTAATCCTTTCTTTGATATCCTGAAATTTATATTTCAATGATACATTAGCCTTCGACAAAGCTAGCATTAAGTTTGGGCCGGAACTTTTGAGAGGTGCTGTAGAGGAAGTTTCGGGTGGGGGGGCGCGCACGTACACGCAGTATGCGGTGTCTGGACGAGTAGAAAGAGAAAGAACGATTAGACAGGTTTTCCCAGTACAGGGGGGGGGCCGGTGGGTTTCCGGGAAGAACGAAAGCTCCCGTATATAACCATAACCTAGAAACGTTCCGACGGATATCGCGCGCGCCCTCTTTCCCCCCTCCACTTTCCGAATTTCTGTCCTTCGCAAGCTGTAAGCCCGGCGAGGATGAATGCAGACGGCGCATATTTCCCCGAGGAGGTCGCGTTACCTAACTGCGACGTCCGTCTGGCAATAAGCGATGTTAAATGAGTTAAGCTCGCCCATCAAGCAAACACCGAGCTCACTTTTACAATGACGCCACACTTCCGCCTTCGTTAAAGATTCCGCCGCTCCGCTGGATTTGAGCCTCCGATGAATTATTCAGTGATATCCGAGATAAAGTCAAGGCCCGATTGGTCCGCTCTTTAAATAGTCAGTTCATTGTCAGTCTATTAGATTTAGGAATGAACTCCTCCTGTTGGTACTCTCGCTGGGACAATCGCGAGGAACTTTTCCTCTCGCAATGTTTCTCTACTATTCTTGCTTAATTTTGTGACTCTCCTGAATTATTCAGTGATGTCCGCCAGTCAATTAGACTTAGGAATGAACCCTCTCGTTTGCTAGTCTTATACTTTCTCTATTATCGTTATTGAAATTTGAGCTACGTTAACCCTTTTAGTGCCGAACGACGATATGGACCGTTTATTTTGAAAGTGGTGTAGACATCACGTAATTTATGCTTAATTTAGGCTAAACTTTTTATTTATAACTAGTTAGTATGTAATTTCTTTAAAGAATGTCCATGCTGTGTCTAATTTAAAATTGGTCGGTAAAAGAAATTGCGTAAGCATTGATTATGAAAAGTGGTGTAAGTCCAATTTGCATAGAGAGGTGGCAGAGTGAGTGGCCTCAAATTTGAAGAAATTGCTCTGGCGCCTTTCTATCACGATGCCAGGCCTATTAATTACGAAAAATCTAAGGATATCGAGCAGTTATTACCGTATATACCTCCTGTGCATCACGAATATTTCAAAACACTGCCGCACATGAAGAGCATAAGTAAATGCTACCAATATCTTATGGTAATTTTAACAATATTATTAACGTTTAAAATTAAAAATACTACTTCTATTTCATATCGTGTTATTATTTGTAAACAAAATTGGATTAATATGAAATATATTTTAAGTGGTATTTGATTTTTCCAACTTGAAATTAAACGATTTGTACAATTGACTAACTTTGAAAGTGATATAAGTCCATTTGCAGCCCGAAAATATACATTATTTTCGTTAAATTCGCCTAAAACAAATTTATATAATCAAATTACACATTCATGAATCAGTAGAAACATTACCAGACTTGATATAATTTATCTATATTTTTTCATTGACAGATATGCGAACATTTAATTTTCTCAAAACAACAGAAAATGGACTTTCACCACTTTCAAAATAAACGGTCCATATATTGTTGTTCGCAACACTTGCGATAAGTGTTGTCAATCTCAAAATACATTTATAAAACGTTATAAATGGTGTCATTTCATTGCAACACAATTGAGAAAAATGGTTTATAGATTTCAATATTGCTTGTAAATGAGACATTCAACTTTATCTTTTTTATAATGCTTTATATTTCTCATATTCTTTGCACAGGAATTTTCGTTGGCACTAAAAGGGTTAACATCGACGTATAAACAATGCACAGCAAGTTTTATCATTGGCAAAAGAAAACATTTGCTGTTTTCGACATCTTTAAATGTTCAAAAATCGAATTGCGACAATATTTTTCACAGTTAAAATTTCACCATTGGAAAATACCATTCTGCATTAAATTTTGCTGCAGTGAAAGGGTTAAGAGAACTTGAAGTTCTCGATAAGAATCAACACCTTTGTAAAAACACACGAAAGATGAACACAAATTTCAAACGTCAACTCCGACAAGTATACAATTTCCTCGCAAATATTCCATGAAAGAATGCAAAAGGTAAATGCTGTATAAAAGTATGAACAATGACTTACAATGCCTGTTGGAAACAGCAACATTCACTAATTGACAGCCAGTTACTTCCGCATGCACACATTCACCATGAATGACTCCGAACGCTCCATCACACTGTTTTAATACTTAATTACTCGTCGATGCTTTTTTCCAACTCACAAAACCCAATAAAAATTGCACTGATTCGAAAGCGACTGTCACACTCGCAGAGACGCCACGGCCATGTTGGATCTCATTGATTTAGTGGGAATATGTTACCAATCGATAACTTATGTACAATTTACCGACTGTAAATTATTTAGTATTAACAGGCAGTTATTTTCTAATAGGAATTTCTGATTTAAAAGGAATTCTAACTCTTCGCAGTCGTATTAAATTTAAACATGAATGTCGCACTGATTGGAATTAATTTCCATTGAACGAATTCCATTGAATGATACATAATATGCAAGATTATGAAGGATAAACAAGATTTATTGTTGCTTTCGTGAACTTTATATATATGTTTATACAGTAATGTGTTTTAATGTCATTTTTGTATGTTTATAATTAATATAGCTTTATGTTATGGTGGCTGAGAGCGGAACGGAACAGTAAAAAAGCTTTAGTGGCTGAAAGTAGACATACAACTCCAAAGTGCTAAATCCTATAAACGAATTCTAAATAGGAATTATAAATATTCAATAAAATCCTTTGATACATAAGAACTTTTCCTATTAAACTTTCAGTTTCAGCCGATAAATATCGACAGATATATCGATAATATCGAACAGTGGCAGCCGGTATTACAGGACGTCGAGGAGGACGCCACAGCGCCGCCAACTGCGCAGACGCAGTAACAGCCTGGGATTGTCAGTGCGTGGCGTCGTTTCGCTTGTTCGAAGTAGCATTTGTGTTCGTATAATTATCGTCTATTCTTTAATACAGTTTTTCGAAATGGTGAACAACAATGCTTGTGTGAATCTCTGCATTTTGCGTGCTGCGTTTGGTCCAGCGTCACGTGGGTAAGTGCGAAGTAATAATGAGTGGTTGGTGAATTCTAATCTTTGCTTCGAGTCTCGCACTCATCGCGCTCTTACTTTGCTAACCTCCAGGAACGGAAAGAGAGAGAGAGAGAGAGAGAGAGAGAGAGAGAGAGATGTCTTTGAATTGAAGCATCGTTTTCGACATGTTTGAACCTGTCAAACGCATACATCACGCATGCAATCTTGAAGTGTAAGTACTTTGTGATATTTGTGTGATATTACCATGTGTTTGAAGTAGCCACATGTATTACATACATTAATTTGTACGAAATGCAAAAGATATTCTAGTGCTAGATATATTCTTTAAAGTTTGTACTCCAAATTGATGGAATATATTGTGATATATATAAGTGAATTCTTTTAGTATTTTCCAGTAGATTACATTATACTTTTTCTATTGGATATCGTATATTGTTAATTTATTAAATAGTATTGTTGGTTCCTCATTTAATTTGCAATTATACAACAGGAATATATATATTAGCATGTGTTTGAAGTGGCCACATGTATTGCATACATTAATTACATACATTGAATGCATTACATACATTAATTTGTACGAAATGCAAAAGATAATCAAGTGCTAGATATATTCTTTAAAGTTTGTACTCCAAATTGATGGAATATATTAATTCGCACTAGTTCTGAATTTATTTCCGTGAATTCTTTTAGTATTGAAGTAGATTACATTATACTTTTTTTATTGCATGTGATATATTTGTCAACTTATTAAATAGTATTGTTAATTATATTGTATAATACAACGGGAATATGTATATTAGCATGTGTTTGAAGTAGCCACATGTATTACATACATTCATTACGTACATTATGTGTATTTACATACATTAATTTGTGCAATATTTGAATCCCTCTTGCACTAAATCCTTATAGTCAAAGATAATCAACAGCATATGGTATATTGTTAATTTATTAAATAGTATTATATACAACAGGTATTATATAACATATACAACAGGAATATATATATTAACATGTGTTTGAAGTAGCCACATGTATTGCATACATTAATTTGTACGAAATGCAAAAGATAATCATCTACTAAATATATTCTTTAAAGTTTGTACTCCAAATTGATGGAATATATTAATTTGCATAAGTTCTGAATTTATTTCAGTGAATTCTTTTAGTATTTTCCAGCAGATTACAATATACTTTTTCAATTGCATGTGATATATTGTTAACTTATTAAATAGTAGTGTTGGTTCATCAGTTAATTTGTAATCATACAAACAGGAATATGTATATTACCTATGTGTTTGAAGTAGCCACATGTATTACAAGCGTTAATTTCATACATTGAATGCATTACATACATTAATTTGTGCAAGATACAAAAGAAAATCAAGTGCTAGATATATTCTTTAAAGTTTGTACTCCAAATTGATGGAATATATTAATTTGCATAAGTTCTGAATTTATTTAAGTGAATTCTTTTAGTATTGAAGTAGATTACAATATACTTTTTTACTGCATGTGATATATTGTCAACTTATTAAATAGTATTGTTGGTTCCTCATTTAATTTACAATTATACAACAGGAATATATATATATTAGCATGTGTTTGAAGTAGCCACATGTATTTACATACATTAATTTGTGCAAGATTTGAATCCCTCTTGCACTAAATCCTTATAGTTCTTACCAACTGAATGCTGCTCTGCCAATTACTAAAAGATAATCAACTGCATATCATATATTGTTAATTTATTAAATAGTATTGTTGCTTCCTCATTTAATTTGCAATTATACAACAGGAATATGTATATTACCATGTGTTTGAAGTAGCCACATGTATTGCATACATTAATTTGTACGAAATGCAAAAGATAATCAAGTGCTAAATATATTCTTTAAAGTTTGTATTCCAAATTCATGGAATACATTAATTTGCACAAGTTTTGAGTTTATTTCAGTGAATTCTTTTAGTATTGAAGTAGATTACAATATACTTTTTTTATTGCATGTGATATATTGTTAACTTATTAAATAGTATTGTTGCTTCCTCATTTAATTTGCAATTATACAACAGGAATATATATATTAGCATGTGTTTGAAGTGGCCACATGTATTACAAACGTTAATTTCATACATTGAATGCATTACATACATTAATTTGTGCAAGATACAAAAGAAAATCAACTGCTGAATGTATTCTTTAAAGTTTGTACTCCAAATTGATGGAATACATTAATTTGCACAAGTTTTAAAGTTATTTTAATGAATGCTTTTGGTATTTTCAAGTAGATTACAATATACTTTTTCAATTGCATGTGATATATTTGTCAACTTATTAAATAGTATTGTTAATTATATTGTATAATACAACAGGAATATATATATATTACCATGTGTTTGAAGTAGCCACATGTATTACATACATTAATTTGTGCAATATTTGAATCCCTCTTGCACTAAATCCTTATAGTCAAAGATAATCAACTGCACATGGTATATTGTTAATTTATTAAATAGTATTATATACAACAGGATATTATATAACATATACAAGGTATTATACAACATATACAGGTATTATATAACATATACAACAGGAATATATATATTAGCATGTGTTTGAAGTAGCCACATGTATTGCATACATTAATTTGTACAAGATACAACAAATAATCAACTACTAAATATATTCTTTAAAGTTTGTACTCCAAATTGATGGAATATATTAATTTGCATAAGTTCTGAATTTATTTCAGTGAATTCTTTTAGTATTGAAGTAGATTACAATATACTTTTTCTATTGGATATCATATATTGTTAATTTATTAAATAGTATTGTTGGTTCCTCATTTAATTTGCAATTATACAACAGGAATATATATATTAGCATGTGTTTGAAGTAGCCACATGTATTGCATAGATTAATTTCATACATTGAATGTATTACATACATTAATTTGTGCAAGATACAAAAGAAAATCAAGTGCTAGATATATTCTTTACAGTTTGTACTCCAAATTGATGGAATACATTAATTTGCACAAGTTTTACAGTTATTTTAATGAATGCTTTTGGTATTTTCCAGTAGATTACATTATACTTTTTCAACTGCATGTGATATATTGTCAACTTATTAAATAGTATTGTTGGTTCCTCATTTAATTTGCAATTATACAACAGGAATATATATATTACCATGTGTTTGAAGTAGCCACATGTATTACATACATTAATTTGCACAAGTTCTGAATTTATTTCAATGAATGCTTTTAGTATTTTCCAGTAGATTACAATATATGTTTTCAACTGCATGTGATATATTGTCAACTTATTAAATGGTATTGTTGGTTCCTCATTTAATTTGCAATTATACAACAGGAATATATATATTAGCATGTGTTTGAAGTAGCCACATGTATTGCATAGATCAATTTGTGCAAGATACAAAAGAAAATCAAGTGCTAGATATATTCTTTAAAGTTTGTACTCCAAATTGATGGAATATATTAATTTGCACAAGTTTTGAGTTTATTTCAGTGAATTCTTTTGGTATGTTCAAGTAGATTACAATATACTTTTTTTATTGCATGTGATATATTGTTAACTTATTAAATAGTTTTGTTGGTTCCTCATTTAATTTGCAATTATACAACAGGAATATATATATTAGCATGTGTTTGAAGTAGCCACATGTATTACATACATTAATTACATACATTTTATGTATTACATACATTAATTTGTGCAAGTTTTGAATCCCTCTTGCACTAAATCCTTATAGTTCTTACCAACTGAATGCTGCACTGCCAATTACTAAAAGATAATCAACTGCATATCATATATTGTTAATTTATTAAATAGTATTGCTGGTTCCTCATTTAATTTGCAATTGTACAACAGGAATATATATATTAGCATGTGTTTGAAGTAGCCACATGTATTGCATACATTAATTTGTATCACATACGAAAGATAATCAACTGCTAAATATATTCTTTCAAGTTTGTACTCCAAACTGATGGAATATATTAATTTGCACAAGTTTTGAGTTTATTTCAGTGAATTCTTTTGGTATGTTCAAGTAGATCACAGTATACTTTTTCAACTGCATATGATATATTGTTAACTTATTAAATAGTATTGTTGGTTCCTCAGTTAATTTGCAATTATTCAACAGGAATATGTGTATTACCATGTGTTTGAAGTAGCCACATGTAATATATTCATTTCAGTTTCTCTGATTATAATGAACTATTTCATATATTCTTTTTAAAGTCTGTTAAATATGTGGTTTGTATTAAATACATTTATGTTGTGATTGTATTAACACTTTGTCCTCAAAGTGCAAAGTTATTAGGCTTTGCATGTTTAACATGCATATGTGAATCTTGAAACTGAGGAAGCAACAATACTGTTTAATAAGTTGACAATATATTATATGCAGTTGAAAAAGTAAAAAAAACTTGTGCAATTTGCATGAAACTTGTGCACATTAATGTATTCTGAGCAGTTTTCTATTAGTAAAAACTGTAAGGATTTAGTGCAAGAAAGATTCAAATCTTATACAAATTTGTATAAGTATGACTAAGAAATATGTTTCGAGAATCATGAAAATGCACAGGGTTGAACGATTTCTATTAATAAATTACTTACTGATCTTTGATATATGATGTATAATGTGAAATATAGGACATAACATATAGCAATGCTAACAATATGTATTATCTGTATATACTATTAAAGGATGTGGAATGACACATCTACTTTATTAATTAAAAGGTGTGTTTATACAACTACCAACTGGTATAATTTTTACAGGCATATACAAATTTGTACTGTGTTTTGCAATTAGTTTTACTTCTTAAATAGAAGTATGAAATAGTATTTTAGAAGAACTATAATAAATACTCATCAAATTTTGATGATCACACAATATATGAAACAAACGATGAAGTAAACTAGGATGTGCGTAATCTATAACAATATGCACAAGAAAGACTTATTACCAAGTGCGAAATACTCGAAAAACACAACAATTACAGCAAACTAGCAAAAGCACTATTTTCCATGTACTCTTTTTCCGCAGAACGAGGCAGAGGAAATTTTCGCGGAACGTTTACTACATAATTGTAGGTATTAAAGGATCCTCGTTACTCTTCGCGTAGATATATATCACGGGCGCTTTAATCACCGGTAAGCAATTCTCATCCCACATAATCGCGTTACAAATGTCCTATAAATACTGGGCGAGCGGAGGGACTCGGGAAATCATACTTGGGGAAAAATAGAGCCGGTGCGCAAGGGTTGCTCCGCCGAGATAGGATGATACATGAACCGGGAAGTTGGGGTGAAAGTGGGAACCCTCAAATGTTCCCATAGTTATTTATGGGAAAGGCTGCGGGCGTTACGTCTTATAGACTCAGTGCCGCGCGCGCGCGCGAGTACAACTCACCTCGCCAGCCACTACTATCGAGCATCTACGAAAAATGCGTCCCCCATAAAAAACTACTTTGCCCATCGGCCATAGCAGTTCGCCAGTATATGCGACCCTTATTATTTGCGCGAGTGAAAGCCTCATGGCTTATAAATGTCCTATATGTTCTTAGCCTTCTCTCTTCCTCTTTTTATTGCACAATTAGCTATAACATATATTACATCCTTGTATTTGCCCTCTCAAATAATGACAATGTTATTTCTGACTTGTTTTTCTTCATTGATTGATAATAGAATCTTTAAATAAAATGATGTATGAACAGACATCTATTTTTGTAAATATTACGGTGGTTAATTATACTTCAAATAATATAACTGATTGACAGTTTATCTTATGGCAGTCGCATTTATTATTTGCGCGAGTGAAAGCCCATGGCTTATAAATGTCCTATATGTTCTTAGCCTTCTCTCTTCCTCTTTTTATTGCACAATTAGCCATAACATATATTACATTCTTGGATTTGCCCTCTCAAATAATGACAATGTTATTTCTGACTTGTTTTTCTTCATTGATTGATAATACAATCTTTAAATAAAATCATGTATAAACAGACATCTATTTTTGTAAATATTACGGTGGTTAATTATACTTCAAAATTATAAACCTTAAATAATATAACTCATTGACAGTTTAGCTCGTGGCAGTCGCATTTATTATTTGCGCGAGTGAAAGCCTCATGGCTTATAAATGTCCTATATGTTCTTAGCCTTCCCTCTTCCTCTTTTTATTGCACAATTAGCTATAACATATATTACATTCTTGGATTTGCCCTCTCAAATAATGACAATGTTATTTCTGACTTGTTTTTCTTCATTGATTGATAATACAATCTTTAAATAAAATGATGTATGAACAGACATCTATTTTTGTAAATATTACGGTGGTTAATTATACTTCAAAATTATAAACCTTAAATAATATAACTCATTGACAGTTTATCTCGTGACAGTCGCATTTATTATTTGCGCGAGTGAAAGCCTCATGGCTTATAAATGTCCTATATGTTCTTAGCCTTCTCTCTTCCTCTTTTTATTGCACAATTAGCTATAACATATATTACATCCTTGTATTTGCACTCTCAAATAATAATGACACTGTTATTTCTGACTTGTTTTTCTTCATTGATTGATAATACAATCTTTAAATAAAATGATGTATAAGCAGACATCTATTTTTGTAAATATTACGGTGGTTAATTATACTTCAAAATTATAAATCTTAACTAATATAACTCATTGACAGTTTAGCTCGTGACAGTCGCATTTATTATTTGCGCGAGTGAAAGCCTCATGGCTTATAAATGTCCTATATGTTCTTAGCCTTCTCTCTTCCTCTTTTTATTGCACAATTAGCTATAACATATATTACATCCTTGTATTTGCCCTCTCAAATAATGACAATGTTATTTCTGACATTTTCTTCTTCAAACTATTTATTGATAATACAATCTTTAAATGTGCCCATAATTATGAAAGTGCTCTAAGTCATATATTTCTTGTTTCGAGATATTGAATGAATTGCATTTGAATAAATTAAAAAAGATTGTTACGTTATACGACATTTTAATTTATAATTTTATTAGTCTTGATTACTGGAAATTTATTATGAAGATGAAATTTTGTGTGAATTTCAAACGACAATGTTGTTTTTATTAAAGTTTGAACTGACTTGACCACTTTCATAATTATGGGCACAAATAAAATGATGTATAAACAGACATCTATTTTTGTAAATATTACAGTGGTTACTTACACTTCACAATTATAAATCTTAACTAATATTAACCCATTGACAGTGAAATGTTACAGCTTATGGTACTTTATTTTGTAAATTATAAGTGTATTTAATTTTATACAGTTCACAAAAACAATTGTTAGAACTGATGAAGCACTAAACTCTAGTGCGAAGACTTGTGTGACCGGCTTACATTTTTCATTTCATGCTGAAGTGTTTTCGAATATAAAATAACTAGACATTTTTTGGACGCAAATTCGTAATTGTACCACACTGTGAGAGGGTTAAGTGATATATTATTTGTTTATTGACACATTAGACAATCAAATTTTGTATCCAAATACATTATACTATATTTTTGACTATTTAGAAAAATTGTATGATTTCACTATCTCGTGATTAAGTGCGATTGCTATAATAAATGATCGAGTGAATCGCTATAGCAGTTATGTTATAGCAATTACGTGAGTTAATTGTTATAGCAATTATACTCCATTATCAGGCGAGAGTCGCGTCATTTCCAATTGCGGGCGGTCGTATATCGGGGGAGCGGGCGACAGGAGCGCCAGCTGCCAAAGTAACAAAGTCCCGTGGCATTTGGCGCGCGCGCGCCAGGTGAAAATTGGATTTACAGGGGCGTTCGATTCGCGAGAATGTAGCGAGCGCGTCGCGCGCGTAAACCAACAGTTGTTGGGCGGAATTCTGCGGAAGATGGAATCGGCAATCGGGGCGGACTGAAAAACGGGATTGCCGCGGCCGCCACCTTAGCCCGTATTTCATTATAAACAAAGCTGGCGTGCTGCTTGCTCTATTTTTCAGCTGCGATACGCAATAGGCGAACAATGCTGTTGGGAGATTTTTCTCCCTTCCCTTCCCTTCCCTTCCCTTCCCTACACTTTTTTTCCCCTCTCTCCTTCGCTCCTTTTTGCCCTTGAGCTTTTTATTACTGCACTTCCACGCTTATTGCGCGTCCTACTTCATTTCTAGGTTATATCGTGCCGACATGAAAATGGGCGGGAACCCCCTTTTTTTTCTTCTTCTAGTGATTACATTTTTATAAAGGCACGTGTTGTGAACTCCCTGGTAATTAATAGTCGGACTTTTTAACACTCGATTAATTTGTAGTGGTTTAGGTACATTTTTATAAAGTCGTGGCTGTCGTAAATTTAATAGACATTGTGAAGATCGTTCTATGTCACCTACAATATTTTTAGTATTGGATTTATAATAGAAATTTTATTTATGATTTAGTTGATGAGTATTCTTTAGTTTCATATTTTTATTTGGCCTTTAAACAATTTCGATTTATTTGTAGTTGTAGTTACATTTTTATAAAGTTGTGAATGTCATAAATTTAGTAGTTATGATGCAGGTCGCGTTATGTCACCTACAATATTTTTAATATTGGATTTATAATAGAAATTTTACTAAGAATTTAGTTGATGCGTATTCTTTGGTTTCATATTTTTATCTGGCCTTTAAACAATTTCGATTAATTTGTAGTTGTAGTTACATTTTTATAAAGTCATGGGTGTTGTAAATTTAATAGTCATTTTTAATATTGGATTTACAATAGAAATTTTATTTATGATTTAGTTGATGCGCATTCTTTAATTTCATATTTTTATTTGGCCTTTAAACAATTTCAAGTTTTTGCGTTTCAAGGTTTGCGTATGATTATATACACTTATTAATAAATGTATATTCAATCTTAAATTATTATCATTTATATCAAAAACACAAACACGGATATTCTTGGTATTAACAACACATTCGTACAAGAAATCTTGTTAAATTCATACAAGAGGCGCTCTGGTTTAGCCAGTATAATTGGATTGGAACTGTTAGCTGGAACGCATGCTATAGATTTTCTGTCAATTGATAGTTTTGTCGATAGAATCAATTATTCGGGCCTGCTTGGGAGCGAGCACACTTGTCTATCGGCTATTCATTGGCTCGGGAAAACGATGCTCGGTTGCTTATTGACAAAGAGGCGGCAAAAGAAGCCGCCCAATTCGACCAAACAACCAACTGACAGGAAATCTATAAAATCTCTTACTCTACCCGAAGGTGATAATTCCGCGCTCGAACCTAGTTTAATCATAAATTACTCATACAGTTGTGTTATGCGATTTTAACATATCGTGGAAAGTTTCTATTTGTTTATAATTCATTTATTATTTGGATATTAATGAAGTCTATGTCTTGGATATTACTTTATTAAATTATAGATTGTATTAACTAAAATTAATAAATATTGCAATTTTGATTATAGATTATTTTATTGAATTATAGATAGATAGATATTTGGATATTGAATAAGTCTAGTCAATATTTAGATATTGTTAACAATATTTTTGAATCGTTTGAGTTTCTGAATGTTGACCCACAAGTTGCATTTTATTAGCAAAACGCTAATTATTACAGTATTTATTAGTACTTTCGCGAAATACAACAATTTATAAAACGTCATACAATTTACGATGTTTCATTATTCCGTGACACTCGAGCGATGGTAGGAGGAGTCGCTCGAAAATGACCGTGCGCTCGTTGATCCGAGGCTTAATCTTCGAGCGAGCACTCCAATTTCCGAGATCTCCCGGCGCAATCAGCAAAACAAATATCAGATATTCGCGGGAGGTCCTTTTCTGAGAATGCAGCTGGTCGCGCGGGGGATTCGCCGGATTGTCAGAGGCATAAAAATTTGGTGACTTCCGAGAGGGCGGGCGAGGGCATGGGGGAAAATTGAATTTACAGCTGGGGCCAGCAGGAGCGACCTCGCGCTCGCGCGCTGGACATGACAGAGTCGTTCTGCACGAGCTGCAATCCAACTTTGACGCGAAATCCGAAACAATACGAGTGCAGCCCCCGTCGCTCTCCCGTGATGGATTCCGCCAACATCAGAGCCGAGCGTGTTACCGGCTTCCCGCCGAGATTTATCATGCCGGCCTGTCACCAAATACAAAGTGCACACCTTCTTTTGCGGTCCTCGCCTCGTTACCTCCGCGTCTCCTAAGGCTCCGTTTACACTGCTCTAGTAGACGGCGTATGATCCATCTCTATTATTATACTACGCGGCTTGGGACCCGCATACATTATAATAGACGGATTGAACCCATTTTACATTCTAATAATTGGGGTATTAGGCCCCATTTGTATTGATATGGTGGGCGGGTTAGGCCCTGTTTACATTATGAAAGTAGATGGGTTAGGCCCACTTCATATTTTAATAATTTGCGGATTAGGCTCCATTTATATTGACATGGAGGGGGGTTGGGGCCCAGTTTTAATTACTGTAGTGAACAAGTTAGGTTCTGTATAATTATAATAAACGGGTTAGGTCTGCATTATATTGTAATAATAGGCGGATTAGGCCCAGTTGTAATTACTGTAGTGGGCAGGTTAGATTTCGTATACATAAAATAGCCGGGTTAAACCCATTTTACATTTTAATAATTGGGGTATTAGGCCCCATTTATATTGATGAGGCCCAATCCCCCATGGTGGATTAGGCACTGTTTACATTGTTTTAGTATCAAGTTAGGCCCCGTTTAAAATCTTAGAATGGTAGGCCCAATTATATTATTGTAGTAGACGGGTTAGGCCCTGTTTACATTACAAGTTACTGGTACAAGCTATGCTACTCTATTAATGATCTTACCACTAATATTTCCCCTATCCACAACAAAAACTATGTTGTTTTTATTTTCTTTTTCCAAATGTACTCAAGAATAATTATCGTTCAATAAATAACTGTCAGGGAAAGCATACTCGACAGGTTCAAGTAGCACTCCGATTACTATAGCAATGTAAACGTGCCCTTATGCCACACGAGATACCCGCCGCCGGTGGAAAGAAGCTGCTGCTAGCCGATTGCCCCCCTTTTTCTGGAAGTGTAACGAATTGGACGCCCACAGACGAATGGCTCGGCTACGAGAAGAAGAACGACGTGATGTTAAACCGCCTTTCTCGCTGGCTCCTCCGCATGATGGATGCCCGCGCCAACCATACTTTTTCTTCGGGCGCGCGCGTGTAACAAGATATCTGTGAAAAGGACTGCGTTCTACGTGTGCTGCTGAAACAAGACTACTTTCAGTCTGATACATCTTTCAATAGCACGCTCTTTCAACATTCATACTGTCTTTTTGTTGTAATCTATTGGATAATATTTCAATGTTGCATGTTGCGATATATAAAATCGTAATATGAAAAAGCGTTATCTAATTGAATAACAGGATTCTAAAGGATTCTGAATGAACTAATTTATTTAGTTTTCGATATTCTTTAATTCTGTGAATGCTACCATTAGTTTTTCATAATAGTAACTGTTGACATTTGCAACATAGTTCGAAAAATAGTCATAAACTGCACTATTCATGCATTTGTTACGACTTTTTAAATATAAAAATATAATTTGAACATTCGTACTATGTTTTTGTTAGAATCTATTTCATAATATTTAAATGTTGCATAGTACAAAATAAAATCGTACTATGAAGAATGGTTATCTAAAGGATTCTAAATAGATTAATTTATTTAGTTTTCGATATTCTTTAATTCCGCGAATGCTATCATTACTTTTTCATAATAGTAACTGTTGACATTTGCAACATAGTACAGAAAATAGTCATAAATTGGATTATTCAAGGCATTTGTTACGACTTTTTAAATACAAAAATATAATTTTTATTGTCTTAACAATAGCTTAAGTATTAAACTGGACTATTCACCCATTTGTTACAATGTTGCATAGTACAATATAAATTCGTACTATGGAAAAACGTTATCTAATTGAATAACAGGATTCTAAAGGATTCTAAATAAACCGATTTATTTAGTTTCCAATATTTTTTCCTTCTGTGAACGCTATCATTACTTTTTCATAATAGTAACTGTTGGCATTTGCAACATAGTACAGAAAATAGTCATAAATTGGATTACTCATGCATTTGTTACGACTTTTTAAATACAAAAATATAATTTTTATTGTCTTAACAATAGCTTAAGTTTTAAACTGGACTATTCATGCATTTGTTACAATGTTGCATGTTGCAATATAAATTCGTACTATCAAAAAACGTTATCTAATAGAATAACAGGATCCTAATGGATTTGAAATGAACTAATTTATTTAGTTTTCAATAGTTTTTCCTTCCGCGAATGCTATCATTACTGTTTCGTAATAGTAACTGTTGGCATTTGCAACATAGTTAAAAAAATAGTCATAAATTTGATTATTCATGCATTTGTTACGACTTTTTAAATACAAAAATATAATTTTTATTGTCTTAACAATAGCTTAGTAGAGTGTTTAACAAGGATAACACACTGTGTTGTACACCAAGTATCCGGGTACGTATTTCTACGCATTTCGTGATGCCCGGATTTGTTCGATGCGGGCGGCCGATATGAATAAATTGGATGTCAATAAATGGGACTTGTGTGGGTGGGATTGTCGAGTGCGATAGGAATCAGTACGTATTTCGAGGAGGGACGCGATGGGGGTTGATGCTGATTGCAAAATCAATTTAGCCTATTTACAGGGTTATTGTAATTGTAGACAACAACAAAATCACTGTTTTAATCTTTTTCGAATTTGATCAAATTGACGATTAAATATTGCTCATGGTATAAACTGTAAGTAGTCCATTTTAAAATGATGGTAAGATGGTTATCGTGCTAAAATTTCCCCATTTCAATTAACTACGCCAAGTGGTAAAAAAATTCTCCATTGTAATTTTCGAAGTTTATAATAGTCTTGTAAAAAGCATAGAACAATGCAAAGAAAGCTTGTATTTATACAGCCGTGCAAAAAATACAATTACTGATATTCTCTTTTCGTCATACAATCCATTTTACATTTTTATTTGAACAATTATTCCGACAAAAGTATTATATTTATTATATTATATTTTTATATTATTATTATATTTTTACTTCGTGATATTTGTGTGATATCACCATGTATTTGAAGTAGCCACATGTATGACATATATTAATTACATACAATAATTTGTACAAGATTTGAATCTCTCCTGCACTAAGTCCTTATAGTTCTTACCAACAGAATTCTGCACTGGCAATTACCCAAAAATAATGAATTGCCAAATATATTCTTTAAAGTTTGTACTCCAAATTGATGGAATATATTAATTTGCCCAAGTTTTCAATTGATTTCAATGAATTCTTTTAGTATTTTCAAGTATATTACAATATACTTTTTCAACTGTATATGATATATTGTCATTTATATTGTCACATATTAAATAGTATTATTAATATGAATATTAACTTTTCATTGCAATTTTCGAGATTTATAATATTCTTGTCAAAAGCATTGAACAAAGCAAAGAAAGAATCTATTTAAACACAATGTTTCATAGAAGCCGTGCAAAAAATGTGATTACTAATATTCGCTTTTCGTCGTATAATCCACTTTCCATTTTTATTTGAACAATTACCGAGACAAAAGTATTACATACATTGAAGAAAAGAGCGGCTTTAATTCGGTCTACTCGGCAAAAGCGTGAAGGAGAATTGGGAGCGGCGAGGGCGAAGGGAGTGAGTGCACAGAGGGATCTTGCATCAAGTGCACAGGGATCAGGAGTGTGTCGGACAAGATAGTTGCGCGGGGGAGGAAGGGTGACGGGCGTGTGGGTTTTCCCACTTGAGGGTGAGCATGTGTGCGCCGGGATTAGACGCTTAAGCCGGACCACACACACACACACACAGACAGGCACACATAGACAGAGAGGAAGGAAGCTCGTGACGAAGTTTATTTATAAAGTGGAAGTTCAGGACAACGGCTGCCGCGGTAAGCTCTTTGTCGTGATAAACTTTCCAGACTCCTGCATCGGCATCGATTGTGGCCCCAAGCCAAGACTTTCTTATCCCAGATAATATTTTACGAGCGCTAACCTTGTTTTGCGGCTGGATCCGCCCGGAGCCAAGTGCACTGGGACACAGAGACGGCGACGAGGAGTGACGTTCGCTGACAGAACGTTCGCATAGGAATATGTGTACCGCTCGCCCTTTTTCCTTCGCTACGCTTGAATAATTGCTCCGACAGCCGGAATGTCCTGCCGCCGACGCCGACGCCGACGCCACCGCCGGATGTTTTAACACGCCGGACAGGAGAGGGCGCCTGCGCGATCCTCGTGAAACTTTAATCCGCTCCAATCCTTCTCTGTTTACCAGGAGTTATGATTTGTTTTCTTGATCAACTCGTGCGGAGTTGCACGCTTTTTACTGGTTTTAAGTCGAAAGAACGCTTTGGTAAAGTTGGTCGCGATTCTTGGTTAGAGTAGGTTAGGTTAGGTTTGCGCGAATAACCAAAGATCGTACACGTGTTTTACTAGTTGTAATGTGAGTTTTTATTTGAAGCCACATTATAAATTTTTGCTATTGTAGATCATTGAATAGATTTGTTATTTAACAGGACTTTTGTAGTTTCAATAGTATTTAAGCAAAAAAACATTTGCAATTCGTTCGTAAAGCTGCTCGGGATTTTGTGTAAATTACAAAAAATCGTTTATATATTTTGCAAGTTCTAATATGAATTTTTATATGAACGCTTGGTTCATTCAACAGGTCTGTAATTTAACAGGAATTTTGCAGTTTTAATAATCTTTGAGCAAAGAAACATTTGCAATTCGTTCATAAAACTGCTCGTGCTTTTGTGTTAAAGTAAGTTAAATTTATGTAAATTACAAAAAATCGATTATATGTTGTACAAGTTCTAATACGAATTTTTATACCAACTCTTATTATAAATTCTTTCTATTATAAATCATTGAACAGATCTGTAATTTAACAGGACTTTTGCAGTTCCAATAGTCTTTGAGCAAAAAAACATTTTCAATTCGTTCGTAAAGCTGCTCGTGATTTTGTGTAAATTACAAAAAATTGTGTATATGATTTGGAAGTTCTAATATGAATTTTTATATGAACTGTTATTATAAATTCTTTCTATTATAAATCATTCAACAGATCTGTAATTTAACTGAACTTTTCCAGTTTCACTTTTCAATTCATTGCAGACTTTTTAGTTTGACAAAAATTGCAAAAATTCCGCGAAAGCACCGCGCAACAATCTCATGCAAAAATCGAAAACAGTGAGGGAGGAACGCGCGAGGAAACAGAGTGGCAAGATCATGGAGGATTGTCGGGAACGGTTGTAATTAAAGCGAACTTGACGCAACGCCGGGGTATTTGAATTTTATAACAGCCATAAAGTCAAGGTGACGCGCCGTAAACAGCCGGCAGTAAATCCGGCCGGCATCCGAGAGTGGTGAATTAATCCATAATTAAAAGCCGGTTACAGGTATGGCCGACCATAGTTCATCAGTAGAATAGGACGGTTTCCGCGTCTGAACAGACTGCGAAAATAATTGTTAACACGCTCGCTGCCGCCCGAGTCAAATTGAAGCTTTTGTAGAGTAGTAATATTTTGCCTGTAGAAACAAAATCATTATTTCCTGGTCTTCTTCATTAATAAACAATTATCATTCTATTATCAATTGTGGGATGGATTTGTTTTATCGATTTTGACATACATACTTTACAGGGTAATTCATATCCTTTTCAATTGCCAGTCTATATAAATTAATAATTAAACTTAGTACACAATTATTTCCAAACTCTATAATATAATACATTTTTGACAAAGTTGACATAATGAACAGTGCAACAATCTGTACATGTAATTATAATTTTGACACTGTGGCAAATCAAACAGTTGGTGAAGTACGAAATGTATTAAAGTGTTTGCTCCATTCTATGAGTCACATATAATAAACTAAATAAAAAGAGCCATGAAAAAATAGTTTCACTAATTAATATGGGAAGACATTCGATTGCAATTGAATTATTCAATCACAAATAAATCTAAAAACAATAATTCAAAATTAACTTCGTAACATGAAACTCCAAAAAACTTTAAAATGTATTTTCTTCCCTACAATTCCTATTTTTTAAGAAGACGTGCGTTTAACAGAAACATCGCAATAATTATTCAATGGAACAGGCTAATTACACTTCCGCTGTAAAGATGAAGCAAGAAAGCGAGCAATGTTAATTACGGGTTGTCAGATCAACGTTAATAACTGGAGACAGAGGGACAGGTTGCGCGTGCAGATACGCGCGCGGCGTGTGTCTGCCAACTATCTGGAACTACCTTCATCCTCGTCCGACGGTGGCAGCACTGACAATGCTTTACGAGGTTAGGTTCGCGTAAGCTTCCATGCGAAGGCTGTGCCTGCCGTCACCGGAAGTCTCGGCCCTCTCTTGTCGAGCACATCCAGAAGTGTCCCGAACACTCGTAAACAAAGATACTGTGCGCGCATTCCTGCACGCCAGCCAGCCAGCCAGCCAGCACCTCAGCTAGCAACAATTGGCACATGAAAATAAAGTTGCAGCATTTACCGAATCACTGGAATT
Organism: Ectemnius continuus; assembly: GCA_910591665.1. Taxonomy (NCBI): domain Eukaryota; kingdom Metazoa; phylum Arthropoda; class Insecta; order Hymenoptera; family Crabronidae; genus Ectemnius; species Ectemnius continuus. The sequence continues at coordinate 3,803,206 of OU342856.1, forward strand.
CCAAGTTTTACTGGAACGAGGAAATTGATTCGTGGAAAAGGCGGCGAAGATTAAAATCGTTTTGGAGAATAGCCTTTTGAGAGATTTGTTAAAGGTATAAATAGTTGATTGATAATTATTTAATGAGGTGTTAATGAAAGAAAATATAGTTGGCTACAAAAATATAATAGGGAATTCGAGAACTTTTTATTTAGCATCAGTGTTTGAAGATTCTTCTTTGTATTTATACATTTTTGTTGATACTCACTGACATTTATTATGACGAGAAAATATTTTAACACTAAATCTACCAAATAGTTCGAATGAATAATATTTTGATGTAAGTATAAATTGCAGTATAGGCAATCAATTTTATTTTTTGAATTTTATATTTCTTTGGTAGAAGCATTTATACATAATACATATGAATAATCGGGAATTCTTGCAATTTTTATTTACCATCGATATTTTTGAAGAATATTTTTTACATTTGTATATTTTTATTGATAACCACTAAGATTTACTGCGACCAGAAAACATTTTAACTCTCGTTGTACCACATACATAATTCGATTGAATAATATTTTAATGCAAGTATTTGCAATATACAAAATTAATTTTCTATTTCGAATTTTATATTTCCAAGATTGCCAATATGCAGATCATTAACAAAAGTGATACGAAACCAGACTAGCGAAAGTCTCGAGGGAGTTGTTATCCTATTTCCCTGAAACGGAAATTAACCTAAAAGCGTTTGAGTAAGCCAAGCTAATACGACGATTCTGACAATGAAATCTTACGACAGGCAACATCGGAGTGCCACACATCATGAAGTTTGCAAACACAATGCACTTTATAGTACTATTAACATCGAAGTTTGAGATCCGGCGAAGTTTTATCGTCACTAGTTGAACATAAAGTCAGTCATAAAGCTTCTCTTGCTTGAACGCTTCCAGCACAGCAAATCAACAAACTGCACAGCACAGTTTGCATTACAACGATTATTAAATTCGTTTCTTGAATTATTTAAATTCGTTTTACGACATTCAATTGTATCAAATGAATCGCAACGGTAAAGATAAAAGATTGGCCAGTGGAAATAGAAATTTTCTTACTAAAAAAATCGATAAAGCGTCAATTGAACTGCTCTTTGCGGTAACTAAAAAGAATTGGAGTCAAAGCTTTTGATAAAAAGTGAGCAATCTGTTAAAAAATATTATTTGGCGAATAAATGTATAAAGGCATGTAAATAACCTAACTCGAACGTCCGAAAGCCCTTTTATTAAGCTACAATCACGGTTAGTTTCGCTAAAATTCGCGTACTGCAAAGTTAATAAAGAGAAAAAAAAGCAGACAGGCACACACACATGAAAATTGTATTCTCAGTTTAACAAGCGGAGCGGCGTAGTAAAAAAAAAGAGTGAGGAATCGGGAATGATTCCTGCTGGGGGAGGAAAAAAAACGACCGCTAACGCACTGTTTTCGAGGAAAACTGTGGTTAAAACGGCGCGCCGCGAGTCTGCCAACAGTGTAATTTGCTGCCCACTGAATATTTTATGCGCATGTGACACGCAGCAAATGTGTTGCAGCTGAATGGTAAGAGTACATGCCTTTTAAACTCCCGGCGGGGCCGCAGAAAAAATTAAACGAGATAATAAAACTGTTCCGCGCACCACTGGATATTTTCCCATAAAACTGAAATTTACGCTTCTTCGTGGATTAGCTTCTCGCGAAACGAAATGCGCACAAGCTTGGAGCCGGTCGCGCTGCCAGATAGTGTTTACTGTGTTTGCTCGTGCGCCCTGCAACTTTTTGGATGTGTTACATCGTAGTGGCTAAATTTCGGACTCTCGGAAATATTTGAAAACGCGGAGTAGAAATTTTCTTATACGATTATTGTATTATTTTATATGCTATGTTGTTATATTACTGCATTATTACGCCTCGGTTTTATGAAGTCTTCGCAGCAATTAAAGATCAAGATCAAACATTTTTGACGGTTTTTAATTTTTTTTGGTCGACTTCCTGATCTTCTCCGGGACTGAAATTTGGTGGAGAATGTGCCCTTGCATCAAGGAAGAAGCGATATAAATTTCAGAGCCCTAGCTCAAAGTTTAGGTTTTCACCCATTTTTGACCCTGGAGAATGGTCAATTTTTTCAAGTTTCTCAAAATCGGCCGAACCCGGGATATTTTGATTGTTTTCGTATCAGGGTGGATAGAGAACGAAGAATCCGTGAAAAAAAGTCCGGATTTGCAATGAAAACCAGTCGAAAAACCGTCCAGAAAAGTCCATTTTTGGTCATTTTTCACGGTTTTTATTTTTTTTGGTGGACTTCCCGACCTTTCCCGGGGCTGAAATTTAGTAGGTAATGTTTTTTTGCATCAAGGAAGATACCATAAAAATTCCAAAGCCCTAGCTCAACATTTTTTTTTCGGCACATTTTTCTTAAGGGGTACCCCTTCAGATTTTTTCACGATTTTTCGAAGGTCCCCGAACTCGGGTTTTTTCTTCCGGCGTCGATTGCTTATGAATGAAAATGGATAGAAAACAAAAAATCCGTCGAAAAAAGTCCAGATTTCTATCGCAAACACTAAAAGAACTGCCTTTAAAGTTCGATTTTTCCGGAATTTTCGCTGGTTTTTCCCATATTTTTTGGACTTACCGACATTTTCCGGGGCTGAAATTTGGTGGGGAGTCTCCCCTTGCATCAAGGAAGATGTGATATAAATTTCAGAGCCCCAACTCAAAATTTGTTTTTCCCCATATTTTTGGCCATCGAAAATATCCCATTTTTCAAAGGTCCCCGAACCCGGGTTTTTTCTTCATGAATCGATTGTTTGTGTATCAGAGCGGATAGTGAACGAAGAATCCATGAAAAAAAGGCCGGATTTGTTTCGAAAATACCAAAAACTCGTTCCTGAATAATGAATGTCATCCAATTTTCACGGTTTTTCCCATATTTTGTATACTTCCCGTGTATTTCACGGGCTGAAATTTGGTGGGTAATGCTCTTCTACATCGAGGAAGATGCCATAAAAATTCTCATTATTCGATCTCATTATTTTCATTTTTGGCACCAACCTCCTTAAATCTTTTAACATAAATTGAGTATAACTTGCCAATCTTGAATTAACTATACTTTAATTTTATTCTGAGATTAACTGCTTTAAACATTATTTAAGCTTATAAAATGTAAATATGTGAAACGTATAAGTAATTGCTGATTTGCGAAAAATGATTTACGGTTTCGCGTTTATTCGCTTCGGCATACATTCAAGCATAATGCACGAGTCAAAGGTATGGAAAGCAGTCAGCATATTGAGTGATAAATCTTGCTGGTATGAGCTACGTGATCTAATGGTAAATACATTTCGTACGAAACGTAACTATTGCTAATGGCAATGCGCATGGCAACGGTACAATGATGAAGGATTGCTACGATTTGAATTGTCGCAACACACGCACGTTAATGAGACGCATTCATCTAGCTGGTTTCCATTACCATTTAGTAGCAATTATATTCGCCGTACTGAGCGTTTTATGCAGCCTGTCGAAAGTGGCCGAAAGAATAATCTAATTATATTGATTAATGTTGAGAATTAAATATGTTTCACACAAATAAAAATAGCAATATTGAATAAAGTTTTTAGGTTTTTTCGGTGGTTTATATTCCACTACAATTTCGAGTATAACACTTGAATTCCTAATATATTTAAGAATAAAATTAAGTATTATTTTATGTTATGAACAATACATAAAAATAATCTTCAGTAGCACAGTTAAACTACAATAATTTCCAGAAGTTATCTTCTACATGTAATAGTTTTTATTGATTATTGGTATGTTTGGAAAATTATACTTCATCTGCAACAGATTATAATATGCCATTGAATACAGTGGAAATTATCAAACATAAAAATAAAATACTGTTCAAAGGTATTTACAATCTTTTAAATATTTCGTGAAATACAAATGTATTGCATATCGCCGAGAACTAATTTATTTACTTCATATACTTAACTTTTAAATAAAAAAAAATTAACTTACTTACTCTAAAGTATTTTCTCAGATATTGCGATGATTCTTTGGCAATCCTTTGTTTCATGCTTTTAGAAACTTAACTTTAATTTGACTAAATTCAAAAAATTAATGGTATTTATTTGTTTCGTGTACTGAACATATAATTTCAAAAGAAATTACTTTAAGAAAGCCTTTTCTCAGACATTGCGATGATTCCATCGAACATAGGAGGAGTGAACTTTCCTCAGCGGGCACAACGAACTAGCGGATTTGACCTTCGGTGCACAGGGGAGGAGGCTCTCTCTCTCTTTCTCTCGGCCGACGAAAGAGAGCAGTGCACGGAACATTGAGCATTGTGTCGATGGAGAAATAATATCAAGTGCTCAATGTAGGGCGGCTTGAGAATAATGCCAAGTACACACACACACACCTTCTCTCGTTCTTTCTCTCTGTTTTCTGGCAGTGGGAAGAAGCGAAGCGCAAAACTTATATAGCCGGCTCTGTACGAATGCGCGCGATCGGCCGCCGGCATTGTCCCGCTATTCATTGTGCCGCATTGTCGTGCGACGTCGACAATAAATTCGGCCCGTCCGCACTGTGGCTGTAGCAATTTCACGAAGGAGACAGGAAATAAACCTACATACCCCTTTCCGAGTCTACCTGTGTATGATATACATAACATGATGAACGACACACGCAACGCCCTCCTACAAAGACACCCCACCATTACACGCAAACACTCGAAAACCCTGTCGATGTGTCTTCTTCTTCTTTATTTAGTAGTCCCGCGGTGATAAGCACTTGGATATTTTACGCCATTTTTACAGATCGTTGTTGGTCTTCTTGAATTATTTTCAATTATAAGAATAATTCTGTATGATCGGAATAATAGAAATGTATTTAATAGGAATTATAATAATTCTATTATAATTATAATTATTTGATCTTAATTCTCTTAGTTTTTATTAAGCGCACAATCTGTGTAATTCACATTTGAAATTCACAGGGTTCATTTATCCATTAATTAACGAAAATCTTCACGAAATGTGTTATAATAATTTGAGAGAACGTTTACTATAAACTATGATTCTGAACTGTAATTCTAGAACAAAGAACGTCATCCAAATAACGTTAATATAAATTAGATTTGTAATTTATTTGATCTTAATTCTCTTAATTCTCTTGATTTTTAATAAACGTAGAATCTATGTAATTCGCATTTGAAATTCAGAGGATTAATTTATCTGTTCGTTAATGAAAATTTTCACGAAATGTGTTATAATAATTTCAGAGAACGTTTACCATAAATTATGATTCTGAACGATTATAATTTAAGAAAGTATATTGAAGGGGACTTTTTTAAAATCGTTTAGAATATGGCAACTCGCAAAGAGGCAATTTGGCATTCGCTGAGACTTTACACACCGGCGATCTGCGAAAGACGTCCGATTTTACGTCGACGTCTCGGCGAAGATATTCTACACGATTTTTAGATAATTTTTCTTGGTCTTTACGAATTCGTTTCAATTATAAGAATAATTCTACATAATAGGAATAATAAGAATGTATGTAATAAGAATGATAATAATTCTACAGCAAAGAACTTGAATATGAATTAAATTTGAAATTCATTTGATTTTTATTGTTTCCAGGAGTTTTATCTGGCTCTTAACTCTTAATAAACCCACAATCTACGTAATTCACGTCTCAAATTCACAGGATTAATTTATCCATTAATTAATGAAAATCTTCATGAAATATGCTGTAATAATTTAAGAAAACCTTTATTATAAACTACGATTCTGTATTATTATAATTTAACAAAACGAATTGAAGGGAACTTTCTTAAAATAATTCACCATATAACAACTTGCAAATACTTTGGCAAAGTTGCTCGTGATTCTGTGTTAGAGTAAGTTAAGTTTGCGCGAACTACAAAAGATCGTACACGTGTTTTACAAGTTGTTATACAAGTTCTAATTTAACACTAGGTTTACGGACACTTTTGTATGCCTCTTTTTATGGATACTTATTTTCACTAAAAAAAGCTATCAATTTAATTTAAAGACAATTACAATTTTAACAGACATAATATAAGTTAATCACATCTGTCAGGACTGCATAAATAATTGTCAGTGTAAATTGGAAGAAAAATGAATAAGCTTTGTAATTTTGGTTCGTGAAGTCTAAAATCCGTCAAAATGACGGGTACCGTAAACCTAGTGTTAAAGTCTTCTTAAACATTTTTGCTAATAAATCAACTCACATCGAAACAATTTCGAATTCGGCGAGACTTTGCAGACCGTTGCAACGATTAATGAAACTTCCTGTATGAGATACGGTTCGCGGAAGACGTCTCGTTTTATATCCACGTCTTGGCGAGGGTGGGGGTGGTTTTTGGGGAGCGGGCTGAAATTGCAGGTCACTATTTACCGTGGGTGGGCGATCGACTCCTGTTGATTTATCTGGAAATCGGTGAAGAGAGGGCGCTGCGCACCATCGGCATCTGGCCGGAGCCGCCGGGGGGCGGCGCTGCGAGCGCACTTAACCGGCTTCCGAATATTCGCACGCCGCCCCCCCACCCCGATATCGGATTTATCACTTGTTATGCCGGCGTATAATAGTTTTGACTACGGCTGCGAAAGGTCTCGGCGGGCTTACGCTTTTATGGACAATGCTAGCGTAATATATCTGCTGCTTTCCGATCCTATGGAAGGATTTATGCTTAATCCCTTCTCGATTTCATATTTCACTGTGGCCGCCACCGCCGCCGGCACGCGCGCCCCTCTCTATTTCAGGCGAAATGGAGACCACCCGAATATCTGGGTCACACGTGTTTGTATGTCTCTGTGTCTCTGTGTCTCTGTGTCTGTGTGTACAGCGCGTTGCGGATCTACTCCCGCGGATAAACAATACGACACTCCTTAACACTGAAATAAATCGGGCAAGGAAGAAATAAACGGTGCTTGCGCTTGAAATGAAAATAATGCCGCGGATACATTCAATCTGGTACGAGCAATCACTGAAAGAAAACGATAAAATAACAATGCGACAAAGAATAGAAATTCTCTGCCGGTGTTCCAAGTGTTTATAATATTTATCATATATTACAGATTTATAATATATTTCGTGTTGTATTGAATTCAATTTATCTTTAATAGTAAACATATTTCATGAAGTACAGCGTCATTCATACACTGTTGTATAGAAAATCGCTTTAAATAACCTAGAAATTTCAATTATACTCAAATGTTTCTCATCATTTGTCTGCATTTATACTTTTGCATGTCTTTTATCATATATTACAGATTTATAATATATTTCGTGTTGCATCGACTTCAATTTATTTTTAATAGTAAACATATTTCATGAAGTACAGCGTGATGCATACACTGTTGCATAGAAAATCGCTTTAAATAACCTAGAAATTTCAATTGTACTCAAATGTTTCTCATCATTTGTCTGCATTTATACTTTTGCATGTCTTTTATCATATATTACAGATTTATAATATATTTCGTGTTGCATCGACTTCAATTTATTTTTAATAGTAAACATATTTTATGAAGTACAGCGTGATGCATACACTGTTGCATAGAAAATCGCTTTAAATAACCTAGAAATTTCAATTGTACTCAAATGTTTCTCAACATTTGCCTGCATTTTATGCATTTATACTTTTACATGTCTGAGTTATGTTAACTTGCACATGAAATTTCACCCTGCAGAAGACAGTTATATACAATATTCCCCTATAAGTATAATATAATAAAATATTGTCTCCTTACGTTGCTACCCATTCGAAGGAAGTCGATGCTATAACTTGGTAAAATATTCGCTCCAACAGACTACATAATTTAATACAGTCTATTGTTAAACAGAGAATATATAGTATAATTAAATAGATGCCTAGTAAAAGTGGGGTAGAAGAGCTCTGATTCAAAGGCAAGTGAATCGCCCTGTACATGAAGCACATAACCTTCAAAATAGTAATAATTGTTGAATGTACAATTTGATATTTTTTTTAGAAATATAACCTTATTATATTAACACTTTGATGGCCGCTACTACGTGAGTTCACAAACCAGCGGTTATCAGCCGAACTCACGTACATACACGTGACTGATTTGAAAAAAATAATCTTTTATTTTTATGTATTCTAAGAGAGATATGCAGACATAAGAAATTTACGAAATATTTTCTTATATTTCTTTAAACATACATATTTATTTATGGACTTTTACGCTCTTTTATTCTGTAATTTGTTAGTTTAAATTGAAATAGTATTTCGTTACTCGAAATATTGGAAACACAAGTAGACCTATTTAAAGTTATAAAATAAACTCGTTGACATTTTAAATAATAATAAAGTTACAAACGACTGTTTTACAAACAATTGCGTTTAAATAGCCGTTGAAAGGTTAAAAAATCTGCTTTAATTCCAGCTGCGGCAACGTATAAGAAATTCAAAAAATGTGGGATCGTCAAAGTGTTAAATTATACGGCTTAGAATAGCAAAGAGGATATTTCGAATCAGTCCAACAAGTGCATGGACAGATTGCAGCGGCAAAGGAGTCCAATACCTTTGGGCGACACCTTCGGCTTACTCCCAAGCGGTATAAGTCACGAGCGGTGTCTATTTATGGATTCATACCTTAATCTTGGCTCGCATTCTGTAACCTGAGGTTATGTAATGGATAGAAACTATCTAACATTGTCTTTCAGTGTCAAATAAAAATATAGTTGAAGCAGAATTTACAATCATCTAATAAAATATAATAGTATACACAACTGAAATTTCGGTTAAGTCGATTTAATTAATACGAAAAGATATTAATGTTACTGGATTCCATTATTAATCTAATCGAATATTAATGTTACAGATTGTATAATCTGTAATGTAATGCCGAGCTAATTGATTCGTGCCAATATGTTATGCAGAATTCAGTGAAATACTAATTTCGAATCATTTAAAATAAACAAAAATGGACACACGAGTTATATTAAAAACATCGTCGAGATAAACGTGTGCAGGCATCGAGCTTTGTTTCACCAACGCGCAAGAATTTAATTCGATCTCCCACACGAATGCATTAAAGAATGACCGAAGCGTGGGATGAAATTATAAGTCAAATTCCCCCGCGGAAAAATAAAACGGCGGGGCTTTCACGTAACGGTCGCCGCAAATGAAATACATTTAATATTGAAAGTGCCGGAATAGGCCGGCGCGCGGGCGCGCATTGTTTTAGGAAAGTTCTGGGTGCGCGCGCGGCGTCATTGTTTCGCACTCCTCAATTTCCCATGCAGCACTGAAGCGAGGGATTCGTAATAATGTCGGCCAATTCAATGTACAAGTTTTATGCATTACAGACAGTGTCGCGCAATATTCTGAACCGCAGCCAGGCTAGATGGCCTTTTTATGAGGACATTTCGCGCCCACTGCTGCCACGCCACGCGACGCTCGCGCCACCCGCGGCCACTGCGCAAAGCTCTCCAAGAATATGAGGAACATTATCCCCGGGAAAACAAATCGTAATTATTTACAGGCATACTCGCCACCGATTTCAATGATTCTGATAAATGTTATAGAGCGATTTGAGCTCATCATTTTCATATACACATATATGTGGGGGAAACTTATAGGGAAAAAGCAGTGAGCATACCAAATAGTCAAGACCTAACCCAAACCTATCCCAAACCTAACCCAAACCTTGAAGATGAGGGAAACTTATAGATAAATTGTTATAGGCGATTAAATGTTTATTATTTTACTCTACATCGATAGGTGTTGTAGAAGTCGATGCCACGATGTCGAAGAAAGCCTGGATTCTCGAGTTCAAATTTGACTGTACTGCAAAACTAACGTCTTCACCACGATACCGCCATATATTTATATATCTCTTTCAAAATATTCTATTTACGATAGTACCGCGGATTTTGTCATGTTTCTGTTCTGACTGGCGATTATATGTGCCCATAATTATGAAAGTGGTCTGAGTGAAAATTTAAAAAAAATATGTTTATCAGTTATTTCACACCACCTTATTTTAAACTAAATTTATTCAATGTTTCTTTCTTTCAATGTTATTCAATTCTAACTTTTTCCCTGTAAGTTTCCCCCACATATATATGTATATAAAATTGATCAGCTTAAATCGCTCTATAACATCTATGAAAATCATTGAAATCGGTTGCGAGTATGTCTTTGTAAATAAATAGGAAACAAATTGCAATGCAAAGCGATCGCGCGATATCCTTTCCCACGACGAACGTGTCAGGCGTACTCGAGCGAGCTTTAATCCTACGCCCGTAGAATGGGCGACGTGTATGTGCTTTTGGAATATTATTGCTGACTCCCGGTAAGCCCTGCATGTGTCCCGCTTCCCCAATACTTTCCTAAATATTCGCTGATACCAGCCTTCTACCGCATTTTTACTCCACTGCTTTCTTTAGTGTATGGAAATTTAGTGAGGAAGTATTCGTATAACAGTATTAAGTTGGCGGGAACGTTTGTTTCTGGTGGAAAGTGAGGTTAGGAATCGTTGACAGTGATTTGAGAATTCTAATTCACTCACAGATGCGACGACAGAGTTATAAATTGGTATAAATATGTAGGGAAATTTAACAGAAATTGTTGATTGGTTGGAAAGTTCAGATAAATTTTTTTATCTGACATTATACGATTTTTTGACTTACTATTACTGTTTTATGAATGTGTTGAACCACAAAATGATTTTAATACAGAAATAACTCTTATACTCACAATCGACTAACAATAATTTAAAAATAACACGATCTTGCATTACATTTATTACAAAATTGCGATAAAAAATATCTTTAAAACGGCTCGAGCAAACAAAAACCACAATTTCGAAAACAGAACACCGGTTCCACGCTAGAAACAGAACTAACATCGCCAGGAACTCGAAGTCGTTATAAGCGACGCTGGTAAAAGCGAGGGGGTGTGAGGGAAATCAAACGTTGCACCAGGAAGGCTCAGCCAAGAAGAAGAAAAGCTGTCGGCCATAGATTCAGGTGAAATTCATGGCGGAATTCCCGAAACAAAGAAGTGCAGTGCCAGTTCCCTTTGACCAGGGGAGCGAAGAGTAAACGGGAGCTGTCGGCCTAGCGAAAGCTGCGAGAGCTGCGAGAGAGCGAGAATAGAAAGAGAAAGAGAGAGAGGCGTGTGCTTTCACGAGGAGAGAGCGGAGCTTTGCGTGGAAAGCCGACCGCAGCAACTTAAGCCTCCGACCCTCGTTTCGCCGGAGGATATTAGCCTGCTTTTGAGATCCGGCGGCAGAGGGCGCTGCCGAGGGAGAAACACAGAAAGGGAAATCAGTCGGTCTCCTGATAACCCGCCGCTGCACATGCAGCCCTCGCAAACAATAACGGAAAATTGCCTTGCAAGCCGAACTTAGATTGGCGGCGACGCAGCTTGCAGGAGTCAGCGGCAACTCAAGCTTTCCTGTTGCCGGTTCTATAATTACGATTATTTTAGATATTTCGCGATATTTATTTATTCTGTCGGCTGATAAATCTATGGGGGTTGATTAGAATTTCATTTAACACTGGGTTTCCGGCACCCGTCATTTTCACGGACTTTGGACTTCACTAGATAGCAAAATTACAAAGCTTGTATTGACAATTACTTATGCAATCCTGACAGATTCAAGTAACTTACATTATGTCTGTTAAGATTGTAATTGTCTTTAAATTAAATTAATAGTTTCTTTGTGATGCAAATAAGTGTCCATAAAGAGAGGTACATAAAAACGTTCGTAAACCTAGTGTTGAAGAATAAAATAATGGAAAATATCTTTTGAAAATGTGCATTTAGGGCTATAATGTAATATAATGTTATAAATAATAAATAGTGTAATTAAATTGTAATAGAAATAACAAAGGCAAGTTAATCACTCTGAATAATGCTTTCGCATACGAATACTATTGTATTATATCTGTAAATCATGACAGTCATCGAAGTGAATATCGATACACTTTTTTTCTTCTTATTAAGTAGAAAAGAGTTGTTATTTTTATTGGGATTATTATAGTGATAATTCTGCGGGGGTTAATAACAATTTAATTTGAAGAATAAAAGGTAATTGAAAGTATCTTTTAAGAACTTGTGTATCTAGAGCTATGATTTAATATAATCTTATAAATAATATGTACTATAAATAAAATTCAGTTTTATTAAAGTGTAACAAGAATAACAAAGGCAAACAAAACACTCTGAACAATGCTTCTGTTACAAATATGTTTATATTATATTTATACAAACTGACGCTGTCCCTTAATAAAATATAATGACAATTAACAATGCCTAGAATTACATACTGCAAAAATGCAAGGCACACATTTAGTAGAATATGACACAACATAATAAACGTACATGAAAGATGATAAAAGAAAATGAACGAAAACTAGAACTATAAAATTAAGAAATATTAAAAATTAAAATATAGAAATTAGTACCAACCATAATTGCAATCGTAAGTCACACAATTACAACTTGAATGCAAAATTCGTTGTACTAAACAAAACCCAGCGAAATTTCTCAACGAGAGGAACAACTAGATCGAACAACGAGCTTACTACTTTCGGCGGCGGCAGGGGGTGGGAATCAAGTTTGATTGGCGACAGACTGTCCAGATAGAAAGAGAGAAAGGGAAATCAGTGAGTCTGGTGATGGGCGTGCGGGTGGCCAGCAAACAATAACGGAAAATTGCTTGGAAAGCCGAACTTACATTGACGAGAGAGCGGAGCTTGCAGGAGTGAGGCGAAAGAGGAGGAGGAGGAGGATGAGGCGGAAGCATAGGAGTGGGTAGCTTTGGTGTTGTCGGTTGTAGGTAGCTCGGCTTTGTCAGCCGGCTTGCGGCTCGCCTGGCTCGCCCGGCTCGTATATAAAGGCGTGGGATGCTCTGCAAGCTCGCTCCGCCGGCTGCGCACAGTCAGGTGCACACACCGGTTATCGGCTGCTGCAGCGCGCGGGGAGAACGACAGCGTGAGCCCGTTGCACACACACATACACGAGGCAGCCCCTCTCTCGCAAAAGCGAAACAGCCGCCAGGGTCAAGCGACGCGGCGCGGCGCGGCGCGAGTAGCAGTCGCGTGGCCCAACCCGCCCGCCCGACAGCCGAAGCGAGAGGAACGCCAGCGTCGCGCAGCATCAATCCAAGTGGGATGAATAGTCCGCCAGGCGCAGCAACAGGACCAAAAAAAAAAAGAACGGGGGGAAAGGCCAGAGTTGCGAGAACGCCGAGGCTAAAGGGTGATTTTCGGGGGCTCGGCTGAGCGAGGAATGCTAAAGGGATTACGGTGCGGAGATTCCATTGAATTTGACGCCAAATAAATAGACATTGTGTATGGCGCGCTGCTGCCCGCCCTTTTTATGTCGCCACACTGCCACATCCGCTACGAACCTACGAACCCTCCAATTTCACCCCCCTCCCCCCCCCCCCCCCTCTCTACCGTACCGGATACGATTTCCACGAAATATGAAGATACCCATTTAACAAAAGCGTCCGCGATCCTGTTGTTATTGCGGAGCCGATCATCAGTGCGATCGGTGACGGAATATAGTTTATGTTTTATTGGAGAGAGTTCGTTTTATGTTTGTTGCTTCTGGCAAAATGGATATTGGACTTTGGGTAGTTTATATTGAATCATTTCTATTCTAAATTTTGAATTCATCGAAAAATAACTTCTGTTTCATTCGTAAAACCTAACCTGAAAATCGTAAGATTTCCTAATCATAAATATGTATATATTAAATACTTAGTAAATTTATATATATCACGGGCAAAGTGAAACATGTGGTGAAGTGAAATTTTATATTTAATAATTTCTATTCTAAACATTGAATTAATTGAAAAATAGCTTCAGTTTCTTGGTCGTCTTTCATTCTTTTCTAACATTCGTATAACCTAACCTAAAAATCGCAGGATTTCCTATTCACAAATGTGTATATATGAAATATTTGATACATTTATACATATCATTAATTAATGTATTATATATCTTGAACATTTCATCCAATTATATATACAGATTTGAACGAATACAAATGATGAGACTTGAATTTTATAAACGTCGACGAAATATGAAGATACCCCTTTAACAAAAGCGTCCGCGATCCTGTTGTTGTTGCGGAGCCGATCATCAGTGCCATCGGTGACGGAATATAGTTTATGTTTTATTGGAGAGAGTTCGTTTTATGTTTGTTGCTTCTGGCAAAATGGATATTGGACTTTGGATAGTTTATATTGAATCGTTTCTGTTCTAAATTTTGAATTCATCGAAAAATAACTTCTGTTTCATTCGTAAAACCTAACCTGAAAATCGTAAGATTTCCTAATCATAAATATGTATTTATTAAATATTTCATAAATTTATATATACCACGGGCAAAGTGATACATGTGGTGAAGTGAAATTTTATATTTAATAATTTCTATTCTAAACATTGAATTAATTGAAAAATAGCTTCAGTTTCTTGGTCGTCTTTCATTCTTTTCTAACATTCGTATAACCTAACCTAAAAATCGCAGGATTTCCTATTCACAAATGTGTATATATGAAATATTTGATACATTTATACATATCATTAATTAATGTATTATATATCTTGAACATTTCATCCAATTATGTATACATATTTGAACGAATACAAATGATGAGACTTGAATTTTATAAACGTCGACGAAATATGAAGATACCCCTTTAACAAAAGCTTCTGATGCTCTTGTTGTTGCGGCGCCGATCGTCAGTGCCATCGGTGACGGAATATAGTTTATGTTTTATTGGAGAAAGTTCGTTTTATGTTTTTTGCTTCTGGCAAAATGGATATTGGACTTTGGGTAGTTTATATTGAATCATTTCTATTCTAAATTTTGAATTCATCGAAAAATAACTTCTGTTTCATTCGTAAAACCTAACCTAAAAATCGTAAGATTTCCTAATCATAAATATGTATATATTAAATACTTAGTAAATTTATATATATCATGGGCAAAGTGATACATGTGGTGAAGTGAAATTTTATATTTAATAATTTCTATTCTAAACATTGAATTAATTGAGAAATAGCTTCAGTTTCTTGGTCGTCTTTCATTCTTTTCTAACATTCGTATAACCTAACCTAAAAATCGCAGGATTTCCTATTCACAAATGTGTATATATGAAATATTTGATACATTTATACATATCATTAATTAATGTATTATATATCTTGAACATTTCATCCAATTATATATACAGATTTGAACGAATACAAATGATGAGAGCTGAATTTTATAAGCGTACACAAAACGAGCTGAACGGCCATATCCAATTAATTAGCATCGGCTGCGATCAAGTGCGGGCAACTTAATCAAGGGGAGGGTACGCGCGGCGCGGCGCGGCGCCGCGCCGCGCCGCGGAAGTTTCCCGTGCGGGAAGTTGGCGGGACGGTGGCCGCTCATGAGAATTCGAACGTGGGACGACTGCAATGAGGCCGGGGCGGCCCGGCTGAATCGCGATCTACAGCATTTCACAATTTACCTAATGGCACGTCCCCAGAATTCTGATAGCCATTATCATCCCGCGAGGGCGGCGGCCGCCGCCATTCGCTTCATGTGCACGTTCGAGTGCTCAACGGATCCGCACGATAATTAGTAACCGCGTTAATGCGCTGCATAATGCCCGCGCGCACAAAGAGTTCGCGGAGGCCGCAACTGTCAGCACAGGACATTGCGCGGCCGAGATGAAACCGCCGGAATGAAATCAGTCAAGCCGAGAAGCATGCTCGAACGTCCCCTCGCTGTTTAGAGACATATGTATATTGGATTGTTCGGAAAGTAATTCCGCTTTTTCCCGACAGAGGAGTTAATTGTATTTTTTCACACCCAATTTCACACTTAAGCCATGTAATCATTATATGTTTTGAGAATTGATACAGCAAGGCTTGCTTGTGAAAAAGGCCGATTGATTCAACACAGTAGTATTTGGTTGGAATTCATTATTCAGGCACAATTTTTTGGTATTTTCCATTCAAATCCGGCCTTCTTTTCGTGGTTTCTTCAGTTACTTTTCGCTCTGATACACAAACAATCGATTCATGAAGGAAAAGCCCGGGTTCGGGGACTTTTGAAAAATTGGATATTTTCGATGGCCAAAAATATGAGGAAAAACAAATGTTGAGCTGGGGCTCTGAAATTTATATCGCATCTTCCTTGATGCAAGGGGAGACTCCTCGCCAAATTTCAGCCGCGGAAAATGTCGGGAAGTCCAAAAAACATGGGAAAAACCAGCGAAAATTCCGAAAAAATTGAACTTTAAAGGCAGTTTTTTTAGTGTTTTCGATAGCAATCCGGACTTTTTTCGAGGGATTTCTTGTTTTCTATCGGTTTTCATTCATAAACAATCGATTCCTGAAGAAAAAACCCGAGTTCGGGGACTTTCGAAAAATCGTGAAAAAATCTGAAGGGGTACCCCTTAAGAAAAATTTGCCGGAAAAGAAATGTTGAGTTAGGGCTCTGGAATTTTTATGATATCTTCCTTGATGCAAAAAAACATTACCCACCAAATCTCAGCCCCGGGAAAGGTCGGGAAGTCCACCAAAAAAAATAAAAACCATCAAAAATGAGCAAAAATTGACTTTTCTGGGCGGTTTTTGGACCCGTTCTCGTTGCAAATCCGGACTTTTTTTCATGGATTCTTCGTTCTCTATCCACCCTGATACGAAAACAATCAAAATATCCCAGGTTCGGCCGATTTTGAGAAACTTGAAAAAATTGACCATTTTCGAGGGTCGAAAATAGGTGAAAACCTAAACTTTGAGCTAGGGCTCTGATATTTATATCACTTCTTCCTTGATACAACGGCACATTCTCCACCAAATTTCAGCCCCGGGAAAGGTCGGGAAGTCGACGAAAAAAAATGAAAACCGTTAAAAATGTTTGAACTTGAAAGTAAAATATTACAAAAATATTCAAAGCTAACATGGAACATGAAACATAATAAACATATACATGAACAATGATCAAAAGAAATCGATGACAAGAACTATAAAAGTTAGTTCCAACAGTAATAATAATAGTGAATTATATAATGGTAGCTGTAATCCAAAATGAATTCCCCCAATCGTGTCATCATTCCACTAAAGAACGTACCAACAAGATGAAAGTTTCAGCGAATCGAGAGAAATCTTACGTTGCCGATATCGAGCCTAGCCAGTTCCGTTTGGAGGGGTGAAAATCGAGTTTGCCGTTCTCCACTTTGGCGGGCTTCGAAGTCATATATCTCGGTGGGCGGCGCAGTAACTAACAATTCCTAGTTGGTGGGCCGCCGCTATATTTTCGTCAGGTGGCTTCGGCCGCGGCGGCAGCGGCGGCGGCAGCGCCACCTTGGGAACCGCCGATTTATTACCGCGGCCCCATACGCTTTAGCCCGCCGCTCGTCGTCCCCCGAGGGATTCCCGGGATTCTTAGTTAACATAAAACCGAGGAGAACTCGATTATTCACCGGCGATCGCGTTCCGTGTGAACTGCCGGACTGAGGAGCAGTTTAGCCGAAGTGGGGATCGATTTGCATGAACCCGCATAGATCACTCATACTGTATATTGAACGCCCAGCCTTACTCCCAAGTTTCTAGGTTAGCTCTCTCTGCGCTTCCGAACTTACCCCCGCTTTATACTGGCATACCTAAGTCAATCTCACCTATCAACTTAGCCTTTTACCGCCCCACTTGCTAGTCTTTCCTCTCGCGAACAGAAGCTGAGAAATATTTATATCACTGTTTATCATAATTTTATTATATACAGAGACACGATCTTTTTAATACACGGTGGCTGCAAAGGTTAGAAAATTTGTGTCGTATATTGTATTGCAAGGACAAAACTATTTGTACTGGTCTTCAAGTATAACGTTCACATATGACTGCATTTTTATAGAAAAGTCTTTAAATAACTATAATACAGTTTTGGCAACAGAAAATGAGAAACACTTATATGACTGTTTATCATAACTTTATTATATACAAAAACTCGATGTTTTTAGTAGATATTTATTGTAAACGTTAGACAATTTTTCTGATATAGCATATGCAAGGACAAAACGTATAAGGTTATTTTACATTACTTAATATTTGTATTGTTCTTGAACTATAAGTTCGAATATGATTACATTTTTACAGAATAATTTCTAAATGGCTAGAATACATCTTTGCATGCAAAAGGTGAGGAACAAGTGGAAATGATAGCTCTAGCAAACAATTTATATTTTATCGTCACTTTATTACTTCATTGCTAAATAAAAATAAAACAAAGTACAAACAGTAAATCCAACTTAATTCTAGAAAAATAAATAGTGTACAATAAATGGTGAACAGTACTGGCATTATGTAATAAATCAGAAAGACTGTAAAAGAAAAAGAACAATATACATTCATTATATTAGCTGTCATTCATTATATTAGCAATTGTTTTGCCTGTTATAATCGTATGAATAATAAAAATTGTAGTATTTCATACACTTCACAGTTTTGTTCGATACAAACTAATACATTTATTACGAATGCCACAAATAATAAATATCAGTAACAAATATCCATTTTTGCCAATAGTTTTTACATTTTTTCCCAATTAAAAATTTTTTCATTTTACAATTTTGCTAATATTTCATATCACAGTGAAACAATATTAATTTCAAAATAATCAACCAGTTACAAATAACTTACGATTTCTTAAGAGTGTTAAAATTAACAGACTCAACGTTACAAGCGGGAAGATCTTGAGAAGGAAATGTTTTACAAGCTTTTACAAATGCGCCTGCTAGATTTTAGCATTTGACGAAGGTAGCGCTCGGTGCGTAATGAAAGTGGGCGAGGTTACTCTTATCATGGTTGGGTTTCACTTGCACGATAATACACTCACGGTGGGTGGTTGGGTGGTTGGGTTGCAAGCCAGCTAATTCCCCGGAGAAGCAGCCAGCCAGGCAGGCATTAGAATTTATGAATTCCGCCGCTTGCTAATTCGACGTCGTTTTTCCCGGCGCCGTTTCACCGCCGGCTGCAGCCTGTTTGTCCGAGGCAGCTGCCCTCCGAAGCAGCGCTACTTCGCCGATACAAGAGGCATCATATTGATGCTCCTAGTTTCTCAAGCCCACTGGGAACTGTTGCCCTCCGCGCCGCGGTACATCACCTCCTGACGCTGACGCCTTTTCTCCTCGTAAAAGCTT